>JAEIFM010000183.1:0-1282500 GCA_018901885.1 Zaprionus kolodkinae | reverse complement strand
GCTCTCGATGCTTATCTCAGAACCAAAAAAAAAAAAGAAAGAGTCCAAAGTGCATTACTAGAGTATCTATTGTAGTATCTTTTCTTTGCCTATGATGATGTTGGGTTTGTTTTCCTGGGTTTGTATCTGAGTAAGAGAAGTCGATGCTTTGCTATCTAATCGCAGACGATGACGATCTATTTATAAGAGATATATTATATAATTCGCTTCCTTTTTCGACAGATAAGTGTGTGTCTGTCTGATTCATCTTGACTTTACAAATTGATAACAAATGCACATTTCCACCATTCATTCATCTGCCTACATTATTGCATTATTGCAATATTCGTATTGGGAACTTATCGCTAAATGATGAATTTTATTGCCAGATGATTGCATTTCTTATTCACTTTCGTTTCGCTCATTTCTTTTAAGATAACAAATGCAATATGACTCAGATTAGTGGAAGCTTTTAAATACCCGAAAATTGTTGGAACACATTGCGAGGATTTATCGGTTGTTAGGCAAATCTGTTAATATGGAGGCTACTTCTTATTATCTAACAAATATGTAAATGTAATCGATTACAAGTTGCAGTTCGCAGTGAAAGTATTGAATACGCTTTACATTTATTTATCGATTAACGCTTGCCTACTAGCCTGCATGTCTGCCTGCTGATCTGCCTGTCTGTATGTTAATTTTTAAACAACAATTAAGCACAATTAAGTGCTTCGTTTGCAGTATCACATTTTGCGGGGATTATGATTATGAGGAAATTGGTAGCGTCATCTAAGATAAATCAGACGATAGTTTGTGTGCACACGTATGTCGTTTAAAGCTTCTATCTCATTCCGGCTTATTAACCGCAGTATGTCAAACAAGTTTTCCAGTTTCATTAACTATAACTAATGATAATTATCCTAGAACTAAGAGACTACTAATAGGAGGAAAAACCCTAGGGATACGCTTTTCGAAATGGATAAATCGATATCAGTTTGCCAGAGGCACAGCAACTTTTCATTTTCCAGCAATAATAAATTGATCGAATCACTCGAAGAATAACTGACCATCCTCACTAGAACTGATATGCTAATTGCCAGCCGGGCGACAGATGATATCCGGTAAATCCCGGGCAAGTGTACGAGTATTCTAAATATTTGTTTATCAACTTGCTATAATGCCTCGTCGTGCCGGTGACACACTGCGTATACGTAATAATTGCATATTAACTAATACTCAACTATTGCATACATGGAATATACATTTCATTATTTCTTGATTCAGATTTCATATCTGGCAATCGATGATTGAATGTATTACTCTATAAGGGAATCATGCTCTCCATTCAATATTCATATTCTACGTCATCGATCGATAACTCAAGTTATGGTTATATCACGTGCATAGGCTTACTGCACTCACATATTCATGCTGCATATTACGTTGTGGTTAATGAGTATCCGCCTGTGCGGTCAAACAAGCAAACAAACAAACTGGCAGTATACAGATGTTCGTCATCAAGTTTATAATATATATGTTATACGTAGACATAACTAACTGGCACACTCACACTATTTGCACATGATATTAGGGAGTATGGAAACCTGGGAAGTACTCGGCCACACTCGGTACACACATGTATGACGTTGCAAAAAAAAAACAAAAAAAAGATGAGAGAAGAGAGAAGAGAGAGAAGAAACATAGACGACGAACAAGTGAAGAAAATATATATGTAAAGGTGTCGAGCCCATCGCAATTATCATCAATGATGACGAGATGAAGACAGCTTTTATTTTTGGAACACTCTTCGCTCTTTCCCAAAATTCGTACTAGACACACGCCTGGGTGTGTGTGTGTGTGTGTGTGTGTGTGTGTGTGCGCGTGTCTGTTTTCAGTCTTATGTATGACCATGTCTGACCAACGGGGAATCCAAATTGTTTGACAAAGAAAACAACTTGTCGTTTAAAGCGTTTCGAGCCTGAGGCAAAGACTTAAGTGTATCTAATGCTTTTTCTCGGTTTCTACAATGACGCACTTGACAGCGTCTACATACATATGTGTGTATGTCAACTAAATATGACACTAAATAGCAGGCATGTGCCAGACATAAGGCACATGTTCATGTTCATGTTGAGCTCGTGACTTACCCTACAAGCGGATCCTCTGTGATTGCCTGCGATCGATCGATTAGTCAGACGTCTGTAAACTCCTGTAAAACAGAACAATTTTTGCACAATTAGTTGATTTTCTGTGATGCTTAGTAAGTGACTTATGTGTTATTAGGCCCTATTTGCAATAACAGCTTCTCGCGTTGACTATGTAAATTTTTAATTTATTCAAATTAATTATTTCATTATATAATTTAAAGGTGCCACATTTTGTTACACTCTATAAAACCTAAGTGCAACGGATCAGTAGTTGAGTTGGGTAGGGGCACCTTTGGGGCATCCGTCCGCATTTTGCATAGACTGCAAATTGCATAGATCCCTCTCTCTTTCTCTATCTATCTCTCTCTCTATGCCTTCATTCGGGCACATGCCACTGGCCGGCACATTAAGAAAATTATTTAAAAAAAAATAGACACAAATGTTCATATGGCAAGGACAGCAAAATAGAGCAGGTAGAAATGTGATACCCTTAAATGTTCATGCCGCACCCTTTTTTTATATTTTTATTTCAAAATTTATTGTGCTTATTGTAAGCTTGAATTTTACATTTAATGTATATGTTATCTCTCCAATTAGACGCCTAAAAATTAAATACTTGTCCTTCCTTTAAGCACAATATATTTATTATTACAAAACAAGAGAGTTAAAGTAAATGAGAATAATAAGAAGAAAAGAAGGAAATCATACTTGTCTGAAATGTTTATCCTGCTGCGATCTGCCAATTTCTTTTTGCAGTCTGCGCAGCTAAACGACTTCTGTGACAAATGAGATTCAGTAATTTTGCTACGAATATAGCCTGGAAAACAGTCTAATGATCAACATAAACGGAGCTCTCTCGATGGTACCAGATAAATATAAATAAACTTGATCAGCTCAAAGCTGCTAAGTATATAAGAAAGAACCTATTAGCGATTGATATTCATTTTTACTATGACTCAATCATCACCTTGGCAGGGGCAATCAGAGAAATCTGGGATCTAGTGGTCTGAGAGCAACCCAAGAGATTTTTAGTCCGCAACTGGATACAAAATATGTAAGTTTTATTACATCTTCTGTCACATGGTTATCACGTCGTATACGTAATCTGCAATTATTTGCAATAGCTCAGGCAACAATTTGTTTTCTTGGCTTTATCAAATATATTATATCACAATTTTTCGGTTTCCCCTTCTTTTCGCTTTCTCAATGTGGCCAGTCTACAATTTTCTTTAGAAATACTAACAGCTGTGTTATTTGCGGTAACTATCGATATTGTCTGCAAACTATTTATTTTCGATAAAATGTTAAAATAGTAAAGGAAAAATATATTAAAAAATATAAGGTAATATTATTTAATCCGTAAATTTGTATGGAAATTTAGAGAAATAATAATTATATTTGAAAGGAAGCCGATTTTCCAGCCTACGAATTATTCACAATTCGTTGCATGACACAAGAAAAATATTGTTGCATACTCTTGTGCGCACGCGAAAATGTAAACGCAGCGCAGTTTGCTTTGGTTGTAGTCTTGGCTATATAACATGGTTTGTTCACTTAGTTGAGAACGCAACCAATTCGCTGAGGTGAATTCAGAGTACATTGTTTTTTCACCAGCTTTAAATCGAGAGCATTTGAGATAAATAAAGAAAAAACTATAAAATTGTAAACATTGTGAAGGTAAATTTCGATCCGTCAAACAACAAAAATGTTTTTTAAAAAGTTGAAACTGAAACTGTCTCTCATTCCTAAAACGCTTTTCAACACCATAAATAAATTCATCAGCTTTTCGTGGGAAATTACAAGGTTTGACCCCTAGATTTATTTTATATTAACGTATTATCAATATACACGTATACAAAATTTGCACTGTTCATGCAAAATTTTGAGAAATTGTGCCTGTAAAAACTCCCATAACTTTGCTTTAAATCATACAATTTGGAACTCGTTAACCTCATTGTTTTAATTGGAGTTTCACGCTAAAAAAAAATAGCCTGTTTCTTTTTATTTTTAAAAAGTTGTTGATAAAGAGAGAAAACATGATTACATACCTAATCAATACTTGAAATTATCCAACAACAAAAAAAACTCCGTTTAAACATTATTTGTTATCTTGTTTGGTTTAGCAAACATTTAACTTTAAAAATCAATAAGATATGAGGCCTTGCACGAACATACATATATGTGCATATGGTATGTATGTGTCGGCCCGATGGCACATTGTCACGCAGTCATTTTACCCATTTCGGTTATAGGGTCCGGTTAATTATTCCAGTGTGAGAAAAAGCTCGACAGCGTCCACAGCCAAAACAGATAAAAACACACATAACGAATAGGGAAATCTACACGGCGCGGCAATGCGACTACCAAATGCCCTACAAAAACGAATGAATTAATTCTTAGTCTAGATAGAGAGAGTATGTAGAGAGTGGGTTAAGCGTAATGTTTTTATAGGTATAGTATGCACTGTTTACCAACCAGAAGAGCTTTAGTTCTATTACTCGGCGTATCGGATAAGCTTGTTGAACGAAACGAACAATAGTGCCACTAATGAAGGGTATAAAAAGCTGGCAAGCTTGCATGTTGTTACTCATGCGATCCCATAAATATTCGATTGTGAATAAATGTATACTCTCTCCTCAAAGGCAGCACTTTATATTCGACAGTTATTTCATTTCAACTTGAACCTTTCGAATATAATTTATTCTAGGAATTTTTGAGTGTGAATAAATCAAAGCTAAAATTCACTATGAAAGTATGAAATCATCGTAGTCTAAAAGTTGATAAAGCGAAGACGTCAGCGAATATGCCCGCAGAATTTAGCAAAAGCAGTGAATCAGGTAATTCGAAAATTTGATTAACCACTTAGGTATGTCGTTCCAAATATCTGACACGCTTAATACATATTGCTATCAACACAATTAATACCACAATGTATCTGTTTGCTTAGCAGGTCCATCTTTGCTTATCATCTGCTATCAAGTTAATCTTTATTGTTTCTTTATAGATAACAGAATTCCAGTGAAACCCGTTGTTTGCTCTTAATGTTTACTTCATGTAAAGAGAACGGTTATTACACAGGGTGTGCCAAAGAACAGCATAGTCTTCAAATCATACTCTGGCTAATGCTTTTCGGAATGCTTTTCTTAAATTTTTACAGAGAGAGAGAGAGAGAGAGATCTTGTTCATCTCATGTGCGTGCAGCTTTCGCTCAGAGCAAATGCGGCACCTCAAAAATTTCTCACCTCTGTGACAGCTGTTTCTATACAATCCAATCGTTGAGAGATAACGCTCACACCAACACACACACTCGCAGAGCAGACACTTAATTTGTTACTCCCTTTCTTTGACACGTGTTGCAAAGCGAATACGCCACGATTGAGAAATAAATTAACACGAAAAGTAGCTCATAAGTGAATTAGAACCGTGGAGAACCTTGTTTCTTTAGGTAAAATTGTATTGACGTTAACGGGTCTCTGTGGCTACTACAACAACCGACGATGCCAAGCGACTGAGGCAAACTGAAGAGCTATGAAAGCTACCTGGTAATATATTAAGAGTACTTCCCATTTCGTTTACGAATAAATGCGGTTTCTTTGAATTAATTGGCCAAACAATAGGGGGCAGTTAAGAGTTCAATGCTGTTCTTATGTGCATAATCTAAACAATACTTATGTTCTTAAGAATTATTGATTATTTTTTGTTTAATATTTTTTTTTGGAAATTATTTTAATATTTCTTTCGGCCGCGCACACTTAGGGGGTCTTGGTAGCAGGTGTGTGTCCACGCTTGAGCCCTGAGTCTTAGCTAAGCTTTTACAGCAAATTTAGCATAGACGCAATTCGGGTTTGTGTCTTGGTACATTTTAATCAATCGTAAAATATGTTGATTATGTTTGGTTTATTTTTGCATTGTTATATGAGATTTTATATCTGCTACTCATTGAGTTGTAAAGTAATAGAGCTTTTTGGCTGAAAGAGGCAAAAGTAGGCATTTGCTACACCAAAAATATATATGATATTTTTTATCAGTTTCAACAGCCAAGTCGGCATAGCCCTGTCCAAGTGTTCGTCTGTATAATAATCATCAGCTCAACTATAATAAGAACTTGAGCTATTACATTTGCTGACAATATGTAGTATTATTCGCATATCAAGTTTATTTCTTAATTTGGCCACGTCCTTATTGGTCCCAAAAAATTGATAAACAACGAATTGCAAGAGTCTTTTTAATGCTATATTATATATTTCATGTATTTACATATAAGTTATATAATAAATTATTTATGTAAGTGGGTTAAGTGCTGCCCTAAGAGTATGCAACACAAAATACTAAACATTAAAGTCGTTTGTCAAACTCACTTCATTTACTTGTTTAAAATTATGAGTTGATGATTGCAATTACTCTAGTATCTAATTTGGTATGTTGTTTTTGGGAAAATACCTGATGGCAATTCAAGTAATCGACAGAATTTCCCAAAAAATTAGTCGTAACGCACTCAAGGCTATAGGAAAATCCCCCCAGTGACCAATACCAATTGATCAACTGGAATTACTTCTCTCAAACCGAACCACATGAAATTAGGCAAAGCATTGAGTGAAATAAAGTTCGCGTTTGAGTTGCGCTGACTCTAATTCGCGGACCAATACAAACGCACCAAAAGCGCTCGAGAGATAGAGAGAGAGAGCGAGAGAGGGAGAGAGAGCGGGAGCTTGTGTGCGAGCATGAGCCAGCTGGGTTTGAGTGTGAGTGCAAATGCTGCTCGTACTCGTGCTGTGTGAATGCATTGAGTGCATTCATAAGCAGTTGCTGTCGCTGCACATGCGCAACGTGTTGCCAATTAACAGTTAATTTACCCGAGGGCCACAGCAAATTATGATAATTTAACTGTAACTAATGACGTAGGGGCAGCCAATGCAGCAATTCAAAGAGGAAAAAAAAAATGGGCGCCAAGCTGCTAAAATAGTTCAACATAGGCTGCACAAAAAAATACTCAGGGAGTATCCAAATACGCATGGTATATTTTTAGGGTGACAAATGGCGACGAGGCGTCGCGTTAGCATTGCCAGCCAATCATATGTAAGCACGGCCACTTGTCACACGAAGCACTACTCGCACACAAGCACACTCACACACGCACACACATAGCTGAAAGCAACAGAAAGCTCAAGAGAGCAGCAGCTATGTTTGGCAATTTCCAATCTCACTCAGTGCCCTTACGTAGATACATACATACAGGCATACACATATGTATGAAGGCACATATGCTTTACACATACATACAACACACATGACCCACATTTCTGTAGCATACTTTTGGGCATAGAAATTTAAGTGTGTTTGGTTGCCGTCTTAGCTAGACAAGTTGTGAACCATTGGTAGACATAACAAACGTTTAAGGGTTAATGGGGTTTATGTACATGCTACGAGCTTAAGGTTTGTGTTTAAACTCACTTTCTCCACTGGTATAGTCTAGACACACACCATTTAGTAAGTGTTCCCAGTTAGACATTTGAACAGCGGAATATAAATATAATACAATTTTTACAGTACGCTGATTAATTTTGGTTGATTTTGCTAAATGTTGACAATAACAAGCATTATTTGCTAGGCAAATTCAAAATACACAGGGTATCTGCTAAACGAACATACCCACTGCCAGCATTCTGCAGCTTTTCCATTTGTTGCGCGCGTGTGCATCTGTATGCTACATGAGCGCAGTCAAAGGCGGTAGAATTTGACTAACAAATGCGGGTAAAAGAGCTCTGCTGCTGGCGGGGGCGGGGGCGGGAACAGTGTACAATTTCGTGAATCCCATTGCGAATTGAATCCCTGCGGCGCTGTGCTTGTGTGCCTAATTAACTGGTTACAACCAGCCGCATGCACATGCATGCATGTGCCTGTCACTTAGGGCCAACAAGGTAGAGTAGCAAGTGAGAGATAGAGAGAGAGAGAGAAAAGAGAGAGAGGTCGATCTAGAGATTGGTAGAGCGCGTGGCTTGACTAATTGCATGCAACAGTTGCCAAAAATTGCCGAATCGCTTGAAGGCTGACGTTGTTCGCCCTTTTGCCCGTTTTACAAACTGTTCCCAGTTCCACCCTACCCGCACCCACCCCGTCACAGACACAATTCACCACACTGCACACTGAGCTGCGATTAAAGCTTGTGCAGTAATCGAAGCGTTAGCATTTCACGCATCACAACACAACGCGAACAGGCAACTTCGACCACTTGGCAAGCGATTTTCTGATAGCGTAACTCTTGCCGGGCTGCCCCTTGCCCCTTGCCCCATACCCCTTGTCCAACAGTTGCAGCTGGAAGTCGCGCGCAGCGAAGCGTCGTATAAAGCGCATTAATATTTAATGCCATCAACGGGCTACGGGCAGCTCGAAGGGCTGCATTTCCAAATTTGCGTAGCATACTTCGTGGCGCCATTGATTTATGACCAACTCCTCGCATCCTGTCACATCCCGTCGTCAACTGCGAGTGCAAACTGTAACTGCAGGTGCAACAGACGTTTCCCTAGATTCGGGATCAACCTGCTGCAGCTTCACATTAATCATGCCACGCAAGCGGCGAAGAAGCGCAAAATGGAAATACAACTTGCCAGAGCTGACTGTTCCCAGGCTTAGGTAAGGCAATTCAATTAGAGGCCCCGCAAGTGCAGCGCTTAAAAGCCAAAAAAAAGCGAAAGTTCTAATCCAGCGATTTGTGCACTTTGCTGATTGGGGCAAGTGGAGTTCCCGAAAATCGCAGATAGATGTAATTTCAATTGGATGCTTCGATTTTGTTTTCCTTTTCTTTTTTTTTTTTGTTTTTTTTTGCTGCTCACCTGCGACACCTGCAAAGTTTTTCCAAATGAAAAAAGAATCAACTCAACACATGTACACATAACTATTTATTCGGTATATATGTATTGTATATGGTGTGTGTGTGTGTGTGTGCATGTGTGCGTGCCCGTGTGCTAGGTGTGTATGTGTGTGTGTGTGTGTGCACAGCTGTCTGCTCGACTGGCTACTTAGTGCAAGGCGAACGCGCTTGTACGTGCATCGCACACACACACACACTCACACACACACACACACGGGCGCATATCAACTGAAAAAGGAACACAGACACGCACACATACGCAATTGGTATGAGCATATACATCATTTAGGGTCTTGAAGGACTTGACATGTATATAAAGTATATGTGTGTATGTAAGAATAAAGCATCAAATGTATGTGTATAAGTTGGTTTATACATTCTACGCAAATGTATATATATATATATATATATAGTATTGGTATGTATGTACATACATCATGTATATATATGTATAGTTGTAGCATTGTATTGTTTGGTTTAATCCATTATGTGTCATCATATGATTGTTACATTCAGTTTCAATTGAATTGGTATTTCTTTTTTTTTTTTTTGTTTCATTCGCATTTCATTTCCTAATTTATCTTTCTTTATTTCCTCTACTTATCTCATTCGTTTCTTATTTATTTATTTATTTTTTTTTTTTTTGGTATACTTAAATTGTGCATTTCGCAGATGCATCTATAGTTTTTTTTTATTTTTGGGATTTACTCTCTTATGCCATCTCTACGCATAGCTAACATGGACTGTAGACCCGCCGTCCAGCCTTATCAACATTATTTACATTTACATTATATAAATATATATATAT
This sequence comes from Zaprionus kolodkinae, assembly GCA_018901885.1. NCBI lineage: Eukaryota > Metazoa > Arthropoda > Insecta > Diptera > Drosophilidae > Zaprionus > Zaprionus kolodkinae. Next base: position 1,272,698 of record JAEIFM010000183.1, on the reverse strand, counting down.
GTTATTTATCTGTATATACATCGAATACACACCCATATACGTATGTATGTATGTATGTATGAGCTTTCCTTGCCGACTTTTTCAGCAGCATCTCTTGCCCTTTCATTCATTCGACTCACCTCGATTATTCACTAAATTATGCGTAGTTTTGCCCACTTTTCCCCCGGGTGCCAACACCTAACAAACAATCGAAAAAAAGGAAAAATCAAGCATAATAAACAAACAAAAACAATCCTATAGTTCTACTACTTGCTTACTTGCAAGTGGGAGAGAGAGGGAGAGAGTGAGTTTTCACTCTCACCTACTACTTCTTCTCTCGTCTTCGTCTTCTTCTTCTTATCAATTTACATACTTGACATGCTTTTATTGGGTTTTATTTTTAGAGCGTAAATTTACATATATTTATTTATTTGTTTTCTTGCTTTCGTTTCGTTTCGTCTTTGCTCTTTCGCATTCGCTTTGCTTTTTTGTTGCCACAACAAGTTACAAGTTCGCTTTATAGTTCATCGTTTATCGTTTATCGCTTATCGCTTATCGTTTCGCCTTCGCTTGCAATTATTGCTTTCACACAGTGCGCCCAAAAAGTATGCCAACAGCTGCACACACATACTAGTATAGTGTATATATATATTCTTGGATTTAATTTTATTTTATTATTGCATTTTTTTTCTTTTTCTTTTCTTTTTTGGCGCAGAGTGAGTGAAAGAGAACGAGAACGCAAACTCGTAAAGTAATCGGAGCTTTTAGAACAAGTTGAATGAGGAGTACCGTTACGGTACTATGCATATTACCATGCAAGGATTAGCGACGGCGTCTCCGGTAAACACTACTAAAGTACTTTTAGTCGGTGGTAGCCGTAGCTTGCGCTGCGTATAGTCTCAGCTCAGCTTAGTCTTAGTGTCTACAACAACAACAATTAGAATACAATACAACAATAAAAAAGAACGGGAATAATATTAACGACACAATGCGCGAAAGAGACAGACAGCAGGTGGAGAGGGAGAGATAGAGAGGGGGAGAGGGAGACAGCTGTCGCCAGATTGAGCAGAAAACAAGAAATTGTCTCATTTGCATTTGGCAAATCGTTTTGGCCACATTTGCATTACAGTTACAGTTACCTTAAGTTGGCTAACAACTGTCAACTCTTTGGCCAATCAGACAAACGAAGAAGGATTACAAGATGACATTAAAATTGAGCTGTAACTGTATGCGAAAAAAAAAAAAGCTGACTAATCGGATCGTACAGGGTAGGGTCGTAGGGTTCTATCTGTCTCTTTCCACGTCTATTTCTTTTACTATATATTTTCATTATTGTATTTGCGTTACGAATTTACAGATCATGCAGGTGGAGAAACATTTTCTTTCGGGTATTTTTGGTAGACTTTGGATTGTGTATAGAGTGTATATAGATAGTACATCATATATTGTATAAATAATTGCATATTATTATTAATTATCATCTGGATAGCTGAGTGTAACTTGCAAGCTTAGAGTCGGGGGGCTCGAGAGACATTGTAAAAAGGTCTGTGTGGTGGGAACAGATACAGATATAGAAACACACATAGTATTTACGTTCAATATTTTTTTTTTTTTTTTTTTTTTTTTAGTTTTTAGTTTAGCTTTACGTTTAACCATTATTATTTGGCTGTCAATTATTGTAGTTCATTTCGTGCTCTATGCATTGCAGTTTTATGTATATATTTTTCTTGTAAAGAATATATACTACTATCAAAAATAGAACAAAGGAAACTTCATGTTTAGTTACGTTTTTATTTATTAATGCGTTTTTAAAGAATCTCTTTTATGTTCTTCTGTTATTTTCTGTTAGTTTTAGTTTCTTTTATTTTATTTTATTATTTATTTGCTTTTGGATTAGGGTTTTCTGCTTTTTATTTCAATTTCGTACACATTTATTGTGGCTGAATATATACTATGTATATACGGATTAATAGTCTGTAAGTTGTTGCTGTGGCGAAGAAAGGAAAATACCGAGACGACAGCACAACAACAACAACAGAAATGACAACAACGACAACAACAGTTGCAACAAACACGAGCAAAAATGGACATGTAAAAAACTAGAACAACATTTAATTACTATAGACACCGTTGCTTTTTTTTTTTTTTTTTTTTTTTTTTTTGGGTACATTTTTGTAAATTTTTATTTATTTTTTTTTTTTTTTTTTTACCATTTATTTTTTTGCTTAGCATTTTGCATAAGGACCAATAACGGTCGCATTGACTTGTAAATAGTTGAAATACCATTCAAATATATGTATACTATATATATGATCTATGTATGCATATGTTGTATAGGTATGTGTATTATAAATGCACATATAGTACAGTAAAAGTGAAAGTTAACTTTGGGTTAGCACGTACTGATCTCTTGGAAATCTACACACGTATCGTATTTAGTTGGGCACATCGAGAGAGAGAGAGAGAGATAGATATATATATATATATAGAGTTATACACGTATAATTATTGTTAAGTCAGTATATGAATGTATAAATATGATTATGTGTGTGTGTGTGTGTGTGTACGTATTGTCAACCAATTGGCGCTCTCATAGCAGCGAGCTTTCGCATTGGATCGTCTCACATTGCGTATACGTAACATGCAGATGGGAATGATTATGTTTAATGTACCTAACATGATTGAAACATACTTGATTGTTTTCCGTATTGACCGATTGTTTACTTATTTTCTTTTGTTTTGCTGATCACTTATCGCATTTGAAATCGCTTTTAAATTGATTTCGCAAAATAGAATTAACAACGTTTACGTTTTTCGAACTCAGATATGCATATATTATATATATATATAGTACACATCTAGTTGGTAGTACCGATACACGTTTAACAGACATATAAACTTCAACATTGATATATTTTTTGAAAGAGAGTGAGTGTTTTTAAACTTTGTCCCGTTTTTTTTTTGGGAATCATTATTATTATTCATATATTTATTATTGCATAGTTCGGTTTCGATTTTGGGGTCTGTTGTAAGCTCAAAATTGCACACAGTTACAGTTAGCTTAGAACATACACAAATACACGATATAAGGTCGTATTCGCATAGGATTCAAGTACTTAGTAGCTTTGGCACTGGGGCCAATCATATGTAGTAGGAAGAGTATTCGTAGTATTCATATGTATTGTATTTTATACACATATCTTACTTTTCACATATATATATATATATATATATATTGGTGTGTAGTAGTACTTTCTATTTGCCTTCTCTTTCGCTCTTGCTCTATTACATATTAGACATACGCATATACATTTTCGTATAGTATGTTTTTTTTTTTGGAACCTTAGGACCGTCTCTCTGCATGGGTTCGATAATTTGGATTTCCACACAACAAAAAAAAAATAAAAAAAAATTAATAACCATATCTAGATTGTCCCAATGCTATACAAGTTTTAATCGCGAACTCTTTCTAACTTACAGAACTATACAGATACACATATATTATACATACAGATATAAAGATTATTATGATTATTTTGGGTATGTTTACATATTGTATTGTGTATTGTTTAGCATATGTATTCGTTTCGCATATTCATATGTATCGTATCGTTTCCCTACCATTTACATATACTATATATATATATTTCCCAAATCCCATGTCCCTTACCTAGTCCCATATAAAAATCGTTTGATATGGGCAACAATTTTGTACATTCGTTACGCTTCGTTCATTGTTCAATCGACTATCATGATAAAAAAAAAAAACCAACAATCACATGCAATCCGATTACTATATATTTATATAAATATATATATATATAATACATAAGATCGCTCCCATCCTGCTCCAAAAAGTGCTTCACACCTACAAAAATAGTTTGATATTTTGCGCCAATTCGAAATTCTACTTCTTCCATCTTCTATGCTCACCCTACTACATCCTATTCTCATCTCATATTTTTTTGTGTTCTCTTTTCTATTTTCTCTCTTGGCTAATGACGGTTTCCAAATGTAAATACGGTATGTAAATATATTTTTATATATATTTCTTGTATGTCGTATATAACGCTTGATATTGTATATTGTAGATGTGTATATAAGTTGGGTATGGCCACTATATATATGTATAATATTATATAGGTAATCTGTCAACTGTCTTGCCTTCCCTGCCCTGTGATAATCACAAAACTCACCTGATTACGTTGCTCAGAATGAAAAAGCAAAAAAGAAAATTCGAAAATAAAATTTGTTATCAATCGATTAATCTTTGCGGCGGCTATCGATTATTGCCCATCTTTTTTTTCTATTTATACTTATTGTATTTTTCTTCCGCTTTACCTATATAGTGAGGGGGTGGAGGGGGGAACTCGATTAATTTATCGCTGCTGCGGCATAAGATGCTGTGTAGCTGAGAGATGCAAGTAATGTGCTGTGTGCGAGAGAGAGAGATTGAGAGAGAGAGGGAAAAAAGGAGAGAAAGAGAGAGTATGAGTAGTGCCATTAAAGGCAGAGTATCAGGCACAGCTTACCATATCCATGTCCCTCTTCCACTCCATCTCCTCTAATCGCTGCTGCCATCGCCCGCGGTCCGCTTGCCCCTGCCCGCTTGCTACTTGCGCCTCTTGTCCCCAACCTATTTGACAAACAAATCCTTGAGAGCGGAGCACAACGAGGCATCACACGTATCCTTGGAGTCATCCTCATCACCCTTGCTAAACCAGCTGAGTGTTGAGCGCATAGCGCGTCCAGCGTGAGACTGCGCCGAGCTGGCACGACCACGTTTGCCTCCGCTCGAGCTGGAATCCTTGCCATCCTTGGGTACGGCACCTTTGCCTGCCCCAGCAGCGCCCCCCGATCGCAAACCTGTCGATGTGGATGCACCACCAGTGCTGGCACCGCTATTGCCCGCCATGCTGGCATTCGAGCTCTTGCGCAAGAAACCCTCAATGGCGGTGCCCAGTATGGTGGCATCCACAATGTTCGCCTTGGTGGTATCGGCCCAACTCTTCTTCTGTTTGCTGCGTGGCTTCAGTTTCGGTTTGCCCGAGTCTCCGCCCAAGGGATCCTTCTTCTGCAACCGCTCGATCATATCCTTCGACAGGGCCATGGCGGTGCTCTTGCTGCGCACACTCTTCTTGCGGGGCAACGGTGTCGTCGGCTGTCGTGGCCGACTGGAACCAAACCAACCCGATATGGCCGCGGAGCTGTTGTCCTGTGCCTCGCTAACCAACTGCTTGGCATTGTTCAATATGGATACATCGAAGCTATTGGAGCGTGTCGAGCGTCCTGCATTCGGATCGAGCAGCATATTCGATGTCTGACCGCCACTGGGTGTGGGTGTGGCGCTGGTGGTGCGACCACGTGCCGCCTGCTGGAATGTGTGACTCAGGAAGGGGCTGCTGGCGCTGTTCCCAGTCGCAGCCGATGAGCTCGAGGAGCCACCGTCGGGATCCATGCGATGGGTGTCCATAGAATTGGAACCACCACCACCGGTTAGGGAGCTAAAGATGCCCGCTATGTCGGTGCGACTGCCCAGCAGACCCATTCCGCTGCCCGACTTCTTGCGACGTGTCGATGCTCGTGCCGATGCCGTTGGCGGTGGCTGTGGCTGCGGCTGTGGTGACACACTCAACGGATGACCCTGTGGATGTTCGGAGGCGCGACGAAATATACCCATGCCACCAGCGATGGGCAAGCCTGCGGGCTGCGGGCACTCCGAGTAGCGTCGATTCGTATAGCGCCGGCCCGGTGCTCCAGCTGCCGTGGCGGCATCATCCACCATCTGCACCTCGCACACCTTCTCATTGCTCGATGTCCAGAGCTTCAAGCGTGCCTTCCTCGACTGCAGATAGATATCGTCCATTATGTCCAGCTGCAGATTGTGTATGCTGCCGATGGGGTCTGTCGATGGGGGCCCAATGACGGTGCTCTCCCGTCGTGTGTTCAGCACGCGGCTGCTCCTGCAATTAATCGATAAATCGCAGACTTCATTCAGTGCGGCTCAGTAGGCAGCACAGCAGCACACAAAGCTTAACACACATGTGTGTTTAAGTGTGTGTGTGTGTGCTGGTTGCATCACTGATTTCAATTGCATAAGGCACCCAGAAATTCTCAATCTCAGTTGCACATGCAGAGTATTCCTTAGTAACTGCTGAAGTTACTTTCCTGAGTGTGCTACAGTTTCAACTACAATATTTCATCCCAATCCGCTTTAATAGACGTGTCTATATGGCTAACTCTCTGTTTTGTCTGTGTGAACGCGTAGTTCTTAGAAACTAGAAAAGCTAGCGTTATCAAACTGAGTGATAATACTCTATAGTATTGCAGTATTATTTTAGAATTTAGCCACGCCCTCTAGCACTTCTATTAGTCAAAGAAAATTTATGTATGGGCGTAACTTTAAGGCTAGAACGTTCTAGAAAAGCTTTACCTTCTTTCGGCTTACACTATCTTTTTACTAACATACTCTATCATACTTATTCTTGCACACAATCTGCCTCGATGACTTAAAATTAGGATTTTTATTAGCAAACCTTTTTGTTTGTCTGTATGAACGCGTAGATCTTAAAAACTATAAGAGCTAGCGTCATTAAACTAAGTGATAATACTCTATGGTATTGCAGTATTATTTTAAAATTTAGCCATACCCCCTAGCACTTCTATTAATCAAAGAAAATGGATGTATCAGCGTAACTTTAAAGCTAGAACGTTCTAGAAAAGCTTTACCTTCTTTCGGCTTACACTACTTACTCTATCATACTTACTCTCTCACAGAATCTTTTTTTACGGCTTGAAAAATGGTTTGTAATATGCAAACCTCTCTATTTGTCTGTATGAACGCATAGATCTTGGAAATGATAATAGCTAGAGCCATCAAACTGAGTGTTAATACTCTCTAGTATTGCAGCATTATTTTAGAATTTAGCCACGTCCCATAACTCCCCTGTTAATCAAATAAAATTGAAGTTAAGGCATAACAATAAAAGCTAGAAGCTAATTTTTGTGTCTGTACAATAGCTTACTCTTCTTTCGCAATGAGAACACCATATACTACCCTCTCTCTCGCACAATCTATCTCTAGCAAACCTGACGTAATCCTTAAACTATGTTTTCCTTCATTCAAATAAAACTCAACTAAGGTGAACCCTTTAAACCCAAGAAACCTATATCTTTTTTGTATTTTTGAATACAAGACTTTGAGATTTAATCTCATGCTAGTTATACTACTGGAGAAACTCATTGAAACCTTCTTTTTTTTATTGTAAAATTATAAGATAGACCCAAGCTAGACCGATTAACCCATATGAGACTAAGACTTGAAGTTCTTCTCTCACAGCTTTGAAACCTCTTAAAGTACTCTTCAATGATGCTCCCCTACAGTGACATATTTCCATATATTTCCGTCTGGCAAAGTATGCCAATATGACAGCTTTGTACTGCTCCAGAGCGTATACAACTTACCCGTTTGTCGTGGGATACGCGGCGGCAACAGATTCACGTCGTGAGCGTGCAAAGGCCGTGTTGGGCACCTTGGAGATGGTGACAACCGAATGACGTCGACCGGATGGAGCCGGAGCCTGTGAGAGTGTGGCCAGAAAGGCAGCTTCCTTGGGCGACGGACCGGATCCCTCACCGCCACGCTCCGAGAGACGACGTACCTGACTGGCGGTGATGCCTTCGGTGACCTGCTGTGAGGGTAGCGAATGTTTGCGTGCCTCGCGTGGATCACGCCATGGTGAGAGTAGATAGGGATTGACGGGTGAATCAATGTCCAGGCTGGCGCGATTCGAGAAGGTTTCTGAGCTTTCCGGTTCATATTCCTCGGGTAAATTTGATTCCTCCACAACAATAAGTGGTTCCTGCTGTAGTCCATGCTGGCCATGCTGGCCATGCTGGCCATGCTGGCCATGCTGTCCATGCTGTCCATGTGTCTGTCCGTGTGTCTGTGCCTGTGTCTGTGCCTGTGCCTGTGCTTGTGCCTGTGCGCCCGGACAGTAGCGGGCAAATGGTGAACCACGCAAGCGTAGCGCATCTGCGAAAGAGGCCAAAGAATCTAGAGAAGCAAGCGAGATGAGCAGGAGGAGCGATTTCTGGGATAAAGTTCTGTCCCTCAAGCACGTTCATTAGTGCTGTCAGTGTTGTCGGTTGTCGGTTGTTGTTGCTGTCGGTTGTCGGCTTGTTCACTTACCCATTTCCACAATTGCTCAATTGGTTGCCCAGTTGGGAATTCGCTCGTCCTGTGTGCGTGTCCTGGCTGGCTGCAAGCAAGATGGGGAAACCACGCATCAAATAAACTGTATATATGTGTGTGTGTGTGTGCAGGTTAAATAAAGCCAACTCTCGCTCTCTCTCGCTCTCCCTCCTGGCCCGTTCATTATCCTTGTTACAAATTGCAAATGGCAGGAAAATCATGCATCAAAGTAATTAAAGCTTTTGCGTCAACGACAACGACAACGTCGCTATCGTCTTGGGATTTGACGCTTCGCTGGAGCCTCTTCCTCTTAATCCCCCCCTGCTCCCTGTTGACACAACAAAGTCAACTGCTCTGATGCGTGTCTATGGAGCCACAGCAGCAGCGCCGGCACACGCAGCGTCCATAATGAGCATAAAATTATGCAAAAGTTGAAATGAAATTTCGCCATTACTCAAATACCGCAAGAGTTTTGTATTTACAGCGTCCATGGAGCATGGACATTCACTTCCCTTTCCTCTCTCCCCCTCTCCCATCTCCCCCCTTCCGCTTATTTCATACCTCATTCAACTTCTGTCGGTTGCCAGTTGCCACTTGCCACTTGCCTCTCGCTGCGACTAATCACCCCCTGCCCTGCCCTGCCCTGCCCGCCAGCAACTTTCCCTTTGACGCAAGTTTACAGCCGCAGCACACAAGCGTAGCTAAGAGGGGATTGAGGGGGTTAAGGGGGTTTGCTACCCACAGCAGGTGTAAATATGACGAACGCTTAAATAATTAAAAAGTTTTTCACTTTTTTTGCGCTGCTTGTTTTCCTATTTGAATGAGTTCTTTCTCTCTCTCTCTCTCTCTCTCTGATCAGTTTTCGGATTCCGAATTAAGTATGATAATATACGATTATATTTTCAACTTTATAGTAGTTGGAATGTTTTTAAAGATATCACAAAAGCAAGAGAGAAAAGCTTGCCGAATCGTTTATAGCCTGCAGACTTAGAAAACAATAAATTATTCCTATATAAATTATATCCACAGCTTATAATATGAAATATAGTTCTGAATAATATATAATATAAAAAAAGACATTAATCTCAAGTAAGAAGAGTTTTTTTTTACGGTATATAAACATGTTATACATAATTTTAATGTTAATAATTTTTAATTATTATATTTATACATATATATTTTTCTTATTGCAATTTATTACTTCACTTTTCGTTTTAATTTATTTTTAAATTCATTTCATTCACGTTAATAATTTTTAATTATTATATTTATATATATACATATATTTTTTTTATTGTAATTTCTTACTTTACTTTTCGTTTTAATTTATCTTTCAATTCATTTATAAACCAATCAGTCGACTGTCCATAGTAGACTTAAATAAAAAAAAAAAACAAAATAAATAAATACATTTTAATTAAAAACCTCATGTCAGTGATTTGTTTCTTTAAATATTACTATTATATTGCTTCGATTTCAATGAAATTACGAACACATATTAAAAATAAAATAAATAATAGCTGTGCTTAGTTTAGTTGAGATAACTTGAAAACTCACATAGTTACACCATTTATAAATTTTAACAAATATATTTCCAAAGCTGAGGGACTAGACAAATATAACTAGGGTATAAAACACACCTAAAGAACTGCCAGTATTTATTTATAAAAAAAAAAAACTGAAAATACTTATTATGAGTTTTCCCTTTCACAAAAGCGGTCCCAAGTCGAGACCCAAATCGAGTTGCCAGACTTGATTAATGACTATCAAGTTAACCCCGAAAAACCCCCAGAAAAAGGGGAAAGGTTGTCGAGCACAGCGAGGAGACGACGAACCATAAAGAAAGACAGAGAAACGAGGGTTAATTTGTTAGGGGATTTTGGGTGTCAACACGTTGGAATTCTGCGAAAATAAATTGAGTGTTTTACAATCGCAATTGCCGACTGTATACCCTCTGCCCTATTCAAATTTCCCCCCTTTTCTTCACAGCAATAATGAGTTTTATTTCTCGATAGCAACATGAAATAAAAGTCAATCATATTCGCACTGCCCAAACTAGTTGAAAACTTTTTGGGCCAGCAGCGATTATAATCGAAGTTGGTTGCGCTTAACTCAATTCGAAATCAGTGTAAGCAAAACTTTTACTACAAACTTCCATGAGTGGGGGATAAACTAGATTAAAGTTGTTACTGACATTATTGAAACTATTATTTAGATTGAATCTCTAGCATCAGTTTTTAATTGAGAGCATAAGCGTGTTTCTAATTTACACTGTAGTAGAGCTGACAATGTTTCGATTTTAAAATCGATTAAATTGATAATATCGATATACAAAAAATATATATATTCATTAATTTATAAATATATAGTTAGAGTGCTAGCTGAGTTAAAGGAAAGCACAAAAGTCATAAAAACTTAAGGTTAGTTCAATAATAAAAAGAAATAATAAAAGTAGAATACAAAATTGTGCGATTATATCGATATCTTTGAGTGTAAAATTGCTAATAATCGATATGTTTCACATTATAGTTAGTACAGGGTATTTATCAGTCAGCTATGACTTAAAAGCAGTTTAACTTTTGTTTTAAACATGATTACAAGGCGAAAAACAACTGCATTGCAAACGGATCAGAGCTGAAGGGAGGCTAAGGCAGGGTTAAGGCAGGGACAGAGAAGGGACAAGGCAGGGGCAAGGCAAGGATAAGGCAGGGACAAGAAAGGGACAAGGAAGGGGTAATCAAGGGGTAATCAAAGGTATGTGTGACATGCAATGACAGGCGCGTTTATTAGGCATGCAAAGTTGACATTGAACACCGAAACTTGTCGCTTTGTATGCAAGTTAATTGGGCCGTCGATGCCGTCGAGGTCAGCTGTGGTTGGGGTCATGCCCATTCATGGGCCTATGCCCACAACAATGCTGCCAATGCCAGCACCCTTTGACAACTCGAAATTGGTTGGGCAGTTCCTTCTGCAAATGCAGAAACCTTTCGCTCGCATTCAATTTATTGTGTGGTCGCGTTTTTTTTTTTGTTTTTGCCAGTGGCGTAGTGCAGCGAAAAATCAAAAAAAGGGGGGGTGGGAGGTCAGAGTGCACTATATGCTGTGCCCCATTACATATGCAGATGCAGCCTGTCAAGCTGTCTGTTTCCGTTTCGACACTCTCATTTCCTTGCTGACCAGTCCCCTTCTCCCTCCCGCTGTCACTGCTGCCTTTGCATCAACTGTCCCTCTCTCTCTCTCTCTATCTCACACTCTCTTTCTGGGCATTGTGATTGATTGATTGACTTGCTGACCAGACGTCAGAGAAACCGAATTGACCAGTTGACCGGTTGACCGACTGAGCGATTGAACCGATTGACAGAACGCTGACAGATTGACGCTGCTTTGACAGTCCGTTCTGCATTTCTCTATCTCTCTTTCCCCCTCTCTTCCTCTCTCTCTGTCTCTGCATTCCTTGGCTCCATTTTCGTTAAGCTTTATTTAATGGATTTTTGTGGAAAACTTTACAAATCACTGTGAGCAGAGAGGAAAAAGAAGAGCAGCCAAAGCTATACACATTTCCCACACTCAACTCTCCCCTTTCCCGAGAGAGAGAGATAGTGAGAGAGTCCTGAAATGGAAATAGCTTAAGCTGACTTAAATATCCGACTACACTAAGGCTTGACCTGTTCCTGAGACTGCTCAGACTGCTGCTGTACGCGGAACTACTTATTACCCATCTCTACTTATTGCCCCTGAAAGCTGAGCACGAATTACAGAGAACTACTAAGTAGATGAAATTATAAACCGAGATGGAGGGGGAGCAGGGCAAAAGGACTGGAGGAGGAGGAGGAGCAGCCTGCTGGGATGCCTGAGACTTGAAATGTGAATTCTTGTCTCGAGGATGATGTTTATTTATTTACTTAACGTTTACACAGAAATCGCGTATTCCTCGAAATGGATGGCACAATCAATGCGATTATAATGTTGTCTTTCTCGCTAAATCAAGGCAATTATTTAAATTATATAGATATATTTTCTTTTCTAGGAATCGCGTTAATTGGAAATTATATCCCTTATTACACAATGCACTGCAATATTGTGATTATGTGTTAATGTTATCAAGGCGTGAAGAGTTTTAAGTGATTATTCTTGGAATTATTCACCTGGCAATTGTAGGGGGCAATAGTGTGGTCTAGATAACCTCTGCTACAACTATATTTAGAATCTCTAATTAAATCACAAATCACAAATTGAAAATCAACGCAAAATTCAACGGAAATACGATTGAGTCAATTGACCATATTCATTTCAATTGAGCGATATATCTATAAATATATTTGCATTCGCAGAAATGGAAATGCAATTACAAGACAAGTCGGTAAGGCTACAGTCGAGCGCGCCCGACAGTAAGATACCCTTCGCCCAATTCCCAAAATCCATTACAAATGCATAATCACAAAAAATATTATGTTCAAAAATCATATTATAGTTTTCAAAAATATCGAAAAATTCAAAAATTGTTTATGCTATTTTTTAAATGTAGAATCACTCCAGGTTATTAAAACATAAACAAAATGTCATTCCGCGTGAAAATCGTTTGATTTTTAAGAAAGTTACGAACGGTGTAAAATGAGGGTACCAGGCCTGTTGAGGCTGTTACACGTCTAATTTTTTGACCATTTCGACCTGATTTTTGGCCGAAAATTAAGTATCGTCTTAAATCGATTTAAACAATTGTTTAGTACTAATTTTGATCTCCGCAATCGATTAAAACAAAAAACTCGCGATTTAAAATTTGAAAAAAAAAATATGTTGCTGAAAAATCATAGGGGGGACCCTTACCTAAATTTCCAAAATATCGACAAATTTCAAAAAATCCATTTCGGTATTTTTTAAATGTAGTATTACTCAGGTTATTAAAACATAAACAAAATGTCATTCCGCGTGTATTGTAGTATCTTAATTAATATTATTTAAGATCATATGCTAGCTGGCAACCCTTTGCAGACCCTCACAAGGACAGACAACGCAATATTAGAGGCCCTGCAAAGTATGCTATAGAAATGACACTCTATGCGGCAGCATACTTTATTCTACATGATTGAATTGCGTTGCGTAAACTCGTTTATGTGTGTCTCAAATTTGCATAGAAAAATAGTTAACAGGGTGTGTGTGTGTGTGGGGGCGAGGGTGTAGGGGGAGTGGGTAGGGGTATCATGCAAATAGTTAAATCTTGATGGCATTCTCGTAATTCACTTATTTACCAATTTCCCCAAACATTTTCAAATACAACAGACACCACCGCACACTGACAGGCACACACACACACATCACGACACACCACAACACACCACGACACACACACACACACACATACACACACAGACACAGAGAGAGATGGCCGCACGTTAAGCACTTCCGTTTTCCGCATTCCCCACAGCGTGACAATTGAGATGCAGAGACAACAAATTGCAGCTGAATGGGTCAGTTGATGGTTGGCAACGCTGCCTGGACTGGACTGGTTGGGTTTTGGCCACAGTGTCTGGGCCAGTCAGCATGGTTGGTCAGTGAGCGAGAAAAAAAAGTAAACCGAAAATCGAGTGGAAAAGTAGGAGGAGTGAGGGCAGAGAGCTAAAACATGCTGAAGTACGTCAGTTTTCAAGTCGTCCACGTCGTCGTCGTCGTCCTCCTCGTTAACTACCTTTTTACCTTTTTATTTTATAACCACACACTCTGCGGCTACTACGGACTGACTGCGTCGCCAGTTCTGGCCAGGACTTGGGCTCTGAATGGGCTTCTGGCTCGGGCTGGGCTCCTGGTTCTGGCTACCTCTCTGGCTCTGGTCCTGTGCTCGTCTCTGTTCCTGGCTCTGGCTCTGGCTCTGCTTCCCTCTCTGGCTCTGGCTCTGTCTCCCTCTCTGGCTCTCGCCCTAGACTCGTTTCTGTCCCTGGCTCTGACTCTGCTTCACTATCTAGCTCTGGCTCTGCTTCCCTCTCTGACTCTGGCCTTGGACTCGTCTCCGCCTCTGGCCCTGGCAACGTCTCTGTCTCTGCTTCTGTTCTCCTCTCTGGCTCCCTCTCCTTCTCTACTTCTGTCTCTGGCTACCTCTCCCACTCTCTCTCCCTCTCTCTCTCTCTCTCTCTCTTTCTGCTTCTCTGGCTACCAACTTTGACTGCATCAAGTCGAGTAATTTTATGAACAATTTTCCAAGTGGATTTTAGCGTCGTCTATAAATAAAAAAAACCGCATGCAAGGCACGTGCACATCTCTCTCTCTCTCTCTCTCTCTTTCTCTGTCTCTGTCTCTTTCTCATTTGGCAACTATTTTTGGCAAGTGTCTGGCTAAGAGGCCTGCCAGTTTGAGTGCGGTGTTGGCGCAAAGCAGGTGTGGCTAGAACGAATGTGGCGTGTTACCATGGCAATGTCGGTTGGCCCAGTAAGCTTACCTAATTGCGGTATTTAGCCCTGACTTTGACTCGATGGCCTGCACAGTGGTTCTCTATATAGCTCTGGCGACAACAGGCACCCACACACACACACACGAAACACTCAAGAGCAGCAAGAAATACAAAAAAAAAAAGAACGACGAGTGACAGCTTTGATAAGCAGACACACACGCACACACTCTACCAGAAGAGAGCTGCCCAGTAGGGGGGAGAGAGGAGAGGAGTAGAGAGGGAGGCAGGCAGCATGGGGCATGTGCATTATAAGCTCGTTGTTGTTGACAGCCATGCTGCATGCTGCATGCTGCATGCAGCAAATGTTGCTCCCTTCCACATGACTTTTGCACGGCTGTCAGAGAACATTGTAGCCGCTCCAGTCTCCTCTGCTTGGAAGACAGCTGCAAGCCGATTAAATCTATATTTTTAACCCAGAGGTTTCTCTCTCCCTTTCTCTCTCTCTCTCTGTGTGTCTTTTAGCAAGACTTTCAAGTTGCCTTTCAGCCGGATTTGAATCGCTTAGCACTCCCAACCAATGCCTGAAAAACCATAGAGAAAAAAAACTCTCTTTCTGTCCCTGAGTCTCTCTGTCTCTCTGCCTCTCGGTCTCTCGTTCTGCCTGCCTGTCTGTCTGTCCGTCTCTCCGGCCTGCACTTTGCCCCAGCTGCAATGCCAATGCGGATATCCGTGATAATGGCCAAACCATAATGGTGGTAGACCAATCGGGCCCAAACCAAACTGCTTAGCAAACACCTGGTTTATGCTCTATACTTTCCCTTACGTCCTTCCTTTCCCCCCTTCTTAGGTGCTAAAAGGTTTTCACCTACAAAAATACATTCAAGTTGGAAAATCTTGAGGGAGATGAGGCACAAACAAAATGCCGAAACAAGGCTGCCCCTCAGCTTGCGGTTTGCTCTACTCTATTATAAACGAATTTCCTGCTGAAATTTCCTATAGCCATCAAATTTGCCACTACTATCCTTGGGTATTTTTAAGTTTATGAAGGCTATGAATTACCTACTCAATATATGTGAAGTTTTAAGGAAATATCTCAACTACTTATACTGAATATTATCAGCTTTTAATCCAGGTACAAATATCACTTCACACACTCCATATATCTTCAAGCTTTCAGAGCTCTTTTAACTACTTTTCCTTTGTATATTTTAATTTACTATGCAAAAGCAAAGGTCACTCAATATATCTATAAGCTTAAAG
Source organism: Zaprionus kolodkinae (assembly GCA_018901885.1). NCBI lineage: Eukaryota > Metazoa > Arthropoda > Insecta > Diptera > Drosophilidae > Zaprionus > Zaprionus kolodkinae. The sequence goes on along the minus strand of JAEIFM010000183.1, from coordinate 1,256,886 downwards.
AAATATCTTATATATTTTCCAAAAACTTAAAGTTGTTAATAAAACGAGAGAGAAAATAATAGAATTACAGTCAATAAGCCAAAAATTTTAAGAAATATTTTAAAAACCTATTAGAGATTGTTTAAATTTACTTTGCAAAAGCCAAGATAACAAAGGATACTCTAAGAAATTCAATAGAATTATATCATCTACTTCTCTTGAATTTGTTGAAGTTTACAAAGCAAAGGCAGAGATTATATACATAACTCAATTTACATTTCTGTATAAATATCAAGGTGATCAACCAAAAACAAAAAATAAATGGAAAATTAATTAACTTGCCAACTACCAAATTTAAGCAAGTTCTATGGAAAATGAAATATTTGCTAAATGAAATAGAATTCCAGGTATTTATTTTTTCTTATATTATGTAACTCAGAACATCTCAAATCACATAAATATCGTGCAGAAACTGCACGATAAAAGATATACTTATAATTTCAGACCACATAAGGAATTTTAATTAACTTTCTTGGAAATTACTAAGAAAAGCATAGAAGCTTTCTATAGGAAAACCTGCAGGTTCCCAGTAAAGTTATTATTAGCTGACATGCGTGGAAGATCTAAGTGCAACAGGCTGCCTCTCCAGTATTTTGTATCGTATAATTTTCTACGAATTGCATTCAGGATTAGGAGAGCAAAAACTACTAGACACATTTTCCAGCGAACACTTTCCAATTGATTTCGTTGGGCACAAGGACATGTCCGCCGGACAATAATGCCTGAATGCACACAATGTACCCGGCATAGTTCCGACTACAACTCGTACTATTTGTACTACTCATACTACTTTGTACCCATTCAGCTTAAGAACTAAAACAAAACGATATGAGATGAGTTGAGTTGAGTTGAATTCTCCAGCCTCGTCCTGCCTCGTTGTGCCTTTGTGGCATGCCCTGGCATTGGCAAATTCTGAATGCATTCAGAGGAACTTATCACATTCATATGTGTGTGTGTGTGTGCTCAAAGGACAGAGAGATAGAGAGAGAGAGAGAAACAGAAATTCAACGCAATTGAATACAACTCGACAGGGAACTTTTTGCGCATAATTAGCATGCTTTGAAGTCGATACGACGATGTGAAGGCGATGATATGTGTGTGTCATAATGACCATGGATGGCATGTGTCAAAGAGTATGCCAGGAACTACAAAACAGGGTGTTCGTATCGTTAAGTAGCTTAAGGAACTTTCCTAGAATTTGTTGTGCATAGATAGTTCAATTAGTTCTTAGGAAATTTTTCAGTGCATTTAAGCTGCAGAAGCAGAAGCAGCTTATCGATTCTATCGAATGCAAAGCATTAATGAGACAAGTAATCTATCGAATTTAATAGTTACCAAACTAACAGTTTATCGAATTCTATAGTCATCAGACTAATAGTCTAGCGAATTCGATTATTATTATACAATCGAATAAAATATTAAAATTAGTTTATTTGATAGACAACGGACAGTTAGTCTATTGAATTCGATAGTCAGTATTTTTTAAATTCGATATTTCTTAGAAAATCAGTCTAACGTATTTAATAGACAACAGGAAATCAGTCTATCGCACTCGATAATCATCAGTCAACAGCGCAACAGTCTATCGAATTCGAAAATCATCAGGCAAAAAGTCTAACGTATTCGATAGACAACAGGCAGTTAATCTATAGATTTCGATAATCAACAGGCAATCAGTTTTTTTGAATTCGATATTTATAAAAATATCAGTCTAACGTATTCGATAGACAACAGGAAATCAGTCTATTGCACTCGATAATTATCACGCAAACAGTTTATCAATTGTAAAAATCATTCGACAAAAAATCTAAGGAATTAGATAGACAGTTAATCGATCGAATATTTCACTAATCGATAACAAAACTATACAAAAACGCGTTAAAGGGTATGTGGAATTCGACTTTTCCGTTCGAGCTGTCTATTTTTTCTCATATCTTCTGTCTGTGTCTGTTCCTGCTGCGTGCTGAGTTGAACAACAATGTTATCGGACCATGCCCACCAGCCCACGGGCCCAATCGAGTGTGTGTATCTTTGTGGGTGTTTGATGTGCAGCTGTGTGTGTGTGTGTGCAGCTGTGTGTGTGTGTGCGCGCAACAGTCGCCATCACATTTGCATTTTATGCTTTTTGTCACTCGCATTGTTTTGCTTGGCGCGCACAAAGCAACGACAATTTATAACTAAAAAGTAGCTGCAAATAGTTGACACACTTTGTCTCTGCATATCTTTCTCTCCTCTCTCTTTCTCTCTCTCTCTCTCTTCCTCTCCCTCTCTTTTAGTGTGTGTGTGTGGGGCTTCCATAATACATTAACGCGGCAAGCGGAAGCGGATATGTCACACATTTGCTGCTGTTGGCAACATTGTGGATAGAAGGCCTCGTCGACGAGGCGACTACCGCGACAGCGACAGAGACAGGGAGAGAAAGAGTGAAGGAGAGAGAGAGAGACCAAGCAGGAGGAGCCGCAGGCAGCCGCTGGCAGGAAGCGAAGCGAAAATAGCAATCAAAACTTAACTGAATTGCAGCACATGGCACAGCAGCAACAGCAGCAGCAGCAAGCGACACACGTACGCACATAGACACACACACATGCACAGTGAGACAGAGAGAGAAAGAGAGAGTGGCAGAAAGAGAGAGAGGGAGAGAGAGGGAGAGAGAGCATCACCTACCAAGTTGGTTTGCTGCTGAGCGAATTAAAACGTAAATGCATTTGGCAGAGGCAGCAGCAACAGCAGCAGCAACACCAAACAACAGCAACAACGCCCGATAGCAACACACGACAGCAGCAGCAACAAGCAGCAGCAACAACAGCAGCAACAGCAACAGCAGCAGCAACTGTGGCAGCAACAGTGGCTGAGGCAGTCACCAACAAGTAGGCAAAACTGTGAAGAAAAACGAAAAGAAAAAAAAAGAGAAAGAAAGAAAAAAAAAACGAGAAAGAACGAAAGAATGAAAGCAGCAAATGTTGCGCCCCGCCCCCAAGAGTTGCAAAGAAGCGCAAATACTCTTTGCCGCAGCAGGAAACCTGAAACGTACGCCCGTTTGCCAAGTCTATTGATTTTCTACCTACCTATATAGGAGACTGTATATACCACATATATATGGTACATATATACATACATATGTGGTTGGTATATGTACGATGTCAGTCAATTTGGTAATGAACTGTAGTTGTATTTAATTACGCATGTTTGTGCGTTTCATTTGCCACTGCTTTTTGCGAATTTAAAATTGCGTATACGCAATTTGTAGCTGTGCAGTTTGTAATTTCAGTGGGCGCCGCAAAGTATGCAACGCCAATTAGCAGGCAATTGATGTGGAAAAATGTGCATGAGAGAGACATGTGTGTGTGTGTGTGTGTGTGTGTGTTTGGCTTTACGGCCTGTTGGCCTTAAAAAATATTTTAAAAATATAATAATTGAATATATATACAAAATATTAACTAAAATAATATATAAGATATACCAAATATAAAAAAATAAATTGAAATACATTAAAAAAAATAATAATAAATATATATTAAAAACAAAAAATATGTATATAAATTTTGTTTATATTTACATATGCTTAGCTGTATTTATTCCTCAACAATAAATTGCATATTATGCTTATCAATGTCAAAATAAACATGAAAAATATAATAATTAAATATATAAAAAAAAATTTTTATTAAAATACAATTTAATATACACAAAATAAAAAAAAAGAAATAAAGAAAAACAAATATGCATTTAAAATAATAATAAACATATATTTAAAAAAATTTGTATGTATATCAATTGTGTTTATATTTGCATATATTTAACTCTATTTATTCCTTGACAATAAACTGCATGTTAAGCTCATCATACAAAAAACAAAAAATAAATAAAAATAAATATCGTTTCAAATCATAATAAATGTATATTTAAAAAAAATATGTATATCAATTTTGTTTATATTTGCATATTTTTAGCTCTATTTATTCCTCGACAATAAACTGCATATTATGCTCATCAATGCCCAACACTTATCGAATAGAATAAGTCAATATACAATATTCATAACATTATTTAAAAAGCGCAGAGAAAGCATGAACAAATATAAATAAATAAAAAAAAGTAAATAACAAATTGCGTATAATATTTGCACAGAAAGGCACACAAAGCTGTTTACTTAAGCTCAAATTCATGCACTATATAGCAATATATTAATATACTATATATAAAAATATATATATATGTATATCGTACTATATGCTGTCGTAATTTGTGTAATGCATTCGATATGGTATTCGCCTCTGCCTCAGCCTCTATTTAACATCGAGCGTGTATTTACTATGGCACTGATAATCAAATTTTACGATTACCATGCACATCAAGAGTGCTAAAGCAAAAGCAAAAGCGAAAGCATTTTGCAGAGTCATCAATCCCAGTCACGTTGCCTCCCTTAACTGCTCCCCTTCCGCCTTCCGCCTCCCCCCTCGCGCCTCCTGCTGCATCATTTCGACCAAGTCCAGTGCAAAGTTGTGATGCTCGACAAAGTGTAAGTGCTCGCTTCCCCTCTCTCTCTCTCTCCCACTCTCTCTCTCTCTTCCCCTGCATTCAGGGATTCTGGCGTTGATTCAAGCAGCGAACAGCAGAGAGAGAGAGAATCCTCTCAATCCTCCACCATCATCATCATATAGTACGTATATATAGTATAGCTCTGTCCAGGGCCATTGGCATTGGCAATGGGTTCGCTCTGCTCTGCTCTCAATTGAATCAAATTGAATTCAATTCAATTCGCATGTTGCTCATTGAATTTTGCAGATTATGGCTAAAATAAATTTTAATTTCACAGAGCCTCGTGTCGAGTGCGAGAGTCGAGCAAAACAAAGATGCACGAGTGGGGCAGGGCAGGGCAGGAGAGATCAGGCCAGGCCTGGAGAGGCAGGGCCAAAGCAGGCCAGGAGAGGCAGGGCCAGAACAGGCCAGAAGAGACCAGGAAAGAGCTGAGCTAGCCAGAAGAGAGACCACAGCAGACCAGCCCAACAATTGTCCGGCAATTCGCAGTTCACAATCGTCATTTGTCTTTTTTTTTTTTTTTTTTTTTTTTATATATATATATATTTTTTGTTTTTTATATTATACCCCTTTTTTTGCTTTGCTTTTTTGCTTTGCCGCTTGTTTTGTTAATTAAATCTGGCTGGTAATTAAAAATGCAGACAGCATCAGGCAGCTACGCTACACCTGTGCATGTGCATGTGTGTGTGTGTGTGTGCGTGTGTGTGCGTGTGTGTGTGAGCTGTGTAAGCTGCTTAAACTCCAAACAATGCGGGCCAGCAAAGAGGCAGGAGCTGAGGCAGAGGGGGGCGGCACCGTCACTGTCATAGCTGGATGGAGAGGTAAGCCTGTCAGGCATCTTCTGTGCCTCATTGTTCAGCCTAATGCCAGGCGAGGGCGGAACAAGGCGGGGCAGGGCAAAGCAGGCCAGCTACGCCGGCAACGCTGCGTATACGCAATGGCATTTCAGATTTGGCATTTGGCTGCACAGGCTGCAGCCGCTCCGCACTGGCTTATTGCCACATCCATTAGAATGGATGTCACATTGCAGATGGGGGATATTGGCCAGAGAGATACCCTCTCTTTCTCTCACAGTGCATTTCATAAGTTTTCACAATTAATTAGTTGTTCAGCCTGCTGCAGCCTCAACTTTGCTGCAATTCGATCAATTACACGCACGTCACGCCGAGTGTGTGTGTGTGTGTTTGTGTGTGTGTGTGTGCGTGTGTATGGGATACCTGTGGCATCTCGCAGATACATTTTAATTAATGCGCCACTCGCAGCTCGTCAATTAATGCGCTTTAAATCATGTGGGATCAAGTGTCGAGTGCAACTCTTTGGAAAACCTCGGAAAAGCGTCGGGCTCGTTTTCAATTAATAGTTTGTGCAGTTGAATTCAATTTCAAATGTTTTTCATCCACAGCACAATGCAAACACAAACTCGACACGCCTCCGCCTCCGCCCCCGCCTCCGCCTCTGCGTCATCAATTGTGATTGACGTGTGCGTCAGAGCAGAGAGAGAGGGCGAGAGCGAGCGGGCGAGAGAGTGTATTCATTTGCATATCATCTTAAGCCGCCCACATAAAGGCGTGGACAGCACACACCCACACACACACGCACACACATTACTTGCTGCCCAATTAGCAGCTAATTGCTGGTATTAAGCTCGCACACACACACACACACACAAAGGTGCGAATTATATGGGAATTATGGATTACACACATTACGTATACGCATTACGTATACGCATTACATATTGTGGATTATGGATTATTATGGATTGCATATTATAGATTGTGTATTATTGATTATGGATTATGGATTGTGAATTGATTGAGTAGTGTAGATTGTGTATTGTGAATTGACAGCATCCTCTCTCAAAAAGGGATGGAACAAGATAGAGAAAAATAAGGAAAAATAATTTAAAAATATGGTAAAAATCGAGGTAAAGAGTTTAGACAGGTGAAAAAAAGACAGAAATTAAGATATATTTATTTATATAGATTTTCGATTTAAAAAAACAGTCTACATTTTTTTTAAAACACAATTTTAAATAAATTTTCAATCAAGAACGCAAGAATATTTAAAAAACAAATGATGTAAAGAAATATTTAAAATGAAAGCAAATAAATAAAGAAACACTTAAAAATAAATATTTAAAAAAGAAGTACAGATTTCAGTCTATTTTTTCTGACTAGTCGAAAATAAAAAACACAAATCTGGCATCCCTGCTGTGGACTGTGAATTGTCGCCTCGCCAAAGTTGCGGGAATTTTAAGCACAATCAGTTAAATACGCTTACAAATAATATTCCAGATATGTTTGCCAGCTGATTAATTTGCATTGAATAAATATTTCAATTGTTCTTGTTTTTTTTTTTTTTTTTGTTTGTATTAAAATATTTGATTATATAATTAACAAGAGCTCGCACAACAAACCGCAGCGCATTCGTGCAGCTTTTTTTTAATTCTTATTTATTTTTTTTTTTTTGTTTGTGGTCGCAACAATTGACAGCAAAATGTGAACAATTTTATTGCGTAAATCAATTATTAAAATATTATGGCAAAACAACTGAACAATTTAATTATGTCTATTTATAAAGCAGGAGGCTGAGGCATGGCAAATAAAAAATTCTTTAAATTTGTATAAATTTAAAATGGCAACTCAAAACTTTGTGCAATTGTTGCAGACAAGTCCTTGGTTTCAAGGGCTGCATTTCCCACCCTACCCCACAGTTATCGAAAACTATTTTAAAACTATTAGACTGTCAGACTATTAGAGCGTTAGATGGTGGCAACCTTGATGGAGCAAAGCAAAACTGACAATTGAATTTGTTTTGAATCGCTTGAATATTTCCTGCATTCAATAGTTTTTTTATTTTTTTGTGAAATGCGAAATCAATATTCAATTAGGGAAATTTCATCACTTAATCACTTGACTTAATCAACCCGAGCGGAAAACCTCGATTTCATTATTTATTGAAATTGAAAATTAAAATGGAAATGGAATCGAAAATTGCTCACACACACACACACACACACATATTTGTTATTTACCAACATTCATTAGCCGTGTTTATCAATTGTTGGCAAGGCCCTTGAAATAGCTCGACGCTCTCTAAAGTGCAGCCAGAAAAAAAAAAAAAAAAAAAAAAACCCAGCGTGAGGTGGCAGCACTGCTAGGGGTGGCAACTCTCTCTCTGCGAATTATCCGCGACGCGGCGGCTTATGGAAATCAATTAAAGAGGCTTGCGAGAGGCGAGACAAGGACAAACAGAGAGAGAGAGAAAGAGAGAGAGAGAGGGAGAGTGAGAGCGAAAGCGAGAAAGAATAAATATTTATGAATCGCGCCGGTGATAAAGCGTAAATTTCCATTAATGAGTGAAGCGCAAGAGGATAAATAAACAATTAATAAATCTGCCTGTGTGTGGGGAGAGAGAGAGAGACAGAGAGAGAGTGAAAGTAAATAAATGAATGCGAAATGTATAAATAATGCAATGTTATGCAATAATAATTGTGCATTGTGCATTAAATTCAAATTGTCAACTAAATGCATAATTTATTTGCTTTCATTTGCTGCTTTCCTCGCACACTTTCCCTTTCTTTTCCACATTGTCGATTTTTAATTTAATTTTTAATTTAATTTTTTTTTTTAATTATTTACATGCTTGTATATCGCTGCGCATTGCTTGCATTTTTGTGCCTGCGCCTCTTACACTCCGCTGCCTCCTCTTCTCCTGTTTTCTGCTACTCCTTCTCCTTCTTCCTCTTGCTTCTGCTCAGGCTCTCTCTTGCCACATACCTCTCTCCTGCCACATACCTCTATCTTGATATTGTTCAATGTTTCTAATTAATAAGCAGCGGCACCCGCAGCCTCCTACGGTTCACCCACCTGGCTTAGGCACCCTCTCACGCCTTTCTCCCCTTCCCTCCTTCCCTCCCCCTTTGGGCTGCCCAGGTGAAGCAACAAAACTGCAAATTGCCAAGACGAATTCCAAACTAACTAACTTCCTTCGACTGTGGCACGCAAGCCGCAACACTTCCGCCGGCTGTGGTTACTGCGGATGCGGCCCCTTCCCTCCCCAGCTGCCTTGGCTTCTCTCTCACCCCTCATCGCTCATCTCTCTCCCTCTCTCTCTCTCTCTGGCTCTTCCCCTCCCCTCCTCAGCGCATCAAGCTACATTTCTGACTGCTTTCATTTAATTAAAAATTTATTACGTCCCCTGAGCTGGCAAACAGTGCGCAGTTCTCAGTTCTCAGTTCTCAGTTCGCTGCTCAGTTCTCAGTTCACTTCTCTCAGCTCTCAGTGCCTGCTCTGCTCCCCTCTGGCAGTCTCCCCCTTTCCCTCCCCCCTGCAATCGCCCAGCACTTGCTGCCTTGATTGACATTTAGACATTTCAAGTGAAAGCTGCAAAAAATCAACATTATTTCGTATTGTTTGCTCTGCAGCAAACGCACAAGTAAAACAAATAAATAATAATAGAAATTTGCTAAGCCAACGCCCCCGCCCCCACAACACACACACACACACGCACACACAACCCCATCGAGCATGTGTGTGTGTGTGTGTGTGTGGTGCAGGAATTCCAAGGTTTGTGGCTCTCAAATGCTTTCACCACAAATTCTCCAATAACTTGTAAACATGTTGCATGCACATGCGGTCACATTGCCCATAAGGTGCTGCCAGTTTGCCATATATATGGCAGGATGGCAGCTCAGGCAGTTGGCAGTCGATTTACATATAATATGTCATTTGATGTGGTCACAATGCAAAGAGAACCCAATGGGAGTGACAAATAAGGTATAACTGGCTGTCAGACAGCCAAACATATAAATAAATATGGTCAGACATATATGGCAGATTAGCTGTGCATATATGTATTTAATGTATAGTCTAAATACATGTATAAAATCTATTTATTATGTATTTTTAGCAAAGTGTAAGAAATTTATATTTATGGCAGTAAGTCTGGCAACATTTAAGCTTAGCATATGCTATCTATGACATACAGCCAGCTGCATGCCAATTTGTATGTCTCTAACTCTACCGATAGCTGCGCTTAGAGCGTTCATACAAACAAATGCACAAAAGGCAGGTTCGAAAATATGTTGCATACCTTATGGCGCCTGCCTGGGCTGCTACTGACTGTTACATCCCTAAAAGTAGAGTATGCAGCTAGAAAATCAACTGGCAACTGGCATGTAACTGTCAATCCGTATGACATATGTTACGCCTCACGCAAATATTACTAAATGGATACAACCCCGAGAGAATTGTGAGATAGTTGTGATTATGAAAGTTTTGGGATAATTTGCAAATAATTGGACTGTTTCGATGAGAAAGCGATTTCCGAAACACTTGAGCGACTTAACGTGTGAGCGCAAAAAAAAAAAGGAAGAAATAAATAAATAAATTGCTAAATATTTTTTGCAAGTTGCATGGTCAGTCTGGCGCACACAAGCCACACTCACTCGCCTTCTCAATGGCCATGACCAGCAACAGCTCAACCCAAGACCCTCATCCTGCCCCTCCTGCTCCTTCCCTCCTCCTTCTGCTCCTCCTGCTCCACCTCAGGGCAGCTTACAATTTTCTATGCCATACCGCAACTGCTGCACTCGCATGCTCCTCTCCTGCTTCTCTCCTGCTCCTCTCCTGCTACCCTTTTCGGACAGGAACTCTGGCCATACTTTTAAAGATTTATGGCAAAATGCAAACAAATAAACTTATGGAGAGTAGAAAGAGAGAGAGAAAGAATGGAAAATGGCGGCAACATTTTGTGGCTTTCGAAAAGAACGAACGAAAAAAAAAGGAAAATAAAGTTTAAAGAGATGCGACCGCAGTTGATTCACAGTTTCAGTTTCAGTTTTATTTGCTCCCTCTCTCTCCTTCTTTCTCTCGCCTGGCAATCATTTTTATTAATTTTCGAAAGAATTCCGGTTTCGACAACGGGCGCCATTAATAAGAAATGGCAGGGTTGCCCTCAAGTAAAAAAAAAAAAAAAACTTAGTTTGGTAATCATTGGGGAACATTGTCCGATCGTTCAGGCAAAGGAAAGCGAGATAAAGCAGTAGGAGAAGTAGAAGTAGAAAAAGTTTCTTTCGCTCTCTCTCTCTCTCTCTCTCTCGCTTTCCACATGCCACAAATATTTTGCAAATTAATCTTTCGTCGTTGTAAAAACCAAGGGCCAGCTGAACTGTTTGAGCCCCTTCCCCTAGTCCCCTCCAGGCAGCATCCCCAGAGCTATGGAAATGTACCGCCAAAGCGAACAAACTTCGAGTTAGTCAGACAAACATATATATAGTATATATAGAGTAGAAACAGCAGCAGCAAAAGTTCTGCATGAATTTCTCATGAGCTTATCGGGGTATCGGGATAATTCATTAGTTTATGCATGATGCCATATGCCATTTGAATGCAGCAAACCCATCATCAAATTTGCAGCAGGTCTGGCAACCTTTGGCATACCACGTGTACATATCGATATCGATACAATCGACTCGTTAGTTACGTGCGAGAGAGAATCCCACGAGAAAAGCATCGACTACACACAGGTGCACAAAACCGACTCTTAACTAGGACAAAATAAACGAGGGAAAAGCGTTAAATGAGTTTCCGATTTCATATTGTAGAGCTGTGTGCATGGTTCTCCCAGGAGAAGTCTGTGCTATTTATAGAGCGAGTTTTTGCCATTACTGACGACTATTTTCAGCAATGCATTCTAGATTTAAGCGCAGCTCTGGTCGCGTTTTGACTCTCTAAAGAAATTATTTAAATTATTTAAAGTATAAATCTCTGAATTATTAAAAACTAAATAGACAGGCAGACGAAACAGACAGATGAATAGATAAATGAACAGACAGATGGATAGACAAGCAAAGAGATACATAGCTAGATAGACGTAGAGGCAGACAATTAAAACAGATGAAAAGATAGGCAGACAGAAGGTAGACAGACGGCAGACAGACAGACACGAGGACAGACAGATGGATGGAATGCAGACAGGATAGACTGAGGAACAGACAGAATGAGGAACAGGCAGAAGGAGGGGCAGGCAGATGGAGGAGCAGACAGAGGGATGAGCACCTAGGCGGGCAGACAGACCGACAGGCAGAAAGACGAACCGACAGACAGATAAAAGGAACGACGACAAACAAGCACTCAGACAGACAAACGGTAGGGCAGACGGACAGGTAGACAGACGAGCAGACAAACTGACGGTAAGATAGACAGAGGGACAGGCAGGCAGACAAACAGACAGACACAAGGTAGAGAAGACGAGGGGCAGACAAGCTGACGGTAAGGCAGGCAGACAGGTAGACAAACAGATAGATGGATGAACAGGCAGACGGGTAGACAAACAGACAGACATAGGGACAGACAGAAAGACGAGGCGACAGACGAATAGACAATTAGACGGGCAGACAGAGAGACGGTAGGGCAGACAGAAGAACAGACAAGCAGACACACAGACAAACAGACAAACAGACAGACAGACAGACAAACAGAAAGACAGACAAACAGACAGACAGATGGACATACAAACAGGCAGATAAAGAGATAGACAGACAGACAACTGGACAGGCAAACGAATAGGAACAAAGACAAAAATAAATAATCTCTATATATTTCAAACAACAAATTTAACACTTCTCTAGAAACTCCCCAGCAATTACCTCAAATGAAATACAAAATAGAGATATAAAATTTAACAATACGCCGGAAATTAGAAGGCAAAAATGTAGCTATAAATTATTAAATGAATATTTAAAACACTTTCCTATATAGTTAACTTATGCCTAGAAAAACTTAACCAAGTTCCCGAAACAGTTGCTTCTTTTTTTAGAAGAGAACCACAATCAGAACTTAAAACTAAAACTGAACACTTGTCGACAAGTCCAACTGTACAGTTAGTCTGTCTGTTACAACACTAAAAATGGGATAATAGAATGCACATTTAATTGATGCTGAAAGTTCGCCAGTTTCTACCTCCTACCCCACTCGAGACTCTCCAGTCTTAATCTCTATGCATTTGCCAGCTATCCTTGGCTTGGCCAAAAAGGAAAACTTTCAGCATAATCATAGCGATGCATATTTGCGAAAGCATTTCGATGTAGTATAATGCAAATGAAAAATGCTATATATGGTATATACTATATATACTATATATATAAAGAGTATACTATATGCCATAATTGATATGTTTACGTAGGATGCGGAGACCGCAAACCGCAAAACGGACTAAATTAAATGTGCGGCTTCCAATTGGATTATCATGTGGCAGCTCAACTTCAATGCGAGAACTTTGGTGCAGAGAATGAAGAATAAAGAATGCGGGAAGAAAAACCAAGAATATGAAGAAGAAGAAGAAGTAGGAGAAGGAGAACATTATTGCCATGGCATAAGTCTCGTTCGTTTGGCTTATTTCATTAGACGAATCTCGAGAATGATATCCATAAATAGTGACTATACAAACACACACACACACAATGTGTGCTAAGGGTTGGGTTAAATAATTGGATTAATGTCAGATACATATGTACTATGCATGCTTGAGAGTGGGAAAGAGAGGGGGAGATAGGGAGAGGGAGATGGGGAGATAGGGCGGAACTCCCTTAAGCCTGGCGAGGCTTAGTGCAACATTTTCATTTTCAAGTTCATGAAATTTGATGGCGAAAGTCCTTGTGAATGCTTGAGCTGTCGCCGAGTAGTGCCCTACTCCTCTCTCTCTCTCTCTCCCTTCTCTTCACTCTTCTCTCTCCACTCTTCTCTCTTCTCTTCCCTCTCCCTTCTCCCTCTCTCCGCTCTTCTGCTCTCACAATCGGTTTGATTAGCCTCTGCTAGACTAGCTCAACCCCAAAACACACAAGTCCCAATGCCAGCGCCAGCGACAGTGCTGCCCTACCAGTGCTGCCCTGCCAGTGTTGCCCTACCCCATGCTCACTCGCTCGCTCTCTCGCACTTGACTGAGCAGCACTTGTCGCAGCGCAAACACTTGAATGGCAAAATGAAACATTATGATGACATTTGAGAGAGGAATGAGTGGAGAAGGAGGAGCAGCAGGAGGAAGAAATTGAAATTGAGAGCGTATATTGTGAATTGCAAAATAATGAATTGTAAATTGCTCAGCGGGCCAGCACACTCGCACACACACACACACACACTCGCACACACACACACACACACGTGCGCATTAATTTATTTATTATGTTGCGCAATAAAATCAAATAAAAATCACTCGTATTTCAGGCCTGCCTTCTCCCTCTCTGCCTGCCTCCTCTCTGCCTGCCTCCTCTCTGCCTGCCTCATTTCTGCCTGCCTGCCTCCCATTCTCTGCTCCTCCTCTGTCTTCTGCTGCGCCCCGCCGCGTGGGGGCGTGGCAAAAAAAATAAAATAAAAAATTGAAAACTAAAATCGATTTCCGCTTGACAAATAACTTAAGTGGCAGTTTGTATACGAACACACGCACACACACACACTCACACACACTCCACACACATGCTCTCACCCACAGTAGATTGGTCAAAATTTTATACATAACTATGTTTGTCTGGGCAAATTTCATGCATGCACAGAGCACATCAGCCAGCAGCAGGGAGGGAGAGGAGGGGAGAGAGGGTAGGGGAGGAGGGAAGTAGGAGTCGTAGTCGGAGTAGCTGGGGGGCAGCTGGCGAGGATTCAAGTGCTTGGGTTATGCTTTCAAAAATATTCCACACGATTAATTTTTGCGATCCATTAAAAAGATTTACTCAAATTGACAGAATCATCGAGTGCCGTCGCTGCCGCTGCCGCTGCCACTGCCGCTGCTGCTGCTGACGTCGCCTCGTTGCGTCCGTCCTCGAACGTGGTCCCTGGACGCATGAAAAATGTGATTCCCTTGTGCAAGCGACTCCACACGCCACCAGACGCCACTCTGCACTCCATTTCCCTCCCCCCCCTGCACACGGCTCTATCTGTGCCCTCAATTCTGCCGGCTTGCTGCACACACACACACACTCACACACACACACACAGAGTGTCTCAATTTGCATGCGCTAAGCTGTGCTGCTGCTACGAGGGGGGGAGGCGCATGGGCGTGGCCCATTAAATGCATGTACATAATCATAAATTCACACTCATTATCAGATTAGCGGGCAGTATTTTACCCACGGCTGCAGTGCGCTCGCTCGCACAGTCTCTCCCCCTCTCTCTCTCTCTCTCGCTCTCTTTTACTCTACCTCTCTCTCGCTCTCTCGCTTGCCTCCCTGGCTGTTCCCCCTGCACCTACAGCTGCTACTGCAGGGCATACAAATTGAATTTCTGGAATAGAATTTATGTGATTTGCATACCCTGCACAGCTGACATATGTAGGGTATACCTATTCGCTTAGAGCACACAAGTTTGACTTGAAATCTATAGGGATACTTCAAAGAAGCATAACAATCGAATATGAAAACAATTTTGAGTTTAATTGTCAAATATATCGATAATTTATCGATTACAATAGTTCAATATATTTGGTTTTTTATACACCTTACAAAATTGTCCACATTTTCTACAAAATTAAATTTACCTGGGTAAAAACAATAAGTATTTAAAAAAAAATCAATGCTAAATTGCAAATTTCCATTTACAGTTAAATTCTGATTTTTATCGATTTATTTAATGATTTTTCAGGGTTGCAACTTACAAAAACTTTGCAAATTTCACAAAAAAAAAACATTTTATTATTTATTAGTTTACTCAAAATTGACATAAAATTATTATAGAAAATAAATTTGTAAATAAACTTGGCACAAAATCAATATTATACGGACCCCATCCAGGGCTGCATCAGCTATTTCAAATCAATGTTTGTTCTTTAATCATTGAAAACTGTGCCAGAAATTATTAGATTTTTCTCGGAAATGATGTTTTAATAATTAATTGATTCTGCATTTAAATGTTCGATAAAACAAAAGAAAGGGGAAGATATCTAATGCTTTTTTACATGCTATCCTTAACAAAAACTGAACAAATTTTTGCAATTTGCAATTTTAATAATCGAATACCCCCTTTGGCTGGCCAAAAGTGAAGTTAACTGAGTTTCTTAGAGATTTTCAACTTCATTATTTATTTATTAATCTTAAACTCGTTTTTATCTTAACTTAAACGAATTTGTATTTTTTTTTTATTCATTTAGAACACTTTAAGGTACTAAATGACAATATTGCAGGGTATCTGGCAGCTGAGCTTGTGCCACATTCGCGCAGGCAACACGCGAATGTGAACGCGCCGACTGACAACGAGCTTCGCTGCACACACGCACAGCAAAGCCACAAGAGCACACACACACACACACACATTAGAAAATACAGACACAGCACATACACACACACAAAGGGAGAAAGAGATAGATAGAGAGAGAGATAGAGAGAGAGAGAGAGACAGAGCACACACACACACACACAATGAGCGTTTTACCCTTTTCACGTTTGGCACTTCACTCGCGCCGCATTTGTATAAAATGTAAATTAAGTTAATGGTAATAAAGTGTCTATTATGTAAGTAACAGCAGTGTGTGTAGGTGTGTGTGTGTATCTGTGTGTGTGTATGTGTGTGTGTGTGTATCTGTGTGTGGCAGTGTATCTGTGCGTGCCTCTGTTTGTTTGTGCTGCCTGTGTCTCTCTAAGCGGATCTATTAAGTGATTTCGAATTAACAACGTTGGGTGTACTGCCCACTTGCCACGCCCCCCTCTGCCAAGCACGCCCCTTTTTGGGTTTCTATTTCCATTTAAAGTTTAGCATAGTAGTTAGTATCTGTGTGTTTATACTAATTGATCGTTGCAAATAATAATAATGAAATTAGTTGAATTTGCTAAAATAAAAAAAAAGAGGAAAAGGAAGGGAAAGGGATGGCCGGATGAATGAGTCTGGCTGCCAGTGAGTGAGTGTATTGAGTGCGGGTACTCGCACAGAGCGCATAATTAACGTTCCATTGAGCAATTTGAATATTTGAGCTTTTGATTGGCGTGGCAACACTGCCAGCTGCCAGCAGATTCTGCGGAAACAGAATAAAAGCAGAGGCAGCCATGATATACATATGTCACAGCTAGAGGGGGAGGGAAGGGTAGCGGGTAGGGGAAGCAAATAATATATTGTATGCGGAACTGACAGAACGCAGAAAAGGAAATTCAACGCAACAAATGAAACAGAAGAGCGAAGTAAAATAGGAAAATTGGAAAATCTTGGCAAAGAGGCAACAGGCAGGCAGGCGGGCAGGCAAAGATGAAAAGCGAGAAAGGTAACAAGGCGAATCAAGCGCAGACAGTGTAAAGAGAGAGAAAGAGAAGGAGAGAGAGAAGGAGAGAGAGAGAGGTAGAGAGAGAGGGAGAGTGAGATAGCGCGCGAGCTTGCTCTTTAAAAAACGGAACCCGAAATGGCATAATAATTTCTGCAACTTCAGACGTTACAATGGCGGGGGTAGAGAAGCTTTTAGAGGGAGCCAGACGAGGGGATATATATACAGGCATGCACATATAAATATGTCCACTGCGAGTCCATCTCGCTCTCTCTCTCTCTCTCGCTGTCTTTCTGTCTGCACGGGCATAAATCAAGTTATGCGACACACCGCAGGCCACTGTCAGCTGCATGGAGAGCAGGAGCAGGGGCAGGGCAGGAGCAGGGCAGGAGCAGGGGCAGGAGCAGGAGCAGGGGCAGGAGCAGGGCGAGGCAGACTGTGCTAGCTGACAGCAGGCATAACTTTTAGAGCCGCACAAACACGGCCATTACATGTGAAAGCCTGAAGCTTAGCTGCCATAAAGCCATCAATAAAGCACAGCGCAATTGCGCAGCTCTGGCTGCGGCTGTGGCTGCAGAGATACGCTGGCTTGCGGGCGAGAGAGAGAGAGCAAGAGAGAGAGAAAGAGAGAGAGAAGAAGGGAGAGGGAGTGCGAGCGAGAGCCATTAAAAAGCGCTGGCCAGCATAACTGGGCCAAAAATCGCATAATTAACCGTACCACAACTCTGAAAAGGGGAGGGAGGGGAACATTAAATGAGCGTGCTGAAATGATCAGCAGGCTAGAACGACTGTGCCGCAGCTGATAAGCTGGCAGACACACACACACACACACAGACAGACAGACACACACACACTCCGGCACACACACACACTGACACCTGCTGCTGCTAAGCTGTTGAAACGTTTTAAAAGCGATG
Source organism: Zaprionus kolodkinae (assembly GCA_018901885.1). Lineage (NCBI taxonomy): Eukaryota > Metazoa > Arthropoda > Insecta > Diptera > Drosophilidae > Zaprionus > Zaprionus kolodkinae. The sequence continues at coordinate 1,239,154 of JAEIFM010000183.1, read as the reverse complement.
GCGTGTACAAATTGCCATGGCCTGAACTTGAAATTGGACTTAGACAAGGGATTACTCTCTGTTTGTGTGTGTGTATGTGTGTGTGTGTGTGTGTGTGTGTGTGTGTGTATGTGTGTGTGTGTATGTGTGTGTGTGTGTATGTGTGTGTGTGCAGGCTCTCGATTGCTCACACTGTGCGCGTAAAAACAAAAAGGCAGACGTAATTTAACTTGTTAATCCGCGCTGCAAAGTATGCTACAGTTTTTTTCCTTTTTTTTTTGCGCCCTCCCTGAACAAGAAAATGCAATATAAAAATGAATTGCAGACAATGAAGTCCTTGATCTTGCAAGGCATAACAAACTTTTCCCCTGCCAATGGCTGCCTTGACCCAAATGTAGTGCGAACACACACACACACACACACACACACACACACACACACACAGGCAGAGAGGCACGCACAGCATAAAGGCGGAACCAAGTGAGCGCCATTAAAGTAGCAGCTGCAGCAGAGGCAGAGGCAGTGACAGAGGGGCAGGGGGAGGGGCAGGGGGAAGTGGGAGTGGGAACAGTGATGACTTGGGGGAATTCTCGCCCAGCTCTGTCAGCTCTGGCCTGGCCTGTCGCCCGGCCCTGTCAGGCAGCCCTGCAGGCAGGCAGGCAGGCAGGCATTGACTGCCAGCCAGTCTGACCATTTTCCCTGCGCTTGCATTTCCCACTCACACACACACACACACACACACGCACACCCACACTCACATTCAAACTCACACTCACACTCACATTTTGCACTCGCATTTCACATTTCGCACTCGCATTTCGCATTCGCATTTCGCACGCGCGCTTTCATTCACTTTGCCTTCCATCCGCTTTCATTAAAAGTAATTGCGAAAATCTGTTTGCCATATCAATAAGGTCGCATAGTGGATGCGAGGCAACTTTAGCGTGTTCCAGCTAACGGATTCGCCTCACAAAATCAATCGAATATTGCCCGAATTTAATTTGAGCTTAAGTAATTTCAATTATGGTGTGTTTCAGTAAGTTAAAGCTACTCCAAGTCCAGTGATAACAGTTTTGTTTGTTTTTATTATCGATTATAATCGATAATAAATATTGTTTATCAATTATTATTAAAACAAAATCAAAGATATTATCGACTACACGTATATCGCTTTTCTAAGCACAATTTATTCTCTAATTTTAATGATCTTTGCTCACTCCAAGTGTTGCAGGCGGGACTATTTTATTAAATAGTGTTGAAAAATCTTTAATCGATAGCAAAATAATTGTTTCGTTGAACAAATTTTGAAGCTAACGTTAAAATCGATTTAATCGAACTAATCAATTAATTTTGTGCTTTGATTTTATTGAATTTGAGCCTGAAACTTGTTTAAGCAGTGTTGAAAAATCTTAAAAACAAAAAACAATAAATAGTAAACTAAGCAAGTGATCGTTATTATCGTTTAAATCAAATTACTCAACTAATTTTATGCCTAGTTGAACGTTTAAGGCTGCAACTTTAGTAAGCAGTGTGGAAAAACTCTTTAAAAATAAATGATATTCAAGAAAGTAAGCGATATATTATAACAAATAAAAAAACTAGCTTTATTATCGATTTAATACATTTTTTTAATAAATTAAGTGCTTTAATTTGGTCGATTTAGGTTTATTTAAACGTTTAAGGCTGCAACTTTAGTAAACAGTGTGGGAAAAGTCTTTAAAAATAATCGATAGTCAACAAAGCAAACAATTTATTATAACAAATAAATTAACTAACCTTATTATCGATTTAATCAAATATCTCAACAAGTTTAGTGCTTTAATTTGGTTGATTTAGGTTTATTAAAACATTTATGGCTGAAACTTTTGCTTGTTGAAAAATCTTTAAAAAACAATCGATAGTAAATCAAAACCAATTAATTAATTGAAAAACTACTAAGCCAAGAAATCGATGTTCCTAAATCACTTTATTTAAATCACTGCCAACAACAGCAACAAGTGAAATCTCAGCCAGGAACTATGCACACTCTCCCCTTCGATTGCTTAGGTCAATTAAAACAGAAAGAGTTTGTGCTGTTCCAGCAAATGGAATCGCCAAAAATTAAAGCAGCCTCGTCTCGGCAGTTAAATGAATTAAGGAAAAACATGTCAATTTCTCACACACTCACACACACACGTGGGCGAAGTGGGAAAGGGGAATGCGCCAGTTGTGTGTGTGTGTGTGTGTGTAGCTTCTTGCTCCGATTACAACACTATTCACGGCAGCACCACGGGCACTGCTTGTTTACACGGCTCATAAGCACCCGCCCACACTCAGGCACACACACACACACAGTCACACACACTCACTCAGACACACACTTGGGCACACTCGCAAGCACACTCGAACTCACACACACACACACACACTCACTTGCGAGAGCAGAGGCAAACAATCTCCGATTCTGACTGCCTCGGCCCGTGCACATAATTACAACAAACGTGGCTGGAACGGCACAGGCAGGCAACAGGCGACAGGCAGGAGAGGATGAGGACGGGGACGAGGACAAGGCAGCTGCCTCAGCACGTGCAGCCCTATTGACGGATAGTGTGGTTCCTTAGGGAGGCAGAAAAGGGACAGAAATAAAGTCGCCCCTTCCCATTTGTATTGCAACATGCGGCACGTTGCACAGGTTGCACGTTGCACACAACACACTCCGGTCCACTGCAATTACGTATGGCATTGCTCGCCATATGTCAAAAAAAAAAAAAAAAAAAAAAAAAAATAATATATCAAGCTGGCAAATAATTCTCCTTAAAAGCAGTTCCCCTATCGTTCTCTCTTTCAAAATAATTCAACTTCATATTACGCCCAAAATGTGCGCAATGTAAATGAATACGCAAAAAGAGAAAAGAGAAAAAAACGAAAAAAAATATAGAAAAAAAATCGCAAAATGGAAAATGTGAAATGTTAAATGTGGAAAATGGAAAATGCTAAATGGTAAACGGAACATGGGCAACTCGATGGCCAGGCCCGAAAAGCGATTGCAAATGATACACGCAGCGTGAAACAATTTTAGCTAGCTCAACAGCAAGATACCCTGCTTCAAAATAAATTCCCTTAAGAACAAAGTCTTCTAACGCCCAAGAACTTCTCACTTTAATAAACAAAAAAATAAATTAATAAAATAAACAGACAGGCTAGAAAAAAATTAAAGCATATGCCAAGGCGCAGGCAGCGCGCTGCTCAAAACTGTGGAAAACGTTGACTTGTATAACTTAGGTGTTACTTATCAGATCGATTTGAAATTTGAGTTATAGTTACATATTATAAACAGCTAACTATCTGTTAAGAAACACAAATTTTAGCTATAATACGAGGCTTAAGAATCGCATTGTAAACTTAAATTATTATTTTAACAAGGCAATAGACATGGCAGCCCAATATTTTAAATCAATTCTAGTAACTAAGGATATACAAAAGCAGCATGCAAAATTTGATAACTCTAGCTTTCATTATAGCTAAGATCTATGTGTTCACACAGACAGCGAGGCATATAGGCAAGTCACTCTATAGTCCCTGCCTTGCAGACGCACTTGGCATACTCTTTTGCAATTGTCACTGGGTATAACAAGGAAATCCAATATATTTGCCAAAAAGTTGTCTTAATTAAATTGATCCCCCTCAAGCACTTCCCCTACACTCCCCCTACCCATTGACATTTTAACTTTCGAACGAGAACTCATTTTTAATTAAAACACACTTTTTTCCTGTTTTGGGGGTTTTTGGATTTTTGCTTTTTCGACTATGTTCGAGTTCGAGTTTAATTAAAATTTCAGGTACCAAATATCTTTCATTTTGGCAATCTTATATGTCAACTCGAATTGCCATTTACAGCTCAATAGTTTGGGTTAATTACAAACCGAGAAATTTATATTAATTTTTTCTTTTTTTTTTGCGGACTTTCAAAGAAAACTCCTAATGAGAATTGTAACGGGGCAAGGAAAGAAGAAGAATCCCAAGCTTAGCCCAAAATTCTACGACAAGTTGGTAGCGAGTTTTTGCAGCTATGTGGCCAAAATCGATGCAAAGGGCAAAAAGTTTTCTAATGCCAAATTGGCAAAGTTGGCAACATTTAAAAACATTTTTTTTCCTTTTTTTTTTTTGCTCAAAAATTACCGCTATTCTCATTGCCAGTACGCACTCTAATTGCCCCCGTGACGCACATAAATCGATAAAAAAACAAGAAAGAAACGAAAAGGAGAAGGAAAGAAAAGGAAAGGAGAGAAAAAAAACGTGAAACAGGCTGAAGAAGTAAGCCGCGAGTAAATGGGGGAAAGCAAGTCAACTTTAAGTTGCGCATACGCCCTGTCTGTCTGTCTATCTGTCTGTCTGTCTGTCTGTCTGTCTGTCTGTCTGTCTGTCTGTCTGTCTGTCTGTCTGTCTGTTTGTCTGTCTGTCTGTTTGTCTGTTTGTCTGTCTGTCTGTCTGTTTGTCTGTCTATCTGTCTGTCTGTCTGCCTGTCTGTCTGTCTGACGCGACTTTAATGTTTACCCTGGCAACACAGCTCAATTTTAATATGTTTACACGAGTCGAGAGTTTGCTTGGGCTGGGGAGGGAGAAAGAGAGAGAGAGAGGGAGACAGACTAACAGGTGTTTTTCATGTGTGTTTTTCATGTGTTTTTCATGTCGTTTTCATGTGTTTTCCATGTGCAGCTCTATGAATATGCAGGTGAGCTGAGCTGAGCTGAGTTATGATAATGATAATGATAATGATCGTGCTGCTGTTGTTTTCATTACGCTCGCATTAAGAGCTTGTCTGCGCTTTTTTTGTTGGCTTATTGATATTGCAATTTAGGCCACATAAATTCAAGCTAAAACACGCCTCCCAACTCGTGTGTGTGTGTGTGTGTGTGTGTGTGTGTGTTTGTGGCCAAGTGGCACTTGTACGCGCTGTCGGGCAGACAAACCAACGAACAAACGCCCCAACGCGCCAACAACGAGGCAAATAGCCAAAGAGGCAGAGAGAGAGACAGAGAGACAGACAGACAGAGAACTAAAGAGCCAAAAGAGACGGAGAGAACCCAAAGCGTCAGCGAGCCAACGAGCCATCAACTTGGCCACAACGTGTGAGCAGGCAACCGAGCATATAGCCAACAGGTCGGCTACGCAATGCGGCGGCATCAACATCAACAACATCATCCACAATGCGAATTGGCAGCGCTTTTGTGTTCGCTCTCTCTCTCTTGCTTTCTGTCTCTGTCTCTCTGTGTTTATCTTGTGTGTGTGTTTTGTTGATTTTACCGATTTCTCTGCTCCCTGCTCCTTTTTTTTTCGCCCTTCCCTTGCCTTATCATTTGTTGCTGTGGGCAACTTTTTGGCTTTGTTAACTTTTCACTTCGTGGGGCATGGAAAATTTTATTTTACATTATTGCAAAGGCAGCTGAGCTGAAAATAAAAGTTAATTTTCGCTTGTCGCTCTAAGCCAATTAGTGTGGTAGTGCCGTCTCCCTCTCGCTCCCTCTCCGCTCTCTCTCTCTCTCTCGCTTTGCCCCTTTTCGGCATCAGGTCATCAAGTCGCCTTAACGAAGCAGCGAAGCAGCAAATAACAAAAACAACTAATTGAGTAAACAAAGTTGCCTAAACTTGATTTTTTTTTTAGCTGATTTTTGGTGACTGACTCAGGGCCAGCCCGAAATGCCTCCCCTTCCCTCCCCCGCCCATCTACATATCTCCAAGTTAGCTATTTTTAAACTTATTTTATTGATCCCTAAAAAATAATTGCAAAACCCGAAAAAGAGACGCTGAGAATCTGTTGAAAATTTTATCCAAAAATTTTGTAGTTCGACAGACGACGTCGTCAATGAAGTTAACCGCCTCACCCCACCGCCCTCCCCATCTCCATCCTCATCATCATAATCAGCATCATCAGCAGCGGCATCGTTATCATCATCAGCAGCGCAGGGCAGACTTTGCTTTTAGGGTTTTTTTTTTTTAGTAATAATGAAGCAACCGCAAGGCAACCCAAGCAAGTCAAACCAAAAACCAACCCAAGCCGAGTCCCAACCCGAGTCCCAAAGCCCAACCCCAGCTCCAGCACCAGCCCCAGCCCAGACCCATCGACTGACTTTAAGTTGATTTAGTTTTCAGTTGAGAGACGCGAAATGTGCGCGAAGAAGAAGAAGAAGACCCTGAAAAATATTTGCCTTTGCTTTGGCCTTAGCCTGTTTGAAAGGGAGCACTTTCCACGCCGCCCCTGCTCAACTTTACTTATAAATTTTGATGATTGTAAGCACACAAACACACAAGCAGAAGGCAGCACAAGGAGGGAGGAAACTTTCACTCACACACACACACACTAATACAGTGCTAAGTATATCCATGGAGAAAGGGGTTCAATTGAAGCTATACAATATTACGCCATGAATAAAAAGTATTCGATGCGATTGATTAACAATAACTGCATACCATTCTTGGCGTTTACATAACTTTCATAACTGCTCAGCCTACACGCGGCATGAGTAGGGCAGGATCTTCCTAGCATAGGTATAGGTATAGCATGGTATATAAAAATAGTGCATGAGTTTGATTATATTATTTCCTATTCATATTTCGAATTTGAGTGATAGTTTACCCCATTATATATCTTTAAGTTAACCAAAAAAGATTATTCTGACTTTCATACTTTGCTTAATAATTGCAATTAGCCCGATTTTTTTGTGCTGTATGCATGACAACGCTAATTTTAAATATTCATAATTTAGCAACATTTTATAGAAATCTTCATACCAAATTTCCGAACTCTAGCTATTTTAATAACTGAGAAGCAGATGTTCAAACAGACAGAAATCGCAGAATCGATTTGAGTAGTAAGTTCCCGCGCCTTATTCTTTCTATTACGAGCGTCGAAGGTGGAAAGAAAAACTTAAATAATTATTATTAAATCGTTTTTTGAAGTTGATTGAGGAGTTAAAAAAATATAATAATTAAACCACAATTTCTTCTAAATTCGCGAAATAAAATACAAATATACAAATTTGCTAGTACATATAGTAATATACAATTTTATTTTGAGTTTTTTTTAAGAGTTTTGACTCTATTAAGCATAATTAATTTAAATAAAAAATGTTCTTATATTTTTTGTTCCTAAATTTAAAATATTATCACATTCTGCCAATTTTGTATATATTTATTTTTTGTATTTTCAGTAATTTTTGTATATATTTATTTTCTATTTTCAGTTAATATACATGTTTATTGACACGTAAATATTTATTTTATTTGTGCAATTAGTAGTTTTATTTTTATTTTTTTTATTTAGTGTTAAATTGTCATGCATTCACAATGTCAGCGATAAGCAGTTGCAATTTACCATACACACATCGATGAATCGATAACAATAATTCCCTTGGCCTAGTATTTTTTTTTTTTTTTGTGTTAGTGAGATCAATATGTATGTAGGGTACAATATATATATCTGTACATATATGCCGAGGGGAATTTAATCAATTTGGCGATGCGCTGAAAAGTATGCAACACACACACACACAACGCAGCTGCTTGTCAATGCGATTCCCCAAGCACACATTCACATTGTGTCCCTATTCAATTGGCCAGCACTGTGTGCGAGTGCGTGTGTGTATGTGTGTGCCGTATGTATGTATGCAAACTTCTCAACGACGACCTCGCAACGTGGAATGTTACTTAAGTTGAAACGCAGCTGGGGCAGTGATAATGGGGCAACACACACACACACACAGGGAGAGAGAAAGAGAGAGAGAGAGAGAGAGAAAGCAATACACCTTGAAAAGCGTGTTGTATTACAGTTGCGTTTCTTACAATTTTCAGCTGTGTGTGTGTGCGTGTGCGTGTGTGTGTGTGTGTGTGTATTGCTTACACACTCAGTTAAGTTAAGTTTGTGTATCTGTTACGCTGTGGCGCGCAGTGCGGCAACTTCTACTATTGGCATTGCGCCCCATTGGCATTAGTATAGGTACTACACGCACATATTTATCACTGTCTGTGTGAGTGTGTGTGTGTGTCTCTGTGTGTGTGTATTTGGGAAAAGTTGCGCGCAGGCATTGCCAAAGTTATTTCATAAATTGTTGCCACAGCAGCAAACAGAAATGTGAAAGAGAAACGAGAAACGAGAATGAGAACAAGAACGAGAACGAGGCGATAGAAGCGACAGGCAGACAGACAGACACAGTCAAGCACTTTTTTCTTGTTTTTCAGGGGCGCAGAGAGAGAGAGAGAGAGGGGTCCCATAGCTGGTGCCATTGATAAAGTGTGGCAACCTTGTTAGTGGGGCAGGGCAGAACGAGAGACATTTTGGCATGCCTCATTGTTGAAACTGTAAGCAACTGAGCCGCACAAAGCGACACGCAAAAGGCGCAACAGGCAACTGAGACGTGCACAGAGAGACAGAGACGCAGAGAGAGAGAAAGAGACAGAGACAGACTGTGTGGCGGGTGTGGGGGGAGCACAAAGCCAGGCAACTGTGACCATGTAAAGCCATTCCCGTTACCCACAAATTTCTTCTCTTTTTTTTTTTTTCTTTCTCATCATCGTCACCATCGCAGCTTGTTGCTTTGCCAACTTTGCTGCCCCCTCTGTGCTCCCTCTCCCCCCTGTTCTCTTTGCTGCCTTTTCCTTTTTGCGTGTCACTGTTAAAGCAAAGCCCTGGCAAAGTAAATACACTGCACGAAAAAAAAAAAGTAGGCGCCATTTAAAGTGAGCGCGTCTCACTTAAAGCGACTCGACTGCAATTGACAGCTTCATCGTATATAGTTGTTATTATCATTATTGTTCTTGTTGTTGTTGTACGGTGAGTTACTAAATTTCTATTGTGTGTGTGTGTGTAATCCACAGACACACACACATATACACAGAAAATGACATCGAACAATTCGTGTTAAATTGTGCGAAATGGCGGAATGAAATTAACCACATGACCACGCACAAATCGATAAGATTCATGAGCGATGGCGGCCCCCCCACTCTCTCTCCGTCTCTCTCGCACACTTAATATTAAATTATATTTTGCTCGTAACTGTGACAAGAGATTGATATCGAGAATTTGATTATAATAAACATGCATACATTTTTTGCATAGATTTTGCTTTTTCTCGAGAAAAACGTTGATTATCAGTGGCAAAAAAAATATATACAAAATTTGCATACACACGTATAAATTTATATTTTATTTGATTTAAAAAAAAAGTAAGTGCGCCAAGAAATCGTAGCTTTGCAGCAAAAGCAGCTTAAAGAGTGTCTATAGTTGCTCTTTATTTTTTTTTTTTTTTATTTTTTTTTTTTTTTTTTTTGTATAAGCTGCAGTTACACAATTATTAAAGCATAATTACTAAGCTAAAAGAAAATTGATTTAAAGAACGTAATCAATTATTAAATGCAAAAATCGATGATAAGGCAGTTTTAAAAAATTCCGTACATTCACAAAATATTTTCAAGTATTTACACATTTTTAAAAATTATTTAAATAACTCTTATACATTTTTAAAGTATTTTTATTAATTTATCAAAGTATATTTGTATGCCGTGCCATGCTGCAATTGAATAAATATTTGCATTGCATACTTTTTAGCGCAGCACTGAAAACCCACGATGCGTTTGTAGGTGCGCGCGAAAGTAGGCAACACATAAATCAATTGAATTGATTTGAGAGCGCGCTCGCTCTGCTGCTGCTGCTGCCTGCGTAACCAAAGCCAACCCCAACAAAGTTAACTACATTTGCACTACTTAGAACAACTTTAGATACAGCCAGCTTCTACTTTAGCTCTCTTTCACCCTCTGCCAGCAGGGATGCAATAATATAGCTGGAAACATCCTTGACAACAGCAGCAGCAGCAGCGTCGATTAGGCAACTCTCAAAGAGAGAGAAGGAGCGAGGCAAAACCTTCGCTCATTGTCAACTCGAATTGTTCAAGGTTTTCACTTGCTCGGCAAAACTTGCAGCAGGAGCAGCAGCAGCTCGGCAAGCCTCAAAACTGCAGCCGCAGAGCATGAGAGAGCCGCCAGGCTGCCATGATGCTGCTCCTGCTATTCCCTGCTTCCTGCTCCTCCCCTGCGCTGCCACTGTGACCGCTGCGCTTGCAGCTAGCCAGCTTAGCAGTTCGCCTGTCCAATAGCTGTCAAATTGCAGCTCAAATTAAATGCGAGCGAACGCGCAATTTCTCTACGTTTTATGCGTTGCGTATACGCAGCGTATGCCAAATAAAAACCGCGCCCAGCGCCCCATTAATTTTCGCTTTAAACAGCTGCTGCCCCTGCTCCTGCGCCTGCCCCTGCTGCCCCTACTGCCCCTGCTCCTGCTGTAGTTCATCATGTGGGAGCGCAGCTTAATTAAATGTGGCTGAAATCAGCGCGCCTCGCGTGCTTTTAATGCGCCACAAAAACGGCGGCGAGTCGCAAATATGTCAGGCCAGGCTGCTAGAGTGTGTGACGGTGGCTTTATTAGCATGCACAGCAGTGTGTGTGTGTGTGAGTGTGTGTGTGTCTGTGTGTGTGTGAGTGTGTGAAGGGCAGCCATGTGGAATTTTCTTCAAGTGCACGACGGCGTCGCGACGTCTGCGAGCAAAGAACGCGCAACAAGTCAACGACGAAGGCGACGACGACAACGATGACGACGACGACGACGACGAAGGCGACGTGCAGAACGAAGATGGCGTCGCCTGGCTACAGTCTGTGTATGTGTGCATGCGTGTGTGTGTGTGTGTAACTTGCCTGCCGCAACTCCGGATATCCTGAGCAAGAGCTTTTCCCCTACTCCTGCTCCTCCTCCTCCTTCCTCTCCTACCCAGCTGCACTGCAAATCACTGCCCGTCCGTAACTCTGGAATATGATTCTCGGACATCCGTCCCAAAAAAAAAAAAAAATCCAAAAAGGGTTCACCACTAATCGAAATGAAATGAACTCAAATGCTGCCATAATGGCAGCCTTTTTTATTATTCTCATTCGCATTCGCATTCCCGCCTGCCCCTGCCCCTGCCCATTTCTGCTGCCTTTCTATCGCATTCTTCTCTTCCCTTCAGCCTAAGCTAAGCAGGGACCAACGACTTGGGGGTTACGTTCCAATTAGTCGGCACTAAAAAGGCACAATTAATCATCAGGGTGACCGGATGTGCGTGTGCTTGTGCTGGCCGGGCTAAGCTGAGCTTAAGTTAACTTCAAATTTGCTAAAAAAAAAAAAAAAAAAATATTGTGGGAAATCTCTTGGAAGATGATCTCGACTGGCACAGCTACATACTTGACAGGCTGGTAGCAAAAATGGAAAAGCTATGAAGTTCCATTTGGAAAAACGCTGCAAAGTATGCTACGCTTTTTTCGCAACTGTAAAATGGCTGTCGTCGACTTTACAAAAACTGTAGCATACTTTTGCGCGCAAAAATCAATTAAATAAACGAATTAATTGTGCTGTTATGTTACTATTACTAAATGTACGGATTCAACGTTTCAATAAAAAAAAATATATATATATATATATATATATATCTATCTATAATTTAATTTGACATTTTATTAATTTATATATATTATATATTTATGCATAAAATCACGAATGAAACTATATTAAACTGATATTTAAACAAAACCTTTTCGAGGCTTCACAATGCAGCACTTTCAACTCTGTGCATAATCATTATTATCGCCATAAGCCACATAAGTTCACTAAGATTAACTCTGGCGATTAAATGCGATTAATATTTTGCCTGGCATTAATTAAGTGAAGCATTTGAATGAATTCTGATTGATTCTATTAGGCCAGATAAATCGTTAACATTTAAATTAATTATACAGAAATTTTTAATTGGTCAACTGCCTTGAGTGCGGACATGGCAAGGCAAACGGCCACGCCTCGTTCGTTTTATGCAGCACACACACACACACACACGTACATCCACTCCCACACACTCACACACACACACGTACACACCTGGGCACATTGAAAGGTGGCAATGGCGACTGTGGCAAGCGAAACAAATAATTGCAACGTGTTGGTATTTGTCTATTAGGCAGGGGGGAGCATGGCTACCTTTCCTACGTGTGTGTGTCTGTGTGCTCGTGTGTGTGTGTGTGTGTGTGTGTGTGTTTACTGCTTGCAATTTCAGGCGAGTTAATGGCCACAGCAGCAGCAACAACAACAACAAACAACGAGAGCTTAATAAATCGCTTGTAATTTAGCAAATTCCCAGCGCAAGCCAAAGACAAAGCGAATGTGAAAGCCAATGAGAGCTGCTGCAGAACAACAACTCTCTCTCTCTCTCTCTCTCTCTCTCCAGCTAGAGTTCTGCTTCCCCTTTCATCCCCCCTCCCCTTCCCAGAGCTGTGCTCGCTTAAGTTTAATATGAGCTTATTGGCTTATGCTCAGCAGAAAGCCAGAAAACAAAGAAACCAAATAAAAACGCTTCAATCTAAAATGCACGACTAGCAGATTACCCTTTCCCATCTTCCCTCTCCCCTCCCACCTGCTGCCTGCAGCTTTTCGGGGCCAAAAAAAACCCTTTAGCCACTTTCCAACCCGCCCCCAAAAATTGAAAAACTATTTGAGTAACTTTTTTTTTTTTTTTTTTGCCATTCGGCTTTTCCGGCAAAATAGATAAGTATCGGTTGAAAGCTGTTTAAAGACAGCTAACCGGTTTATAACCGCTTCAACTGGGCCAAAAACTATTTTTTGAAGATTGTGGGAAGCAGAAAAAGAAGAAGAAGAAGAGAAAGCTTGTGGGTAAAGCCAAAATGCAATAGTAAAATTTATATGCATTTTTCCAGCAAGAAAGTTAATTGAATACTTCAAGAAATTTCCAACAATTTCTTTTTGTATTGAAACTAAGGCGAAGTTGTAGTTTTTCTTGCAAGATATTAGAAAATTTTCGAAGTAATTTTAGTGCCTTATCGAACAGTTAATTGGCTTAACTTCTTAAGAATAATTCTTCACCCTGTGATGTTAAGATACAATATTATGATGTACGGATTCTTCACTTAATAAAAAAAAAAAAAAAAAAAAAAAAACGAAATAACTTCAGAAACATTAAAACTATATCAAAATAAAACAGAAAAGCAATGGGAATGCCCTCTGTGACATTTTATAGCTACAGGGTGTTAACGGAAAAAAGGCGTTAAGAGAGGGGTGAGTGGGGGAGGGGCGGAGAGTATGGAGTGAGAGCGAAGAGTAGTGGAAAAGTTGCTGGCAAAAATTTTGACGAGCTCAGCAATCTTCTACACGGCATACCTCATGAAAAGCTTGAGCGACAACGATGGCTTGTGATACAGAGGTAGATATAGATAGATACATGGATAGATACAAGGATAGATACATAGATAGATAGATGCATATATAGACAGATAGATAGATAGATGGCTGGCTGGCTAGAAGGGGCGAGCACTCTGGGTGTCCGGCAATGTTTTTGTTGGCCAACTCAACACGTAGCCAAGTTGCCACGTACATAGCACACGCCTGACGTGACGTTACGTAACGTAATGAGATTTTGTGTCAGCTTTGTGTTTTGCGGCAATGGCAATCGCATAGCCAAAGATTTATGTATTACCAATGCCCAGCTGCAAGTCGAGAGCGAGCAGATTGTGCAGGAGTGAAGACTCAAGAGTCAAGAGAGGCGAATCAAGTCGACTCGAGTCGAGTCGAGTCGAGCTGCTGCTGCTGTTGCCAGCTTGATTAAAATGCCATCCGTTGCTCAGGGTGCTGCTTGAGATTGAAGGAAGTGCGTAACGCTTATGCTGCATTGCGTGACAAGCGTGCTGCTGCTGCTGCTGCATCGTTGCGCACAGCAGGTGAGAAGTGGCGCTGCCCACACGAAGCTGAGCATGAATAATAATGTTGATATCGATGTTCATGCTCGAATAAAACAAATGACAATGCCAATGGAAAAACAAAGAATAACAAGAAGGCGGAAACCCACAACAAAGCCAGCAGCAGCTGCAGAAATGACAAAGCAATCAAGCACGGACTCACACACACACACACACACCCACACACACACAGACAGCCACACTCCCAGGTTATCGGTTGCGCATTGCAATTTCACATCAATTGCAGCCATTTGGCAGCTGCTCGAAATTAAATACATTTTTAATTTAAATCCATTTCTTTTGTTTTCGCTTCGTGCGCTTTGTTTGTTTGTTTGCGCAGGTGAGGCATTTTGTGCTTGCGCTGCAAAGTATGCTACGCTTTTTGCAGTCCACCATTTTTTCTGTTGTACCTGCAGGCTGTAGCAAGCTATGCAAAAAGCATTGCATACTTTTAAGCACAACTGCATAAAAATAAGTATACACAAAGCATTGCCTACTTTTAAGCACAATTGAATAAAAATATACATGCAAAAAGCATTGCCTACTTTTGAGCGCAACTGCATAAAAATAAGTATACACAAAGCAAAAAATATACGTGCAAAATGTATTGCCTACTTTTAAGCGCAACTGCATAAAAATAATAAAGCAAAAAGCATTGCCTACTTTTGCGCGCAATTGAATAAGTAAATAAACGCAAATTAATTCATATCAGACATTTAAGTTAATTACTTTACGATTGTATCTATATATAATATATATATATTTATATATATATTTCCGATATTGTTCTTGCCTCATGCCAAATTTAATAAACCCGTTAGAAAATTATGAATTATCTCTAACTACGATTTCGGCCAATTACATGCACTGCCAGCAGGCATATAATTAAGTAATTGCAGCAGATATTTATGTTTATGTTTATGTTAATGCGAATGGTAATGTGAATGTTAACGCAAGTCGATGCTAAAATTTAATTACGTTAAAGTCCGCCGAGTTGGGCCGCACAACGAGAGAGAGAGAAGAAGAAGGAGAGGGAGAGCGAGAGAGACAAGCGATACGCAGCTGTTGTCGCTTGCCGTGACCACAAAGACAAGCAGTAGCTGTGACAGACAGACAGACACAGGCGGAGAATAGACAGAGGGAGGGGGCAGCGTATAACGAACGGAAACGGAAGCGAATTGAACAGTCAAGCAAGATGGCACCAGGAGCCAGAGGCACAGGCACAGGCAACAGTTGCCACACTTCATAAATTCTCAACTGCGGCGGCTGCTGCTCTCGAATCCTTAGCGTGCTTAAAATGTAATGTTGCTGTTGTTGCTGTCGCTGCTGCTGCTGTTGCTGCTGTCGCTGCTGCTGCTGCTGCTGCTGATGTTGCTCTTGTTGCCTGCACTGCCATTGTCATTTAGCTGTCACAGTTGCCGCTGCTGCTCCTGCTTGTCCCTGTGCTGTCGCCTGGGCCTTTATGTCGGCACCGTTAATTGTTAAACGTTTAAATTGTCTGCGCTTCTGCTGTGCCTGTGCCTGCTCCTCCTTATCCCATCCCCTTCCTTGTCTTGTCTCGTGTCGCTTCCCTCTTCATCATCGCGTCTCGTCTCTGTCTCTGCCGGCGTCTCTCCGGCTTGACTCTATTAGTTTTAATTAAACACCTGAGCGTCTAGCGGGCTAATTATAGTGAATGTCCGTCGCCTCGCATTGCGCAGCATTTTTGCCCCACTGTGCCGGCGCACAGTTGTCCCACGCTTTGGCGTGCCGCATTTCGTTTTTAATCATAGTAATTAATGCGCGCTTGTTAATAACAATTAAATGTTGGCTTTTGCTTTTGGCTTTTCTCTTTTTTTTTCGTTGTTGTCTTTTTCTCTTTTTCTCTGTTTCTGTTTTTCTTTTTCTGTTATTGTTTGCTGCTGGTTTTTTTTTTTTTTGGGGTGTCCCCTGCTTGGGTTTTTTTGCTCGGCAACACAATTAGGCATTTAATCAATACAATTAAAGCCTCGGATCTAGCCAGGCGAACATCATTAAAAGAAATGCCGAAGAGACAGAGTGGCAAAGACAAAGACACCAACGAGCAGGAGAACGACAACGAGCACGACAATGAGGACGATATAAAAATAAACATAAAACAAAAAGGCAGAGATAAAAGGAAGCCAGCTTGGAGCAGTTGGAGGCGAAACTTGTCTACAGCTGCCCGAGAGATACAAAAGCGGGATTAAAACTTTTTTTTCTTTTTTTTTTTTCTTTTCTACGAAGCAAAATTTAAGCCAGCACACAAACACACGCACACACACACGCACACACAGACAGAGCCAGAGAGGGAAAGCCTGGGCAGAGCAGGCAAAAGCAAAAAAAAAAAAATAAATAGAGAGAAAGCTGGCAAGACAAGGCTGACAGAGGCGGAAGAGTGTGCTCGAGTGCCAAGAAAATCCTCCAAAAAGGCGACACGCCAGGTAAGAGGCAGGGGGGCGTCGGAGTGGGGAGGGGGCGTGGCAAGTTTTTACGCAAATAAACGCACGTTTTTGCAACAACTTTGCGTCACTTTCATTTTCATTTGGGTTTTTTTTTTGTTCTTTAGCTTCGCTTGGGCATTTCCGTTTGCCCCTTTTTGTATGCTACACTTTTGTCTTTGCGCGCTGTGTGTGTGTGTGTGTGTGCGAGCTGTGTGTGTGTGTATGCTGGCAAATTCGTAACTAATGGAAAATAGTAATTACAATAATTTTGCGCCTGCTGCCAAAAAGGTTTTTAGCCTTGTCGATTTTTGTTGCTCTCTCTCTCTCTCTCCCCTTCTTTTTTCTCTCTTTTTTCCCAACCAAAGCAAAGCAAACAAAATAAAATCAACATAAAGCTATTATGGTTTTTAGCACAGGAAGTGCAAAAGGGGTGGTAGGAAAGGGGGGGGGAGGCAGTGGGCTAGGTAATGGCGCAACAGTGTGTGCTGGGAAAAGATGAAAAGGGGTGCTGCGTGAAAATTAATAATAAATCAAAATTAAATGTTTGCTTACTTGACACTTTAGCTTCTCAGACTCTCCCCCCCTCTCTCTCCCCCTCTCTCTCTCCCTCTCTCTCTCCCACTCTCTCTCTCTTCTCTCCTTCTTTCTGCTTGTTGCTCTGCCTGCCTGTCTGTCTGCCTTGGCAGCTGTCCCTGCCAAGCCTCGCACTGTTTTTATTTTTATTACTTTACGCTGATTTTATTTTTTGTTTGTTTGTATTTTTTATTATTATTTATTTGCTTCGTCGCCGTCGCTCGGCGTCTCCCACGCTCTGCTGCTGCTGCTGGCCCGCTCGTAAAATTTATTTACCACGGCCCGCAGCTCACTCAATTGGCTTTCGGTACTTGCAAAATGTTGCAAAATGTTTAACAGGCAATTAATTTTGCGAGAATCGCAGCAGCAGCAACAGCAACAGCAGCAGCTGCCAACAACAACAAGGCATTAAATCGTTTATAAATCACTTTCGACAACTTTCACACACGCACACGCACACACAGAGACGCACACACGCACGCACAGTTGCTGAATCGCATGCTGCATACTTTTTGGCGCTGCAATAAAATGTCGCTTGTTGTGTGTTTGCGACAGCAGCGAGGCGAAACTGAAGAGCAAAATGAAACGAAAATAAAATGGAAATTGAAAGTAACACACACACACACACACACACATACACTGAGAGAGAGAGACTCAAACTAAGCTCAGCTAATGTGTTTCGCTATCGCAAACTATTAACAGAAATTGTGTGAACCTGTTCCCAATTGCATTTTAACCGAACTGAACTTTGGGGGAAAATCCAAGCATACGTAAGAAATTGTATATTTATATATATTGCATAAATAGGAAATACCAAAAGTACTAAAAGTTCCAGTAAGTATTAAAACACTTAAGCTGATGATATCATATATCAAATGGCTTCGGAAAAAAAGTTGCAGAGTGTGGGTATAATATTTAATAGAGAAAAAAAAATAAACATATGTATCTCATAAGCACGTTTATGCGTATGAAAGTAGGTTGAGATATTACAGGAATTTCCAGCGTATTTAAATATGTTATAGAAGGTGTTTGTTTTCCAATGTATGTATTTCAATAATGAATAGAATGTGTTTAGTAAGTTTTCTATATCCATTTACCAATTTCGTATGTGTGTAAGAGGCAATAAAAATTAACAGAGTGCTCAGCAATAATAACTGCGCCGAATTAGCCATTTCTGTCTGTATGAACACACAGATCTCAGCTATTATAATAGCTAGAGGCAGAAAATTTAGCATGAAGGTTTTTGCATATCATACGCTTAATATGAACGCTTAAGAAATTCTGAAGCTTGCCCATTGTCTACGTAAATCAATTATCAAATTTTTCAATTCGTTTTTAATGCAACATATTAGAGTTAAAAACCTGCTGCTTTAGCGTATGGCTGGCTGACTATATTATTTACCTATACACCAAATTTCATTTAGTTCTCTTCTAAATATGCATATTCACTAGCTTTTATTTATATTACACATTTCTTATTTATTTTAGTTTATTTATTTTTAAATAATCTAGTCTACTTTTACTCTACGCAGTTATTTCTAAATAATGATTTAATTAAATGTGCAAGTGTTGAGTTAGTTTATTAAAACTGAAGATAGTTTTCTTTCCACACCAAACTTTACAGCAACACTTGCTTCATCACACTTAATTTTCCTGACAGTTCTTAAAGCACACGAAGCGAGAGAACCGATAAGACAAGGTAAACAAGAAGGTGTGACAGGAGGAGAGACAGAAGAGATGAGAGATATAAATGAAAGTAAGTTTGATGACAATTGGCAGAAGATTAATACAAACTTGTGCAGCATGATCGACTACGGTTGGGCGAGTACAAAATTCTCAGGAAATTCTCAGAGTAAATATTGTGAAATTATTTCACAATTAGCAAGAGGAAAGCGAACTATTTGAGAGTGAATCCTTTGCGACATGCAAATTGAATTAATCACAATGTCATGTGGCATAATATATTATAATTTAAACAATAAATGTGTGTGCTCGAGCTCATAATAAAAATAAAATTATGATGATGATAATAATGATAATAATAATGCTGCGTGTGTCCAGCAAAAAATTAAAATTTTTAATTGCTTTGGACAAACTTTGCGACAAAGTTTGGCTTACTGTTTTTTTTTTTTTTTTTTCATTTTCTTTTTTTTCATACAAAATTTTACAAATTAGTTGTGTTTGCGAACGAACGTGAACTTTGTTAAATAATTGCACAATGAGATGGTGAGCGGGGGGGGGGAGGGGAGAAAAGTTTGGCTGAAATTAGCTTGTTGAATAGTTCGCTTAGTGCCAGCAAGTGTCCCATGTGTCCCCCCCCCCTCCCACACACCCCTTCTGCCACTTTTAGTTGCAATTAGTTGGCCAAATTATATGCATGTGCGTGTGTGTGTGTGTGTGTGTGTGTCTGGGCCAAGTTGCACATTCGGTTGACATTTTCAATTGAGCCTGGGTCTCTGTTTGTGCTGCCATCGAATTTCATGTAAATATTTCACAATTGTCGTCGCGTTGATGGGGGACGCTTTGTCTGCCCTCGGGGGCCACTACAAATTGTGAGTTGCGAATTGTGTTCGCCCATGAATAATACACACACACAAACACACATACACACACACACCTAACCATACAAAAAGTGTATACGCACATTTTTAATACACTTTCCGATTTGATTGACTTTTTTGATGCGACAAAAAAAAATCTTAACAATTGTTTTGCCCCAAGGTTGGTTGGGTCTTTTCTCTCTTTCTCTCTCTCTCTCTCATCCCGACTCTCTTTCTCTCTCTCTCTCTCCCTCTCACTGTTGGGGTGTCGCCCGATTCTTTTCTTTGATTACAAAATGTAATTAAAGTTTTAGGCGCAAATTGCTTCGACACGCCAACAAAAAAAAAAAAAAAAAAAAAAAAGTAGGAATTTCAGCTGCGTTTGACAAGCGAACTATGAACAAAGATTTTCGATTATAATTGCAAAAAGGAAATTCCGGGTCGAGTTGATTGTAAAGATAAGGATGCGAATGCGAAGAGAAATTGCGAATAGGTGCGACTCGATTGCGATGTTTCTCTTTCTCTTTTAAAATTCCCGATCGTAATAATTTAGGCATATTTTCTGAGCATTTTTCAGTTGCGGCAAAAAGTATGATACAAATATTTTTGCACACATTTCTGGGTAATTTATTAAAACGAAATATCATTGAAATTTTATTATCTAATTGAATTATGCATTATTACGAAATTGAAGCAATTCTTTAAATATTTTATATGAATATTTCTGTGTATGAATATAGAGTGTTTTAAATTTCACTTGAATTTATTTCGTGAGTATATTTTATTATGTGAATTTTAATTTTTTTAAATATATTTTAATTTATGAATTTAAAATCAACTTGCAATAGTGGATCGAATTAAATGACATAATAAATAAATGAATCAAAAATGAATTAAAATATAAAAAAAACTAAATTAATAATGAATTAATTAATTAATTAATAATAATATTTATTTTACTTTTTTTTTAAATTAATATTTATATTTAAGCTTCAATATATAATATATATCAATTATTTTTAACTTTTGTAAATAAAATTACTTTATTTATTTATTGTAATGACTCAGCTACATATATGTTATATATTTAAATTATAATACCAATATTCCAATATATTAGAATATCAATATTCGCTCATAACTTGCGCCCTTAACTATGCTCCAAGTTTTTTTGTTTGAAACAGTTTTAACCCGATCATGCACTGTAAACACGTGAATAATTAAATTCATTCTGACTAAAAAACGCAAGCGAATTGCCGCAGCTTAAGCCAAAAATCCCGAAACCTCCCGAAAACATGAAAAAAAAAACAAAAACAAACATCGAAATATGCCAGGAGAGTGTTAAATTTTGTTATGATTGAAATACAACGGCAACGCAGACCAATAAAAAAAGCGTTTGTAATAAAAACGGCCAAAAATGAGCGTATATTGTATGGGGTGTACAGAGACGTCTGTACACGTATGAAGCATCCCCATATATATGGCAGATATACCAAAAAAAAAAACTCTGCCTACTGCAATGCAAATCAAATTTACGCGTCTCTCTTTTTTATGAATTTCTCATTTTCTTTTTGGCACTTTGCAATTCATTTAGGCTCATAAAAAATTCCAAACAAATTTTTATATACCTTCATATGTATGTATAATCTATGTGTGTATAAATTTTTTGTAAACTCACCGTTTTTGGCTCAAAATCACTTGCAAATTACCGTTAAACTTGAATCGCACCACGTTAAGTCGTCTTTAAACTGTTGTTTGTTGTTGTGTTGTTGTTGTTGTTTATCGTAGCGAACTTTCAACTTGAATTGAAAAAAAAGTGAAAAAAATTTGGCATTTATTTTGAGAATTTTCAAAACGATTTTCAGAATTTTCTAAACTATTTGCAGTTGGGTTTTTTTTTTCTTGCTATTTTTTTGCAGTTATTATTTTTCAATTATTATTTATATTTATTTATTTATTTAGATTGTGTTGTTGGATTACTTTGTGAACGGTCGCCGCCGCAATCGTCCTTGTTTGGGCTTAGATCTACGACGTCTGGAGAGAACTTCAACTGGTTGCCGCGAGGCTGTTGGGCGCAGTGAATTGAAGTTTCTGTCTCGGATGCGTTTTTTGCACACGAAAGCAGCAGCAGCAGCAGCAGCAGGAGCTCCGCCAGCAGCTCCGGTTCTCTGTGGCCAGCAGCGACGACGATGAGCACGAGAATGACGGCAGCGAGCGGCGATGGCCGCCAAGCCGAGGGTTACGCACACGATGACGACGACGACGAGGAGACGAGACGAATCCAGACGAATCCAGACGACGCCGAAGCAATGGCAAGGACGAGGCCAGGCTACAGCAGCAGCAGCAGCTCCGACTACGACGACGACAACGACGAGGGACAAGGACGAGGACGAGGACGCCGACGAGGCTGAGCGCGAGGACAACAGCGAAGCTGCGTGTGAGTGTGAGTGTGAGAGAGAGAGCAGTATAGCGCGCTGTCTCGAACTCAAATCGCTTCAATTTCAGTTTCAGTTGACGAGCCGCCGCTGCGAGCGAGTGAGGCGAGGGGGGGAGGAGGCACGATTGCAGCCTCAGCTACTGTGCTCGGCTGCTATGCGTATCCGTGTGTGTGCTTGTGTGTGTGTGTGCGTGTGTATCTGCCGAGCAGAGACGCGCAACAGTGCCGACAGCAGCAGCAGCAGCAGCGGCAGCAGCAACAACAAGTTGAACTTCATTTTGTTGCTGCACACACACACACACACACCCGCTCTCTGTGTGTGTGTGTGCGTGTGTATTTTGTGTATTCGTCCCCAGGTTGTCGGTTTTGGTTTCAGTTTCGATTTTGTTACCATTTTTGCGCCTTTTGCCTGCGCTTTGCGCCTTCTTCGACTTTTTTGCAAAAACTGAACTGCAAAAGCAGCGAGCGCGCGAAAAATGTGGCAAAAAAAAAAAAAGAAAAAAAGCACAATTTAGCGAAAAGCTGCCGCTGGGTGGCGCCACACAAAAAGAGTGAAACAACAAAAACAGCAAGTAAAATTAAAAAAAAAAAAATAAAATAAATTTATAAATAAATTTTTGCAGAGCGACACACTTGCGCTCTCTCAAGTTATTTTGAACTGTTGCTCTCTCTCTCTCTCTCTTTCTCTCTCTCTCTCTCTCTCTCTGTGTCGGAAAGCTTCAACGTTTTGGGAAATATTTGAGAGAACAGCGAGAAAACGTTCTCTGGGCGATCGTAACGCTAAGTTGATCTGGGGGACCTACATATACCATACTATACCTATGCGATTTTTAAAAGGCTTCTTCAAAATATTTTAAAACTATTATTATTGTTTTCTTTCTGCTTTTTTATTTAAATTGTATACACTTTTTTTACATATTTCTTAAAAATCAAACGATTATCAACGGGTAGAAAAGAATAGCCAAACCGTTTTTGCAATTTAAAAACTTCAAAAAAATTATTATTTTTCTGATTTTTGTAAGGGTCCCCCCTGTAAAATTTTTCGAAAATTTTTTTTTTTCAAAATTTAATATCGCCTGCTTTTACTTTTAATCGAATGCAGAGGTCAAAATTAGTATAAAACAGGTGTTTAAAATTGCTTTAATTTTTGGCCAAAAAATCATGTCAAAATCGACTAAAAATTTGACATGTAAGATCCTAAACAGGATCAGTATCCTCACTTTCCTCACTTCATATCTTTCCTAAAAATCAAACGATTTTCTTCGGGTAAAGCATTTTATTAATGGTTTTAGTTCTAGAATAGTATGGTTTAATAGTTTTTATATAAAATTTTATTTTTCTGATTTTGGTAAGGGTCCCCCCTGTAAAATTTTTCGAAAAATTTGTTTTTCAAATGCTTTTACTTTTTATTGATTGCGGAGGTCAAAATTAGTATAAAACAGGTGTTTAAAATTGTTTTTGAGCATACTTAATTTTTGCCCAAAAATCATGTCAAAGTCGACTAAAAATTTGACATGTAAGACCCTTGGCAGGACCAGTATCCTCACTTTCCTCACTTCATATCTTTCTTAAAAATCAATCGATTTTCTTCGGGTAAAGCATTTTATTAATGGTTTTAGGTCTAGATTAGAATGACTTAATAGTTTTTGATGATTAAAAAATTAAAAGAATTTTAATTTTTGTGATTTTTGTAAGGGTCCCCCCTGTAAAATTTTTCGAAAAAATTTTTTTTTTCAAAATTTAAAATCGCCTGCTTTTTCTTTTAATCGAATGCGGAGGTCAAAATTAGTATAAAAGAGGTGTTTAAAATTGTTTTAGAGCATACTTAATTTTTGCCCAAAAATCATGCCAAAGTCGACTAAAAAATTTACATGTAAGACCCTAAACAGGACCAGAATCCTCACATTCTTCACTTCATAACTTTCTTAAAAATCACACGATTTTCTTCGGGTAAAGCATTTTATTAATGGTTTTAGTTCTAGAATAGCATGGTTTAATAGTTTTTGCAATTTAAAAACTTTAAAAAAAAATTGATTTTTTCTGATTTTGACAAGGGTCCCCCCTGTAAAATTTTTAGAAAATTTTTTTTTCAAAATTTAAAATCGCCAGCTTTTACTTTTAATCGAATGCGGAGGTCAAAATTAGTATAAAATGTGTGATCAAAATTGTTTTAGAGCATACCTAATTTTTGCCCAAAAATCACGTCGAAGTCGACTAAAAATTTGACATGTAAGATCCTAAATAGGACCAGTATCCTCAATTTCCTCACTTCATACCTTTCTTAAAAATCAATCGATTTTTTTTGGGTAAAGCATTTTATTTATGGTTTTAGTTCTAGAATAGAATAACTTAACCGGTTTTGCAGTTTCAAAACTTCAAAAAAAAAAATTTTCTAATTTAGGTAAGGGTCCCCCCTGTAAAATTTTTCAAAAATTTTTTTTCAAAATTTCAAGCCGCCTGCTTTTACTTTTAATCGAATGCAGAGGTCAAAATTAGTATAAAACAAGTGTTTAAAATTGTTTTAGAGCATAGTTAATTTTTGCCCAAAAAATCATGTCAAAGTCGACTAAAAATTTGACATGTAAGACCCTAAACAGGATCAGTATCCTCACTTTCCTCACTTCATAACTTTCTTAAAAATCAATCGATTTTT
This sequence comes from Zaprionus kolodkinae, assembly GCA_018901885.1. Taxonomy (NCBI): domain Eukaryota; kingdom Metazoa; phylum Arthropoda; class Insecta; order Diptera; family Drosophilidae; genus Zaprionus; species Zaprionus kolodkinae. Next base: position 1,214,731 of record JAEIFM010000183.1, on the reverse strand, counting down.
TTTGGGTAAAGCATTTTATTTATGGTTTTAGTTCTAGAATAGAATAACTTAACCGGTTTTGCAGTTTCAAAACTTCAAAAAAAAAAAAAATTTTCTAATTTAGGTAAGGGTCCCCCCTGTAAAATTTTTCAAAAAAATTTTTTTTCAAAATTTCAAACCGCCTGCTTTTACTTTTAATCGAATGCAGAGGTCAAAATTAGTATAAAACAGGTGTTTAAAATTGCTTTAATTTTTGGCCAAAAAATCATGTCAAAATCGACTAAAAATTTGACATGTAAGATCCTAAACAGGATCAGTATCCTCACTTTCCTCACTTCATAACTTTCTTAAAAATCAATCGATTTTCTTCGGGTAAAGCAGTTTATTAATGGTTTTAGTTCTAGAATAGAATAGCTTAACCGTTTTTGCAATTTTAAAACTTAAAAAAAAAATTTTTTTTCTGAGTTTTGTAAGGGTCCCCCTGTAAAATTTTCCGAAAATTTTTTTTTTCAAAATTTTAAATCGCCTGCTTTTACTTTTAATCGATTGCGGAGGTCAAAATTAGTATAAAAGAAGTGTTTAAATTTGTTTTAGAGCATACTTAATTTTTGGCCAAAAATCATGTCAAAGTCGACTAAAAATTTGACATGTAAGCCCCTCGGCAGGACCAGTACCCTCACTTTCCTCACTTCATAACTTTCTTAAAAATCAATCGATTTTCTTCGGATGAAACATTTTATTAATGGTTTTAGTTCTAGAATAGAATAGCTTAACCGTTTTTGCAATTTCAAAACTTAAAAAAAAAATTTATTTTTTCTGATTTTGACAAGGGAACTGTAAAAATTTTTAGAATTTTTTTTTCAAAATTTAAAATCACCTGCTTTTACTTTTAATCGAATGCGGAGGTCAAAATTAGTATAAAACAGGTGTTTAAAATTGTTTTAGAGCATACTTAATTTTCGCACAAAAATCATGTCAAAGTCGACTAAAAATTTAAGGGTTTCTTAATAGTTTTTGCAATTTAAAAAATTAAAAAAAAAATTAAATAATAGTTGTAATAAATCTGCTTACATAATACTTTAACCGTCAAGCTCTTAATAATAATACTTGATATATATCTAGAAAGCAAAATCCAACGTTTTCACCAATTTCTTTTATTTCCTATTCTAACAAAGTCAAAAACATAATACCCCACAGCAAGATCGCCAACTGATGAAGTTCCCTCTCACATTATAGAAGAGCGAGATCGAGCATAGTATACAAAAATAGCCCAAAAAGATATTTCGTTTTGGTTCAGTCATCTCTTTGCATCCACATAGAGCAGATCGTTTAAAGAAGGCGTTGCAATGGATTTACTTTTTCTCAGCCGGCGTATATATCTGGGCGATGGAAGTCACGAGACGCCCCTGCATGGCGGCATTATAGTGGATACTGAGGGCATAATACGACGCGGTGAGCGGGGGATATGGTAAATTCTAAGGGAATTTTAGAAAAGTTCAAACACTACGCTGGTTTTACTCAAAATACGCAAGAAATTACGTATGGCATTAGGAAAATATATGCACCTCAGTGTCCAGCATATATGTATATATATTATCGGTAAATATATGGTTTATCTGTATAGCTTATCGATTCTTTTAAATATATTTTTATGCTTTAATCAACACTTCAACAATATAGACAAGGGCTGAGGTTGTTTATATCTAAATAAGTAATATCAGAAAGAGATTATGTTGTTTTCAATAGCAGAACTATGAATCTGGAAATTTATAAGGAAGTTATGATAGTTAAATCAGCCAAGAAACTGTGATCAGCGTTATAATCAATGAATGGAGAAGGTAAAGTTTATGTTTAATGGGAACCGAAGCCCAAACTAATATTATAAATGGTTTTACATTCAGAAAAGTTCTTAAAAGTAGAAGAAATATAATAAAATCAAAAGCTAAAGATTTGGAACTTAACTTGAAGATATAGATTTGGGTACATATATCAGGTATTACAGCTAGAACTTTTAACAAAAATGTAATTTACTTACTTATTCTTTTTTGCTTAAAGAGTTCCTCAAAATAAAAAGAAAATAAAAATCAATGGAAACCTGAAGATCTTAAATTTGAAATAATATGTTTATAAAATTTAAATATCTAAAATCCCGAACTGATCCCCCCATATGTTTCTCCCATCTGCAGTTCTCCGCTCACCGCAGGAGGTGAACACATATCTATATAATACCGAATCGGAGGCGGTCTATGACTTTGGGGATCTGCTGCTGATGCCGGGTCTGATCGATGCGAATGTGCATATCAATGAGCCGGGACGCAAGGATTGGGAGACATATGCGACGGCGACAAAGGCAGCGGCAGCTGGGGGTTATACGACCATCATAGATCGACCGACGTGAGTAGCACGTGAGAGTGCCTCCCTCTCTCTCTCTCTCTGCGCTCTCATTGATCTTGTAATAACAGTGCCACGCTCGCAGTAATGCCACGCCCCCGACGACTACGGTGCAGGCGCTGAAGTCAAAGATGGCAACGGCAAGGGGCAAGATCTATGTGGATGTTGGTTTCTGGGGCGGACTGGTGCCCAGCAATGGGGATCAATTGTTGCCTCTGCTCGCAGCCGGTGTCATGGGGCTGCAGTGCACCCTCTGTGGCAGTGCCTCACCCGTTGCCGATGAGTTTCCCGCAATCAATGAGCAACAGCTGAGGGAGGCTCTGCTCAAGCTGAGGGATGCAGCGGAAACGGAGGCGGTTATAGCGGTGAGTTAGAGGATCCCAAGAGTCCACAAAGTAACAAGGTTAAGTGCTCGATCAAATAATCGATTTTCAACATTGTCGATTTTTCGATTTCGATCGCATTCCTGTACAGATTTCTGTAATCGATAATGTGAAAAAAGAATCCATGCATCTAAAAAAAAAGTATGAAACTAACGATACTTTATCGATTACTTTGTCGATTATATACGTCTTTTTTATATTATATTTGATTTATAAGCATTAACTGTTCTATGAACCGTATAATTGTTTCTAACCCGAAGTTCTCTAAAAAAAATTATAATAAAAAAAAAAACCAACAATGTATCGAACAAATTATGGATTATATTGAATTTCTGAGCAACATTATTTCAAATTTTAATGTATGTTGTATTTATTATTTTGCTTATCGCAAGTATTTCAAACGCAAACTCTATACAACAGCATTAAAAATCTAAAAAAAAAGTCCATAAGAAAAAAAATAAATCGATGTATAGTAAATATTAAAAAACAATCGATATTATCGATTATATCAGATTGATTGTTGCTTTTCTGAAGTGTTGAGAACGCAAAAACAGTGTTAAAAAATATCTAGAAACATTCGAGAATCAATGAAAAATAATCGATATTGGGTAAAAATTAATTGAAACCGTCAAAAGTAATTTAAACTATTGACAATCGTAATAATACTCGTTAATCAATATAAACGATTATATAGAACTGGCTGTTGCTTTCCCGCAGTGTTGCAAGCCCAAAATTATTAAAGCAGTGTTGCAAAATCTCTAGATACAATCGATAATGTGTAAAATTAATTAAAAACAATCAATGTTTCGTAAAACATATGAAACGTAGATATTATTGATTATATTGGATTGAATGTAGCTTATTTCGAGATTCCAGACCCAAACAGTGTTGAAAAATCTCCAGTAACAATCGATAATTAATGAAAAAACAATCAATATTGCGTAAACACTATTAAAACTCGAATTATGGATTATATTGGAATGTTGAATGTTGCTTACTCAGAAATTCCAGACCCAAACCTATCAAAACAGTGTTTAAAAACCTCCAGAAACAATCGATAGTTAATGAAAAATAATCAAAATTATTACCTATCGATTTAATCACTTAAGGTACGATAACTAACAAACGTTTTCCCCTCGTTCCTCTTACAGTTCCATGCGGAGCTGCCGCTCGCACAGCCCGTGCAGCCCGATGCGGAGCTGAGCAAGAACTACGCGAACTTTCTGAGCACCCGTCCCGCTGCCATGGAACAGTCGGCGGTGGAGCTGATCTGCCGTGTGGCTCGTGAGCATGTGGAGCAACGTTTCCATGTGCTGAATCTGAGCTGTGCTGCAGCGTTGCCACTGCTGGAACAGTGTCGCCGCGAGCAGGGGGCACAGTTGACGGCGGAGACGTGTCCCCATTATCTGGCACTGTGTGCCGAGCAGGTGCCCGACTGTGGCACGGAGTACAAGACATGGCCACCGATCCGGGAACGTGGCAATCAGGCGCCACTGTGGCGCGCCCTGCTCCAGGGATCTCAGGTGCTGCAGCAGATTGGCAGCGATCATTCGGCAGCTACACCGGGTGCACGTTGCCAGACCTACGGACGTGGGCGTGGCAACTTCATCAACGCCTTTCCGGGCATTGCGGCACTGCAGCTAAGTCTGCCCGTGGTATGGACACGGGCGCAGCAGGAGAAGCATCCTCCCATTACCCTCTCGGATGTGCATCGTCTGATGTGCTGGCAGCCAGCGCAGCTGTGTGGCCTGTCCAGCTTTAAGGGACGCATTGCTGAGGGTTATGATGCGGATTTCTGTATCTGGAATCCGGAGGAAGAATTCACCGTCTCGCCGGAGGAGCTGCATGCCGTCGCCTCGAAGCCAGTGACGCCCTATGCCGCACAGCGACTGCGGGGCGTGGTGCATGCCACGGTGGTGCGTGGTCTACATGTCTATCAGCAGTACGAGGGATTTGGCCAGCCGCTGGGCAAGCTCCTGCTGCGCAAGAGCAGCCGCAAGGTGGTCAAGTTTGTTCGACTGTGAAAAACAAAAAAAAAAAAAAAAAAAAAAAACTTAGCTAATTAAACAAATTGAGAGGCGAGTGCAAATTAGGCGGGGCGTGGCAGGGGAGGAGGCGGGTTACAGCTCAAGCTAAATGTGTGGCACAGAGAGAGGGAGAGGGAGAGCGAGTGAGAGCGAGATAGAGCGAGAGCGAGCGACCTCTTCTGCTTTTCTTGACTTTGCGCCTTTATGCGACGTGCAACAAGTTGTCGCGTGGCAACGCTAAGCAAACACATCTACACCTACACCTACACACACACATAGACACACTCCCACACACAGGCACACCCACACACACACACACACACACACACACACACACACAGGCACACGCCTCTGCATGTGTATGACAGCTTAAGTTTGCTTTGCCAGGCGTCAACTCAATTTTTGCCTCCAACGTCGACGTGTTTATCTAGGCATGTACCGCAGTTGGAGCGAGCGAAAGAGAGAGGGGCAGGTACTCTCTCGCTCACTCGCATAAATAAAGCGAGACAGAGATGTATCTTAATGTTTGTCTCTTCCTCCCGCCGCCTGCTCTACTTTTCTCTAACTGAAGTCATGGATTAAACACGCCCAAGTTGACTTCCTGCTTCTGTTTCTCTTTCTCTCCCTCTCTCTCTCCCTCACTCTCTCTAGTATATTCTAGCAACATTTTGGTATTTTTTTGGTTTATTTGTGGTATTTTTTGCTATTATTTCTGCATGTTTCACACCTCTTAAAAATATGTATAAACTAATAAAATGACTGGCAAAAAATGTCATTCCAAAAGTGATTAAATAAAAAAAAATTTCTGAAAAGTAAGGTTAGAACTGAGCTCCTATTGAGGGTATTACTTGTCTGAAAAGTGGAAAATTTAAGAGTAGTTTCTATCGCATTTTTTATATTATTATCTAAATTCACATAGCTCTATCTATTACTCTGTCTCTCCGTCTATCCATCTGTCTGTCTCCCTCACTGTCTCCTCGTCTGCCTGTCTGTTGGTCTTTTAAAACCCCTAGATCTCAAAGATTATAAAAGCTAGAGCCACCAAACTTTTTAACAGTAATTCTAGATATTCTGTTATTTTTCTTAGAATATTTGCCACGCCTCTTTGCGCCTACAAAAATTAGTAAAAATTAATTTAACAACGTATGCCTGTTCGCCTGCCTGTCTGGTGGTCTCTGTAAACATCTATATCTCAGAGATTATAAAAGCTATAGACTTATAATTATGTGACAACACTCCTAGGCGTTGCGGTATTTTTTATAAATTTTTGCCACGCCCTCCTTAAGCCCCTATTAATCACTAAAATTCGCAGAATAAACAGAAAAAAACTCTTACATATTAAAGAGTTCTACTTAAATATATCTGTAAAAAATTTCATATGGTATGCGAGCAAAAAACTTTAGCATTTTTTTCCCACTATATTCCTATTTAAATACTGCACGTTGCAATTTTTATCATTTTCCGCATATATATATTCCATATATGTATATCGCTTGTCTCTGACAATTGTGCAGTAATAATCAAATCAATTTATTTCCCCCAAGCTTGGACAAGAATCCGGTTGCATTTTATTGCAGACAGAAAATGTAAAAAAGGGAGAGGCAGAGAGGGATGAAGGCAGTAGAGCAGGAAGAGAAAGAGAGAGGAGAGGGAAATAAAAATGTGCATTCGCTTTATGTTTAATTTGTATGAAAGCGGAACCAAAAGTGCAGCGCACAAAAAGTCAAAAAGGGAAATGCTGGAAGGGTTCTGAAAAGGGAAGGGGGAGTGTAGGAAGCAGCAGGCTGGGAGGGGGAGGGGGTAGGAACAGGGCGTGGGCCTGGCAGCAGAAATTTGTTGCTGGCTTCCTGCCTGCCGCCGCCACGTTGTCACGTTGCCTGCCCGCGGCGCTTTTGTAAACACACCTAGTTTGGACGTACCCTGCTTCCCCTCACCCCCCTCCTTAGTTGCTACCAGTCTTCACACTGCTCTGCCTGTTCTTCCCCCTCTCCCCCCTTTGCCTGCCTGCCTGTCTGCACTACAGCTGCCTCTTGCCGCTTTGCTCTCTGTGTTTTCCTACGTTTTTCTTTTTTTTTTTTGCTCCTAATTTTCATTCGCATTCATGCACGCGTACGCTGTGTGTGTGTTTGTGTGCGTTAGTGTGTGTGTGTATGTATGTGTGTCAGTGTGTGTGTGTGTGTGCCTCCCACATTGACAGCTTCGCGCTGCGTATCCGCAATTGCGGCTGCTGCTGGTGCTGCTGCTCCTGTTGCTTTTGCTTGTGTGCTTAGTTTTACTTGCGGCTTGTCTCCAGTTTCAGTTTCCCTACCCCCTACCCCTACCCCTACCCCCTTCCCCCTCTCCCTGCTACCTGTTACCTGCTCACAGTTACCTGCTGCCCAATCCTCGCCTGCGTCATGGCCAGCATTGATGAAGTTTGCAGCAAGTGAGCAAGTGCCGCCAGCACGCTCAGGTCAGGTGGATCAGCTCTCAATCGACTTGAGCGGGGAGGGGCAGGGGGAGGAGGGGGGTGCGGCACAACTTGGCTTTGGTTTTGGCAGTCGGCTTTGCCGGTTATAAACGTATTACGTATTATGCGCCCCTGCGCATTTCCCTATTAAATAAATGCCAGAAGCAGCAGCTCACTTTCAAATCACATTATCCAGCAGAGCGTAGGGCACAGCCAGGGGGGAGGGAGGGTAGGGAAGGGAAGGGGGGTATTTTTTGGCCGCTGTCAGCTGCACACACACACACAGACACACTTGCCTTGCCCTGCCTGGGTAAATGTAGCGCAAACGCTGCGTATGCGTAATTTATGCAACGTTTATCAAGTATACGTCATGTAAGCCAGCGCATTGTGCGTTGTCTCGTTGTCGCTGACTGAGCAGCGGCAGCTTGAGACAGCACATACGTCTCTGTGCTGAGCGTGTGTGTGCGTGTCTTGGCGTGTCTTTGCGTGTCGCTGAGCGTGCTTGTGCGTGTGCAAGCGTGTCTCTGAGCGTGTTTGTGCGTGTGCAAGCGTGTGTTTTTTTTTTTCATTTTGAGCGTGTAGTTGCTTATGATATGTCTGTTTGTCTCGGTGTGTGTGTGTGTGTGCGCGAACTGTGATTGCCACATTACGCATACGCCCCGTTTCTGGCCAAAAATTGAAAAGTTAGCTCGGTGCTGCCTCCAGCGACGTTTGTTTTTCTCTCTCTGCAAAAATCGTTTTGAAATGCATGAGTTAAGCGTAAAAGAGAGGGAGAGAAAATAGAGAGAGAGGGAAAGGCAGGCAGGCTGACCCAGAGAGAAAGATGGGAAGAGAAAGAGAGAGACAGCTTGCAAAACTTTAGCTTGCAGCTCACACACAATGCATAATTAATTCAATTTAATTGAAAACAATTGCACTTGGTCTAAGCTAGAAAAAAAAAAAATATATTAAAATAAAATATAAATTTACATATAAAAATAAAAATACACAATGCATAATTAATTTAATTCAATTGCAAATAATTGCACACAGTCTAAGCTAGACAAAATAAAAATAAAATAAAATATAAATATAAATACAAAAATAAAATAAAAATAAAAATACACTATGCATAATTAATGTATTTAATTGAAAACGATTGCACACAGTCTAAGCTAAAAAATAAAAAATTAATAAAAATACAAAAATAAAAATAAAATAAAAATAAAAATAAAAAGAGAAATAAAAATAAAAATAAAAATAAAAATAAAAATAAAAATAGAAATAAAAATAAAAATACAAAAATAAAATTAAAATAAAAACAGGCTGTATATCCTAAAAAAAAACTGTTGCCAATTTCAAGCTCAGGCTTATGCTGCTCTTGCTTCGCTGCCTCCGTCTCTGCCCCTCCTACAGCCTCTACCTCTTCTCCTGCTGCCTCTAGCTCTGCTGCTTCTACCTCTACCTCTGCTGCTGTTTCTCCTGCCTCTGCTCCTGCTCCTGCTGCACATTCCACTCTCCACTCAACTTGTGCCTGGCAATTTGCTGCGAAAATCGTTGTTAGGCTCGGGAAAATCCAACGGCATAGCATACCCAATCAAGCCTGCATCCGTTTAGATCCACAGCAAAAATTGTTCTCTCTCTTCCCCTGCCCAGCAGCCACTCGAGTTGAGTGTGTGTGTGTGTGTGTCTGCACATGCAGCTTAGAGTCCTTCAGGCCAGCAAGAAGAAGTTGTGTGTGTCCACTGCAGGGGATTATCAACAATGCCGGCAGCGCACTGCATATGCCGTATAAATAAACACAATTATAATACACACACACACACACGCACACTAACGAGCTGGCATTGTTATTTTTAAATTGATTTCTGTTGATTTTGTTGGTTTGCCTTGCCTTGCCTTGCCTCATTATGCGCACTAATCCGGTCCAATTAAATTTTAATCGCCCGCCCGAAAGTATGCAACGAAAATTTTGTGTGTGAGAGCGACTGCAGCTGGCAGGCGCGCACACATAGTGAGAGAGAGCGAGTGAACGGGTCGCACACGCATGTGCGAGCGAGTTTGCAGCGCGTCGGCAGCAGCAGCAGCAACAAGCTGAATTATGACAGCAAGGGCAGCAGTAGTTGGCGCAGCAGCGGCAGCAGCAGCAGCGTCGACGTCAGCTTCATCAGCTGTGCGTGCGCGCTCTCTCTCTGCCACTCTCTCCCACTGTCGCTCTGCCGCTCTCTCCCCACTCTCTTTGCCCACAGATGCGATTGAATACGTAAGAAATGTAGAATTTGAATTTTTGTTTAAATGTTTAAAAATATTTTCAGTGCGAGCGAGATAGCTAGACATAATGAGCGTGAGAGCGCGAGTGAGAGTAAGAGAGCGAGAGAGCGCACCAGCTGTTTTTTTTTTTTTTTTGGGTAAGGTGAGTGCGAGCAGCGAACGTTTGTATGAGAAACGCCGGCATCGGCATCGACATCGGCATCGACGTCAGCGTCAAAGCGCCGTGACTTTGACGTGGCGACGATAACGTTTAACGCCTCACGCTTTGCCTCGCATTGTTTTTGCTTTTGTTTTTGTTCGCCGTTCGCCGTTCGCCTTTCGCTGCTGTTCTTCTTCTTCTTGCTATTGTTGTTGTTGTTCTTGTTGCACTTTTTTGAAACTGCTGCAGTTCAGAGCGCACAACAATAATAATAATAACAACAACAACAAGAGCGAAAACAACAACACGCCAATTACGAAACAGCCCACTAGCACATAATACTCGCACACACACACACACACACACACACGATACACATGTGCATATGTATTTACGCATTCATATATATACACGCATCGCTGTATGTATGGCTGCCGTGAGAGATGAGCGCGTGCTGCGATTAATCTAAGCAAAACTATCGCTGCACATCGTGACTCATACTTCAAGCCATGTATGCGTGTGTGTATGTGTGTGTGTTAGCTTATGTCAGCGCTTGTCTGTGCATGTCTGCGCTTGTGTCTGCTCGTCTACTTGGGCTCTGAAGTGCGATATCTCTGTTCGCCACTTGAACTCAAGTTCGCTGTAAGCGTTTGTTTCTATAGAGCCTCTTGTTGGATTTTCAGCTGGATTTCTATTTAGCTTTTATTTATTGCCAGAGAGAGACAGATGGATGGATGGTGAAAGAAAGGGAGTGGGAAAGAAAGTGGCAGCCACGCTTAGCTTATGTCTTATTATGTCTATTGTCTCATTTCGAAACTATCATTTGTATTAGTTTCATTATTAAATTAATTTCTTATTTGAATTTATCATTTAATTAATTTTATATTTTTTCGTATTATTTTCTTTCATAGTTTCTTTAGTTCATATATATCACTCCTTAAATAGTTTGTTAAATTTTCAAATTCTAACGTTTCTTCAGCCATACTTTGACAATTTACAGCTATGATTGCATATTTTACCATAAGTTTGGATTAAACATTGTTTTATTTGCTCTGTATTTTCAATTACAAAATTACATTGTTTTTTATTTAATTATATTCTAAAATTAAAAGTAACATAATTCAAAATTAAATATACTAAATATGGGCTGCTTTCTTATTGATAACTTTTAATATAAATTATATACAAATTTTATACATATAAGTATTTTTTTTTAAATAAACATAATAACAATAAAAACCTTTGCAACTTGTTATTATTTCAAATAAATGTAAAATTAATAATAACATTGTTCACAAAGCTTTGAGTCTATATTTCGATATGTTTGATTATATTAATAAAATTATTAGGTGCTTTTGTAATATCCAATAAGTGTTATATATTTTTTGATTACCTCTGTAAACAATCATATAATTTAAATGTTCAATCGTGCATATATTATTGACTATTATTGTATTTAAAATATATTTCAATTTTGTATAAATGTTTTCTATAAAATATTAAATGAATACATTTTCCAGTAGCACACCTTGAGTATTTACTAACCGAATTACAAAGTTAATCCCAACTAGTCACGCACGCACGTGAATTAATTTAATGCGGCAACACGCGCTCATCGCTAAACCTTCTGTCGACGCCGCTGCCGCTGCCGCTGCTCGTGCTGCTGCTTTTCCGTTGCCATTGCCGTTGCCGTTGCGCGTTGCTATTGCTGTCGCTGCTGCTGCTGCTGCTGTCGCTGCTGGTGACGTGTGCTGCGGCGACTTCGACGTCGCGACGTCGACGTTTGTACACACAGTCGTCGTTGTAGTCGCGTCGTGGCCGCGCTTAGTCAGTCATCGGCGTCAGTGTTGCTTTTCAGTTTGGCTACGTAAAGCGGCGTCAGAGGCAGCAGCAGCACAGCAAAGGCAGCCCCCTCAAAAGCAAAGGCAACAACAAAAGCAACAACAACAACAACAACAATTGCGAACGGCAATCGCAACAGTTCTCAGTTAGTTATCGGTCGCGTCGTCGTCGTCGTCGTCGTTGTCGTCGTTCGTCACGTCATCGAGCGCCGGCAGCAGCAGCAGCAGCTACCCCACCTACAGCTACACAACAACAAAAGGTGACGAGTGCGGCAGAGGCAGAGGCAGAGGCAGAGAAGAAGAAAGAGAAGTGGAGGCAGCGGCGCGGCAGCAGCAGCGCACACAAATTTGAGCGCCAAAAAAATATAACAGTACTGAGCGGCAACAACAACAACAACAACAACTACTTATTTTTAGTGTCTGTGCGTGTGTGTGCATGCGTGTACCTGTTACACACACACATACATATGTATGTATGCGTGTATATATCGCGCTTTTAGCATTTAAAATATTTGTGTAAATAATTAAGCAAATAATAATTATAGCTGCGCGCGCGCGCGTTGTCTCCCTCGCACTCGCGAGCAGCACGAAGAAGCAGAAGAAGAAGAAGGAGTGGAAGAAGCAGCAGACATTGTCTACGTATTAACACGCACACATAGAGCAAGCTCTCACACCAACACACACACACACACACGCGCGCACGTACGTGTATAATGTATTGTAATCAAATACAAATCGGCGAAACAACAAAAATCTTGACGTAATCGCGCAGCGCGCAAAGAAATCGAGTAAAAAACAACAAAAACAACAACAAAAGCAACAAATATAAATAACGAAAAGCAACGACAGCGCAAAGCAACAACAATAACAACAACAAGTGCAATAACAACAATAACAACAACAAAAGCAAAAGCTGTTTGTTTTCTTTCACGCTCTTTTCTTTTTTGTCTTTGCGTTTTATTTATTTTTTTCCTCTGAGTGTGTGTTTTTTTTTTTGTTTTTGTTTTTGTTATTTATTTATGTACTACACACACACACACACACACACGCGCACACTGAACGGTTCGACGTCGTCGTATATTGTTATTGTTAAAACATCTCATTAAGCGGCTTTGCAAAAAAAAAAAAAAAAAAAAAAAAAATTGAAAAAAATTACGAATTTTTAGCCGTTACGCAAAAAATTTGCTGTTTTTTTTTTGGTTTTTGTTGCTGCTTCCTTCGAGCCGGATTTCATTGTCATTAGTCAGCAGCAGCAGCCACAACAAAAACAACAACAACAAAGACAACGATAACAACAAAGACGGGTAAGTTGTGCATAATACATATAAGAAAGGGGGAGCTGGGATGCACGTTGTATGCACCTAATGAGCCCCTTAAGGCGTTAACTAATTTTTAATTACAAGCTAAAGATCTGTGCAAAAACTGTGTAAATTGCAGGGGAGAGCATGCTCTTTATAAGAAGGGGTTTCTTAAATAAGTCTTAAGTCTATTTTTATTTCTTTTAAAGTGTATACTGGTTTTATTTTTTTTTTAACTTTTTCTTCATTTGAAATCAGTTCAATTAAATTTCAATGCGAGATTTAAATATTACAGCAAAATTATTATTATTTTATAATAAAATAAAGTAAAATTAAAAAAAAATAATAAATAAATAATAAACTATACAACTTACCATTTAAAATATAATATATATGCATAAATATCATAAATACATATAAAATATATATAAATACATATAGAATATATATATACATACATATATATTCTTGATCAATCTGCACTTCGTACTAGCCATTTTGTGTCTATTTATCTCAGTTTTTTAAGCCAACTTGATAAATTTTGGCTTACCGAACGCTCTACCAATATGTTAGATAAATGTCAATATTATAATATGTACTATATACACATATAATACTAATTATGTTTATACAGATAATTAAAAAAAAAAAAAAGGATGAAAAGAATATGATCTACAGGAATATAGAAAAATCTCCGCATATTTCATTTATTCTTTCTCTCTTATTATCAATATCATACGCCTTGTAATCGGCAAACTTTCAATAAATGTAGTATATGTTCTAATATGTCTACCCCTATACCACATTTGCCTATGTTTCATCTTATAAATACATTCTAAATTATTTCACTAAAATGAAATTGAAAACAAATAAATATTCTTCAACTTAGCGCAGATCTGTATAAATATTATATAGAATTTTTGACACTCAATATATGTATTATGATATATATAATATCAGTTCCAGTTTATACTCAAATTCAGTTGACATGCAAGCACTATATCATTTTATTAAAGAACTTTCTTTATTATCTTCTTATGCAAATCGAAAATCTGTCGCACCCCGTTTTAAAAAAATACCCGCGCAGAGCAACCCAATTTAAGTATACGGGAACTGTTAGATCTTTCAACTTAAACACACCCAAAGCTACTCATCGAAATCGTTTAGCTGCTGGCAAAAGTGATTAGAAATCAAAGTGGAATTGTGACATCATGATCTGGCAGATACAGACGTAGTATCTGTCATATACATATATACTATGTGTGTTTTAGATGTCTCTGTGTATGTGTAGAGCTACGTCGTATATTCGTATATTTACATGCACGTGTCTCTCTATTTATTTATATTTATCATATTGCTAAGATCAGTGTGTGTGTGTGTGCTTTGCTTTCGTCACCCCCGCATGGATAACCGAGTACACTCACTCATCCACTCACTCATCCACTCACTCACTCACTCACTCACCCATCGACACATGGAGGTGTTCCCTCAAAAGTGTCTCGGTTAAACATGGATAATTGGTATTACAATTTACCTGATAACCACATAGTCTATATCATGTATGACCCATCCAGACACACACACACTAACACACACTCACACACTCGATGAGAGACATACACTCTGCATTAGTCATACCCAACTGAAGGCCAATCCGTGGACAACTATCTAAACGTGCTAAGCTTATACATATAGTATATGTACCTTATCGGACACGTATGACGAGGTTGACAAATCTCTTCGAACTGTTGAAATATGCATGTATGGGTAGCATTATCTGCTTGAAAACCGATTCCCAATGGGATTTGACGGCATGACGATTGAGATACTGAATTGTAGGGAAAATAAATACAATTTTGCAAAAAAAAAACGTTCGAGCATTTTTTTCTTAAGCTTAGAGAGGGTATATTCATTTTTGAGCAGCAGAAAGTATCTGCAATGCTGTAGTATAGTATACATTCTTATATTCTTATAGGTCAGACTTTCACTTCATAAATATATCATAGCACACAAGCTGTGAATAAGTCGTATTAATTTAGGAGCGTTTTTTAGCAAATTTTTTAGATATAGTCAAACTTAACACATCCTACTCTTACTATATCTTTAATATGTCCTATTAATTTCAGCTGAATCTAGTCATTAAAACCTGTAGCTGTCATAGAAACTATCGGTCGATTTTTGTTTCTATTTAAAAAAAAAACCTCTTTTCTTTTGCGTTTTTTTTATTTTTTATATTCCAAGATAATACAAAAAAAAATTAATATAACTTTAGTCAACGAAACAATTGGCCAATAATGGCCATGATAATTATTATTCCTATAATAAGTAGCCTAAAATCATAATATATTTATATAAAAAAAAAATAATAGAAACTCTTGGCGTATCATTTTAATAGGGTATCAAACCATCGGCATGTTGAGAATAATTTTTTTTTGTATAGTGTTTTTCTCAAGTGATCTAAAGAAAGCCGTCAAATTACAAACAAAAATCTTCGTTTTTTCACATTCCCTTTCCCCCACTTTCTTCAAGTGTATTTTCATTATCTGCGAGCATTAGCCAATAATAAAAACTCTTCATCAAAAAGATTAAAATGCTTTGGGGTCTATGATGTTGCCTAGAAGATCTTCTTAAGTCCAGCAGTGTTGTAGAACACTTTTGGCTGCTTAAGAGTGTTATAAGTGTTGATAAACATCGTGTAGAACAGCAGCGAAGAAGTCCTCAAATATTTCTGTTATATTTCGAACAATAACTGTGCGATAGTTATACACTTCATGTAGAACAGCAGCAAAGGAGTCCTCGAATATTTCTTTTATACTTATAACAATAACTGTGCGATAGTTATACACTTCGTTTAGAACAGCAGCGAAAGAATCCTCAAACATTTCTGTTATACTTAAAACCATAACTGTGCGATAGTTATACACTTCATATAGAACAGCAGCGAAAAAGTCCTCAAATATTTCTGTTATACTTAAAACAATAACTGTGCGATAGTTATACACACACACACGCACACACAGAGAGAGAGAGAGAGAGAGAGAGACGCATTCTAAGCCAAAGCTGCGTAGTTGAAGTTCACTTTTCTATGCATTATTGCCCGAAGCTGATAACGAGCGTCCCCCTCCCCAAAACTGATAAGAGCGACACACACTCTGCATGGGTATGTACATACATACATACATGTGTGTGCGTGCGCGCGTGTGTGTGTGTGTGCTTGTGATATGTGAACATGCTTGACATGGGGAAATGCCAAACGGTTGTTCGTTGTATTATTAAATTACTGCCAGCTGATCAAAAACAACAACAAAAACAACAGCAGCAGCATGCTATAATGTTGTCCAAATTAGAGCGCAAGCAGAACGTGCGTGGAAGGGGGGGAAGCGAGAGAGAGAGATAGCGGAGAGAGAGCGGCGGTTTGTAATGCTGAAACTGAACTTTGACAGCGCCACCTGTCGCATGTCTATTTCATCTACTCAAATCGCATTCACACACGCACACACACACACACACTGCAGTTACTGTGGCAGATATTAACTGTTTTCGAATTTCTGCCATTGTTGCGCTGCGCTCTCCCACTCTCTTTTTCGCTGCTCCTCTCCCTGCTGCCGCTGCCGCTGCCTCTGCTGCTGTTGTTGTGTATTCATTTAGTTTTAATTAATACAGACAAACAGAGAGTCACACGCACACACGCTCTCGCACACACACACACTCTCACACGCTGTACTTAAAATGCAATGCATGCGCTGAGTTAAAAATAAATAATGCTGACGTCACATTTTGCGTACACAAACTGAAAGCGCACACCACAAAGAAGCAGAGCAGAGAGCAGCGAGCAGCGGCAGCGGCAGCGGCAGCAGCAGCGAAGACGCAGAAGCCAAAGCCCAAAAGCGAAATGCGAAATGCGACTGATTGGAATTGATTAAAGTGCAGCAGGCAAGCAAATGTTGCGGCCGCTTTGCCTAGCAGCGACACTAATGTCAAATGCAGTGACAACAGCAACAACAGCAACAACAACAACAACGGCAGCAGCAGCAACAATTGTGGCGCGTGTTTTGAACTCGCGCATAACCAATAAGCCACAAGATGATGTCAATGACGTTGATGACGTTGCCAGATTTCTTGCAGACTATGCCTCTTTGTGTGTGTGTGTGTATTTCCTTTGCCTTCGCCTCGTCATACTCTCCCTCAGCTCAGGCTGGTACGCTGTTGCTTTTTTTTACGGCGGTGTCAATTACCTTTTGCAAGCGAACGCGCCGCAAGTATTTTTAAGTTGCGCTTAAACGACAATGATAAGCGCGAGGGGAGGCGTGGGTGTGGGTGCTGTAATTGCTGGGGAGGGGGAGGGCGCATCTTCACTTGCTTAGTGCTGCGCGCGTGACACGTAAGCGCAGGCAGGACTCAGTCAACAGTTCATTTAAATGTGCACACACTCACAAGCATAAATACTTGTGTACACACTGCTCTGCTGCCTGGCTGAAGGCAGAATGTGTAAGAAGATGTACTTGGCAAAACAAAAAGAGAGAGGTGCGCGCTGATTCACTTCAACTGCAGCGAGAGATGAGCGCGTGACACATGCGCTTTAATTGTTTCGATACACTGTGTGTCTTATAATTATCGATTACGAATTGTAGCAGTACCTTGACTCCATTTACAATTGTTTATAAATATATAACTCCTTACATTTAATACGCTACTCTTTGTAGTAAAATCATTAAAAAAATTACTGGGAGCAAAACTTAATTCGATCGATCACCTTAAAACAGCTTTATTGTATGTGTGTGTGTGTGTGTGTGTAGAGCAAAGCAGATACCAATTTACTGTGAGTCACGCGCTCATCACTAGCGCAGTCGACAGTCGACCATTTCGGTGTGAATCAGCACGCACACACACACACACACAAACACCTCTCCCTTTCGCTCGCTGCTGCGTCGTTAAATTCGCCGTCATTTTTACAGCCCCCGTCACAATGCTTTATGTTTTATGCTGTCTGCTGTCTGCATCCATCGTGTGCTCACTGTGCTCGACATTATCAACAACAGCAGCGGCAGCGCAGCAGCAGCAGCAGCAACAAGCAATTTAATAGCAACAACTGCAACAACAACAAAAGCAACACGAACAATAACAACGAAAAAGCAATTTTAATCAGCTGCGAAAAATGACCGTTTCCTTGAAGCGCGTCTTTGCAATCTGTGCTGCTGCTGCTGCGAAGGACGAGGACGTCAACAGAAATAATAATAATAACAATAGAAGACAGAAACGTTTCATTGCATTTTAATTGTCAATCAATGGCATTGTTGTGCACTTGTATTTGTTATTCGCACACACACGCACACACAGTGTAAATATGTATAACATAAAAGTGCATTTGTGTGTGTGTGAACGAAGAAAATACCGTTTTTAGGCAGTTTCGTTAAGCCAACACGAGCTTAGGGATGAGCGCTGCAGTCACTAATTCTCGCATCGTTGATCGATTAATCTTGCATTTACATATATATTTTTTATTTAATTTTTATATCTTAATATTCAAGCAAAATACACCGAAAACGATCTCTGATCCGGTTTTGATTGAATCGCAGATGATCGTAATTGTTGCCAATCAGCGAATCGTTTTAATTGCCCGCTTTGGATCATATTATTATTAGTATTTTAGATGGTTTTTACTAATTGAATAAAGTGTTTCATAAATTTCTTTGATTAGTTTCATGACGTCAGGAATTATGCGTTGCATATGTTATATGTTCTTTATTTATTTATATTCTTTGCTTTCGTGACACGCTGGCGCCAAATTTTGTTAGCTTGTCGCGGAGCAGCAAGAAGAAGAGCGACAGGGACAGCGACAGCGACAAAGGCAACAACCAAAAGGCGTGCACCAATCCGCCATGTCAGTCACTCGGTCAGACTTGGTCGCTGTCACCGTCTTCCTCTCTCTCTCCCTCTCGCACTCTTGCTCAGGCCGTGACTCGCTCAGACAGCACGGCGTGCTGTGGGGCCTGGGCGCAGATTCAGTCGCACAGTGGGATGTGCGTGCTTTGTAGCAATTAGTGGGCGACGTCTGTTGGCCGTTAGAGTTAGTTAGCCCGTCAGTTTTATAAAATATATATTTCATTTTTTTTTTTTTAATTAAATTCGTCTGTGATTCTCTGAACTGAGGTAAGAAACGGATTTTGTATTTGCCACACATTCATCATCATCATCATCATCTCTCTCTTGGGGCTTAGTCAGCAGACATACATAGTTACTAAATTTAGTAATAGTGACTGCAATTAGTTACATATTAGTTAACAACAGCTGTTATTTTCCGCTCGAGTATATGTGTTTTTAAATGTTCATCGTGCAATCGTTGTTGCTTTCGAATTGAATTATCGACCGCCCGACCAGTTCGATGCTGCAGCCCTGGGTGACAGCAGTGTCGCACAGTCGATCAGCTGATGTGGGGGCTGCCAGCTGTATTGAATATTGTGCGCGCGCTTTTTTCACACGTTTATTAAGCTTGTAAATTGCTGGATTTTACAAATTAAATACAAGCATAATTTATATGCATTTATTTTACTAGTTATAACGATAATAAAATTACATTTATTTCGAAATTCTTATGAATTACATTGAGCAAATTGTGTGAAAACTATCTGGCAACGCTCATTTGTAAAACGAGTCGTCGTCGCTGCGTGCGCATACATATGTGCGCTCTTGAGTGCGTGTTCCCCACCAGCAAGTGCATGTGTATGCGTGCGTGTGTGTGTGCATGTGTGTGCTTGTGACTGAGTGTATGTGTGTGAGTCTGTGTATGTTTGCGCCAGTACTGAAGCAGTGAACGCGAGCGAGCGAGCGAGTGAGCAATACAAAATAAATTTTGCGCAAAAAAGGGCCAAGAAACTGATCAATAAATTGTAGTTAAAAAATTTAATGTGACCCGAAAACGAGTGTGTGCAATATAATTGCAAACAAAATAACAAAAAAACTGTGTCATTGCATTTTTCAATATTGTTCTGTGTGTGGCCAGGGCCACAGCGCGGCTGACAAACAAAACGCATTGGCGCTGCTTGCTGGTCGTCGGCTATGAAAAAAGAACGTAAGCAACAGCAGCAGCAGAAGCAGCAGCAGCAGCAGCAGCAACGATAACAGAAGCAGCAGAAAATTTTTGTGTGCTCTGCGCGTGTGCTGCCAACTGCGTGAAAAGTGTGTTTTGCCTTTTACCATCGCCAGCCCAACCAACCACCCGCGCGCACGCCCGCCCGCCCGCCCGCTGCGACCTACCACCTACCTTACCTTATCCCCTGCCCAATTGAGTTGCCCACAATAATAACAACAACAACAACAACAGCGACAGCCATAATAATCATAATAATAATAATAATAGAAAAGTTGACCTGTGTGGATTAATTAGGATTGAGGAAAAATATCGTTGCGTAGCAAAGGCAAAAAGGGTACAAAGCAAAAACATATAGAACGAACAAACGGTCCCGTTCGCTGCTCCAACTCTGTTCTCTGCTCCTTCCTGCTGCTGCTGCGCTGCTCTGCTGCTCTGCTGCTCTGCTCGTGCCTGTCACAGTGTGCGTGTGTGTGTGTGGCGTGCGTACAGTTGAATTTTTCAACAAGTTGCCAGCACAGCGCGCAACGCGACACAAACACAAGCACGCATAGAAACACACACACACAGACACAGAGAGACACACATATACGCAGCCCGCGCAGAGAGAAGAGAGAGAAATAGCAACAGCAACAGCAGCGACAACAACAACAGCAACAAGAGGAGCAGCAACGTTTTTAGTGATGTCATCAGAAAGTAAGTTTGCCTTTTTTTTTTTTTTTTTTTTTTTTTTTTTTTGTTTGCCTCTAGCAGCACAACGTCGTCATGACGTCATTTCATAAAAATACACACAACAGTTGAGACGGTATGGTGGTCATAGATGTTGTTGTTGTTGTTGTTATTATTATTGTGTTGTTGTTGCTGTGCGTTGTTGTTGCTGTTGTTGTGTTGTCGTTGTCATCGTCGTCGTCGTCGTTGTCGTCGTCATTTTTGTAGCAAGCAAACAAAACAAACCAAACAACAGTCGAAGGTAGAAGCAGCCGCAGCAGCAGCAGCAGTGACAGTGACAGTCAGCGGGTGTAGTGGTGTGTGCGTGTGTGTGTGTGTGTGCGTGTGTGTGTGTGTATGTATGCATTTGTTTTTATGCAAAACAATGCACAAATTGGCAATATTGTTATAAGCAAAAGCAGCGCCTGCCCCCACTGTGTCTTAACCTGGCTAACATACTGTCTCCCTCTCTCTCTCCCTCTCGCACCTGGCAGTCCTCCTCCAGCCGCACTCAACTTCAAACTGGCAAAATTGAAACGGAAAAGACGCCAAACTGAAGCACTTATCGGAGAGCGTTACGGTGCTGCTGAAAATCGCTAAAATGGACAGCATCGTCGAGGAGAATGGCAACAACTCGGCCTCCAGCGGTAATGTCAACGATGTTGCTGTCACAGCAGCCGCGGTCGTTGCAGCAGCAGCAGCAGCGGCAGCAACAGGCGGACAACAGCAGCAGCAGCAGCAACAGCAGCAGCAACAAACACAACAGAACCAGCAAAGTACAACGGCGACGGCCAACACAAACAATGCCAGCGGCGCGACAACCGTGCTCTATCCACAGGGATTAGCGCAGCACGGCGTGCAGGTGAGTAGCTGCGCTCCTAGACACTTGGCCAGCTACGGAGTAACTTATTCCACTCCCCTTTTCTGACAGGTACAATCCGTGATACAGGCGGCCAATCACTCGGGAGTCATACAAACCGCCGCGGGAACACAACAGCAGCAGCAACAGCAGCAGCAGCAGCAACAACAGCAGCAGCAGCAGCAGGCGCTGGTCGCCACAAGCGCGATGCACAAGAGCGCCAGCGGATTGGTTTATGTGACCAAGCCGGCAAATGCGACGGTTATACACACGGCCACGGGCAATGCAGTGCAAGTGCGTAGCAAAGTGCGTAGCTCATCCACACACACACACACACACACAGACACAGACACAGACATCTCTCAGACACTGTCTCATAAGCGTATCATTTGTTATTCTCTTTCTATATCTTTTTTTATAATCGAAATTTACTAACAATTGTCATATCTCTTGCAGATCCCTCCATTTCAATGTAAGATCAAACCCGAACCGAATACACAGCATCCGGAGGATAGCGATGAGAGTTTATCGGACGATGATTCACAGCATCATCGCAGCAATCTGATACGAAGGCCATCGTATAATAAGATATTCACCGAAATCAGTGGACCTGATATAAGCGGTAATTTGCCCTTCCTCTCTTTCTGACTGTCTCCCACTCTCTGTCAGCCTTTTTCACGCCTTCATGCTCAGCACATAGTTCAGCTCATACTATCTCCCTCTTTCTCTCTGTCTGTATCATCTTGTATCCTGCTTTATCCTGTGTTAGCTTCAGTTATGCTTGGCTGCAACACGCTGCACTCCTTCTTGCCCACAATTCCAATTAGGCAAATTCCAAGTGTACGAAACCGCCAAGTTGCAATTGGCCAAGTCTGTTTTGCAGCAGGCGTTGCCTATGTTGACTTCCCAATTAGTTGGGGATTATCCTGCAATGAAAATAGTTGAAGAAGCTGTTGCTGCAGGCAACTTGGCAAAGGGATTATATGTATTTATGTAGTGTGTGCAGCTTGAGTTTTCCAAGGAAAAACTTAACTGTTATCAAGTGTGTACTTTGCTATGCCATAGCTAGAAATAGTTTAGCAGGAAAATAAGGTAAAAAAAAGCGCCAAGGGACTGAGTTGTGTATCTATAGAATAGCTAGTCAACCTATAAGACTTCTGAATAAGTAGGGGACTATCAATAGATTTATCTAGTTGTATAAGGCGTACAATTTCCTTGCCATCTGATGTACACGTTCTCCAGTGAAGTTTCCCTTAGGAAATATCAAATTTATCCTGTACTACTCAACCTTATCGAGTCAATTCATTTATTTCTGCAAATTTGCTCTATAAACAAACATTAAAAGATACTTCAATTTGTTATATACTTTGAATTTGAAAGGAAATGTATATTAGAACCCCTATCTATGTACATCTAAGTCGCTATAGGTTAATTTGTCTGTATGAACGCATAGATTGCAGAGATTATAAGAGCTACAACCATGGTGACAACATTTTCTATGAATTTTCAGATTGTTTTAGAACTTGGAAACGTAACTTTCACCCTAGTAAACCATCGCATAGTAAGCAGCATTTTATGATTATTACTATAGTTTTTACCAATCAAATAAATTTTAAAAATGTATTTGCAAACAGAATATAAAGACCGAAGTTATTTAGGAAATTTATTGGAATACATTAAAAAATCAAGAGATTATATAGGAATTTATTCGTTAAGCATTCCTAGAGTTTCAAATTGAAGTTTTTATAGATTTGTTCCCTTATAACCTTTGTAAATATATTTTTTTAAACTGTGCCATGTTCGATAAAGCTGAAGATAGTTTGGAGAGTTTGCTTTCTCATACACACACACACACATGTGTACATAAATATGTGTTCTATCATAATATCATGATAATCATTTCCATCATTTGCCAAAGAGGAACAAGAAACTATCCCCCTATATCATTTTCCCTCATTTCCAAAACATTCTTAACGTGTCTAACAAAAAAAAAAAAAAAAAAAAAAAATTGCAAAAAGTTGTGGTAGTTGTTGTTGTTGTTTTTGCCTCGCTTCAGCTCATTACACACACACACACACCCGCAGCAACTGTCTCTTTCTCTCTCTCTCTTTCGCGATCTATCTCTATATATCTATTATTTCCTTCTCTCTCATGCACATTTCTTGTTGCTGTCGCTGTTGTTGTTGTTGTTGTTACTGCTGCTTAGCCAACGTGTTTTTTAAGTAAATTAGGCACACACACACACACACACACACACACACATGGACATTGCGCGCATATTCACCTGGCTTAATTGTTATTGTTGCTGTTGTTGTTGTTGTTGTTGCCGCTAACTATCCATCGCCATCGTAATCTCCTCACAGCTCCATCACAGAATTCACACTCATCCGATCCTCCCACACACACACCCACACACACACACATACTGTACTTATAACCAAACGTCGCCCCGTTGCCGTCGCCGTTGCCGTTGTTAAAAAATAAAAACAAAAAAAATAAACTAACAAGATAAAAAAAATAAAATTTTTTTACAAAAAAATTTACAAAACAATTTTGCGCAAAAAAATTACAACAAAACTCGCCACTCTCTCTCTCTCTCTCTCTCCGCTCGCTCGCTCGTTCGACTCGTTTCGCTCACTCGCACTCACCAAAGACACTCACAAAATATAATTACAACAAATCAAAACAAACAAAATAATATAAAAAAAAAAATAATAATAATTACGAAAAACAACAAGAAAATCAAAAGAATATTCCTCACTTATAATTTTTATTGTTGTTTTTTTTTTCGTTTTTTTTTATCTTTTTGACTACTGCCCCGCGAATCTATGCCATAAAAAACAATACAACAACAACAACAACAAACCAATAAATAATGCATCAACAACTACAACAACAACAACAACAACCCCCCCAACCATCTTCCCCCCAACCTAAAAAAAAATACCAAACACAACAACAACAACAAAAACAGTTCTCAGCGGGTCGGGGGGCGGCGGCGGTGGCGTCGGCGGCAACACAACGGGCAATCCGCTGCTGCAAATGCCGCCAGATTCGGCCTACTATCTATCCAATCGGACACCCTACAGTACCAGTAATAAAAACGAGCATATATGTGCCTGAGTTGAACTAATTCCATTCTCCCGTTTTCCTCCTCCTCTATAGATAACAGCGGCATAGCGGAGGATCAGACGCGCAAACGTGAGATACGATTGCAGAAGAATCGTGAGGCGGCACGCGAGTGCCGGCGCAAAAAGAAGGAGTACATCAAGTGCCTAGAGAATCGTGTGGCGGTGCTAGAGAACCAAAACAAAGCGCTAATCGAGGAGCTCAAGTCACTCAAGGAGCTCTATTGCCAGACCAAGAACGATTGAGCCAGTCGTGGCCGAAGCCGAAGCTTGGTTCAACTGGCAGCAGCAGCAGCGATAGCAGCCGCAGCAGCAGCAGCAGCAGCTTTAAGTCTTAAATGGCGGCCTGGCAAGACGAACGAACTGGACAAGGACAGCAGCAGCAGCAACAGCAGGAGGAGGAGGATGAGCAGCAGCTGCAGCAGCTGGACAGGAACGGCAACAAGTGGAAGCAAAAGGGACGACGACGGCAGCCAGCCGCATATCATGGTTTACATGCATATAAAGCCTAAGTTTATATGTAGCATAATTTAACTGAATTGATCATGTTGTTGTTGTTGCCATTACACACACATAGACACACACACACACAGACAGACAGAGACATGGACATGGACATGGACATAGACAGCCTGCTGCCTTGTTGGCGCATGTTGGCCAAAGTGGCAACATTTGCGCCGCAACAGGACGCAGCAGCAGAGCTAAACAAACGGACAGACGGACAGCACACACACACACCCAACACCTACACCTACACACAATGTAATTATGTTTGTAATTTAAAAGTGTAATATTATTTTACAGCTTATGTTTATGCTTTAGTTATATTTGCTAATTTAATTATGCTACGCAGTAATTCTACTGTTGATTAATTAATATTGAATTATTTCTATATATGTGGAATATATATATATATATATATATGTATACAACACACTCTCCCCCCAACCCACTGTCCCATATATATGTATATATATATCTATATTTTTTTTTGTTTCTCGTCTTTAAAACTATTCGCAACTTTGTTATACGATAAGCTGAAATTGGAATTTAAAAACGAAATGAAACCTGAACTAAATTAAACACTGTGTTTAGCTTAGCAACAATTCACTCTCTCTCTCTCTCTCTCTCCTTCCTTCTACTCTCTCATCCCCCCCGTAAACCACAAAACACAAAGGCAAAGCAAAAGAAACAAAATAAGGAAAAACAAAGTAAAGTTAAGTTTTAAAATTTGTAAACGCTGAGAAATTGAGAAACGGTATATATATATATATATATATTTATATATATAAATAATGCTGTACATGAATATATATCTGTATATGTATGTGCGTGTGCACACCACAAGCTGTGTATGTATTTTATGAAATTAATTCAATTTTTGTTACATAATTTTAGATATGGCCGTTTTTTTTTTTCACTTCCCACTTCCCAGTCTACATTCTCTTCACGCTCCCCCTTTCTAGCAACAAAACAATTTATATATATATATATATATGATCTATATATATATACGATATGTAGTTAGCGAATATTTGTACACTATTTGTATTTTAACTGATGTTTAATCTGTACTTTTTCGGCCGCTTTTTCGCGAAGGGCAGCAAAACGAAACACAAAAAAAACAGAGAGAAATTTAGAAAAACAGAGACAAAAACAACACGGAAATAAAATGAAAAGGAAGTTCAACGAAAAGCGTCGTCATATTTTGTAAATGTAAAATGTAAAAAACAAGTGCAAACAAAAAGAAAAAGGAAGAGCAACTAAGAAAACGATAACAAAACAAAACAAAAAAAAAAAATGAAACAAAAAAAAACTCTCGTTATCTCTTGTGATCAACTCAGTTGTTGTTATAAATGAAAAACAAAAAAATAAAAATTAAAAACAAAACAGAAAAAAAAACAAAAATTATTAAAACGAAGAGAAAGAGAAGCCCCAGACAAAGAAAAGAAAAGGAAAACCAATTGTTGCATGCGAAATCCCTTTTTTTATATGTATAAAAAATAAAAAAGAAAAACAATGTCAAAAAGAAACAAGAAGAAACAACCGGTTAAAGGGAATGCATATGTATTGATGCATACACACACTTTATATACAGATATTTAGATATATATATATATACATGCTGTATATATATACATGCATCATGAATCGATTTACAAACAGACATGCACATGTGTGTGTGTGTATATGTGTATATATATCTATCTATTTTTGATGTCCGAATCAAACTTCTCTACGCATGTGAAGCAACAAATTTGAAACAACAAAAACAAAATTATATACAATATAAAACAAAAAGAAATGAAATAAAAAAAAACAGACCGCAACGTCTCTTTTTTTTAGCAAAAACCGAAAACAAATGCAAACAAAAAAGTTGCAAAATTAAAAAAAAAATGAAAACAAAACAAATATTTTTATTGTCATTGCATAATTTTTAAGGTAGTAATTTTAATATTTAAAACATAAGCAACAAAACAAAATAAAAACAAACAAGAAGAGAAACTGACAACCGAAAACAAAACAAGAAAACGCAAATGATTAAAACGTAAAACAAATTAAAAACGAAACGATGAGAAGAGAGTAAACAAACAAACAAAGAAGAAAACAAAATGCAGTAGAAATTACAATATTGTTATAAATATTTGTCTCAATGAGAAAACAACAACTAAAACAAAAGCGAAAACATACAAAACCAACAACAAAGAAAATCTACAGAAAAAAAAACAAACAAAGAAACAAAAAAAAAAAAAACAATAAAAAAAATAAAAAATAAATTTCCCTATGTTGTTTTTACTAAAGGCAAAAATGGGAATGGAAATATATATATAATGTAGGAAAATCTTAAATACGCATGATTTATAATTCCTGAGATATATAGGATATATACAGACTGAGCTGTTTAAAGATATATGTATATATATTATATTTTCTTTATATTTCCCACCAGCTGGAAATATATACATATATAATGTAGGAAAATCTTAAATACGAAAAATATGATTTTTAATATCTGAAATATATAGGATATATACAGACTGAGCTGCTGTTTAAAGATACATGTATATATATCATATTTATAGTTTCTTTACACTTTCTACCAGCTGGAAATATATACATATATCATTTAGGAAAATCTTAAATACGCATGATTTATAATTCCTGAGATATATAGGATATATAGGGACTGAGCTGAAGCTTAAAGATATATTTATATAATATATTCATATTTATTTGTTATACTTTCTATAAGGAAAATGTTTCAACCCTTTCCCATCGCTAACCTGCCAGATCTTCAATGGAAATGAATAATTCCAGTTGGGTTTATGTAAAATCTTGTAAGTTCACATGGATTTATTAAGTACGCATATCTATATATATATATATATATATATATATATATTATATATATAATCATATACACATCGATGTATATGTTGTAAAAGAAATACAAATACAGTTTTCATAGAGATTCACAGTGATTAAATCAGTTCCGATATTTTGGTCCCCATTCCATTATTATTATTATTCCCTGGGGGCCTTTTTAAGTATAGCTATAGCATGTGCCGTCTTCTTCTAGGTATTCCTCCAAATCCATATACGCTTGCATCGCATCCGTTTCACTGCGTGGAACAAATCAATCAAGAATCAAACACAATTAAAATCACATTGAGCCGGGTCAAGGAGCAGTCTCTCTGGGGCAGTCTTTCAGGCCAGGCCGTCGGCCTAGATCTACGAGATGAACAAATACAGCATAAACATGCCAATGCCAATGTAGTGGCTCAGGAATCCGGCTGCAGCCCAGTGATACATGAAGGGCAGCTCGTGCTCCGTTTCCAGGTTGAAGGTTTCGTTGAGCAGCACCACGCCCAGATAGGCCAGATGGCAAATGGCCAGGAGAGTGAAGCCAAGATTGGTTAGTGCCACCAGCCATGAGCTGCAGCAGCGCCAGCCACGTCGTTGCGGGCAACGTGTGTAGCGACAACGCTCTGCCCCCGGACAAGGATTGGATGCAACGCAGGCATTGCTCAGCGTGGCCAAATGACGACGCAACATGCTCTCGCCCTGGGCAAACGTGGCCAGCGATAGCAGCACCAGATAGATGCGGAAATCCATGCCGTGCAGCAGCGACGAGACCAGATACGTGCAGAAGACGGCAATGATGGCGTTGTGCCTGGTCCGTTGCTTGGATGCAGCGTACACGTAACGCTTGAGCCACTCGTGCATGGGCACATTCCAGCAGCGTACCAGTGCACTAAGGGAACGTGGCCATTCGATTTGCCAGGGGCGTGCGACAAGTTCACCCAGCCATCGGCTGGAGCATCCCTGCTGGGCGCTCGTATCCAGCAGTTGCCCATTTGCCGCCAGCATGGCCTGGCTAAGGAAGCTGACGAAGTAGTTGCTCGAGCGCACACTCAGGGCGCCGGTGTACATGAGCAGCCAGTGTGAGATGCCGCCACTGCGTGCCAATTGCTGCTCCTCCTCATCGTGCAGATGCAGTTCACCCAGGGCAGGTGCAATGCAATTGGAGATGGACAAAGCGAGCAGGCAGAGCAACACATTGCACAGCATTTGCATGAGGCTACGCTTCCAGCTGGGTTTGCTATACAGCGATTCCAAGTAGCGAGCATAGCTCAGCCAGGGACCCAGCACACAACTGGCCGGATGATAGATATACCCCAGATAGGCGCAAATGCTGGGCATGCGCACCGGCGGCGTGGCACCTGGCGCAGTCATATCAAATGCCAACGAGATCACCTTCATGTTGGTCACCATTTGCAGTCCACGCAGCTGGGGCCAATCGTCGCTGTGCTGCCAAATGGCCAACTCATAGACAAACTGGCTGCCAATGCTGAGCACAGCGATGGCTACGGCTCCACGTTGTCCCTTGCCCAGACGCACCAGCTGCAGCAGCAGATAACTGATGCCGCTGAGCAGCAACAGGACCAGCATGCGCTGTCCAAAGGTCACATAGAGCACAGCCAGGCCACAGAGCATGTTGATCAGATGCAGTGGCAGGATTTGCAACCCATTGGCCAGCTGCCAGTTGCAGCTGGCCGAGACGAGCAGCCGCTGGCGACGTGCATACGCAACGCAGAGCAGACGGCACAACAGGCAGGCTGCAAGCAGTGGCAATAGGTAACCAAACACTTGGCTCAGCGAGGGCAACAGGCAATGCTCATAGCTGTCCCACAGGCGATCCACAATGCTGCCATAGTCTTGGACCTCCTCATCGCCGCCAGTGTGCCGCAATGTCTCATCCTCATGGTCGCTGTACATATCATCGCTGCCGACCACATCATCGTCTGTGTAGTCAGGATCGTCGTAGTAATGATAATCCATGTTGCGATCGTTCCTGCTCAATCCTTGTCCAGTTGTGTCCCTCTTCCTCTACCTCTCTCTCTCGCACTTTTGCTTTCTTAGCTTTGGTGACTTTGCGCAGACAGACTTTGCTTTGCTTTGGCCACGGGCCACGTAGTCTCCAGAATTTGCAGCTTCAGAGCTTGAGGAGCAGCAGCAGCAGCTGCGTTCGCGTTTCTACTCAATTCGCTTTGCGTTTCAAATGCAATTTCATCTTTCCTTATGTTTGTGAGTCGCGATTTCGCTGGCAACTGCAACGAATCCGTTCATTGTGAACTAGTTCCAGCTGATTTACCGATAAACGATAACAGCTCAGTTGCCGGCCGGCGGCAACGGCAACGCGCCATTGTCATTTCAGGTGTTTTTTTTTCCGCTTATTTTATTATTTGCCAAGTTATTTGATTTGTTAGTTTTTTTTTTTTTTTTTTTTTTTTTTTTTTTTATTATTTATTGAATCTTCCCTTTGAGTTAAGAGACTAACAATAAGTGTTCAAATCTTAATCTAACTTAATTAACTTTCACTTAGTGATAGTTTTTTCATTAATGCCCTAATAAGTTTATTGCTGGGCTGGGAGGTCGTTGCGGTGCAGCCGGCTTTGACTGCATACTCGGATTAGTTTTCTTGCGAGGGGATTTGTATGGGTGGTCAGCTTTTCTTTATATTTAATTTTTTTCTCAGCTATTACTTCGATTACTAATTTGATTTTTAGGTCTCTGTGTATGTCTTCGTTCCGAAGGTACCACGGCGCTCCAGTGATAGTTCTCAGAATTCTTGACTGTGCTCGCTGAATAATGTCTATGTTACTTCTGGATGCGTTGCCCCACAGCTCGCAGCCATAAGTCCAGATAGGTTTTAAGACGGAGTTGTATAGAAGAGCTTTGAACTCCAGACTAAGTGGAGAGCGAGCATTTATGAGCCAGTGGAGGTTCCTTGCTTTAAGTTTAAGATGTATCGATTTGGCTTCTATATGTTTGCGCCAAGTGAGCCGCCTGTCCAGATGAACACCCAGATATGTTACCTCGTCGGCTTGTGGAATGCATATGTTATTCAAGACCAGTGGTGGGCATGTTTGTTTGTTTAAGGTAAAGGTAACCTGCTTGCATTTTTGAACATTTATTGAAATTCTCCAGTCGGCAAGCCATCGTTCTACAGATGTTAAGTGTCGGGATAGGAGTGCCGTGGCTTTTGTTGGGCATTTGGAGCGACTGAGTATCGCGGTATCATCAGCGAACGTGGAGGTTGTTAGATTGTAGTCTGTGGGGAAATCCGCCGTATACAGGGTGTATAAGATTGGACCCAGTACACTGCCTTGCGGCACTCCAGCTTCGATTGCGCAATCGCGTGAGGTGCTTGTATCGCATCTTATTGCAAACACTCTGTTATATAGGTATGACTTCAGTAGCTTATGTGTGTTTTGGGGCAACAGCTTGATTATTTTAAACAAAAGTCCATCGAGCCACACTCTGTCAAATGCCTGCGCGACGTCTAGAAAAATGGCTGTGCAGTATTCTCGATGTTCAAAAGCAGTACGAATTTCTGACGTGATTCGATTGACCTGTTCGATGGTTCCATGTTTTTCTCTGAAGCCAAATTGATGTGTTGGAAGTGTGTTGTTTATTCTAAGATGAGGGCTAATCCGTAGGAGTAGCATTTTTTCAAACAGCTTTGAGAGACATGTTAGTAAGCTTATCGGTCTATATGATGATGGCTGCGTTTTATCTTTTCCTGGCTTTGGAATCATTACTATGGTCGACTTTTTCCATTTTTGAGGGAAGTATCCAAGCTTGGCGATTGCGTTGAACAACAAGCAGATGTGAAGAATAGCACACTTTGGGAGTTCAATGAGCATTCTTGGAGTTATTAGGTCGTAGCCAGGCGATTTTCTTGGGTTCATTTGCTCTTTGATAACCTTTGCTAATTCACATGGTCGGAATTCAATGGGTTCTTGAGGATCTAGATTGGCTGCTATTAAAGGAGGGAGAATAAATGTGTTGGTAGAGGGATTTGGTCGGAATACATTTTGTAAATGGTCAGCGAAAGCACTGGCTCTTTCCTCATCACTTCGAAACCAGGTGCCAGAGGGACTTCGTAGTGGCATAATTGGCGCTATTGGAGTCTTTAGGTTTCTGTGAGCTCTCCACAGAGGGTACTTAGTGCTGGTGGGAGAGAGTTGCTCGATATATGAACGTTGGCTGTTTTTTTCCTCTTGTTTAAGAGCATTGGTAAGCCTGCGTGTGGCTATTTTAAGCATGTGCTTTGTAGTTGGTGATCTATTAGACTGCCAATCCCTTCGTAGGCGTCGTTTATCTAATACCAGCCGCTCGATTTCGCGATTAGTTTTGATGTAGTTTGGTTTTGCATACGTCACTGGCGGGGTTGAAGCCTTTGCAGCCGAAACTAAAATATTTCCAAGAGTTTCCGTTGACTTGTCTATATCCTCCTTTGTAGATAATGCCGTCGTTAGTTCTATGTGTGAACAGACATACTTTTGATACCTTGGCCAGTTTGTTCTAAAATTTGTGAGTCTATACGGTGGGTCGACGAAGTGGGGGCGAGTTAGCATATTTAGAAAAACAGGTGAGTGATCTGATGATAAATCTGCTAGTGCTTCGGCGGTGACCATGTTGCGGGGGACATGTTTAGTAATTGCAAAATCGATCAGGTCTGGGATTTTTCTTGGGTCTGCTGATTGATTTGATTGTTAGTAAGCAGCGAAAATAATTACTGCTTTTTATCTTTTTAAATCTCTTAAGTATTTACTACACGTAATTTGCCATCGCCTTGCCTTGGTGTTGCCAGATGGTTTTGCTAATAGTTGGAATAACACTATTCTAGCCTTTCAGCACAGTGGGATGCGTCATATGATTTCTGTTCGAAATGTCATTTAAGACATGATTCAATCCACTTGTTTGATTTGCACATTTGTCAGATTTTTAAATAGAACTATCGGGAAATTACCAAATTTGGAATGTATTTAAGTTAATGTTAAAAATCATCAAATTTGTGATGCTTACATGAGGTTTTTATGGCTTTTTTTTTTTTTTTTTTTGCATGGTCATCAAACCTTTACTTTGTGACTTTTAAGTAAACTCGAAGTTAAACTATTGTTTTGCAAAATTTTAAAACTTTCAGAATTATGCAATTCCAGTTATACTATAATAATGATTAAAATGAAAATTAAAAGAAACAATCGCAGTAGTTTCATGTACTTATCGCATCAGGCTTGTGGCGAAGCTGGAGCACAGAAGACCCCCAATGCTGATAAAAATATATAATAAATATACTTAATAAATGAGATTATAATTACGATTGTATGAAAAATACAATTTCTTTATTGTTCGTTTATTTAAAAAAATAAATGAAAGCAGGGTATATGCCAGGCGATCACTGTATTCCTTTGCTTCCTTTGTTGATTCTTTGAGGTATTTTTTCGGGTCTAATCAGGGGGCTCGTTTGCTTTATCGCATGAACCATAAACCCACATACTGCATAAATACAAATATATATATAATATACCATAATACTATATACTGGACCCTATACAGGCGCTATATGCGGGGACAAACAAAGAAACCGTAAAATGTTTAATTAGTGCGATTTCCATTTGCCAATTTCGCATATGTCTGCAAATTGAACAAGCGTGGGCATGATTGCATCAAGATAAGATCGAGATAAAAATGTGTCTCGACTCTATAGAGTATGATTGGTATAGTAGGTAGATATATTATTTTTAACTGTAGTGTACACGCAATTTTTTTTTATAGTGATGCGATAAGGTTGAAGTCTGAGCTGTCGCGCATTTGGAGCGTTTTAAAGTAAAAGGGGGAAATAGCGGGCGTGAATGGGGCAGGGGGAGGGGGAGTGTGTGCGTATTTATTTTTGCACTCGAACAGTTTGTTGAACTTTGTCTCATTCTCCCCCTATATTCTGTTGCATTTGCAATTGCGTGCGGCGTCTTAACCCATTAGCGCCCGCATGCATTTTGCCAGACGCTTCTCGCTGCTTAACACGCGCGCGCTCGAAGTTTCAAAATTCTCTCTTATTTTTATTATTATTATTATTATTGTTGTTGTTGCCTTGTGTGACCTTGAGCGCTGATAAAAAGCAACGCATACGTTTTTTTTCAAGTAGGCAGCGGCAAACAAACAACAAGTTCCAAAATATATAAAAAAAAAAAACAAACTGTGCCGTCTCGCTCAAGAAAACAAACTCCACACACACACGCACACACACACATATGTTTCTATGCGTGCGCCTGTGTGTGTGTGTGCGTAAGAACAAACTCGTTTTTTAAATGCGTCGTGCGTTTTATTCGTTTTTTGTTTTGTTTTGTTTTAGTTTATGCATATTAAAAATATTGTTTTCTTTTTGTTTGTCTAAAAAATACGTAGAAAATCTTAGCTTAAGCATTAATATATAAAAAAAAAACCGTTTGATTATCGTCATTTGTAGATAAATTACACAGTTAGCTTGGCACATGGAACACAAAATGCAAAACAACAAAAAAAAAGAATGAAAACAAAGCGCGTGTGTGTGTGCGAGTGTGTGTTGGTGTGTGTGTCTGGCTGAAAACATGAAACTAATTTTAATTAGTCGTCGTATCTATCAATATAAAATGCACTCAACGCTTTCTGTCCACTCTAGATTGCTCGATGAGTTCTGGATGGGGAGGGAGGGGAAGGGGGAGAGCGCTGTCTGTGTGTGTGTGTGTGTGTGTGGAACTAATCCTGGTCACAGGCATCCTTGGCGCTCGCCTTGCAGTGCACACAATAACGATAGGAAACCGGCTCCGGCGGCTTGTTGATTCCACTGGCAGCGACGACGCCATTGTTGCTGCTGCCGTTGTTGTTGTTGCTGTTGCTGCTGCTGCCAAATGGCGACGGTTTCGTGTCCACCGGACTGATCGGAAAATGCTGCCAATGTGGGCAGGGCATCTGCTTGGGCGGATGAATGGGGAACGGCATGGCGAAAAAAGCACACAAAATACCGTAAAGGAAAAAGAAGTCTGCGCGCTGGCTGAGCTGAAGTCGTCGTCGTCTTGCCGCGACTGGTCTACTTTGTTTACTGTCGCTGCTGTCGCTGCTTTGCTGCTGCTTCGCTGCTGTCGCTGCTGCTGCTGCTTCGCTGCTCCGGCTCGTTTGAAAACCCGCAGAGAACTGTGCGCTACGGCAGCGACGTCGACAGCAAGCAAAACAAAAAACAGAGTAAAAAAAATAAAACAACGTGCTCGCGCTCAGCGTGCACACCAAACAGCGTATACCCTAACCCAAAAAAAATCAGCGTTCGATCGTATGCGCTGTTTACCTAGCTTATCGTTAAGTGACTTTATCTGCGAATTGTGCCCGAACACGTCTCAAGGGTAATAAAAGAACATTGGGACAGACGGCAATATTTTGTTTGACCTTAATGAGCTGGAAAAAAATAGATAGTAAAACTGTAATATTTCTAATAAAAAAATATATATATTACAATTTAAAATTATTTTTATTTTTAATTTCAAAATATATAATCTTAAAACATGCGTCTGGCGTGTGCACACTGTACCGCCGTCAACATGCATTGAGTAACGCATAATCTCGTCGAGAAACTTCGAGCAGCGCATAGAACAGTTTCGAAAACTGTTCTACATGAGCTGTAACAAAAGCAAAACTACCTGCTGTTTGCCTACGCCGCGTAGAAGTCGCGTCAGTTGCAGCGCGTTAGAGCATCACAACAACAACAACAAAAACGCAGCCGGCAGCAGCAGCAAACACAGCTGGTCTAGCGGGCTTGTCTAGTCAGCTGCGAAGAAGAAGCAGCGCAGCAGCAGCGGTGCAGCGCACTAAGAGAGCGCGTGAGAGTTGCAAATTGGCAAATGGCGGACTTAGGCTCCCTACTGTGAGTGAACCCAAGAGAGGAGAGAGAGAGAGAGCGAGTGGGTGAGTGAGCGCAGCAGTGCAGCAACGCGCTCTTTGTGTCTGCTCGCGCGGGTGGAATGACTTTTGATTGAAAACTTTTTGCACTCTCTCTCTCTCTTCCACTGTCTGAGTGGGCGGCGGGTGGCGTCGCAGTCGCAGTCGCTGTCAGCAAGTCTTGTGCGCTGCGTGGTTATGCTTTGTTTTTTTTTGTAGCCGTTCGTTGTCTCTTATGCTGCGGCTTCGGACTTTGCACCCCTCCCCAGCAAGCTGGGATTGGCGCCTTGCTACGTTCCGGGTTGGACAACGTGAAATGTTGTTAACCTCCGGAGTGCTTTGTTTGTCTTACGCACACACACACACACACACACACATACAACTGCTTTTTATGGAGCACTGTCTGGAAAGGAATCGCCAGAGAGAGAGAGGAAACAAACAAAGCCCAATTAAATGAAATTAAAAGTGCATTTTGTCGCATTCTTCAAGCACATCTGTTTCTTTCTTTAATTTGCATTCTCTTTTAATTTATATATTATATATATTTTCAGTTATTTTTTAAAGCAGCTGATTCACAGAGAATCGAAAATAAAATTGCTCCACTTTGATAAAATTCATTTTTAAATTTTTTCCATATCTAGTATCGAGATCCATAAATAATTTACAGACCTACACAACCTGCTACAACATTTGATTGACTTGAAACCTTCGAGTTGAACAACCTGTACTTCAATCGTAACACTTTCAATATCACAACTTGTGGCTAAACCGGTTCTAAATCGTGACTACGAAATGCCACATATCAATGACAATATATATTTACAATATCTACGATATTCCTTCTAGTTTTCCCTCTTAATAACACACAATTGGCTAAAGTTATTCATTAGATTTTTATTTAACTTATGGGTTAATCCAATATAATTAATGATTAAGCATTTCTTAATATCCCTCTCTAGCAGACTTTCCATAGGGAAGTTGCCACTACACTCTCACCATCTCATTCTTCTTCTCATTTTTCACGCATTTACACAATTTATTAGACTCGCAATCAATTACAATATCCACGTTCAATCTTACAATTATCGCAGAACAGAAAAAAAATATATATGTATATCAATAATTATGATTTCATTAGCTTAGAAAATTATCATTTTTTTTCTTTTGTGTTCTTCCCCTCTTTAAATCCTGCTGTTTTTTTTTTTTACTCTGTACGTATTGTATATTATACTAAACTGACTTCTCCCAGCGCTGTGGCTGATGCAAAGTTCTCGAGATGATTACAAAATTTAAGATCTCTTTTTATTTTAATATTATAATTCGTAGTTATAATTTTGGAGGAAGGCGAGAGGGGATTATTTTGATTTAATATTATTAATATCATGATCGATTTTATAGCTTAGGCTTAGGATAATACAAAAAAAAAAAAACACCTTACATTGTGAAAATATTTAATTATCGTTTCGCTTCGTGTATAATTGTATAAATATTTCGTTTTAACAATTGCCTACGTATTCTGTTTTCTTCTTCTATTTTTTTTTTTTTACCATATATTTTATCATACTCATATTATATAATATTATTATTTTAAGATTCGTTTCGCTTGATGCTGATGTAAAGTAATATGCGTTACATTCTTTTTTTTAAAGTAAGCTAGGTGCTATTACAATAATTATTTAATGTTATATGTATATATTAGATATTAGATATATTTAGACTACCACGTAAATAATAACTTGACAAATATGTATATATATATATATTTGATTTGTAAATCTCCTCAACTTGCTTAAGATGCATCCGTTTTGTCGCTAGGGAAATATTTACAAAACAAAAGCTCTTCAATTTGTCGAATTTAATCAGAATGTTTCGCTGAATGTTTCGAGTTTTGAGTTCATATTCATTATCATCATCAAAATGCTAGTCATTCGATCAAATTTGGAGCTCAATGCAAATATAAGAGGATATACATAGTATGTGTATATAATAGTATGCATATCGTGTTTATAGATAGGGCTAGTGCTAGAGCTACATAGAAATGGAGATAGAAAGGAGATTATGAAATTGCGAAATACATATATGATATATATATATATATATCTAGAGATGTTTAGGAGAAGAAAACGCAAATTGGTAGATGGAAATCATAATTCGAACACCTGAGTTTACTTATAGAAATCATCTAATTCCTATATACCATAAGTATATGCTTTCTTTCTTTCTTTCCAAAAATGATTCGAGTTAAGAGTGCACAAATTTTGTTTCTGTTTTTTTTTTTTGTGCCGGTACGAGCTAGATCTAAAGGATTATACATATACATATACGTATATGTAAGGTAACTACTTATGAGGAGGAGGGGAGGGGAGAGTTGCTATCGATAATTAAGTTGCATAAATATGTTACATAGAAAGTTGTCAGAGCTCGACAAAACGCTTGACGAACCAAAGATCAAATTACATACATACATACACACATATACATATATATATATATATAGTATATAGATTGCCTTATGTTGTTTGTCATTACGTTGTCGTTGTTTTAAATACATAGACATACATATACATGGATATATAGGTTCTTTACGTATAACTAAAGCATAACAGATGACAAAAAAAACTATGTGAATTTTAAAAATATAAAAAAAAAAAAACAAAACGAAAACTAATAAAATAAAAATAAAAATTAAAAAATACACATATGATCATAGAACTATATTAAATCGAATTAATCATAAAATGGGGGGAAATTGGTTTTAAAAATTAAATCAGAGCCCATTGCGGGACTGAATATCGTCTATAGATCTTCAGATGCCATGGCAGGCAGTTTATGATGCATTCGATGCGGGCAGCGTGACAGGTGCCTGACGGTAATAGAGATTGGCTCCCTTGATGGGCAACGGATGCGCCTCGGTGTTGAAGACCCATTCGTCCAGCGGCAGTACGGAATCATCCGAGAACAACAAGTACAGATACTGCAAAGCAAAAAGTATATAAATATATATATTTATACAATAATAAATAAATAAATCTACTCCCCCACCTTGAGCGTCTCCGCAAGGAAAAAGCTCTGCTGCACATCATCCTTTTGCGGCTCCTGCTGATACACATTGCGCAGTCCACAATAACCGTGTGCGGTGCGGCAATGCTTCTCCAGCGCCAAGACCGCCTCCCAGCCCCAGTCACGATATTTCTGGTCGTGCGTTAGGCGCCACAACACAAAATAGCTCTCAAATGTCTCCGGCCTAAGGATGTAGTATTTCTCCTGGGAGCGCAGAGCACGCGCCTCGGCCGCATCGCTGAAGCTGTAGCAAAGAAGAAGAAGATTAGAGAAGCAAGCGGGAGAGAGGGACAGCAGTTCAACTAACCGGAATGCCTCGGGTCCCAGCTGGGTGGGTGTGCGTATGTAGCTCTCGTGGCAGGTGTTCGTAATGCCTTTGCCCACCTCCATGTACTTGTCCGTGTGCTCATTCTGACGCGTTGCGGCGCCCAGGGCAAAGAGACCACCTTAAAAAGAGATTCGAATTAATCAAGATTCATATTCACTCATATTCCACTTCAACTCACCCGAAAAGCAGGCCAAATGATCCATTTTGTGCTCCAAGCGATCAAACTTCAAATCGGATACATATGTCAAGCCGCTGCTGCTGGTACGCACCATTTTCTCCATAATGGCCACCATGGCATCATCGTACATATCGCGTGCCTCCTCATCTGTCTGGCCGGATTGCAGCCACGCCTTGAGCAGGTACTCGTAGTAGCTGTCGCCCAGTGCGCCCAGCGACATGTGAACTAAAAGAAAAAGATATTAATTAATCAATCAATCAATCAATTTGCATTTGAATCTCCAGCATCTGCTTACGTTGTCCCCATTTGCCAGTCTTGGGATTCAAGAAATTCGGATAGAGTCCTTTGGGTTTCTCGATCTCCTTGAGCACCTGCCGTATGGTCTGTACACGTTCACGATACAACGGATTACCCGTAATATCACTGAGATAGGCGAACTCCATGTGCAGTGTACCGAACTCGGAGAGAATCGAACTACCCCCGGAGGCCCAACCATAATTCTTGGCCATGCCCGTCTTGGTGTTAACCAATGCGTAGGGTATACCCGTTGGTGTCTGG
The DNA here is from genome assembly GCA_018901885.1 of Zaprionus kolodkinae. Classification (NCBI taxonomy): domain Eukaryota; kingdom Metazoa; phylum Arthropoda; class Insecta; order Diptera; family Drosophilidae; genus Zaprionus; species Zaprionus kolodkinae. Next base: position 1,174,815 of record JAEIFM010000183.1, on the reverse strand, counting down.
AACGCGGGCAACAGTTTATCCGCCACATGCTGCGCCTTCTCCTTGTACAATGGATCCCCCGTAAAGGCGTACAGTGTCAACATGCCGCCCACAAAGCGTATGTTGGTCTCGAACACCGACAACTCCGCACTGATGTTGTCCAGCGAGAAGCGACGTTCGATCCAATCCCTTCCCTCTTTGTACTCCTTCTCCAGTCCCATAATGTACAGCGTGTCCAGGCCATCGACAATTGTTGCACCCAAATCGTATGAGCCAAAAATGCTGCCCGAATGTGGGCGCTGCGACAGTGGACGCAGCTCGTTCTTGCCCCAAGCGTACAGTTTGTAGTTATGCCAGGCGTGCTCCATCATCTGTGCAGGATTAAAAAAAAGAGGGAAAGTTGCGTGTAAATACAGGGTGTTTATTCTCGTGGGGGAGAATATATGAGATATTTTTATACCCTTCGACCATTGAAAATGGTCAAAAAAGGGTAAGGCATCAGGAGGCATGGTAAGCCCCATAAAGTTTATATATTCTTGCTTAGGATCATAAGCCAAGTTTATATCAAATGTATGATATCACGTCCACTGCCCCCGCAAACCAGTAATTTGCGATTATTACGCAAAATATTAAATACATAACGTTATTTTTCTGTATACAGAAAGGTGAATGCAATATAAATATATTCACCAAATTACAATCCGATCGGACCAATGACACAGAAGTTATTCAAGATATGATTTTTCAACAAAATATATTTTTTTTTAATTTTAGATCGCGAGTTTTTAGTTTTAATCGATTGCGGAGAACAAAATTAGTACAAAACAATTGTTTAAATCGATTTTAAACAATACTTAATTTTCGGCCAAAAATCATGTCGAAATGGTCAAACAATTAGACATGTAACGACCTCAACAGGCCTGGTACCCTCATTTTACACCCTTCGTAACTTTCTTAAAAATCAAACGATTTTCAAGTGGAATGACATTTTGTTTATGTTTTTACATCCTGAGTGATTCTTCATTTAAAAAATATCGAAATGGATTTTTTGAAATTTTTCGATATTTTGGTAATTTAGGCAATGGTCCCCCCTATGATTTTTCAACAAAATTTTTTTTTTTTAATTTTAAATCGCTAGTTTTTAGTTTTAATCAATTGCGGAGATCAAAATTAGTACTATGCAATTGTTTAAATCGATTTTAAACGACACTTAATTTTCGGCCAAAAATCATGTCGAAATGGTCCAAAAATTAGACATGTAACTACCTCAACAGGCCTGGTACCCTCATTTTATACCCTTCGTAACTTTCTTAAAAATCAAACGATTTTCACGCGGAATGACATTTTGTTTATGTTTTAACAACCTGAGTGATAATACATTTAAAAAATATCGAAATGGATTTTTTGAAATTTTTCGATATTTTGGAAATTTAGGCAAGGGTCCCCCCTATGATTTCGAGCAACATAGATTTTTTTTAAAATTTTTGATCGCGAGTTTTTAGTTTTAATCGATTGCGGAGATCAAAATTAGTACTAAACAATTGTTTAAATCGATTTTAAACGATAGTTAATTTTCGGCCAAAAATCATGTCGAAATGGTCATAAAATTAGACATGTAACGACCTCAACAGGCCTTGTACCCTCATTTTACACCCATCGTAACTTTCTTAAAAATCAAACGATTTTCACGCGGAATGACATTTTGTTTATGTTTTAACTACCTGAGTGATTCTACATTTAAAAAATATCAAAATTGATTTTTTGGAAATTTTTCGATATTTTGGAGAACTATAATATGATTTTTGAACAAAATATATTTTGGGATTTGGGCGAAGGGTATCTTACTGCCGGGCGCGCTCGACTGTAGCCTTACCGACTTGTTTTGTATAATATAAGTGCAGTACCATCTTTTTTTTTGCTTATTCTTAGAATGTTTTTAGAAATATTATTAAGAGATTTCAATATTAAAAAAAAAAACCCCCAAGTTTTGTGTGCTCAACTATAAAATACCCTATACTTAAGTTCAACCATAATCACTATGTTTATAAATAAGTCAAAAATCCTTGGGAATAATGATAATAATTGTAAAATACGCTTGCATTTTGTTTTATTTTTCAATGTACAGTGGCGTGCGGAAGCGTGACTGAATTCTTAAGAGCTATGTGCTATAATAAGTAATATTGTCAACAAATTTGGTAACCCTAACTCTTATAGTCTTCGAGATTTACGCATTCAAACAAACACACATAGTTTAATTCACCTACAACTTCTGTTTAAAGGCACTTCAATTATTTACAACACCCTGTAGCGGCTATAGCCAACTGCACAATATATCATATGCAACTCTCTCGCCGATTACAGATCTCAAGCTTCGCTCGAAACAAAAAAAAAAAAAAAAAAAAAATACTCCACTATTTCCGCAGTACTTGCGATAGTTTTGCGATACTATTGATTTTCCGGACATGCTTGACGGCAATCTTGGCCCCCATTTGCATATGTATATGTATGTACAGTGTACAATGTCTAATCGACTTTAGTTTCATTTCATTTCAAGGTCGCCGCCGACGCTGCCAATGCGGTTGCAGCGCGGTGCAGAGCCTGCAATTATTTTGCATTTTTTTTTTTTTTTTTTTTTTGCCCCCAGAATTCAATTGAATTTGGACTGGAAGAGAGCGCGCACACACACACGCATTCACCTGCACAAGTACACTCAGCAGGGAGAAGAAGGAGAGTGAGAGAGAAAGAGGGGGGGGGCAATGTTAATAAAATGGACAGGGTCGAAAATGTGTGTGTGTGTGTGTGTGTGTGCTTGCTGCCCTTCGTCCTGTGCTGCGTCGCTTTGCCTTTGCCGCATTGCATTACACTGGCTTTTCTGCTCCACGGAATATCCGCTTCAACTTGCCCCCCACTCCTACTACTCCACACCCCCTGCATGCTGCCTCACCCCCTTTTTGAGCCACCCACACTCGCAGCCTGTTGTGCGGCAGCGGCACCAGCAGCATAACATAATTTGGCATTGCATACTTTCGAGCGTCTTTTTTTGGAGAAATTAAATTACGAGCACAGAACCAACGGCAAAAACAAGTAGGAGAAAAAACGAGGAAACTAAGCAGACTGCAAGTATACCTTGTAGAGCAAAATTGGAGTGGAGTGGCAACTGGTCATATTTTTCATAGTTTCAGGCGCAAAGAGAGAGGAGAAATGGGCGCAGGGAAAAGAGAGGAAAAGGGAGAGACCGGAAGAGAGAGTGGCGGAGAGGAAGAGGGACTAAGATAGAGGAAAAGCTAAGAAAGTGAAAGAAAGAGAGAGAGAGAGAGAGAGAGAGCGAGAAAAACGAGAGAGCGAGTGAGACAAAGCAGAGAGAAAGTTTCTCATGTTCTTGACATGATGATGATCGTTTTCATTTTTGTATGCTTAAGTTTCTATATAACATATATAATTCTTTAGATATATCATCTATTATATTTTTCATCTTTATGATATTTTTGTATCCTCAATTAACCCTTTCATACATGAGTTGCTTTTGTTTCCTTTAGAAACCTTTCTATCTTTAGCAAAACAATATTTGTTTCTGATATTTCTGTAAATTTAGCAAGACTTTTTTTTAAAGATATTTTTGGATTCCCAAGATAGTTTTGTTTGCTTAGATATTTTTGCAACATTAGGAAACTTTTGTGTTCCTAAGAAACCTCAGTATCCTTAGGAAACCTCAGTATGTTTAAAACCTGAACTATTTTTGTACACTTTGTAAGGTAATATAATAAAATTTTTTTATCTGCATTTTATGCACATAAATTCAATATACTCGCACTAAATTTACACCTACAGGGTATATAAATAAAAATGTTCTGCCGTCTCGCTACCGGGCATCGACGTGGCACATTGTGGCCAGGGGGGGACTGTGGCTCGCGGCTGGTGGAAGGCCGTAGGCGCGCTGTGGAGGAGCACAGGGAGAGGGAGAGGGCGTGGGGTTTGGGAGAGGGTTTGGGTCTCGAGACGTGCGGGGCAGGCGCGCTTTGTGTCGCTTTTGGGCCTCGATGCGCTCTTTGTGTTTGCTCAGCAGCTCTTACGCGGTTGGGGGCTTTGAAGCAATGCAAATATTAACAGTTTTCCGGTAATTAATTAAAGTCGGACACGTTCGCACACCTCGCGGGTTTTGCGGTACTTGCGGTGTTGGGTCGGACAGGGAAGGTCTGCCCCTGCGCCGGAAGGGGGCGGAAGGGAGTAGTGTAAGTGGGTTACGCTGGCCATAGACCTTAAGGCAGCGCACTTTGTCCCAGGGCTCCCTGTCGCATACTTAAGATTCTACGACGTAAATCAAAATTCGTCTTTTTTTTTAGCAGGACAGTGTAAATACGGCGGGACCCTGAATACGAGTAACGGTAATGCTAACAACCCGCTAGGCGACCAGTGTTGGCAACTTTAAGAAAAAAAAGTCAAAAAATTATTTGACAAAGAAGAAAATCTAAAAAAAAGTTAAAAAAGCTAAAAGTGCGTAAAAAGCTAAAATTGCGTAAAATATCAAAAATTTCGGTAAAAAGCTAAAATTGCGTAAAAAGTTAATAATGCATTAAAAAGCTAAACAAAAATAAAACTATATAATATTATTTGCAAGAAATCGATCAAAAAAATCGAATTTTACCAAAAGAAAAATGTTTAAAAAAAAATGAATAAAAAAATTCAAAATTGTAGCTTGTCGCATTTTTCCCCCCACAATAAAATCCAGATTTAGCGGGAAAGAAGCAGAAACCGCAGCACTGTGCCCAAAACAAAACCCGCTGGGTAAGAAAAAAAAGGGATGGGCGGGTGGTTTTAGTGAGAAGGAGGAAGGGGGTTAGTCCCCCCTAAAGCACAGCGAATTAAAAGTCAAAACACTTAAAACGGATTACAACAAGAGTGCTCAGGGGGGTGGGGAGGGGGAAACGAAAGAAAGTACACTGAGCGAATTTATGAACGGCAACGGGAGGCAAGCAAAGATTTTGCCTTTGTGATTTACGAGTTTCATGAGCCTTCAAATTAGTTATAAACCCTGCATAAATGATTTATGTAGCCAGTGGGAGTGCGCAGGGTGGCCCGAGCCCGGTTACCCCCTTACCAAAAAAATACCCACGTTTACTCCCGTGTTCTTTTCTCAATAAAAAAAAGAAAAAACGGCCATAAAAAGTTGTGTGTATAGTTTCAGTTTATAGCATAATGCTTTGCGTATAATTTCTAAACTAGAATGTATAGGGTTGTGAGCAGAGAGAGAGAGAGAGGAAGAAAGAGTGTAGATTAAGGGCTGCAATAAGCTAAAATTATTGAATTACTTTCATTTAATTTAATAAGTTATTAAGGTATTAAAAATATCATATTATAATAGGGCCAGACTGTTAAAAATAAACTTAATAAATAAATAAATAATAATTATAATAATGAATAAATAATAAACAACAATTAAGTCAAAAATAACTACTTGTCTGTATGAACACCTAAATCTCAAAAACTAGAAGAGCTAGAACTCTAAAATTTTCAAACAATATACGCATCGATTGTAGTATTGCTTTAGAATTAAGCCACGCCCCTTTACGCCCCTATAAATAAAAAAAAATAAATTGGAAAGCGTAATTTTAAGGCTAGCAAGTGCAGTTTGCAAGCGTATACTATTTTTTTTCTTCTTTTCTTATATTTTGTTATTTTTCTGTTTTGTACCTTTTTTTTAGCTTCTGCCCACTGCTTTTCGCACAGTGTAATCGCTGCGATTGTTAGCCTAATGAGCCGCAACTGATTAAAGTCGTTTACGTTTGCTGACTAAGGTCAAAAAGCCTTTTGGGTTTATTAAACTTGTACAGGAAATTCCGCAATACAATTGCAGCAGCAACGTTTCGTTGACAAACAACGTTGGTATGTGGGGAAAGGAGGCGGGAGGCGTGGCTGGGTAAGTTGGGGCGTGGCACGAGCTAAGCATGTACCGTTTGGCATAGCCGTAAATCATCGGGCCAACTAATTTTACGGAAATTGCTTGATGGATTTGACTGATTGATTGAATATTTTTGCACTGTGGCAGGCACAAACCAAATAGTCTAAACGCACGCACACATATGCCAGGCGCACACACACACACACACACACACACAGTTGCAGCTGTAGTTTCAGTGGGGCACGTCTTCATTACGAATTAAGTTACATCCTTGAAATGTGCAAACGTCGCACGAAACGTGCCCACTGTAGGGCTGTGTGTGTGTGTGTGTGTGTGTGTGTGTGTGTGTGCCTGCTTTGTGCGTGTGTGCCTGCTTTGTGCGTGTGTGTTGTACATCATTTCCGCAATGGAACGTGAAAACGTGCAGAGCGACGCGTTCCTGTCACACACATGCTTAAACTTCATGCTCCGCACACACACACACACACACAGCAGCTGCACTGCTGCCCCTCCTCCCCTACCCGCCCCCCTGCCCGCAGCCTACTTAGTGGACAGCGGCAATGTTTGTTTTGGCGATTTTTCACTTGACCTGAACGGATGCGTATGCGGATGTGGCAAGTTGTGGCAAGTTGGCAGCACGTGGCAATGTCAGCCATTTTGTTAGCCCTTTATTGCCGCCATTTTGGACGAGAGAGAAAGAGAGAGAGAGGGAGATTCAAATGCAAAAGCGCAGCTTAACTTAAGTGGGGCAAACGACGGGGAGGGGCGGGGGCGGCCTTAAATTAATGCAAATTTAAAATGCAACTTTTGTGGCAGCGGCAGCACAAGTTTTGCGCGCTTTATGCCGCCGGGCTGCGACGCCACAGCAAAACAATGCAAAAGCAAAGCAAATAAAAAGCAAGAAAGAAAGAGGGAAAGAGAGAAAGGGAGAGAAAGGGAGAGCGAGAGAAAAGGGTCCCATCGGGCAAAGGAATAACTTTAAATTTTTTAAATTATGCAAACACACACACACTCTCTCTCACTCTATCCCACACTCTACCCTGCTCTCTCCCCTGCTCTCCTGCCCTCTCCCCTGCTCTCCTTTCCTCTCCCTCTCTTCCTTTCTCGCGCGCGTTGCAAACTTTTTGGCAAACTCTTTCGCAGTTGAGGGAAAATAATTTGCTTAAGGCCATAAAATAATGCAAAAGACGACGACGACGACGCAGACGGCAAGAAATAACTAACAAAAAAAAAAAAAAAAAAAAAAAAAATACACAAGAAAACCCTAGCAAACTATTTGTGCGGTCGTGTGGGCGTTTTGCATGCCCCAACTTGAACTTAACTGCCAAAACAGAACAACAACAAGAGGCAGGGTGTGTGTGTGTGTGTGTGTGTGAGTGCGGGTGTGTGTGTGTGTGAGGCAGTGCGGAAGCTGCCAAACTATTAGGAAAATATGAGATTGTCTGCGAAACAAAGTTTTCCTAATGGAACACGAGCAGAGAGCTAAATGGCAGGGGGCGTGGCTAGTGGGCTTTCCTTCTTTTTTTTTCCTTAACGTAGCAGTTCTGGTATCGATAACTTTTCGATTACAGCACAATTTCGAGGTGCAGCCAACTTAACTAGTTGCATTTTTTTGGTTTTTTTTGTTGGCGAAGCGAAAAAAAAATTTAATTTATTTTGGATTTCTGTAGGGAGCTTAGGTTTCCTATTTGGAGTATATGATAGATGATACAATAAATACAATATTATACGTAAATAAATTTTTTTTTAAATTTCGAATTTGCATTGATTATTTATTCATTGAAAAATATAGAATATATGTTATATACTCCTATTTGTAGTATATGATGATCTTGTAGATAAAAAAAATGTTTTGAGAATTTTCGAGTTTGCATTGATTGATTAATTGATTCATAATTATTTACAATATTATTTATTCATTGAAAAATGATTAAAAACTATAGAATATAATTGTCTGATTATAAGAAAATATTATTATTATATGTGGGGTATTTTTGAAAACACTTTTTATGCTAAATATACCAAAGATATATTTGTAATAGCTTTAAAAGGGCGAAGACTTATAAACAAATACATTATTTACTAAGTTAAACTTACAAATAAATACCCCATTATATATATAATATATCATTGTTGTTTCCATTGAATCGTGCTTAAGAAGGGATTTCGAGAACCTACATAAATTACAGTACTCCATGCTGGCCTATGCTTAAAGAGATCCCCCGGACTGGTTGCATTAAATGAACCCTCCGAGAGCCATAGATTATGTACTATGTGCGGTATAATCCGAAAGAGAGAGAAAGAGCGAGAGAGAGAGAGAGAGAGAGCGTGCAGAGCATTGTGTGCGGGCATTATGTCTTATGTCTTTGCATTCCCAATCCTGCGACAATGCCAAGTCATCGTCCAATAGCCCCATCGATGGCCATTGTGGCCCACATTGGACTGGCCAATGCCAATGAAAACCAGTGGGTAGGCGGAAGGTCAAATAGCAGCAATGACAAAAAACAAAACGAAGGAAAATAAGAAAGAAAGCAGAAAAAGAAGAAGAAACAAGCGCAACAAATACGCAAAAAGCCAACAGGGACGGCGTGACCCAAACTGGGTTAGTGTCAGCGGCCAAGCGCGATGCGGTTTGCCCTTAGCTTTGTTTTCGCCATTCAATTGATAAATGCAACACGAGAGCGCAGTAGGGGGGTAGATAGGGAGGGGTAGGGCAGGGTAGGAGGAGGAGGAGGGGGATAGGGAAACGAAGTTGTAACCGAAGTTGAACAAAGACTGCAAATTGGTTTGCAGCTGGCATTCAATCAGCTCCGTTTTCGGGAGGCTTCTCTGATTGACTTTGCCACGCCCCCGCCCCCTTTTGCTACTCTTTTCTCTCCTGCTTTTTCTCCTCGTTCATCTTCCTCTACTCCCTCTTATCCTCCCCCATTTGGCACCTTTTTTTTGGCAGTCAGAATGCAAAGCAAATCAGCCTCAAGTTGGCCAGCAGAGCAGCTAAAACCGGCTGCAGATTGAATGAGTAGTGAGTGTGTGTGTGAGTGAGTGTGTGTGAATGGGTCAAGTGAATGTGATTCGTTTATTAGCTAGCTGCGAGCATGTGCCGCACTACGTTATTCGCATTAACAAAGTGAATCGACTAAGCGCACTGATTAAACCGAACCCGAATCCGAAGCCTTTATCAATTTCATGCCTCAGCTCCCCTCTCTCTTTCTCTCTCTATCTATCCCTCTTCCTCCTCTCTTTGCCACTCCCTCTGCTCTATCCTTCTGCCCTCTGCCCTCTCTTGTCCTCTCAATCCGCTACGTTTGCCATTTCAACTGCGTCTTCGAGAGCATTCAAGACCCGCCAAGGGGCTGTGGGCTGTGTCTGGGGTAGGGGGCGTGGCAATGAAACCTAAATGAGTTAAAATACAACCGTAAACCCGCTCAAGCAGAGCAACAAACATTCATGAATCTTGCACGCAATTGAATCGCATGTACCATGTACACAAATGAATGTATTCAACAAGCTAAACTACCTGGAATATTTGCAATGTGAGTGTGTGTGTGTGAGTGTGTGTGTGTGTGTGTGTGTGAGTGTATGTGAGTGTTTGGGGAATATTTATTACAGCAGTCAATAAATGGAATTTTTCATTTAAATGGCATTTGCATTGCGTTTGTGCAAAGTTTCAATTGATTTACGCACTTTGTATTGTAAACAGAGTGAAAGAGAGCGTGATAGAGAGAGAGAGAGAGACAGGGAGAGAGAGAGATGGACGCATAGCATAAATATTTAAACCTTTGCAAGTTGGTATAGTGAAAATTCCTTTGGCATATTCTAGATAATATTTGCATTGTTCTACTGCAGTCAATACATCGAGAGAGAGAGAGAGAGAGAGAGAGAGATATTTCATTGTCCTTCTCATGAATTCCATACGAAATTGTTTGTTATCCTAAATATGTTTGTTGCAAACAGATGTACAGTTGTGTGTGGTTTGCAAAGTCATCGATAGAGGCAACATTCAGCTGCATATTTGTTTTATCGATAGTATCAAAGCAGAATAATATCGATAGATATAAATAAGCACATACGCAAATTTTACGAATATTTGCAACTCAATTCTATCGAGGGGAAAATATCGATAAATGTAATAAGAATTTTACTGTCTCAAAAAATTAAAGAAAAGATCTATTTTAATCGATAGCGACATGTAGTATGTACCGATAGATGTGTTAAGTTTTTTTTTTTTACAGTAAATACAATTGTAATCGATAGCTACGTGCAGTAAGTATCGATTACTGTGAAAAGTTATTTAGCATTTATGTCTGCATTCCTCAACTATTAGAATAATCGATAACATGCAAAATCCAATATCGATTTATGTAAATTTGTTATGATTCCACACTCGATTATTTAATTGATAGCAAATCAGCTGCAATTATCGATAGTATTGATGTCTAATGTCGCTGTTATCGATAGAGATTCGCAAACGAGCTGCATAGAGTAATAACATATAAATATCGATTGCTGTCTACACAAGATATCATAGCACATTGCCTATCGATTACATATCGATAGACAACAGACATGCAATGCGAAATGTGCGAGTCAATGCTAACTCGCACCCCATAATCGTTTATCGTCATTATCGTATCAACGCAATTGCGCGAAAATATCGATTGGCAAACGGGACGGGACGACGAGCCCTCACCTGGCCCCAGATCTCAATAGATTGTCGTCTATATACATATATATTTGCGGTGACAGCCTGATGTTATTGTTATTACTCTACTTAGTTCGCACAAAGACATAAATGCTTGACGGTGCGTGTAAAGCGACAGAGGGAGAGGGCGAAAGAGAGGGAGAGGGGCAGATGAGGAGGGGGAGTGGCTATGTTATTCCTGTTACGCCCCGAGCGACGCCTTCGACACGCACGTGACAACGATGAGCGGCAGCAGAAAACACTGCCAAGTGCCTTCAATGTCCTTGCGCATTGTGGTCTAAATCTTGACGTTTATTACGCTCTGTTGGCGGGCAACGCCGGTAAACGGTTAAAGCTAAAGGCCTCGTTTGGTCTGGCCACGCCTCCTTCTGCCCATCACCCAACCCAACCCCCTGCCCCACCCAGACATCGCATTGCGTCGTGCTACGTGTGCAGACCTTGGCCGAAACGAGGCGTTAAAACCAATTCCAACTGCAAACTGCAACTGCCTCAACAACAACAATTACAGGGTAGAAGGCAGCACAACAACAAATACAATAAATAACCGCAGGATACGCGAAACGATTAATTTTCACTGTCTTGAAGTCGAACGAACAATCTCAAACATTTTCCCCAAGTACTTTTAAATTACACTGCAATTGATTATCGTTCATGTGTTTCGGGCTGCTTCTACTCTCTCTCTCTTTCCCTTTCTCTCTTCTTCTCTTGTTTTGTATTTTTTAATTCATTTCGCAAACGATTTTCAATTCATTTTCATTTTGCGTGTTTGAAATTCCAACGGAAATTGCAGTCGGCATTTCGAGCGAAATGTTGAACATTTTCCACAATTTATTATTATTTTTGCTACAGGTACAGTACACACACACACACATACACATATACACACACACTTTCATATGTATTTTTAATTTATGCACATTTACAAAAGGTTCCCCTCTTGTCTTTGCTATGGATAACTTCATTTTGTCGCAAAAGTTTTGCAAAAAATAGTTTGTACGAACAGCCTGTTCTGGGAGACTAGTAGAGCTAGAGCTCTGAAATTTGGTAACAATATGTCTTAATAATGAAAAACTATTTTAGAATTTTTAGTTACGCCAAATTCCTTACACATAAATATAAAATTTCAACTATTTTGAAGCATTAGCAGGGTGCAAACAACATGAAGTTGCTTTAAATTTAGTAGAAATTAACTTATAATTATACTAAGCTTATTTACTGCATATAGTATAGATAATTTCTTTGTTGTGCTCAGTTCTAAACAGTTGAAAATATTATATATAATAATTTAGAAATATATATTCGTACGCAATTTGTGGTTTTCTACACTTAGTATTTCTATTGTTTTTTCTATGATGTGATGGATGTTTAAACACTTTTATCTTTTTTATTTCTGAACATAAGTTATATTTTTATAAATTCTAATCATTTGAAATATTATTCTTGAACGTAATATTTTATTTTATTTTAATTTATTTCATGTATTTTATTTTATTTATTTTACCATCGAAGTCAGCGCATGAATTTTAATCAAATTAACCTCAAACTGTGAGCTAAGCTCAGTGAGTTCTCTTCGGACAGTAATCACCTAAAGAATTATGGGGTATATACGCAATTACGGAGTGCCAACTTGCTCTGCGGGATAGGGGGCGGGTTTTATTTACCGATTTCATTAATTTCGTTTTGCCGCATTCAGATATCTTTTTTCTTGGGGGGGAGGTTTTATTTTTTTTTTTTTTTTTTTTTTGTGAGCACGTTAAGGCATGTTGAAGCATGCCGTGTCCTGTCAGTTCGTGTGCCAGCAACAGCTGCCGGCAATGTGCTGTTTGCCTCAGGTCGTGACAGGCCCCCAAAGGTCAGACATACGAAATTGATACGCAATTTCAGGGGGGACTACGACTGGCTGCCTGCCTGCCTGCCTGACTCACTCACCTTGACGATTTGGGCGCGTTTCTCGGCATCAATCAATGTGCCATTGTGCCCCGGGGCAGAGTCCCTGGCCGTGGTATCTTGCATGGGCATTGCAGCTGCTGCAGGAGCAGCATTTTGGCTGACCGGCAGCACTCTGGGTTCCTCCTGCAGTGATGACATCTCCAGACGTATTTGCTCCACAGTGCGTGCCTCGCCAGCTTCCTGATCCTGATCAGTTTCATCTTTGGTGTCGCCGCCGCTGCCGCTGCTGCTGCCGCTGCTGCTGGTCCCGTTGTGTTGTGTGCTGCGGGCGATGTTGAGCAAATTCTTTGGATGATTATTGACATAGTTGAGTTCCTTAATTTGATTATCATTGGCACTGACACTATCGCTTGCCACCTTCTCGTTCAGTCTGATAATGTTGGATAGATTGATGTTGTTGATTAGCGTGATCCCGGTTACGGCCACCAGAACGATGACAAATACGATGCCGGCGATCAGTAGCAGCGGCGTTGTTTTCGATGTTTTCGGGCACATTTTTAGTTGTTTTTTTTTTTTTTTTTTTATTTATTTATTCTTGTTTTCCTTCAAGTTTTCCATACACAATTTTCACATGCTGCGGCGTCGCGACGCGTCTGCTTTTTCTATTGATTTATATTGATGGATTCTTAATTCACGAGTGTGTGTGTGTGTGTTTGTGTGTGTGTGCGTGTGTGTTCAGTTCGCGCTCGTTAAGATATTGCAAATATTTAAATATATATTTCTAAATTTAACTTTTAGGATTCTTGGGAACGAATAAGGCAGCTGCGCCTTAATTCAGACAAATCTTATAGCAAAATATGAGCAATCCCTTAAATATAATAATAATACACTTGCCATAGGCTTTATAGCGGCTTTAAAGTTGGGCATACAATAATTAATTTTCTACAAATTCAGTTGTAGCTACTGATTAATGTACCATAAATGTGCTATACACTTTATAGCAACTCAAGAGGTTGTCTCACACAAATCCAGTTTTAAGTTAGCACACTATACATGTGCCATAAACTTTATGGTCATCTGCTATAAACTTTATAGCAATTCAAAAATTGGGTTTTTGCAGCTAAGCTTAAAACATTTACTTGCCATAAAACTGTGTGTACACATTTACTATAAATTTTGCGGGCAACTCTACAGTTTCAGCGGCACCACTGGATATAAGCTTTATGGCAACTCCATGGTGTGTCTGCACAGCACTCTACACATATGCTATAAGCTTTATGGCAACTCAACTCAAGTTTGGCTTGCTGTACTTTACAGCTTCATCGGTTTACTCTACACATTTGCTATAAACTTTATGGACAACGCAATAACTGAATCAATCGGGCAAAATTTCATGCATTCAATAGAAATGAAATGTCGCCAAAATGACTTTTCATTATCTTTTCACTTTTCAATGTCTGTCTCTCTCTATCTATCTCTATCTCTCTTACTGTCTTTCCCTGCGTGGGGGGAGGGGGAGGTCTGGGTATCCCGTTAGCGGTGACACCTGAAGGCCAAACAGTCTGGCGCAAGTGTCCAAAAAGATAACGCCATCTTGTTTGACCGCCATTATAATTGGCAGGTTACCGCGCACATTGTAGCAAAGAGTGCAAGGCAAAAGGGAGATAGAAGAAGCAGAAGGAGGGGGGGAGTATTGGGTTAAGTTAAGATCTGCTGAGCATATTTACAAGTCGATTTGATGAACTTTTGCCAAGCTTAAGGGAATTTCTGGACAGCAAACACACATATACATATGTATATATATATATATATGTGTGTGTGTGTGTGTGTGTGCAATTCGCACGAGTGCACTTCAAATCGAATAATCAATAGCTCTAAAGACGTTTTGCTGACATTGAAGTCAGTTGTGAAGGGGAGAGAGGGAGAGAGGCAACATTGCGTATACGCAGCGTGTTGCAGCAAATGCATTGCCTAGTTAGGGGCGCAGCAGTGAGAGTGAGCGAGAGAGAGCGAGCGAGCGCGCTTTAATTAAAACCACACACAAAGATCTTGCTTTGTTTTCATTGCAGCATTTCGATTACGAGGCCAATCGACAATCGACTATCGCGCGCGCTCTCCCTCTCTCTTGCTCTCTCTCGTTCTCTCTCGTCTTATGCCTTAATTCAATTCACATGAATTTAATTGGCCGCAGCGGATGAGGCAGCATGATTTTGTCAGCTGAATATATCAAAGTAATAAATATATATGTATATATATATATATATATATATATATCGTATATATAGAGCGACACTACTGTGTGGGACAAGATAAAGAGCGGATGTTTGCACATCTGAATGGAATGTGCTGCTGCCGCGCTCGAGGTGCGTTTAAATATAAATATGCGAGAGCGTGTGAGAAGTGTAGGGGTAGGGAGAGGGGCAGGGGAGGGGTAGGGAGAGGGGCAGGCGAGGCATCAGTGAGATGCGGCGTCAAGGACATGAGGCTATGCGGCAATTAAAAAAGAAAACAAACAAAAAAGCGTAACGAAAATAAAATATAAACACACTTGCAGACACACTCATCAGCACACACACACACGCACACACACGCACGCACACCTAAACACACCTATGCACACACCGTCACAACACACACACACACACACTGCGTATATGCAAAAAGAAACGTGTCAAGCGGCAGCCCAACTACTTTTTGCACAGAGTTGCCACCCCTTGCTTCAGCTACAAGTCAACCCCCCCTGCCTCTCCCCTACCACTGCCCTATGCAGAGTGCCAACAGCCTGAGGGCACATGCAAGTTGAGACATGATGCTGCTGCTGCTGCTCGTCGTCGTCGTTGTTGTTGTTGATTAGTTTGAGTCGCCTTGTTGAACTGTTGCGCATACACACACACACACACACACACGAACGCAGTTACCTACACACACGCGCGCAGCTACACTTTAAACTTGGCAATAATTAAAATTTGTTTAAACAACAACAAAAACAAAAAAAAAATATATTTGCTTTGCTTTTACTTTGCCTTTTACTATGCTTATTTATTATTGTGATTTAAATTATTATTATTGTGAATTGTTTTGATTTTTGTTTCTTTTTTTTTTTGCTGCGCGTGAGAGCGCGCGCTCCGTTGCGTGTTGGCGAGAGTGGCGCGTGTTGAGTGGCGGTGTAAAGTGGAGCCAAAACTGAAACGGCCGGCATGAAACGTTGTGGAATTCATGTGAAACGCTGCAGCGCGCAACGTAATGGGAAATGCGAAACATACTTATTATACGTATTTTGGGCAGAGAGAGAGCAAGAGAGAGCGCGCCCAAGAGAAACGAAATGGCAAACGAAACGCACACAAGGCGTAAAAGCTTTCTAATGCGAGAGGCAGTGCGCGGGGGGTAGGCTGAGGTAGGTTAGGGAGCAACAAGGGCAATGGCAAATAAGAGAGGGAGAGTGCGCGCGAGAGAGCGAGTGTGGTACGGACTGGCGGCTGCAAAACGCAAGCAAAAGGATCAACATGGCGATCTGAGTGAGAGTGCGAGAGAGAGTGGAGTGGAGTGGGAGAGCGGCATTGAGAGCGTAGCAAATAAATGAGCTGCAATTAATAAGCGCGCCATAAAAACGTGCCATGCAGCGTATATGGGTAATAATGACAGCAAAAAAGCAACAAATTAATTAGCACGCAAAGCAATAAATGCAATGTGTGACGCGCGCTCTCACTCTCTCTCTCTCTCTCTGTGTGTGCTGCTCCATTTACATTTTAATTATGTTTAATTTATGGCAGCAAAAAGGGCGACTTGAAAGCCAACACAACGGCAAATGTCGCGTTAAGTATACGCTGCGTACGAACATATGTGTGTGTGTGTGCTCTCTCTCCCCTCTCCTTCCCCTCGTCCGGTATTTGTGCAGCTTATGCCCTTCAAGCTCAGCAAGAAACTTCAAGTTTTCTAGCAGTTTTTTTTTAGCCCATCTCCCTGCGCTGGTTTAACTACCCGCACGCTTAAGCGGATCACACCACTTCCGGTAATTAAATGCCTCGCATTGCCCGCAATTACAGTTGCAATTTCTTAAGTAATTGCCACACACACACACACACACAAAACCCAAAAGTGCAATTACAACGAGCGTAGCCTATGGAAAAAAGGCAGCAAATTTGTAGAGATTTGTTTGGGGCTCTTCTATCCAGGTGTGTGCCTAATTAAGGCTAATTATGTGTTAATTAATTAATTGTAGATTGCAATTAATTGGCATTTAATGATGTAAAAATAAGAAAAACACTAGAGCTGCCTAGCTTCTAAATTACACAATATATTATATATATTATTGTATAATTATTGTAATTAAATAATTAGAATTTGAATAACTTTAGTTAGGTAATAATTGCAAATAAATATCATGTCTTAAAGAAAGGGAATAGAGTTGTCATCAATTAAATTAATTATACAATAATTGATTGATTAATTATATTATTATTGTAATTAATTAGCATATCTATTGCACCTTGGTGTAATTGTTAAAAGGGATTTTTGAGATAATTACTTAAGTAATTTCTGCAATTAATTAGCATGTCTTGTTGTAAAAAGATAAAAAAAAAAAAAAACAGTAGAGTTGTCTAGTTATTCAATTAATTAAGTAGGTAATTAATTACTAAACTGCGGATTTCGATAAATATTTTGATTTCTAATTTTTCTCTAAATACTACAAACAAAATTATACTTAATATTCTTTATAATTTCGAGTTAATTAACGAGGAAATAATTGTAATATTATTTGCAATAAATCCAAATAAAATATTAAGTCATTTCTATCTTTTAATAGATTACTAAAAATATATAAAATGTTATTTCCAAATATTTGTATCGTTAAATGCAAATAAATATAAAAACCGTTAAATGAATTAAATTAGGTAATAATTGCATTTAATATCTAAACGATAATATAAGAAACCCATTTAAATTTGTAGTAATTTCCATATTAAATATTTTTGGAATATTTGTAATTTAAATAAAAGCCCCAACTAATGCAAAAGTTGTTTCTTTGCATACATGTTTCTCATATGATTTATTTGACAGTGTTATAACGCTTTGATTCCACTGGGAATTACACGCTTTATCAAATTCTAATTTCCCCGAACCCTTCTCCCTTCCCCATTTTCTTCTGCTGCCTTTCGTGACACTTTAAATAATTTTGTGATATTTTTTATTTTTTTGTAACACACACGCAAGTTTACTAATAAAACTCTGCTTTGCCATTGTCATACACCACGTTTGCCTCTTTTTCTCTTTCATCATCCCCCCCTCCCCCCACTCCATTTCCCTTTTACTCCTGCACTTTGTGGTCCATTGCTGTGTCTAGTCGAAGCCTTCTGCAAACAAAACAAACCTTTTGCCAACGTTTTCATTTTCATATTAATTTTTTTTTTTTTGCTTGTTTGTTGGAAAAGAGTAAAAGCGAAGGGAGAGGAGGAGGGGCAGCGCACAAAGGCTGCCAAGAACGGTTATTATTGCTACGCGTTGTTGCCCAAAAAATAAGCTCCGGACTTGGCTAAGTAAATAAGTAAGTACGTATTTCCCTCTCTCTCTCTCTTTCTCTCTCTTGTCACTTGCTTCGCCTTCTGCGCGTTTGCTGCCTTTAAGCTGACAGGCAGAACCGGGGAGCGAGGGGGGTGTGTGGAGTAGTAGGCACGACAAAGCCAAGCACAGGCACAAAGTAAGACAATAAACAAGCATAACAATGACAACAGCAACAGTAGCAACAGCAGCAACAACAGCAACAGCAACAACAGCAACACGTGCTGCTGCTGGCCACATAATAAGCGAATCGCTTTTTCTTCTTGTTGTTGTTAGCATTTTCTTTTTTTGCATGCTTTGTGAAAGCGAAGGACGGGGGGGGGGCGTGTAACGAACAGACTTATGATATGTTTCACTCTTTGCAATTTTTTTTCTTTTCTTTTTTCTTTTTTTGTGTTTTTGTTTTTCGCCACTCTCTTGAGTTGTTGTTGCCACAGCTTTATTATTATTAACCAAAAGCGGCAACAGCAATAACAGCTAACAGTGTTGTCCGTTTTCGCATTTTTCACGCACAAAATCTAGCTTTTTTTTGCAGGCCAACAGCGGAAAATATGTTAGATTTGAGCGGTTAACGGTTATTAATTTGAGATTAGAGAAAAAATTTGTTTTCTCGCAATTTTGCATGGAATTTATTTGAATTTTTCATAATATCGTATTTAATATATTCTATATATCTTTATATATAATATTTTACTGCAGCGATTTAATTTCTACTTTCATGATATGGTAAAGATAGAAGTTTATTTAAAATTCCTCATACAGTAGTTTTTGACAAGTTAAATAAAGCAATTTTTTGCATTTTTAATAAAACAAAAAAAAAAAATGATAAAATAAAATATAACAAAATGTAAAATTCGATTATTTTTTATTGATAATTTGCATACCAATTTATCTATTTTTAGTTATTATAATTTCAGTTTCTCTATTTATAGGGTTTCTTTTTGTGAATACTTCAGATTTTTTTTTGCATTTTTGGCAAAGAAATTTCTATGGCTTTTTTTTTTTTTTGTTTTTTTTTTTCACAAGTTGGCAGCACTGGCAGCAAAGCAGCGAGCAGAAGAAGGTAACGATGACAACAGGCAGCAGCAGCAGCCTCCTCCCCCTCCTCCTCCTCTCACGCAAGCAACAACAAGTGTTTTGTGCTGTCAGCAGAGAGAAAAGAACACAAAGTAACAGAGAACAAAGCAACAGCAACAACAACTGTAAAGTGTGTGGGAATGGAAGGCGTAACAGCAATCACAACAATCACAGCAACAGCAACAGCTGCAAACACTACTAACAACAATGAATAACCACAACAACAACAACAACAGCAACAACAACAACAAGAGCAGCAACAACCATGGCCTATACGCATCCTTTCTGCTTTTTTTTTAGCCAACAACAGAAGCAAAAGGAAACAATACCAAAAAAAAAAACAGTTAATTAGCTGACGACGACGACGATTATGAAAAAAGGAAATGGCAATTTGTTGCTCGCGAAGCGACACACACACACGCACACACCATCATACCTCCCCTCCCCCTCCCCCCCTACACAGGTGAACATTTTCCAGGGGGAAAACATTTTTCATTTTGAATACAATTTTAAGACTTCCAAATGAAGTGTAATAAAACATTTCTTAAGCAAGGAATTTTAATAAAAAAAGAAAACAAACAAAATTTCAAGAAATCTAAAGAAGAACTGGACTGTGAGATACCCTGTAAAAATGTGAAAAGAAAGAAAACAAAATTAATAAGGAAACAAACAACATTTAAAGAAATCTAAAGAAGGAAAGTACACTGGACTGTGAGATACCCTGTTAAAATATCGTATACAATTTAATGAGATTAAAATAGTAGCCAAAAAATATTTACAGAGCTGGGGCTGTCATAAATAATAACGATAATGAATTTGATATATAAATTTTTTTTTTTTTTTTTTGTTCTTTATTAATTGAAGCTTGGGTAACTAATCGAAAAATATGGAATTATGGCAATAATTTTTGTGTAAAGTTCTTAACAAGTCAGGATAATTCCCCTAAAACCTCAATTCTCCCACATACCTCTCCTCTTCTTCTTCCGTCTAACCAGGCAGTTATGTGCTTATGAAATGTAAGTGGCCAACGGTAGAATGGTGCAGCAATTAAATAGTAGGCGTGGACATGGGCGTGGCCATAACCATTCCAACACGTAACACTAAAAAAAAAGGGAAAAGAATCACCCAGCCAGTCCACCCAGTCGATGTTGCAGCAGTTCAATTAACTGCGAAATTCCATAGGGAGCTGCTGCTGCTGCTGCTGCTATGTGACACGCCCAGCACGGCAAGGCAAGGCGAGGCACGCCCTACTCGGACTTGGTTCGCCAATAAGCAAATGAAATAATAAACTCATGTGCTTAGTCCTAGAGCCAAACGTGGCGTATACGCAATATTGCCCAGGGATACAGAAGCAGGCGAGGCTGGCACGTGGCGGCATCTTTAAGTGATTTCTTGCTTGCAAATAAATTTCTACATTTTATGAGTTCGCATTGCCTTCACAGCAGCAGCAGCAACAGCAACATCAGCAGCAGCAACAGCAGCAACAACAACAACAACAGCAGCAGAGCAAATGACAGCGAATGAAAACCCTTGGCACGCATGTGTTGAAAATATTTATGAATATTTAAAAATTGTGTATATTATTATGTGACCCCCCACATTGATATCAGCAGCAGCAACGCAGCACAGTGGCTGCCAAATGTGCTCAGCCCAGCCACAGTAGTCCCCAACATAGTGATAGAACGAGAGACCCTGCCCTGCTGCTCGTTAATATTGCCGAGTTAAATGATATATAAAAACTAATGTCAAGATTAGCAAACTTTTCCAATTTACTTTAGAGCAAGAGTCGGGCGCACCCTGTATTTAAGCACTGGCATTGGAAAATGGGGTATGAAAGGCAGAAGTACAGACAGATGAGGTCGAATATTAAGTCATATAATAACAGCTGATATAAAAGTGAATTTAATAATTTTTTTTTTTTTTCTCTACTTTTTTATTTCTTTATTTAATTTTTTTCAATTATTAATTTTTTTTTTATTTCTATTTAATTTTATTTATTAATATTTATTTCTTTACTTTTTTATTTATTTTATACCACAAAGTCAGCTTTGCAATGTGTTATCGCAATCAGTGTTATCGACATTAGTTAATCATTGCAGTTCTCAGATTTTAAGTCATATAATAACAGCTGATATAAAAATAACCGATATTTAATTTATTTGCATTTATTAATTTAATACATTTATTTTTTTATTTCTCTACTTTTTTATTTGTTTATTTAACTTCTTTATTTATTTATTTAATATCTTTATTTTTTTTATTTGTTTACTTGTTTATTTATTTTATACCATCAGTTTTGCAATGTGTTATCGCAATCAGTTTTATCGATATTTGTTAATCATTGCAGTTCTGCAAATTCTTTATATTCTTAGCATTCTCATGCGATATTTATAAACGATAAATGGCTTAGCTTTCGATTGACAGTCTACTAATACTTGGAAAACATCAATTAATATTATTTTCCATTGTGTTTATAGTCGATCGATATCAATGGAGAAGCATACTGCCAATTTTTTATCGATAGTGCCTTCGTTAATCGTTATTATTTTTAAATACATTTTTTAATTTGTTATTTTCGATTGTTTCGCTTCATTTGAAAGCCTGACAGCGCGATATTTTTAATCGATAGTTGGCCCAGCTTTCGATAACCCCCTCCACCTGGGAATATCACCTATCCCAGATTACTAGCGTAAGCTTCACAACTGCTTTATGGCCAATTGAAGTCCCCCATGAGACGCAGCCACTGTGTGCCGGGCAAAGTGTGCTGCAGTCAAGAGTTGCGCACTGCTTTGTACCTAATGTGTGTGTGTGTGTGTGTGCAGGGTGTGTGTGCGAAGTGTGTGTGTGTGTGTGCGTGTGTGTGTGTGTCTGCTGCAGCACATTACACACATTAAATTTATGGCTTGAGCAAAAAACTCTTTACAACCAAAAGCACTAAACATTATGCCCATTCCAGGCGCCCAGCCCTCCTTCCCCTTCCCCGTCCACGCCCACAGCCCACTCTCCTCCCCCCTCTCTCTCTCTCTCTCTCTCTATTTGTGTGTGTGTGTGTTGGCATGAGAAATATGGCGACTGCATTCGCTGGGCAGAGAAGTTAGCGAACAAAATGTGAATTCATGAAAATTCTGTGAAAATGAAAATGCTGCAGAACAGTGGGGGCAGGGGGAAAAACGGAGAGGGGCGAAGAGAGTAAAGGCAGCACAAAGCAAAAAAAAAGGAGTAAAACAAAAAAAAAAAAGAACGAGTGAAATTTGAGGTTAACTTGCAAATTGACTCGCCAATCGACAATCGATAAATTGGAAATCGACTAAAATCGCAAATCTTCAATAAAAAATCAATTGTTATGCCATAATTACATATTTAAATCGAATGTCAGCTACAAGGGGGCGTGGACTGGATTCGAAAGAGAGAGAGAGACAGAGAGAGAGAGAGAGAGAGGGAGAAAAATAAATATCTTGGCACATTTATGACTGTAAAGAATTATTGCCAGCAAGTATTTTAGTATTGTTTATAAGGTTTTCTCCACAACCCGCCCAAGCCACAATCTCATTACCCAAGCTAGGTCAAAAGGCTGCGGCTCTAAAAAAACCCACAAGGTCAATGATTCATAATAATATAAACAATTATTTTGAGTCTCTGCAAGGCACTCAAATACTCAAACAAATACTCAAATACTCAGCTTCATTTTTCATTAGGTTGCTATTCGAAATATGAGATAAGAGATTATATACTGTGGTTTGTTCTAATTAACTTATAATATATGCACTTCCCAAAATTTCGATCAGGGTTCTTTACATATTCTGTTGGAATCGATAATACATATATTTCTTTCGTTTGTGCAGCATGAATATACGATCAGTTGTATTTTGAGTCAACTTAAGATCGGTTCAGTTTAATTAAATATAAATAATAATATAAAACAAGTGAAACATTATGTTAAGTATTTTACTTTTTTTGGGGACTCTCGTCCTTAGTGGCAGCTCGGCTACAAATGCAACATACAATCGTCAGGTAGATTCAAAATCTATGTTAAACGTTGGTGTAAGTGTTATGAACTATTCCAGAAATTATATACATAATATATATATATATATTAAATAATATATACAATTATTTTGAGTCTCTGCAAGGCACTCAAATACTCAAAAAAAAAAATACTCAAATACTCAGCTTCATTTTTCATTCGGTTGGCATGTGAAAAATGAGATAAGAGATTATATACTTCTCAGAAATTCGATAAGGGTTTTTCCAAAAATATGTGCACGTTTGTATTACACATGTCTGTGGGGGAAGAGAGTGTTTAATTAAACTATACTCAATAATCAAAATCGAGCAGTAATTTTCAATATGATGGGTATAAAATCTTATTAATAAATATATTATATATAAATAATAAAATCTTAATCATATATATTCTCTACAATAGGTTCTATAAAATTTCAAGATAGCGCTTAAAATTTTTTATTAATTATTATATTATGCCAGCAAAATTTCATACGAATTGAACCATTATAACAACTATATAGCTGCTATAGGAACAATCGGACAAAAAAGAGCTTTGCATGAAATTTGTTTGTTTATAATTTTTTTTTTTTAATTATCCAACCCCATTTACAAGGTAGCTACTTTCTAAGAGGTGTTTGTAGTACAGATATAACAGACAAAAAAATGTAACTTTCAATGAGAAATCTCTACCAGGGTATATAATCGTCGGCATGCCGATCTAAACCTTATATGCTTATAATATTATAGTTGAGATTCTCCATACATTTGCACAAAGTTAGGATACCCTTTTTTGTTTTTTCTTGTCCATTTTTAATGTTCGAAATAGTTGTATAAAAGTATTAATAAAGTACTACGAAGACATGTGGTGTACTATTTATATTAATCAATTTCATATATATTTTTTTGTTTTCTTCAAAGGAACTAAACGATCTCTGCGAATCGCACACTTTCCAGTCTATAAAGTCCATCCTAATCTTCGTGGATCAGCTACAAAAGCAGCAGCTTAGCAAGAAATGTGAATCCAATAAGGAAGAAATGCAATTAAAAATGGCAGAGGGAAAATTAAAAGATGATCTAATATTAAGTCAAAATTCTCATATCAAAGAACTTGAGAAATTTCGAGATGAGCAAAAATTGGTTCAGGAAAATTATATCAAAGAATTGCAAAATACAATTGCATTACTAAAGCAAAATGCTGAGTTATTAGCTAATAATAAAGTAGCGCAGTTAACAAATGAACTAAAGAGTTGTCAGTTAGATATAAATTCGTATATGGATCAGTTAAATATACAAAATAGCACCATTATGGAAAATTCCATTACGATTTCCCAACTCAAAGAAAATTGCAAGACCACAAAGGAATCTCAAGGGAAACTGAATCAGACACAGATTCAAATCGATTTACCTAATCAGCAGAATATAATACAAGAAAAAGATCAGGAAATATTTAAATTAAACGAAGAGGCAAAAGAGCATCAAAGAACACAGCATGGTTGTGGCGATTCTAACGGTATATACAATATCACATTACCAAATAATATTACATTTCCGGGTCTCTGTAATAGTAAAATTGCTGGTCCAGGCTGGATCGTGATCCAGCAGCGTCTATACGGAAACGAAGATTTCTATAGGGACTGGCAGGCATATAAAACTGGTTTTGGTCTGCTATCAGGCGATTTTTTCCTTGGCCTGGAAAAAATTCATCTTCTCACCAAGAATAATCCTCACGAGCTCTATATACATATGGAGAGATATGGTGGAACGATAACCTATGCACAATACAATAACTTCCAAATTGCTGGAGAAGATGATAAATACAGATTGCTCAGTTTGGGAACATATTCGGGCACTGCAGTCTCTGACAGAATGAGACTCCATGAAAATATGAAGTTCTCCACTTTTGATAGTGACAACGATGAGTGGACTGATAATTGCGCAATTAGGCATCATGGTGGATGGTGGTATAAGAGTTGTGGCACTTGGTAAGTAATCAGTTTTATTTCAATAATCAATTAAGAATTAATTTTGTTTTTTGTTTTTTTTTTTTTTAATTTTATTTAGCAACCCTAATGGCAGATTCCATAATAAGAATGTTGATAATGACGAGTCCAATTGGTGGAAACCTTATCTTTCTCACAAAACCATTACGATGATGATTCATGCACGTTGCAAATGAAGCGTTATTATAATAAAAAAAAAAAATTGTAAAAAAAAAATCAAAAAATTTACAAATAATTTAAATGATTACAATGCCAGTTTGTAAATAAATGGAATATATAATATAATATATAATTTACTATGAATTCTCTTGCAGTTTAAGCATCAACTAGAAAAAGCTAACTATAGTTAGCCGGCGCGCCCAAATGGGCTGAATTAATACAAAAGAAGGATACAAAGGAGCTCCAAGATTTCCCCGTATGCCTTAATAAATAAACAAAAAAAAAAAAAAAAAAAGTTTAAGCATCAAAATCTTCGAAAAAAAAAAAATGTTGCAATGAAAAATTGCCAATCGAAACTGTCTATCGATTGAATGTTACATCTGGCTGTGGCCAGGCTGACGAGACCAGCGCATCGCAGCGCATCGTGTTGAATAGGTCAGGCACAGCTGGAGGCGACGCAATGCGACCCGCATTATCATCATCGTCTTTCACATTATTATTATCTGCTGCGACTGCGTGAGCCTGCCTCATCATCGTCTCTTATTATCAGCTTTATCATCATTATTGTCATAGCGTGTGGCCGCGTGTAAAACCAATTTTTCATTTTGTGCCCGTCGAGCCATAAACTTTTGCGTATTATTTTTTATGCGCTGTCATAAATAAAAATATGTTTTATTCTATGTATGCATGGCGCTCGCACTCTCTCTCTCTCCCCCTCTCTCTCTCTCTATCTTTCTCTCTGTCTCTGTAGATAGCTTGGACGTGGGGCAGCCCATTAAAGCGTGCTAATATGCGATTTAAAATAAATTGCCAAAAGAAAACAGATTTCACGCCCAGCGATTTCACTGATGCCCGTTTATGTGGCCTTTTCTTTCACACACACACTCTCTCGCTATCTCTCTCTTTTTCTCCCTCCCAGCTCAACTTACTGCACACGCTGCGTATACGCAATTTGCACTCTAGCAGCGCACTGGGCGTATGCGTAATGTCTTTTATGCTGGCATCAGGCTGAAAGTCAAAGTTAATTTGCGGGCAGCCGGATGGGTGTGTCTGTGTGTGTGTCTGTGTGTGTGTGTGTGTGTGTGTGTGTGTGTGTGTGTGTGTGTGTGTGTGTGTGTGTGTGTGTGTGTGTGTGCGAGTGAGCTGGCAAATTCAATAAACTTATGAAATTAACGCGCATTAAATGCGCTTATTTCACAGACGAAGAGTCGCAGCAGGCACAGAGAGGCAGAGAGAGAGAGATAGGGAGAGTTGGTGAGCGAGACAGCTACAACCTGTTGCCAGCCAACGAGACACCCTGTCTTACATCTAACCATCCCCCTTCCCCACCCTCCTCCTCTTCCTCTAACAGACAGCCCTGTGATATGGGTTGCCCTGAGGGCATGATGAGTTCTTCAGAAGCCTCGACGACTAATTGTTGTTGCTGCTTTGATCTGAGACCAAAAAAACACACACACACACACACACACACACATACATACAAACACTCACACACATATATACATACACTCACACACACACACGCTATAATGCATGCTATAA
The DNA here is from genome assembly GCA_018901885.1 of Zaprionus kolodkinae. NCBI lineage: Eukaryota > Metazoa > Arthropoda > Insecta > Diptera > Drosophilidae > Zaprionus > Zaprionus kolodkinae. Next base: position 1,148,009 of record JAEIFM010000183.1, on the reverse strand, counting down.
ATTAAGTAAATAACTCGCAAATACTGTAAATTTAATTTTTGTCTACGACATAGATAGACGGTACCGTCTCCCCTCCTCTTCCCACCCCCCTCCCCCTGCCATACACATTACTCACTGCCACGCCCTCTTATCGAAGTTTTCAATTCATTGCGTTTGCTTGTTTGTTATTTTTTTTGTCTGCCTCTTTTTTATGGCAACTGATTATACGCGTTTTAACAATAAATAAATTTAAAAAAAAAATTGATATAAAAGAATGAATAAAAACATGCGCCATAGGCGACTATGCTGATGCTCTACACAGTTTTTTTGTTCTCTCTTTTTTTAATTCAACTAGTACTGCTAGTGTACACGATTGGCTGCGGTTATGGCAACTTATTTATGGCATATGACATTACATCTGGCAAACATAAAAACATAAAAACTGATTTATTATGACACTTCACTTTCTCTCTCGCTCTCTCTCTGTCTCTCTTTCTCTCTCTCGCTCTCTCTCTGTGGCATTTTCGCCATCGATGTGTTGTGGGCGTTATGCAAGTGCGACCCCTGGACTAAAAATAGTCCCCACACAAATGTTACAACTATGCACGAGTCTCGTGTTCCCATGCGAAGGTCGCGACAATCTACATGCATACAATATGCTACACACACACACACACAGAGAGAGAGAGAGAGAGAGAGAGAGAGAGAGAGAGAGAGAAAAGAGAGAGGAAAGAGACACGTGTATGCACATGTATTTAATATCTGTCCGAAATGGCAGCCATTGACATTTATACTGATGGTTCCTGAGATTTTCAGCTGCAATGTATGGCATTATATTATACACTGCATATACCATGTGTGTAGTATCCAAATCTGGTCGGATCAAAATTAATACGTTTATGTGCTGACAAAAATCAATTTATAGCAAAAGTATCGTATATAATAATATAATAATAATAGTATTAAACAAAATCTATAAATTAAATACAAGATAAATTCGACCTATGCTTTGCGTTAATAAAGTCCTCTTATATTTATAGATATGCCTTGCGATAGTATTAACGATAGTTTTCTAAATTTCTAGTGAAATTAATTCGAAATAAATCTTATTTAATGTATCTTAATAAACCAAATTGAATGCCTTGCGATAGTTTTAAATCTGCTTCGATATTATTAATATTAATAATAATATTAAGATAAACAAGTAATATATTGCAAACGATAGTCTGGGACTTTATTAAAGTTAAAGTTTAAAGTTATTAAAGTTGATTAAAATTATATTCTCTAACTAAATCGAATGTCTTGCTATAGTAGTAACGATAGTTTTTAATTCAAAATGTTTGAATTATATACAAAGAAATACAGTTTATGCCTTGCGATAGTATTAACGATAGTTTTCTAAATTTCAAGTCAAATTAATTCGAAATAAAATTTATTTAATGTATCTTCCTAAACCAAATTGAATGCCTTGCGATAGTAGTTAGTTACGATAGTTTTTAATTGAAAATGTTTGAATTATATACAAAGAAATACATTATATGCCTTGCGATAGTATTAACGATCGTTTTTCTCTTTATTTTTTCTTTGATTAAATCAATTAGCTAAAAATCAATTAGAGATACATAATTAAGGTCATTTTTTTTTAATTTTTCTATCTATACATATACATATATCTCTCAAGTTGAGCTTATTTTAATGCAATTAGATATGTATGTATGTATATAAATTAATTAAATATTGAAATTGAAAAGTTGTTGTATTTTGTCTCAAGACTGTAGTCATTTAATTTCTCTCATTGTTCCATTGTCTCTTGGTCAATCCCCCCTTCGCCCACCCCCTCGTCTGCTTGTAGGCACCTGCCATATGCAAATTGAATGCTCGCTCGCTCGGACTGGCAACCTATGAATATGATTTATTGCTGCAGCTTCTCATCCACATATGCCATATGCAGCACAATCCCCGCCCCCCATTCATGACTGCAATTCCCGCTGGGTACATTTGCATATGAAATTTTCTAATTGCAATCGAGAGAGGCGGGGAGAGTGTGTGTGTGTGTATGAGAGAGAGAGAGACATAATCGGAGCAGAGCGAACATTAATGAATAAATATCGCATGTTATAGCGCTCATTAAAGCGCAGCGAGTGGGACAGAAACAAAGGCTGTATTGCATGGCAACCTGCAGAGACAGAGACAGAGAGAGAGGGAGAAAGTGAGGGGGAGGGAAGGACTGCAATTGCAGGATATGCATGTAATTGAATTCACATTTCATTACATTTAGCATTACAGCACACAAGCAGAGCAGATCGCAACCGAACCGAAGCGAATCACACAAATTGGCTAACAGAGAGAGAGAGAGAGAGAGAGGGGGGAATGGTGCAGGTAGAGAGAGAGAGAGGGAGGCAGAGAATGAATCGCGACTTGTGCGATTATGTCATCAATTATGAGTGCCAAAACGAATGAACATTCTTTGGCCTGGCTGTGAGTGAGTGCGAGTGAGTACTTTGAGTCTATAAAGACGCAACATGATAAATTCGTCTAACGAACTGATTGCGTAATAAAAATATTGCCCTTCTACAGGCTGTCCCTCTCTCTCTCTCTCTGTGTATATATTTGTTAATAACATCGTCTGGCCCAAAATGTTTGTCAGCTAGTTCCTTTGCTGTCTGTTGTCCTGTCAATCAAATGATTGAGCATCGAGCAACGAGGCCTATTTGAGCTACGTCTTAGTTTATCCCCACCCTGCTGCCTCCTCCTCTTACTCCTCATACATTATGTCTATCCACACACAGCTGCGTTTCCTTCCGCTCATTGATTTCGATCCCAAAACCACAGCCACAGCTGGACAACATTGGGTTAAGATGCCTCAGATACGCACGCATCATCATTCTACATCATCAACATTCGCCATTATCGTAAGAAGCTTCAACGCTTTCAACGATGCTGTCAGCACAAAATTTTTGGAAAGCACAACCGCTTTATACCCTGCCAACCACCTTAGGGCCCTCACTCAGTTCTCTCTCTTTCTCGCTCCCTACTTTCGTGTCTGCCTGCTTATCTGTGCTGGCAACTCATAAAAAACTAAAAAAAAAAAGCTAAAAAAAATCCTAAATATATCATTTCCTTTATTAAAAAAAACGCTAAGATAACAAACACTCAAACTGCATAATTTAATTTGCAAAATATGTTTAAAACAATTAATTTTAGCTACATTTCATTTTCTTTTACATTTTAAAAATATTAAAAAAAATAAAAACACAAATTTACTTTTATAAAATACACTAAATTTTTGCAGTTTTAACGCAAAACAAATCATATAAAAAAATATAAAATAACAACAACTCAAACTGTTTAGAATTTATTCGCGAAATAACATATAATTAAATAATATAAATATTAATTAATTTAATTAAATATAATTAAATTTATTTTAGCAACAATTTTTTGTTTTTATTAAATTTTCATAAATGAAAATTTTATAAAAAATAAAATAATGCATCGAATTATTGCAGTTCTAGCAGTACTGACTATTTGTTTCGCTCCATAAAAAACAAGAAAGCAAGGCTACAGTCGGGCGCCCGACAGTAAGATACCCTTCTCCCAATTTTCCAAATCCGTTACAAACGTGTAACCACACTCATAATTTCAAACAGAGAATTCTGCACAAATACTTCTAGTCTCTCACACAGCGACGCGCGTAAAGAGTAAAGCGACACGACGCAACGTCGACGTCGGCGTCAACTGCTCAAAGCAGCGCGTCGGCTGCTGCCCGTACCGAACATTTGTACTGAAAATGTTGACTTGAATAACTTCTGTGTTATTAGTCCGATCGGATTGTAATTTGGAGGATATGTTCATATTGCATTTAGCTTTATACATACCAAAGTAGAACGTTATGGATTTTATACTTTGCTTAATAATCGCAAATAACCGATTTGCGGGGGCGGTGGGCGTGGCATCAAAAATTTGAGATAAACTTTATCTGCCTATGATTTACAGGAACCTTCATGCCAAATTTGGTATCTCTAGCTTTTTTAATAGCTGAGATCTGTTGTCTCATACAGACGGACAGACAGACGGACATGTCTCAATCGACTCGGCTAGTGATCCTGAGCAAGAATATATATACTTTATGGGGTCTGCCACGCCTCCTTATGCCTGTTACATACATTTTGCACAAAGTTAGTATACCCTTTTTTGACCATTTTCAATGGTCGAAGGGTATAAAAACAAGCCAGTTTTTGACGGGGAAAAAGCGTAAAGGACAACACTGGCGCTTATGCTGCTGACCTTCGTAGCCGAAAATTATGCAACATAAACTAAAAATTAAACAGACGCCCCGAAACGCAAAACAAATATTTGAGCAGCAGGCAGGGGGGCGGGGAGGGAAGGAAGTAGAGAGGTACTGGGAGGGGGAGGGAGGGGGGTCAGCATAGAATTGACATTATGCGGGCTTTTGCCCACTGCGAGAAGCGTAAACGGGTTCAGAGTTTACCACTAAACCAGACATAAACACTTCACGGCCAGAACTTTGCGCAACAACAACCACAAAAAACGATAACGATAACGATAACAACAACAACAGCAAGAAAAGACAACAAGTTGAATTGTTGTTTGAAATGCGTTGAAACTTCAAAGTAGTCAGTTTCTTAATTGTTGTTGTTGTCGTTGTTGTTGTCTCTCTGACGATTATCTCAAAGTTGACTCTGAAGATTCTTTACAGCAGCTGTTGAAGTTATTCAACAATATTCGAAAGTCATGGTAGCATGAATCACACGATGGCAACATAAAGAAGTGACTAGAAAATACCCTGTAGTTTAGAGAGAGTTAGAGATAAGCATACTCTTTATAAGATCTGGAATTTACTTGTTTATTACATATGTATATATAACTATACCAACTTGCCAGTCATGCATAATATACACTAACATTTTAAAGTTTTTTTTTTATCAAAGGATTTTGTAATTATTTTCCTTAGTCAACTGTTAAAATACACTGATTGAGAATTGTATATGTTTTCGAAATTACTTGCTGCTTTAGTATACCAAGTTTCCTAGCAACAAGTTTGAAAACAATAGATATCTACTTACATTTCACATATTTTTACTTTTATTTCGAAATTATTATATTATCTATGATGACTGTGAATGCATACGTTTTCAAAATCACTTGCTGCTTCAGTATACCAAGTTTCTTAGCAATAACTTTTGAAATAACAGAGATCTACTTAAAAATTATAAATGAAAATTATACGAATTTTAAGTTTTCTTCGAAGAACTATATCAAAAACGGTGCATAACATATTTACTATGCTTTCTAGTGCATAAAAATAATTTGTAATTTTTTATCTTTTATTTAGAAAAATTTCTTTATATTAAATTATAATTTATCCTAACTTTTGCTATGATTCTAGAGTGTCATTGACCTATAGACACCGTCATTTTTGAGTTGACAAATAGAGTGTGATAACAGAAAAATAAATATGGTATAGTTCACTCGACTTCTTAGCTTTTTGTGACTCCATTTGACCCGCCCGCCCTCGCACCCACATATGCTCACAGAGTTGTTAAATCAAACAAAATGGATTCGAATTGTAGCACTGATGCTGCGGTTGCCCACCCACAGTGCCACCGCTCTCCCTATCCCTCTCTCTCTCTCGCTGTCTCTGTCTCTGTCTCTCACTTTGACTGTGCCGCTGCTTAGCTGCCTCATCTAATATTTATGAAGGCGACACGCTTTTTACGAGCATCCAGAGATGCCGATGCCTACGACAATGACTTTGACAAAAATGTGTGTACGACCCCTACTACTTTCTTATATATAGTATATATATATATATATATATATATCTGTAATGCTAAAACTGAACTGATATGAAAATATTGAGCACAGCTGCCTACCCCTCCGCTCCCCCTCATGCTTTTCCAGCCGGTTCGCAGCATGGATCCCAGTGTGAGATTTAATTGGAAAATTTCTTGCGCTAGACACGGATTGCTCCCCCGATATGCTCAGCTGGTGGCTTTTTTTTTTTTTTTTTTTTTTTTTTTAGCAGCTTTTTGAAGTAAACTTTTCGACGGCTCAGCGGGTGGCGAAATCGCTTGCGCAGTTGCAAATTAGAAGGAGAATCGGGAAGCAGTTCGAAAACTTTTTCGAGTTGCCAAAATTTTGCAAGAAAAATTCCAGTTTTTCCCCCCTTGCGATTGATTGGGTTTCTCCAAGCGATGTCTTTATTTATTTATTTTTTTTTTTTTTTTGTTTCTGGAGTCTTTAAGTGTTGCGGCTCCTACGCCGCCTTCTGCCTTGTTGCTCTGTCGTTGGCTTAAAGAAATGGCCATCCTTTTGGCTTTTATGGCCAATTCGTAGGCATTTCTCACATGAAGACATGTTGGTGCAGCATATCAAGTGGCCAATACGCTGCTTTTATGAGCTATATACTGTGCCTATATACATGCATGTTCTTGAACCGATCGATTGAGTGACAGTATTTTTTTTTTTTTTTTTTGCAGCTTAAACTGAAATTGCGAGTACCCCGTTATTGTGCGTACTGGCTACACACTTTTTAAATGATAAACAGTTGGGAAATTAAGTGTTTATATATTATAAAATTTATAGGAAATATTTCTGATATACGAAAATATTTAATGATTGCATTATAATAAATATAATAGTATATTCAAATAATTATATCATTTTATATGAAATTTCCCCATTAAATTTGGTATTCAAAAAATGCAATATATGCTTTGTATTCCAATGAAATGTAAGCAAGATATATTTATTTTTTTGCTACCTTTATAGAGCATTTAATAATTGAGCAAACCTTCGGAAAGCACTTGCTGAATTCGAAGTGAACCAAGAACCATAAAACATTTCTTTTTATCGATGGCAGTTTCCTTCCTTGAGAGTTAAGCACGAAATGCGGCAGAGAGAAATAGAACTGAAGATACAAAACGAAACCCGAAAGAGAAACAGAAGCAGAAACCGAAAGAGAAACAGAAACAGAAACTGTCCGATTCTCTGGCCAATAATTTAAGTGCGAGTAAGCAGAAGAAGACAGCATGGGGGGGGGGGGTCTGGAAGGGGGCCTGGGTTGTACGACAAGCAATTAGAAAGAGTCGTAAAACAAACGACTACCAAATGTTGTTTCTTCTTCCTCATTTTCTGCGGGCATTTTTTTTTTTTTTTTTTTTTTTTTTTTTGTAGCTAAAAGTCAGTAGAAAGTTGCGGCAGTAGTCAAGTTACTGGATATATGCAGCTATTGTATTGATGATCTACGAGGTCAGAAAGTGGGAGGGAGATAGAAAGAGAGAGAGAGAGATAGTTGAAAAATCGCCTTCAACTTGGGACTTGGGCAATCTATTAACCAGCTAATTGAACAACTTCTGCTTGCTCTGAGTAAAGAGGAAGAGGAAGGAAGTGTTTCTGCTATGGCATCTATCGTGTCATCCGGCTAACACACACACACACACACACAGTGCAGTAAATAATTGAGCGTGTGTGTGGGGGGGGGGGGGGCAGTTGATTGATAGCCAAAAGCTTTTTATGCCATCAAATAGTTAACGAAGCGTAACAGGTAAGAAATACCTCAAGACGTATATATTGCATTTAACCTCCGTGTGTGTGTGTGTGTGTGTGTGTATAGTAGACATTATGTGTGTGTGTAAGTGCGCGTGTGTGTGTAAATCAGTCACAACAATAGCTGCAGGTGCTTCAGCAGCTTAAAGAAAGCACAACACGTTGCCCTTCTCCTGCCCTCTCTCTCTCTCACGCTCTCTCTGCCTTTCTTCTCCTCTCTCTCTCGCTCTCTACCTGCACACTCTTCAATTCCCTTGTGTGCAGCAACTTAAGGAATTGTGCAGCTATAAAGTGCCTTTGCCTTGCCTTCAGCTTTTCCTTTTCCCTTACATTTTCCTTTTTGATTTTCCTTCTGTGTATTTTTTTTTTTTTTTTTTTTGCTGCTCGACGGCAACTAAAGCAAACACACAGCGAGAGGCAACTTCTTTGCTCACTTCTTACCTGGCTCCCCCCTTTTCCCCTCCCCTCTCTCCCCTGCTCAGCATGTGCTGCATCGATGGCAAAACAAACAGCGCGCCGCAAGTCAAACAGAAACCTGCAGCAAAGTCACAATGGCAGCAGCAGCAGCAGCGTCGCGATGCCTCAGCTCACATCGAAGTAGACTGTCAAAATGACGTATAAAGTTTTGAAGTTGAAGCTGCTGTGCGCGCGTTCATAGAGAGTTTATAACTAATTGGATTGGGGACTTAAGCGACAGTCAAAGGAACAAAGGGGGAGATCATAAAATAAAACTAAACAATAAAAAAAAGCGCAAGACTTGAAATTTATATAGCATACATTTAAGGGCTGCACAGACGGAACAAGAATATATAATTAAATAATTATTTATATTATTATTATTATTTATACTATGAATTATTTTATTATTTATATTATTATTATTATTATTATTTGATTATAACATAGAACTTAAGATCAGTTTGATATAAATCACTCTCAAGTCAAAAATATCTCAAATTTATCCTTATCCCTTATTTAATTAAACTTCTTCTTTAGAGTTCTTCAAAAAGCCGTGAAAAAAAGCTCTCAATGTCACATTAATCAAGTTCTTCTCCCTAGTATCCCATTTATATGGACAATAGACAAGTGATTAACTAAGCTAACCTTCGATTCTAATTCAAGTTTAGCATTGCGTTTGACTCATTCCCACAATTCATTCACAATAGCACTAGTTATGCACTCATCATCATCCCATCCCATCATCATCATCATCATCATCGTCGATGGGTTCAATTGGTTTTGCACAATACTTTTGGCTTCTATTTTGATTTTTTCCCCTTTGTTTTCTTTTCTTTTGTACTTGTCATTTTGCATTTTATGACCAGGAATTTGCAATTTCCTTTTTTTTGCCTAACTCAATCAATGATAAAGTGCGTACACAACGGCAAAGCAAGAAGAAGGAAAAGATGCAGCAGGAGGAGGAGGAGTAGGAAGCAGGAGGAAGAGCAGGAACAGGAGGTGCAGTAAGAGCAGAAGCAGTTACTGTAGCTGTAGCAGTAGCAGTTACAGTATCGGTAGCAGTAACAAAAGTAACAGTATCAGTGAAAGTAGCAGTTACAGTAGCAGTAGCAGTAATAGTAGCTGTATCAATAACAGTTACTGTCCCAGTATCAGTAGCAGTGAAAGTAGCAGTAGCATTAACAGTAGCAGTAGCAGGAACAGTTAAAGTAACAGTTACAATTATATCATCAGTAGCAGTTAGTAGCAGTGAAAGTAACATTAGGAGTAACAGTGAGAGTAATAGTAGTACTAAAAGTAGCAGTTACAGTCTCAGTCTCAGTTGCATTAGCAGTGAAAGTGACAGTAGCAGTAGCAGAAGCAGTTACAGCTAAAGTAACAGTAGCAGTAGTTACAGTAACAGTAGCTGTATCAATAGCAGTTACTGTCTCAGTATCAGTAGCAGTAGCAGGAACAGTGAAAGTAACAGTTACTGTTATAGTATCAGTAGCACTTACAGTCTCAGTCTTAATAGCAGTGAAGGTAACATTAGGAGTAACAGTAAGAGTAATAGTAGCAGTCTCAGTTGCATTAGCAGTGAAAGTAAAAGTAGCAGTAGCAGTGACAGTTAAAGTAACAGTAGCAGTTACAGTAGCGGTAACAGTGAGAGTAACAGTAGCACTAGCAGTCTCAGTCTCAGTAGCAGTGAAAGTAACAGTAGCAGTAGCAATAGCAGTTACAGTAACAGTAGCAGTTACAGTAGCTGTAGCAGCAACAGTGAAAGGAACAGTAACAGTATCAGTAGCAGTTACAGTAGCAATTACAGTTGCAGTAGCAGTTACAGTAGCTGTATCAGTAGCAGTTACAGTCTCTTTCTCAGTCTCAGTAGCAGTAACAGTGAAATTACCAGTAGCAGTTACAGTAGCCGCAGCACTTCAGGTGACTGACAAAGATGCTCTCAGCTGTTGCTTCCTTTCTCTCACTCCTATTTCCCTCCCTCCCTTCCTCCCTCTCTCCCTTTCTTCCTTCCTATCTGCCTGTTGTGTTGTGTCATCAGCACAGCAAACCCGCCCATGCCCCCCCTACACCTCAGCACACACACACACCCCACATCCCGCCCGGACTGAAGGCTGTCTGTTTTCTGTTCTGTACACGTTTCATGTCATGCGGAAATTGAATAGTTTCCGGTATCGAACAATGATTACTTTCGGCCCCGTTGCCAACTACCCTACACCCAGCCCATCCCCTCCCGAAATATGTTGTCACGCAACTGATGCTGCTGCTGCAACGAGGCAGGGTATGGGTTGTTGCTCTTCTAGGGTTGCCGCCCTACCTAGCTAACATTGCTTGTGATTTGCTTATGCTGTGGCGAAACTTGTCTTCCTCTCTCTCTCTTTCTCTTTCTCTCTCTCTCTCGCTGTCTGTCTGTCTGTCTGTCTGTCTCTTTGGCTCTTGTCATAAATTTACAAAAGTTTCTTCTTTATGCCAAAGCTTGTTCAAGGACTCGTTGCGTCCTGAGTTCTTGTTGTTGTTGTTAGTTTCAGTCGTGTTGGTGATGGTGAAGAGCAACCATAATTGAAAGCATTGATGCGTTCGCCACTCGCATTAGTTAGTCACAACCGAAGGGAGAGAGAGAAAGAGAGAGCGAGGGAGAGAGAGAGAGAGAGAGAGAGCAGAGTATTACGAGTACCCTCTATGCTGATGTTCGCCTTGACATTAGACCGTCAATATCCTCTTTGCGTCAAATTGAAGCTTATTGTTCCAACTGTCATCAACAGCAAACCAACCCAACCCAACCCTATCCAACCCAACCATTCTGCTCCTCCTCCTCCTCCTCCTACCATCACCTACCTTGCATGCAGAGTGCACTACAGTGTGGACTGTCGCGTCGTCGAATGGACACGTTGCTGCAACTCACCTGCAAAGAAGAGGAAAAAAAAAAGAATAAGAAGAAGGGAAAAATGGTTAAAAAGAGAAAATAAGGATTTAGTTTGCTTCGCTTATTTTGCATGCTTTGTTTGGGCAGGGGTAGAGGCGAGGGGCTAGGGGCAGGGTATGGTTTGGAAAGAAGCCGCAGCAGAGGTAGCTCGGGTAGGACAGTGGAGCGACGCGCGTGTTTTTTCATTTAAAAAGGCTGCTTTGCATTGCAATTGTTGTTATAAATTACCCCCTCCCACCCCTTTTTCCCTCTCCTGGCATGACGGATGTGCGTGGGGGGGAGTTCCTACTTCCCTCTGGCACCTTTACGACTGATGAAGGTTAACCGGGGAAAACGGAAAACAACAACAAACAGGAAACAGCAAATCGCTTAACACAGTAGCTTGAGTAAGGTGTCGTTCCCTATCTTTCTTTCTCTCTCTCTCTCTCTCCCTATATCTTTCTCTCTCTGGGAGTATCTGTTTGTCAGGGTAACAAAGTCAAATTTACTTCGTTAATAATTTTGCGGAACCAGTTGGTAAAAACGTATTTGTTAGCTGCATTAAGAGACCCTTCGAGTAGTTCCATTTGTGGAACTAGTTCGCTGCTTAAGCAACCAGCTGAGCTGGAGCCATTACTTAGTTCCATAGAGCAAGAATGAAACTAGAACTAGTTTATTTAATCGATCTACATATAGTTCATTTTCAAGGCACAATGAACTGACTCAATTTACGCCAATCAATTATATATGAGTTAATTAAAAACTAATTATTAACTGAACTACCTAATGAACTAGTTCAGCTGGGCAAAGGCCTTAGGGCTTAAGAAATAAATAATAAATAACACAATTCTTTAGCTGGAATCAGCTCAAAAATCCAAGGACACAGCTCAATAAAGCACACGACTGAGATAAAAGAAAACCAAATGGAACCTGAACTAGTTCTCGAGAATAGGAAAAAATACTGGTAATAATTTTAATTTTTATTTAAATAACAGGATCATCGTTTAGTTCAGAAATAAATAATAATTAACACAATTCTTTAGCTGAAAAATCCAAGGAACCAGCTCAATAAAGCACACGCCTGAGATAAGTGACAAGCAAATGGAACCGGAACCAGTTCTCGAGAATAGAGAAATACTGGTAATAATTTTAATTTCCATTTAAATAACAGGATCATCGTATAGTTCATTCTATCCCCCCCCCACTCCTACATCCCCATGGCACGTGATGAGCCGTCGGCGTGTTGAGAGCGTTAGGGAGTGTCCCAAACATTTATACCTTGTCTATTGGTGTATCCCCCCAAGATAGCACTACAGCTCCCCCATCGCTGCGGGGCAGAGAGAGAGAATGTGATTTTGTTTACCTAAAAGTTAAGCAATTTATTATTAAGAAACTTTTACAAGCCCTCGCGGCATAGAAAAAGGCGCAGATTCAAAATGTGCGAAGGGATAGGCCAGTGGAATATAATGCATAGGGAAATATTTTAATGGGAATAAAGAAATAGAGAGAGAAAGAGAGAGAAAGCTTCGCGTATGATAAATGAGCGTATTAAATAAAACATAACAACAAGAAACTCGGCACAAGTATGTCCCATAACAGACGGCAAGAAGGCTTGCCAAGTGGGAGACACAAAAAAAAGAAAGAAGACAAAAGAAAAGCGAGAGGGAAGGGGAAAGAAATAGAATGGTGAATGGAAGTGAAGGAATTGCGAGTTGTCGACAAAGTACAATAAAAATCTAAAAAGTCATCAAGTTCTATAAAGGAGCATCTACAAATTGCTCTCGAGAGCCTCTCACTCGTCGTTTTCTCAACGCCCCCACCCTCCTCCCCCTTCGGATTGTGAGATAATATTAAAAAAGTTTCATGTACATTAAAAAAGAAAACCTATGCCATTAGGTCGTTTACCAAAAGCGACATAAAAGCGTAGGTGCATTCAAATTAAAGCAAATTGTAGGAAATATTCTATATTTAATGGTTTATCTTCAGGCATAAAGCAGGCTTAAGAAAGGAATTAAGAAAACGAATCCAGTCAACCTATACAATAACTACTTCTAGGTATCCCAAGTGCTCTTGTAAAGCTCTCAGTCTATTTAAATGATATTCTGTTTTTTGTTTTTTGATTATTTCAGTTATTCTCAATTTACTCGAAAAAAAATACTATACAATTTTTGATTTTTCTAAAAAAAATTTTTTTCTTAAAATTTTAAATCTTTTATTTCAAATTGAATCGATTAGAAAGATCAAAATAAAGTCGTAGATAGTACTCTCATATTATTAGATACTTTATTCATTGTTATATTTATTTTAAAGTTATTACTATTTATTTTATAACTTATTATTTTTTTTTGTTTTTATTTTTTTTATTTATTTATTTTTTTTTTATTTTAACAAGATACTTCATTTTGGCTTAAAAATCCTGTCAAAACCTTCAAATATTACATTGAACATCCCAGAAGCTAGCTCAATATTTTATCTATCAACATGAATTTAAAAATCATCAACAAAAATTGAACGAATTCCTCAAAAAAAAAAAAAAAATACTAAATAAGTGTATACCCTTTTTTAGCACTATATTTAATGTTTGCATTAAAATCTGGTCGAAACGCTTTCAATTTAACATTGAAAATCGTTAAGTCTAGCTCAATATTTAATCTTGAAAGAATCATCATCAGAAAATTGAACATGTTAGCACCCCGACAGGAATTTAAAATAATTTCATAGAAAAGCGTTAAAAAAAATTGAAGAAAATTGCAGCTACCAACTCAGTAAAACGTTAACGTGTATTTAGCCTAAATGAAATAGACCAATAAATGGCCGCAGTTCATTTGATAAGTGTGTGTGTCTGTTTACCAAGTTTTCGAGAATATTAAAATACTTGGCAACCTTTCAACTTTGTCATGCAGAAGCATGAATCAAGCGACTACGAATTATAAATCATTAATCAGTCGACACAATTTTCACTGGGCCATGGCATATTGCAGTCAGTATTAATGTCCGCAACTAAATGGAAACTAAACTGTTGCCGCAATTCAATTCGCATTCTGATAATGCCGCCGCAAACGAGGTCAACAAAGGAGGGAATGAGAGAGATACTATATATGCTAGTATTTACGATATACTATTGCGAATGGCAATAAAAAACGGAAGCGTTAAAATTAGCTATGTGCATGAATAAGCAACGATGCATCTAAAATTCATCAGCTTAATTTGTTTGTGTTATCTTTGGCGCAACAAACAGTAAACTGCAGCAGCAACAACAACAAGAGCGATAAATAACAACAATAACAACAACAACAACAATTCAGCCACATAGCCATACATTAAAAATCAAGTAATTAATTTCACACAGAATAAGTTTGTGAAGTTAATTGGCTTAGCGTTTGACTTTTGACTGACTGACTCCCTGGCAACCCTGTCCGTCTGTCAGTATCACTGTGGCGACGCTGACAGGGTTGTCGTTGTGTTTTTTGGGGTGGGGGGAAAGAGTTGAGCGCCAGTGTTGCCAATTTGCTGCAAAAGTAGCTCAATTTGTACACGAATGCGAGAAAAACGCTGGAATTTAGCTTTTGTTGGCATTAGCTAATTTTACTTTTTTTTTTAAATAATAATAATAAAAATAAATTTAAAAATAATAATATAAATAAATTTAAAAATAATAATATAAATAAATTTAAAAATAATAATATAAATAAATTTAAAAATAAAAATAATAATAATATTTTCTTAACAATCCTTTTATATTTTGTTATTTATTTTCTTTAATTTTTTTTTTTGCATCTTTTTACGCTTTTTTTATAATTGCTCTAGCTATTTTACGCCTTCTTTTCGTAAATATTTCGTTGGCTTTCTTTTAGTTTTTGCTTGTTTTGTTCCACAAAAAATAAGTTGGCAACACTGGTGCAGCGCTTTCAGCATTAAACATTCAACAACATTCGCTTCCCCCCTCGCTTCACTCCCCCCCTCTTTGCGGCGCCCCTGCTGCTAACTAATAACTTTTTCTATTCACTTTGCATTTGCAAGTGCATTCGACAAGCGCAAAGCTGCAACAACAAAAAGAAAAAAAAACTTTGGCTTGATCCCAAGAGCGATAGAGATAGCAGCAGGGACAACAAGCAAGAGAAAGAGAGAGAACGATGCAGAGACATTTAGGGCTTAAGAAAATCGTGCGATTTACGAGAGAGATTTGTGGTCCGCCCGCCAATTAGAATGCAATTCTCGAGGTCAGCTCGTAATCAGTTCTCTGTTGTTTTTGTTGTTGTTGTTTGCTTTGTATTTTATATGTTGTTTTTTCCCCAGTCATATTTTCTACTGTCGCTATAACTATGCTAATTATTGTAATCGGGCACACAAAGATGCATCGCACAAATGAAGCAAATCAACAAAAAGAAAAACAAAACAAAAAAAAAAACACAGTGACAGCTTCAGGCACATATGATTTTATATTTATTATTTTATATTTATTATACTAATTTTTTAGTTTAGAGTATTCAAATTTGGCGTGTACACAATATATTAGTAAGCAAATGTTTTAGGAAAATTTGCTAAGGATCAGTTAACAGACATAGAAGTTATTTAGGAATTAATTTATTAAGTAAATATGGATTATAGTCGAGTAACAAGGGAGTTTTTTTTTTTTTTTTTTTTTTTTTTTTTTTTGAAACCTTTGAGACTATATAATATTATATATGATTAATATTATTATATTATTTTTTATATAGGACTGTACCTGACCCATTCTAATTAAAGTTTTATATTGAAAGAGCAAATAATTTTTTTTGTATTATATTTTATTTTTTTCTTAAAAAATATAATTAAAAACAAAACAAAAAAAAATCACATATAACACAATTAATTTTAATTAATTAATTTAAAAAATATACATATAAAGCTTACTGTACAAACTGAAAAAACAAAAAAAACAAATATATGATAATTGATTAAGCATATTTAACAATTTTGCATATTCAAGTGATCCCTAGAGCGAATTAATGTAATCTATAAAGAATATCAAGTCTTACAAGACACAATTGTTTTCAATTCAATTAGATTATTCAATTCTTAAGCTTTATTGCATTGTTTTCAATATTTTCGATGAGTTTTCCAAGCCGTACGTTGTGCAAGCTAATACATATTAAATGGAGGAACAATGTCGATAACAGGTGAACCGGTTTTGCATCCCCCGTTGTAGCGGCATGTGCGCATTAATAGAGCGACTACTACCTGAACCTCACTCACTCACTACACATCACAATTCACAATAATAATGTGAAACGTGCATGCATATTCACGTTCATCTATTGTAATTTCCATTTAAACAGCGCGAGATGGGGCGTATGAGTAACGAAATGGGATTCTGATGTAGCTGCTGTGTTTCTCTTTTTTGCATTTCTATTTTTTTTTTTTTTTTTTTCTAAAATTGACGATTGTCGCTGTGTTGACATGACAATGCGCTGATGATTAGCAGCAGCAACAATAACAATAGAAACAATAACTGTAAAAAACACTAACAATCATCATCATCATCACCATATTACCGTGAGTCTCAAACAAAAAACGCCGAATCGTAAAAAAAACAGGAAAATAATAGTGGAAAATTGAATTTTAGAAATGCGACGATTAATTTTGCAAATTGCGAAAACTGAAATTGAAATCGAAAAAAAAAAATGGAAATGGAAAATTGTCGAACAATGCGAGAAATGCAAAGTTGAAAATTGAAATGAAATTAAACTTGAAATGCGATAATAATGCGAGAATCCAATCCACAAGCAATGGCAGCGACAGAGCAGAGAAGCAGGAACTATACACATATGATATAATATAATTGACATGATATGCAGGCTGACGTTAATATTGAGAAGAAAAAAAATAAAAAAAAAAAACAGATATTTTCTCTTGCTGAAATTAACATGTGCGATAAACATGATAAACAAGAAGGAAATGTTTTTTATTTGACATATCGACGGTTTTATACCCTAACCGCATATGATACAATTTCTAGCAATTTTTTTTCTACCGACTGTTTAGCTAAATAGATGTACATATATTCCAAAACTATGACTAAAATTTGTTTTTTTTTTTCACAAGAAATGAAAAAAATTATTTTTTTAATCATGAAAAAATTCATTTAATTTATATTTAAATACAAAACTTTGTTGTATCAATATTATACAATTATTTCAAAAGATATTGCAGTATTTATTATAAACAAATTTAGCATATTTTAGTTATAGTAAGCGTAAGACAATTTTTATTTTTTAACAGTTTATCAACGATATGATCTGGCTTGTTTCGACTTTTAAAACCATTTGCAACAATATCTGCCATAACACAAAAAAAAAAAAAAAAAAAAAAAAAACAATACCCTAGACAAGTGAAATAAATAAAATAATATTTGCTAATATTTTTCACAATGCAATTATCTTTTGTCATGTCATTTATCAGCGTGATCTACATTGGTTTTGCGCCTCCCTCACTCTTCTGGGTTTTTTAACTCTCGCTCGCGCCTTTCATTAACAAAATTGAAGTGCTCTATAACCTGTGATATCCGCGTTCTCTATATACTTATTTCTCTACAAACACACACACACACAAATACATATGTACATAACATTTGCTAAAGAGAGTTAATCAAAAACATTTTGTTTGTTTTTCTTATCAGTTTAAAAACACAAAAAAAAAATGGTATTTTAAACACAGAATATATGATATTTATAAAGATAAGATATACACATATTATTATATACTATAAAATCGTATACAGGCAGCATAAATAAACTAGATATAGATATATAGTATGGATAGTTTTGAATAGCAGATCATTTATCTTTCTTTAGCTGCGATCTTTACCTGTTTGACATGGGCGCGACGCTCGAATTGAATGCCCGCCGGATTGTGATCCGTAATGCCCAAGACGACGCCAGATGGCGCTGCTGCTGCTGTCGCTGTTGTTGTTGTTGCTGCCGTCGCTGTTGCTGCTGTTTTTGTTGTTGCTGCTGTTGTTGTTGTGACAGTTGTTTCCATCGTTGTTGTTGTTGTTGGCGGTGGCGGCGTTGTTAGAGCTGGCGCTGCTGCTGGCAGCGATATTGAGTCCACATTGCCCTCCATAAGCGCATCAGCTGCCTGCAACATGTGCGGCATGGGCAGCATGATGCCGGCGCTGCCGGTGCTGCTGCTGGAGCTGGAGCTGGAGCTGCTCTCAATGTTGCCATCGCTGTTCGTGTTGCCTCCGCTGCTTCTCAGGCCAATTTCGATAACAATTTTATCGGGCTGCGGCGTTGCCATAAATCGTTGCAAATTCTTGGGATGCGCTGCAGCCGCGGATATGTAATTTAGATCACTTTTGGACATATGATGCTGTTGCAATGTCGAATATTGCTGCTCGACCAGTGCGGCCCTCGTTTGGGCCGCCTGATGGCCGCCATTGGCTGCCGCCGAATCGCTGGCAACCTTTTCGCGCAGCTTAACAATGTTCGATATGTTGATGCTGTTGGTCAGCGTGATGCCCGTAATGCAGACCAGTATAATGGTCAGCACAACGCCGCAGATGATCAATGTGGGCATGCGGAAGCATTTTCGATTGCACATTTTGCTCATTTATCGTTTGCAAGTTATCGATACAAATGCGATTGTGTGTGGCACTTTACAATACTGCGTATTGTGTTTTTGCGTATTCCCTTTTGCACTGCACTTTGCACGCCTGCGTGAATTTGTTGTCGTAGGCTCCCTAGATGTGCGCCGACGCCGACGCCCGCTGCTGCAGCGGCTCTGGGGCTTGGCTTATATTGGGCTTATTGCGAGAAAGAGAGCAGGAGTTGCGCTGTCTTTGCCTTTGCCTAATTCGCCTTTCGCCTTTACCGTTGCTCTGCCCGTCCGCTGCGTTGCGCTGCTGAAACACGAATGCAGCTGCAGCGGCGCTGCTGCACTCTGCGCATTGGGCAGCAAGTCAGTCAAGCACGCTCTTACTCTCTTTCTTCGCTCTCGCTGCGCTCTCTTGCTGTGTGTACTGAGCTGGCGGCGTGCGTTTGCTTGCTCTCTCAGCTGCCGTTGTTGCTGCTTCCACTGCTGGTTCACCTTGGCGCCGGCGCCGCCACTGCTGCTGCTGCTGCTGTCGCAGCTGCGCGCTGCGCCAAGCGAATTTGCATGATGTTTTTCTCTTTGCTTTGCTTTGCTGATGTTGTTGCGCTGCTGCTGCTGCTGTTGTTGTTGTTGTTGTTTCTCTCGTTTCGCACTTTATCTTATTTTATATTTAGCTTACGTTTCGTTGTTTTTGTTTCTATTTTCGTTTTTTAAATTTTTAGTATTATTAGTTTTATTACGCTGCCGTCGCACTTGAGAGAGACAAAGCGAATGGCGAATGAAGATAAAGAATAAGAGCAAGAGCCAAAATATCGCGCAGTGTTTTTTTTTGTTTTTGGGGTGTGTCACGCACACGCAGCACACTCAATTCGCCGCCGCTGGCCACCGACCATGCGAATGCCCTGCAAACTTATTGCTTTATTGACTGACGCTTAGCTTTGTCGCTTAGCGAGCTTTCAAAGCTCGCGAGCTCAAGTCGCGACGCGTCCATCAAAATCTTCGCCCCTTGTACCATGTACCATGTACATACATGCAAACCAATTTGTCACTAATTATCACTAATTGAAACGCCTTTAACATGTCTAATTGAAAATGTAATCCGTTAATACCCCCCTCCCTCCCTCCACACACGCTCTTACTGCTCTTCCCCCTCACCCACTCGCCTTCATCTGTCCTTCACTTAACCCCTTTTTCTACCTATTTGACGCCATGTTGCGTCGTCGATTTTCGAACTCATACGCCGAAAAAAAAGAAGAGAAACGCTCAAGACAGCATTTGTAATATGGTGACTGTGAAATACCCTGTAGTTGTTTAGTTTTTTATTTGTTATATATACTCTAAAATATTTATTTGTTAGAAAAATTTAATAAATAAATAAAATAAAAAATGTTTTAAGGTTTCTTGATTACTTAAAATATTATAAAAAATAAATGTAAGAAAAAGTTGAAAAAAAATAAATAAAAACAAAACAAATAAATTAAAAAATAAAAACAAATAGATGAAAAAAAAAAAAAATAAAATAAATAAAAACTAATTAATTTAAAAGAAATATTGAAAAAATAAATAAGATGATTCGAAATGATATGATACTATGATATAGTATTTCTTTTTTTCATAATCAGATCCACAAGTATTTTGATTAATTACAACTAATTCAATGCCATCAATACACCCCCATCGGCGCACTAATTGCACAATTACAGGGTATACAAAAGACTCAAGCCAGGGCCGACGTTAAAGGGCTCCCTGCTGTCGAATTAATTAAATGACAAAGACGCAGCTTCATTAATTGAAATTAATAGAAAACAAAACACGAGCAAGAACAAGAACAAGAAGAGGCAAGAAGAGGCAACAACAGCAACTCAAGTAACAGACGAAAAAGAAAGGAAATTCAGGCAAATGAGACGTGAGAAAGATTGGCAAACTGACGCGCTGACATTTCGAAAGGGTGCACACACACACACACACAGGGGCGTAGAGGGGGGGGCAGGTGGCTATGCTAGGCGTTGGTATTTGTCGCCTGCAAATATTTCGCTTAGGTAACACACGCGTTAATATTCAATTAAGCGAATTTCTGAGCGCGCGTGTGTGTGTGTGTGTGTGTAAGCGATACACGCGTGTGCGTGTGCATGCGTGTCTAAGCTCTCACATGCCGCTCAATTAAATCCAACCCGCCACCCTCCGCCTCCTCATCCACAGCCCAGCGGGAATCCAACGTCTTGGCATCCCGAAAGCCCCGAAGACCGAAGAAGACCCCAAGTCGAAAAACTAAAGCCCAGGCGCGTGTACAGATCCCATGAAAATTAAATAAAGGCTGCCAGAATGGCATAAAAAATACACACCAACACACACACACCTCGACATAATGATGGGGCGAAGAAGAGAAAAAGAAGAAGCAGAAGGTAAAGCCAAGTAATTTGCATGAACGGATGAAAGGATATTACGTGAGTATTACAACTGCCAGCTAATTGTTTTCAGAGCATTCTCGCATCATATTGTACGAATATAAATACTGCATATAAAATCTGTTAGTTAATTAGATAAAGGATAACTGTTAAATAGCTTTAAGCCTATACAAAATATCCTACCTATAGGCAGGCGAAAGGCAAAAGCGAATTTATAGGCTTATATAGACCTATATATATTCTTGAACAGTTCGTATATCGAATTATTGATTCGTATTTGCTACACAATATAGAGCTGTGTGTGTCCGCTTAATCTGACTATATATAAGACATATATACCTATATATTCTCAATCAATCTGTTTATAAACCTTATATGAAACATTTTTTCTTAATCGTCTGTAAATCGAATTATAGCGCATGGTAAGCTAAGTATTTGATACACGATTTAAAGCGGAGTATGTCTCTTTAATCTCGGAATATATATATTCTCAATCAATCAAATTATCAAATTTTTATTAGAATATTTTTCAGCTTAAACAGAATATAGATAAATAATTTTTATACAGCTTAGTATTTAATGCAGAATTTTAAATCAAGTGTGCCTCATTGATCTGGCAATTTATAGAAACATATATTATATATATTCTCAATCAATTAAGTTATCTGCTTTATTTGAGTATACTTTTCTCTGCCTTTCTCTTTCTACCTGCCTCTCTCACACATTCTTTCAAGCATTTTTCCCACATCAGCTTTATATGTACATATATTTTCCCAACTCAATCCGATTGCTATGATCAGCTTCGGTTTATCGAGCTGACCAAGAGACAATTGTATCTCGTTTAAAGTGCAATTAATCTTTGCATTCTGATGCGGTTTCGGCTGATTTTTAATGCACACTCACACTGGTTTTCACACTCACACTCACACACGCACTCACTCGCATTCACCCCCTGCCCGCTGCTGTTTTAAATGAACTTTCCATAATTGAGACAAATTACACAATGAATATATTCGATTGTAAAGAATAATTGCATTTACTGCAATTATTTTACAATAATTGAGTTCTAATTGGACTGCAATGCAAGTTTCTTGGTTAGCGCGTGTTTCAATCAGAGAGAGAAAGGGAGAGAGACTGGGAGAAAGGGAGAGAGTGAGAGAAAGGAAAAGCCAGAGATTGAGTTACATATGTAAACATATAGTTCTTTTTAATCCCATAAAGGGTAGAAGGTTGTATTTATTAAGCAAAAAGAAAGCACTTTTAAACCCTTAGAGTATTTTTGTTTGTATGAACAACTAGATCTCAGAGATTGGGAGAGTTAAGACTATCAAATTTGATAAGAATATGTCTTATTATTGCCAGATGGACTTGGAGTTTCCAGACCTAATATTACACTCTCCTACATCGAAAGAAATGCATTTCAAAGCAACTTTTTCAACTTTTTTTTCTGTTTGTTTGTATGAGCAACTAGATCTCAGAGATTAGTAGAGTTAGGGCTACCAAATTCGATGAGAATATGTTTTATAATTGCCAGATTGACATAGATTTCCTACACATGCATTTCCGCTGTCTTAAATCGAAGGAAATGAATTTATATAAATAGGAAACTTCAGTTTTCATGTTTTTTTTTTATGGAATATTTTATAGTCAAGAGCGTGTTGCTTGTTAAGTTTGATGCAATTAAGGGCAAATCAAGGTTATTACGTTGCATGATATGCAGGGTTTTTTTTTGTTTTTTTTTCCACTCCACTTTTGGCACATGTGTGTCTTTTCCTTGGCCTTTTCCTGGCCAGTGCCTGCAATTGATGCCATCAAAAATTGATCATATGCAAGTGCGTCAATTAGGGCAACCAGATAGACATGTAGACAGACAGCTCGATGAGGAGGGAGAGAAGGCGGGGAAGGGGGGTAGAGGGGTATCTATGTGATGGGTAGGTCGACAGCTGGGCAGACAATCAATGACAGGCAATTGATGTGGTAATAGTATGTGATGGGGGTGTTTTCACTGGGCGCGAGAAATTGATGTCCGCCCACAGCCCGTTTTTTTTCTCTCCCCCTCCTGGCATTTATAACGTATACGCAGAGCGTTGCAATTTAATGGCCAACGCCGAGAAGTATGCTATGCAAAATTGCAATTTACTTGCGTAAATTTAATAAAGTTGCCAACGGGTAATGTTGCAGCTCGCTCTCTCTCTCTCTCTCTCTCTTCGTCTCACTCAAATGCACAACAGCAGTTTCTCATTCTTTCATTCGCAGCTGTTGTTGTTGCTGCTGCTGCTGCTGCCGCCGCCGCTTGTTGCACAAGCATCAACTTAGTCTGCGGATGGCTGTGGTTCTGCTTGTGTCTGTGTGTGTATCTGTGTGTGTATCTATCTCTTTCTCTCACTGTGTGTGTGTGTGTGTGTCTTGTAATGCAATCTGCACGCTGGTCTGCCGCCTTGAGGCTCCACTGGCAAAAAGCTGTTGAAAATAATTACTCGAAAGTCAGCGCAATTTTCATGCCTGATGTGAGCTTGAGGATGGTTGATGTTTGGGGGGGGGAGGGGAGCTGAAGACTTTGCTGCAGCTTATGGCTGAGATTGTTAATGGCTTTTTCGCAAAATACGTACAGCATCATGGCATAGACAAGACAGCGAGAGAGAGAGAGGGGATTAGAGAGAGAGAGAGAGGGAGAGAGCAGTCTATTCTTTGATGCATTGTTAACGCTTATTGTCGAATTTAACTTAAGCACATGCTGTACATCAAGTGCATATACAAAGTGCAACATAATATCTAGCTATCTTTACCCTTCTACCCGCTCTCTATCCCTATCTATACCTCTCCCTCTCTTTCTTAATATTGATCCCTGTCTTTCTGCAGTACTTCGCTTTGTCTACTTCAAGCACTTTAATTATATCATATTATTATTAGTATAATATTTCTTAGTTTTAGTATACAAATTTTTCCATTTCAGGCAGTCTCTTTAAACCTTATGCTATATATGACATTTATTTCCAACAATTTTTGCTTAATTCTACCCAAGCTAATTTAACCTCAAAATATTCTTTGATTAACCGCAACGTAACCTTGCTTGTGGTTCCAAAACCCAAAAAAAAAACTAACCTCACACTTAATGCAAACCAGAAACACATCAGGCCAATTTCATGATGCATATGTGGTATATATGATATCGTATAATGTAATTCTATACACATCTAAAAAAAAGGACACATTATTATTAAGCTACCAAGGTCTTGCATTAACCGCACAAGGAGTATGGGGTAGAATAGGAAAAAGTTGTTCGAGTGTATAATGCATGTGGTGGATAGATAATCAAATAGAGAAACCAATTTGCAGTCATGAACTGAAATGCGCCAAAGGCAAAGTAAACAACAAAGCAGAAAGAAAAAGAGAGGAAAAAAAAAAAACAAAATACCAAATGGAACTGAACAAAAACCGAACTCGACGACTTTGCTGTGGTTTCGTCGCTCTGTCAACAGGGCCGACACCATATCACATGCTCGCCCAGATTATTATTAATTATTTAATAATTAGCTAGTTGATGTCTTTTTCGCCGGCAGCAACAAAGCAAACAGATGTGCCGCCAGCAACAACAACAACAACAACAACAATAACAACAACAACAACAACAATGGGAACAGCAATAGTCAAACAAATTCTGTCAATAAATATTTATTAATCTTGTCCACACAAGTAAATATCATTAATTACTCCGATGCTGGACGAAAAGTGCAAAGGTCAAAGCGAAAGAATGAAATGAAATGGCCGTGAAAATTCCGACAAGAAAATTGTTCACTTAATATAGAGATATTGTTGTGAAATTAAGGCATAATATGGTAAAAGTGCTTCCAAATAATAAATTTAATAAATATAAATATAACAAATATAAATATAATAAATATAAATATAATAAATATAATTATAATAATTATAAATATAATATAATAATAATCAAATATAAATATAAAAGTATAGTATTATATTTGATCAGAGCAAAGAAAAACTCATTGATTTCTGCACAAGATACCCATAGGCAGGCGACAGGCAACTGCGATTATATAGCTTATATAGACATTTAGAATATCGAATTATCCATCTGTATTTAATACACATTTTTCCTAAATCTGATAGTTTATTGGGCATATATATATTCTCAATTAATCTGTTCAATAGCTCTATATAGAAACTTTTTTCTAAATTATTCTTCTTTTCTGTAGTATATAGAAATATAGAGCATAGTTAGCTGCGTATTTACACGATTTAAAGCTGCGTTTGTCTCCCTTATATGATAATAAATTCGGCATATATTTTCTCCATCAATCGAGTTATCAACTTTATATTGAATTTTTGTGATTTTTGTAAGGGTCCCCCCTGTAATTTTTTCAGACAAACTTTTTTTTCAAAATTTAAAATCGCCCGCTTTTACTTTTAATCGATTGCGGAGGTCAAAATTAGTATAAAACAAGTGTTTAAAATTGTTTTAAAGCAAACTTAATTTTTGCCCGAAAACATGCCGAAGTCGACTAAAAATTTGACATGTAAGACCCTCGGCAGGACCAGTACCCTCACTTCATAACTTTCTTAAAAATCAATCGATTTTCTTCGGGTAAAGCATTTTCTTTATGGTTTTAGGTCTAGAATAGAATGACTTAATAGTTTTTGACAATTAAAATATTTTAAAAAAATTTTAATTTTTGTGATTTTTGTAAGGGTCCCCCCTGTAATTTTTTCAGAAAATTTTTTTTACAAAATTTAAAATCGACTGCTTTTACTTTTAATCGATTGCGGAGGTCAAAATTAGTATAAAACAAGTGTTTAAAATTGTTTTAGAGTATACTAAATTTTTGCCTAAATATCATGTCAAAGTCGACTAAAAATTTGACATGTAAGACCCTTGGCGGGACCAGTACCCTCACTTTCCTCACTTCATAACTTTCTTAAAAATCAAACGATTTTCGTCGGGTAAAGCATTTTCTTCATGGTTTAAGTTCTAGAATAGAATGGTTTGATTGTTTCTGCAATTTAAGAAACTAAAAAAAAATTCAAATTTTCGTGATTTTTGTAAGGGTCCCCCCCTGTAATTTTTTCAGACAAATTTTTTTTTCAAAATTTAAAATCGCCTGCTTTTACTTTTAATCGATTGCGGAGGTCAAAATTAGTATAAAACTAGTGTTTAAAATTGTTTTAAAGCAAACTTAATTTTTGCCCAAAAAATCATGCCAAAGTCGACTTAAAATTTGACATGTAAGACCCTAAACAGGACCAGTACCCTCACTTTCCTCACTTCATAACTTTCTTAAAAATCAAACGATTTTCTTCGGGTAAAGCATTTTATTTATGGTTTTAGGTCTAGAATAGAATGGCATAATAGTTTTTGATAATTAAAAATTAACAAAAATTTTCATTTTTGTGATTTTTGTAATTTGTAATGTAATTTTTTCGAACGAAATTTTTTTTTTTCAAAATAATAAAATAACAAACAACTCAGCATTAAATCAAACAAATAAAAGTATGATAGCAGATGGTTTTTCAGTTTAGTTTCACTGTGTTCCCATATATTATTTATCTTATAATCTCTGTAATAACTATACATAATGCTGCAACTTAACCTTACAAAATAAAAAAAAAATATTTCATGATTGCAACAGTTAATTAGAGACTTTTCTCAAGTTGCTCAAAGAAATTCATGGGTTTTTTTTCTTTTTCTTTGCTTTTATCATTTGGTTTGCACCGTGAGAGATCTAAGAGTATTTTGGGTTGACATTCATGCGTAAATACCAGAGAGAGAGAGAGAGAGAGAGAGAGAGAGAGAGAGAGAGAGAGAGAGAGAGAGAGACAGAGAGAGAGCAAGTGAGTGAGAGAGATGTATCTCGAATTACTTGACATCCCGTTTTGGCCCGTATTGACAGACAGGGAGGGGGACGGGGGGACGGGTGGCAGCATCTTAGGGCTCATTATAATTAACCCAGTGCGACATGCGAGCTGCACTCTGCAGAGGAAGAAGAAGAAGATGAAGAAAAACTATGCCGGGGCTAAGATTATGTTGGGGTCTCTAAGGTCTCTCTTTCCCTCTCTCTCTCTCTGCCTCTACTCTACTAATTAGAGAGCGCATCAGCGTGGTATGTGCCAAGGATAACGAGGATTCGCTGTGCTGCTGCTGCAGCTTGTTGTTGATTTAGCTGGCTTTAGTTAAATTGAATCTGAAAATGAAGTCGAATCGGACTTGCTAACGGGGCCAACGCGGGTGTGTGGGGAGGCGGGCGTTTGCCAAGGACATGACGTGATGCAGCCTTGGTTGTAAATCAGGCCCAAAAAGAAAAAAAAGCAAAGGCAAAAAAAAAAATAGTAGAAAAGGGAAACATCTGCTAAACATCAGAGAAGGCAACAACAACAACAACAAGAAAACAAAAAGCGAGCCCAAAACGAAACGTGGCTCGAAAAGGGAATGAACATTTTGAATGCCAAGCGAATTTCCACGGCCAATGCGAATGCAAATGGCAAAATAATGCGTTCAGGCAGCAGCAGCAACTGCGAGAGAAAGAGAGAGAAGGAAGAGAGAGAGAGCAAAGCTGCTGCAGCTGTGCTTGCGGCCTGATAATGCAGGCCCAGAGGGGCTGGCAGAGGGGGCGTATTAAACATACGTATACGCAGTGTGGGACGCGGGAATGAGAGAGAAGAGAGCGTCGGTGTCTTTTGGGGGACAATATTTTATTTTTATTTTATTTAATTTAATTTAATTTCATTTTATTTTATTTATATTTTCTATATCTTTATTTTGCTTACTATTATTTATTTTTCTTTTATTTAAATTTGCAATATTTTATTTTGTTCACTTATGTATTTTTATTTTATTTCATTTTATTTATATTTTCAATATTTTTGTTGCTTACTTTATTATTTTATTTTTATTTATTATTATTTTATTTGTATGTATTATTATTTTATTTATATTTTCAATATTTTATTTGTTGCTAACGTTTATTTATATTTATTTTAAGTATAATTATTTTTCTTTTTATATTTTGTAATTATTTTTGTTTCTCTTTGTATTTCGTTCTATTTATTCATTTATGTTTACCTAAAATGCAGTAAATGTATTTTAATAGTAAAAATATACCCTGTAAATAAAAAAATTGAATGCTATTTTGAGCATGTTACAGACAGCTAAGCAGAGCGACCCTTTGCAAAAGCTACAGGGTATGTACTCAGCATTTTTTTTATTTTTTCCCCTACAACTTTTTGTCAAAGCGAGCATAATAGTTCAATTAACTGTTTATGAAGTTTTACACGCTCTCACTCTCCTTCTCTCTCTCTCTCTCTCTCTCTCTTTCTCTGTAAAGTGAATATAATTAGCAGCATATGCAGGAAGAAGAAGAACTATGCACGAGAGAATCGATAGTGCCCTCATGTGGTAAGTGCATTTTCGAGTAGTTTTCAAAACCGTTTTGTTGCTACCACAGGCTCTTGAATAATTGAGAGGCAGAGTGAAAGATATACAGAGAGGGAGAAGGAAAGAGCAATGAAAGAGAGAGAGATAAAGAGCGAGAGAGAGAGATGCAGTGTCTTGCAGCGTTGACAGTTAACCGTTTTGTGCCACAAGCTGCGGCCAGCCCAAGTATTCAGTTTGCCTTGTTGCGTATATGTAATGTCAAAACGTTGCGTATACGTAATGTGCGCCGGCAGTAGTACGACAGGGGGGAGGGGGAAAGAAAAAAAAGGCAGCTGCACTTTGAATTATTAAAACTGCAACAGCTGCAGCAGTGCAGAAATTGGAAGGTGGAAGAGTACCGGGTAGACAGTTAGGGAGGGGCTCAGAGCGCAGACAGCACGCAAGTGGCAAGCTTCGTGCTTAGCCATTGTGTCCATTATCATGTCTGTCTGTCCAGTCTGTCTGTCCAGCTCATGTCATCCACGCTGGAGTAAACACGATACATTCTCACGTTCGTCCGAGTTGCAGTCTTGCCCCAGTAAAGGTCAAAGGTTGCAGCTGCAAGTTGCATCGCGATTTTTGGGTCCACATAACGAAATCAATGACAAGTGGCATGAGAGACAGAGACAGCGATAGAGATAGAGACAGAGACAGAGAAGGAAGCAGGCGTAACCTTTAATTAGTCAATGTCAGGGACACAGCACACTATATGCCAGGGCTGGCAACAGCTGCGGCGGACTCTGTTGACAGTGAAAGAGGAAAATTAAAAAAAAAATAAAAAAAAAAAAAACTCAAGTGCTGCAACTGGCGACGGCAGATAAAGTCGACTTAAGTCGTTTTTGGGCAATGTGCCAGACATGTCTGACATGTCTTCCTGAAGCGCCTCCCCCCTCTCTCTCTCTCTCTTTTTGGGTGCGACATTTGCATTTGAGTTCTCCAAAACAGGTGCCTCCTGTTGACTACACGAGCTACAAAAAAAAAAAAAAAAAAAGACTGAAGAGCACAAACTTGCCATACTTTATAGCAAGTTCCCCCTCTCTTTTTCTCTCTCTTCCCCTCTCTCTCTCGCTGCAAACTTTCCGACATGTTGCCTATCAAAGTGAAAGGGAAATTGGCATCTGTAGTAACAACAAATTTCTCAACTAAAAAATATCCATGTAAACCATGTAGAGCTCATGTAGAACATTAGCATGTACTACGTGATTCTTCACAAGCATGTAAGGTCACATAAACCCAGCAGCAAAGTCGTAACTTTTTTGGGGAGAAATAAAAAAGAAGAAGAAGAAATGCAAAGCGTGTGAGCCGAATACTTTGATACCCTAGTGCAATCGCAATGAAATTTTTAGCATAGTTACATATAATTTGCATCTATGTGTATATTGAAGCCATTAAGTTAAGAACTTAATACTTTGCATAATAATTGAAAAATATTAATTTACTTAAGCAGAGGGCGTGGCAGGCAAAATTTAAAATATTCTTTAATTGCGTATTGTATATAGACATCTGCATGCCAAATTTGATAACGCTAGCTTCGCTTATGCCAGAGATCTGTGTGTGTTCAAACAGACAGCACAATAATTATGGTAAAATTGACTCAGGTTAGTTATATTGGGCATGAATTTCAATATTTTGTGGACTCTGGTATGCCTTCTACTACGCCTTTTTGAATATATTTCAAGGTTTGAAGTGTATTAATAGAGAAAATAAAATAAAAATGAAAATAAAATAAAATGATTCAAAAGTTGCAAGATTATATACGCGTTTAGCATAAACTAGATGCTTATATTTATTATGAATAAAAGTAACGAATATCTTTAGGAGATTCATGCGTTAAATTTAGGATAAAAATGGGAATATAAAACTTAGGCAGACACAATATATGTACATAAAATGATCTAAAGCTGATATTTCCCATATCAACTGAAAAGTTTTCTCTTCATTTTTGTTTTTTCTTCCATTTTATTCTTCACTTTCTTTGTCTATTTCTAATCTTGCGTTGGAAGTTTCTGTGATTTTGCAAAGTTCAACAATTTTGGCATGCAGTTTTCTCTCTCTTCCTCTCTCTCCTTCTCTCTCTCTCTCTTGCTCTCTGTGACTTTTATCTGTGCTTGGGGAGCTCAGTAAATGGACTCTCTGCAGCTGCTGCTGGCAGTCTTCAATTCCGTTGACAAAGCAGGAGGCGGAGGAGAACAGAAGCCACAAAATGGAACAAAACTGAGACTTGGCAATTAAAATGCAACGACAGATATTGAGTGTGAGCGAGAGAGAGAAACAAACCATAGTGTGTTGGCCAAAAAGTCAGCAAATGATTTTTACAATTTGTTGTCGCTTGTCTCCTTCTGTCTCCTGTTTCGCCTATCGACCCTCATTCCGTTGCACTTGCAGCTGCAGCAGCCGTAAAAAAATAAAAAAAAACCTATACAAAATACATGGCAGCAGCCAACAGAATTGGCAAAGCGGAAACAAAAAACACACACACAACCACAAAGAGAAGAAGAGCGAAAGAGAGGGACAGTTGCAGAGCTGCTGGCAGAGTGAGACAGGTTAAATTTGTGGCCAAAGTTTTGCAGGCCGCAGAAACAGGTAAAATACAATAAAAAACAAGCTATATGCTGCGCGTAAAAAATACCCTGTAAATTTGGCTTTACCTTTATTAATTGCTAGCTTTACTTTAAATACTTTTTTATATAAATAATTAAATTATTTTATGGTTTTTTTTTATATTTTTAATAAATAAATATACCTGCCCTTATACTAGCTCAGCCAGTAAGTATGCTATAAAAATCTTTGAATAAAAAAAAACTCTTCTATTCATAGGGTATTAGCATGTGCTGAGCAGGGGGGAAAGGGCTCAGCAAGGAGGGGTAGCCAGCAAAATCGTCTGCTGATAAATTGTCCAAGTTCGGTTACCTTTCTATCTCTCTCTCTCCCTCTCACACTTTAGGCTTTTCTTTCTCTCGTCTTGTTGTTCTTGTTGTCGCCATTTTCATTGCATACTTTGCGGCGGAGCCACAAGAATTATGAGCCGGCAGAGTGGAAGAAGACGGAGGCGTGGAAAGCGCAATGAATTATTAATACACAACCGCAGTCACACACACACACACACGAACACACACACACACCCACACAAAGAGCCCAAAGTCAATAAAATGCAAAAGGCTTGTAAGGAACCAAACCAAAAAACCGTGTAACACAAGAACAACAACAACAAAAAGCGATAAATGTAAATTTGTCTTCACATCAAATCAGACGTGTCAAACCGAGCAGCAGCTCCTCCAAGTTTTTTTCTTTTTCTCCTTCTTTTTCATTTTCTTTTCTTTACTTTTTTTGCGGTTTGGGACCAGGTCAACGGCAGTTTGTGTGGGTTGTCCACAAAGTTAGCAGCGAAAAAAAAAACAATTTAAAAAGACAAATTTTTCTAATTTCAGATCAATTTGCAAGCCGCCCCCTCTCTATAAATATAGCAACATATTTCTAAAGATTATTCAGATATTATGCTAGCCCATGCTCCAGGCAGAGAGAGAGAGAGAGAGATTGACAGCTTAAACGAGTCTGTGTGACGTGGCATGTGACAGCGCATAGAGTGACCATGGATGTGAGTGACAACTATCTGGAATTTCTACTATATATATGATGGTATATATATCGTATATATGTGGTAAATTGAGATGCTTGCTTTGATTGAAAGTGAAAAGAATGTGGGACAAGAGAAATGGCAGAAGAAAATTAAAGAGACAGCTGCCAAAAAAAAATGAAAGAGAAAAAAAAAGTTAAGGCAGCAAATTAAAGAATTCTATGCCAAAAATAAAACTGAAATATTACAAATTTACCTATTAAATAGACATATCAATAGAGTATTTATTCTCTACAAATTATTTTAAACATTTTAAGCTAAAAATGAAAGCTAAATTGTATTGAAAATCAGCTTGGCGCGTAAATATAGCTAAGTTTGTCTGTACGAATGCTTAGATCTCTGAGATTAGAGAAGATAGAGCACTTAAATTTTAATCAAAATACAATCAAGTATTGCGCTATTGTTTTAGTATTAAGCTAGGCCACCTAGCAGCTCGACAAACCTATTAAAATCGTATTTTAAAGCGCGATTGTGGGTTAAAACAGGCAAACAATGTAGTTTGCAATTTTGGGATATTTCTTTTTAGCTAGTATGTTTTCTTTTTACAGATTTGACATATTTTTTTATCGATTGTAACCCTATATGCAATTAATATCATTATAATCTGATTGAGCAGCCCTCGCAAATGTTGCTGCTCTGCACGCTGATAGCGCACGTACTAAGAGACACTGAGCAGACGATGAGGCCTGCATTTGTTGCATGCCAACATCAAGTGGATGTGTGTGTGTGTGTGTGTGTGTGTATGGGTGTGTGTGTGTCCTGGCAACAACAACGCCAACATCATCAGCGTCGTCGTCGTCGTCGTCGTCGTCCCGCCATCGGCTTAGCCTGGCTTACTTCCAGCGCTTAAGTGCACTCGAGTTGCCTGTAAACACACACGCGCCCGCCTTCCCCTCTCCCCCTCACTCTCTCTCTCTCTCTCTTTCTTTCTCTAAGCGCGAGGTAGTCATATAAAATTACACACATTGAGTGTGCCATGTTTGGTGCAATGGGAAGAGGGGGAGGTAGGGAGGCAGGGAGGTAGTTAGGGGCATTGCGGATTGGCAGACATGATACGCTTTTGTCTAGGCTCAACAGGATGCGAGGATGCGCGAGACTGGCGGGGAGGGGAGTAGGGGGGTCTGTTTATTTCAGCTTTTCAACTTTGGCTTTGGATTCTTTTTGGCCATAGAATCGCTTATGCTATATACACATACACACACTCTATATAGAGCCTTAGTTACAGCTTCAGCTACACAGTTGCAGCTGCGCTTGGCCAGCAGAGATTGAAGTGAAGAAATGACGCATTATGCGTTACTTTACTCCTCCTCCCTCTCTATTTTCATCTCTGTTCTGCCTACCTTTCGACATAAACAGAGATTTCTTTTTTTTATACCCTTTCTTCGAGTATTTTAAGCCATATGTGTTTGTACGAACGCATAGATCTCTGCTATTAGTGGAGCTACAAACTTTAAACTTCTCAGAAAGCTTGCTATATACCAACAGTTGCTGGAGCTAATTTTAAATTTTGGCTGTCACTTCTAATGCTCTTGCAAATTAAAAATTTGAATTTATTATGCAAAGTATTGAAATCATAGCTTTCTGCTTTGGCATACACTTAGCTGCATATCATATGTACATAATGAACAAATTTCAATTGAATCGTACAATAAACACATGAGTTATACATATGAACGCTTTCCACACTTGCCAGCAGCGCTGCAGCAGAGCTGCAATGGCGCTGGGCAGAGGGTGTCATAGTTCCAGTCTCGTAGATTACTTGTTTTTTTTGCATTTCTCTTCAAATCTGAAATAAAATTCTGCGGATTGAATTTTTATTTTATTTTTTTTTGTTCCTGCCTGCCGTTTATTTGAATTTAGTTGATAGCTCGAGAGCTCCCCCGACTCCCATGGGGGGTGGGGGGTTAGATGAAACATTTTTGGAAAATTATTTTGCAGCATTTTACTCTCGTGTACATTTTCATCATATTCTTTTTTAGTGTTGCTGTTTCTGTTTATGTTTCTTTTTTTGTTCTCTGTTCTCTGTTTTCTGTTTTTGTTTTGCAAACACCTTTGGGCATTCGAATTTGCTTGTGTGCGTGTGTGCGTGTGTGTGTGTGTGCGTGTGTGTATTTTGAAATGAAATTTTCAATGTTGTTATGGAAATCAAATGTTGGGGAATACGAAACAAATGCAGAGAAGAGAGCATTATCCCTAGGCTATTTAAATAAAAAGAAGGAAGAAAGAGAGCGCAGTTAATCCTCAGGCTATGGGGCCTGACTTTATAAGCATTTGCAATGCAATATTTACACTATGAAACCCCCAGACTAAATAGAACTTATGTTACGATCACATAAATACCGTTATGCCGTTAGTATTTAATGCAGTATTTTTTTTTTTAACAAACATGCAACATTTTGTTGCATTCTTTGTTGCAATTTCTCATTAAACACGTAAACACGTAGAAAAAAAGTAAATGAAAAAAAAATGGCGTCATCAACACATTGCACTTCCGTTTCCGCTAGCAGGCTGCTAACCACAATTAATACGCGTGAAAGACAGCAGCACAAGAAAAAAATACTACAAAAAAAAACAGCTGTCTCTCTCTCTCTCTCTCTCTCTGTCTCTCTTACTCTCTCACTGTAGCTGAGCGCATTGTTTATTGTTTTTATTTACGCGCCTTGGCCGGCGCAACGCGCTACGCGACGCGATAACAGCGGGAAAAGTCCGCCAAGAGTTTCCTGATACGGCGCGGCTGCTGCTTCTTGGCGCTGCTGCTGCAGGTGCTCGTGCAGGAAGTTGCGGCCACGGCGGCCACTGCTGCTGCAGTTAGCCTTGAACACGGCAGCCACAGCGAGATGAGATGAGATGACAAAGCAAAACACACGACGAAAAAGGGCGAACACACACAACTTGCCCCCGATTGACAGTCGCGCGTCGCGATTCGAGAGTGTCGCGTCGAGTGTCGCGTTTGCTGCGTGCCGCGTGCGAGTTTGTTGCGTTGTGGAGTTGACGCCACCAGCGCAGACGAGACATTAAAAGCGCCAGAGCAAAACATCAACACAAGAAGCACAGCACAGCCAGCTTGGGGCAGCACAGGCACTGGCACAGGCACAGGCAGAGCAGCAGCTGGACGCCAAACGATGGTGGGACACCGCGCCGAACGGGCACGATTGAAAGAACGAAAGACCGAGCCAACGACGGGGTACCGACCATAACGGACCAAATGACGATGGCGGCGGCGACGGTGGCGATGGCGGACGACGGACGGCGGGCGTCGCTGCACCGCTGGACGCCCAATGGCATCGGCCGAATGTGTCCCGATTGGCAGACGAAACGAATCGTCGTGCAAGTCGAGTCGAGTCGAGAGGCGAGTCGCAACGAGCTACGCTACCGAGCGTCCAAAACGAATGCAAAGTAATGTTAACACCGAAGTGGCGAATACCCTGACGGATGAGAGGATGAACGGAAAGCCTATGGAAGGGGTAACGTACCATAATGACGTTGCCACAAGCTCTTTAAAAAGCTTTTTAAAATAAATTTTGGGTATGCATCACATGATGATAATGCCAGGATATATTATATACATATATATATCATAATAAAGCTATTTAAAGTATTTTTATTTAATTTTTTATTCTTATTATTTTTTTTTTTAAATTTATTTTGTTATCTTAATTATTTTCCTTTGTAATTTTTTGTTATTTTTGTTGTTTTCTTTTTTATTTTATTTGCATTTCTTTTTCTTTTTATTTGTAACTCTATGTAATATGTAATTATATTATTTTCTGTTCTATTTTTATTATTATTGTGCTATTGTTTTTCATTATATTCATTTTGTTTTTATGGTTGTTTTATTATACATTATTACATTATTACATTTACAGATTTTCGTTTTAATTTTTATAAATAAGTTAATTTATTTTATAAGTTCTTTTTCATGTATTGATGTTTATATTTTCTTTTCATTTTATTTATTATATTCATTTAATTTACCATTTTTCTTTTAATTTCGCTGTTTCATTTTATGTATTTGCTTAATTATATGTTTTTATTTTATTTATATACTTGCATAGCTCCTTTCCCTTTCCCCTATTTCATTATTTAATTTATTTTATATATTAAAAAATAAACAACAAAATGTTTTGTATATTTAAGAGGAAAACCACCTTGATCACATAGCTAATGGACTCTAAGTGAAAGCAATGTCAAAGCTTTCGCCACAAACATCACGTGAAGTTGGCAGCGCGTGTGTTTTTGGCGGCAAAAAATTTACGTGCACCCAAAGCTGTGCGAAAAAGCTTTCACGCGACGAAAGCTTACTCTCTCATACGCGTACGCAACGTTCCGCATGGCAAGCGGAACAATTTGGCAATGGAACATGCGCCCATCTAGAAACGTGTCTATGGAATGCGAACGTTTCTTTCTTTTAGTTCTTTGCGAGCTGCACACGAGAACGCACGCAGGCAGCTTGATCTGATGAAGATGATGATGATGATGGGTGGGATGGATTCGAATGGAATAGTAAGGCATGGCATAAGCAGGCAGACAAGGGGAACGGACACGGGGAACGGACAAGGGGAACGGACAATTCACTTGGGGTCAGGATCCATTTGTGGGGTCCTGCGCCAGCGACTTGAGCGATTGCATGTGGCCATGACAAAGGTCAAGCGAGCTGGGCTGCCCAATTACCATTGCACATTGCACTGTGGGCTGAAAAACCATTTTTATAAGGCACAAATTTTAAGATACCAAATAAATACTTTAATAAATGTAAATAAGAATTTCAGTTTTCTTTTGTTTACTTCATAAAAAGAATTCTTACGAAAAGGCTAAATAAACATTTTTTCATTGTTTTTTCTCAGTACCTTTAGTATTCCTATCTATTTTATTGCACATCCAATTATTATAATTTTTCAACAACACGTTATTCCTGAGCTCGTACCTTTCTTAAATCTATTAAAATTGTTATTACTTTATAAAATAATTTATTATATAAAATACCTTTTTTTTTAAATACTTTATAATTCATAATTTTGAGCGACCATCTCAAGTTGAGATTCTCAACCTTTTTGGTCCCAATGTGCATTGCTTGCAGTTCCCAAGGGTCAAAAGACATTTGTAAGAAATATATTTGCGGTTCTCTCTACTACAAGCTCATATGTATCAAGTACGCTTACAATAAACAAAAAGGGTTCCATTTCTCAAAGCTTTACTAATAGATTTCAAGATTATTTATGGCATGCTATTTATGTGGGGAGCTGTAAGTACAAACCCCTAGCTTAGTCGAGTTTTTTCAAATTCTTGTATTACTCAAATGACAATTATCTGATAGGGGCCCTATCGGTTATGATTTTTAAAATGTTCTTTCTTGAAAATAATTCGTATGACTAATCTGAGCTCTGTTCTATTGGTATGAACGTCTATATCTCAAAGACCTTAAGAGCTAGGGCCAGCAAATTTTTGGGCGCTCCCATAAATCAATAAAAATCGAATTGTCAATAGAATTTTATAGCTTAAAAGTTTATTTTGAATGTGTGGAATAATTACAACAAGGCAATTAATTTCGTAAAATTTTTTTACGATCGCATAATAAACTAAGCTATTATTTATGTACTCTTCTATACACTTTAAAAAAAAGCCTTGCCTATTTACACTTTTCATTTGAGATTGTTATGCAATTTACTTAGTACAATACATACGCTATACATATGTTACAATAAAATATAATTCGATTTCGTTACTCTAATCTATTTTAGTTTTCTGTTCGTAGCGTTATTTGGGTTGAATTGTTCTTTGAAAGAAATGAACTTCCACTCTTTCTCTCTCTCTATCTCTCCCTAACGCTAAAAATTCAATTATATAGACCCAAACGTGCGCGAATGTGTGTGTGTCTGAGTGTGTATGTGTGTGTGTGTAAATACAGCCCAAAACACAATGCAATGGCTTGTGGCAAGTGTATTTCAATGATGATGTTGCTTCTGTTGCTTTTTGCTGCTGGTTATTGACACAAATCGTTGTTGATGTTGTTGTTGTTCTAGCTATTTGTTGTTGTTGTTGTCTTTTATTTATCTGTATGCCCAGCACGAACGACACACGAAATTGTCGTGTGCTATTTGTGAAAGCCAAGCCCGCGTACTTGGCCAATTAAATGTCAGCAACAGTCCAAAAAAAAAAAAAAAAAAAAAAAAAAAAATACGAGACAACAGTTTTCATAGATCCCAAATGCGCGTGTGTGGTTGTGCGTGTGTGTTGGGTGTATTGCTGTGTAAATGTACGCAATGACTAAATTAGCTATGCTACGCCCTTAAATTGGAACCTGAAGCAATGAAAATTCTGGCAAACAAAAAAAAAAAAAAAAAAAAAAAAAAAAAATGGGGAAAAAAAAACTATGGTCAGCTACAATATTGCTCGAGCGTATTGATTGAAACACGCTGACAGCACACAAATTTGTATAGCGTGAGCCACCGCACTTAACGCCCCAGCTCAACCCTTTCAATATATATATTTATCTATATATACATAATATGTAGACGACTTTATAATACATGTTTAATGAACATACACGCAAAAATTTTATGCTCAACTTGGCCTAAAAATGTTTGAAACCATTTAACAATAGTCTGTCTTTCTCTGGTCTATCGGATCTGTTAACAATATGATATCGCACTCAGTACAGTGGAAGTTTACTGAACTTCGCGTGTTGAAGTGTGTGGCTTAAATGCTTCGTTAGGTTTGGCTGTGTTTGAGTACCTAATTAGCAGATAACAGAACGAAACAGAAAAAAATAATAATAAAATAAATAAAAAATAAAATACAATGTCATGCCTAGGGGTATATAACATAGTATAGTTGATAAGTTCGAATAACCCAACCCAAGGGAATACGATATTCGTCTTTATATATGCACTACTGCCTGAGAGAGCTCTAAATATTCAGTGTTTGCGCAAGTTTTTAGAGAAAATTGTGTAAGATTACGATACAAAAAAAAAAAAAAGGAAATGTTCTAAATTCTTGTTTGTATTGAAACCGATACCAAACATGAGTTTGACTACCCTAAACACTATACAAAGTATCAAAATATCTAAATATCAGCACATTCATTTCAAGGTAAAAAAAAATAACAACATATAGTATGTATGTTTTTTTTTTCTTCAAAGAATTCTTAGACACGAGCGGGAATTTTAACAGGAATTCCCTATGAAGAAACTTGTACCCATAAAAAAAAAATGTCATTAAACAGTTGGAGCGACGACATCTGTGACCCATAGTATACCATATACTATAATGTGTACATTATACACACGGTATTTGTCAACTTCAACTTAATGTTGTACAAAGCGCTTTTTGTTTCTTCAGATTCATGTGTATAAATTAATTGAAAGAAAACTTTCAGATGATCGCGACTATTTGCTTTGTCTGTTTCCCAGCTAAACTGGTTTTGTACCCATCTTGGTTATACATATGTACATACTATACTATTATAGATCGGCAAGTTGTTGGCGAGATAAATAAATAATAGTCAACGTGGAGAGCGACTATTATACTATTATTATTATATCATACCAGTTGAGAGCGGGAAATGCATGTGAAAAACTACAAAACAATGTTGCAATCTAATATGAGTACAATATATTTGCAATTTTGTGTACATGAGTACAATATGGGTTAATGCACTGCGCTGATACTTAATATTTATTTATTTATTTATTATTATTGCAGGCAAAAAAATATGTGTGTGATCGATAAGGTTTGCAAATCTAACGAGAATCTGAGTTAGGAAATAATAAAACATTACAAAGCAATATAAAATGCCCCACAGCAAGGCCATTGTGAAAGCGAAATTGAATGCTCCCGAAACGAGATATAAACAAAGAAAAAAAAATATAGATAAATGTAGAAACCTGTCGATCCAATCGGAAACCGAAAACGAAGCGTACGCGTTAAATTAATCTTCGCCTGGGGGGATACTTTTGCCAAGTATATCATGCGACAACAACAACAACAAAAACGACAACATTCAGTTTCTATTAAATTGTCGGAGAGGCGATAGGCGTAAAACGAAATCAAAACAAAGAACGAGCAACAGCAGCAGCAACAGCGACGCCAGCGCCTGCGGCAACGTCAACGTCAACGTCAGCGTCAGCCACACAACGCGTTCTTTTTGCTTTGCTCTGTTGCCATGTTCCATGTTCCGCGATCCGCAAGTTTTGCGCTGTTTGTTGTTGTTGTTTTTTGCTTTGATTTGCTGATTCTGCTGTTTTTAATTATTTAGAGTTTTTTTTTTTCATCTTCTTGTTTCTTTTGCGTTTTTCTTACTTAATATCATTTAGCGCCCTAGTAGAATTTGTGGGTCAGTAGAATATACACATAATAACGCCAAAGCGAATATGCAAATGGGAAGGCAACAACAACAACAAAACAGAGAGAAATAAAACTCCACGTAGTCGCCTTAACAACAAAGTGAAAGCACAAATTATGCTACATTTTTTTTTCTCTCTGTTTCTCACTCTTGGAAACAGTTAGAAAAAAATAGACACGGAAAGAGGAAATTGATCATGTTGAAATTCACAAAGTATGTTGAGGAGTAACCCCTTTTCTCGAGAAGATATGACTTAGTCATGTTATACATTTTTTTTCCATAATCACTCATGTCTCTATCGAAGATAATGTTAGTTGGGATGGAATGAGAACGCAAAACACAAGAATTCAATTAATTTTTTGTTCTCTATCTAAACAAGATGATGATACAATTAATTTTCTTCAAGCTGCCCTCGCAACGCAAGAGAATGCACGAGATTACTACGCTTAATTAGGTCAGAGCGAAACGCAATCAAGATTAATATTTTGCGATCATCATCAGCAACAAAAACACAACTAGAGTGAGCAATTTATATATATTTTTTATACCCTTCCATGAGTATAACAGAAATAAAACTAAACAGAAAACGCTGAGCGTGCGTGTCTCTGCAAGTGCAAATGTCAGCAGCGCAGTTGACAGCAGGCGGCGAATCTGAGGCGAAAAAATACTTGGTGTTTTTTTTTTTGTTGTGCTACGCAAAGAAAACACCAACAAAACAACAACGAACAAAAAAAAGCCAAATCGTCAGCACTAGTGCAAAAGGCAAGGAATGACAAGAGACGCGGCTTCCGCTTCGCCGCGCCTCACTTCGCCTCGCCTCGCCTCGCCTCGCCGCGCTGCGCTGCCTTGCGCTGCTGATAGAGCGACACGAGCGCAGATTTTAGGCGTAATTAGTTCGCTTTGAAACGCATTAGAGCAAAGGGCTGCGCGAATTGGCGCCAGTGTTGCCACACACATGCAAAAACGCTAAATGATTGCTCTACAAAACAAAAAAAAATACCAAAACATTGACAATTCATCTTGTCAAACATATTTGTTATCGCTGTTATCGATCAAAAATTTGTTGTATTTTTTAGCGGGAAGCTGGCAACCACTGCCAACCCTGACAGCTTATCTGTAAATGTGTAACAAAAAAAAAGGCAAGGCGAATTGAACTCACCTCTTTGACTTTCAGCCGTTTCTTCTCCACCTCAGGATCCGCATGCTCTGCCGCCATGCCCATGGGTAGCTTCAGTTGTTGTCCAGCTCCAGGCAGCGCATTGTTGCTATGTATTGCCGAGTCATCCGGCGAGACATGATGTGGAGCAGCACCTGGTTCCGCAATCTGCTCCTGTTCGACGGGCTGCTCTTGCTGTGCCACTGGCGCTGGTGCTTGTGCCAGTGCATCCCCATTGGCGGCATCGTTAGCACCGCCGCCTGCTGCTGATGCTGCTGCTGCTGCCGCTGTATCCGCAGCACCAGCTGCTTCCGGCTCCTCGAGTATATCACCCAATTCGGCAATAATTTTCTGCTGCAATCTCTGACGATCGCCCATAAAATGTGGATCCTCATCGCGTGGCGCGTGTGCCGCTAGCGGTGGTGCCGGTATAAAGATTTCGGGACCAGCCTTCTGGAAGTGCTTGTAGACGCGCAGGACGCGTTCGCTGCCAAAATTATCCGGCAGCAGGAATATTCCGCCAAAGCAGAGGAAGCACAGGGTCACCAGCACGAGTCCAATTAGACATTTCTCGCGCGAATGGAAGTTCGATTTGCGTCCAATTGGACCGATTCGATACATTTTCACTTCTTCTTTGTGTGCGTGTATGCGTGCGCCTGTATGCGTGTCCAGCTGACCGCGTGTGCGTGTGCGTGTGCGCGCGCGTGTGTGTGTGTGTGTGTGTGTGCGCACTAGTTTCTATTCAACTGGGCAGGCGGCGTCCCAGCTGTTTTTTTGGGCGAGCCGTGTAATGTTATGCCGGCTTCAAAACACATGCACCCGCACACACACAAGCACAGGCATGCACTGTCACTGTCACACCAACACAAACACAAGCACAAGCACACACACTGTTATAACGCAGGCGCATGCAATTCGCTGAGCTTTTTTTTTTACAATGTTTATTTATATTTGTTGATTTTTTGCTTTGTATGTTTTTCCTTATTGTTTTAATTATTTCGGTTTTTTTTTCTTTTTTACTTTTTGTTATTGCAGCTGCATTGTCTTTTGTCGTTCTCGCGTGCCCTATCCTTCTTTTTTCTATTATTACTTGGCTATTTTTGGCAATTTATAACACGTAAGCGATGACGTGCTGCTGTATGACAGAAAGGAAGAGACAGAGTCGTCGCATGAACTATACAACACTAAAGCACACAATGGAAAAAACGAAACACGGAAGGGTGGAGGGGGGAACAAAAAAAAAAACAAGTCGAAATCAAAGCTAATAACAAGCAAATCGAGCAGCGTGTCAAATTTTAGCGCAGCGACGCGGCGTCGTTTACAAACTGCGATGCCGACAGCGACAGAGCATCGTCGTCGTCGTCGTCGTCGGTAGCGTGGCGTATGGCGTAAAGAGGCGCAAAAGAGAGAGGCAAACACAGACGGACGAACGGACGGTCAGACCGACAGTGCGCGACAGCGACAGCGACGGCGACGCACGCAATTTGCAATCAGCGAACAAAAACAACAGAGGCTCTAGTTAATACAGAATACCGTTAACAACCTCAAAGTACCGTACACAGTGAGACAAAGAGAGGATAAAAGAGAGTTGGCGCGCGCGGGGCAGCGAGAGGCAGGCGGGCGTGAGTGCGTGCGCTGCGCTGCTCTGCGTTACTTTGGCGTGTAGGCGACAAACGTCACAGCTGTGCGAATGCGAATTTCGAATGCGAAACGAGGGTGGCTACATATGTATCGCTGCCCGCTGCTGCTGCTGCTACGGCTGCTGCTGAAGCTGACTGGACGCAGACTGCGGCGTCCCCACCGCAACCGTCACCGTCACCGATGTCTGCTTTGATTTTTTGCCAATGACTTTCGTTGCTTTTTTGTTGTTTTTGTGCTGTGCCGTCGGCAGCAGGCACCACTTTCTATTTGGACAGTGCCGCCCCATACATAACATGAAAAAAAAAAATCAAATAAAATAGCAAAAAAAAAAAAAACACAAAATGAAATGGAACAGCTTTAGATTTGGTTAGGAAACTGCCGACCGACCGCCCATAATGTTATGTTATTTACAACAAATTGAACATACACTAATATGCACACACACTCACAACAATTAAATAAACACAGTGCGTCTCGGTCTTCAATTACAATTAAACGCACACTCGCACGGTTTTTAATTTAT
The DNA here is from genome assembly GCA_018901885.1 of Zaprionus kolodkinae. Taxonomy (NCBI): domain Eukaryota; kingdom Metazoa; phylum Arthropoda; class Insecta; order Diptera; family Drosophilidae; genus Zaprionus; species Zaprionus kolodkinae. The sequence continues at coordinate 1,104,399 of JAEIFM010000183.1, read as the reverse complement.
TATTATTATACGTAAGATCACAGTCAGAGAGCAGCAAACATCACACGAACGGGAGCGGTAGAGCGTTTAAAATGTTTCCATTACTTTCATTGTGCACGAATATTTATTGTATTTTGTTTTCTACTTGCATTTCGTATATTTTTGTTGTCACAGCGTTGCCAGAGTTTGCTGTGCTCTGCGGCTGTTTGCCCGCTTTGCAGCACTGATTTTGATATCGAATTACAGAGAGAGAAGGAGAGAAAGAGCGTAAATTAAACTGAAAGCAGCTCTCAGTGTTTGGCACGTCGTTTTAATTTATAATAGATTTATTATATATTAAATAGGCGCCATTTAAATATCAATTGAAATATTTAAAAGATCTGCTGGCAGTATTGCGGTTACTGGGGCGCCAAGATCTGAAAACGCACTTTTATAGAACTCGACGAGATAAGACGAAAATAATAAGTAAAAATTTTTGATTTTCGGCTTAGTTTAGGAGATATAGCCTCCGATAACTGGCCGATTTCCATACATTTTGCAGGCCGAATTGACCAGTGTGACCAGATCTCAAAAAGAATAATCGCCCATATTTTGATAAATGATCATGGTCTCACTGTTAATCAGCTGTTTTTATTGTCAGTTTGCGTTTGAAATTTGATAAGGCCTGTGCTGGTATGACTTTTTCTTCGCAACCCAACAACATTTTGGACGCTTATTTGTGAATGTTACCAATTTATACAAATTTGCTGTTTCTTAACGGCGAATTCTCTTGGGTTTTATTTTAAATTATATATACATATAAATGTTTATAACTGCTGTGCACGTTATTATTATTACTTAAATTCTAGCGCCGCACGCAAAAAATGTTTGAAAAAAAATCGCGCAAGCATAGCACGGCAAATCTAATTTTAATAGTATGCTAACATTGCGCCGCAGGCAAAAAATTTTTGGAAAAAAATCGCGCGATTTTTTTTCAAAAAATTTTTTATCTGCGGCATACATGGTTTGAGTATATTGCGCCGCAGGCGAAAAATTTTTGAAAAAAAAAATCGCGCGATTTTTTTTTCAAAAATTTTTCGCCTGCGGATTACATTATTAAACGATCAAACAAACAGAGCGTTATCAATGTTCAAATGCAAACTGACAACAAACACAGCTGATTAACAGTGAGACCATGATCATTTATCAAAATATGGGCGATTATTCTTTTGAGATCTGGTCACACTGGTCAATTCGGCCTGCAAAATGTATGGAAATCGGCCAGTTATCGGAGGCTATATCTCCTAAACTAAGCCGAAAATCAAAAATTTTTACTTATTATTTTCGTCTTATCTCGACGAGTTCTATAAAAGTGCGTTTTCAGATCTTGGCGCCCCAGTTACCGCAATATCCCCGATCTGCTTTTTGTACACAAATTGTAAAATAAATGGTTGTTAAAGAACCACATAAAAAATACATTTTTTTTTGTATCTTGAGTGTTGCGTACACTTTCGTTTTCATTTATGAAATAAAATAAAACAATGTACATTTTTTTATATTTATTAAATTCAAATTAGATATGGCAGCACTGTTTTTTTTCAAATTTTCTTATTGTACTTGCTTCTTAGCCATATCGATACTTACTTTCCTAATGAATGGAAACTATCGAAACTAGTTAATAAACTTATCGATAGGCAAACTGTGCCAGCTGTGTATTTTTGATTTGTAGCTGAGACAATTTCACAAAGTTTGTAATTTTAAGTAAATAAGACATGGAGAAATGGCTAAGTGATTCGTTATCGAAGTGCCTGGATTGTGTGGTCACGGATCAGATGATGTCGTGGGTGTGCCAAGAGGGATATTTCTATGAAAAGCAAGTTTTATCTCTTTCTCCACTTGCAGCGCCATTTTGGCCATCAAAGATGACCATGACTTTGATAACTATTTTGGTAACCTGCTCAGCAAGGAGAATGAGGAGCATCGTCTGTTTCTGCTCAATTGTCGCCGTATGCTGCTCAGCGGTAAACAGCCACGCAGCAATGTCAAAGGTAAATCGCCCAACTCTGCCCAATCTCCGCCAGCTCAGAGAGGCGGCGGTGGCGCCGGCGGCGGCGGAGCGGCTAAAAAGCAAGGAAAATACGTTAATATGTACAACAGCGAGGGCAAGCTACTGGGTGATACCGTATTACTGAAGGGGCGACGCTTCTGCGACTGCCAGGCCGCAGAGCATAAACTCATTAACAATTGCATGGGCTGCGGTCGCATTGTGTGCGAGCAGGAGGGCAGTGGACCCTGTCTATTTTGTGGTGAGCCTGTCTACACCAACGAAGAGGAACAACAAATGGCTAAATTAAAGAGCGCCAATCCCAAGACGCAGTCCAAGGCACAAAAGAAACAACTACAGCAGCAGCAGCAGCAGCAGCAAACGGCGAAAGATGCCGCTGCCCTGCAGCAGGCACTGGCACAGCGTGACCGACTGCTTGAATATGATAAGAACAGCGAGAAACGTACGACTGTGATTGATGACGAGCTGGACTACTTCCAGGAGAACTCTGTGTGGCTGACCGATGCCGAGCGCGAGAAGTATGAGCTGCTCAAGAGCGAGATGCAGGAGCTAAAGCATGGCAGTCGACTTAATCGAAAAATTCGAGTGGATTTCGCTGGGCGCGAGCTGCCGGATGAGTCGGTGATAACACACGACTATGAGCAGCAAATGATTCGTCAATTGGCTGCCGTGAGTAAAGCAGCATCCGCTGGCAGCGTCATCTCATTAACCGGACACTCGGCAATGGGTCTGGCACCCAATCTGGATGTGGCCAAGCCGCCCGTCTACAGGCCCAGCAAGGAGCAGAAGGAATGGCCAGCACCGCCAACGCATGACGGCTTGGAGCGGGTCTACAATCGTGTGCAGGACAAGGAACTGCTGGAAATGCAAGATATGCGCCAGTGTTTGTCCATGCATCAGCCCTGGGCATCTCTACTAGTTGCAGGCATTAAGAAGTGTGTGTGTTAAGGAATTCTGAATTGTTTGGATTAATATGCATCAATTTCTCTGCAGGCACGAGGGTCGCGTCTGGTACAGCGAGCATCGTGGACGTTTGTGGATTGCCTCGACCGCCAAGGAGCCGCATGCTGAGGACATTGCACATCTGGAGCAATTCTATCGCGAGCTCTATAATGGTAAACTGTTGCGTCGCCTGGCCTTAGGCTCCTCCAAATCCTCCTAATACGCCTCTTGCCTTGCAGATAATGATATAAAGTTTCCCACGCATTATCCTACCAGCAGCCTGCTGGGTTGTGTACACGTGGATAGCTGCCTGCCGCAGGAGGAGTATCGCGAACTGTATCCACAGGGCGAATCGGACAGTCCCTATGTGTTTGTATGCACCAAGCCGGAGCAGTTGCCGCTGCTGTTGCCCGTCCAGGGCGAGCACAAGATCTGTGAGTATATTCTGCAAAGTATTCCTTAGTCCTTACTAATTCTCTCGTTTATCCCTTTTACAGACGAACTGCCACTAAAGACGCACAATGCAGCGTGTAAAACTTTGCTGCGAGCACGTGCCAATAAAGGCTAAACATGCATTCCAATTAAATTCAATTCAATTTAACAAAATAAAAATACGCAAAATTATCAGCTGCTTTTTTTTCAAATTAAAAATTCAAGCGCAATATGCAGCTCACAATGCGATGTATCAAATATCGATAGCTGTTATCGAATGCCGAACTCTAGGTATACCGTGCATCGATGTACTATGTACTTGCTATCGGCTTTTATAACGTATAAATAAAACACAAAAATATACCAAAAGGTTTTTCTTATTTATTTATTTAAAAAATTTGCAATTTTATTAACAAATTGACTCGATGTATTTTAAAAATAATGACAGTTATTTTTTAAAAAACGTTTATGGAATACCATTACTGAGTCTATGTACCCGCTATCGGCTTTAATAACGGTTAAATAAACACACAAAACAAAATTCCAATGTGTTATTTTATTTATTTATTTCATAAATTTGCAATTTATTTAACATATTGACACGATATGTTTAAAAAATAATGGCAGTTACATTTTAAAAAACGTTTATGGAATACCATCACTGAGTCTATGTATCCGCTATCGGCTTAAATAACGGATAAATAAAATACAAAAAATACCAATATGTTTTATTTATTTTTTTTATAAATTTGCAATTCAATTAACAAATTGACATGAAATGTTTTGTAAATGAGTGCAGTTATATTTAAAAAAACGTTGATGGAATACCGTCACTGACACGTTGTATAAATGAGTGCAGTTATATTTTAAAAAACGTTTATGGAATACCATCACTGAGTCTATGCACCCGCTATCGGCTTAAATAACGGATAAATAAAACACAAAAAATACCAATCGGCTTTTTTATTTAGTTATTTAATAAATGTGCAATTTATTTAACAAATTGACACCATAAGTAGTATAAATAAGTGCAGTTATATTTTAAAATTAATTTACATTTTATGGAATACCATCACTGAGTCCGTCTTGTTTGTTTGTTTGTTTTTATGCAATGGTCAATGTGGACGTAGAATATTGGTAAGTTTTCCCGCTGCAATTGACCAGAGTTAATCCAAATCTCTCTGTCCCCATCCACAGCGGCGCCTGCAACTTTGCGATGCAATGTCAGCTGCTGCGCCAATTCCTGCTGGACGCGGCGCCCGACGTGCAGGTCTCATGCCATCAGGGTCGCCGCGGTTCGTTCGAGGTGAAGGTCAACGATCAGCTGGTGCATTCGAAACTCTCCTGCCTGGCATTCCCCCAGCACGAGAGCGTGCTCAGCCAAGTGCAGCGTGCGAAACGAGGTGAAGCACTGGAAACGGCCCAATCGGCGCCCATCACCGACTGCAGCCTGATGTGAGAGGATTAACAAAAGCCAAAGATATTTGTGGACAAAAAATTATTTTATATAGTACAGATACAGATAATGAAGAATATAGCATATAGCTGGCAGCACTAGCGCCTATAGCGATAGCGCTTGAAGTGGAACCACAGCTGGAAGATGTTGTTGTGGAACTGGCAGCGAAAGCCGCGCTTGTAGCTGAACTCCCATTCGCGGTTGACGATCTTGAAGGCGATGTCCTCGTACGGCGGCCCCGTGTGGAAGCGCAGCACAGCAAAGTCTCCGTTGTCGGCACAGGGCGTGAGAAAGTATTGTGGCGTTTGGGATTTATCCATAAGATCTGGATAGAATATGTTGAACTTGTAGCCCTGGACGATCTTTGGCGGCGGATTGTCCATGTCGTAGTGCGTCTGATTGTATTTATTCCATTCGAATCCGGTGTGAACACGATTAAAGTAGCGTGGCTTACGCGGACGATATTTATCAGTGGCCAGCTGAGGCACTGCATCCAGTGTGGTCTCCACACTGAACTCAGCCTCGTCGGCCTGCATCCCTTTGCGCGCCTCGCCGCGCATACGCACCTCCTGCTCTGTCAATTGTGCCGTGTCCACACCACGCTCTGGATGCACCAACAGCAGACGCTGGCGCTGCACACGACGCTCATCATCGCTGTCGCTGTACAGGCCACCCTCGACATTGTCCTCATCGTTGTCGGTCAAGCGGCGTCCGCTGAAGTCTTCCTCTCGCATATAGGTGGGACTATAGCTGCCCAGCTGGTAGAGACGTATCGCATTCTGTAGCTCCCGGATGGGACTATCTGGGTCCTGCGCTTCGCTTGCCTCCTCTTCCTCGCCCTGCGATAATTGTTGTTCCTCTTCCTTGATCTCACGATCGAGTTCCTCTTCCTGTTTTACGGCCGCGGAGGATGATGGCGCATCGCCTGCTTCGTTCTCGCGCTTCAGCAGCTGCAGCTTCTCGCGCAGCAATGCCTGATGACGATCCCGCAGACGAGCTCGTGCCATGTGTGCCTTCAGCTGCGACAACAGACTCTCCCAGTAGCTTATGTCGACGCCATCGGCACGTCCACTGATCTTGGCCTCAATGCGACCACGCATCTCCTCCAGCTGCTTGGCGTTCTTGCCGCGAAAGATATCCGCCACATCCTTGACAACGCTCTGATGGATGCCATCGCGTCGTTGATTCAAGGCGTTCGCCTCGTTCTGATGCAGCTTCTGCTGCTTCTGCAACTCATCCTGGACAATGGTAACCATGTCATTCCAGAAATCCATATGCTTGCCCTGCTCAAGTTCTTCGTATACTTTAATGTCAACCAGCAGATCCTCCAGCTCGTCCATGGGCAGACCGTGAAGCAGCATGTACGGCTCATGCATTTGCATCTCGAGTGCATCCTCGAGCGGCGTCTCTGTGTTGCCAGAGGCCACATATTGGGCCAGCAGATCGATGGGTTTGGCACGTCCGTCGCGAATGCGAATCTCACTGCGTAGGCGAGCTTGCTCCAAGTGGAATTGGTCCTCCTGACGTTGCCATTCCCGAAATTGTACAGCCTCCTTGGCGCGCTGCTGCTGCATGGCGTCCTCCTCGCGTGCCTGACGCTCCAGTTCACGCTCCTGGCGACGCTTCTTCACCTTCTCCAGCTCGCGGCGATTCTCGAGCTGCTTCTGCAGCGACAGCACCTCGACTGTCTTGCTGGACAGATTGGAGAGTCCCTCGACTTCGAGCTTCTTGCCCCAATGGAAGGTTGAAGTCAGATTGGAGTCACCAAAGGGATTATCTTCGTTGGAATATGTCTGGTATTCGTTGTCCCAGCCCATACGCTGGCGTCGACGCTGCTCCTTGGCCTGTTTCTCGCGCAGACGACGTGCGCGTTTCTCCTCGGGCGTCTCCTTTGCCTTCAGCTCTTCCTTAACGCGCTGACGCTCCTCTTGCTCACGCAGACGTCGCTCCTCCAGCGATTGGATGAGTTTTATCGAGCTCACATCGGAACTGCGACCAATTTTGGGGTTTTGTTCGCGTTGCGGCGACGCTGACGATGACGAGGATGAGGAGCTGCTGGAAGATGATGGCGAACGTCTGCGATGCTCCTTGCGTCGTGGTTCCTCTTTCTCTCTGTGCCGCCTGCTGCGACTGTTGCTCCTGTTGCGACTTTTGCTACGCTCCTCCCGTCTTCTATTGTGATCCCGGTCACGGCCACGGTCCCGTTCCCGCTCCCGCTCCCTTTCCCTTTCGCGCTTTAACCCAGCAGGCGATGTGTCTCTCCTTTTGTCATGTTTGTGTTTACGCTCGGAACTGTGAGCTCTAGAGCTTTTCTTGTCACGACTGCGACTGCGACGTCTGGACTTCTCCTTGGGCATTTCGGATGAAATGTGTAAAATCTTAAACGTTTACGAAAAAAAAACAATGCCAAATGATTTGGCTAGCGAGATGCGGTTTATCGTGAACAGCTGCTGATGGGTAATCGATAGTTGCACGAGGCAAGCACGAAATCGTACAACATGCGATATATCGATATTAATTGCAGTCAAACGAATGGAATGCAATATATCGATATTAATGACAGTCGACTATAATTGTTTTTATTGCTGTTGGGTAATGAAATAAAAATTTGCTGGCTGTAAAACAAGCACAAAACAATAGCTAATAAAAACATAAAAAAAAACTAAATAAATAAAATACTGCTAAAACTTCCAGAAGAGTGCAGCGATGTCAGCAAATAGCACGAGATTTTACTATGCATATTTATTTCACCACAATGCGGCCAGAAAACTATCGATTAATCGCAAGATAATTATAATTGCCGGTTGTCTTTCAAGCTGACAGTGGGGTATAAATAAAGCCGATGTAGCTGTAAATGCGTAATAATGCGAGCGGAGTTCAGTGCGGCAGAGCAGCAGCTCATCGATAAGGAGTTCTCCAGGCTAGCAGGTAAGTGGTGGCACCGCTTCTTCAAGTGCCTGATAAGAGGAAAAATGCATACAAAAACACAAACATACAACATATACATAGACAAGTTATTGTAGCTGTAGTAATCGCATTGTCATTGTGTTCATAGATAACACCTACCTAGACCATGCGGGTGCTACACTCTATGCAGCCAGTCAGGTGGCTGCTGCCGCACAGCAGCTAGAGCGAGATGTCATCTGTAATCCGCACACCTGTCGCTCCACTGCCGACTATGTGGATCAGGTGCGCTACAAGTGAGTTTTACTCTTTGAAAATTTCTTAGATCATACTAAGATTATCATAATTTCCATCTAGAATTCTGGAGTTCTTCAACACCGACTCGAAGGATTATCATGTTGTATTCACAGCGAATGCAACAGCTGCAGTGCGTCTGGTGGCGGAACACTTTGATTTCATGGCCGAGGGTAACTTTCACTATACCCAGGAGAATCATACATCTGTGTTGGGTATGCGTCAGTTGGTGAAAGCGAAACGCATCTATGTGCTCGGCCAGGATAAGCTGGAGCAGAATGTAGACAAATCCAATAATAATAATTCTGCCACAACAATCGCTGCAACTGACTCCACGCCGCGGGGCAACTCTCTTGTCACCTTCTCGGCACAGTGTAACTTCAGTGGATACAAGCTGCCACTGACCCTGATAGAGCAACTGCAGCAGCATGGCCTGCAAGAGCCGGGTAAATGCATTTGGAGCGAAAGCGGCGATGCCGGCACCGATGACACCTTTACCCAATGCAATCGGAATAACAATTACTATGTGCTGCTCGATGCTGCCGCCATGGCTGGCTCTAGTCCACTGGATCTGCAACGTTATCGTCCTGACTTCGTATGCCTTAGTTTCTACAAGATCTTCGGCTATCCCACCGGTGTGGGGGCACTGCTTGTGAGCAGGCGGGGAGCAGAGGTGCTGCGCAAGCGTTATTTCGGTGGCGGCACCATTAACTATGCCTTCCCACACACCATGGAGTATCAGATGCGTGACGCATTCCACGAACGCTTCGAGGATGGCACATTGCCGTTTCTATCGATCGTGGAACTATTGCAGGGCTTTCGCACCATGGAACGTCTGATACCGGGTCACAGCATGGAGCGTATATCGCGGCATGTGCACGATCTGGCGCGTTATTGTGCTGATGCAATGGCGCAGCTGAAGCATGCAAACGGAAAACCCCTCATCGAGCTCTACAACACCGCTGGCTATGCGGATCGTTCAAGGCAAGGCGGTATCGTTGCTTTCAATGTACGCACCGATAGTGGCGGCTATGTGGGATTCGGTGAGGTGGCCTGTGTGGCTGCACTGCATCGCATACTGTTGCGCACCGGTTGCTTCTGCAATGTGGGCGCTTGTCAGCGTTATTTGCAGCTCGACGAGCAGGCAATGGATGCGATATACAAGCGTGCCGGACGTGTTTGTGGTGATTACTTTGATCTCTTGGATGGACGGCCAACGGGTGCGGTGCGCATCTCATTGGGCTACATGACACGCCGCGAGGATATTGATCGTTTGCTGGCAATGTTGCGGAATAGTTATGTGAATGTGAGACCACAGCAACGTCTCATGTTTATCGAGGAGCAGGCCGAGCAGTTGCCCAAGCCATTGCAGCAGCGTGTCCAGCGTTTGCGTCCACGTCTTCTACAATTGGCCATATTTCCGGTGAAATCATGTGCTGCCTTCAAGATCAACGAACTGGACAAGGGTTGGCCCCTCACACATCAGGGATTGCAATATGATCGCGAATGGATGATTGTCGATATCAATGGCATGGCTCTTACCCAGAAACGTTGTACGGATCTGTGCCTGCTGCAGCCTCGCATTGTTGGCGATCAGCTGCAGCTGCATTTTGGACGCAGCGATGATGCCGCCGACTATGTCCGCCTGCCGCTTGAGCTGAGCGTGCAGGCTGCAAATTCGGCACGTTGCCGCAGCAAGGTTTGTCGCCAGCCCATCGAGGGTTACGATTGTGGGGACGAGGTGGCCACATGGCTGAGCATACAGCTTGGTCTGGAGGGATTGCGTCTGTTGCGTCAGTCAACGCAACGCAGTGTGCCGGGTGCACAGAAGCAGCAGCAGCAGCAGCTCAGTCTGGTCAATCAGGCGCAGTTTTTGCTCGTGAATCGCGCCTCGGTGCGTTCGCTGCAATTCGAGGAGCCACTGGATGAGACTGTGGATCGTTTTCGTGCGAATATCATTATTGATACAGATGTGCCGTTCGAGGAGCTTGAATATACCCAGCTACGTATTGGGAATGTGCATTTCCAGGTGAATGGTCCGTGCCAGCGTTGTGATATGATCTGCATCAATCAGCGGACGGGAGAACGTTCACCCGAAACGTTGACCACCATTGCACGCATGCAGAGCGGCAAGATGAGATTCGGCATTTACATTACACGTGTCCAGGATGAGCTGGACAAGCAGGATGAGCTGCAGCTGACCTGTGGCGATACCATTATCATTAGTTAATTGTTCTATACATCACATACATTACCAATGTACATACATCACTTTTGCCGACATTCCAGTCGGACGAACTACTTACTCCATGGAATATGTAGTAGCTACTAGCTACGTTATCGAGTTCATCGTAGCGAGGTTCCACTGTTTGGCTTCGTGTTACAACACTTTGTTTACCTCTCTTGCCAGTCGCGTATCGTATTATCGCAATGATAACAAATGTATTCTTTATTATTCATTATGTTTATTGAATTGTTTTATGTTTGTAAATAAAATTGGGGAGATTGGATTATGGAAAAACCAGAAGGCGTGTCGAATTTAATTTGCTGCAATCTATACGTGTTTTAACTGTAGTATTTTTTTTATTTATTATTTTTCTTCAGATCACGTTCTTTTTAAACATATCGGAAGCAAACTGTGCATAAGTTAATTTTGGCGTGACTAAGGGAAAATATACAAATCTCATAAGACATCATTAAAATAATCGTTTGAAATCTATATATCTAAAATTTCATAAAATACTATAATATACCAAATACTATATTAATATAAACAATACGCTGAAAATTAAGATGATTGTATAAAATTGCAATTTGTAAATTTCATAATATGAATTTTGGCTTAAGCTGCTAGGATAAGCCTTTTGCTATCTATCTATCTAAAATTTCATAAAAATAATCGCGAAAAAAATATAATATTTATATATAAAATACGCTGAAAATTAAGATGATTGTATAAAATTGCAATTTATAAATTATGGGAAAAACTGCCTTTAGCTGCCTGGGTAAGCCTTTTACTTGTCGCAGTTAACTTTCTCTTGCCCCATTAATTTTTTTTGTTTACCTAAATTCCCATTTATTTACAAAGCACATAGTCGATTTCTGCACACTCCTTCGCATCCTTTTGTATTTGTTTTGTTTATCGACAAAGCAGCGCGCCAACACAATTAAATATCGCACGCATCCTCGCCGCTTGTCAAGCAATCGATAGCATGTGTGGGCAGGGAGGCAATCGATAATGTGCTTTTTTTTGCCTGGTGGCGGCAGTTGCGACGGCAACAGCTCCAAGCTGTGCCTGTCAATAAGGCGCCACTTAGTACGCAAACGAAGCTGCAGGCGAACGGACACATTCACTGCGAGAAAAAGGAGACGAGCAGCAAGAGACACACACGCACACACAGTGTGGAACGCAAAAATGGTCTAAAGAAACCTGAGCGTACGAAAATAGAGAGAGAAAGAGAAGGAGAGAGCCCCTCCAAAAAGTATGCAAAACAAAGAGCTGAGCATAACGGGGCAACGAGCCGATTTTAATTCGTCCCTCTTTATTTGGCAACAATCAATTCAACAATAAACAACAACAACAACAAAGACGAAAATGTGAAGCATTCAAGTTGAGTGCCATTTTATACACGTACATGTGTGTGTGTGTGTGTAAATATACATACATATGTACATATACGTTACGTACTACATGCGTGCGTGCATATGCCAAAATACGTAATTATTTTTTGACAACGCTTTTTCAAGTGGAACCAGAAGAAGACGCAGAAGAAGAAGAAGACAAACAACAACAACAGAAGCGCGCAGCAGCCGCAGTGTGCGTGTGTGTGTGTGTGCTTGCCAGCGTGTATGTGTGTGTGCTGTGTGTGCGAACGTGCACTTCGTACACTTTCCTAACAAATACAACGAATATAAATTTTGATACAAAAGCAGCAACAAAAACAAAAAAAACATAAATATAAATATTATTAACAATTTATAGAAAAATCGAAGAATAACAAAAACCCAACAGCAGCTGGGACAAGAGAGAGTGGGACAGAGAGAAAGAGGTGCCAAAAAAAACGCTAACAACGTCAGAGAGTAAGCTGAGCGTAAGCGTGAGAGCGAAGGCAGAAGAGCAAAGAGAGAGAGAGAGAGAGCGAGAGCGAGAGCGAGGGAGAGCGAGCGACAACGACGACGCATAAACAAAACTGAAACTGAAAATATTTGCCCAAAGTATTACATTGTATACCCGAAAGGCGAACAAAGAAACAAGGAAAACCCCAAGAAACAGCAGCAGGACAGAAGAGAGGAGGAGGAGTAGAAGAAGGAGCAGCAGCAGTAGTAGTCAAAATGAATATGCTACACAGTTTCAGCAGCGGTGGCGCTTCCAGCGCTGCGGGCGATGCCACCGGCGGTGAGTGGGACAAAAAACTTTTCACGTTTTCCTTTTTAGTTCGTTTTTATTTTTTTTCTGTTTTGTTTTTGCCCCAAAGCAGCAGCAATTATAACAAAAGCGCGAGAGAGAGAGAGAGAGAGCGATAGAGATATGCCAGTTACTTGTATAATATATGTATGTATATGTATGTGTGAGTGTGTGCGTGTGCGTGTTTGTGCGTGCGCTGCCGATGATTAGAAAGCGTCGCAGCTGAAGGTGAGAAAGCGAAATGATTTCGCTTGGGCTGCAAGACAAATGCGAGTATATCGAAACTTTTCGCCACAAAACTTTTGTAATTTATGTGGCGAGCTGCCAGTGTGTGTGTGTGTGTGTGTGTGTGTGGAGTCACGTAGCTGCTCATACTACGTGTGTGTATATGTATAGTACGTAGTATCATACGCACGGCCAAAATACACACTGTGCTCTGATACCGCCATAATACCGGTAACTTTTTTTATGTAGCATACTTTTTAGTGCCGCTACGTGAAGCATTCGCAATTTCTTTTCTTTTCTCTTTCTCTTTCTCTTTTTGTTGTTTTTTTTCTTTTTGTTGAAAACTTTATCATTATTATGGATTATTGGGCATACATATGTATGGGTATAGGTATAGGTATATGTCTGTCTGTCTGTCTGTGCTAATGGCCGCCTCAGGTAACTCTGTGCGAAATTGATTTGTTATCGCAACTTGGCAGCGAATTAATGACTCAACTTGCAAAAAAGAAAATACAAAAAAAAAAGAAAAGTTTTTTTTTTGATTAGTTTGTTACTTAAAGAACTGCGTGGTTCGGCTTAATGAAGCGTTATGCGAAAATAGAATTTACTTCAACATGCTGGGGGGAGATTTAAGTTATTGAATAAACTTTATTCGCAGATAAAAGCTACTTATTTGGCTGAGAGAATGCTGCGTATTTTTTTTTTTTTTTTTTTGACTTATGTACTTGATATCTGCGATAATCTTTTAAGTAGCCTTAAGCTTTGTTCTCTGGAAATTGATGCGCATTTTGGTTTAAATTGAGCACATGCTAGGCTTTAAATTTCAGGCTAACTGCAGGAAGTTTTCTCCCTAAAAAAATCATCGTTTAAAATTCTTTTTTCTAAGAAATTTATGTTTTTAAAGCGGATTTAAACTTGCAGAGGATTTTTTATTTTAGTTTCTAGTTTCGAAAACTTACAAATGAAATTTGAATTAAAATTTGTATTTAGTTTATTAAAAAAAAAAAAAAAAAAACAAAAAAATGAAAATAATATCAATAAGCTCTATAAAAAATAGAAATTTTCCATATAGGCAACTAAAACTTTCTATAAGTTTAGTTTTTTTAATAAATCTCGAAGCGCTTTTTATATGCAAAAACCTTAATAATATAAATAACTATAGATTAATTTGGGTTTCTTAAAAAATAATGAAAAAAATTTAAAAAAAAAAAGAAAATTTTCCCATTTTCGACAAGTCTAGTCTCGCCATAACAAAATCTCTTAATAAAACTAATCGATTCGATTAAAGCTCACTCAAGAATTGATTGGCATTTGCCGTTAGGCGAATGAGGACTTGAGGACTTGAGGGCTTTGGAAATGCGGCGTAATGCCAATATAATTGCCCCCTTGTACTGTTTACTTCTTTCTGTTTGCGTTCGTACCATCGCTTATTATCATCATCATCATCATCGTCATCGTCATCATCATCGAGTGTGCGTCCTTGAAGTGTACGAGTGCAACGGGTGAGTCGATGGCGATGTCGATGTCGATGTTGATGCATTAAATGCCACTAATTGCCATCGATTATTTATGTGTGCATTTTAACGAGAATGTTTTCTCTGCGGTTGGCGGTTTAAGCGGGAGCAGGAACAGGAGCTGGAGCTGGAGCAGGAGCTGAAGCAGGCGGCGGCGGTACTGCTGTTGCTTCTCCGGCCGAATGTTGGTGGCAATTAAATTACGCATACGCAGCGTGGTGTGCACACACACACACACACGCACAGCTTGTTGCGCACCTGAGTGAAATGCAAAAGTTCAGGGTCAAACAGGAAATTTGCATTCATCATTCCCACGCTCGACCACCCGCACCGGCAGCAAGCAGGCAAGCAGACAGGCCGATCCCAGCTGTGTGTGGCCTGTTGCGATGCCACGACTGCTCCTGCCCCCCTGCCTTGCTGCCTGCTCCTGCCCTGCTCTCTGCCCTGCTCCTGCCCTGCTCCTGCCCTGCTCCTGCCCTGCTCCTGCCTTGCTCTTGTCCTGCTCCTGCCCTGCTCCCTGCCTTGCTTCTTCCCTGCTAATTCCCTGCTTCTGCCCTGCACGCGCATATCTCCTGCGCTGCCTTTGTCAGGCTAATTGAGCAAATATCGGTTTTTAATGACAGCTTCCCGGCACGGTAATTGCATTTCCCAATCCCCCCTTCCCCACGCCCATCCCTCATCCAAGCCCGCGAGGGCGTCTATGTTATTTAAGCCTGTCCCACCTGTCCTACCCTGCCCCGCCGCCCATTTTGTTCACCTACACACGTTGCATTTGATATTCATCAAATTGGCTGGCAATTTCAGTAATCTGAAGCGCATTCCCATTCGCATTTCACTCTCTCCCTCTCCCTCTTTCTCTCTTGGCCATGGCCAAGGTAGCCCGCACACACACATGCCTAAACTCTCACACACTCACATGGGGTGGCAAACATATGTTCGGGTCCAGCTTCCATTTACAATATGGCGCTGTCAAGCAAAATGCCTGTGGGGCGAGAAAGAGAGAGCGTGAGAGAGGAAAGGAAAGGGGAGAGAGGGGCTGCTGCTGTAACACGCTGTCTGTCTTGCTCTGACGTACGAAGGGGGCGCGCGCACGCTTTCACGCCATTCTGGATTGCCATCTCGCTTGCTCGCACACTGTCTCTCTCTGTGTGTGTGTGTCTGCCTGTCATCAGCTGTTTTATGTTGTTCAGGGTCAAGAGTGTGTGTGTGTGTGCGGCGTCGCAGGTGTAGCTAACACGCACACACCGCAATCCGACACACTCCCCCTCCTCCCTCTCCCTCACACACACACACACTAATGCAGTGTGCCCACGCTAGGTACACACGTTGTGTCTAGTTTACGATTCAGGAAAGCTTTTATTTTGCTTCATTTTCTTCGTCGTCTTCAGGACAGGGCAGGGCAGGGCAGCGCAGTCAAGGTTACGCCAAGCCAACCACCCCACCCCCTTCCCCTCCCACTCCTCCTCCTCCTGCCAAGTGGTTACGTCTTGGATTCAACCGTTAATTGAACTGTTTTATGCATTACTCAAATGGGTTTAAACTGGCAATATTAAATGGACTTAATCTTCCTTCTCTCGCCCTTAGTAGCGCAATATAAATGCTAATACCGGGCCACCTTTTTGCCACTCTCCCTATCCTCCCCCTTCATCTCTATCTTCTTCTTGTTTCTCTACGCCGTATTGATAAGAAGCGTAAATAAAATTGGAATAAATTAGATTGAATAACAAAATGCCGGGGCGAGGTTGTTGGGCTGAATAGTTTTTTCCCAGAAATTCGATGTTTATTTAAACATATGCGCAGCACAAATACAATGTGTACGTATATGAAGGCTTCTCTATAATATGTATTTACATATACATATATATATGTATATTCCAATGCAATTTCAATAATACTCTTGCATAAATTGCCAATAAGGCTTATGTAGCTGGAGATATGCATAAAAGAATAAAAGACTGACTTTAGTTTGTAATATGCAATATGCTTAAGTAAGATTTTTATATATATAATCGGGATTATAATTTATCAAGTAATTAAATGAATTAAATAAAAATTGAGTAAAATTTTTATATAAATAATTGGGATTATAATTTATCAATTAATATGGTAGACGCAAAGAGACTTGACTGTTTTATAGTTAAACTTAAATGGTAAAAATAAAATAAATAATAATAAAAAATAAGAAGTCATTAAAATTATATTAGGGAATTTTTTTTTTAAAGAATTCTATAGAACCGACAGTTTTTTAGCTTGAAATATATTGAAATCTTCGAGAAATAGTGTTGAAAAAGTAAAGATAATTCTTGAGGCAATTTTTATTTACTACTAAAAGCCTTTGAGATCATATTCCTAAGCTGAACTATTTATGTACAATATAAAGAGTCTTCTCTGCAGTCCCAAGATCCTGTTTTAGACGCGGCTCTCTAGATAGTATGCCTGAATATACCCAAGAGACGAATAGTTATTGTGCTTATATAGTACATATGTTATGTATGCATGTGTGTGTGTGTGTTAAGTGTTGCGCATAAATCGAAGATGAGCTCCATTGGGCTGCCATGTCACGTAGACGCTATCTGAAATCCTGTCCATCCAATTTCCATTCTAATTAGAAGAAGCGCGCGCCTTTTGGGCTAGGTTCAGCCTTTTGGTATCCTATTAGCATATTTCTCTATCTATATGTATATGTATATGTATATGTATATTTACATATGCTTTTGTGTGCATGTTCGTGTGTGTGTGTGTGTGTGTGATTGAGGTCGTTCTGGAGTTCAGAGCAAACGCAATCCCGGCCAGAGTGGGGAGTGGGCCGTAGACGAGGCGAGATAAGTGCGTTCGTTGACTGTGCCATCAATCAAGTCTTCTGACCAAGGGCGGAACTGCCTGTGGAACACTAGGGTTGGGTATTGGTTTTTGCAGCTATCCATTACGTCGTTTATGCGGGAGAATTGTGGAAATACGTATAACGAAAATGGACAATAGGTTTAGGCGAAAGAAATGAGGCTATAATATAAGCAAATAAAATTTCTATTTGTATAAGTAATTCTTCTTAAATATTTATTTTATTATTTATTTATATTGTGTATTTATTTATATAATAAAATATAATTTATTTATTTATTTTTTAATTAGAGAAGTCTAGAAATACGTGTACTAAAATAGACAATAGGTTTAAGCGAAAGAAACGAGGCTATCATATAAGCAAATAAAATTTGTATTTGAATAAGTAATTCTTCTTAAATATTTGATGTATAATTTATTTATAATATATATTATTTATTTATTATATTGTTGTTGCAACCTTTGTTTTTTAATGGCATGTTGGCTGGCTCGAGGTCAAGTTTCCTTGATTAAAATAAAAACAAGTTGTTTTTATTTTCTCCTTATTTATTTATATAATAAAATATATTTTATTTATTTATTTTATAATTTATTTTTTAATTTTCATAAACTTTTAAAATTTTTTTTAATGACATGTTGGCTGGCTCAAGGTCAAATTTCCTTGATTAAAATGAAAACAAGTTGTTTTTTATTTTCTCCTTATTTATTTATATAATAAAATTTATTTTATTTATTTTACAATTTCCTTAAACCATTTATATTGTTTTTCTTTGTTTGTTTACTTTATACACGCGGAGTTGCCACCTTATTGAACTGAGTTAAGTTGGCTGCGGCAGAAGCGCATGCAAAATGTGCGTGTAAGCGACAATTTAATTTATTTAATTATTATTATTATTTTTATTTATTTCACTCTGATTGCATGAATTGAATTACGCATAAACCAAGTATATACAGAGAGAGAGAGAGAGAGAGAGAGAGAGTGAGAAAGAGGGATCTAGGGTCATGTTAGTCATTATCATAGTATGCACAAAATACAGCAAAAAAAGGGGTTGAGATTTAATGGCAATTTTCGGTCTGATTCCACATTAATTTAACATATTTACACACACACACACACGCACATAGCAGATGTGGAGCTTAAGGAACGCCTGATTGCGAGCGTTAAGAAGGAGGTGAAACAACTGATGGAGGAGGCGGTGACCAAGAAGTATGTGCACGAGGAGAGCAGCTCGGTGACATCGTTGTGCGGCGCTGTCGAGGCCTGCCTCAGTCATGGGCTGCGTCGTCGTGCCCTCGGGCTATTCAAGACATCATCGACCACCGCATTGATACAGAAGATCGCGAAGATTTGTCCCGAAGCGGATTACGTTAGTCGACGCCTATTGGAATTGGAACTGGCACAGGAGAGTCATGCGGTCAGTGGCAAACGTTCGTCCTCATCCAGTGACAGCATCATCAAACCAAAATTGTTGAGCAAAGGTAGTGGTAGTAGCAATTCGGTGACCACCATCAATACGGTTGTCTCCTCGGGCAACAACAACAATAGCAACAGCAATGGCAATGGCACCGCATCGGCATTGGGTAAATATCTATGGATACGTCTGGCACTCTATGAGAAGCGATTGGCTAAGATTATCGAGCATCTGGTGGGCAATGCACAGAGTTATTATGATCGTGAGGCGCTGGTCGCCGATCCCGATTATGGTTCCATACTCAGCTCCCTGCTGGTGGGTCCCTGTGCGCTGGAGTTTACGCGTGCCAAGACTGCCGATCACTATTGGTCGGATCCCTGTGCGGATGAGCTGGTAAGTCGCGCTCTTCCCTTCTTCTACCTCTCTCTCATTCCTCTTCTTTTTCTTGCTCTCCCCAGGTGCAACGTCATCGCATCAGCTCGGGCAATCGCACACCGCCCACCTGTCATCGACCGATCATCAATTTCAAGCGCAGCCTGCACACCAGCTCGGAGGATACCAGCAGTGGCAGCTACAAGGCCTGCTCGCCGGCGAGCGTGGCCAAGGATTATGTCGAATCCTTGCATCAGAATTCACGTACCACACTGCTCTATGGCAAGAACAATGTACTCGTGCTGCCCAAGGATGTGGCTGAACCCATGCCTGGCTATCTGAGTCTGCATCAGAGCATTCAATCGCTGACCATCAAATGGACACCGAATCAATTGATGAACGGTTACAACGATGCCGATGGCACGGACAAGAGTTTCTATTGGGGCTATGCGCTCAATATTAATGTGGATGAAATTGTCTATGTGCATTGTCATCAGAATCGTGGTGGTGACACTGGTGGCACCATCATTCTGGTGGGTCAGGATGGTGTGCAGCGACCGCCAATACATTTCCCTGAGGGTGGACATCTGCAGGCGTTCCTTAGTTGTTTGGAGACGGGGCTCTTGCCGCACGGACAGCTCGATCCGCCGCTGTGGTCGCAACGTGGCATTGGCAAACTCTTTCCATGGCCCAAGAGCGTGCGTCGACACATTCTGCCCTCGGTGATGGAATCCTCCAGTGATGAAACGCCCATCGATTATGTCTTTCGTGTGGTTAGCAAGTGCCAGCACGAGGAGTTCTGTAAGTGATTGCGGCGCTGATTGCTTTATGCTTGCTTTCTCATACTCTCCCTTGCTCCCTCTAGTGGCCAGTCATCCCATATTGGAGCTGGGACGCTCGAGCCCGCGGCGCAAGCATCTGGGCAGCTGCTCCACCACCGGCAGCAGCGACTGCTCCAGCAAGAGTCTGTCCATAGATCAATCGTTGAGCAATCCAGATCCACCGTTCATACAGGCCAGTCAGACGGCCAGCATTGAGCTTGTCTGCTCCACCATGCGACGTCAGATCATCTCACGCGCCTTCTACGGTTGGCTAGCCTATTGTCGCCATCTCTCCACGGTGCGTACGCATCTGTCGGGCCTGGTCAATGGACGCATCACACCGGATCGTAAGTACAGACTTTCTCTCTCTCTCTCTCTTTATTTATCTATTACTCCTCCCTCTTGCAGTGGGTGCAGATGAGCAAGGCTTGACCCGTGAGAAGTGGCAGCAGATGCATGTAGATGGCGTCGTGGCGGGCGAGCAGGAACTCTTTCGTCTGGTCTACTTTGGTGGCGTCGAGCATGAGCTGCGCAAGGAGGTCTGGCCATATCTGCTGGGACACTATGCCTTTGGCTCGACACCTGAGGAGCGTCAGAAGCAGGACGAGACCTGCAAGCATTACTATGAGACCACAATGAGCGAATGGCTGGCGGTGGAGGCAATTGTGCGGCAGCGGGAGAAGGAGAAGACTGCGCTGGCAGTGGCCAAGCTCAGTGCGGAGCAGGCACGTCTGGCGGCCAATGCGAATGCCAACAGTGGAGAGCATGAATTGCTGCCCAATGGGAGCGCACAGATGGTGGATTTGGATGAACCTGATCTGGAGGGCGATAATGATGTTTTTGACGATAACGATTTCTCGGACATATCCGATCCAGGTGATGAATTCGATGAGCAGGCGGCAACAGAGACCCCAAAGGAGCCGCAGGAAGATGCGCAGGTGGAGGCACAACCAGAGGTGCAGGTGGAAACGGAACCAGAGCCAGAGCAGCTGGTTGACAAGCAGCTCAGCGAGCAGGTGGTGCTGGAGTTCCAAAATATCGATGATATGGAACCACTGCGCCTGCAAGAGAATTGCTTTGCCGACTCTGAGGCTGAGGGTGATCTGGGTCTCACCCTGGATTGCAGTGGAAACATCCTTATGCTCAGCATCAAAAGTTCCCCCTCCACCAGCAGCTACGAGACGGTGGGCAATGAGTTTGCCGATCTCACCGATGTCAAGGCACTGGACGAGACGGAAGCAGAGGTGGATGCCGAGGGTGATGCCTGCGGTCAGTTGAGTAAATTCCACAGTGCCGACGATGTGCGTCACGATGAGGAGCATCCTGCGACGGCGGTAATCATCACTGAGGCCGCTTCCCTCGATGATCTGGATGTGCAGGGCGTGGACGATGAGCTGACCGAGGAGTTTACCTCGCGCAAGACCAGCCTAATGTCGCCGCTCAACGAGGATATCACGGTCGTAGCTTCACTAGATGCCCTGCAGGAACCGAAGTCCGCCTGTGTCTCACCAGCCAGCTCCAATGGGGGTGTCTATAGCGTCGAGCTGCTCGAACAGTTCGGTTTGAATCTACATCGCATCGAGAAGGATGTACAGCGTTGCGATAGGAATTATTGGTATTTTGCCAACGAGAACCTGGACAAGCTACGCAACGTGATATCCACATATGTGTGGGAGCATCTGGACATTGGTTACATGCAGGGCATGTGCGATCTGGTCGCCCCACTGCTGGTTATCTTCGACGACGAGTCGCTCAGCTACAGCTGCTTCTGCAAGCTCATGGAGCGCATGATCGACAACTTCCCCAGTGGCGGTGCCATGGACATGCACTTCGCCAACATGCGGTGGGTGTAGCGTAGAGTCCCAGTCGACTTCTGACACTCCAACTAACCTCTCTCTGTCTCTTTCCCCTTTTAGCTCTCTCATTCAAATACTCGACTCGGAGATGTACGACCTGATGGACTCGAACGGGGACTACACGCACTTCTACTTCTGCTACCGTTGGTTCCTGCTCGACTTTAAGCGCGAACTAATCTACGACGATGTCTTTGCCACATGGGAAGTCATCTGGGCAGCCAAGCACATCGCCTCTGGGCATTTTGTGCTCTTCCTGGCGCTGGCACTGCTTGAAACCTATCGCGATATTATACTATCGAACAGCATGGACTTCACCGATGTCATCAAGTTCTTTAATGGTGAGCAGAGGAACGAGCTTATATAATCTTGTTCCTTATCTCATAATCTCGAACTCGTTTCAGAAATGGCCGAGCGACACAATGCCCAATCTATTCTGCAGTTATCGCGCAGTCTCGTCCTGCAATTGCAGACAATAATCGAGAACAAATAAGTCTCTTCGATCTTCAAATGGGAACCTGAAATCAAGGATGGATGGATTGCATCTGTGCATCTGTGTGCTTTAGTCGAGTGTGTGTGCGTGTGTGAGAGTAGCGTGTTAGTTGAACAGCACGTAGGCGTAGGCTCATTGGGGCCACATTAGTAGTTATCGATAATTTGTTATCGATCAGCTTTCAGCCAATATGCAATATTGTGTAGCAGTCGTACTTCCTAATCAGTATTGGAGTTGTAGTAGAGAGAGAGAGCACCACATACATATATACGATATGCATAGATAGCTTGGGTTGGTCGAACTATCGATAGAACTATCGTATGGTTTGGATCGCAAAAGCAAAGATAATTAGTATGTTTAATTTATGCTAGTACAACGATCATTTAATTTATCATTACTTGTACGATAGTACTATCGATAGTCACACGAATGTACAAAACTATCGATAGTAATATCTGAAACGGGAGACCTTTAAACTGGTCGTACATCATTTTTTTGTATACTCTAATATTGTACCAAAAGTATCGAATGAAAGGTTTCCTATTTTGAAATAGTATTATAATTTTCACACATCCGATAGTACCACCGATAGTTCTAGAGCCATGTAGAATGTCTTCAATGTATGAATGTAAGCAAAAAGCACCGTTAGTCGCTTCGCCATGGAGGCGGCACAGTTGTTGTTAGTTAGTTATCGATAAGTAGCAGTTATCGAGCCAATTTGCAACCGGCTGGGAATCGTTTTAGAAAACGCCTGAAGTCAGCACATTTTGTTAACCATATGAAATTCAATATAATACGAAAGCGATTAACGATAAACGATAACGATAAGCGATAAAACACTGTTAAGTCAAAGACAAATGCAAAACGAAACAATGCCGTAAAAAGAAATGTAGTGACCTGAAATGCAAAACACACACACTAAAAGAAAGCGAAAAAAACACACAAAACGAAGAATCGAAAACAAAGTTATTATCGATAATATTTATACATATACATACATATATACAAACATATATATATATACCTATATATATTACCTATTTAGAGGCAGTTCCATAATATTTATACGTTTTGTATATTCAGAATGAAGAGAATATTGTATTATATACATACTACATATATATACATACATCGGCATATATATATATAGTATATACAGATAACTATATACAGATATACACATAGATATATATACATACATTTGCACCAACTGCAATGCTGTGCGGGTTTTACGGGCGGGAATTTTAGATGGGGAACAGCAGCTGTTCCCAAAATTGTTAAATGATATGTTATGGTTACACACACACACACACACACACACACACACACACACACAGATACAAACTATACATACTCGCACAAAAATACCTAAAACATGTACTAAATATTGCAATTGTTTTGTGGCAAGGTGCTGAACTTTTGTACTTGAAGAATCAAGAGAGAAACAGATAAGATAAGAACGGCTTGCTTTGGCCTGGCCAAAGATATCATATCCTTGCAGAAGCTAGCATATATACCATATATACTGTCTAAAATTTGTTATATTTTACAGTATCTTTATAAATCCCTTTCGCCATAATATTGATCCGTTTGGGCCATTCGGCAAGTTCTGCAAGGATATGCACCAAGGGCCGCAAGTTAACTCTGATCCAGGGATCCTAAACAAATTGACCAGATCGCAGATAGAACGATATAATATTATTGCGGCCAATTGTAGAGATTATTTATATACGAATTGTTAAAAGACGAAATTGTTGTTTGCTTTTAGTTACAATTAGTACATATATATTATTATACATATATGAGTGGTTCGATCGCAGGCCTGTCATAATATATACAATATATATCTACAATATAATAGACTATATACATACATATATCCGGATATATATTTGCATGTGTATTTGTATTGTTGTATAATCGATAACCAAAAAAACAGTAAACAAATCAAAAATTCTTTCCGCCGATTTCGATGGAAATACACTCTCAGGCAATTTGTATACCCTGTACCTCGCAGAGTTGCGGCTAGCATGGACTGCTCGCTCTCTCTCTCTCTCTGTCTCTCTTATAAAAAGTATTTACCGTCCGTTAAGTGAATGAGAGTTAATTGTTGAGAATATTCTGATTTATTCATTTAGAGCGTGTGCGCTGTTTGTGGTACAGGGTATCGATTAGTCGTGCAGCTAGCGACTAAAGTACACTTGTTGATTTTTGGTTTGGCTTTGTTTTTTTTTTTTTTTTTTTTTTTGGTAAGTGCAGGCGCACCAAATTCTCCCTCCATTGGGCTAAAGGTTTGTTGTTTACACACATGTATTGCATAGAAAAACACACACACACACACATACACCTACACCTACATACGATACATATATAGTAATAACAAATTATCGAAAGGATAAGCAAATAACAAATAACTGCGAGTAGCACGCTTTTTGTGTATAGAAAAGAAAAAAAAAACAAAAAACACCCCAAACAAAAAACCAAAAAAACAAAACGAAGAAAAAATCGAAAAAAAAAACTTAATGTGATTTCTTGTTGCTTCTTTGAATATGAATATTTTTGTAAGCGCTAAAGAAATTATATACCATATATATACATATATATATATACAAGATACATACAAAATATAAGGCGATAAACCGATAAAATCTAGATAAATACAATTATATACACGGGTGCGTAACACATAAACGATATATACCATATATACCATGTAAATGTATATTTTGTTGATAGAAATGGAGTCAGGGTGAAGTTGTGCGGGTACATTTCGATACCCTTTTGATACGCAATGCCACAATTCGGGCCCTGAACTCGTATAGTACCTATGTACCTACATATGTAGATTCACACACACACACGCATACAATGAAAGTATAGATATTATAATGGCAACTGTTGCGGGTTCTACATAGTTATGTTGCATACTTTGCAGGGGGTCGCTGCCGCAACAGTTGAACATGTTATGGTTTTAAAGC
This sequence comes from Zaprionus kolodkinae, assembly GCA_018901885.1. Classification (NCBI taxonomy): domain Eukaryota; kingdom Metazoa; phylum Arthropoda; class Insecta; order Diptera; family Drosophilidae; genus Zaprionus; species Zaprionus kolodkinae. The sequence goes on along the minus strand of JAEIFM010000183.1, from coordinate 1,079,437 downwards.
GATCTCTTCAGCATGATGAACAAGCTAGTTGCATAGATTACACACACACACATACACATACATGCATATATACATACATATTTAAAAAAAAAAAGCGAAAACTATAAAAATAAATGTGAAATATGCAAAATTGTTTACAAACACCAGAGAAAATTGCAAAAAAAAAAAAAAAAAAAAAAAATGTGTTAATTACAAACGGAGTGAGTCGATAACTACATACAGATATAATAAAATATATATACATATGATGATTATATATATATATTTTTGTAGCAAATCATATAGAGTCCCCCCCAAATGTGTTGAATAGTGTAATATGGGTAAGTAAAATAGCCTGCAGCCATTTGATCCCTGTCGCTTCACACTCACCCATAATAGTATTTGCTCGGGCAAACAGAGAAATTCCAGGAATTTCACTCAGATCTAGTTGCATCAGAGTCAGCCGCTGTCAGTTCTCTGTTTGCTACATATACCCTGTAATTGCACAGTGACAGAGAGAGTAAAAATGCGGGTATATGCAGACCTAATACAAAAAAAAAAAAATATTTCTAAATAGTTCTTTATTTATCAATAGACTTAAAGGAAAACAAGCTGAAGTTTTCTTAAGTAAAAAAATTAATTTAAAAAGATAAAATACATTATTAAATATAAATAATAAATAATAATAATAAATAATAATAATAAATAATAATAAATAAATATAATAAATAATAAAGTAAAGAACAATCCTACAATATATAACAGATTGAACGTAATTTAAATAAATATTTAGGCTAGATTTCAGCGATTAGAAGAATTAGAGTAGTAGTGTTTATAAGGATAAGAGTCAGCTAACTTTTTAAGTATAGATACATATATGTTATGTATCTAAAACTTTATTTTCCCATTTGAACACATCTCATTCAAGTTATAATGCTCATATTTGGTGTGTACAACAGCTATAAATATCTAAATAGTATTTTCAAATTTAATAACAATCTAATTATAAACATAGAAGTTATTTAGGAAATACATTTAGTCTTAAACTATACAGTTAAATTTTTTAAGGAGTTAATCTTTAGTAAAGTATAACAGTTTTTTTTGCAGATTTTTGTTTATTAAATTACAGGGTATCAAGCAGTCGTTAGCTGAAAAGTTTTCAAAAAACTAGCAGTGCTAGAGAACATTGGTTTTTCCAGGAATCCCAGCTGAGCATCTGACAGCAGGTGTGCAACTGGACACTGTAGATAGTTTTCCCGATGGCGTTGAGGATGAACATAGCTGCCACACTGCCTCTCTCTTTTCTATCTTTCTCTCTGTCTGTTCCGCTGTATAGGGGAATAGGGGCTCAGACGTCAGGGCTTTAATTCAATATTTTTTGGTACACACGAATTCCGAGTGTGCAGGTTAAGGCATCCGGGGCCAGTGACGCCAGAGACGCGAGCAGGGGGAGGGGCAGGCAGCTGGAGTAGGGCATTAAGACGCTCTGTGTGTGTGCGTGTGTGTGTGGTATGTGTGGGGTTGGGGGTGGGCGATAACGCAGAGCGCAAACTCACAATTGTGAAGCAACAGCGGCAACGGCAGCAGCTGCCGAATTTGGGGCAGGCAGCGATTGGAGCTGCCTGCCGTAACCGGAGTCGGAGCCGGAGCCGGGTGGTTGCCCTGTTGCTTGTGGCAAGATTTTCCTTACAGCTTACGCTACGACGTCAGCATGTAGCACACACACACACACACACACACACATACAGAGATATAGAGAAAAGGCGTGGAAGCGAGACAGCAATGGCCAAAGGGCAGCGCGCATAGCGCGCGCTAGCGAAAAGCTTCTGAAAAGCGCTGAATGTAACAGAAGTTATGGCATGTAGGGCTAGCGGGGGGCAGTGGGGCACTGGGGCAGCAGCAGCAGCAGCGATGGCAGCAGCAGCGACGGCAGCAGCAGCAGCAACAGCAACAGCTTCGTCGTTTGTGGACTTCGTTGGCTGCTTTCAGTTTTCATTTTGAGCTGCTCGCGTGCGGACGTAGCGCGCTTCAGCTGGGCGTAATCTAAAAAAAAACAAATAAAAAAAAACCCAACAGCAACACAAATCCAAAACATATACGCGTAAGCGCACGCACACACACACACGTACACACACATGCATACAAGCAGACAGCACGCAACATACAAACAAACAAACACAGCAAAGGCAACAATTCATGCAGGCCCCAAAAAGTAGGCAATAGTTAACGCCATTTGCACTGGCCATGGCAACAGCAGCAGCAGCAGTAACACCAACAGCAGCAGCAGCAGCGATCGTTGCTCCCCAGCGGCAACATGGCAAATTATTTATAAAGCGCAGCCAGGCAGCAACTTGTAAATAAGCCCAGACCAAACCAGACCAGACCAGACCACATCGCATCACATCACATCGTATCACATCAGACCGCAGCAGGCCAGGCTAAGTGAAAGTGAAAGCAGAGCCAGGTTCAACTGTTTTTCTTTTTTTTTTTGTGCGCTTTTTGTTGTTGTTGTTGCTCAACGTGCGTATTGTAAACAGAGCGTTACGTTACAAAAAAAAAAATTACGCATACGCAGCGTTGTGCGCGGTGCGGAAATAAACGGCAAGCCGCAAAACCAAACTCAAAACCGAAACAACAACAGCAGCAGCAGCAGCGATATCAGACAGATTATACAGTATATATATAAACTGTATACACGACACGCACACACACACACACACTCGCACACACACAGAGAAACACAGTTATTCGTACATTTTACGCGCGCGTGTGAAAACATTGAAAGCTTCACAGCTTTGGGCCAGACAAAATGGTGCAAACAACTGCAGGTACTTAAGCATAGCATATATACAAACCATATACCATACAATATTCACAATCTCATGTATGTGTACATATATAATTACATTCATATTTTTTATGCATAAGCTACATGCTCCATGCTCGAATGCATTTCGTTATGCCATGGCACACAAATCAAATAAATTGGGGTTCATGTTGGGCGTCCTTTATCTCTCTCTCTCTTATCTCTGGTCCGCTCATTAGGGATTGCTACGCTTGGTTCGCTTTTTGAAGGGTCTGTTGAAATGTTGCAAAATCCCATTTTTTTTTTGCAACCTTCTGCAGCTAACGAGCTATGACATGGGGGGGAGGGGGTTAAACTAAGCTGAGATTTGCTGCTAATAATAAATATAGCTGACATTGGTTCAGGCAAGCCAGCTCTATATATACAGCTAAATATATAAAATATATAACTCTTATCTGCATCTAGTTTTTGTAGTATCTGCTGCAATATGTCAAATCTGCTTGGCATTCACAGCGTATTATCGCTTGCCGCCGGAAAGTAGGCAACGCTTTTTTTCTCTGTGTGATTGCAGCCACAATCCCATCCAACCACAATGGCCAGCATACAAGTATAAGCGCAGCTTCATTTGAGCAGCTTTAAAATTGCAAACACTGTGTGTGGGTGTGTGTGCACGCGCGTGTCTGTGTGTTTGCATTTAGACTCAGCTTACGCTGCACACACAGCTTTGCCGCTGCCATTGGCAACCGTGCACTCTTGTTTGGCCACCAGTGTACAGCATTTTTGTCATTCACATGCGGGAGGGAGAGAGAGCGAGAGAGGGAAAGCGAGAGAGTGATGAAGCCAATAAAACGTCTTAACTGCTGCTGGACTGGAACCTTAACTGCAGCTGCAGCTACTCCTCCTCCTCCTCCTCCTGCTCCTCCTCCTTCTCCTTCTCTTTATCCACGTCCTTTGACTGATGCTTCTGCGACCGTAGAGCACATAAATACGCGTAATACAAATCCCGGAGAGCGCGTAAAACTTTTATGAATGAAAAAGCCAATTGGTAGCATAAATGGCCGCAAATGCGAGGCACACGCAGACAGTGCATGTGGGCGTTTGTTTATGTTTCCAGCACTCACACACACACACAGGAACACACACACACACACGCACGCACACGCTCCCGCATGGGATATCCCGCTCGGCACATCCATGCGGCACTTTAGTTGTAGACAGTGCCGGCATCTCGCCGCTGCAGTTGATCCCGGCAGGGGGTACTACTCTATCTCAATTATAGAAAACAAAGGCTTTGGGTATTTGCAAACAAGCTCGTCACACACCCACACACACACACACTCGCACACTCACACACACACACACGCCTGTGGAGCACGTAAATGTGCTTGAAGCCATTGACATCTCTTTGTGTGCCTGTCAATGGGTGAGAGACACATACACATACACATACACACACACACACATACATCCAATAACTGCCCCTTCGGCCATTGACAGCGGGCTGGATGAATGCGCTGCATGAATGCACAGCGAGTGCATTCGCAAATTCAACCAAACCGCACCGAGGGCCCTTCTCCATGGGCTTAAGTAGGGATTGTTTTCTGATTTCGAGCCAGAGCAGAGCAGAGAGAGGGAGAGAGGTAGAGAGAGAGAGAGGGGAAGAGGCGTATATTCAATTAGATTGGGTTGCCCATTGTCAAAGCTTCTATGCAATTAGATTGGATTCCCTCTGGCACGAGAGCTCTTTAAACATGTGTTGGAATCATACGAAATTCACTTGAAAAACTCAAAAACTTTTTAGACCAAAATCATCAGTACTATCGATTATATTTTTCTAAGAAGAGTTGGTGTTGGAAATTTTATGATGCTCTCTTACTTCAAGTGTTTCAGTTTCAATTGATGCTTCGAAATACGTAGTAAACTATCAATTTCAACCGACTTTTTTATTGATTTAGGAGCTCTTAAGTAAGCGTTAAGAAATTCTGAATCCATCTTGAGCTGCTTGCATTAATAATATATATTGCCAACAAATTTGGTAGCTCTAGCTCTTTTAGACTCTGAGATCTAGGTGTTCATACGAACATAAATAAGAATAAACTCATTTCCGGGTCTGAGATATCTTTCGCTGTTTGTAAAGTATCTTTCTACCTTATGACAAACGGGTATATAAAGGAAATGCAGTTGCTACTTATTTAGCAACTCAAAAGAACAGTTTCTGAGAGCATAGGTGAGCGTTACGAAATTCTAAAACAAGCTTGAGCTGCCTGCATTAATAACCCATATGATCGACAAATTTGATGGCCCTAGCTCTTATAGTCTCTGAGATATAGAAGTTCATACAGACATTATCCCCAATCTAGCTACTTTGAGCAGTCTGAGACAGTTTTGCCTAGTGAATAGAAACAGTTTTCGGCTTGAAACGTAAACCCTGACCTTCTGATATCGGCAGGCAGCAGCAGCAGCAGCACTGGCAGCATCCATTATCTGGCTCATCCAAAGTTTGTGTAGGTTAAAGGCCACGACTTAGCCCAGAGCTCAGAGCCTTCCTTGCACTGGGGAATTTGCTCCTCCCTAAAATGGCTGCCAAAGTCTGCCTTATAATTATGAGATTCGCACTCAACGATGTCGTCTGCTCTATCTATGTGTGTTAGTGTGTGCGTGTGTGTGCGTGTGTGTGCGTATGTGTGTGTTCGTGCCACACTCTGGTGACTGACAGTTACGGGGCACAATGCTAATGCGTGTGCCACATAAGCAGACACATGTGTGGCATGTGTAGATTGCATACTTTCTGTTGTGTGCGAAGAAGAGGAAGCAGCAGCGACTTTTGCGTGGCACGTTTTCGAGTTGCGTGTGTGTGCCTAACAGTCCATAAAAAAAGAAAAAAAAAAAAGAATGTATCAAAATTTAGTCTGAGTACTGTCAACGACAGTGTCGACTCGCAGCTACTGCTGCGTCACCTAGACCTTGCCCTATCCCTATCCCTCTCCCTATCCCACCTACCTGCCTGCCGCATGGACGCAGTCTTACACGCGTCTATCAACCCATCCACATGTGCTGTCATCTGCACAGTCGCCGTCTCCAGTCGTCGTCGTAGCCCGCATCAAGCTTCTTCAAGCCATTTAAAATTAAAAATCCACTGTCTGGCCATCATTAATTTTGTGCTCATCCGCTGTCAGCTGTCCAAGCACGCGGGCAGAGTGTGCAAAAATGAATATATAGCAAGTGATGAGGGTACAGTTTGGCCGTGAAGGTGAACGAACAAATACCCTGTCCCACCCTTCCTGTAGCATGACGTGGCTTGGAAGGGAAAAAGACATATGATAGAAATATCTTACAGTTTGCTTGAGCTTTAACTACTATCGATAGTTTCTATGGAAAAGGGTTTTTCTATTTGCAAATCTGTCAGCAGGGGATGAGGGTACAGTTGTGCGTAGAAGGTAGACTGATAGATACTCTGTTCAGTTCCCAAAAAAATGAGTTGGGGAATAAATAAAATATCTCGCAGTTAGCTTGAGCTTTGCTTTGCTACTATCGATAGTTTCGATAGGAAACAGTTTATGATTAAATTTCATAATATATAATATTATAAGCAGTATAACATATTTAAAATATGTAAATATCCTTAAAATAATCGCCCAAGCTGTAGGTTTTACTATGAAAACTTGTATTGTCTCTCAATCTTCAGAAATTATAAATTTTGAGAAATTATGTTAGCTCAAGCTATATTTTTTTCTAGGAACAATCTGGCGAGCTCAGAGATAAAGTAAATGTTTATATTTAAACACAATTTCAGCATCCTTGTAGTGTATATTCTACTTTCAAATAATTTTTAATCGCTGCTTATCGATATATTAAGCTTAAAGTCTGTCTTTACACTCAGTTTAATATAAAATCTATATTGCATTGATGTGTCCTAAGGCATATACCTTTCAAAAACACACAAGCGAGAACCAGCACCTCCATGCTCCTGTTCGCAGTCTGCTTCGCCTGCTCCATCTGACCCCGTCAACCCCGCACCCGCCGGAATATGCGCACGCCAAGCAGCTCAAAGTGAATTCTTGCTTTGTACATTTTCCACAACATTCCAGCCGGAGTGCAGGGTATTACAAAACACAAACGTGGTGAAATGCAGAAGCCAAAGGCAAACCCTATGTCTCGCTTCTCAGGTTGCCGCGTATATATCTCTCTATATATGTGTGTAAAGGCAAAGTTATTATTCACAATATTAAATCGTTCACAATTGTTATCGATACTATGACAGAGCGTAGCTGCAGGCAGCGGCAGCGGGAGGACTAAAGCAGGAAGCGTTTTTAGCCTTGTCATGCGACACCGGAGCAGCGTGTTGAGTTATAACGATTTACCTGGCATCTGCAATATCTCTGCGTGTGTGTGTGTGGGAGTGTGTGTGCGGGTGTGTGTCTGTGTGTGTGAGTGATTTATTTATTTGTACATATTTATGGCAAGTGCAGCGTGAAATTGAAAATGTATAAATTATGCTTGCAATATGGCATGGCACGTTCGTTCGTTCCTTAATTGCAAATAATTTAGCACTACTCAAATGCAGGCGAGCGTGCGATTTGACCTCTGAACTTCAATTAGTCCGGCACAATTAGGTGCCGGGGACTCTTGCATTTGCATCCACTGCCCACTGCGTGTGGCACTGGCATTGACATTCGCAGTTGCAGTCGCAGTCGCAGTCGCATTCGTAGTCGCCCACACACGCACTTGGACGCACTGAGGCAGATTGAGTTTCTAATTAAGCCGGGAGAGAGAGAGGGAAATGCGAAACGTTTGTATGCATGAAACTGAAATAGAAGCAGAGGCAGAGGCAGAAATGAAAATCAATGTCAAAGTGCACTTGGAAAATGCGTGCGTGGGCTGCGTTTTAATCAATTCAGTTTACTTACTTACTCGAACCCTCGCCCGGCAAATGGACCAGACTGACCTCCTGGGTAGGGGCGGGGGGCATACCCCTTGGGGAATTTGGTGACCTTTTGCTGCCATTACAACAGCTGTCACACAGAACTCAAACTCAACTATAATTCCGTATTCGAAAGCGAAAATTCCGAAAAAAAATTCCAGCTCGTCCCATGCCCCAAAAAGTAGGCAACATTTTTCTCTTTAATTTCGTTGTTCGCTTTTCTCCCTCTCGCACTGTGCGAGCGTGCTCGTTTTGCGCATTGCTAATGCAGTTTGTGTGTAGAACATACGCGATTAGACGAGCTCATGTTCACACACACACACTGGCACACACACACACACACTCACACTCATACATACGCATACATATGCTTAAATACAGTAAATCCGACTCTAATTAATGTGCAAAACGAACTTCGCACAGACAACGAGACCGCGTGAGCTTCGCATGCGGGTTTTCTGTTTCCCTTGGAGTTCTTGTTATTGTTGTTGTTACTGATAACGTTGAGCAGCTGAAACTCATTTGGCAACACACACACACACACACACACACACACACACGCACGCACGCACGCACACTGCGAGCAATAACGTTGGCAACAACAAGAGTGAGCAACAGATGTCTTATCCCCCAGACTCGGCGCAGGGTGAACACGGGAGTGGGGCCTGTCCCTATCCCTGTGCCTGGGCCTGGGACCAGCGCCAGTTTGTGCCTAATTAAGTGTTTATCTTAATTCTATAAAAATATTTGTCAGTTTGATAAAACGTACACGTAATAAACGCAAATAAACACTGACTGCCATAAGTATATTACAGTATGCTAACAATAGTATATGCATGTATAAATATGTATGTTTGTATTTTATATTGATAAACATCAGTAGAGATGCCAACACAGCTAGAGAGAAAGCTACACTGTAAGAAGAACTTGAGGTGAAATTATATATTTAATATTTGTTTAGCCAAAGCCAGTAACAGTTGGCAATTGAAAGTCTCTGAAAGTCTAATTGCAAAGTTATCGATTAGACATCTCGATCATTATGCATGCAAAAAAATACTGACTGCGCTAAGCAAATTTAGTGCCCGTGACAGTTGGCAATTAGGTGACAGCTTAAACAATAATTCGAAAGTTATCGATTCGAGATGTCTATCTCGATCATTATGCATGCAAAAAATACTGACTGCGCTTTGCAAATTCAGTGTTGCCAGATCATTAACAACTTGAGACTGATTTGATTTATAAATTAAAATATTTTAAATACAAAACAATTGTTGCTTAAATATCATTAATTCAAGACAGTATTGATTGCTCTTGCTCTTTGATGCACAAAAAAAAACCACAACAAATCTAAGACTTCTTAGAACTGCTCTCGAATTTAAAGAATTTACACCCAAATCTCCCGCATCCGAGCATTCCTTTTCACAGCAATCAGCCAAAAATTTCGCTCAGTGATTTTGCCACGGCTTGTGGCGCCCATCGAGACCGAGCTGGGTCATGACATTCAAGGGTCAAATCATTTTGCGACAACAGCTCAAAATAAAGAAAATAAATAAAAAAAAAAAAAGAAACAAAAGCAAAGGCGAAAGCGTGCACACAAAATTCGTTTCGAGGGAGAAAAATAACGCGCATTAAAATAGAAATATGCGGGTTTATTTTAAAATCGTTTGGGGCTCTTGCTCCGCTCGGCTTGGCACGTCGCCTAATTAAAAGTCCTTGCGGACACGGCGGGAGCTGAAAATCACGTCGGAACGTTGGAGTGCCAGCCGGATAGAAGCAACCAAAGGGACCAAGGGACAAGGACAACTGGAAACTGGGCAGGGGGGGGAAAGGGAAGCGATCAATTTGCCATTTGGCAGTTGTGCGTTGGCCTAATGAATTTACGATGATTGCTGCAACTTAAATTGGTATTGAGTGCCGTGTCCCGTGTGGAAGAAGTGCGTGTGCTGTTTTCCACTTGCTTTTCGGAGCTTGCTCACGCCCGGCGTACGTATGGGTAATGCCGCACCAGCAGCAGCAGCATCATCCGCCATGTGACCCAGAGATGAACTCGATTCATGGCGCAGCTATGGCAACCATCGAGCCATGTTTTTATTCCCCCCCTCCCCACACTTCCACTTCCATTTGCGATTGCGATTTACTTAACTTTAATGGCGAGCGAGCGCGTTGCTTGTTTGTTTGCCTGGTTGGGGATTTCTAAAGTTATGTTTGCTCCCGTGGCAATGTGTCTCTCTGTGTGTGGTGCACATGACGTTCAGCTAACGGACAATTATCTATGTGTTATTTGCATTCCTTTGATGCGCAAACAGAAGGTAAATAAATAAACAAACAAACAAACAAAAAATAAATAAAAATAAGTAATAAAAACGGGAAACCGCACAGTAAACCATAAGCAAATAACAAGTGCGATGAGCAAATTGTATGGTCAGCTGCCCAGAACCTAGTAGCAGGAACACTTACACACGGATTTGGATGAAACTTGGTTTATAGTAAGATATAATGACGGGTAACCTGCAAGCGAAGTCTGAACGTTGTGGTATCTATAGAAACTGTGATATGCGGCTTAGTAACCTATTTATGCTTTTTATAATGTGTTAGCAATATATCATGCATTTTGTTTTTAAACTGAATGACTTTAGTTCCTACAGTCGCCGAGATTCAGATCTAACTTAATAATAACTAATCAGAGTAAGAGTTCTTTGTATAAGTAATTATTTTTACTTTACTTTCATTCTACCCCCTTGAGCTTAATATACTGGGTATTGTGAAAGTAAATAAACATGGGAAAATAAAACAAAGTAAATACAAGAAAAGTTGATCTTTGCACTGGAGGATTGCACCCAGGCAGGGAGTATAGGGCGCCCACAACCACCCCCCCCTCGCTTTCATCTGTCATCTGTCTCCTACAGTTACAGTTCTCTCGTTCAGTTATTAAAAGTTTTCCCTTTGCCATCCCACAGTTCTTCGAGTTGCTGCATTACGTTTCGCCTTCGCATTTAAATACTAATTACACAACCAGGGAGAAACTGTTGCATGAATATGAATTGTACAACAAAGGAGCCGCAATTAAACACGACCAACTACCGTTAACATCCTGTGCCCTGTCCCGCCACCTGCTTTTTTGCTATTCACCAATTGCTTCTCTTACTCGGGTTTCACATCATCATCCGAGCTCCTACCTTACCTTTTCCTGGCCGACTGGTCATGCTGTTCTCTTACTTAAATATCCATGACGAGGACAAAAGTCTGCAAAAAGTTTTATGGTAGCGTCGGCACTATTATATTAAATGAAAAAATACCACTTTTTATCGACCTGTTTAGCTGATTTACTGAGTCCCAATTATCGAATAATAGATGCCAATAAGATGGTACTGCGTGCAATAAAATAAAGCTAAATTCGATTATCGATTATTGATGCAATTTTGTTTACTCAATTTGGCAGGTCTTAAACATATCGATACATGCATCACGTTGCCTTAGATCTGAAACCAGGGATGTCGCATGTTTTTTAAATATCGTATCAATGCAATTTTTTTAAAGCAAAAAATAAAATATGATATTGATAAATTAGAAATATAGAAATATATGCGATATATACAATATTTTTTTTAAATACAGAATCTGATGATTACTGCGAAGTTTTCCATACATAGGCTCTATAGGGGCTGGCAGACCGAAACTTGTGGCCACATTTTGTTGGGTATTTGCAAGTCATGCATGCTTTAGTTAAATTGTTTCTTGCTTGTTTCTTTTTTATGGCAAACTGACGCCAGCCAGGCAGCATGTTGCATTCGTGTACGCATTTCATTTCAGCATGTGGCACCGACGACCGTCGCTGTCTCGCACCATTCCTCTCTCTCTCTTTCTCTCTGCTGCCTCTGCAGACAACGTATTGTCGCCAGACCGACGCATAATGGCCTCGGTCCCCCGCTGGCGCTGTCCCAATGGCGGCGGAGCAACAGCTGCCCCAAACACATGGCCGACACGGACCATGACCGAGACGGAGGTGGAGGTGGAGACGAAGGCGGAGCTTTAACTGTGGCGACTGCATAAAATTATGCAAAATGCTGACCGTTTAGCATTTGCTTTTAAAGACCTGCAAAACCCGCAGCTTCTCTTTGGCTCTCCTTGCCTTACCCCACATTAATCTGTCGCTCATTCTTTGCGTGACATTTCGTTTTGCATTTGTGATTCGTTAGAATCTTTTCATTAGAAAATCAACACGGTCAGCAAAGTAACTAGGCAAGATTAGGTCGGTAGGGCCCAGCTCAGGCCCTTACGCTGACAAATTGGGTCAACTGCAGATTGTCTATCTATACAACAGATAAACAATGTATTATTTAGAAACGTTTTCATCTCCTGTGATAGCGCAAAAATATCTTTCTGATGCTATAGAAATTAATTAAGTGTTCTCGCTGATGCTATAGAATTAATTAAGTGTTCCCTAAATGGTACAATTAAGCTCAAGGATTCTGCCGTAGAAATAAATTATAATAGGATTCGAATACTGAATAATGTTGATGGTCTGCTAAGAAGTTAATTGTTTTTTTTTTTATGATAACAAAAGCTGCGAGATATTCTAAAGCAGCTTCATTATAATGCTCTATAAGAAAAGCTGCTGTATTCTCTGAGCTCTCTCTATAGTCTATACAGAAATGAGCTTCCTTTGCTTTCCTGCTGCTTCCCTTAGTCAGATAGAAATTGTTGAAAAGTTCTTACAGTATTGAAATTCCTTGGCACCTACACAAACCTAACAAAGCCCTAGAAATTTGTTCTAAATTTCTATACCCTATCACAATGTCACAAAAGAGAAGAAGAGTTTACTTTGTGGAAATTAATTAAAGGAAGCTTAGTTGATCTCAGCAATTAAAATAGCTAGAGACAGCAAATTTGACATGGAGGTTCCTATATCTAATGTAGTATAAGTTTCTTTCATATAGCACAATGGCTACTAAATTTAAGAAATAAAATATATATAAAACTCTTAAGAACAGTACATTTTAACAATCTCAATCGTGATAAAATAACTATACTTATATTAAATAATAATTACAACTAATGTACGAATTTCTTTGTGGTCTAAACAGCCTAAACAATGATATCTTATTAGCCTAAAACATGATCAATACATGGTACTTATATATAATAACACGTATACTTAATGTACTAGTTTCATTACAATTTAAACAGTCTAAACTAATGGGTATCTCATTGTCGTGCAATCTAGACTGTTTGTAGCTCTTGTTACTTGTTGAAAATAATTTCGTTCATAAAGCGTTAGCGCGCTTCGTATCTGCTCCTGCACACACACACACACACACACACTCACAACGCGCTGCCACTATTCATTTGTGTGTGTGTGTGCCCGCCTGGCATTTTCATTTGATGGAAAACAATTAATGAAAATGAAATTATACGTAGCCGGAAGCCATCATGAATTTTGAGTGCAAATGCCATTAGCATGCCGCTCGTCGAGTGGGAGGCGTTAGGTGTGACCTGCTCGGTCAGCGAGCGATGGCGGATACGGCGGCTATGGTGGCGGCAGCGGCGTCGGCAACGTGGGGCGTATGTTTTAATTTCATGTAGTATACATGCCCGCCGGTGGAGGTGATGGAGGAGGGGCAGGCTGTCAGCACATGTTGAACATATTGAGTTTCAGAGCGTAACGGCGACAATGGGCGACACTGGACGGAGCGCATGGAGCGCATGGAGCCAGCAGTAGTAGCAGTAGCAGTAAACGGGACAGGTTGATGGAGAAATGGGTACCGAGAAGGGTAGGGGGGAGGGGTAGGTGTGAGTAAACGAGCAACGGGCATCGTTGTGCTGTGATTTCGTTTTAAGGCCCCGCGGGGTTTGCTTTTATGAGATTCGCGTGGCGTTCACAGTTGGTAGCCGTGCCTTAATGTTGACTCTTTGTCCACCCCTCTTGGCATTTGCAGATGGCGTCGACTACAAGGAGCGGCTCATTGCGAGCGTTAAGAAGGAGGTGAAACAGCTAATGGAGGAAGCGGTCACCAAAAAGTATGTGCACGAGGAAAGTAGCTCGGTGACCTCGCTCTGCGGCGCCGTCGAGGCCTGCCTCAGCCAGGGATTGCGACGTCGTGCGCTTGGTCTCTTTAAAACATCGTCAACCACGGCGCTTTTGCATAAGATAGCCAAATCATGCGCCGAGGCGGAGCACATTAGCAAAATGGTGCAGGAGATCGAGGCGAATGATCCCAACAAACGTTCGTCATCGAGCAGCGACAGCTTCAATCGACCGCCAATGCTGAAGAAGGGCAGCAGCAATTCCATGTCGACTACAACAGCTGGCTCCGCAGCGACAGCAACAGGCTCCACCACAGCTGGAGTCTCGGTCAGCGCCAGCAATTCCAGCATGTCACTGGCAACCATGAAGTAAGTCGCCAAGCCAAGCAATCGCAATGATGGTTCCACAATCTAAACTATTCATCTTCTTTAGATATCTCTGGATACGCCTGGCACTCTACGAAAAACGTTTAACAAAAATTATTGAGTATTTGGTCAGTAATGCACAGAGTTTTTACGATCGTGACTCGCTGGTGGCCGATCCTGATTATGGCTCCATACTTAGCTCCTTGCTTGTGGGTCCCTGTGCTTTGGATTTCACGCGCGCCAAGACAGCAGATCATTACTGGACCGATCCGCATGCTGATGAGTTGGTAAGCGCGATTTTAAATTCAATTTTGCTAAAATATCCAATGTCCAAACCGATTTCGCCAACGATAAGTTATCGGAATTCAAAATTCTGCATAGTATGCAGCTCAGCTCAATGCAGTTTTCTATTGCAATGTCGTACGAGTAATATCTATAGCATGCTGATGAGTTGGTAAGCGCGATTTTAAATTAAATTTTGCTTAAATATCCAATGTCTAAACCGATTTTGCAATCGATAAGTAATCGAAATGCAAAAATCTGCATGGTATGCAGCTCAGCTCAATGCAGTTTTTTCTTGCAATATTGCACGAGTAATATCGATAACATGCTGGTGAGTTGGTAGCCGCGATTTTTAAATTAATTTTGCTAAAATATCCAATGTCCAAACCAATTTCGCAATCGATAAGTAACCGAAATGCAAAAATTAGCATAGTATGCAGCTCAGCTCAATGCAGTTTTTTATTGCATTGTCACACGAGTAATATCGATAGTGTCGTTAAATAAAGCTACTTCAGTTATCGATAGCGCGGCTGTTGCTGTCGCAATTCAAGTTTATTAAAATATACTAGTATATAAAATATATGTTAATACATAGCTTATAATATGTTTATGCCCACCAGGTACAACGCCATAGAATAAGCTGTCGCCGATCGTCGTCGACCTGTTCGCGCCCAGCTATTATAAACTTTAAGCGCAGCCTGAACACCAGCTCGGATGATGCCAGTAGCTGCTCATTTAAGTCAATGGCATCGGCCACCGTTGCCAAGGACTATGTGGAGTCATTGCATCAGAATGCCAAGGCTACACTGTTATATGGCAAGAATAATGTACAGGTGCTACCCAAGGATGTGTCCGAGTTAATGCCCGGTTATCTGAGTCTGCATCAGCACATACAAACGTTGACCATCAAATGGACACCCAATCAGCTAATGAACGGCTACAACGAGGCCGAGGAGGAGGAGGATATCGATAAGGAAGCCTACTGGGCATATGCGCTCAATATCAATGTGGATGACATTGTCTATGTGCATTGTCATCAGAGTCGTGGCGAAGATAGCGGCGGCACAGTCATTCTGGTCGGACAGGATGGCGTACAGCGTCCTCCCATACACTTCCCAGAGGGTGGACACATGCAGCAGTTTCTTAGCTGCCTGGAGACCGGTCTCTTGCCGCACGGACAACTTGATCCGCCGCTCTGGTCACAGCGTGGTATTGGCAAAATGTTTCTATGGCCGAAAAGCATGCGTCGTCGTATTTTGCCTTCAGTTATGGAATCTGTAGACGAAACACCCATCGATTATGTCTTTCGTATTGTCAGCAAGAGTCGACACGAAGAATTTGGTAAGCTCGATAACTCGCTGTACTTGGTTTTCCCTCTCATCTCTGTGTCTCTCTCGGCTCTGCAGCTGCAGCTCATTCGATTTTGGACTTTGTACGCAGTACACCAAGACGCGCCCAGCTCAGCAGTTGCTCCACCACCGGCAGTAGCGACTGCTCCAACAAGAGCCTGTCCATCGATCAGTATCCGCTGGAGTCGCCTTTGTTGCAGCAGCATAACCAGAATACCAGCATCGAGATGGTTTGCTCGACGATGCGACGTCAAATCATCTCACGCGCCTTCTACGGTTGGCTAGCCTATTGTCGCCATCTCTCCACGGTGCGCACACATCTCTCGGGGCTTGTCCATGGTCGCATAACGCCAGAAAGTGAGAATGCTAATGAATTTATCGAAATATTTAACATTACTCTATTGTTTCCTTATTCTCATTATCCAAAGTGAAAGCCGATGAAGAAGGTTTGACCAAGGAACGCTGGGAGCTGCTCAATGCCGACGGTATGCTACAGAATCCGACAGAATTCTATCGCCTGATTTACTTTGGTGGAGTGCAGCCAGAGTTGCGGAAGGAGGTCTGGCCATATTTGCTAGGACACTATGCCTTTGGCACCACACAGGAGGAGCGTCAGAAGCAGGATGAGACCTGCAAGCATTATTATGAGACCACGATGAGTGAGTGGTTGGCAGTGGATGCCATTGTGCAGCAACGGGAGAAGGAGAAGACAGCACGAGCCGTGGCCAAGCTCAGTTCGGGCAGCAATAGCGGCAACGAGCGCACAGTACGCGCTGCCGATCTCGATGCGGGAGGCGAGCTAGAGAACGAAGTATTCGAGGACATTTCCGACATATCTGATCCGGGAGATCTGGAGTTTGACGATGAGCAGCGCCAGCAGCAGCAGCAGCAAAACCAGGAAGCAACTGCAGTCAGTGCCACACACCTAAGCGTGAAGCCCATACCGCGTGCAATGAAAACCAGCACCGATTCTGGTCATGTCGATGAGGGACTGGATGAATTGGACGAAGAAGAGGAGGAGCAAGAGCAGGCACGCGAGCGGGAGCAGACACAGCCGAAACCAATACCACTCGATGAGCCAATTGTAGTAAAGCTAATTGAAAAGGAACCAGAACCCAGTAGTTCCACTTCGACGGCCTCCTCCTACGAGACTGTTGGAGGCGCCCCACAACAATCTGTGCTTAGTCCGGAGTTTCTCAGTGCCGATGATCTGCAGGCTCAGCTACCGCACGATGAGGATGCTGTCAAGCCGCAGCAACAGGCGGCGGTCATCATAACGAACGCCTCGCTGGACATAGCCAATTGGGAGCGTAGTCCAAAGCAGGAGGCAAGTGGACAACAAATGGCAACGCTGACAGAGCAGCCGGAGAGCAATGCGCCAAACCTTGATGCACTTCAGGAGCCGAAATCCGCCTGCGCATCACCGGCAAGCTCCAATGGAGGCGTCTATAGTGTGAGTTGATTAACATATTCCTTCTTCTCACTTGCTCTAAACCGCGTTTAAATTTTTCAGAGCGAGCTGCTGGAACAGTTCGGCTTGAATCTACACCGCATCGAGAAGGATGTACAGCGTTGCGATAGGAATTATTGGTATTTTGCCAACGAAAACCTGGACAAGCTGCGCAACGTGATATCCACATATGTGTGGGAGCATCTGGACATTGGTTACATGCAGGGCATGTGCGATCTGGTTGCCCCACTGCTGGTTATCTTCGACGACGAGTCGCTCAGCTACAGTTGCTTCTGCAAGCTCATGGAGCGCATGATCGACAACTTTCCCAGTGGCGGTGCCATGGACATGCACTTCGCCAACATGCGGTGGGTGTAGCGTAGACTCCCAGTCGACTTCTGACACTCCAACTAATCTCTCTCTGTCCCTTTTCCCTTTTAGGTCTCTCATTCAAATACTCGACTCGGAGATGTACGACCTGATGGACTCGAACGGGGATTACACGCACTTCTACTTCTGCTATCGCTGGTTCCTGCTGGACTTTAAGCGCGAACTCATCTACGACGATGTCTTTGCCACATGGGAAGTCATCTGGGCGGCCAAGCACATTGCCTCAGGTCATTTTGTGCTCTTCCTGGCGCTGGCATTGCTTGAAACCTATCGCGATATTATACTATCGAACAGCATGGACTTCACCGATGTCATCAAGTTCTTTAATGGTGAGCAGATGAGCTAATATAATCTTGTTCGCTCTCTGATTCCTCCTTCTTCTTTTTCAGAAATGGCCGAGCGACACAATGCTCAAGCGGTGCTCCAGCTGGCGCGAAGTCTTGTGCTGCAATTACAGATGATTATTGAGAACAAGTAGATCAATTTCCAAGACGATTCCTCACATAAATAGAAACGTATAAAGTATATATAGTATATCAATATATAAATTGTAGCCGTAGATGTTTTATCTATGTTTGCCAAAAGCTCCAAAAGCCACAGATTCTCCCAAGAGGCACAAATACCATATTTATTTGTATCAATCCTAAGATGTAACCCAACCCGATCTTGAACTCTAACTGTTTACTGTAACTGTAACTGTGACTGTTGTTATATATATGTATATTAGTATTTAAACATATATACATTTTATTCCCATAACCCCGAATATTACGGATAGGGGTCAATAACTTGAAAGACTACCATGTAAATCTGATAAATCAGTACTTCAAACTTCAGATCGTAACTTTAAAATCTAGATAAAGGTGTTTTTTTTTTTTGCTGTATGTTCCGCAATGAAAATGGAATCATATAATAAATCGATTGAAATGTATGTAGTAAATTAGAGTGCAGATATCAAGAAATTATAAATTTATACATACATATATAATATATATATATAACTTAATCAATGTACAATCTCCCAAAAAAAAACACATATGAAATGTTATCGAAATTAAATCTGTTGTAGAAAACAACTAGGACCTGTACCAATCGTAACTTTCCTATCAGCGCAAGGCACAAATCAAAATGAAATCGAACGAATTGATGAATTGATAAATTGACTGCAACAATCAGTTAATTATAAGTCAAGTATCGTAATATGTAATATGTATGTAAGTACCTTATGTATACAGTTATACATTGAAATCAAGAAAGAATATCGTAATCGCGGAAGCTATTCGATATTAACCGATTTTGATAAATGATAAATAAATCATTATCAAAATTCGAGCTCGATCCAAGTTTTAACTGAAATAAAAATCAACAGTTTCGTTGAGATTTTAAGAAGCATATATAATATCGTTCGTATACCAATATAACTGTACTATACGAACAAATTGTACCCTGAGTTGACCAAAATGAGATGAACCTATTTGTTTATCTTCTTCTACTTGCACATGTACCTAAGTTTGTATAATATTTATTATTGTGTATATCTTAACTGTCTTTGCTTATATTATAATTATGAAAATGTGAGAATTTTGTAGTTTTCTTTGTGTGGGACTTGATTGGGAAAGAAATTGGGGGGTAAAAATTAGCAAAATTTCTATTCCATATTTATATCTTCAATCTGAAAACATCTCCTTGAAGTTGAGCTTATCGCTAGAGATTCCACAATTATCATTCCAGTTATTTGTTGATCGACTTATAGATAAGTTAACAAGAGTTCAATCAACCAAGTACTTCAACGTCTTCATGAACTGAAGGTAGAAAAAGCTCTTAGCTGCAAACAAACCTAAACCTAATCCCAGGTATATTTCACTGATATTCCATAATTATCTTAACTGTTTTGAAACAATAATCAAATTAATTGAATTACTGGAAAGCAATTACTTTTTGGGGAAACGGAAAAGGTTTTTTTTGTATACATTTTTCATATCTTTTATGACGCCGTATTCTGCCTCACTGATAACTGAACATTTCCGACTCGTAGAATAACAACTTTGGTTTATTTCCAACAATGGGTTTTTTATTCAGGCGCATAAAAACTAATCCACTTAATTGACCGTTATATACCCAAGTAAACTATTTATATGTCCATCAGCTGATCCATGGCTGATCCAAAGGCAATAAACCAGAGGAAGCCCCAACATGTGTATTTATAAACGGGCACACGTCGATATCTGCAAGTCGTACGATTAACAGAAAATGCATATATATATATATATATTTATATATATATATATATTCAGGTGTTTATTCAGCCAGTATAATACATTACGTAGTGCACGGGTATTCCGGGACAGTTGCCAACGCCCAATCCATGCGCATTATGTGTTATCTTGCCTAGTAGCTACACATATGTATATAGAACTTACCTATATAGCCGATACGATAATACTCGCTTTTGTTTATTTGCCTCACATTCGCATTTCGTGTTTGTATCGTGCCAGATCTCAATGGATCGTGGCATCCAGCGAGCAGCATGGAAGCAAGTACATATAAAAGGCTGCAGCTGCATGCGACGCGATTGAGTTCGTGATTCTCAGCCCGTACACAAGAGATGTCATCGTCGCACTTGGCCGATCTATTGGGTCTGAGCGTTGATGAGGACCCCGCAAGTCCCGCTTCATCTGGCACGCGATTACGTTGTGAGTGCAGCTTAATAATAATTTAAAATAATTTGTTGAATTTTTGCGAAAGTTCTAAGAATGTGGCGTGATTCTTTTGTATTCGTTTAGACACCCTAACAATAGTTTATTTTAGTAAACAATTGCTTAGTTTAGTATGGATTGTATAAAGATTTAGAATGGAGGGGCAGAAAAATGATTGGACAAAAAAAAACGTAGTAATACAGTCCAAGAAATTCTTTACATGCTGTATATATATCTGTGTGATTTAAAAAAAAATGTTTTAGAATTTTTAGAAAGCAGCCAAAATTTTAAAGAGCTGAGGTATTTGAAAAAGTGATTTCAATGAGATAGAATTTTAGAAAAAACTAAAAGAATAAATATATTTACATTTTTAATAGAAGAAAGAAAGAAAGAAAGAATTTAAAAAAAAAAAACTAAAAGAATTAATATATTTACATTTTGAATACAAGAAAGAAAGAAAGAAAGAATTTTAGAAAAAAAAAACTAAAAAAAATAAATATATTTACATTTTTAGTAGAAGAAAGAAAGAAAGAAAGAATTAAAAAAAAAACTAAAAGAATTAATATATTTACATTTTTAATACAATTTTAACATTTATTTATCAAACCTTTCGCGCAGTGTACAAATAAATATTAATTTAAAAATTTGTATTAATCTGCGAATCAGCATGCCTTAACCCACTGCTGCAAATAGTTTACGAAAAAAGCTCAGTGAAATCAGCAAAAGCTTTTGCAAGCGCGGGAAGCAAATAATTGAATTAACTCGTAGAGCTTTTTTGTAGAATTGATTTGAGGTTCCAGAGTCGAAAGCTCAATGAACGACGATAACGTCAGCTGACGCTCTTCCACGCTCTCTCTCTCGCTCGCTCTACGTAAAGCTTCTCTACTCTTTTTTCCTTCAATCTTGCCAAGCGTAGAGTGCCAACTCCAGTCGCCAAAGCGCTGTGCTCGCAGCAAGTAGGTCACGTTGCGCGATTCGGTTGGGTCGATCGGTTTTATCGATCTGTTTGCGTTGATTTTAAGGTGCGTGTAAAATGTGTTTGTGGGGCCGCAACGATCTTTGGACCGACCGTATGCGGGATTTGTTTACACGCCTTGGGCGCTTTAGCTAATCGATTATATATGCGCTTGCTTGCAATTGCAGTTCCTCAGAGACGGGTCACAAGTCTGGGCAGCACCGCGACAATGCCTTCGCTACGCTTCTACTATGATCTAATGTCGCAGCCCTCGCGGGCGTTGTTCATCATCTTTCGGCTGAGCGGCATGCAGTTCGAGGACTGTGTGGTGGCACTGCGCAATGGTAACTAACAATCTTATCGATAACCTTATTATCGACTGCACTTTGCACTTTGCCCGCTAACGCACCCTGTATCTACCCTGTACATATGTAGGTGAACATCTGACAGATGAGTTCAAGCAGAACATCAATCGTTTCCAGCGTGTACCCTGCATCAATGACAATGGCTATAAGCTGGCCGAAAGTGTGGCCATATTGCGTTACCTGAGCGCCAAGGGCAAAATCCCGGAGATGTTGTATCCCAAGTATTTTGTGGAACAGGCGCGTGTCGATGAGTTCCTCGAATGGCAACACATTACGCTGCGTGTCACCTGTGCCCTGTATTTCCGCACTATCTGGCTGGATCCCCTGCTAACCGGTCGCTCGCCCAGCGAGTCCAAGATCGAAACATTGCGCATACATATGGAACGTAATCTGGATGTTATCGAAGAGATTTGGCTGGCAAAGAGTGAATTCCTTACGGGCGCCACGATCACAGTTGCCGACATATTTGCAGCCTGCGAAATCGAACAGACACGTAAGTCAAGTAACGAAATTTAAATAATATATATCTTTTATCTAAACGTACGACCTTTGGCCCTTCGATTAGGCATGGCCGATTACGATGTGCGTATTAAATATCCAAAAATACGCGCCTGGCTGAAGCGTGTGCGACAGACCTGTAATCCCCACTACGATGTGGCACATGCGTTTGTCTATAAGATATCCGGTACAGGACCACAGGCCAAGCTATAGGAATGGGAACATGCTATCCAATATAATAACATATTTTTGTCTCGTATATTATTAAGTTGTTACGGTTTAGTTATTTATAGTTTGTAAAAACATTTCGGAACTGAGCTTTACATTAAAGAAAAACTTGCAGAGAGGAATTCCAAAAAAACCTCGATGGAGTATGTAGATAAGAGAAATACACTTTGGTTTTTTTTTTCTTTTCGCTTTACAAGTATTCTTATTATTTTTCTTTTATTGTGTCGTCATTATAGCTTTTTTAAATTCACATTTATTAAAAAAAATACAATTTTAAAAAATAACTACCTAAAACTAACAAAAAATAGTAATAATATTTAATATAATATAATATAATATATGTATGTATATAGCAACGTTACGCGCTTGGTTTTCTAACATTTTGCAACAAGTTTTTTTTTTCTGTTTCTGCGATAACAAAACATAATATGTATATAAGTTAAAGTACGGTTTTGAAAAAAATACATATACATATATATATATATATATATTTATATAGTATATAAAGGAGAAATTATCAAAAAAGATAAAACAAATCAGAAGAGGGGTGGGGAGGGGGGCGAAAAATCATATAATAAATGGTATATACAAAGAAAACTGCTATAGTACAATATATATGTAAGTATGTTTATATATCTAATAACACACACAGAAGTGTGCGCGCGTGTGTGTGTGTGTGTGGGTGTATATATAAAACTAGATACAACTATAGGCTATATTCACTTATTAATTATATTTGCATAATTCCTTTTTTTCCGGGATTTTTTCTCGTTTTTGCTGCTTGTGTTTTTTTTGCATTCAACTTAAAATAATACCAAAAAATATACAACTGCATCGGTGTATATATATATATATATATGTACTTTTGTATGGTATGTAGGTATGTATGTGTGTGTGCATACAGTTAGTTTTTTTTTATATATATATATTTAGTTATATATTTGTATATAGGTTTGTTTTGTGTATATATATATTGGATACTCCTATGTATTCAAAAAAATATTTAATGCTCTCTCTCTCTCTCTAGACTTATGCGTAAACTGTTGAAATACGTGTGTGTGTGTGTGTGTGTGTGTGTGTTTCTCTTGCCAAAAAGGGATTGATTACTTTGAACGAAATGTTTACTAGATTGTTGCGTATATCATTTGCACCCATGTCTGTCAATGTATCCCATCGAATTATAAAACCTTTTTCGAGCCCAGGCAGCAGCTGCAGGAAGGGAGCACCCTGTATATATTCCTTAAAAAAAAACACAAAAACAAAAAATAACCGAAAAACTAAAGATCACTTATAAAATTTTGAAAATTTTCAATTTAAAGCAAATTAAGGCACCGGAACTGTTGCAAACGGTTTCTGGATGGGATGAGGTACAAAACTCTGTGTCAAAACATGCAAAAACAGCAGCTGCCTCTCTCTTTCTCTTGCTCGCTATCTCTCTTGCCTTCTCTGTCTATCTTGCACTCTAGGGCAGGCGTCATCGTTTTGGTTAAGTGTAAATATATATGTTTGTATTGTATAGATATAGTTTCCTTTTTTTTTTTGTTATATACGGTTAGATTAACTGTTGCGCGCCAAGTTATACTTTCTCGTTTTTGATATACACATACTGCTGCTGTATATATGGTTATTTTACAAATATATATAGGCATGTAGATGGGGTAAGCATATTCCGTACTCTGTATACGTTTTACAAAATAGTTATATATCTCTCTCTCTCTCTTTCTCTCTATCTATGTATGTATTATCTCTTTCTCTTTTGTTTGCTTTAACTTTGTTCCCGCGTTGTGTGTGTGTGTGTTTGTGTGTGTTTTGGGGGTTGCTTGTGTGAATTAAATACTTTCTCCTGCACAAATACATATACACATGTATGTATGTATATATAATACACATATCTGCATTATCTGCATACATATTTTCTTCGATATACTGCGGTGCTAATACTAGAGCTTTTTGCTGTTTAAATATGCAACTGCTGCGATTGTACATTCCTCTCTCTCTCTCGCACCGCTTGCTATCTCTCTCTTTCTCTGTCTGCAAGTGAAAAATACATTTATTAATTTATTTAAATTAGTTAACTCATTTTGCTAGACGTACCTGTTGCACCTTTTTTTTAGTAGCGTCCTCGATTGATATTCTTGATGCGTATACCCACTTCCAGCACCTGCTCACCACTTGCTGGCGATGTGACGCCACTGCTGCTGTTGCTGTGGTTCGTTGAGTTGCTGTTGCTGCCATTCGCGGAGCCTCCTCCACCCGCATTGCCACCACCAACCGTGGAGCAGGCATTACCATTGCTGCCATCGCTAAGTGGCGAATTGTTGTTGTTATTCGTATTCGTTGTGGTTGTTGTGCTGCTGCTGCTGCTGCTGCTACTGCTGGTGCTGCTGGAACTGGAACCCGAATTGGGCAATGCAACATTGCCATCAGCTGCACTGGTGCTGGCCCCAGTGCCACTGCCATTGCCACCAGTTGGTCCACCCAAGCGTCGCAGTACTGTGGTTGTTGTTGTTGTCGTGGTTGTTGTCTCCGCAGCGGCTCCATTGCCGCCAGTCGCTGCACCGCCCAGCTTGAGCAACTGTTGCTGATGATGACGATTGTGATGATTGTAGTTAATAGCTGCCAGATCGTGTCCACCAGCAGTGCCACCGGCGCCACAACCTCCTGCACCACCACTACAGCTATAATCATGTGGTCCACCCACGGTGTGACGTCGCTTTATCGATCGATTCTGCTTATTCTGAATCTGCCGTTTCTTGGTCAGATTCATGTCAGTCTTTTCGTCCTTGGTCAGTGAGGCAGCTGCGGCATGCGCCCACGACGATGGCGACGACGACGATGTTGGTGAGCAACACACAGCAGCAGCGGCCGCTGCAGCAGCTGCTGCACTGTTCGAGTTGCTGCTGCTCATGTGGCGTGTCGAATAGTTGCGACAATTGAAGCTGGCGCTGCGGAAGAGTCGATGATCCCGTCGCTTTTTATTGTAGCGCTCGAGAAAAAACGACGGTGATGGTGCTGCCATTAGCAGTTTCTCCTTGGGATCACTGGTTGTGGAACCCTCGGAATCATCTTCAGATCCCTCAGCAGCAGCACCAACGCCGCCGCCGCCTCCGCCACCACCACCGATGCCACGTTCATAGGCCAGAGAGCTGCTAAAGCGTAGATTTTTGCTGCTATACGAATTACGCTGCACGGGCACAATCGATGCAGTCTGCGAACTGGGCGTGCCGGCAAGCGGAGTGGATGCACTGCTTGAACCAGTGCCAGCGGTGGGTGTGGCAGCACCACTTGCCGGTGCCGTCGAGCTACCCTGATGTATGGGCGCTGTGGCCGAGTGTTGCAGCTTGTGGGCAGCCTTCAGCACGCTGGCGGGCAATGGAGCCACAGTTGGCTTCATCATTAGCTGCAGCTGCTGCTGCGCCTGCTGCTGATGCTGATGTTGCTGTTGTTGCGCCTGCTGCTGCTGGTGCTGCTGCTGCTGATGGTGATGCTTATCCTCCTTGCTGTCGCCCAGCGTATTGGTTGCTGTGCACGAACGACTCAATAGCAGCGAATGTGGTGAATCCAGTGGACAAAAATTATGGAATAGTCGCTCTGGCGACTCATCCGCAAACGGAATGTTCTCAGAGTGCAAGTGCAATGGTTGCCCGAGTGTATGACGTCGATTCTTGGGAAATTCCGGTGATCCATTCTCATCGTTGGACTCCGAACCGCTGCGCAAGTTACGCAACTTACTGTCCAGCGTATCTGTGATGGTGGTCAGTGACATGGAACCTGGAACATGGAGCAGCGAGGATTAGGAGGAGGTTCACAATTTCAGCGCAAGGGCAACTTACCCGTATCACTGAGACGACTGCTGGAATCATCGTCGGTTAGCAATATGGAGATATCAACGCTGCTACGCTGCTGCTGTTGCTGCTCATGTTTGCCCACACTGCTGGCGGAGTCAACGCTACCCGAATCCTTCTCATCCAGACTTGCCTTGCGGTTGCTCTGCGAGTTGCGTGAACCACTTAGGAAACCACCGGTGCTGCGTTTCTTGGTGCTCGCCGTTGCTGTCTTTGTCGTCGTCGTCGTCGTCGATGATGATGACGACGATGTGGCCGCTGCTGCTGCCGCCGACATGGCCGACGAGGATGAACTAATGGCCGAACTGAGCAATTTGCTGGTGGTGCTCGTTTTGCTGCTATGCAATGTTGAGCTGCTGCTGGTGCTGGTGGTGCTGCTAGCCGATACCTTGGCATAGTCAAGCGACTGAAAGTGAACAGCGGGCAGGATTAGGCCAAAGTCACAAATACTCTGCACAGCTTTGCGCTGCAAACGTCTCTGATTGTGATTGGCTGTGGTGCGAATGGTGGTGGTGGTGTAGGTGGAGTTGGTTGGGGTAGTTTTGGTGGTGGTGTTGATGGAGGTGATGTTGGTGGTGGTGCAGTGGGAGTTGCCGCTTACCAGTACACTCTCGCCGGAGTATGTGTCCGAGCTGCGTTTGCCGTGCGTGCGTCGTCGCAGATGCGGAATGAATCTTGAGGTGCGCGTCTCGCGCTCCGTGATGCGCTCAATCTTGGATAGATTATGCAGCAGCATGCTGGTTTGGTCCTCCTGCGTCTGCTGTGGCTGTGCCGGACATGGCGCCGTTGCACCGCCCCTCAGCTCCGACACATCGGGCAGACTGCCGCCCTCAAAGAAATATTCGTACTGCAAGGAAGGATTCAGTTAGAGAAGGAGCGTCTTCATTTGGTCACAGAGATTTGCACTCACCTGCGTGACAAGCAGCTCGACAATGCGACACTGATGTTTCATATCCTTGACCGCCGTTTCCAGTGTATCATTCGGTGTACGTATTATGGATGGGCCAAAGATAATGGCCAGATTCTTTGGCTCCATGCGATTCACCTCACAGTTATCGCTAACACGACACAGATGCCTTATTAGATGCTTCATTGTCTCGTACGGATGCCTGGGCAGCGAATCGACAATTTCCTTGAGCAGCACAATCCGTTCCAAGCCCATCTTCTTGTCTGCCTCAATGAAATTAATGTAGAAACTGGCGGGCATCAGGGCATCGGGCAGGCTGCGTATGAAGAGCTTCAATAGACTGCTAACCACATTGACATCCTCCCATCGCACATCGGTGGCACAACTATCGAAATGAAAGTCCTTCGTATTGACCAGCTCCGACAGCTCTGAGATGGCTGCCTTATTGCCGGGTATACGATAGATGCCCACAACGCTCAGGCCTTTGGTTTCCACAATATTCGTACAGATCTCAACCAAATGCGGCACATATGCATTGTTCTTGGACATGGGACACGCACGCAGGGGTAGGCCAATGGAACCTCCGGTTTTACCCGCAAAGCCACCTAACGAAGGTGATGCAAGATCTGCATGGGCAACGCCACCGCCGCTACCACCGCCACGTCGAAATAGTAGATCTTTCCAATTCTTCGATTTGGGCGAACCCAAATCCTTTTCGGGTACATTTTTATGGGACGAGGGTTTGCGTAGCTTCATTACCGGTGATATTGAATCACCACCGGTATTGCCACCTCCGGCAGATGCTTCGGCCAAACCGCCACCACCCGAATGGGAGCTCAGTGGCGAACTGTCTGCAGCGCCAGCACCAACATCATCCAAATAGCTGGAAGTGGCTGCAGTTTTCTGTGGCTCCGCCAGCTGCTTGCCCGCCGGCTGTTCCTGCAAAAGAAAATGGATTAATTGAGATTGAGAAAAGTTAGACACGTTTCCCTGGTATGAACTCACGTTATCATCATAGTTAAGGCTATCCTTCCACTGCAAGAGACCAAACAATCGTTTCATCTCGTTGCTACTCTTGGTCTTAAATAGGATTTCCGTGTAGGGACCACACGAGGGAGCCGAAGATGCTGCCGGTGTTTGTGGTTCCGCGGCACTGCTGCTGCCCGACGATGTCAACTTGTCATGGGCATCATCCAGATTAAGCTCATTACCCAATGTTGCCAAATGTGCCCCACTGGCACTTGGTTTCGATTGCATTCGTATCAGATACTTCTTCTTGTCCAGCGACTCATCGTAGAATTTAAAATTTCTAATATCAAGCTCTATCACCTGATGGGAGGAGAAGAGGGAATTGAATTAATATATTCCGAATGTGCTGTGCTGCAACCTACATTGTGCTCCGATTTTCCATGGCGTCCAGAGTAAATGCGCAACAAATCTCCTTTGATTTCCAGCTTTACCTGACGCCACGAGCGATATTCGGACATGCGCTGCAAAAAGAGAAGATAAGAAGGTACTCAATCAGATCTGTAGGAGCAGTAGGAACAAGGATGACTTACCTTGCCATTGATGCACGAAGATTTGATCTCAATCTCCGTCTCAAAGGCCTCCAGCTCATTGGGCACATATTTGCCATTCAACTCGGCATCAATGTGAATGCTGTGAATATATAGAAAGAGAGAGAGTAGAGGATTAGTTTGCTTCTCCAACTGGAGCAGCTGCTTGGCTCCTCCTCCCACTCACCTGCTGCGCATGTCGCTGTTCATCGAGGCACGCCTGCTGCCGTGGTGTGTGGAGAGACGCACATCCTCCAGCCCATTGGGCGTTTCAATAAACTCATGTCCAGCACCGGTGCCACCAATGACATCATATGTTGGATCTGGATGCTCTTCGACCAGCGCCTTGGTCTTGTGCGGTTCGACAACAGCAGCGGCAGCTGCTGCTGCTGCTGCAACAGCAACAACAGCGGCTGCTGCTGCACTGGCAGAAGTTGTAGCAACACCAGAGCCACTGACAATGCCACCAGGAGCAGCAGCAACAGTTGGAGCAGCAACAGCAACAGCAGCAGGTGCAGCAATTGCAGCAACAGTAGCACCATCTGCCGTTGGCTCTGCATGATACTCCGTCTCATTGTTAGTGGCACGCAGATACGAGATGCGTCGCATTGGTTTGCCCTCGTCAAAAGAGCTGGACGCCAGTGGTGGCTTATAACGACGCACAACGTTGCTTGCCGTCGCTGACGTTGACGTCGATGTCGATGATGTTGAGTCCGCAATGGCAGCGGCTATAAAACAAAATAAAAGTACAAAAAAAAAAAAGGAAACAGATTAAACACAATGAAGTTAAAAACAGAATAAACAGAGCAAAAAAAATAATAAAAAAAAAGAAAACCAGTAGTAGCAGATAAGATAAATGTGATAAGGCCACAAGGTTATAATGCGGTGGCGTCGATTCAAATTTAATACAAAGCTATAATCGAGCTAGGTGGTATCGGATTTGCATACAATATATATAGCCTGACAGTGGATATCAGCAGAGAGCACTTGGGAGCGCAGCAGGTGAGCCGTACGTACTCGCAGGAATCTCTCCGCAATACCTGCTCTATCATCTCTGCCTCTAGGCATCTCTGTCTATATTACATGCTCTTTAAACTTATGTAGATTCTAGGAAACTCTCCGATATTACATTGCTTTATATACGTAAGTATATGCTATGCATCTCTCTGATATTACATGCTCTATATACGCAGGTATATGCTAGGCATCTCTTTCTATATTACATGCTCTATAAACTTATGTGAATTCAAGGAATCTCTTAGAGATTTAATTGCTCTATAAACGTAAATATATGCTAGGCATCTCTACCTATATGACATGCTCTATAAAGGTATGAAGATTCTAGGAATCTCTCAGATATTTAATATCTATCTATGCGTTAGTATATGTTAGGCATTTCTTCCTATATAACATGCTCTCTAACGTATTAAGATTCTAGGCATCTATCCGATATTAAATTGTCTATAAACGTAGGTAGATTCTAGGCATCTATCAGATATTACAAAGCTCTATATACGTAAGTATATGCTTGGCATCTCTACCTATATTACATTGCTTTATATACGTATGTAGACTCTAGGAATCCCTTCGATATTACATTGCTTTAAATGCATAAATATATGCTAGGCATCCCTTTCTATATTACATGCTCTATATACGTAAGTCTATGCTAAAGATCTCTCCCTAATTATTACAAATAAGTATTTATATATATTCTAGGAATCTCCCCACATCGCACGCTCTATACGGGCATCCTTACCGCTGCTCTCGGCAATGTCCGCCAATGTTGCCACTGTATGCGAAGAGGAACTGCCAGGTTGCTGCTGTGTATGCTCCGACACGCTGCTGTATTCTGTAGAAGAGGAGGAGGAGTAGGAGATTAGTTACATTTGAAACGAAAACCAATGATGTTGCCACTTACTACTCGGCGTGGCATCGATGGTGGCATTCGCCAGTGTCGCCTTGTGCAGCTCCATGCGATTGCTGCTGCTATGGCCGCTGCTGCTGCTGCTACTGATGATTTGACCATCCACTACCGTGGCATGGCTCATCGTGGAGCTGTTGCTGCTCTGCTGATACTTGGCCTGCATCTGATGCAATGGATGCTGTTGCAGTGATTCATACAGCACGCTCTGCTTCTTCGATGTGCTACTGCTGCTGGCTGAATCGCTGGCAGCGGCGCTTGTGTTGATTGACAACGGCTTGAAGGGATCAAAACCCTTGGACATATGCGATACCAATTTGCTTTCAAATCTGCAAGAGGAATTCAATTAGTATTGATTTGTAGTTATTAAAATTGAGATTTGCAGCTTACACTTTGTTGGTTACGCCCGTCTCCTGCAGCGTCTCAAAGTAGTCCAACTCCTTGGAGTATTTGGCATTATTGTTGGTCACACTGACTGCCACCTGCCGTTGCTGGGGATGCTGCTGTAGATGCTGCTGCTGCTGGTGCTGCTGTTGCTGCAGCTGCTGCATGGGCATCGCTCCCATTGGCCGTGACACCAGCTTATTGCCCACGTAGCTGTTGTACATGTCGTAGCCAAGGACAACCTGCTGCTGCTGTTGATGGTAATGCGGGTGATGATGCTGCGGATGCTGCGGTTGCTGTGGCTGCTTAATCAGCACCTGATGCCGGACACGAGTTGCAGCACCACCTGGTGGCGTATGCGAGGGGAAAAAGTGCTGCGCCTGCGACTGTGGCGATGATTGCGTTGCTCCTGCTGCTGCGTTGCCGTTGGCAGCGCCACTTGAACCGGAGGGTAGCGGCGACTTGAGGAACTCCTCCTTTTGTTTAATGGATTCGCGCAATCGTATCATCAGGTCGCTGTTCTCTGGCCCGCTGGCATTCACTGCATACAGTGCCACCGTCGATTTGGGCTGTCGTCCAGTGGGCGTGGACGCTGTAGTGTTGGCTAATACTGTTAGATTTGGCGGCTGATTAGCACTGCAAGAAGAAGGAAAAAGAGGAAAAAATGAGTCAGCAAAAGAGAGCAGAGCAGGTGAAAGAGAACTCATGTAAAAAAGGATTTGCATATTTTTAAATTTATTATATTTATTTGCATAAAATTATTACTTTTAAAATTATCCTTTGTCAATTCAGTTGACTTTAAATTAATTAATTAAATAAATTAAATTAAATAATAATCAACATAGAAATACTTGACCTTATACAACCCAAACTTGACCTAAGTTACTTTAAATATTTTTTATATCATTCTTTAAGTAATTCACACTTAACTTGTCTATATATTTATCCTAACTTTCCCATTTAGCCATAATTGATTTAAGTTCGTATTTCGTAATATTTTCTATTAATTTAAGTTGCTCGTCTCGCTTTTGTCGGCTTGGCGCGTACTCTTAATCTATGATATTGAAATACTTATGCCAGGCATTTCATATAAGAAAAAAAAAAAAAAAAAAAAAATAAAGGCGACGGCACCTGCTTGCCATACGGAATACCGAATAGGGTCGTCGTCAGAGACGCTTTGGCACTTATGGCGCGTGCCGTGAGACTCATAGCTGGCGGGTAGGGATAGAGAAGGGGGGAAAGGGGGGCAGATCGAAGTAAATCCGATTTGACGTAGTTAGCCGATTGGATACGCCGGTCACGATGACTGACAACGACGACGACATCGTTGCCAAATATGCGTAAGCTGCGCAATTTTTTGTTTTTTTTTGGGCACAAGGGCCACGCCCACTCTCCCCCTTCCTATATACAAGCTGTCACTCCATAAATTATTTGTTTGTTTGTTTGTTTATCAAAAAAAAAAAAAAATTCATAATGGATTTGTTTAAGAATAAAACAGATCGTTGTAGCATATGTGAGCTGATCTACAGGTGCGCTGGCGCGCTCTATAAATATTGTAGGTATATAAAACAAACTGGACAACAACAAGTGGGGGGAGAGGGAGAGGGTGGGAGGGAAGGGAGTGTGCCTGCAGGCGTTCGTCCATGACGTGAATAAAGTGGTTGGGCAAATGTGCAGCCTGTGCCTGGGCCTGTCAGTCGGCCTAATGACCATGACCATGACATGACCAAGCACTTGGCGCCCACACACACACACACATGAGACACGCGTCTGTGTGACCGCAAAGAGATGACTGCACTTAGCCCACTCGATCGAACTTTCAAATTAGATTGACAATGTAAAAGCAAAAGTTACCACAGCCTCCGAGGAGCAGGGGGGGCGAGGGAAAAGCAATAATAATTAGTTTTGCAACGCGTTTATTGCAAAACATTTTCTTCGTTGCAACTAGACAAAGAGCCAAGGCAGCAGGAGCAGCAGGAGGAGCAGGTGCCGGGATGGAGGCGGGGTCGGACAACACACCTGTCAAGGGATACTAAAAGGTAAAAGGTCAATGCTGCCCGGAGCTACCGTGGCTAGCTACTTAGCTACCCCGTCAGAGCTTTTAATAAATCAAAGTTCCTGATTGAGTTTCCCCGTTAATTAATTAACTCGATTTGTGCAGCCATTGGCTAAGGGTTGTCCGTCTGGAACTAGTGGCAGCACCAGCAGCAGCAGCAGCAGCAGCAGCAGCTCTACATGGCAAATTAATGCATACTTAAGTGGAATCAGTCTCACAGGTATCTATAACAAATTGGCCACAGGCCACACTTGACTTGCTCCAAGATTGAAGCAACCGGAGTGAACTTTAATAGATAAATGAATGTGGAAAGTAAAGAGTAAAGAGGGATGGAAACGGTTATAGTATTATTCTTGATAGGGAAACTTATTGGCACTTAAATTTTGTATATTTTTTTAAGGATTTGAAGTGAAAACTGCAGCTGAAATTTTAGTTTTTGATTTAGAAATTAAAAAATAAATATAATATTTGGCTATAGTCATAATTATTACAGCAAAATTATAAAACTCTTATCATATTTTTCCGAATAAATATAAAAGAATTTTAAATGAAGTTTTAAAGCTTCAAGAGTTAATATTGAAGACAAGTTGAATTAAAATACAGACAATTCTAAGCACAGGTTTTTATAATAAATTCGTTTTTTTTTTTAAGTGGCCTGAAGCAATAAAGAGTTCTATAACGAGCAGGTAACAAACAAATTCTACTACCATCCATAATATTAACAGTTTAATAATATTTTCGATACATCATTTTTCAAGATTTTTTTTTAGCACTGTTTTAAAAAATTTGAGGCGAAACACTTGAAATAGGCAAAAATTATAAAAAATCAGGATTAAGTTCAGCTTAGGGATGCAATATAAACTATAGTATCGCTGGCAAACGGACAGCATAGAAAATCAATATTATTGGGAATCAGTTGGGGTTAAGAAAAGTCGAGAAACTGTTAAGAAACTTGCGGTCAAATCAGGAAGTAAGAATATCCATAAAGATAATCACATTCTATGTAACATTTAAGGGTATTTATAATAACTTTGAAGGGTATTTATAAATATTTGCCGGTTAAATCTGTGCTGCTCAAGAATATATATGCATATACTATATATAATTTTTTTTATATATAACGTATCTATTGTAGTAAAGTAATTTGCAAAATATGCAGAGACAGCGCATTAAAGGACTGAAAACCTTTTAATACCCTGTACTTGCTTCGCCACTGTCCGTCTTTGTCTATGAGTGTGTGTAATGTGTGTGTGTGTTTGTTGTGGTTGTTGTTGTGCCTTGTTATCTTTGCTTTGGGCTTATACGAAAAACAATAACAAAAATAGATCCATTGACACAAGTGATTCGATACGACGTGAAACGCGACTTCTATTGTGTTGATTTGCTGCGGCTCTAGCGGCCAGTGTTGCCACTGTGGTTGTTGTTGTTAGTGTTGCCAGTGTTGCCTGTTGTTGTTGTTGTTGTTGTTGTTGTCGCTTGCTTATCAATAAAAAGTCAGCCGAATAAATGAGCTGTATCTGTATCTGCATGCGGCACATAGTTATAGCTGTAGATACATTACAAGTGGACCTGGGC
Organism: Zaprionus kolodkinae; assembly: GCA_018901885.1. Classification (NCBI taxonomy): domain Eukaryota; kingdom Metazoa; phylum Arthropoda; class Insecta; order Diptera; family Drosophilidae; genus Zaprionus; species Zaprionus kolodkinae. Next base: position 1,044,881 of record JAEIFM010000183.1, on the reverse strand, counting down.
CCTGTCTGCTAGAGTGTGTGTGTGTGTGTGGAATTTCGCGCTTTATTGTCTGCTTGTTGTCGTTGCTGTTGTTGTTGTTGTTGCTGTCGTTTTTATTGTCTGATTTGCGTTTTGCCAACTCTTTCGCCTCTTTGCAATTAACAAGTCATAAATAAAAAAATGTTGACATATTTGATAAGCCGCAAACAGTTACAGGCCGAACCTGTCAACACACACACACACTCGCACACACACACATAGTGTGTGCCATGCCCCCAAACAGTTATGCGTTGCCCCCACTTGTTGTGGAATTCGCATTGCATTTTTTTTTTTTTTTTTTTTTTTTTTTTGGTATCGATTTCGCTGCTGGTGGCGGCGGCGACGGCGCCCAATGGAGACGATGATAGCAACACGATGGCGACACATTCATACATGTGTGTGTGTGTGTGTGTCGCATTGTTTTGGGGCATACGCAACGGAAACACACTAAACAAACGTAATCGCATTCAAAAAAAAAAAAAAAAAAAACTCCAGAAAAAAAAACACACTGAGACAATCGCGCATTGTCTTCTTGCATAGGAAAATCAGGAACAGAAAATGTCGAATGTTTTTGTTGTTGTTGCTGCTGCTGCTCCCATTGAAAACACTTGAACCTTGTATAGATAGATACAATGTGTTTCAAGGTCTCTCGAGCAGCAGCAGCAGCGATGGTAACAAAAACAAAAACAAAAACAAAAAAAAAAAAAAAAAACTTTCAAAGGCGGCCCCAAACTACACCCGCATCTCGAGCTCTCGTATCAATTGCTACAGCGCTATCAATGATAAGTGTATTTCGAAAGCATCCAAAATGTAACACACACACACACACACAGAGAGGGCAACCTCTCACACACACACACACTCACACAACACAGATCGCGCTTTCACGGGACTGGCGAAATAAAATCTACGCGCTCCACTCGCCATCAGCAACTAAACTAAAGTACAACGCAAAGTCCATGCGACTAAACTGTAATACGAACAAAAAAAAAAAAAAAAAAAAAAAAAAAATAAACAAAAAAAATAAATGAAAAAAAAAAAAAAAAATAAATAAATAAAAAAAAAATGGAAACTGAGGGGGGAATAAAGAAAAATCCACTTTGTATGCCATGTATGAAATTCATATTAAGCGGGAACTAGGGGAGGGAGAGGGAGAGAGAGAGGGACACGCTGCCAATTGAAAAGAGCCCCCCAGCCTATTGAGTGGGCAAACGGGCAGAGAGAGAGAGAAAGAGACAGGCGGACAGGCAACCCACCGACAGCAACGACGACGACGACGACCCAATCGACCCACCCAACCAACAGACAGAAGGCAGAAGAGTGACGAACCGACGCAGCGACGCTCTTCCTTTTATTTTATAACCAATTGTGCCACGCGCATAGCGCAAAAATATTTCATTGTACACACACACACGCACACACACAGTAGCACACACACGCACACACACACACACAGGGGCAAGCACACACAATGCTGAATTGCAATGGGAGACGACGCTGGGTTTGAATTGGGATATGCTATCTGCCACACACTGCCCACATATTTACATATCCACACACACACACTCGCACACACACACACACACACACACTCACACACACACACACTCACACACAGACAGACAGACCCACAGACAGACAGCGAGACACGCTCTCCCGATTGTACATAGATTTAGCTATATCTCTCATACATATGTATATGAAAGTAGTTGGATTTATTTCAGGGGCAACACAAAATTCGATGGGCAGGAGTGTGAAATATTAAAAGGGCGAGAGAGAGAGAGACAGAGCAGGTTAACAAGACAGAACAGCGTGTGGCAGACAGAGAGAGAGAGAGAGAGAGACATAGCTAGTCTAGCACAGAGAGAGTGGTTTTTAGGGGGTCGGCGCACTTGTCGATATCGCTATCAGTCATCTAGCTGACCAAACATTACAACTACCCATGGCACCCCCCTGCCCAGCCCAGTACTCCCTATGCTACCTCCCACTCCTAATACTCCCACCTCCCACCCATCAGCTACCACGCCTTGTTTTTTTTTCCCGTCTTCCTTTCTGTTCAGAGAACACAAGAGCCTACTTCTGCGTGCGGCGGGTGTAATTGTCAGCACAAAGTCCGTCAAAAATTGGCAAAAAGTTGGCACAGTGGTACAAAAATGCGAGTACCCACTTAAAAAAAAAAATTAATAAATCATAAAAATAATTCATAGCAATATCAGATTACAATTATATATTTTTTATATATATTTTTTAGGCTCATAACTATTATATTTATAAAGAAAATAAACGTTCTAACATGATAAATGCGCTTACAACTTGATTTTTATAGATATGAGTAGGCGCAAAGGGGCGTGGCCAATTTCTTACACTTACTTTAAATCAGTGAAGTGTGATTACAAAATTTGCTGGCCCTAGCTCATATAGTTTTTGAGATCTAGGCGTTCATACAGACAGTTGGGGCTACAGTGACTGCTGATTGAGAATAAAGACAGGCATTCAAAAAATACCTTTTTTTGGGTATTATTTTTTCAATACCAACAGTAACTGATAATCCCACTATACATGATTAGCAAAGTTACTCAATCAACAAAGGTTTGGTACCACAGTGCGCGCTCAGTGATTGCACTGTGTACTGCGTATGTATGGATGGATAGATGGATGAGTGGGTGGTTTCAAGTGGACTGAGATGGGTTGGGCATGGGCATGGGTATGGGTATGGATGGAGTGCTTTGGTCTGGGTGAATGAGTGTACACCATAGTGAAACTTGCGCCACATTTTCGCCATCAATGTCGTTATTGTCATCGTCATCATCCATCAATCATGTGAGTCAAAATGCGAATGCACACACAGAGAAAGAGAGAGAGAGAGAAGGAAAACGCTCTAAGGGATAAAAAGGTCAAACAGGCAAAGGACGTTCTGCTTTTATCTATATTAGAAAATTGTCCATCTTATATTTGTTGTGTGTGTGTGTGCGTGGTACATAGTAATACGATATCTACAACTGTTTATCGCTATCAATATCTAAAAACTTTATCTATACGCAAGATATCTTTATCTGGGTAACTGTATCTATAGATATTTTTGATATTATATCTTCATATCTGGTATGACGGCATGTCTATCAATAACTGAATATTCAACCAATTGTCTATCTATAATTTTTCGACATTTATCTATAGATATTTGATATTTCATATATTATATTTGAGTATGACGGCATATCTATCAATAACTATGTATATATAGCTTTAAATTTATCTCTTGTCCTACATATTACTATCTTTTTCTATATTCTCAAGATATCTTTATCTACATAAATCATTTTATAACTGTATTTCATTCAATAAACTTGATATATTTTTATTTGCATATATTACATATGGTATACCAAGAATTGTGTCTTTGGCTTTATAGCTTTATTTATTATATAATATATATATATATATTCCTGTATACTTTATCTGCCATCGCTCGTCAGCTCTTTCTACAGTACTATCAGTAGCTCTTTATCAAACTGTATATATCCATTACCATCCCGCCCATCTTTGTGTCTCTTTCGCATTTCTCATTTTTCAGCTTTAGCTGTGGCCTCTATCTATATCTGCATCTTTAGCTGTCTTTGTAACTGTTTCTTTAGCTCTGATCTGATATCAACAAGTTGATCGCGCACTTGTTGTCCGCATAATACAATTGACAATACTCTCTCTGCATTGGCTCAAGTAGCCAATAATTTTCGTATCATCCGCCCATCTCTGCTCTTCTCTTCTCTTCGCATCTTCTTCATTTCCCTCCCAGAGTTGATTATCTTGCTGTCGCTGATCTCTCATCTCTCGTCTCATCTCATCTTGCTACAACAACTCAATCGACATCGGAAACTGTGCGCGTGTGTCGTCAAAAGGTGAAGTGTTGTGCTGTGTGGGCGTGGCATCCAGGCAGCTCCACTGTCTGTCTGTCTGTCTGCCTGTCTGTCCGTCTGTCTGTCTCTCTGTCTGTCTGTCCGTCTCCCTGTCTGTCTGTCGTTTTATTTCTCTCTCTTTGTCCCTCTGTCGGTTTTTCTGTCTCTCTGACTGTCTATATTTCTGTCTCTTTGCCTGTCTATATTTCTGTCTGTCTCTCTGTCTGTCTCCTCGTCTCTCGCTGTCTGTCTTCTCATCTTTCTGTCTCTCTGTCCGTTTATCCATTTGTCCAGTCGTATATATTGAAATGCCATTCGCTTTTTATTCTTTGCTTGTGCGTGCACATGCATGTATGTGCCTGTTTGTGCATGTCTGTGCGTGTGTCTGTGTGTGCTGTATAAAATTCAATTAAATTTGTCGTAATCATTTGACAATGGCGCGTTAACAAAATATTCGTGTGCTGCTTTTGTTGCTGCTTTGACACTCGGCCTTTGCATATGCACTGCAGGCAGAGACATGCACACACATGCATAAACATGCACAAATATATAAACACATTGCGTTTTTTTTGCACTTTGCGGTTCGCAGGTTGTTCTCATCGTTGTTGTTGTTGTTGTTGTTGCTCGGCTCGATTAGTCAATGAGCTGATGTTGACGACACACACACACGCATTATAATTGATTGCACACACACATACACACACACACGAACACTCTCACACACCAGTGCACAGTGGAAATATGATTTACATCGCATAAAAGCGACAACAAACGCTGCGTATACGCAATTGTTTGTTTGTCTGCCTTACTGTTTGTCTACCCCCTCAATCAGCACTCCCTCCCTCTCTCTCTACCTCCCTCACTTCCTCTCCCTTTCTTCTACATTCTACATGTCGAAATGTGGGCGTCAATAATGTCCACTGTATACACTGCAAAAATTCCAAATGTGATTTGAATTTCAACAATTCTCGATTTATTTGTCATCTTTAATGGGTCACAAAACAGAATAAAAGCGAATAAATGAATGAATGGGCAGAAAAACAAAAAAAAAAAAAAAAACAAAAAAAAATAATAATTCGTGCACTCTGCAATAAAGAAAGTCAATCGAAATTCGCTCACAGAAACAGGTAACACCTCCACCCCCCCCCTCCCACACACACACACACACACCGATAAGTGGGTGGTACTAGGGGAAGGGGGGTAAGGGGGCACTTATCATCAACGCGACGCGAAAGTTTTTCGCAACAAGCAGCCAACTTGGCTAGCACGTAATTAGAAACGATAACTACGAGAGAGAGAGAGAGAAATAAAGAAAGAAAAAAAAAAAACAGAAAAAAAGAAACAACACAGCAGCAAACGAAGCACAGCAAAAAATGTGTTGTATATGAAAATTAAATGCAAAAAAAAGAAAAAAATAAGAAAAGAAAGAAAAAAAAAAGAAACGAGAATAAACATTCATAATATACGTAAAATTCGACACGACGCATCCGTAACACGTGCCAAACAAACAGTTTGCTCGACGGGGACGGAGGGGGGGTATCAGCTGGAAACTTCAGACCGGGGGAGGGGATCTCGAGGTGGGGTCTCAGCTTCACCCACTGTGGGGCAGAGTATGCAGCTTACGCATAATCCAAGCAAATGAATTGACACTATTGATAGTAAACTCATTATAAAATTGTCTCTTTCTCTCTCTCTCTGTATGTGTCTAATTCTACTTTTTATCGATAGTATGATAACAGCTATCGATTGTCATTATTTGCCTACTAATTATGTTTATCGATAGTGTATTTAAAGCTAACGATAGTAATATTAATATTAATATTATATACATAGTTCAAGATTTATTTATTTTGAGCATATTTATGCATATTAATTATGCTTATCGATAGTATGACAACAACTTTCGATTGTATTGAAATTGTACTAAACGCTTTATAAAGAAAATTTCGTCTTCCATTAAGGTAAACTTTAGCAATTCTTTTGCTTTGACGCATACGTGATATTACCTAATTTAAAAAAAATAAAATAAATTCTAATACTTCTACTACACCTCCTACAGCAGAAAAACAATTAACATTCTATTAAAAAACTTCTTATATAACTTATACAAACACACATTTTATTATGGTAACCTCATTTCTCAGCTCAACATTTTACATAACTTCCCACGCTCGAACCGATTCCAATAACACTCGTATTCGTATTTCGCTTTCGAAAAACTATAAAAAAAAAAAAAAAAACAAAAACCATATATGGGCAAAGATGTTAAAAATTCGCTACTCTTGTTGAGCAACCTGTAGTAATTATGCGATTTTTATTAAGAAACTGTCAGGCATCAATGGAATATGCTGATATTCGATTAATCAAATCAAGTTAGGAGAGCGCGTTGCGAGGGGATCCCTTTTGGCCAAAAAAATCAAATATATTTTTTGATTAATGGTCTAATTTATGCAAACATGCAACAGATACGGATACTATATTGTTGTTAGACAAGTGTGATCCGAAATTGAACAACACTTACGCAAAATAGAAGAAGGAAACATCCGTCAAATATTTATGAGTTTTCCCCCACTGAGTTTTCTTTTCTTTTCTTTACATTTCTTTTATTTTATGGTTCAATTGCAGTTCTGCGAAGAGTGGCAAAACTAACGCATTCCATTTGCATTTGGCTCTGGTCGATGCTCTAGAGGATTGTCTATTGGCCAACACACACACACACACACACACATACCTAGATACACTCGAGTATAAACAGAGAGAACGCACAGAGATAGAGAGAGAGAGAAAAACAAGAGGAAGTTCGCCCAATGGCCAATGGCATTTTTATGCATGTGTTTATTTTTGTTTTTGAACACACATGAGAAATATGAATTGAATGAATGCATTCGTCGTCGTCGTCATTGCCAAATCGAGACGCGGTCGTAAAGTCAGCGAACACCCGTACACACACACACACACACACACACACGCTCAGAAGATGTTCACAGTGCACTGGATACCTTGGGATATGCCAAATTCAATCTGTTTACTCCTAAATCGATATATATATCGAGAATAATAAACGATTCTGCTGTTAACATAAGAGAATGAAAAGTTTTTGTTTAGTTATTTAGTATGATTATCGTCTATCGATATACAGTGCGTACACATGTATTTATCGGTCTGCCAAAGCTGCATATCAAATTACAACAAACTGTTAAACCTTATCAAAAAATAGATAAAAGCTGAGATAAACTACTCCGATATCGATAAATATATATGAATATATTATAATTTAAATATATCGAAGCACACAAATGACGACAATAGCAATGATACTCTCGATAACATAAGTGAGGTTAAAAAGCTTTAGGCTAGTAGAAAATGGAAGTGATTACCTAATAATAACTATCGATAATCGATAGACTGTATGTAAGTGCGTATTTACAGCATATCAATCAAATAAAGCTATTAAAAAATATTACTTTTTAAAAATAAACTAATCCTAATTCGACTAAAAAGATTAATTTGAAGATTAAAAAGTATTTTTTTTTTTTTTTTTTTTTTGATTTACTTCAGGCTCGAAACTGGAAATGATTGTTAAGCTCTATGAATGAATTTGGATGTGTGATTTAAGTGAAATTACCAAGAAATAAACGACAATTAGCCATATGCGATGAACAACACCATCATCATCGTCATCATCATCATCGTGATCACAGTCAGTGCAAACCGGAGGATATGTCAGTCGTATGAACAAGTTTAACAAGTTCCACTTTCGTAGACATGGTGGTGTGGGGTATTTTTGTAATGCAAACTTATTAATTAGTATTATGAATAATTCGCACTTATGCCAGAGAGATCAACATTAATACGCGACATGACAGAAATGCTTGAAAAAAAAAATACGACAAAAATATAAAAACAAATGTAAAAAAAATATTTGATGAAATCACCACAAATACACCCGTTCCCACACACACACACACACACACAGTCACGCTAATTTATCTGTTCTATAATTCCATAGGCCGTTGTCGGTCAAAGCGTGGACTCATCAACATCATTATCATCATTGTCATAATGAACATGCGCCTACATAAGTATTAAAAAAAAAAACAACATGGCATAGATACACTGTAATATGCGTGCTTGTTATTTTTTTTTTATTTTTTTTTTATTTTTTAATTAATGACAGTGAAAATTCTGTAAACTGAAGAATTTGCGAAACGAATATGCCAAATGCGAAAAAGGGGGAAAATGGTTCCCCCGTTCTGGCAAAGTTCATTTACAATTGTTTTTAATTATTATTATTACTTGTCTGGGCCATTGTTTTGTTTACAACATTTAGAGCAGAGCATGAACCTAGTTTTCGATTAATCAATGACACGATAACGCATTGGGTTTTGTTTGTTTTTTTTTTTTTTTTTTGTTACTTGAATGAAAGTGAAATAATACACACACACACACACGTACACACATACAGGTATGGAAGGGGCCATAAATCAAATGCCGCACAGTGTGATCAAGTTCATTGAAACCGCCGCCAACGCCGACAACGACGACGACGACGGCGCCAAAGGCAGTTGGCCAGTAAACTGTCAATTTGACTGTCTGAGTGCATGTGAATGTGAGTGAATGAGTGAGTGTGAATGTGAGTATGAGTGTCCGTGTGTCGATGTGTGCGCAAATTAATAATTTAACGATTTACAAAACATTCAAACACTTTGTGCACACACACACACACACACACACACACACATGTTTAAATATTCAAATGCAAATTCTTATTGACATTAACAACTTGGCAAGTTTTTCCCTCCTTTTGCATTTTCAAGTGAGTTGGCAACTCGCTGCTAGGCCCAATAATCAGAGGGCCAATAATCAACATTGCAACGTCAACGCCGCGAAGGCGCGATAATAGTTGAATATTTTATATCGAAATAGATATAGTAAGTACTTGAGAATGTTAATAATTTAAAGTTTTCTGTAAACAAAACTATTACTAGGATCTTAAAGGGATTCTTTTTAAATGATGTGTAGATTCCTTCTACTTTAATCTGTTTGGGGAAATAATTTATCATATGGCTTTCATCATAAGCAAATCTCGTTTATATAAGTTTTCTTTTACATGTTCTTTAAATATTCTTTTACTTTCAATTGATAATCATATCATTTGTGCAAACAGACGATCATTTATCGGTCTATCGAATGCAGCTTTATAATGGATCTTCTACAGGATTTGGCATAATCCAAAAATCTGTTCTATGGTGGATTTGCCAGGTCTAAAACCGCACTGATAAGGTCCAAACAGTGTGTTGGCATACGGCTTTAGTCTTTCGCAGATTACACTCGATAGCTGAGATGACGATGCGACTGATTCCCCGATAATTGGCATATATTGTCGGATCACCCTTCTTAAGTACAGTACACAGTACGCTGGGATTTCAATCGCTGGGCATGTCTTCCTCTAGTCATATTTTGCAAAGTAGCTGATGCATTTGAGTCACATTATTGCGATCCAATAATCATAATTCTTTTAAAAAAAAGTTTTCTTCAATCGGTTCCCCAAAAAACCCTCTATCCAAATCAAATAATCATATTTATTAAGAAAAAAATAGTTTTTTTCAATCGGTTCGCCAAAAAACCCTCTACACACACTCAGTAGTCTCTTCTTCCAGAGTTATTGCATATTATTGATTTTAATTTTCCAATAAAAAATAAAAAAAAATTACCCAACTCGTAGATGTATCGATATATTCGCTTGTTTCTTTGATCTGTCACAAGTCTATAAAGTTGTTAAAAAAAACTGTATTTTAATCGATATTCTAAGTTGAATATTGCACACTTTACCCATAATAACTATTTATCTATCTGTATATATTATATATATTAGGGGCAAATATTGGCTACTTGTACGCATCATGATGCTGACCGTCTATAATGATCGCTTCTGCTGGAGTTTTATCAAGAGTTATTGCATTTTCGTTTTTACGGTGGGACTGGCCACGACACTGTCTGTGTGATGCGCAAATTTAACACCATCGCACCACTGTGCAGCAACGCGCGGTCGCTGCCCCAACATCGTCTAATTGCACTAAACACTGTCATTTCGAAAGAGAAACGCCAGTGGGACGACGACGACGACGATGGCGATGGCGACTGGCGTCTGATAAGATTAACCTAACCTGGCGGCATCTCCCCGCTCTCCCCTTTCCTGCCCACCCCCCGCGTTGTCCTTGCACTTGACTTACCGCATAAAGCTGCTCGAGAGCAGCTGCTGGTGATGATGCTGCTGGTAGAGCTGCTGCTGGTGCTGTCGCAGTCCATGGGCCATGTCGCCAAAGTCAATGCTGCTGCTGCCGCTGCTTAACGCCGGATGACGCGACGGATGCGGATGCTGCTGATGTTGCAGTTGCAGCTGTTGGCCATTGTTGCCACTGCCGCTGGCATTGCTGGTGATGCTGCCAGAGCGACTGCCGCCATGTAGCTGCGCCGGTGCCGGCGATATTCCGGAGATTGTCGATGATGATGATTGGGCGGCGGCAACAGCGGGATATGAGATCAACTGTTGCTGCTGTGGAAATGATGTGGTTTTGATGGCGCCACCATTGGCCAATGAAGGCGCCGTTGCTGCCCCTGCCGCTGCTGCTTGAGCAGAGGAGGTGGCGGAGGAGCAGGCGGAGGAGGTGGACATGGTCAAACGATTCGATTCCGGCGTATGGGCAATGCTTGTGTAGTGCTGTGAGAGAAAAGAATAAACCGTAGTATACCATATGGGATTAAAGACAGTTTCCTCCCGCTTACTCACCATTTGCAGCACATCGCACTCCTTGGGCACAACGTGCAGCGTTAGCATCTGCGGCGTCTGCTTGATCATCGATACAATTGTGCTGTAGGCGATGCCAGCGATCGGCGTGTTATTCACCATTAGCACCCGATCGCCCGTTTGCAGGTTTGCGTAGTGAGCCGGTCCGTTCGCTTGCACCTCTTTGATGAAAATGGTCTCCATCGCTTTCACTTGGTATGGCGGCAGCGACGTTGGTGACGTTGGCTCCATGCCGACGCAGGCACTGCCATTGCCGCTGCCGCTGCCGCCGCCGCCGCCGACGACGCTGCCGCTGCCACTGACACTGCTGCTGCCTCCAGTGTTCGTCGCTTCCTACACACACAAAATACACAAACAAAAACAAAAACAAAACATAAAAAAGAGTGCAAAAATATACAAAAATAACAACAACATCGTCAGTATTAATGGCAACAAGGAGAGCGGCTCAGAGAGAGAGAGAGAGAGAGAGAGCGCGCCATAGTTGCAGAGAGCGCAACGAAACGTCGCTTGTAATAAACGTAAAGTGAGCAAAACGCAAATTAGTGCAGAGAAATAGCAAGAGAGGCCGACAGAGAGAGAGAGGAGAGAGTGAGCGTGCCAAAGAGAGGGAATCTCTTGCCTTGCCTTGAATTGGCTCAACGCACTCCACATACTCTCTCAAAACTCTCCTAAAGTCGAGACAAAAACAAAAATAAGAGAAATGATAATAGGACAAAAATCTTTTTTAGAGAAGTTCTACTATTTTCTGGCTCATATTATAAAAAATGTTAGGGTTTATTATATAGAATAATTTGCTGATCAGCCTCTACAGCTACACATTGCTCAAGCTTAGTTAATATTAGGATAGAAACAATACTAGGATTATGATATGGGGGTATTTCAATGCAACAGCTACTGTAGCCTTTGTGTTAGAAGAGTTCTTACTGTATGAAGGCGCACTATATGGTATAAAAATAATTAATATTAAATCATGTATCACATTTTGTTTTCCCTAAAATTTATAACACAGAATAATGATCCATACGGTGTATCATATATTCATATATTCCTATTCAGCATTTGCAGTTGAGGTATTTTTTTTAAAAATCGTAAGAAAAAACTGTGGCAGTAAAAAGATTTTATCCGAAAATATGATGCCACTCGTAGAAAACTATTTTTCAAAAAACGAAGATTAAACCTTTACAGTTTTAGTTTTTAGTGTACTAAATTTACTTAAAATTGTTTTTATTTTTAAATATTATGGTTATATTATATGGCTCTAGTAACAAATTGGAAAGCTATAACATATAAAATATGAATACTATATATTGCATTTTTAAACAATAAATAAAGAAATTAAAAAAATATATAAACATTTTGAAGCTGTCTAAAATATACCTAATTTGCCCTCAAAACAAATCGCCTTTTACCCACTGTACTTCAACTGTTGCAAACTGCACAACATAATCGATGAACTTTTTTCCTGCGTTGCTTGCAACGCGCGCGACAAGGGCAAAAAGAAAGCAGCCATTTGGCTATTTGAATATGCGACGCGTGCGTTGCGCTCACGTAACGCCAGCAACGCGTCAACTGCGACTGCGACGGTGACAGCGACTGCGGCTGCGCAGCTGCAAAAAGCAAAAGTGGCAAAGGCAATCGATGACTAATTGAAGAAGTCAGGCCCAGGCACAGACACAGGCCTGGACCGGACCGGACCAGACCAGACCGGGCACAGGCAATGTACTCCTAAGTAGCTTTGCTGACCGGCATGGCGTGCGCTCTCTTTCGCTCTCTCTCTCTCCCGCTCTCCCATTCTCTGCGACTGCGCAGCGCTGCTTACCTGAGGCCAGCTGGCGGCATCATCTTCCGGTGGGTAGGCAATAAAGTGACGCAGCGTAAAGCCGAAGCCCTGATTCGGACGCCTCTGTATGACAACCAGCTTTGGCTGTATGGATGAGGCTGCTATTGCCGCATTGTTAGCTGCCGCTGCCGCAGCTGCTGCTGTGCTGGGCGTCGCTGCCGCTGCTGCTGCATTCGAGTTTTGTAACATTTTCTGGGGAGTTTTTTGTTTTTGTTTTCTTCGATCAACGATCGACGTATTTTTTTTTTGTTTCTTTTTTAGCTTTTTTTTTTTAGCTGTTGCTCTCTTTTTGAAGCTGCAGAAGATGCTTGCTGCAGTTGCTGTTGGTGTGGGAGGAGAAGGTGGTGTTGCTGCTGTTGTTGTTGGCGGTGTTGTTGTTGTTGGTGGTGCTGTTGTTGCTGCTGCTGCTGGTGGTTTGGTCTAGTTGCTCAACCTGCTGCTGCGGCTGCTACGCTAGTTACGTGTTGCACCCTCATTTGGTTTGCTGGCGAGACAATTGCTCTCTCTCTCTCGCTCTGCCTCCCTCTCTTTCCAGTTACTGTCCACAGTATGTGCGCCTATTTGGGGGCGTCAGAACGCCCATTGTAGCGCTCCAGGAGAGCATAGCACCTTCTAATGTGGAATGTTGCAACCATCTAATGCATTTCGGGTGGGAACCTGAAGAGGGAAAGAAAGGAAGAGAAGGTTAAAAAAGAATTTTAATTTTAATTTAATTTAATAGTTAATAGTAATTAATTGTTCTTATTTTTTTTTTTAATTATTTATTTTGTTATAATTATTTATTTTATTATAATTATTTATTTTATTAGAATTATTTATTTTATTAGAATTATTTATTTTATTATAATTACTTATATTTTTCTAATCATTTTTTTATATATATTTTTTATTTTTATTTAATTTAAATAACCCTTTAATTTATTAAGCAGTTAGCTGCCACGCCTACGCACATAGAAAAACTCCCTCAAAAAAAAAAATAAATAAATAAAAGAAAAATAAAAAGTTGACTTTAAACACACACTACATAGGTCATTCAACCGGAGTTAAGCGAAACGTCTTTATCATTTTGGCAGTACTAAACATTTTATTGCCTTGTTTTTCAATTCGTACCCCCTCCCATAATATACCATATATGTACTATATATACCCAATGTGAAGTGGCACTATGTGGCTGCACTGTAACTGCGTTTTTTCATTGCTCTCTCATTGTCGATGTACAGTTACTTAAGTGCTTTTTACTATAAAAGCCGAAAAAAAGCTTAAAGACTAAAACACATTTTACAGCTTTAATTACAAGGCAGGTCGTCGTCTTCGTCGTCATAAAGGCAACAAAACAAAACAAAATAAAAACTTGAAGAAACAAAAACAAAAAAAAATAATAATAAATGGTCGAGTGTGCGTGTGTGTGTGTGTGTGAACATTGACCGTCAAAATGTTGGCAGTTGAAAAGTGTAACACGCCTAGTCGCATTTGACGGCCCCTTAACCCCTTCCCCCTATCAGCCCCTTCTACATACTACATAAGGTAATTTATTTTTACTTCTCTTTTTTTTCGTTATTAGACTTAAGCTTAATATACGATAGATTAGGGCGACTTTTGTATACCCTAACTAGTTGGGTTAATACGGTAGTCGATTTTTTCATTTTTTGTCATCGATACTATTGATTACATTTGATTGTTTAAGCAAACTATTTAAACAGTGTTGAGAAATTACTAAAAAAAGAAACTATCGATAGAAAAATAAAAACATTTTTTTTTATTGCTGTTTAACGATATTATCGTTTTTTGTAGGACTATTTACTATCGATTTCATTTGATTTTTTAAGCAAACTTTCTAAACAGTTATTAAAAAAAAAAACTATCAATAAAAAAATTAAAAACAATTATTCTATAAACGTATATAGGGTACACTCATCTAAATCTCCACTTCCTATAGGGTATACGGGGCTAAGCTTGACCACAGCTCCTCAAACCATGGAGCCACCCGTTGAGCTGAATTCCATTAGCCCCGCAGGGATTTGTGTAGGGGTCAAAGGCAGTAGCAGTGTTGTTAAGGTGTGAAATAAACACACACACACACAAATACACACCACAGGCAGTGGCACGTGTGTGTTTAGTTTGAAGAGATTTGCATTAGCAACACTTCTCTTCCTCCTCATCCTCCTACTCCTCCTCCCCTACCTCCCCCCATTCCTATCCCACCACAATCCCTTTTTGTGCAGACCTTGAATGCGATTTTATGAACATGGGAGAGGGGAAGGGAGAGAGAAGGTCGTAGGGTCGAAGCAGCTTAACTATGGATTAGTTGCACTTGCGTGCGTGCGTGTAGGTGTGCGAGTGTGTGTGTGTCTTTTATTGTTTTATCGTAATGCGACGTAATTAAACAACAATAGCGACAACTCAACAATGACAACTGGTGAATTAATACACGTGTAATTGCCCCAGAGATAGAAATCGAAAAAATAAAAAACGATAGTACAGATAGAGCTGCTCTATATAGTATTAATTATTCCATTGTCATTGCCCGCACATTTAGAAGGGCAGAGAGGTACTACATGGAGCACTTTGCTCTCAATTGAAGAAGCGCGCGCGCAAAATCAGCTCAAGGAGAACCGCAAATGAGTTTCATATTTATATTTAGATCTTTCCTACGCTTATCTATGTATGCACACACAAACACACACATACATACAAATTGTACAACACTATATCAATAAAACAACAACAAATTGTAAACATTGTAAGGTAGCACGTCGCAACAGCAGGCGGACACAAGCTGATTGCTATACAGAGTACAATGCTCCAAAGATTTGCACAGTTCTATCGATATTGAACTATCGACAGTATCGATTAAAAGGAGTGATAAAAATTAAGTTCGTTACAATAAAAGCTAGTGTATCGATAATATAATATCTCCCATTATTAACTACTTATATACCCGTATATCGCTGGGGGTTTCTTAAAAATCGATACAACAATCGATAGTATCGATTACGAGACGTAAATAATAAAAATATATATTTTTCTTAATTTATGATAGAATCACCTATATAATACCATCAATCATATTTCCCATGCTAAATAATATTTAAATCTAACAATTTCTTTAAAATCGACACAACAATCGATACTATCGATAACAAGGAGTAGAAAATAATATAGTCTTTTAAGTTTGAGCTGAAATCGCTAGTCATATCGACTGGTATTTTAATTATAATGCCGGAAACCCTACTATAATTATTATTATCTATAGATTTCTTTATAATCGAAATAATAATCGATCAAATCGATTGCGTTAAGGAAATTAAAGCCTTCCGGCTCTATAAAAAAAGGGATATTTCCAATTTTTATTTAAGTTCAAAAGAAATTTTTAGCCAAAAATTCGATAGAACAATCGATAGTAACGATTTAACGATTGCAATGAGTGATAAGAAGTAAGCCACAGTTAAGGTAGATGATGATATCGCCGCATACCTCGATCGCATATGCACGATATCTCTTGCAGTACCCCATCGACTCGTTATTCAAGGGGGTAAATTGTAAATAGAAAACGAGCCGATGATATCACGACGACGACGACGACGACGACGACAAATGGAATCGCGTTTATTGACTATACTTAACATTTGGTTTCTTTCTTTCTTTTTTTTCTCATTCTTTCTTTCTTTATTTCTCAGTTCATCAGTTGTTTTTGTTGTTTCTTCTGTTCTTCTCTCAAATACTCGTGATAACAATTAAATTGATTGTTTTGCACTACGAATTGAATCAAATCGAATCGAATCGAAACGAATGAAATCGTAACAGCAGCAGCAGCAGCAGGGGAGGACAGGGGGCAGGGAGAGGTGCCTGGGGTCGAGCTCAGAAGGGCTCAGAACATGCGTGTAATGAGCGAACAAACGGTAAAAGTAACGAAAAATCCAACTAAATTCCCGCACATTACATCAATCAAAGCGTTTGTGTCTCGGGGGCGGTGCGCGACCAGTCAAGAAAAAATCAAAATCACAGCTAAAAAGCCCCAAAAAAAGAAAATAATGAAAAAAAAAACGCCGAAACAACATTAGCTTAAATCGTATAAAAAAAGAGGGAAACACGCACGACTCAAGTCTCTGTGTGTGTGCGTGTGTGTGTGTGAGTGTGTGTGGGGTAAATGAATCTGGGATTCAGATCAAAACGAGACGAAGCTGTAGCAATTGCTGTGGGGGATTGATGAGCTCTCAGAACCCATGGCATGTTGATTCATTTTTTTTTTTTTTTTTTTTTTTTTTTTTTTGGTAGTGGGAGAACCTTTTGCCCTACAGAACCAACATTGCTTAATTGATGCACAGCACAGCTGCAAAAAAAAAAAAGAACTGTAGATAAGCCTACTCGCTCATCCCTGACAGGTCTAGAGAGATTAGCTATAATCGCATCGCAACGTACCGAGCTAAAACTGAATCGATCCCAACGTAAGCAAACCCTTCAAAGTGCAAATGGGTACCTCCCCCCGGCCACCCAGGCTCTACGCGTCTAGCAATATCACTTGTTTGTCTGCGATTATTATTATATTTTTCATTCTTTTTTTTCTATGTTTCCCTCTCTCTCTCTATCGCTCTGTTTCCCTCTCACACTCGCATCGGTGTCATAAATTGATGGCATATCGCATTTCTGATTCGAATATTTACAATAGCACTTATCGTAACGCGATTACGATTACAGTTAGCTTTTTACATCTATGTAGGCCTGTTTCGTATTTCCCCCCCACTATATACCTATCAAACGTTTACGTATCTCTGATAAACAAGGGCTTTGTCCGCGCGAAAGGGATGGCAGAAGGAAACATAATACTTTTGATTTGTTTAAAACAAAAGGAAAAAAGTATTATTTAATTATCACTTGTATCTGTTTTGTTCTTTATGCTTTTGTCTATATCTATCTATGCTAGATAAAGAGCATGAAAGAGAGAAGAAAAAAAGTACCCCATATTACGCAGAGACTATGGAAAGCTCCTACTATAAATCACAGAAGGAAGAGCCATTATATCTATAAATAACTCTCTGACGTGTGAAGGAAGCAAACGGTAGCCGAGGCAGGTGAACTGAACTCAACCGATCTGATCTGATATACAATCAACCGGATATCAACTATATAATTTGTCCTTTTTAAGTGCGCACTATATAAACTATACTTTATTGCTTCGATCACACAAAACTGAATGAATTATACATATAGTATGTGTTTTCTTTTTCTATCTGTACATGATCATCATACACATGGTGGTCACATAGTCAGTAATTCAATTCGTCTATTTCTGAAAATATGCATCATTAAATGTTGACAAATTTGTTTTGGATTTGTAGCCAAGAAATGTTCTATATAGCATATATAAATCATTCATAAGTGTGGACATTTCGACTGAATTGCCCAGAGAGAGACGAAGACGAAGAACTTGAAAAGAACTTGAGATGCGCAACTTTTTTTTTTTTTTTTTTTTGAGAGCACTTGAATCAGCATCAAGTCACTTTCTAAAACTACGTTTATGCCATGTACTGTATGAATTCTTAAATACGTTATATAAAGATATTTTCTATTAATTTATTTTTTTTTTTTTTTTTTAGGTATATTAGACTACATTTATAATCTAAATTCGTGAGTTAAGAGTTTCTTTATCCACAATTCATGATATGATTGCATGAATTGGTGCTTGGGATTTATTTGAAATTTGTTGATCTTCTTTAAGCAATTGTCATTCATATTCATATTTATATTGGTATTCGTATTACTACTCGTATTTCTAGTCATTTTCATAAACTTATTTGTACTTGTATTAATTTTTCTCTTTATTTTTGAATTTCATACTCATATTTCCGTATTTTTATTTGTAGTCCTAGTCGTATTCCTTTTTTAATTAGTTTTCCTAATCGTATTCATATTTCTAATCATATTTCTATTCGTATTCTTAATAATATTTGCACTCATATTCGTTTTAGCATTTTTTTTGTATTCATATTTCTATTCATTTTTGTATGCCTATTCGTATGGATACTCATATTCGTATAACAAGTTGTATTTATATTTTTATTCGTATTTCAAATACAATTTTTTTTTAATTTTCATACTTATTTATATTCATATTTATATCCTTATTTGTATTTATTTTTTTTTTTTTTATATTTATTCATATTCCTTACTCGTATTAATTTTCCTTTTCTTACTCGTATTTGTATTATTCACACTCGTATTCATTTTTTTTTTTTCGTACGCACATCATCAAAAGCATTTGCCGACCCAAAAAAAAAAAAAAAAGTGTATCGAGTATTTATCGACAACTCAAACAGTCGATGGATCGCTTGATCGGTCAGTTCTCTGTCCGCTTGTCAGTATATTTTTATATATCTCTATATACACATGTATGTAGTTATCTGTCTCTCCGTCTGTCTGTCTGCCCATCCGACTGTCTGTCTGTCTCTCATTGTTGACGTTGCCAGGAGCAGCATGACTAGAAGTGGAGGCTACACGATGGGCCAAGATGGCATGGGATGGCATGGGATGGGATGGGTTGGTGCCATGGCATGGTTATAATGTGGGCCTCATTTCTCAGTGCCATTCAACTTGTTGCCAAGTGAGAGAGAGGGCGAGCGAGAGAGAGAGATAGATACGCAAAGATACAGAGATACACTTAGATACAGATACAGATACAACGTGCGAGGCAATGTACGCGCTGCGCTACGATGCGCCGCACTGCGCTGCGACTCGACTCGACTCGCGGTTCACATTTTTCAATTTGTTTTGTTGTTACGTTTATTTTCGAATTGTTTATTTAATGTTCTCTCCCGCTCCCGTTCCCGTTCCCGCTGCTTCTTCCTGCCTGCCTGCCATTTAGAAAGAGAGGGAGGCAGGCAGGCAGAGCAGGTTGGCAAGTGAAATGAAACTTGAACTTGCGCCTCCTCCACCTGCAGCCTCCTCTCTCTCCCACCATTTTCTCGCAGCACACATAACACTTGGTCCAGTCGAGCCTTAATAATCAAATTTCTGACAATTGACGGCAAATCAATCAATAAGTCAAGTGTTAAAATTTGCCAGAGAGTGAGAGAGAAAAAGACAGAGAGTGAGAGAAAGGAAGAGAGCATGTGCGCAGATACCTTGACCTCATTCAACGACCTTTTTCTATGCCCCAAAAGGAAGAGAAACGCGCTTTGTTCTATGTTTTGCCTATGTATCCGTGTGTATCTGTGTGTGTATCTCTGTGTGTGTGTGTGTGTGTGCGTGTGAAAGTGCAAGTGTTGCGTGAACTAAAACTGGGATTATATGGGCTGCTAGGCAATTGATGTATCGTTTTGGGATTATATAGACTTTATATCAACAACAGCAGCAGCAGCAGCGCAGCATCATCAAAAGGTTTTCACATTTACCGACCCAAAAAAAAAAAGAAATAACCATAAGATACATATAGAATGTGAATATATATATATATTGTATATACATATATCACAACAGAAAACAAACGCAAGCTTATAGCGTATACGTGACTTGAAGATGCCCTGTAAAGTATACGCAATTTATATTAATTGTTTTTATAAGTGTTTTTGCTATTTCTCACTTTTTTCCCTCCTTTTATGGAGCTGATAAATTGATTATCAAATCAGGATTTCGATAACCGATTTTATATATTAATTTTATAAAGCGAGGCAATTTTTCTTAACTTTTCAGAATTTTTTAACTATTAAAAATGAATGAAAAACAATCGATATTAAAAAAGTTATTAAACCAGCTGTAGTTATCAATTTTTTGCAGCATAAGCTAGTTGCCACCTTTTTCCACTTGCACACATTTTTACAGGGTATACGAAGTGCGAGGCAAAGGCATGTATAGAGCACATAGACATGCGCCAAGGAAGCAATTAGAAATTCGCCATTGTTTTCTGTTTATTTGCTGCTTTTACCGAGCTGTTTTTTACTTCTATCTCTCTTTCCCTTTCTTCCTCTCTTTTCCTTTCGCTCTCGCTCTCTCTCTTTCTCTCTCTCTCTATCTCCCTGTCAATTGTCGATATTTATGAAAACGTATTCCGTAAGCAAATAAACACATACTGCAAATGCCCACAAAATAATCAATTTCTTCTGTTTTGATTTTTTTTTTATATTTTTGTAGAGAGCAATTGCGACGTATCGACGTAAAGACGCGCATGACACAGCATTCCCAAAGGGGGTGGGGGTGTTATAAGGAGGGGGAGTTGAATAACTGAAAAAACTAGCATTATCATCATTTCGGGATAAGGTTCTCTCTGTCGCATAATAGAATGGAAAAAATTCGCAAACTAATGAGAATCGAATTGCAAGCGAAGTGAGCTGAGTGTGTATAGTATAGTATGTATGTGATAAGGAAAGAAAAGAAAAACTAAAAAAAGAAACTTGAGATTTCAAGGATCTTGAGGAAAAACTATAGAGCGTAATTATAGTTATTTAAGATATTATTAGTTTTTGCTATTTTTATCTTAATGCAATTTTTATTTTATTTGCATTTTTTTCCAGAGATATTCTGCAACAGGTGCATACTCAACCCCCAATGACCCCAATTATAGATACCATCACATCGATTCCCATTGAGATTGAGTCAGTAACATCTTCGGCTCTCTTTTCATTTAAACAACATTTCTTTCCCTCCATCATGTCCGTGTTTAATTACATCTAGAAATTTGTTTCTATTCAAATATTTCTGTTTTTTTTTTTGTGTGTTTTTAAAGAAAAATAAAATACCTCTTATAAGTATGTGATGATCGGAGCGGAAAAAAAAGTGAAACTGAAACAAATGCGAAGCAGAAGGCAACACAAACATCAACATCAACTTATGCCATGAGCAAGCTAACTAGACTAAAAGATACTCTGTATTAGATTAAATAAACTAAAAAAAAATAAAATAAATAAATAATAATTATAATAATAAGTTCAGAATCAAGATTATCTATGAATATGAATGAAAATCAGAATAAAATAATACACCCAAATAATGTTAATACTTTTAAAACACTCTAAAGGTTATATATAATACAATATTTAACAATATCTCCTCTATCAAAATAAAGGAAAACTAAATAAAATAAAAATAAAAAAGTTGAAAATAATAATAATCCTTAAATGAGCTATTGAGGTATCTACAATAAATTTTTATTATTTTTTTTTTTTTTTGTATACTCCTTGTTGTATACACCCTTTTTCTTTTGAGCCCTCACTACCGGTAAAGGGTATAAAAAAAAAAATGCACGACACCCAACGCTGAATAAACAAACGTATTTTATAAGTAAACAAAAATGATATTGTACGCGCGCACTGCTTGAACCAAACTGATATAGAAAAAAACACACACACTCGCACACTCATACACACAGCATATTGAGGGGCGGGGATGCTTGTTTCCCTAACCCCAACACACACACACTCGCACACACACACACACCCCGACGAAGCGGTTAAACGTGCCGTGTGCTGCGAGACTACGAAAGCAATACCAAGGCCCTGGCACGACCCCGTCGCAAGTTCGAAGCGTGCGAGACAATTGGAACTGATGCTCAAGAAAAAAAAAAAAAAAAAAAAAAAAACGAAACACCTTTATAATATAAATAAAAATAATAAGTATAAAAATAATACTGCCGCCAAGACCTGCCCCAAAAAAAAAGTGTGCAAAAAACAGAAAGAAAGAAAGAAACAGAGATCGAGCGAGCGAACGATCAACCCGGAGAAATCTCTCAGCGCGCTCTGGTTAAAGCATTTAATTTGCAATTATTCAGGCCTTTGACCAATTTATTATAGAGAAAACGAGTAAAGATCAAGCTGAAGAAGCAGCAGAAGAGGCGCGCACAAGCAGTTGATGAAGAAGTAGAAATAAAAAAAAAAAAAAAAAAAAAAAAAAACTAAAGTCGTGTCCAGACTTTACAACAACGTTGCTCTTTTTCTCTCTCTCTCCCTCTCTCCCTGTCTCTCTCTGCTCATTGACATGATTTCGAGTTCAATTGAAGTGAACTGCGAAAATGGCGAGAAACAAATGCCATAGAAATAGTCATCGCATATACCATAAGCAAGTAGTATCCAAATACTTGACTCGTTGTAATTGCTTGAAGCCCCCCTTAAAAAAAAAGAAAAAGAAATAATAAGAAACCGCCAACTAAGCCAACTCTGCCAACTCTGGCCTTGAATCGATCGTATATAATGAATAAATCAAATACAGAAAAAATTCTACGACATTGCATAACGTTACACGTTCGTGAACTAATCAAATTTCGAATGTAATATTGATTTGATAATTACAAAATTGCCGCAATTACATGTCTTCTTCTGTTGCTGTTACCTCCACTTCCTCTTCTTCCTCTTTCGTTATCAAATTGCCGTGTGTTGTCCCTTTTGAAACTGAAACAATGCGCAATTAAAGCCGCCTCCTCCTCCCCCTCCTCTCTACCAATTCGTATTCACATTGCGGTTTAGCCTGACCTTTGGATCATTGTGGGCGTATACTATATATATATATATATATCTGTAACTGCATACAGTAGTATATGAATCATCATTATTGACAACATCGAGAGATACTCAAGTATTTATGAGCGAAACGAAAACAGATGCACGTGTCATACTATACGATCCCCTCTTTCTCTCTCCCTCTCTCTCTCACACTGTTGCAGACCACAAAGGTGAAGGTTATCATAATAATTAAGGTGGAGGAGGAGTATGGTATGTAGAATTTTAATTGAGTTTGATAGAAGTGCAGAAACAGAAGTAGAGATTGAACTAAGGATTAAAGCCTTGAAAGAACATTAAAGCTATACAATTCACTCCTTTGGAAAGCTTCGTTTAATCTTTAAGACTGCGCTTGAAAAGCTCAGCTAGACTAAACTAATCTAACCTCAAGCTTACACCTTTAAAGCTTTCATATTCGCTTATTTTTAAAGCCTGCAACATTGAGCTTTGTAGTCTTATTAGATTAGAGGATTAAACTGTTGCAGTAGCTTTCAATTAAGTTTGATAGTCAGTTAGTACAAGTAGATAAAAGGATAAAAGCCCTGAAAGCACATTCAAACTATACAATTTACTTATTTTTTAAAGCACTGTTTAGACTTTAAGACTGCGCTTCAAAAGCTCAGCTAGATTAAACTAATCTAAATTGATATTTTACGCAAACATAAAGCTTTAAAAGCACATTAAAGCACTCATATTCGCTTCTATTTGAAGCCTGTAACACTGAGCTTTAATGACTTATTTGATTAAAGGATTAAACCAATGCCGTAGCTTTCAAATTTAGATTGATAGTAAGTTACTTCAATTAGATAAAAGGATTACAGCCCTAAAAGCTCATTACAGCTCTCTCACATTTACTGCTTTATTCAAGTTGTGCAATTAAGTAAAAGCTTCAAGCTCAGTTAAAAAGTTTGAACTCAGAACTAAAGCTAGCTCAACCCTCAAGACAAAGATACAGTTTTGCATAGATATTACCAGCTTAACAGGCAGTATTCCCTGCAATTTCAATTCATTCTATATTCTATAATCCCCGCTAATCATTACAAATGATTTTGGATAAGCTCAATGCACTTAGCAAATAATTAATGCTTAGTTTCGTCAGTTTAATCCGCTTATTTTCAGTGATATCATTAAATGGATTAATCTGCTTTACATGTGAGGAATATGGGGGGGAGGGGGTGCGTACTGCTGGGGTGGCTATGTAATCGATTACACAGCCGATTCTCGATATAATTTATGAACATTCACAGTTGGCATTTGCCATTTATCTTACGCCTTGGAAGGGTCTCTGTCTCAAGTGTTTACTGTACGCGGGCACAATGGGAATCTGTAGCAAACACACACACTCACACAGGGACACACATACACACACCCACAGGGACACACACACTGGCACACACACACGCATATGTATATTTAATTTCATAATGAAGACCCTGAGTGCAGGCGAGTACTCCTCATGCCAATTGAATAGCTAACAACCGCCGCCCCCCTTGGAAGGTAGAGCAGTAGAAGGTGGGGGGAGGAAAGGAGAGGGGAGGTAGCTTAGCCAGGGGCAAACTTCAGGCTGGCCCAGGATTGCATCCACTTTAAAATCCATTTATGAATGAAAGCCCAAAAGCAGCAGCAAAGCAGAGCAGCTTTTCCACCCGGGGGGGTTGGCACAGCACAAGCACAGCGCGGGGTGGGTTTTTGCATTTTAGGGGTGGCCCTGCTAGGGCTTTCTTTGTGGGGAGTGGGGGGTGTGGCATGCTATGGTGGTTGCTGTAGTAGGATCACCCAATCCCCCCTCCCCCTCCTCAACTGACAGCAAAGCCCATTAATAATGAGTGTTAAAATGCAATTGAGACTTTTTCTTTAGCCACAAGGGTTGCGCACCAGGGTTGCCACCAGGCTGCACATGCATAATGAAGCGGCGCCCAAAAAGAAAAAGAAACAACAAAAACACAGTTAATAGAAGCAGACTAAACCAAGCTACTGGGCTACCCGCACTGCTTTTGTCCTGGTCCGACGTCGACGTCTCCGTGTCTCCAACTCTGCTCGGTGGGCCTGCGCCTCTCTGCCTGGGTTTGGGTACAGTCGTCGCGTCGCTTATGGCCCGCGGGCATTGATAAATTGGATGCACAACTAAACGAGCAGCTCCACAAACACACACACACACACACACACAGCCAGCCAAGCTGTCTCTCTCTCTGTGCAGTGCTATCCATCTCTCTTATCCCCTCCCAACCCATCTCATCCCATCCCATCCCTCACTGCTTGACTGTCTCTTTCTTTCGAGGCCACGTCGCTGGTGCTGCTGCAGTCGGTTCAATGCAATTTGCAATTGCCAGAGAGAAGCTGATGAGGCGCAGGCTGAGGCAGCATAAGAAGCAAGCGAAGCAGAAGACGCAGAAGCAGAGGAAGAAGAAGATGATGAAGAAGCAGCAGCAGCGGCAGCGACAGCTACTACTACGAGGAGCTTGAGAGTGCAACTGGCAGAGAGATGGAATGGGGGGAGGGTTAGACTGGAGCTCAGATGCAAAGGAGAAGGGTTAGACTGAGGCTGAGCTGGAGCTGAGTTGGATAGGGAGCAGAAGCAGATCTGTAGAGGGAGAAGGAGAAGGAGACTGCAGCAGAGATGGAGAGGGAGTAGGAGCAGGAGACTGCAGCTGAGATGGAGAGAGGGAGAAGGCGACTGCAGCTGAGTTGAAGCCTTCCCCTTCTCCATAAAAGTAGGTTGCAGCCAAGATGAAGAGGGAGAGCAGGAGACTGCAGCTGAGCTGGCGACTCCCCCTGCTCCCCAGGAGACTGCAACTGCAGCTGAGACAGAGGCAGCGGCAGCGGCAGCAGCAGAGACTGAGGCAGCGACAGCAGCAGCGGCAGCGTCTTTGACTGCGAATGGAGCCAGCTGAGTTGAACGGTTCAAGGACCAGGTTAGGCAGGCAGGGAGCGAGAGAAGGCAACCAGGCAGGGAGAGAAATAGGGAGCCAAACAGGCACTCAAGGAGAGCAGGACAGGCAGGCGGAGAGAGAGGCAACCAGGCAGGGAAAAGCAAGCAGAGAGGCAGCCTAGCAGCCAGGCAGAGGAGCAGGCAGCGAGGTAGTGCAGCAGGCAGCCAGAGAGGAAAGCATGGAGAGGCTACCAAGCAGGGAGAGTTAACCAGGCAGCCAAAGAGTATGGCGAAAACAGGCCGAGGCCAACTGAGTCGGAGGCCGCAAACCGGCTTCAAGCAGCGACAACACGGCGAGGAGGATGCAGGCGCAAACAGCAACAGTCGCAGCAGCAGCAACAGCAGCAGCAGCAGCAACAGCAGCAGCAGCAACAGCAGCAGCAACAACAACAACACAATGCATTTTTCATAAAGACGTAAAAACGAAGCTGCAGCGCAGCGCAGCCTCTGCTTGACTTGACTCCGCTTGCAGTCGCTGCTGCTGCTGCTGCTGCTCCTGCTGCAGTTGTTGCTGTTGTTGTGGTTGCTGCTGCTGCTGCTGTTGTTGTTGTTGTTAGCTGGCAAAAGTAGTTACATTGTCAGACAACGGAAATTGCGCACATAAAACGCCAAGTCACAAGCAACGAGTCAGAGCTGGAGCTGAAGCTGAAGCTGGAGCTGGAGCTGGAGTGCTGCAGTCACCCATCCAAGTCGTATCGCAATCGCAATCGCATCGAATCGAATCAAATCGAATCGATATACACGTGGAACGTACACTTTGCGCCGCGTCATTTGGATGCGATTCCGATTGCAATTGGCAAACGCTTTTATCTATTGATTCGCTTCGAGTAATTTCCTGTGCAGCTGAGCCAGACCAGGAAGAGGAGGAGGAGGAGGAGAAGGAGGAGGAGCAGGGTGGTAGGTGGCAGGAGTGTGGTAGTCTGGAGAGGATTGCCAAGATTAAACAGATTGTTTATATCCCCCCTCCCTAAAAGGAACCTTTAATGATACGCACTCAGTCAGCAGAGGACGACGACGACGACGACGACGACGACGCATCCAATGAGTTTGCTTATTGATCTAGTCGAAAGTGGATTCCCCTTCCTAACTAGTTCCTAACCCTACTGAACCGGTTCGTTGTGTTCTTTTAAACCTAATTTACTTTTATAGCGAGTTCCTACTGTACTTGAAGCTTTTTTTTGTTCTTCTGAACTGAACCAGTTCATTTTAATGGCGTTTGAAAACTTTCCTGGGGATTAAACGAGTTACTACTGTTCTTGGAACCTTCTTTTGGTTCTACTGAACCGGTTCATTGTATTACAAACTTTTGCTAATTTTTTAACGTTTTCCTTGCTTATAGCGAGTGCCTACTGCGCTTGTATTTGTTCTACTGAATCGGTTCATTTTGTGCTCTTGCAATAAGTGTACCGGGAATCGTAACTGTGAACCGGTTCCTCATGGTGTTTCTATGATTCCTTATTTTTCTTGCGTTCTTCTTAGCCAGTTACTACTGTACCTGCTCAATTGCGAACACACTGCAATTTATCATCAAGAAGATTTCTCCCTTCGAGCCAACTGTCAACTCTAATCATAAATACTTTAACATATTTTGTCTTCGTTTTGTCTCCCACTTCCTTTCTCTTCCTTTCTTTCCATTTCTTTCCTCCTACTACGCGCCTTCCTCTTTTTTTTTTGGTTTCCTTTTTCGACAATTTCGATCGATATTTTTACTGTCCACATTTTGTGGGCTCTTGTGGGTTAATGTGGCTGCTGCTGCTTCTGCTTCTTCTTCTTGCACTGCGTTTGTCGTTGTTGCGGTTGTTGCCGTTGTCAGTGCTTGCCAGTGCGCTTTTTTCTCGACAAATCTAGCTTTCTTTTGTGTAGGCCAAGAGCGGAAAAAATAATAACGTATTGCATGAAGGGGTATTTTTTTTTTCAATGAGTTAAGCTCTTTATCGGTAATGTCAACATTGTGTCTATGTAATTTAGCTAGAATCATTTCTGAAATGTAGCTATTTTTAGCCTTTTATCAATTTCATTTTAGAATCATTAACATTTTTCTATTAAATTACTATTAATCTAAAATTAAATTTTTCCTAAAAATAATTTAATCTAATTTTAGTTTTTTTCTGCATTTTTTTCAGAATTGCTAAAATTTTTCTATGATATTTATAAAAATAACGAATAATTTCCATTTAAATTAATTTATTAGCTTAGCTACTTATTTTATTTTCACTTTGAAAAGCTTTAGTTATTTTCTACTTTTTGTTAAATGTTTTTCTTTTTGGCGCTTTTTTACAATTACTATTTTGGCTTTTTCACACAATTACTTTAATTTGATAATTACTTTTTTGGTTTTTTTTTGCATAGCTTTTTGTTATATGTTTTTCTTTTTGGCGCTTTTTAACAATTACTTATTTGGCTTTTTTACACTATTACTTTTGTTTAATAATTACTTTTTTGGCTTTTTTTGCATAGCTTTTGTACTCGGCAGAGTTGGCAACACTGGCAGTTGCTGTTGTTCTTGTTATGCTTGTGGTTGTTGCTGTTGTCGTTGTCAGCGTCAACGGCAGCAACAACAGTGAACACACAGTAGCAACACTGCCATTGTTGTGGTTGCTGTTGCTGCTGTTGCTGCTGTTGTTGCTGTTGTTGCTGTTGTTGTTGCTGTCGTCGTCGTCGAGTGTTGTCCTCCAACGCATTTGCGTTGCTCTGCTCTCTTGCTCCTGTTTCCCCCCCCTGCTCTCTCACTCTCCTTTCCCTTTCAAGCACGCAGTGTTGCCCTCTCTGTTTGTTCAGTTTCAATGTGTGTCTGCACTTTTTTTTGTATTGTTGTTGTTTTTAGCCGCTGTTGTTGTTGTTGTTGTTGCTGCTGCTGTGTTTCTGTTCGCTTTTGTTTTATTGTACAGTCCGACAGTCATATGTAGCTGTATCCCCTGACTTTAGCTGTATCTCTATCTGTAGCTGTATCTGCATCTCTGGCTACATATCCGTATCTATGTTTCTCCTGCCCCTGCCCAGTGTCAGTGTGCGCACGTGTCTTTGCCCAGCAACCACCCAGCACCACCCACTGTGCTGGAATACTGATACCACGATGAGCTTGGCCTGTGCCTGCCCTGCATCCTCGTTCTCATCAGATAATCACAGCGCTTGAGTTGATAATGGCGACGTTGATGAGCGGGCTAGGAAGGCAGTTGAGTGCGAGAGAGAGAGAAAGGGAGAGGGAGCGGGAGGGAGAGCGGGAGAGCGAGACTTCTCTGCGCTGCATTTCCTTTCTACTCAAACTCTTCCGGCCCGGCGTGAAATGTAATCACATTGACAAAGCCTCGACACGACTCGACTTGACTTTACCGACAATCAGAGTCACCCTATGCCGGATACCTGTGCGTGCCCCTGTGTCTCCCTACATATGTGTCTCCCTGTATGCCCGTTGGTATCCGATTGCAGGCGATTGTCCCCTCCCCTACTCTCTCCCCTCCCTTCTTCAGTTGTCATGTATTTTACTTCTTCTCATTCTTCGCTCTTTCCATTTTTTTGCAATCCCTTTGTTTGGTCTCAGGCGATAAGCGCACTGATTGCGTTGGCTTGTCCCATTTGTTTGGCCAGTGCCAAGTTTATCACTCGCCTCTTATCCCTGACCATGAAGAAAGCAACGAGAGTACAGGAAGCTGTAGTTACTGCATCTTATGCAATTGATGCGGCCAATTAACAGGTTTACCCAGAGAGCGAGATCTGGAGAGAGAAGATCTAGCTTGATGCTACATTGATATGTCGATAGTAGGGAAGGTTATAGACCCTCAAAACGGACTTCTAGCTTGAACCAGAATATATAAGTTTAAGCTTAAGATCTCTATCTTTTTTATACTCTGATATTTCTGGTAGCAAAGAAACCCATAGCTATTTTAGCCTTTAAAACGCATAGAACCCTCTCTAGACTTCTTAAATTCCTACTAAAATATTTAAAAGGTTTCAATATATTTTATAAGTTAAGAACAATTTTTTTACAATGTTTAATTTCTATAAATCTCACTTATAAACTTTTGAAAAAGTCCATAAATACTTCAGTCTAATCTAGAAACGATTAAAACCTTATATACCTTATATACAACATGCTCTTTAATAATTCTCGCTAAAGCCTTAAAATAACTATTTAATCTCTGCGAATTCCCGCTAAAATCTTAAGAGAACTGTGTAATCTAAATGCATTTCCGCTAAAACCTAAAAAAAAAACACTATAATCTTAATGAATTCCCGTTAAAACTTTTAGAGAACTATGTAATCTCTCCACTACAAATAGTATATAAGGTTAGCTTAAGAACTATACTAAGTGTTAGCAATACTTTAGTCGTATAACTTGTATGTAGAAAGTCTTGATCAGTCTAGCAAGCAATCCCATAGCTATTTTAGCTGGAACTAGTTCGTTTACTCTATACACTCTATGCTCTTTATGAATTCCCGCTAAAAAACGCTTAGTAACCTTCATAATTTGCCTGTTTCGTCTCTCTCTCTCTCTCTCCCTCTCTCTCTTTCTATCTTTCTTACTTGGTATTGTTTTACCTTTTTGGCGATAAGGTGAAATTCTAATGAAATGACAAACGTTGGTTAACTAACGGAACTGCGGCAAGTGCAAGACACGACAACAAGTGCTTGGAAAAGCAATCGAGCTATTAGAGAGTAAGAAGAACACACACACACACACACACACACGACACGCCGGAAATGTTTCAACAACAAGAAGAACAATAAGAAGAAGAACAACAACGAAAAGCAATAGTAACAAACAGTGTTGCCAACTTGTAAGAAGAACCAAAAAAAAGGCTAGGGTATTATTATTTTTTATTTAATTAAGTATTTAAAAAAAGCTAAGCTTACACTATGTGAATAAGTTGCGCATTGTCTATATTTTTAATATTTATCGATAACAAGTTAAGCAAAATGTTGGAAGTTTTCGATAAAATATGAAATTTGTAAATATCATAGGTAAAATTTGGAAATATGGAAATAAATAAAAAAAAATTGAAAATTAAACAAAAAAAAAAATGTTAAATATTATCGATAACATATTCAATTTGATTGCATTCCATAGAAAAATATTGAAAAATGTATATGTAAAAAAGGTAATTTTTGGTATTAAAAAAAAAAAAAAACGAAAAAACCCAACTTCATTCAGAAAATTATTTCCACAATTGACCGTCAATAAAAGCCAGATTTGATATAGGAAAAAAGGCTAAATTGATTGCACTGGTAACAACAGACAAAGTATGAACGAAAAAAAATCAAATAAAATAACAAAAGTAATACAAGATATTTTACTTTTGCATTTTTTATATCGTATTTTTTTGTTTTTTTTTTTTTTCTTGTTTTTATTTTTTGCAGTATGTTTGCATGTGGTATAAAGCGCATGTGAGGTTATGTCATCATACCTTTATCGTGTTATTCAGTCATGCAATACAACAGGCAATGCGAATAACACAAATACAAATAGAAACAGCAGCAGCAGCAGCAGCGGCAGCCACAGGCAGTAACAAATTGTTAAGTCTAGTATTTAAATTGTATAACGTTGTAAATTTCACGCGATTTGCGGACAGTTGACAAATGGCCAGGGCTGGAAAGTGCAACAAAAATAATAATAATGACAACAACGGGAGAACGACAGTGAGTAATACGAAAAAGGGTTCCCGACTGCACTCGTCATTCTGACAAGATACGGAAGAGAGAGAGATACAAGATACACTATGCACATTAGATCGCAATTGTCGCCGGCAAATTAATACGCTACGCTCGGGTGAGCACACACACACAGACACACATCGAAAACCACATGAAGTTACCTCATTGCAAGCCGAAGTTACCTCAAGCTCGACTAATGATATGTACGATTATTATGTAAAAAAAAAAAAAAAAAAAAAAAAATAGTTTCAGCCTCATACTACGAAGAACTCTTAACTTGAATGCGGGCTTATACATATTCTTCACTTTCCGTTTCATTCATCATCATTTACCATGTGTGATTAAAGCTTAACCATAGATAATTATGCCGAATCAATAGTTGGAAAAATATAAATCTGACTTAATTGAAGCATCAAAATGATCAGTTAAGTGGATAGCGCAACGAATTGTGAGCTTTAGTCTCATCGGGGTGTCTCTAGGGTGGTATCAATCAAAAAGGCCATGTAAGAGGCAAAAATGGGCAATAGAAAAAGCAAAAATTTACAATTTTTTTTGCTTAAACGTTTGTTCGAACAGCTAGATCTCTGGAACTACAAGAGCTAGAGCTATCAAATTTGGTGGGAAAATGAATTAATATAGCACACAACTCAAGCATGTTTTAAAATTTAGGCACGCCTATTTAAGAGCAAGTAAATAAAAAAAAACGCTTTGCAAGCGTAATTTTAAAGCTAGAATATGCATATTTAGTGTGTACACCCAAAAACACTCTGCATATGATTTATATAAATTTGCTTACAATCGCATAATAAACATTAAAGTTATTAAAGAAATAAAACTTCCGCTAGCGGGTATATTGATAGACGAGCACAGAGGATTGTAGCTTTTTTTTTGTTACTAGCTTTTTTTTGGGACTACCCGTAGTGGTAAAAGTCAATAGATAATTACGCATAATGAGCAAAGAATTACAATTACAATTATTGCAACAATGCTATGAGTGTAGAGTAGGACCCGGGCTAATGCTCAATAATAACGGCAGCAACGACGGACCCTGCTTGCAGCAACAACAACAACAACAACAATCACGATTGTAAGAAATCAACTTTATGTTGTTATTGTTTTTTTTTTATTTTTGTTTTTGTTTTGGTTGCGACGCTCAACACGCAAAGAAGCACAAATGAAGTAAAACCGAAACTAGTGAGAGACTGCATGAATTTTATAGCTATGCGACTGTGTTAATACCCTGTAAATTACAGAAAGGGTATTTACTTGAGTTTTAGCTTGTTTTTAGTGTGTCAAGAATTTTTTTTGTATTTTTAAATATAATAATAAAAAGACATGTTTGATGAAGTAGCGCAAACTCTATTGAAATTCTTGTCAGAACTAAATTCAATTGCACTTCATTATTACATACCCTCAAGGCAGTTTTTTTTTTTTTTTTTTGGAAGCGAAGCGGTCACTTAAGTACAGGGTATAAACGAAAAAAAAAAATAAAAAATAAAACCGACAATGCAAGCAAAATAAAATTAACAATTACATAAAACCTTGAAGTCGCTACACTCTCATGGCATATGGTACGGTAGCCCGGTCTGCTTTGGGTTAACTGGGCATGGGAACTGTCTTCGCCTCTTTTTTTTTTTTTTTTAAATCAACCGATGAACCGATGAACGGGAGCGCGCGCAATGGAACAAAGCGATGAGCCCCGAAAAAAAAAAACAGAAAAAAAACCCATGGACGAACGAGCGAGCAAACTTGCCTCTACTAGTTGCTTGATTAACCTTCTTTTTGATTACAATATTTGAGTATATTTTCGAGGTTTAGTGAGGGGGTTCAAGGTGCACAGTGCATATAGGAAATGAATATGAGTGTAGTACACATAGGGTAATTATGCGTCTCAGTCTCCCGGTAATTGCAGGCGATAAGTTTTAACGAAGGAGAAGCTCATTTTCAAATCAGTATTCCCTACTGCTTTCTTTCTTTTCCCCCCTCTCTTTCTATCTCTTTCTCGTTCTCTAAGAACTTAACATCTCTCAGGGTCATTTCGAGTAAATATCGTTGTTGGATTGCATTTTGTATTCCTAATTATGAAATGTGTATGCAGAGGCATGAAAAGTGAAGGGATATGGTATGTTCTCACAGTCCCCATTGTTATTTATGACTGACTTTGGGCTTTTATAATTCTTCTGCTTCTTCTTCTTCGTTTTCCTTCTTCTCGTTTTTTTGGCATTTAAAAATAACGTTTTCTGTAGCTGTGTGTACACGCGCTTCATGTGTATTTTGTTTATTTATTTTGTCTGTTTAAAAAAGTATATTTTATTTGCTTAAGACCTTTTCTTTATTTGCTGTCATTGTTAAAACACATAATTTATTTTTTCGGTTAATTAACGCTATTTTATTTGCTCAAAATACACTCTACAAGATGTGTGTTTTTAAATCGTTTTCGCAAATAGTTCAAGTTGTGAATCTTATCTACCAAAAAAAAAAAAAAACAAATGAACCAAAAATGAACCAACTAGTACACAGTGTGGATTAAGTTACTCTCAAGTTGCTGATCTACACACACACACGACAAAAAGAGAGCAAGAGAGCAAAAAAAAAAGAGAGCAGGAGCAAGAGCGTGAGCGCACAGAAGGTCGCTCAAAACTCAATTTGCATATGCCCTTGCTAGCAGGAGAGAGAGGCAAAAGCAAAGCACAAAGAGAGCGTAAGCAAGGCAAAAGCTTACAGCGGCGGCAATGGAAGGGGGAAAAGGAACGATGCAAAGCGCGAACGATGGTAAAAAGCAGGAAGACAACTTTCGCTGTTCGCTGTAAGTACAACGGGAAATGTGAGTGAGTGTGCGAGTATGTGTGTGTGTGTGTGTGTGTGAGTGTTAAGGCGAAGAGCAAGAGCAGCAGCAGCAACAACAATGCAGAATGTAGAAGCAGCTCCAACGATGCACAATTTGGAGTTGTGCAGTTGTTGTCTCGCCTCGTTCCACGCGTTCCACGAATAGGTTCAATTGAACGGGTCACGGCACTGGTTCATTTCGTTTTCAGTGCATTAGCGGTACTTAAAAACTTCTAAACAAAAACAACAACAACTTGAAATCGAACAAGTACCAAAATGAGCGAACGTAATTGAAACTGATTCCTCAACTCTAACGGAGCATGGGGAAAGAGAGAGAGAGAGAGAGAGAGAGCACGCTCGTGTTGCTTGTTTATATTTACACAAGCACAGAAATACAATTTAAATTCTACACAAATAAACAATAGTTCAAAATAATTTCAAAAACAGACTTACCAAAAAACAATGTAACGACGACGATGACGACGACGGCGGCGGCTTTAATAGTGCTCCCGAATTGAGTTAAACACACACACATGCACTGACTGCGTGTCTGTGTGTGTGTGTGTGTTGTTGTTGTTGTTGTTGTGGATGATGTTGTGGATTCCCTTCCTTTAAAGAGCGTTAAAAAGCCGATAACTAGATTAAGATTAGTGCTAAAAAAAACGCGCCACAAATTAAGTCTTGGCCAGAGCGGCAGGAGCAGGCTATGAAAATGCAGACACACACACTCGCACACACACACACTATCTCAAACATGCACGCGTACGCAGAGAGAAAGAGAGAGAGAGCCGCACAGTAATTTTTGGTAGCGCTTCCTCCTACTCCTCCTCCTCATGCGGCGGGCACGCATAAAAAACACACGCACACATCCTAAACAAAGAAGAGAATGTGAAGGAGATGGGGATTATGATGATGAAGACACGATGCTGATGATGAGGATATTGTTGACTCTCGCTCTCCCTCTCTCTCTTTTTCTCTTTCTCTGCTCCTACGCTGTTGTAGCAGCAGCAGCAGCAGCAGTTTCTTCTTCTTATGCTTTGGTAACTATGTATTTTGCTTCAACTTGTTCATTTTCAATGAAAAGCACAAAAGAACGACAAAAAAAAATATGCAAAAAAAAAAAAAACAATAACAAAAAGCGATTTTAATGCGCGTCTTTCTCAATATGCAAACTTTGCAAAAGTTTGACATTTCATTTCTTTCACGTTGCTGCTGCATTTGTTGTTGCCGTCGTCTTCTTATCGTTGTTGTTTTCATTATACTCTGCTTGTGTTGTTGTTGTTGTTGATGTTATTGCTGCGGTGACAGTGGCGTCGGCATCAATGGCTGCGGCGACGACAGCAACAGCAACGGCAACGGCAACGACAACAACGGCGACGGCGACGACGAAGGCGGCCACACGAGCATTAATTGGCGGCGTCGCCTCCAACACTTTGGCAAAATTGTGGGCAAATGATGCTGCTTGCTGCTGCTGCTGCTGCGGCTGGTAGCTACTGCTGTTTTCCCTCAATACACCCCCCACACACACAACCATCACAATTTTGTTCTCTCTTCATATATTTAGACGCACTTTTTTTCTTGCCTTTTCTTTTTTGCTACCAGCAAATTTCACACACGCACAACAATTCACGATTCCGATTCCGATTCACGCGGGTGGCGGCGACAGGCAGCAAGTACACACACACAGCACACTTGTTGTAGCAATTTGATGCATTCGATTTGTGTTATCACAACTGTATTTGTGTGCGCATGTGTATGTTTAAGCACAGTTAACTTATTTGTTTGCATTTGCAGTGTGTAATGCGGGCGTAAAAAAAAAAATAACAAATTATGCTTTTCTTTTTGTCCGGAATTGCATCCGCTTGGCGAGCGAGCGCTTGAACGTATGAGTTAGGGATGGATAAACGTATCGATAGTGCACACAGTGTCAGCATTGTCGATATATCGGAGGATGCATTGCATGCGTGTTCTTATCGATATTCAGTGCGATGTGCGCCATGAATATATCGATATATATTTAATTTCACTGCGAAGTTATGCGATGTTTGCCCGCTTCATTTTGGGCGCTAAAAGCGATGGTATGTCTTAATAAAAATCAAACACATAAATAAATATTATTTAGGTTTATCGACGAATTAAAATGTACAAATTTAATACATATTATAAGTGAAAAATAATATACTATATATAATCATTTTTATGCGTATATTACAAACGATCATACATAATTATAAATTACATTTTTCGATGCTGAAAAATATAAACTTTTGTCAAATTACTTTTGTTTAAAATATTTTGCGATATAATGAAATTGAATATTAATAATTGCATGCAACCATTCTCAAAACCAATCGATACTATCGATAACAACAAACGAATAAATGGTGCGGATGTCAACCACTAGCCAGACAGCGACAAACGAACAGGCCAAAAAAACGAAAAAGAAATGAGAAATAATTGTTGGAAAAATTAAGGAGACCCCAAACGCAGCGAAATATTAAATACCAAAGTGGACACCATTTGGTCTGGCCGCCAATGGTCGAGTTGAGGTCGAGGTCAAGAAACGCAGTACGCCGTTTGGACGTTCGAAAGATGTGCGCAGCGTTTGCCCCAGCATTTGCAGCGATTCATTGCTGGTCGATATAAGCAGAAGAGCCTGCAAAACGGTACAACTTACCCAGGCACAGATAGGGCAACAACAGAAGCCAGCGGTGCAGTTAAATGTCTGCGCAGTGAGACCAGGTGACAATACACGCCCACACAACAGAACCCGCACACACACCAGACACACACACACACACCCGCTCGCACGCAGACAGGCAAATTGCATACACGCATCAGCTGGCAGATTGGAGACTGCAGCAGAGGCAGCATAGAGGGACAAACAGAAGCAGCTGGAAATGGCCACCGCATCGGAAGATGCACTGCGCGCTGCCTATGTGGACTTTAGCGAAATTACGCTGGGTGAGGTGAGTATGCCTCTTCAATTATGATCGCAGCTCGACTCAGTTGTATGTTCTCCTTGTAGAAAGTCGGCCATGGATCCTATGGTGTTGTCTGCAAGGCAATCTGGCGCAATCAGCAAGTTGCGGTTAAGGAGTTCTTTGCCAGTGCCGAGAAGAAGGACATCGAGAAGGAGGTCAAACAGTTGTCGCGTGTCAAGCATCCCAATATAATTGCGCTGCACGGCATCTCGTCCTTTCAGCAGGCCACATATCTAATTATGGAATATGCCGAAGGTGGTTCCTTGCATAATTTCCTGCATGGCAAAGTGAAGCCTGCGTATACCTTGTCGCATGCGATGAGTTGGGCACTTCAGTGCGCCGAGGTATGTCAACTGCATGGGGAAAGTAAAAAAAAAATGAATATTATTAAAAGGATTCTGTTTCTGTTTCCAGGGTGTCGCTCACCTGCATGGCATGTCGCCCAAGCCGCTGATACATCGTGATCTGAAGCCACTAAATTTGCTGCTCACCAACAAGGGACGCAATCTCAAAATATGCGATTTTGGCACTGTGGCTGACAAATCCACGATGATGACAAATAATCGTGGCAGTGCTGCCTGGATGGCGCCCGAGGTGAGTGAAGACATGAGTTGCCTGTAATCCTGTAAGGTAATCAAATTGAGTTTTTTGCAGGTGTTTGAGGGTTCCAAATACACGGAGAAGTGCGACATCTTCAGCTGGGCCATTGTCCTGTGGGAGGTATTGTCCCGCAAGCAACCGTTCAGGGATATTGACAATGCCTACACCATACAGTGGAAGATATACAAGGGTAAGGCAGAGATTAGCTTAGAATATGACAACTTTATAAACTCAACTCACACGTATCCTTTAGGTGAACGTCCACCATTGCTGGACAATTGTCCATCGCGTATTGAGAAACTAATGACTGACTGCTGGGAGACGCAGCCAGAGGTTCGACCCTCAATGAAGTATATTGTTGGCGTTATGAATGAGATTATCAAAGACTATGTGGGCGCTGACAAGGCGTTGGAATACGCGTTTGTTAACCAACAGGTGGGTTAACCATAGTATATATATATACTTACCTAATCTTATTGTGTACTCCTCCAATCCGCTACAGATTGTGACCAAAGAGAGCGACGGCACTGTGGCCGCGCCATATGACAGCCTTAATCATGATACCAGTGACATGAGCATGGCATCCACACAATTGACGCCCACAAATGTGCGCGGTACTGCGACTGAGTTTGGAACTGGCACAGGCACTGGAAGTGGTACTAGTGGTACTAGTGGTAGTGGTAGTGGCTTTAGTAACAACGAAAATACCTCATCTGAAAGAACGCCCACAAATTCGGGCCAATTAGACAATAATGGTAAGTTCAAATTGGGCAGCAGCAATCGATGGGATGCCATACCCGAGGAGGATAGCTGCGATAGTCAGATCAATGAACGTTTCAATCTACGCTCATCTGCTGAGGCAGAGAAACGTTTGCAGACCATACGCAATGATATGTTGGCAAAGGCCAATATGAGATTTGATGCGCTTCACTTGGATGTTGAGCCGGTGCGTTGAATATATATATATATATATATATTATTTATATATTGATTTGATATTCTTTTCCCTCCGCAGAATGGCTTCGATCTGAGTCGCAGCGAGAGCAACAGCAGCAGCTCGATTCATGGTGAGTTCCTCTTCACAACTGTTGTCGATCTCTAGATGTTGTCGTCGTCGTCGTAGTCATCGTAGTCGTCGTCGTCTGGTTGTCTATGCGAGTGAATCACACGCACATTATCACACTCTTTTGGATGGGCACGATTGTGGCATGTAAATTGTTGTCGTTCTCGTTCACTATGTTGTTGTTGTTGTTGTTGTTGTTGCGCATAGCTCAGTGCATTGTCAGCTTTGCATTCTGTTGAGTTACGTCTGCCACATGGCAGCTGCCTGAGATCTTGGGGTCGACAGCATGACGCACCCAACAGTAGCAGCAGCAACAGCAACAGCAACAGTAGCAGCAGCAGCAGCAGCAACCGCAACAGCAGCAACAGCAACATCGACAACCACAACGCAAATCTTAATCGTATATAAACAATGTGCATGCCATCTCGCTCTGTCTCGCGTCGCATTGTTTAATTGCTCGATTTTTGGTTAATTAGTCGCTGCGTTGTTTTTATTATGCAAAAGCATTTTAAGAACATTTTTCAATTGGCAATGATGTCGCCATCTCTCTCGCTTGCCCCCTCTCCGTCTCCCTCTCTCTCCGTCTCCCTCTCTCTCACTCTCTCTCTCTCTCTCGCTGAGCGTTATAAATATGCGATGCGCTCATGCAATAAGTAGTAAAATAGCAAAACACAGAAGTGCAATTTCAATAATGCACTCGCCCCATGTATACCCCCGTTCTGGTACCCCATAGCATACCCCCTTATAGAATGTAGATGCCGTAGATGCCGCAGATGCCAAAAGCTGATATGCTGATCTGCTGATCTCTAGCTATGTAGAAGCTGCGCTAATAAATCCACCAACTAAGAAGAAATATATATAAATATAATATATAATTATTTTTATTATATATTATATTTATATTATTTTTTTAATAAAGCTATAAAAAGCTATACAAGTTTTTTCAAAGCTCTTGCAAAAGCTGCTTAAAAGCATTTAAAAGCTGCTTGCGGCTCTTTATTGTGATATCTCTTAATTATAATAGCTAAACTGTTAGGATTGCTTTGTAATATATTATTATAATTATAACTATAATATTTATATTTATATCATAATCTAGAAAATTTGACCTCCAACCAGCCAACATATTATTAAAAAGAAAGGTCGCAATAACCATATAATATTTATATCATAGTTAAAATCACTTTTTTTGCATCAAAGTCTTAAGAACTGCAAAGCTTTAGTTAATTTACTACAGATAGCTAAAATATCATTATAAATAATACTAGTTATTGTGTTATGCAGAACCATAGTGTTCTATATATATAATTTATGAAATATTTTTTTGTAATACTCTTATTATTATTAATATTTATTTTCCAACTAAAACTTCAATTTATTTTCTCTTAACTCAGAAATATTTACATTATTTCAAAAGATACAATTTTTTTCGATTAAATTAAAAAGCTCTTGTGCATAAACTTAAGAACCAAAGAGAGAGAGAGAGAGAGAGAGAGAGAAAGAGTGTGTGCAACAGGTTGAAGTAATTTCGGAAATATTAATATTTCTGAACAATATAGTTTATAAGGAACGCGATAAAACAAGAAAAAAAAGTGAAAATCTAATTTTTTCACATCTAAGTCTTCAGCCTCCAAAAGTAGTTTTGCCAGTGAAAGATACATCTTTTAACTGCAGAAAGAAGCAACCTGCACAACACACTAGATTACAGGGTATATTCACTCTCCGCGTTGCACATTGCGTTGCACAATTATCGTATTGTGTAGGATTGACCGGCTGGCTGACTGGCTGGCTGGTTGGTTGGTTGGCTGGCAATTTCGGGCAGATTTATAGACATGACATGCACCGTCACCATAGACGCGCATAGGAGGCGGCCTCCTTGGACGGACGACGAGGCAGCATAAACACGCTAAACGAAATGAGAAGAGGAAAAAAATCAAATGCGAAATCGACTAATGGCCAAGAGGGAACGCAGACACACACACACGCGCGTATGACGAGGCCGACAACAGTCAGTCTCTGCATCTGTGCCAGCCCCTCTGATAACCCCTGCCGCCCCCTGCCACCCCCTAACCCCGATCAACCGTCTGCCCCGTCCCCTCACCCGCGGCACACATGAATCTGGGCAATGAGTCATACGGCAATAATCTCACTTTTATTTTGATTTCATACATATAGTACAGATGTATCAGCCTCTGCGCATATATACCCACTTATATATATATATATTTATATATATGTATATATAGATTCATCTCGAGATGTACGCGTACGCCTGCCTGCCTGCCTGTCTCTCTGTGTGTGTGTGTGTGTGTTATATAGTAGAAAAGAGCGAAATTTTCACTTAATGGGCACGGGGACGAAATCACGAGCAACAGTACGATCGGGAAAATCTCTTGTTTCGACCAAGCGGGTATATTAAACCACTTGAAAGTACCCTATGCGGTTCAAACTGGGCAGCTAGTACAAAAATACCTTGATTTTTTAATTTTTTGTCTGTATGAACACCTAGATCTCTGGTATTATAGGGGCTATAGCTATAAGATATTTTTTAACAGCATTCTTATTTAGTGCACTATATTTTAGCATTTTGCCAGGCCCCCCTAATGCCTAGGAAAATCTATAAAAAATATTTTTAAAGCAAAATTTGGAAAATTACATTTTAAATTTGATTATATATTCAATTTCTCAGCTTGCTTGCATTTTTTTTAGCTTTATGGAGGATTAGGTAATGCAACAAGCTTAGCATGAGTGTCATTTCAGTACAGGGTATTTTCTAGGCGTATATCTATCTCCTCCCACTCACTGGCCGCCGACATTGCAGACATTGTCGCATCTTCAGCTGCTGCCAGTGAATTGCAGCGACCTAGTCACGGTGCAAAAGTTGGCTAAAAGTAAATAAACCTCTTCACCCACCACCAAACCATCATCTTCTTCTCCCTCTCCTCCTTCTTCTTCTTCTGCCTCTACTCCCACTGATTGCTTCCTCGATTGAATCCGCCGTTGAGAGGGCAAGGCGCGCACGTTGGCATTTTGAGTTCACAGGGGAGATTTCCCAATCGGATGCCAGGCGCATTATTCATCGTCTATGAGTCCGTAGCAGGAGCGACTTTTCTAGCTAAATATCTACAGATATATATATATGCAGATAGTACACTCATGTCCGTGTATATAGAGACACATACTTACATAGATCTGCTTACACACATGTACAGCACATTGGCAGCAGCAGCGGCAGAGACTCTCCTGCTGCTGCTGCTGCTCGATCGTTCTTCTTCTACGATCTGTGGCGGCAGAGTGCGATCCCCGTTGAGCAGCGTACACGCTCAGTCATA
This sequence comes from Zaprionus kolodkinae, assembly GCA_018901885.1. Lineage (NCBI taxonomy): Eukaryota > Metazoa > Arthropoda > Insecta > Diptera > Drosophilidae > Zaprionus > Zaprionus kolodkinae. The sequence goes on along the minus strand of JAEIFM010000183.1, from coordinate 1,002,458 downwards.
GTTCGAGCGCCGTGCTGTGCCGTAGTACCGTGTACCGTGCACCGTGTACCCTGTACCCGTTTCTCTGTACCGCCATGTTATGGCAAAATGCAGCATTATTTGCAATTGATTCCATCTTTAGTAGGGATCATCTATGAGTAACTGTGAAAATTCGCAATAAAAAAGAAAAGTCTCCCCCCCAAAAAAAAAACCAAATAAACATTGAGCAAAAGACAAGAGAAAGAGAGAGAGAGAGAAAGGGAGAGCGAGAGCAGCGTTTAAAAATTTCTTGTGTGTGTGTTTCTAGTTTCTAGTTTGTTTTTCCGACAAGCAAATCAGTTTTCTATATATGTGTGTGTGTGTGAAAAACACGTCATCACAAAGTACACACAAATGCGCGTCCAAGTGAAGGATTTTCTCTCACCACAATGATCTCGTCGTCGCGCTAACCCATCATCATCGCATACCCGGCAAAAGTGATCATTCCACAAAAAGTGATCATCATCCCCGGAAATCGATCAAAATGTGCGACACACGCGCCCTAATTACCACCAAGCCGACAAGCGATCTGCACAGTTGTTGGATTATATATAGTATGTGTTATCTATCGGTAAAAACATTTGATCTCGTCTCAAGATCACTTTAATATATCTCGCTGCATAGATATTGTTTGAGGGAAACTAAGCTGGGAATTCGACTTGGATTTATATAGATCTACCCTTTTGATCTATCAGATATTTTTATTGATCTACTAGAATTAACTTTATATCTTGAGATCTATTGATCTACCATATATGTATAGAGTGATCTACAAGAATTAACTATCTATCTAGAGATCTATTGATCTAGCATATATTTCTATTGATCTACTAGAATTAACTATCTATCTAGAGATCTATTGATCTACCATATATGTTTATTGATCCATGCTAATCCTTCTTCTCGTTTCTTATCACTTTTTACAGCCAAAAGCGATGGCCGGGAACGTCTCACTGTGACCGACACAAAGCCGGTTATCATGCCCAGCCCAAGCACAGACCTCAGCAACAACAACAACAACAGCAACAACGGCAACAACAACAGCAACAATGGCAACAATAATAATCACAATCACAACAGCAACAACAACGAACGTCATGAGGTCAACAATGGCCCAAATCCCGTAACCAGAGATCATATACCCCCCGACGATGTCAATGTTGATGAGGATATTGAGGATACTGAAGTTGGTTATGGTATACCGGAACAATCTTTTGCCGATATATTGGATCCCGACTTACAGCCCGAACCGCCCATACCCAACGATGCTGAATCGCAAGCGATCTATCGAGCACATCGTCTGATGGCCAAAGAGTATCTGCTCGTCGACTCGCACATCTACTATACTCAGGATTTAAAGGAGAAGGTAATACAGGAAATGGATCGTGTTGAGTGTGACAAGAAATTGGATCTATTGCGCAAGATGAAAGACAAGGTAAGTTGGCAAAAAAAAAAATTATGGTAAATTAACTATATCATTTAATTGCTTGCAGGAAGATTTGCAGGTTCTGTACAATAATCTGCAACAGCAGCGCGATAAATTGGCACGACGTGTTCGTCCCACTGTGCCCGGTGGCGATAGTGTTGAGAACGATGGTTGGGTTGTTATAGCGCCGCATCACAATACGTAGATAGAACGAGAGAAAGACAACAACAACAACTGTAACCAATAGCTGTGTACTTCCAACTCTAAATGTAATTGTAACTCTTAACTCTTAACTGTAACTCTTAACTGTAATTGTATCCTGTATGTCGCGTAACGTGTTTAAGTTGAGTTATATTTTTTTTATATATAATTTAGACTACTCTACACTTATTTATAGCATTTTAGATATTGGTACTATAATAGTTTTTTAGCCATGTTGCTTGTTTCCGTTTTTGTGTAACTATGTAAGCATATTCTGACACCTCGATTTAAGGCTTGATTTTATCCATATACAATACTGTTTTGTATAATGCGTTTAGCTCTATGTACTATATATATCTCTGTATATGTTTAATCTACAATCTACTATGTGTGTGACAACAACAGACGTTTACCAAAAAAAAAAAAAAATATATATATATATAAAAAGCAATCTGACAATTGGTTCGGTTCAGTTCGGTAATAAAAAAAAAAAAAAAACAAAAATCCCATCAAAAATAACAAATGCGCAGTTTACGCTACAAGGGGGAAGTATTCTATATCCACACACACTGAATGAATATGAATATATTCAGTTTAATGACTGTTGCAAGAGCAGTGCACTCAAAATTTCGAATTGCATTCCATATGTAGAGCTCCATATAGGCAATCACAGTAATAATTTCTAGAACAAAGATAAGATAATAATTAATATATAAATCATTTACTATATCATTTGATAAATTTGATATAATCATAAAACAAACCGAGTTTAAAGTAAATTGAGGACACACTCCAAAAGTTTACTAACAAAAATTGTTTATTCAAAATTAATATATTATTATATATTCTCTACGTTGTTGTGTTACCTTAAATAGTTATCATCATATTCGAACATTGATTGACCTGCTTTCTCTAGTATTAACAAACTTTCTGTTTCACAATTATTCACTGTACAGTGGGTAAAAGTAGTAATAGTAGTAACACATCAATGGATGAACAGGGCAGGGGGGGAGGGCAGCAGTATTGGGTTAATCACAAGCATATGGATGGGAGGCGTTTACTAGATCCAAGTTGATTGATGATATATATATGTGCTATATATCATCAGAGATTAGTTAAAAATTCGATTTCGATTTTGATTTCGTTGGCGACGCTTCGATGCAGCAGCAGCTCGCACGCTGTCAGGAATCTGGAAAACTGGGCACATAGATGGCTGCACATGTCGATTCCCATACATCGTTTGGTGTATCCCATGAATCTTTGCGATGCCACCATTTGCCCGTATCCAGATCATATGCCATTGTCTCTGAACTGGCACGATCAATCGATTCCGTTGAATCGAGTCCGCCAACAAAGAAAATGGTGCGACGCATTAGGGTGACGCCTGAGTAGAATTTCGGTGCTGGTATTTTGGTCTCCACACTCCATGTATTGCTCTCGATATCATACACATAGATATGCTCGATAAGGACACGAGATTCACGCTGTGTTTCCAGCCAACCGCCGCAGGCATAGATTTGATTATCAATGGCCACCAGCACATGGTCACAGCACGGCGTGGGCATCGGTTCCAGTTCTTGCCAGCATTCTGTTTTCGTATCGAAGCACCACATGCTGGATAATATGTTGGCCAGCTGAATGCCACCTAAGAGGGAGAGGGAGAGGGAGAGAGTGTTTACAGCTTTTACAATTGAACAAAGCGAATCCTTACCAGATATGTACAGCTTGTCGCCAACTACAACTCCCGCGTGCTGGCTGCGATTCTCCATGAGGCATGGCATATAGGACCATGTATTGGTGACAATATCATAACGTTCCACATTCGATATGCGACTCAGTGCCTCCTCGGAGGCATCATCAACCTCAACGACGCCACCGACAGCATAGAGATGCTGCTTGCCAACCGCATTGAGTGAGAAGCGACAGCGATCCAATTGTATGGGAGCTATGCTCACCCAGGAATCACGTAGTGGATAATAACGAAAACCAAATGGATGAATATACTCCTTGAGGCACACATCGTAGGCGCCCCCGACAATGAACAGCTCGTTATTGAGCACGGCTGTGCCGAAGTTGCCTAAGGGAAGAAAACATAAGGTAATGAGTCATCGATAGGTGGATTCACTGCCTCCAACTTACACTGATCTATGTGCGGTATGGAGGTCAATTTGTACCACTTCATTTTGGTGGGCGAAAAGCACATAATCTCATTGGTTAAACCCTTCGACTCGAAGCCACCGATTTTGAGTAGACTCAGCTCCATGCCACGCATATTTGTGGGTCCCTGTTCGAGTGCAGCATCGCTGGCTGTGTCCTGGCCACTGGCGGTACTGTTCTGTTCCTGCAGATCGGCCAAATACTCCTTGACCAGTGTATAGTTAAGATGCCCCAGAGATTTCAATTCATCGTAGCACACATTTGGCCACTTGATGAGATGCAGCAATTCCCGCAAAGCGTTATCCTCCAGCTGCTGTTCATATCCATAGCTACACACCAGACGCACCAGTTCCAGTTCACTGACATCAATCGGGTAATTACTGGACAAGATGTAGTGCAGTTGCTCCAGTTTAATATCCTTGAAATCGGCACTGGCTGCAAACTCCTTGAAGTGCGCACAGATATAACGATAGGCACGCTCCGCCAGTGCCAATTGGCCATAAATCTCCGCCATACTCGCTATGGCCAGACAATTCTCCATGCTGATCTTTTGCTCCAGAAAGACAGTGCAACGTTCGATCACCTCCTTGACCTGCACATGGGTGGCCGCTGCCAGGGTCTCCTCCACATTATCCTCATCCAGTTCCAACAATGATGTATATATATAGAGTATTATTCTACCCATTGCGCCCGCAGTGACGCCATATAAGGTGATCTCCTCCTTGCGTGACTCGATCATGGCACAATCGGCGAACATGGCGCAAAAGTAATCGCTACTTGCAGCCAGTATGACGCGATGGGCCTGCAGAGGATGCAGATAAGAGATTAGTTTGATCCATATAGGTATATATTGTATACTCACCTTGAAGCCATGATCCTCCACCATGAGCGTCACATCGGTTAGCTTGCCCTGTGAGCGCAGCTTGTTCAGGTTAAGCAACAAGTTGCTCTCGGCTCCGGCAACAGTTGCTGCTGCTGCTGCTGCCGTTGCTGTTGATGCTGATTCTGCTGACGTCGCTGCCGCCGTTGACGCTGGCGTCGTCACTGCTGATGCGGACATGTCGACGGCCGCCGCTTATCGCTAGCGCGGACTCTCGCTGCAGAGAGAGAGAGACCTTACCCTTAGACAATGTGATGACGGCGACGCTGCTGGCTACGTCCGCATGCTCCAAGTGGGGTAGGCCAGTGTAGGTGTGATAAGCGATGTGCATGCACACGCATGCACATGCACGCACACACACACACACACACACACACTGACTGTGCAATTACTTGTTGATATCACAAGCACAGTGGGCCTAAAAAGCGCGAAATGGGGAAGAGGAGAACTGGCCAGGGGCGAGTGCGGGCGGGCGAGTTGCGAGTTTTTTGTTGTTTACAATTTTACAACTTGGCGAGAATAATAACAACAAACACACATTACAGTATTTTCACAATTTTTATTTGCTGCTCTCATTTGTTTTGTTCGTCCGCTTTGGCTGCCTGTTCTTGTTTAATGAGCAGCACCAGTGTGCAGCATTTTTTTCTTTTTGTTTTACCAAATTTTCTCTTCACTCAATTAGCACATTTTGTCGAATCAATTAATGCAGATATATATAAACGTATATATATATATATATATCTCAACTTTTGTTGCTGCCTTGTAAAGTGTTGTGCTCTGCAAGTGCGTGTGTGTGTGTGTGTGTGTAGGTGCGTGCGTGTGCGCGTGTGTGTGTGTGTGTTGCGTGCATGTGTGTTACAATATTTTCATGTCGAAAGAAAGTGTGTGTGTGTTTATATGTGAAGATATCGTTGTATGCTGACAGTGTTGGCAAACGTGTTGCTGCCGCGTGAACAGCTGCAAGCGATATGCGCAGCATTTTGCAACACTCGCACAGCTGTTTGTCATTTTTATCTAAACTTGTTTTGCATTTAAATACATTATATTTTTTCTTACCTCTTTTATATTTGTATTTTTTTTTTTCTGCACAAATTTGATATTGCTTTTGTTATTTAACATACTCAGTGTGAATTTTTGATACTTTTCTAATAAAATGTCCCCAAATTGTTTGTAACATTTATAAGTTTTATATTGGCAAAAAAAGCTTTCTTTCATATTTTTATAATTAACAAGAAAAAAAAAATTAAAACATCTAAGTAAAAGAATTATTACACGGAAAAATAAAATAAAAAACGTTAATGATATTAACTAAATTGTATAAAGTTCGTACGCTAAGCCGCTAGAGGGCGCCGCAAGCGCTAAAAGCTTTGCCGCAGAGTTGAGTTTGGATAAGAACAACCCGATGAAGCTTTTAAAGCTTTTTGTGCTTTGGGAAAGTGAATCGACTAAACGGAAACAACAAAACGAAAACGTAAACGAAAACGAAAAAGGGAAACAAGCAAACAAAGCAATCGTACAAAATAGAATAACCGAATGTAATCCGTCAAAGAGTTTACAATTATTATTTTATTATTATATTTACCATATTTATTATATATATTATATATACATACATTTATATATATATATACATATATATCGTTTCACATATATATATATGTATATATACCTTAATGTATATATATATGTTTTATTATTAATCCCAATCCGCAGCAAAATGCCAAAATTGCAAAAAAAAAATGCGATGTCGAGCAGCACACCAACCTGGGCATCTGTGGTCGCGCATGGCATACGAAATGGTCCCACCTATCCAACGATCCATCCCATGCCGGATAAATCTCTGGGCTGGAATGGCCTGCAGTGGAAGGGAAAGCGAGTGTTGCCACCGGTCATGTCGTCGCCAACATCATTGCGGAGCACTGCGGAGCAGCTGGCGAGCAGAGGCAAAGAGACATTGGATGTGGATGATGATGATGCAGTGAATCTGCCAGGCAGCGCCTATCATCGAGCGCATCCATATTGTGGCACAGAGTTGCCACAAGCGGGCAGCAGCATAGATCCCATGGAATTGGATGATACCATGAATACTCTGTACCCAAAGATGAGCCAGCAGGCGATGGGTAATCGCACACGTCGTCATCCACGTTGCCCGGCTCCCATGAACTGGCGGTCACGTGGTGCTCGCTCACAATTGCCACGCAGCAGCATTGGCGGCCTGCTGGAGTCGGATAGCTTCTCTGCGGGCAGGACAGGCATGTGTCTGGGGACACAGGCAGGGCAAGTCGATGACATGGTCGACATAGACGAATCTCAGAGCAACCACAACAATAACAACAACAACCATATCAATGGATTGCAGCAGCACTCGAATCTGGAAACCGATCCTATCAAGCGGCCATCCGTCAGCACCTCGCCCCGTGAACGTAACCGCTGCCAGGTGACTTTCGTTAGTGGTGACTACGGCGCCACCTCTTGGCAAATGGTGGGCAACTCTCGTCAGGTCTGGGAACCATTGCTACCCAATCAGCGTGGTCAAGATCCCAGCAATCCCATGCGTGAGTACCAAGTTTTGGTTCCTCCTCGTTGGGTTCTTTCGTCTCCAAGTTCCCCTCTCTCTCTCTCTCTTTTTCTTCCTCCGTTTAGCGCCGCCGCCACCGGGCTTTGGATTGTTCAAACTGGGCAGACGTTTATTATCCAATCGGACACGTCAGCTGCTGGGCGAGCAGATTGACTATTGGCATCAGGCTGAATATGCCACGCCCGAGCCCATGATACAGCCGGAGCGTCAGCTACGAGAGCAGTTGCATTTCATTGGTGAGTTTGACCCAGGTTGAGGATGATCGAGGATGATCTATGATGATCCAACGATCTCTAGAATTTTGTTTTCTCTCTCTCTGTTCTCTATCTGCTTGTATTTCTATCGATCAGAGGAAATACGCTTTTAATCGTTATCGATCTTTTTCTGGCATAAAAGATTTTTACAATTTTTCGATATTTTGAAAATTTTTGTAAGGGTCCCCCCTATGATATTTCAAAAATTTTTTTTTTTTTTAATTTTAAATCGCGAGGTTTTAGTTTTAATTGATTGCGGAGGTCAAAATTAGTACTAAACAATTGTTTAAATCGATTTTAAACAATACTTAATTTTGGCCCAAAAATCTTGTCGAAATGGCCAAAAAATTAGACATGTAAGACCCATGAACAGGCCTGGTACCCTCATTTTATACCGATCGTAACTTTGTTAAAAATCATACGATTTTCACGCGGAATAACATTTTGTTTATGTTTTTACATCCTGAGTGATTCTACATTTAAAAAATAGCATAAAAGATTTTTTAAATTTTTCGATATTTTGAAAATGTTTGTAAGGGTCCCCCTATGATATTTCAACAAATTTTATTTTTTTTACATTTTAAATCGCGAGTTTTTAATTTTAATCGATTGCGGAGGTCAAAATTAGTACTAACCAATTGTTTAAATCGATTTTAAACGATACTTAATTTTGGCCCAAAAATCATGTCGAAATGGCCAAAAAATTAGACATGTAAGACCCATGAACAGGCCTGGTACCCTCATTTTATACCGATCGTAACTTTCTTAAAAATCATACGATTTTCACGCGGAATGACATTTTGTTTATGTTTTTACATCCTGAGTGATTCTACATTTAAAAAATATCATAACAGATTTTTAAATTTTTGGATATTTTGAAAATTTTTGTAAGGGTCCCCTCTATGATTTTTCAACAAATTAAAATTTTTTTTTTAATCAAATCGCTAGTTTTTAATTTTTATCGATTGCGGAGGTCAAAATTAGGACTAAACAATTGTTTAAATCGATTTTAAACGATACTTAATTTTGGCCCAAAAATCATGTCGAAATGGCCAAAAAATTAGACATGTAAGACCCATGTACAGGCCTGGTACCCTCATTTTATACCGATCGTAACTTTGTTAAAAATCATACGATTTTCACGTGGAATGACATTTTGTTTATGTTTTTACATCCCGAGTGATTCTACATTTAAAAAATAGCATAAAAGATTTTTTAAATTTTTGGATATTTTGAAAATTTTTGTAAGGGTCCCCCCTATGATTTTTCAACAAATTAAAATTTTTTTAAAATTAAATTGCTAGTTTTTAATTTTAATCGATTGCGGAGGTCAAAATTAGTACTAACCAATTGTTTAAATCGATTTTAAACGATACTTAATTTTGGTCTAAAAATCATGTCGAAATGGCCAAAAAATTAGACATGTAAACACCATGGACAGACCTGGTACCCTCATTTTATACCGATCGTAACTTTGTTAAAAATCATACGATTTTCACGCGAAATGACATTTTGTTTATGTTTTTACATCCTGAGTGATTCTACATTTAGAAATAGCATAAAAGTTTTTTTTAAATTTTTCGATATTTTGAAAATTTTTGTAAGGGTCCCCCCTATGATATTTCAACATTTTTTTTTTTTTAATTTTAAATCGCGAGGTTTTAGTCTTAATTGATTGCGGAGGTCATAATTTAGTACTAAACAATTGCTTAAATAGATTTTAAGCGATACTTAATTTTGGCCCAAAAATCATGTCGAAATGGCCAAAAATTAGACATGTAACACCATGGACAGGCCTGGTACCCTCATTTTATACCGATCGTAACTTTCTTAAAAATCATACGATTTTCACGCGGAATGACATTTTGTTTATGTTTTTACATCCTACATTCTACATTTAAAAAATAGCATATAAGATTTTTTTTCAATTTTTCGGTATTTCGAAAATTTTTGATGAAATGTTGAAATGGTAAAAAAACTAGACATTTAATAAATAGACTAAATAATTTGTTGAAATTTTTCGATATTTTGAAAATGTATGTAAGGGCTATAATTTTTCAACAAAATATTTTGTCTTTAATATGAAATCTATTAATCAGTATTAATTTATCCCAATATCTATATTCATATTTAGCTTAAAGACATAGGATCTCGCAATATACTATTTATATACTCTAATTATTTTTAATTCTTTTTCTTATCCTTTTCTAAATTCCTCCCCCATCTCTATCGATCGATAGGTAAACACGATACTCACTTAACTTGTCGACCGTCGCAATTGCGTGTGACTAATGGAGCCACCGGGGATGGATATTACGTTCGCCCAGGAACAAATCAGCTTACAAATGACATAAAGAAACAAATTTATTCACCCAAAAACCATCCAATGACATTCCCAAAAATATCCTATTGGGAACTCTTGCGTCGCAATGAGAAGAGTTCAGACATGGAAATGGAAACATCGCTGAATAATGGGGATCACTGAGGCTGTCGATCGTAATATAAATCGTGATAATTTTTAATGCACTTGCGAATCTTATGATGTCTTAACTAAATAAGTGTAGCCTCTCCGTATCACATTCTACAAAAAATGTTTATAATTTATTTTCTCAATTTTGTACATAAATTATGTAACACGATTTGATGTCTAACAGATATAATTGCTGTATTTTATTTTGAATATTTAACTTACTATTTTACGATGTGTGAAAATTATTGTAAGATTAGATAACGTTTGGGATGATGAGACTAGGTTAAGATATGAAAAATTAAGGCGGGATATTTTGGCATTTAAAGCGAGAGACAGTTGTATATATATATGTATTTCTTATATATATTTTAGTTAAACATATTAAAAAAATAATTTAAGGTTTTCTATATAAGATGTACTTTAATAATCAAGTCATATCTTTGTTATTTAAGTAGGTAAGTTGCTTAAATTTGGTGCAGCGCTAGCTAATATGTCTAGCTTAAGATATACTAACTTTAAGCACTGTAACTTAAGTGACTGCTGAGATACACATGTGTGTAAATATTTTTTTTTTTTTTTTTTTTTTTTACGCAACAGTTATGCTAATTTGCAAGACTGTATACGTTTATAAGGTGGATTGTGCGTTCTACTCTTCAGATGTGTCACCCTGTGCCCTTTTGTGTGGGGTATATGAGTTTTCTTGCATTCAAGTTGTGCTTAAGCCATACCCTATCTTTGGTAAATAGTTGCGCATTAATTTCCATGTGCAATTAAAATAAAAGCTTGCACCATCATCATCATCATCATCAGCAGCAGCAGCATGCGAGGGTAAGGACACTATCATATTGTATATATAATATTTTTAAAGTTACTGGGGAATTCGTTTTTATTTAATTACATGCAAGCGAGAGACAGAGAGAGAGACAGAGAGTGAGAGAGAGAGCGAGAGCGGAAGAGAGAAGGCCACACAAAGGACATTTGAAGCGTACATAAATGAAAATGAAATAAATTAAAATAAGTGTCGAAGCAAAGGCAAAAAGGAAAAAGGACGCAGGAACTGGAACTGCGAACTGGGTGGGAAGTGGAGGAGAGGCAGCTCAGGCATATGCAGAGTTCACATGATACGCATAAGATTACTTCCCACACACACACACACACACACTCGCTCTAATGTGCATGCATTTGTTAAGTTCGAGTATCCTTTATTTTTTATTCCCATTTGGTTCTTTGTTTTTCGCCAAGGCAACTCGAAGAAAAGCAAAACAAATTTGAGTTGAGTGCGGGCGGTTAGGTTCGCTTCACTTGGATTGGGTGGGTTGCTCCGGCCCGGTCCGGTCCGGTCTGGTCTGGCCTGGTCTGCTCTGGTCTGGTCTGGCCCGGTCTGGTCTGCTTTCGGTCCTGGGGCAAAGACAAATTCATGTTGCATTTGTAGCTTAAGGATATTATTGTAGCATCCTTTGTGCCCGTCGCTTTTTGTTTCACTTTTTGCATACTTTATGCTCTGCTCCTTCGTATTCCATTTTAAAGTCTCTGCCGGCAACTAAAAATAAAAGCCAGAAACAAAGAAACAACAACAACGGAGCAGAAACAGAACTTAAGTGCACAACTAAAAAACAGAACAAGAAAATTGCGACAAGAGTTTGCCAAAATCGATGTGTGGGCGACTATGAGATACCCTAAGGGCAAAGAAAAAATATGTTGTGTGTGTGTGTGCTGGTGATTCCAGTGCATAAAGCTAAGTGAACTAGTTCGGTTCCAACGCGTGACTGAAGAGGGGCATCGGAACAGTTAATTCCATGCAGTTTAAGGCAGCGGAACTAGTTCCGGTTCCATTGTGATGCTGAAAAGGCAACTAAAATTAAAAATAAATAAATATAGATTTTGGAACTAGCTCAGTAGCAGCATCCCTAGAACTGCCAGGCTGTCGCAAGCCGGGAACTAGTTCATCTACAGCCTGCTATGCATTAAATAACTAATACTGTTGACTCGTTTAATATACCAACAATTAAAATAATTAACTAATTTAGTTCCAGTAGCGTAGTCCTTAAAAAGGAATTAGAGTGTATGAGTTAAGATCAGTTAGAGCAGTCAAGTTAGGTGTAACTCTGGAACCAGTTGGGTTTTTTTCCCGCACGTCTTCCAACTCCTCGAGAAGCTGTTGAAATAATTGATTTGTGACATATTATATTATTATAATTATAAATTATATAAGATTTTAATGTATCCGTCTTCTAAATCCTCGAAAAGCCGCTGAAATAATTGATTTTTGGCAAATTATATTTTTATTCTATATTATTATATTTTTATTATATTTTATTAGATGCTGAAATAATTGCTTTTTGGCATATTATATTTTTATTATCATAAATTATATAAGGTTTTAATGTACACGTATCTGTCTTCTAACTCCTCGAAATGCTGCTAAAATAATAAATTTTTGGCATATTATATTTTTATTATATATTACAATATATAAGATGGTAATTAGCTAATTAGTTTAGATTTTAATGTATCCGTCTTATAAATCCTCAAAAGCTAAAATATTTTATTTTTGGCATATTATATTTGTATAATATATAATATTATATTTGTATTATATTATATAAGATGCTGAAATAATTGATTTTTGGCATATTATATTTTTATTATATATATTATATGTATATAATAATATATATTTTTATTATATTATATAAGATGGTAATTAGCTAATTAAAACCTAAAGTTCGCTTTTAATGCTTTGCTGCTTGGCTTGCTTTCATTTCAAACCTTTTTTTTATAGTCTTTATAAGGTTGTTTATTCTCTGGTACTCTCTAGTCTTCAATATATAGGATAACAATTTACAGAGCATCCCAAAGGGCAGCCCAGAGAGCAGAGACACACAAATACCATATACCATATACCATATACCATATGCATAATGCATGTGGGCATGTAAATGCAAAATAAAACTGCGTTGCCCAAATGTGGCCGACCCGTATACAGAGAGAGATATCTTCTCCCTCTCTCTCTTTCTCGCTCTGTCTCTCTGTCTCGCTTGCTCTCACTTTGTGCTTATCCATCAGTAGCGCGCCGGCTTTGAGGAATGTGCGAGTTTTAGATTTATTTGTAGTTAAGCAGGGAAAAAGGCAACATGCTCGCCCAGCCACACCTACTGCTGCTCCTGGCCCTGCTCCCCTGCTCCTGCTCCTGCTCCACCTCCCCCTCCTGCTCGACTAAGCTGCCTGCAGAACTTTATTTTAATTTTAATGTGGGCGCTTGTAATGCAAAGTAGTCCAAAAAAAAAAGGGATACGCGCCAGAAAACTTTTCGGTTCGTTCTGTCAACCTTCTATCCTGCTGCTACCCCACTGTGATGATGGTGATGGTGGTGCACTGCGTCTTTGCGGATGGAGCAGGTGCTGACATTCGATTGGCAGCCCTGGCCATTGTCCTTCGAGGCACAGGCCCTGGCACAGGCACAGGCGGAGCTGGCGCTCGTTAATGGGCTTGCCGCACTTTACAAATTGGCTCAATTGCAACTTTATGCGTTGTGTCCAGTTGGACCAGCACCCTCCTCCCCCCTTGTACCCCTCGCCCACCCCCTGCAAGCAATCAGTCCATTGTTGGACTAAAACTAATACCAACATATGTGACCAGGACGACGCCGGCTCGTTATCCTTTTCTGATTGCGTTGCGTTTCGTTTTCATTTTCATTTTCCTTGTTTCGTTTTCGTTCTCTCGCTCTCATGCTGCTTCGTTTTATTTTTATATCGCCCCCTTCCCACTGCCTTTCGCACTGTCCACCATTGTTATGGGTATCATGGAAAAAATTGTATTACACCTCAATAACAACACCAGGACATGACAATAAGTGAGTCCTTTTGGGCGCGTTATTGGTAGCACGTTCTGCCTCTCTTTCTCTTTCTCTTTGTCTCTCTCTCTCTCTCTCTCTTTCACTCACTGGCTGGCACTGCTAAGTATGTGTGACAAGTGATGCGTGTTTTGTTGCGGGCAGCGACCGTGTCTGTCGCCGGCTCCTTAAGTGCTGCTGCTACTCATCCTCAACGCATGTGTTGGCCTTTTTTATTTTTATTTTTTTTTTTTGGAATACCCTTGGAAACACACTCGAAGGGGGGCGGGCATATTGATTGAGTTTGTGCGTAGGTGCGATTTTTATTTTTTTCTAATTTAATTGCTTTTACTCTCCTTAGCCTGCTCGGTTTCTATAGCAATTCTTGGCAATGCAACTAATATTTAATCTCATCTTTAAAGTCGTAGATCTCTGGTTCTATGGTAGCTAACGACAGCAAATTTGGTAGATATATAGTGCTGTTAGTGCTTAATACTCTTGTGCAGAAATGGCTTGCTAAACTTGTCTGAAAAGCTCTAGAAATTAAAACAAGCATGAGAGTGTAGATTAAATAAAATGTATATATAATAATAATAAATGTATATATCTTATACATTGAATTTTTTGTTTTTGATTCCAGTTGATTTTTCCTTTATTTTATTTACACCGAGTGGCAGGTGCCAGCATTAATTTTCATCTTTAAGCAAGTATATAGTCAATTTTTATTTTTAAAGTCGTAGATCTCTGGCCCTGTGGCAGTTATACATAGTAAATTTGGTATATATATAGCTACTCTATTGCTGAATATATATGTGCAATAATAAATTGCAAAACTTGGCTGGAAAGCTCTAGAAACTAAAAATAGCTTGGCAGTAGCAATTAATTTTTTTTTAATAATTTAATTAGTTTTTTTTTAGATTTCTTTTGATTTTAGTTGCTGCCTACATAGCTTTTCTCCTTCTACTTAGTCTCAATATCAATTTGCATCTTTAAAGACGTAGATCTCTGGTCCTATAGTAGCTATAGATAGTAAATTTGGCATGTATATAGCTATTATACGGCTAAATCCTTATGTGTAGTAAAAAAAACGCTAAACTTGTCTGGAAAGCTCTTAAAACTAAAACTTAAATTAAATAAGCTGTATGCATGGGTATCTAGCAGTCGTGCCTGCTTACACGCTTTGTTTTTTTTTTTTTTATTTTTGCTCACTTGTTTTTTATGAATAGCCCGACTATCATGGGGTATCATGGCACGTAGGCCGGGTCCGGTCCCTTCCTTCCTCTCGGTATGGCTCATTTTTTCATGCTTAATTGAATGGGTCAGTCGGGGAGACATGCCAATGGGCCATGTTGTGTGCTTGTCAGCCCACATGGTTGCCAATGCCGTCGCCGTCGCCGTTGCCTTCCTTCGTTCCGGAAATGTTCAATTCAATTTTTTCGCCGCCCGTAAGTATGCAACGTTGTCGTTGCCCGGCAATCCTGAGAGTTCGATGCGGTTATTGAATATCGAGCACGTTTATGTCTTTCCTTTGCCTCCCTCACTTTCTTGCTTTCCCTTTCACTTGCTGCTTCTCGCTTCTGTCTCTGTGCGTGTGTGTGTGTTTTTTATTTGCCCTTTGCTCGTGGTCATTATTTACGTTATCGCTATCTCGGGCAGCGTGTTCACTCACTTACTCACTCACTTAGTCACATATTATTATCCTTGGTCCTTGTGCTTCTTCAGCTCTTACGGTTATTGTCACCATTCGCTGACCCCTCACGTACCCCTGTGTGTGTGTGTGTGTGTGTGCGTGTGTGTGTGTGTGTGTGTGTGTGTGTGTGTGTGTGTGTGTGTGTGTGTGTGTGTGTGTTTGTGACCATTAAAACAAATATGGCTTTTAACTATGCATTGCACGCAACACTCGACTCAACGAAGTTTGCACTTTTTGCACTTAACTTTTTTATGGACCTGCTCGCTCTCTCTCTCTTTATCTCTCACTCTTTTTCTCGCTCTTCGTGCTTAATTTTCTATATATATTTTGAGATGAAACTTTTTACTACTTCTAAAAGAATTTTTTATTTAGTTCAAATAGAAAATAACCCAATAATAAAATAACTATTTTTTGTTTGTATGATTTTATCGTATAATCAAGAAATATCATATTATTAGAGTGAAATCTTGTTCTACTGCAAGTCAATTTTTTTTTAAACGTATTTCAAAATTTTCAAAATAAATTATTAAAACTAAAGTTAATTTAAAAAAAAAAAAACCAAATAAAGAAAAAAAAAAAATAATAATAATAAAATACAACTTATAGGGTTCTTGACAGAACTTTTAACCTTCCTTTCCACCCACCATTACTTTTTCTTAAGTTTTTAATAATGGAAAAACTTTACATTGAACATTATTCATATTTTTTAATCTCTCGGTAATAAAGTTCCATATAATTTTTCAAAATATTTTATTTATAAAAAGTTTAAGTCGGGAGTTTTAACTTTCTATCGACTGCGTCTATTTGGAAAATATTGTGATCCTTTACCATACCCTTTATGAAACAACTGTGAGAGAGACTTATAATTTCTTTCAAACGTATCGTAAATATTTCAAATCAAATCACTTCCTTTTTCAATTAAGAAATAAGAAAACTATTTAAGGGTTTCTGTCCAGAGCAGTTTCCAAATCAAATTCTATTGAACTGTTTCAATTCTTTCGACTATGCAAATTCCTCCCCAGTCTTCTTTAAGATCTAATCAGGATTGCGCATGGGTTTCAATTGCTTAACAATTTAACAGACATTTTGGGTTTGTCACGAACTTTTCGCCCGAAATCAAAACAAATGTTTGAAGGGTTTTACAATTTTTAAAAATTTCTTTTTCCATTGCGAATTCCCTCGACGCATGTTTTCCGTCGGATATGTGAAAGAGCTTGTTTCTTATTATATGATATTCTTTTTTTTTTTTTTTTTGCTGCGTATCCTCCTCACCCTCATCACGTGCCAGTCGTAAGCCTTAAAGAAGCCCAGAAACGTTAAATGCCAGCGATTACACACATGGGAGCTGTAAACCGCGTTTTATGATTTGTTTTCATTGATCAAAGGCCGTTTGGTTTTTTTTTTTTTTTTTTATCAGAGAGAGAGAGACGTTCACATAACAACCCTGAAAAAGTAGTGGTTCGATTCGTGACAGACTGCGCAAAAAGTTAACGCTTCTCCAATATGGTTCGCAAAGTAGCGTACGCTCGTTTAGTCCATTATACATTTTTTTTTTCCTCTTTATGACCCTAATGCGAGCAAATCGCACACCCCCAAGTAGTTCGATTGACAATATGTTTATATAGAAAATTATCCTCTAGAATTTATGATTTTATTAACTGCAGTAAAGAGCTTAAGTCAATCACGTTGAGTGTACTTCGAGAGTTGTCGTTTTTTTTTTCGAGTATTTTATTATGTATTGCTTGGTTTCAGCTGAAATTTTTGGAGATGCTTTAAAAGATAGTAATACACATTTTTAACAAGTTTCAGCTCAATTTCTTAAGAATGAAGCGAGTAATTCAATTATTTTCGTTTTTTTGTAATGTTTTGTTTGGTTTCAGCTGAAATTTTCAAGTATGCTTTAAAATATAGTAATACACATATCTAACAAGTTTCAGCTCCATATCTTAAGAATGAAGGTAGTAATGCGATTATTTTGGTTTTTTTGCTGTTTATTTTGAATGTTTTGTTTGGTTTCAGCTGAAATTTTAAAATATACTTTAAAATATAGTAATACACATATCTAACAAGTTTCAGCTCAATATCTTAAGAATGAAGTGAGTATTTAAATTATTGCCGTTTTTTTATGTTTATTTTGTAATGTATTGTTGGGTTTAAGCTGACACTTTGTAAGCTGCTTTGATATACAGCTATACATATATCTACCAAGTTTCACTAAAGTATCTTAAGTATTAAGTGAGTTTTATTAATTTAGTTTTATTAATTTAGTTTCGTAACTTCTTTTAATGAGTTGAGCTTAGTCCAAGCTACGTTTGTAATAGCACGAGTATATATATGTTTAATGTAGTAGAAACCTAGTAGTAGATCCCGCTCTGCCCTCATCTGATCCCAAAATCTAAAGAGCTTTTCAATTTGCGATCCCAAAGTGTGCCAACCATTTCCGCAACGTGTGTGTGTGTGATTTTTGAGTGTGTGCAACACACACTTGAAACAAACTCGTCGCAGTGTGTGTGTGGGGGGGGGTAAGTAACTCCGTTTTGGGCCGACATGCCGACAATCTCCAGTTTCAAGTATTTATCCTTTTCCATGCACGACACGCCCCACTGTGCCCCACTGTGGCCCACTGTTCTTCTCGCACTCGAGTTGCACTTGAAGCGCGCTGCTGACAAGGGTATTTGACACAAATTCGCGTAGTTATTCAGTTTTGACACATGTCACTCAAAACACGCACACCCGCAAGCACACACACACACACCCGCACACACACTCAGCTTGCAGGTTACTCTGACAAATGACTTGGCCCTGGCGTTTATTATTATCCCAACGGGCTTAAGGCCTCACCTGCTGTCACACCTCCCCACACACACACACCTGCACACACACACACACACACACACACACACCTGCACACACACCTGCACACACACATCAGCTAATAAATAATAAACGCTTCGCACACAAGCAGCGCAAACGAGGTTTATAGCTCGTCTCCAGCAGGCAGGCAGGCTGGCAGGCTGGCAACCCCTGAGGGCGCTCGCGTTGTAGTAGGCAACCCTTTTGTGCCCCTCCTCCTCGTCCTCGTCGGCTGAGCTTGAGGTTGACAAATGTGTCAGAATGCAAATCCGCAACAATTAAAAGAAAAATCAACAACACAAAAGCTGCCAGAGTGTGCCGCCATCAACAGCGGCGACAGCTTTTGTCGCTTGTCATCGCCTTTGGCCGGCCGCCATTAAAGCGGATGATGATGAGGAGTGGCGCTGCCAACCCGCTGGCAGCTTGGGCAGCTTGGGCCAGGTTGGCAGCCTGGCGGCCACTTAAATTATTTGCACAAAATCTTTTAGTCTGAGGCATTTCTTTTTTCCCTTTATTGTTGGCATGTTCCTTCGCGGTCGTCGGTGGCACCTCACTCCCCCTCTCTCTCTCTCTCTCCTCTCTCTCTCTCTCTCTCCTCTCTCTCTCTCTCTCTCTCTCTCACTCGCCACTCCAGCGGCCACTCGAGCTGCCATGCATCTTGTATTTCTATTTGCATATGCTCGTCTCGCATTTGGGTTACGCTGGGTTAATTGGCCCGCTTCGAGGCGTTGATAATGAGTCGACGGCCCAAGCACCACTCCACACCGCCCACTTACCCGATCGGTTTGCGGCTAATGATAAGTATACAATTCCCACCACTCTTCCCACTCTTCCCTCCCCCCCCCCCACAAGGTCTATAAAGCTATAGATAAGTGTGTGCATCAAGCATCTTTTGCTTTGCGCGTAAAAATAAATATATATGTATATATAAAATATATAATATATAAATAAATATATTGCATAAATATATACAATATTTATAATGCTAAATAAATATTCGCCTTTGATTTATTTATTATTATTTTTAATTTTTAAGTAATTAAGTTGTTTTATTTGGGAAACACTGTACTCTAAAAAAAGTTTTTTAAATATTATAAGCTTTTTGTTTTTCAAAAATTTAAAAAAAAAAATGTTTTTTTTGGTTTGGATTCAACTAAATGATCATTCATGGACTAACCTAAAATCTAACCTAAATCTAATCTAAGAAAAAAAAATTACAGGAGATACAATGACACCTTAAAAAGGCCTATTGCAAAAGCCGTTAAAACAGTATTAAAATTGGTATTTAAGAATGGAAAAAATTTTGTACTTTCATTATATACATATACATATATATATATAACTGCATATATAACTGACAAAAAAAAATGTTTGTGGGGCTGTGTTATTTTTGAACAGTCCAATCGACCCCCGATGGGCTTAAGCTGATAATAAACATACATATGTAAATAACACAGATTATATACTCTCAGCTCTCCGATCTGAATAATATAATTTTCTGTATGCGCAGTCTGAATATGAGATCAGTTTAATTTTGATACAATTTGAGATCGGTTCAGTTATATATTAAATATAATAAACGAAAAACAAGTGAAACATAATGTTTATTATTTTCCTGTTTTTGGGGACTCTTGTCCTAAGTGGAGGAGGATCGACAACGACCGCAATTGGCAATAGTCAGGTAAATACCCCGCATTTAATCGAGAACTATTTTAAACGGGAGTGTCAGAGTGAACATACCACATAGCATATTATTGTAAAGAATTTAATTCGACTATATTTGGCATTCAAAATCAAGCAGCATTTGAATCTGAATATGATGAGTAGATAATAATAATGTCAAATATATATATAATAATATAATGTAAATAAAATATCGTATATATAACATAGAGAATAGTAAAAAGATCGAATATTAAAAAATACTGATAAGGTACTATAAACACATGTGTTTTAATTATAATGTGTTTTTCTTAATTTTCTGTTCTGTTAGAAATGCAAAGCTGCCAAGGAACTAGACGATATCTGTGGATCCCACACTTTCCAGTCTGTGAAACCAATTATAATGTACGCTGATCAGCTACAGAAGGAGAAGCTTAGCAGGAAGTGCGAAGCAAATGAACAAAAAATCAACGAAATGTACGAAAAGGTGCAACAAATGAAACAAGCAGAGGGAACATTAAAGGATGATCTAATATCATGTAAGGATTCTCATATCAAAGATCTAGAAAAATGTAGAGAAGATCTTGTAGCAAGTAAAGATTCTCATTTTAAAGATCTTGAAAAATGTAGAGAAGATCTTGTAGCAAGTAAAGATTCTCATTTCAAAGATTTTGCAAAATGTAGAGAAGATCTTGTAGCAAGTAAAGATTCTCATTTCAAAGATCTCGAAAAATGTAGAGAAGATTTTGTACCAAGTAAAGATTCTCATTTCAAAGATCTTGAAAAATGTAGAGAAGATCTTGTAGCAAGCAAAGATTCTCATTTCAAAGATCTTGCAAAATTTCGAGACGAGCAAAAATTAGTTCAGGATAATTATGTCAAAGAACTGCAAAATACAATTTCTTTACTGAAGAAAAATGTTGAGTTAGTTAATAACGAAGTAGTTCAACTAAAAGTTGAACTAAAGAGTTGTCAGTTAGGATTGAATACGTGCAGAGATCAGTTGAAGATTCAAAATAGCACCATTGTAGAAAATTCGATCACGATTTCCCAGCTTAAAGCAGATAGCAAGACAATAGATCAAACATTGAAGGAAACTCAGGGAAAACTGAATCAGAATCAAGACAATTTAACTACGCAGAAGGAAATCGTTCAAAAAAAGGAACAAGAAATTACCGAACTAAAGGAACTAATTAAAGCATATCATGGTTGTGGCGATTTTATTGATTTTAAATCAAACATTACATTTCCGAGACTCTGTAATAGTGAAATTGCTGGTCCAGGATGGACCGTTATCCAGCAACGTATAGATGGGAAAGAAAACTTTTATAGAGACTGGAAAACATATAAAGCTGGTTTTGGCGTCTTCTCTGGCGATTTTTTCCTTGGCCTGGAAAAAATTCATCTTCTTACTAATGCAACTGCTAACGAGCTCTATATACATATGGAGGAGTATGATGGAACCATTTCCTATGCTCGTTACGACAACTTCGCAATTGCAGGAGAAGATGATAAATACAATCTGCTCAGTTTGGGATCAATTACTGGGACTACAGACTATGACCAAATGAGACCCCATGTAAAGATGAACTTCTCCACTTTCGATATGGACAACGATAAATCAACTGATAATTGCGCGATCAATCGTCATGGTGGCTGGTGGTATTATGATTGTGCCGCTTGGTAAGTAATCAGTTGATTGTATTAATTAAATTTTGAATTGATTAAGAATTTATTTTTATTTAGCAACCTCAATGGAAAATACTACGGAAGTGAGGTGTATGACATGAAATCAAATAATTGGAGTTATTTGAAGGCTCTCAAAACCATTAAGATGCTGATTCGTCCTCGATCAAATAAATAAAATTATAATTCAACATAACATACATATGTGTTATCGACAAAGAACATTCTGCAAATAAATGATATATTTCATTTAATCAGTGTTAGTTGTTATTACTAAATTATATGGATTCTCTTTCAGCTGTCGCAACCGCAAATTTTACATACAATATTATGATAGGTTTAAAATGAACAAATTTCAGTAGAGATGGAAAAATATTTAATATTAAATAAAAATGTATTTTCTTTAAAGTAGATTTGCAATATCTTTATCAATATTTTCTTCACTCAGTTTACATGATTCTCTTCAAGCACCATATGATCCTCTGGACCATTAACTGTACTCGGCATACTGTATAAAATATCTTTATTTCATATTATATCTATTGCATCAGTTGGCATTATTTATATACACTTTAGCACAGATAATGTTTTATAATATCTTCATCTATATATAGTATATATTTATTTCATACACCATTATTATACATCAAATTGTTTATTATATTAACGATTTTTATTTGCAGCACATTGATTACATATAGAATTTCTTTGATATTAATAGTATTTTTTTTTCCAATAAAAAAAAAAATCATAGAATTTTTTTTTGACGAATGTTTTTTCAGCTTGATGGACTTGATGAATTTTCCTTGTGCTAAAGAAATTCCAAGATGCCAGAGACAGAGAGAGAGAGGGGGAGAGGGAGAGGGAGAAAGTGTGTGTGTGTGTGTGTAAGATAAAACAGGGCCACCATTTTGGAAAAGGTTCTGGAGCGTAGCGCATAGCTTACGTACTATATATAGTACATATGTAACAGCAGCCTCTCATTGGCTCCCGAGTGAGGTGAATTTGGTTGGTTGTCGTTGGTGTCGTCCTTGTGATGTTTCCCTTTACGGCTGGATTAGAATCTGGTTTATTTTTTTTTTTTTTTTTTTTTGATATAGTAATCGACCGCAGCGTATAATAATTCTTGCGGTTTCATTATGCCAACCAGACACCCTTCGATATGTTTTGCTGCGCAACCGCCGAGTGACAACACACCACCACCATCGCACCTCACCACCACCACCACCACCACAACCACTAGTGGCAGCCCTTTCCCTCGCATTACTAAAACCGCAAAATGTAGGAGGGTTGAACGTAACCTCAATCGAAGAAAACTCCGCCCTGGTGACAGCAAAAAATAAAAAAAAACAAAACTCTCGCTGCCGAAGCCAACGGGAATGAATCCATCTTGCGTTAAGGGGTACTACATCGTCTTATGCACATCGCATGTGGTCCGCCAGGGAAAGGGAGAAGGGGGGTTCCAGGGGGGGTTACCTTAAGCAATTTTTCACTCAACGCGGCACCTAGCTAGGCGGACTATATAAATATATAAATATATATATATATAAATATATGTATAGCCTCGTCTTTGGCCGCAAATGGCAGCCGCAAGATTTTACCGTACCACACACAGGCAGACGGACGGACGGACAGACGGACGGACAGACAGCATGCCATCTCTCTTGCACGTGCAGCACGCGTGGCACGTCTGTGCGCTAGCTGCGTCTTTGTCTAACTGAGACACATTCTACGGTTTAGGCAGAGGCATGCCGCAAAGCCGCGCAACGGTTTCATTTTTTTTTTTTTTTGGCCACTCCGCTTGCTCCTCGGACCTGCAATCTTGAGGTTGTTTCCAAGGGGGGGGGGAGGGGGAAGCTCGTCTTATTGAGATTTTTTCGCTTGAGTCGAAAGACGAATTTTTTTTTTTTTTTCTTATTTTTTGGGGGTTGGAAAAAAATGCGAAGAAAATCTGCAGAGAAATGAGAGTAAGGCGGCAGCAGCAGCGGCGGCGGTGCCTTCCAGTGCAGGAAACTCAACTCAATTTCAAGTTTTTTCTTTACCCCACTGTGCTCTCTCTCCGTCTCTCTCTCTGTCTCCCATTGCAGACGCCTTCCAGCCAGCTGCTCTAAGCAATCTTTCTTGCCTTCGCGAAGGTGTTGCGAGTACGAAAATTGAGCGCTTTTTTTTTCCAAACTCACCACCCTCACCTCGCGCTCTCTCTCTCTGTGTGTGTGTGTGTGTGTGGAGAGTTTGTGGGCAGTGGCGTAGGTGGGGGGGAACTGCTACCAACTTGAAGACATCGTTGCGGCCTTTCTGCTTGTGGTGTAGTTGACGTTTTTGGTTTCGGTTTCGGTTTTTGGCTTAGCTTTCGCTTCGGCAGCAGCGCAGCTGGCGTCGACGCAGTCAATGCAGCCGCAGCTGGCGTCGCAGCCAGCAACGCAGCTGGCGTCGCTGCGTAGGGGGAGGGGGTGGGTTAAGGCGGGGGGACACCACAAGCAGAAACCACTGCTACTGGTTCTCGCGGTAAATGTTAAGCCAAGAAAAAGAATTATATACCCAAACGGCCAAAAAGAGAGGCGTCCTGGACCACACTCCTCCAACAACAGCAGCCAGCAGCAGCAGCAGCAGCAGCAGCAGCAGCTCCAGCTACAGCTCCTGCTCCATTGCCAGACGGAACGAAAAGGAGAACGAACGACGACAACGAGAAGGAGAAGGAGAACGAGAGCGACTTGGCTGCTCGTCTGCTCCCCCTCTGCCTACTCCTGCTCCCGCTGCCATGCCATGCCATGCTCCTGCTCGTCCGCGTCGTGATTATGATGACGCGCCGTTGACTTCGCTGTCGGCGTCGCCAACCGCTCGTAGTGGTCGCGTTCATGGTTACCGCAAAAAAATAGTTTAATATCTCCGTGTCGTTTGATTCGATCGCCAGCCCCACAGAGAGAGAGAGAGTGCAAGAGCAGCTCCATAAACAATTGTATCACAATCGGAATTGTAATCGAAATCGCAATCGCAATCGAAATCGAAATCAGCATCGCAATCTCTAACGCAATCTCAATCTGCATTGCAATCTGCCACGTGTCGCGTTACTGTGCGTGTTCTGGTGCATGTCTGTGCGTGTCTGTGCAAGCAAATATTCAGTGTTAAAAATCAGTGTTTCAAAAATCCATATATATATATATATTTTATTTTTTTGCTGTGCACATATGTGATATAATTCCAAAATTAGTTTATTTTTTATGCGTGAACAAAAATTGGAAGAAAAAAAAAATTCTGGAATATTACTTAGTCCCAAAATCAAAAAAGGCGGAACACATAATGCAATTAATACAACAGGAAGTGATAGAACTGCTTTAGGAAATGTGAGTTCTTAAGAGATTTGCTAAAAATACTTTAGGATCGTTGGTTTAAATGATCTTAAGAGTTTGTTATAAAATTAACTGCTCTAAAAAATATTAAAAACTCAATGCTCCCGAAGCTTTGAAATATCATCTAGAATTTTAAGAGTTCTCATAATTTAGCAGTGATAGTTTTTTTTTTTTACAATATATCGATCATTCATTTTTGTATCCTTTAAAAAGCTGTTTTTCTCGATTTATTATTTATATTATTTATTATTTATTTATTTATTTATTTATTTTATTATATATATTTTTTCTTTCATAATTTATATAGTAAATTCATGTAAATTTAGTTTCTTAAATAAATAAACTTTGAATAATCAAGGTTTTCTAAAAAAAAAAAATAAAATAAATAATAAATCAAAATAATTTATAGTTGATACTTAAAGAGCCTGATCAGAATAGAATTATTATATATATTACTAGGTTAAGGTGTTGTAAGTGTAGCCTAAAATCGTTTCTTTTCTGTAGAAGATCATGAATTTCGAATTCCAAATGCACAACAAAATTCCAATGATAGGCAATCCTTTATCCCATAAAATAATTGCATATTATTTATTTGATTTGTGTGTTGAATTTAAAAAATAGTATGTATTATTTCATGGGATGTGCCAACAAATTTTGTAATGTGATGGAGTAGGGTAGAGGGAGATGTAGGCAGGGTTGTCGAGGCGTTTGGTAGAGATCCCCAACGTATCAACTCTTTACATTGTCCGATTTGTTCTGTTTGTTTCTCTGGTTCCCGTATCCTGTATGCCATGTACCATGTACAGTGTACCGTGTACCCTTAACCCTTTGGAGCGTACCGTACCGTAGGCCTTCTCCTACCTTCTGCGTGTGTGTCTGTGGCCACATGTGTCGCCGCATAGGCAAGCTGGGCAAGCTCATTTGGTGGCCAGATGCGCCGACGTTGTGTATGCAAAAATTTACAAACGGAAGTTGTAAAAAAAACGAGTACATATTACTATCTACAGAATGCGCCAGTGTGCACACACTCACACAGAGCAGTGTGTACAAAAAACAAAAAAAAAAAAAAAAAAATAGTTGTCGAAACCGGCGCAACGGACTTTTTATTTATAAATGCAGCCTCGCCCAAGAGGTGTGTGTGTGTGTGTGTGTGTGTGATTGCACATTGTTGATTTTTTGGTGGCCAAACACACACAAATGAACAACAGCTGGCGCCGCTTCATTATTATTATTATTTTTTTTTTATTTTTATTATTATTTAATTCACTTTTTGCCGCTGCTGCTCCGTGCTTCATTTTTGATGCGCGTCCGGGATGCACAGGCATCCGCCTCCCCCACAATTGACATCTTAGTTGAAGCCTCCCCCCAATCCAGACACAGGATAGGGTGTCCTATCCACTTCTGTGCCCCACCTGGCCGCATCGATATGATTTATGATTTTTTAATATTTAATTGAACCGCACGTTGAGAGACGTTGGCAAATGCGAATTGTGCGTTAAGGTGTGCGGTTGTCCAGTGGAGGATCCGCGGAACAGGCCAGCGAATCCTTCAGTGACAGTGATTCCAATAGTGACTCCTACAGTGACTCCTGAAGTGACTCCATCGAAACACGTGTAGTTCTTCGACTTGATCGAGTTTCTTAAGCAAAAGTGTTGCATACTTTGAGGATCAAGGCGCATTCCATAAATCGCTTTCGAGTCAAATTCGCCATGTGAGCGTCTCTGTGCCTTATGTGTTTGTGAAACTATCCAAACTTCTTTTAGACATAAGTGAAGCTCTAAAGGCGGCATTTCCTGTGTGTTCCTGAATTTAAATAATTAAAATTTTAAATATTTGAAGTTTTTCAATAAAATATTCATGGATAGAGATCGCTTTGGTATAATACAATATATAGTGAAAAATCATAGAAAATTGTATAATTTACTGGGTGTTCCTAAGAAAGATATGGCTTCCGGTAAACATTTATGTTGATAACATTGAAAAATATATGGGTTTTTATACAACTTGATCAAATATAGTTTGGCCTAATACATTTATTATATTATATTATATTATAAAATAATAAAATAATTCGTAATCAATTTCAAAACGCAGATTAGATGAGTATTGTTAGTGCTAATATATGTTCTATAAGAACTATATATAGTGTATTGCAAAGAATTATCAAAATTACTTTCAAAAAGGAACAAAGTAAGACTGATCAAGAATTTATATGCATATATCCTATAGAGTTTCTAAAAGCAAGTGAAAAATCTTATAGAACTTTTTCAATTTTTTATATCATATCATATATGCATATCTAAGAAAGCACCCTGCTCAATAATCATGTTAATATCTTTTTGCAGATGATCAAATAGTTAGGATCGTGAATACTGAAATAAAAATAAAGGAAAGCGAAACTTTAAGCTGAATCCGTAACTGAATAAAAAGATAAAGCTGCAATAATGCACATTACGGCTGAGGTCAGTTCGACCACATCAAATCAGACGCTACAACAACAACAACAACAGCTGCAGCAGCAACAGCAACAACAATTGGCAACACAGCAGCAACAACAACAGCAACACTCGACAGCAACAACAACAATTACAACAACGGGCAGCACAACAAAGCGGCGCAATGCGGAAACCAACAACAACAACAACAGCAGCAGCAACAACAACAACAACAACAACAACAACAACAGCAACAGCAAAACAAAACCCGTGGATACGAGTCCATATCTGACGCCAGAGAATCTGATCGAGCGCACCGTCGATGTCCTGCTGGCCGAGCATCCCGGTGAGCTGGTGAAAACCGGATCTCCCCATGTGGTGAGTTAGAGCTTATCGATTTATATCGATATAAGCAAATCGATAAAAAGTGTTTAAATTCAAAATTAAAGTTATACACTTGATCTTTCTAGTAAATAAATAGTATCGCTTATCGATACTTTAAAGTTTCGATATTTACAAAAAAAAATAAAATAGTCGTTTTAATCGATATACAAATTCATGGCTTATGTACTCTATACGTATTACCTGATACCATATCTATATATCTCTCTCTCTCGCTCCTTCTCAGGTCTGCACCACATTGCCCACGCACTGGCGCTCCAACAAGACGCTGCCCATTGCCTTCAAGGTGCTGGCACTGGGTGAGGTCATGGATGGTACCATTGTGACCATACGCGCCGGCAACGATGAGAACTTTTGCGGGGAGCTGCGAAACTGTACCGCTGTCATGAAGAATCAGGTGGCCAAGTTTAATGATCTGCGCTTTGTGGGACGCAGTGGAAGAGGTGAGTGTGGGGGGAAATAAAGTTAAGTGATCACGGTTAGTTTCGATAAAGTAAAGCCTATCGATTGTATAATGCAGGTAGTTATCGGAGAAGATAAGTGGGATTCTTTTCTTAAAGTGTACCTTTAAAGATATTTATCTTTAAAGATTTTTAGAGCGCTTTCCAACACTCATAGCTTTATTGCAAGTCATTCGATTGTCGATAATCTATCGAAGGATTATGTTTGCTGTGTTGAAAGTTATCGGAAATAGTTTAAGGCGTAAGGTGAATGCAAGATTGTTGTATGCTTGCTTTTTAAAGGTAAAAGAGGAATAAGGAAAAAAGATTTCTTCAATTTCAATAATGCGTGTGTATCGATAGTTATCAAATGAAAATTCAAGATTGTCTAACCAAAATATATCGAAAAAGTATGCTTTCTGAACTAAAAGAAAAAAAGATTTCTTCAATTTTAATAATGCGTGTGTAACGATAGTTATCGAATGGAAGTGCCAGATTGTTGTCTTAATAGTCTATTAAATAAGATAATGCTTGCTTTGTAGAGGTAGAAAAAAGTCTACAAACTGAAATAAATACAAATTTTTTTCTTCGATTTTTATAATGCATGGGTATCGATAGTTATCGAACTGATTACGAGTAAATTGGCCAAGCTACTTATTAATCAATTTCCCACACGATAAGTTACCCGTTTCTCACCTGCACAATAAAAAGGGGAGAAACGGAAAAAAAATAATCGAATGAAGAATCGAATAACGAATCGCGCGGAGAATCGAGTAGAGTGGAGCGAAGCGGAGATGAGCTCAGTTTGGCAAACTTGAAACTTTTGGTCCATTTTGGGTTCATTCAGCCTATAATTTGGCTTGATTGCCAGCTTCCTGCCCAAAACGCCCCATGATGTTGCTGGATATGCGTAGTGCCGCGAGAAACCCTATATACAAGTATTCCTCAGGCATATCGCCGCCACCGCGACATTCTATACAACATCAAAAGCGATGGACAAACTTTTCGCCTGCGTTTCCGTAGACAGTGCAATGAGTGAGTGAGTGAGTGAGTGAATGAATGACTAAATGCGAGATGTGGACTCTGTGATTCAGGGATTTTCTCTTTTTTTTCTTTTCTTCGGGTTTTTTTTTCTTGGGCCCGCTGGGCTGCGTCAACAAATAAGATAAGTAGTCTGTAGTTAATTTTTATATGTCTATTCGCTGCCGTCTTGACAGTTGTCAATTTTCTTCGCGCACTTTTTTCTTTCCCCCCGCTTTTCTTTTCTAGCCATGGTGAGCTGCGGTGCGGTGTATTGGGGGAGGGAGGGGGGTTCTCTGGTACGGGCGTTATTGCTGTTCATTTCGTCAATTTATCACGAACGCAATTTAAAAATCAAATCGAGGGTGACAGACGACATACTGTGATAGAATTTTTTACTCGCCAATGATTTTCGTATTTTTTTTTTCCACGGGTTTTTTTTTCGTATTTTTTTTTTCTGGGGGAAGGCCCAAATTAAATCAGCGTAACTGTTTATTCAAATCCCCAAACATGGCAAACGGCAACAAGAGGAACAACAACAACAACAACGAGAACTTTTTTTTCCTTCTTTCTGTCTTTGCTTTGCTCTCCTTTTCGTCAAGTTATTTTTCTTTTTTCGTATATTTTTTTTTTTTTTTTTTTTGTATATATTTTTTGGGGGCGTCATTTTCCAGATCCCGGCATGTTTAAGTGCGCGCTTTGCCGCGGCATTTGACAATTTGCTCATTAAGTTTGTCTGACCCCAAACCCGGGTTTGACACCCGTCTCCTACCCCCTCCCCCTCCCCCTCCCCCTATGCTGAGCTTTGAGGTTGGGGTTGCCTTGCTATAACGTTCTTTTTTTTTTTTTTGTTGGGACACCCTCATCAGCATCGACAGATTCTTGTTGGCATTTTTAAACGTTTCAAGTGGCAAATAATTCCTTGGGATTTACTTGCAAATCTTTTTTTAAACATTTGATTATGTGCAGCGACCTTCTGCGAAGGTTCTTTCCTTACTAATTACCGCAGAGAAAGCGTATCCCTTTGTATCTGCGCCGGCAAATGTTGTACAAATGGATTTAAATTATCTGGCCTTTTTTTTCTTCTTTTATTTTATTTTCCCTACCCTCCCCTTCCCATGGCGACCGCTTTTCCGCTTTTCGAGTCGAATTTTAATGTGCTACAAAAGGATTACGTGGGTCGAGTGGGCCCACACCGGCCTCTGGCATAGGGATTGGTAGGCGGGGCGAGGCGAGGCGATGCTTGTAAATATTTGCTTAATTTCAATTAGCAAACAAATGCAAATCCGTTGTACTAGAAAAATTAATGCTGCAACTGTTGTTGTTGTTGCTGCTGCTGCCTATGTTGTTGCTATTGTTGCTGTTGTTGCTGCTGCTGTTGCTGTTGTTGCTGCTTCTGCTGTTGCTGTCACAACTAATGCCACTTGCAGTTGTCAAGGCTGCAGACGCCAAGCGGTCCTTGGGTCGCTGCGATTTATGCTGGCTGCAGCATGCGCTTGATTGGAGCTTCAAGCGGTAAGCGAGGGTGATTTAATAAGTTTGTTGAAAGTCCAGCCGGGGCTAGGCAGTTGCTCTCTATGTCGCTTGTTAATTAAAATCAATGAATAAAATTTTATTTTGATTTTATGCAACACCAATTGCAAGTTATTGATAACATGTTGTTCTAATATGCAGTCGATAATTATGTCAGCATGGAAACATAATGCATTGATGGAATTTGATTTAATAATATTGGAATATATATATTTTGGTATATATAATATATCAACAAAATTTCTCAGAAACCGTGCAAGTATATGTTAATTTAAATTGATAAATACAGTTTTATTTTGATTTTATGCAACACCAATTGCAAGTTATCGAACGTCTCATGGGTAAATCGATAACATGTTGTTCCAATATGCCGTCGATAATTATGTCAGCTAAGTGAAATGGTTTTTCATGGTTTTTGTTTTAAAAATATTGAAATATTTTTTTTTTTTTTTTATATATAATATATCAAAAAAAAAAATCTTAGCAATCGTACAAGTATATAGTATATTTTAACAGCTATATATTAATATATATTTTTGTATATATATACATTTTGGTTTACAAATATTGGGTTTTTTTTTTTTTGTTATATATAGTATAATAATATATATAATATCAACAAAATTTCTCAGAAATCGTAAAAGTATATATTCTATATATATAAATATATTTTTTTTTAAATTTATATTTTCATGAGAAATCAACGAAACTTTAAAGAAAACTCGCAAAAAAATACATGAGTAAACTGCACGTACTGCCCTCGCTGTTGACTTACGGATTGCTGAGCATTGTAGGCGTGACGGGAACGGGTCTAGGGAGGGGCGTGGCATGTACTGCAACGGGTTGCAGCCTTCGCATTTTTGTGCACTTGTAATTTTAATGATGTGGACTATGCTGCGTATGCGTAATGTGGGCGCAATTAGATAAAATGGCGGCGCAGCAACAACAGCAGCAGCAGCAGCAGCAACAGCAACAGCAACAGCAACAGCAACAACAACAGCAACAACAGCTGCTGCTGCTGCTGCAGTTGCATTCAAGCGGAAACTGCATAATCCACACACATGGGAAATGCATTTGGCCGTTGTCTACTAATGAATTAAAATCTTCTGGACGGCAACGGAAGCGGGCGCTGGCTGTGGACTGAGGGGAGCGAGCGTGTGTGGGCGTGGGGGGGGAGTGGGCGGGAAAATGGAACGAGGGATGGTCGAGCACATGTAATTATTGTTGCAATACATATGCATGTAAATGCGTTGTATGATGGGGCACGTTGCACATTGATGTGTAAGCACTTTGAAGTGCATTACCAAAGTGCATTAGCAGCAGAAGCAGCAGCTGCAGCAGCAGCAGCAGCATTGGCAGCTTAGTTTCTTGTTGCTGCTGCTGCCTCCTCTGCTGCTGCTGCTGCTGCTGCTGCTGCATTTACGATATGTTAATTAACTGCAAGTCCAAGTTCCCGCCATGATTATGGCCTGCTTATCGCCCAGTTGATTCTAACGCCTTGCCACTTGAGGTGTCTGCTTTGAAGCACACGCCCATGCCACGCCCCCCCACCTACTTCCCCACTCATATCTTGTCTCCTTTCATATATATATATATATATATTTGTATATGGACTGCAATTCATTAACTGATTGCACTCGAATTTGCCTGTGCTAAACATTTTTGGGCTTTTGTACTCATCCTAAGTAGGTTACGTTTTTGGTCATTCAAGCCGAAACGATAATTCGCCTATCGAGCTCAAGTCATGCGTGTTAATCAACTGTCCGAGTGTGTTTGTGTGTGTGTGAGTGTGTGTGAGTTTTTGTTGCCACTGAAAAAGTTGTATAATCTGAGAGAAATAAAAAGAAAATCGAATGTTCATTATCTTAAGCAAGCGATAGTTATCGATATATAAATATAGAACTATTGTTATATAGTTATCGATGTATAGTTAACGATCAGAGTTATATATGGCTATTGAAATATGTACATATATCAACGATACATAGTTATCGATATACAGTCAGCGATATATAGCTATCGATATATAAATATAGAACTATCGTTACATAATTATCGATGTATAGTTAACTATGGAGGGATCACAGATATGTATAGCTATTCAAATATGTATATTCAGCAATATATAGTTATCGATATATAGTCAGCGATATATGGTTATCGATATAAATTCGGTGATATATATTTATAAAGTCAGCAATATATACGTATAATCAGCGATATATAGTTATCGATATATAGTTATCGATATATATGCAGTGATACATAATTATATTTATAAAGTCAGCAATATATACGTATAGTCAGCGATATATAGTTATCGATATATAGTCAGCGATATATAGTTATCGATATATATTTAACAATATACAATTATATTTATTAAGTCAGCAATATGTACGCATAGTCAGCGATATATAGTTATTGATATTTATGTATAGTATAGTTATCGCTGTATAAAGCGATGTTTAGCTATCGGCACATAGTTATCGACACACAGTTATCGATATGCCGCCTAAAGAGCCTAACTGCAGTAGCTACTACCTTGAGCCTGCCTCCAATTGCTTTAGCTAACAAAAATGTTAGCATACTTATTGGGGCAGCATTTGGTGCGACTGCCATGATGAGGCGCGTCTCCGGCCAGGCCACTATGGGGAATTTGACCAGTTTTTTTGACATTAATATATTTTTAAAAAGTATGCAAATTTGCAGTATTTTAGTATTCATGTATTGGAAATATATCAAACTGTAATGTTACAACTCGCAAATGTTAACTTAACAGTGCACTGTTAATATAACAGCTGTTGAAGTCAGCAAACTCCACGTGATTGCATTGAGGGAAATATAAAACTAAACTTTCAAAGTTCGTATTTTCAAAGCAGAAACGTAAAATATTAAAAGAATAATTGGATATTCTATCTTCAGGCTTTTACTATGTGTTTCCATTAATATATTATTTATTTATTGCGTGTAATTTTAACAATTTTTACATTTAGGAAGTGTAGTTTTTCGAAAGAAATTTCAACTTTGAGAAGAGCTGCAAAAGTTTGTTCAAATTTGTTCAGCGAGTGTTTATATCCATGTTGTAGAGTGTTCAATTCCAAATTCAGATCATCTTGTCTCAATGTGCGATTTTTGCATTTTTTTGCGAAATTGTATTTTTTGTGCGGTAACCTCAAAATTTCTCATACAATTTTTTGACTGTGCGTAGTACATTGAAGCAGTCCGGCTTATATAAAACGGACGAATAAACATACTTCCAGTAAAGATATAATTATGAAATTTTGTACACATGCTACCGATTGAGACCCGGAAAAAAATATGTTCGAATAAATCTATTCAAAACGATATATCGCATAGCTGCCGTGCGATCTATCGGCCGACTTTGGTTATTTTGCAAGATATTAAAACCAAACTCACCACATCTAATTTTTGTCATATTTTGAATATATATTCAAAATTTTATCAAAATCGGACTACTATAACATATAGCTGCCATAGAAAATATTTGAAAGAAGTCAAATTTTGTTTGAAATAAAAGGTGTGGTGCCACGCCCACTTTTCCAAAATAATTGTAAGGGCTTATATGACACTCTGCCTAAAAATCAATAAGAAATATTGTTTCGTTTAGGAGTTATTAATAAATGTCAGAAAAAGTGGTCAAATTCCCCATAGTGCAGGCTGCTGCTGCTCCCGCTGCTGCCGCCGTCTTAAAGCTTCCGGCATCCATTAAACTTCATTAAAAATTAAATATGCGCCAACTCGCAACTGTTTGTGTGTGTGTGTGTGTGTGTGTGTTGCCACTGCTAACTGGGCGTGGCAGCCTGATCTGATGTTGATCCTAAGCGCCCCCAACTTCCCCCTCCACCAAGCTGTCGCTGTCAGGGCAGGGGGCTGGAGAAGGGGCTGGGGTTACCCTTTTTTGGGCAAAGCACGCATCAATTTGCAGCCTCGAAATGCTTAAGACTTTTAATGAGATGAGGGCGAAATTTCATTATGAAGTTGCCTGGGGATTTGCACGGCAGCCGTCGCCAAAGATGCCTTAACCCGCCACTGCCCACCCCACCCACAAAGTGTTTGCTGTCTCGCTCGCACTCGCTTGAAGCACGACTGGGTGTGGTTGCGAACGGTAACCTCGTTAAGCTTAATTAATAGCAGCAATGTGATAAACACCCGGGCCAAAATGGTTGCACAGAGGCCGCCAAAGTTGATGCCGCCGTCGCCGTTGCCGTCGCCGTTGCCATCTCAGTCGACGCCATTTTGTTGGCCCAGCAAAGTTTGCCAGGTGTCAACTACAGCCGAGCAGGCTGAGTCCAACACAGACACAGACACATATATATACACACCTATATACCCTATATAAAGCCTTATATAGTATATATAACTGTGTCTGCTTTTTTTTTTATAATGAGCCGTCGCTGCTGGCGCTGACATTTGACAGATTTGCAGAACGCAGTCAGGCTTAGCAGCGGCAGCAGCAGCAGCAGCAGCAGCCTCCACTTATTTAGGCATTAGTAGCTTCCCAAGACCTTTGTCCTCCACTTGAGAAGACCTTGAGCTGAAGAGGCCAGCACTGTGAGAGAGTATTAAAGCTGAATCGTGTAATCTAGTTGAAACTCTTAAGCTATTTCAATTTATCTGTAAATTTCACTTTGATTTTGTTAAAACGATAACATGTTATCGAAATGGGAAAAAAAACAAACATAGCTGAATTTAAAAAAGTAAAAGAGTATGGCAAAAAATAGCTTACTTAATGCACACTTTAAAATACATTAGCAAAATATTCAAATCAATTTATTCTCTAAAGATGTACCTACTATTTCGCTTAATCGAATTATTATCGAATTTATCGAAGAACGCAAACATAACTGAATTCAAAAATGTGAAAAAGTATAGCAGTAAGAAATTATTCAATGCGGGCTTTAAAATACTTAAGCAAAATATTCAAAGCAATTTACTTTCTAAAGATTTACCACCTATTTCGCTTAATCGATAACATATTATCGAAATTGTATGGCAGCTAAAATAACACGCCATAACTCAGGTTAAAGAGTTGAAAAAGTAAAAAGAAATTTTTTATTCAGCATTGAAATAATTGTAGTTCTCTAGAAATTTCACTGTGATTATGATTAATCGATAGCTTATAATCGAAATGCTGCCAGCACTGAAACAGCTCGGAGCTGAATTTAAAAAGTTAAAGAGAATATCGTTGTATTTTCAATTCAGAAACCGAATGAAAAACACTAAAAAAAATACATTTAAATATCTTGGAACCTTAACGCATATCTGCTATATGTTCAAGCTGTTATCTAAGCTTTATCGATAGTTATCGGCTGTTATATTAGCGTAATAATCTATTGTTAAACAAGTTTTCAAACAGTTTAAATTTTGTGTATTTTTAGAGGTTTTGTTTTCAAAAGCTTTCTCCAGCGTATGCTGGATTATTTGCAGAGTATAAATCGGCAGACTTTATTCCGATTATATATGTACTATATCTTATATATGTCTACTATATATAATCTGCCATAGCAGCTACAGCATACTCGGCTCTCAGTGAGGACTGCGCTGTGGTGATGTGTATTAAGTCTTGTTTTTTGTGTGTTTGTTTGTTTGTTTGCTCATAACGTTTGTTTGTCGAGCTCTGGTGAGTGTGTGTGTGTGTGTGTGTGTTTCAGTGTGCCAGTGTGTGTGTTATGTGTGTGTGTGTGTGTGTGATTATGTGTGCCAGTGTGTGTGTGTGTGTTTGACTGGTTTGCCTGGTTCCTGTCGCTAAAGCTGCCAGTGAAGAAAGTAGAGCGCAGAGGAGAAAGTAGAGAGAGAAGAGCAGAGCATAGAGCAGAGGAAAAGTAGAGAGTAGAGAGGAGAGAGAAGAGAAGAGAGCAGAAAGAAGAGCGGAGAGCCCGAGAGAGCCAGGCGAGTCAAAGGCGGCGAGCGCGCTGCAAATATTTGCCGAGGGACAAGTATGCGCAATTAAAATTTGATTTAATACAAATGTACACACACACACACACGCAGAGCACACACATACATAGCACACACACACACACGTGCAAACAGAGGCTTGTGTGTGTGTGTGTGTTTGTTTGCAGTTGGCATACAGTATCCAATTTCCGAAATTACTTGCGCATCATCAGCTGAAAATTCCTTGAGTATCGAATGGAATTTAATTGAAGTCACGATTTCCACAAATTCAAGCAATTTACACACACACACACAAGCAGACACACACACACACTCTCTCACACACACACGTGTAGCGTCTCGCATGCTCACACACATGAGCTTAACATAAATAAATCAGATAACACATTAACACTTCTTTCTCGAGTAACTTGCTCAGCCTCCGCCTCTAGCTTACCCTGCCCTGCTCTCAGCTCAGCTCTCTCTCTCTCTGTCTCTCTCCCTCTCTCTCTCTCTCTCTGAAAATAGATTTGGTTCTTTGGGACTTTTCGCCAGCTCGTTTGATGTCGACATCGTCCTGCGTCCTTCGTCCTTCCTCCTCCTCGCCTCGCCTCGCCTTGCTCAGTTTGATGTTGAATTTTTAATTTTCATTAACATTTGCAGCCGGAGACGGAGACGGAGACCCAACGCAGCCCTTGTCTGCGTCTTTTGCTGTTATTTCCGATGGTGGTAGCAAATGTCCTTCGCACACACACACACACATCTCTCTCACACACACTCACTCTCTCTCTCTCGCACACACTTACAATTAGTGTTTGCAGTGGGCTTAATTGATATTTGTATAATGAAATGTGCCATAGGCTTTTCTTGCCCGCATCGGGTCACAGGTGGCGTGTGTGTGCATGTGTGCATGTGTGAAAAAAGAGTGTGTGTGTGTGTGTGTGTAAAAGAGAACTGGTTTTGACAGCTGTGCCAAGCCCAAAAACTAGCACAACAAATGATTAAATACCTCAACTCATCTAGATCCAGCGACCAGCGACCCTCACAATGTACTCACAACCCGCTGAAAGCGAGTTTATCAAGTGATATATGGCATAGAATGAGATTATTATGTCTTTCATGAAATGCATGAACAGCTGAGTCACTGAGACTGTGACTTACATGTGTTCATACCTACAGATCTCTGGCCCTATGCGCAGCATTGCTATGAAATATCTTATGAATATCTTATAGTATTTCTACTTCAGATCCAATATAATGACTGAAGAAGCTTGTTAAAACAATAGTAAATCATATTTCTTATATAAACTGCATAGGCTTTAAGCGCATGTGACTAGTACGTCTCTTAACCCATACACATATGTTATACAAAGAGTCTTGGTTTATATTAAAGCTAGGATGCTTATATACTGAGCCATAACTGTTTATTCCTTCAGATCTCTGGCATTATGCATAGTAGAGTTATGAAATTTTGTAGAAATACTCATAATTATGTCTTCTATTTAAACGACTTGAGATTGTAGGGATTATAAGACCAAACTTGATAGAATATGTATCAGTTTGCTTACATTTTAAATGTTTTCTAACTTCTGCTGTAGATTTGCTTAATAAAACCTTTAAGCAACAAACCCCCTTCCAATTTTAGTCAGCTTTATAACTCATCTTTACCCTTTCTTCAAATCTCCACTTGAATTGGCCCTGTATCTCAATTATATCCACACATTCCCGCTACAGTCTGATCTTTTCCAACATATTGTTTCGTTTACTTTTGCTTATCACTTGAGGCGTCTACAAATTTCACAGAGACAATCTGTAGGGATTTATGGGTCAGACAACTTGACTGCTTTATATGCCTGAGAAGGGGGAACCCTCCCCCCTCCACCGAACATAAAAGACAAAGCCGCAATCAATACGTCGGACCACCCCCCCCGCCCGAAAAGCGACCAAAGAAAACAACAAATAAATTTGTTGTATTATTTCTCAGTCTCTCTCTCTCTCTCTCTCCTTTTCCTTCTCTCACTTTCTCTTTATTGTTTGTCGCCTGTTTAAAATGCGATAAATTAGATTAAATAGCGAGGAGCAAGTGAAACGACCAGGGTCGACCCTGGTTCTGGCTTAGCATCAGTCTCTGGTTCTGGTTCAGGTTCAGGTTCGCGTAGAGAACTGGGGATCGTTGAGGCCAGAGGCTGCGGGCGCTTTTATTTAGCTACTTACAGATTATGTGACATTTATTGTTCACGCTTAAATCTTGGAAATTGCAATTTAGCGGCCTCCGCTGCTGTTGCCGCTGGTCATTTTGTTGGCGAGAGAGAGAGAGAGAGAGGGAGAGACACAGAGAGGGGAGGCTGTGGAGCTGGCGGAGGCGTGGCATCCTGAAAATGGCTTTGTTCGTGCAGCTTATCAGTTCGTCAGCATCGCCCCAAGGACATTGTTTGCCTTTGGCAAGCAGAGCCAGCAAGAAATTATGTCCCAGGCCTCTCTGTCTCCCTTCCCCTCTCCTCTCATTTGCTTTTTTGCTTTGCTTTGACCTCATCTTCTTCTTTGCCTTGTTGCCACTGCCTTTTCATTTGCTTCGTCTGCGTCTTCGACGCGTTTTTTTTTTGCCGCCGCACAGTTGTCTCGAGTTTCCGTTTTAATAAACGTCGATTCCGGCTTCCTGTTTGGCGTCGCCATTGCATATATATGTATATATATATATACACGCGTCTACTTAGTGTGGGCGGAGTAGGGGTATTCCCGCCCCCTCCCCCTGCGTGTACCACGTAATTGCAGGGCGCGTCTCGTCTGCGTCGTCTTCGCATTTATTGCCAATATAATTTTTGACTTTGCTTGAAATTTAATTTCCTCTTTTCTGGGGCTGCAGTTCATCTCGGGAAACTTTCACGTTGTTCGATACACCCAGAAAAAAAACAACAACAGCAACGCAGACGCCGCTGCCATTGACACTGCCCTTGGGTCATGTATTACAAATCGGGTTAAACGGCTGCCAAAGAACAAAACGGATGTCATCACAGCAACAGCGGCAACAGCGGCGGCAAGAGCAGTGGCAGCGACAAAGGGGGCACACAAGTCGCGCTAAAAAGGGTTACAATTTATGATTATTAAACCGTGCTCTCTCTCTCTCCCTTTTTTGTCTGTGTCAGTGCTGAGCAGCAGAATATAGCTGTTTATTTTGTAAGCAGAAAAAGCCAGCAAATTGTTGATTAAAAAAAAAACTAAAGAAAATGATATAGCAAAACGTAAAGATGCTAAAATAAAAATCAGTCTCTCTGTCAGTGCTGCCAACTCTTAAAAAAAGAATTAGCTATTTTTTTTAAGTAAAAAAGCCAAAAATTACTTGCTGGAAAAATGCGTAAAGTAGCTTAAGCATTTATAGAAAATAGCTACATTTAATCGAAATAATATCTATCTAACTGTCAGTGCTGCGAATTTTTATAAGAAAAAAAAAATCGTTTTTCAAAATAGTTAAAGAATTATTACTGGAAAAATAAGTAAACTAGCTAAAATTGAAAAAAAGCTAAAATGAATAATCTGGCTCGCAGTCAGTGCTGTTAAAAATATATAAAATAGTAAAAGCATTCATTAAAAAAAGAGTAAAAGGGCTAAAAAAAAAAAAAATAAATAACTTAAAATCGTACACTATTTTTCATTTATTAAGAAGATTTGTAAAAATTTCGTTAAATTTCATAGAAAAATAATGAAAAAAATGAAAGAAGGAAATTAACTTTCAAAAAAATGCTGAAAATGCTGTTTGACTTAAATAAAAGCCAGATTTGTTGGAAAAAAGCGGTAAGGGCATCACTTCCCAGTGTGTACCCAGTCACGCCTCACCCCCTTTCCCAACGCTCCTGCTTACAAAAGCCAAGGGCGATAAATGCTGAAAACTGAAAACAACAACAACAACAGCAAAAGCAACAGCAACAAGCCAACAAAAAGGGCAAACGTCTAGGGGGGCGTAAC
This sequence comes from Zaprionus kolodkinae, assembly GCA_018901885.1. NCBI lineage: Eukaryota > Metazoa > Arthropoda > Insecta > Diptera > Drosophilidae > Zaprionus > Zaprionus kolodkinae. The sequence continues at coordinate 961,713 of JAEIFM010000183.1, read as the reverse complement.
GTCGTGTCTCACTTGTGTGTTGCCAAAGAAAGTGCAGCCAAAAAAAAAAAAAAAATAAATAAAAAGATGAAGCAAAAACGAAACAAAGTATAAAATAAACATATGAATATTTATGGCAGACAGTGTAAAAGCAGAAAAGAGCATAAAACAGTTACAGCCAAGAGAACGTAACAGTTATAAACGGAAAAGCAGTCACACTCGCAGTCGCAGCCAAATGCAAATAAACCGCCAACAGACGCGACTTTTGCCGCCAGCGAAAAACGCGAGCGCGTTTTCTTTTCATGCAGTGAAAGTGCTTCGATTAGAGACTGCTTAAAGCTGGAGACTTAAGAGTGTTTTGCAGTTAGATAAGGTTGGCTTTAAATAAAGAAAATTGCGAGAGGGAGAGAGCTGAGGGGCACACAGTCAGTTATGAAAAGGAATTCCAATTGAAATCATAGCCAAAATCCATCTATCTCTGGTTTGTCTTAAGGAATTTGCTTAAATTAGTGGGAAAACAAAAGGAAAAAATTCCGTAAAATTAAATAGAGCTACCTTCATATATCAATTAGATAGAGTAGCTAAGAAAGAAAACAGAAAACAGCACGAAGGCGCAGATAATGCACGTTATAAAGACAGAAAGATCAGAAAAAGCTGTAAAAAGTCAAATTCTTAGCGGGTTTTTTTTTTTATCTAAATGCATAAAGCATATTTTTATACAAATAATATATGTAGAAACTGTTAAATAATATTTTAAAAAGCAGAATATTATTTTTATTTACATAGTTTTAAGCTGGAATTTAATGAAAAAACCGTATGTATGAAAGCCTAGATCTCAGAGATTATAAAAGCTAGAGCTATTAAATTTTTGTAGAATTATGCCACGCCCGCTTCCACTTACGATAAATAATTTAAATTTTATTACAGGCTTAATGGGTTCACTTTATAGGCATATTATCCTTATTTTTTAAAATATTGCAATACAACTTATTATATATAACACTTGATATGTTTTGTATGCGCTGACAAAATTTCAATGAAATCGGAGCTATATATAGCATAGTTTTCATAGTAAGAAAGTAGCCATATTTGGGTTTTTAAAGAAAATATGTCTTTCTTTTCAAGATATTACAATGAAACTTTAAGACTTTGATTTTTATAGTTGTATTTATAAGTTGTGCAATTATGAAGAAAATCAAGTAAATATAACTATGAACTTTAAATCAATGATGATTAATAAGCATGGTTTTTTCTCTAGAGTTATATATACCCTGCTCTACGCTAACCTTCGCAACTAATTACTTAACCCTATGGCTGAGAAAATTATCACGCCACCTTTCACACGGCTCGACTGGCATTAGGCAAAGTGTTAAAATTATGATCTGTTAAGTGTCTAAATACGCAGAAGCCAGGAGCAGGAGGAGGAGGAGGAGGAGGAGGAATTCTACTGCCGCCCTGGGGGTTGCCACAGTTGTCCAGAGTGTGTGTGTGTGCGAGTGTGTGTGTGTGTGTGTATTTAAAATGTCATTCTGTTGTCAACCTCAGACTTCTTGTCTTATGTCAAATTATAATTATGGCGCCATGTTACTAACGACATTAGCAGCGGCGTCGGGCGGGGGCAGCACAGGCAGAGGCGTAGGCAGAGTGGGAAGGAGGGGGAACTGGAGCTGGCAGGAAGCTGGCATTAAATTGCCTACGCACACGGCAGCACAGCCCGAACCCTTGTTCCATGCTCCTTGTGCCCTGTTGTTCCTTCATTATCAGCATCGCAAGTTGAAGGCAAAACATGGCGGCATTTTCCTATTACACTGGGCGAAAATTCAATGTTAAATGTTGAAGAAAAACTTTGTTTTAAAATCACTTAGCACACGGCGAGGGGAGGAGAGAGAGAGGGAGAGAGAGAGACAGGCTGCCCTTTAAAAAGGGTGCACTGCCTCAGCTACTGCTCCTCCTCCTGTTCCTGCTCCCTCCTCCTTCTACACGCTGCTCTTTTGCCTTCCGTTTTCGTTGTCGCCTCTTGCAAAGTGGTGATAATTTTTGCTTTGTTGCGAAAATGACAACATTTTAACCCGCCAGTGGCCCCAGACCTCGCTCCATCCTCCCCACCCCTCCCTGGGCGTACGCGACTTGTGTCGACTTTTAATGGTTTTCATCTTATTAGCAGCAAAGTTCTTTGTCGCCTTTGCGCCACGCCACGCCCAGCCGAACATGGCCAACAGCAGCAGCGGCAGCAACAGATTTATTTGCAATTTTTGCTCATTTGGCGAAAACGCCAAGCAGCGCAAAAGGCACAGGGAGGGGGGAGGGGGAGGGCAGGGGCAGGGTGTGGGGCAACATTCGAGCCTTTTGTCTTAGCCACTTTGTGCCCGGGGACACGCCTGCCTCCCTCCTCCCCCCTACCCCATGTCGCCACGTCGCCTGCTGTCTTGCTCGTTAGTTTGTTGACGTTTGGTAGCGTCAGCTTCCTGCTCCAGCTCCAGCTCCTGCCCCTGCTCCAGCTCCTTTGCCTTCTCCCTCTCTCTACACTTTCCGCTTGTTGCTGCTGCGTAGGCGGTAGCGTAGTCGACGCTTTTGCGGGCTTTGGGCGCTAAGGGCGCATAATTAAAAAAGTTTCATTTCATTTTGTTGGTTTTCTTGGTTCGTTTCGCCTCTGTGTTTATGTTCATTTGTTTTCTTGTGTAGCTTTCTTGGGGTTTTCTTTCTACTTTCCTCCTCCTCCTCCACTCGTCTTGCCTCCAGCTGGCAATATTTTTGTTTTTCGGTTAGTAGCACCCTGTCCCCCCGCCCCCTGCCCCGCCTCTGTTTCTAATGATTGCCGCCCACTTTTGTGTTTTTTGCATGCTTCGTTTAATTTAATATTAATCTAAGAAGTTTGTTTGCCTCTCCACGTGGCAGTTCTTAACTCAAATGTGCCAACAAAATGGCGTTGGAAAACTTGCAAATGAGTTACAGTTGCTTTGTCTCTGCGAGAGAGAGATAGGGAGAGAGAGAGGGCGCATATCACATGATACTCGTGCCTTGTCTCGCCTGGGTTAGGCACTTAGTGGTAAATGCCTGGTGAAAGTTGTCTGGCTTTATGGCATATTGTCGAGAACTCTGGGTTAAAAACATTCAAATGGATTTCCAAACAAACATGTGACATGTTCGTGCCAAAATAATAGATATCAGTATCATAGATAGTATGCGATAGTTTTAGTTTTCATACATATTATTTACACACTTTTCTGTTCCTGAATTTATGTGATTTTCGTATAAAATAATAGTTAAAGATAAAATATATATAAATATATATTATAGTTGAAGACGATAGTATACGATAGTTTTAGGTGTGCTAGAGACCTTTTACAGTTTGTACTACCGATATATATATATTGCATAATGAAGTCTAATTATATTTACTATCGATAAAAATAAAAATGATGCGAAACAATAGTTTTTTTTCCTAGTTTTGCAAAAAATTACGACGCTAGATATATATTTTTCAATTTTACAATTAAACCCACGGATTAAAAAATCAATTGATAGGTTTACTACTATTTTTATTTATTTATTTATTTTTTTTTTTTATTATAATAATATTTTGAATTTTAAATTGATTAATTCAGTTGAAATTAAAGCTTCCCAAAAATTATTTAAATATTAGAAAATTTGCATAATAACAGAGTTTTCTTTTTTGGGGTAGCAACAACTACTGTTGAGGTCAGAGAATTATAGATAATATAATAATAGCCCAATATGCGTAATGTATGCATAATGAAAAATATCATATATAATTATACAATGAATAAAAGTATGTCTAATGAAATTCTTTTAAAGAGGAAACTTTGAAAATAAGCTTCAAAATATGTGTTCTACTTAATTACCCTGAAGCAAACACGAATAGCTTAAAGAACACACAATTCTTTGGAATTCTTTTTCGGGGAAATACTTTCAAGCTTTCAATTGTTTACCAAATCATCAACTTACAAAGCCAGGGCCCAATATGGAATTGACTCTTACCGTACCGGTCCGTTCGAGGCGGGGCTGATTAACTGAAGTGTTTGCCCCATGAATTTCGTATTCGCGCCCTTTGTGAGTAGTACGAAGCCGGGCTGGAAAATATGGTCGAACGACCCCGCATTCGCATTGGCATTCCCCCAATCTCCTCCTGCTTCCCCATGTAGTCATCATCATGTTTGAAAGTTTATGAATATTTCGAATATGCACGCCAGCACGCTGAGGAGTCTATTGACTGGGAGGGCTGTTATGGCAACCCTGGACGAGGGTTGTGTGGGTCTCTCCCTCTTCCTCTCTCTCTCTTTCTCTCTCTGTGTGCTGTGTGCAGGATGCTGGTTGAGATGAGCCTCAATAGAACTATTTGTCATGTCAAAGGAGCCGCATGCTATCCCATATTGCATTCGCGAATCCCAAGTTCACTTGCCAACCCTTTCGATGAACTCATTCATTCATTCAGTTCATTCAGTTCATTCATCTCTTTTCGATCTTTTCCCCCCTCCAACTAATAAACTTATATCTAAACAATAAATGATTCATTCTTTTCTTGCAGGCAAAAGCTTCACGCTGACTATTGTCATCTCAACGAATCCCATACAAATCGCCACCTATACAAAGGCCATCAAGGTAACTGTGGATGGCCCCAGGGAGCCACGTTCCAAGGTGCGTCATCAGGGCTTTCATCCGTTTGCCTTTGGGCCGCAACGTTTTGGTCCCGATCCGCTTATGGCCGGTTTGCCCTTCAAGTTACCAGGTATGTAAACCCAGCCGCTCCCCTCCTTCCCCCCTCTCAAGCATTGCCTCAAGCAAAGCTAAGCGGGTTGTAAATTAATACGCCTATTAGACGGGTTATCCGAGTTATCTACTCTACTCAACTCTGGCCTCGGGCTAAGACCGATTTTAAGACTTACGTATGTAATCGATCTGGGTTAAGTTGGTTTAATTTTATGATAATTAGTAGGGTAAGTTAAGCGGAAACTAGGGTGTGTGTATATATGTATTATATTATATTATACACGTATGATATATGCAAGTAAGCAAAGAATGTTTATCAAGTAGAACTCTAGTTAAATTGTCATTTTTCTTTTCATATTAAATGATTAGATGATAAAATAATTTAATAATATAAATATATATAAAATATATAAAATCTAATAGCTTAAATAATTATAAATTAAAAAAAAAGTAATTTTAATATTCTTAGTTCTAACTTAAATTATACCTATATTTTTAATTTAATTTATATTTGTAATTTTCTTCTTGTTTATATTTTTTATTTTTCTTAAATAAATTAATAAATAAAAATAAATAAATATGCACGCGCTAGAGCTGGCAATGGTTCGATTTTACTCGATTAGGTCGATTATTTTTTTTTTTTAAATTTCGTATTTATTAGAAAAGTTTTAGGAAATCGAGCTGCACTTTTAGTTTTAATATAGTCTTTAAAGTATGGTGGAAAATAAAAGCAAAAATATGTCATAGACATAACTATCAAGTTAAATGATTAAATCGATTTTTGTAGAGTCTAATTGAATGAAATTAATACAACAAGCATCTTTTGCTTAAAAACTGTAGTACATGCTATTATAAAAATATATATCATTCACTATAATACTGGAAATGGGAATATAATATGAAATGAGTAGATTAATTTTTTTTTTGTTAAGAAATTTACGAAAAACATCATAATGATTTATGGTAAAAACTCGATGATTTTTTTCTCGAACTCTTTCTGTAATTATCGATCTAAAAACGAGCCGTAACGCTTACTGGTTAGCCACTTGTTTGATCCGATGCGTTGATCCCTTGAGCTTAGCAAGAGATTGAGAGTGAGAGAGAAAGAGATAGAGTTAGAGAGAGAGAGAGAGGAAGAGGGAAAAGGAGAGAGCATCGTTAACAACCCGAAGACATTAGCATAAGGATGACGACAAATGAGCAGGCAGTCAGGCGAGTTGGCTAGGATAGGGTCGGTTCTGGGTACGGGTTGGGTTGGATTTGGTACGGGTTGGGTACGGGTTGGGTATGGGTTGCTTTGGTTGCGCCGTGTCGCTTCGACAGGCGTGTAAACAGATTCGCGCTGCCTTTTTGTGCGGCTGTGTGCTGCAAGTGTGTGCCCCATTTATGCGCGCATAATGCACACTCGCACACTCGCACACACACACACTCGCACACTCGCAGTGAGACAGTGACAGAATAGAGGCGACAATTATATAACAAAACAACAGCTTGAAAAATCCATTAAAATGATTTTAATCCTTTAACGAGTCACAAAGCGTCGTCATCGCGCGCGAACGCTAAAGGATGCGCCTGCTTGGCCTGGCAACCCTCGAGTCGATGAAGAAGTCCTACTGCTGCTCACCCTGCTCCCTCCCTTTCCCCCCTAACTTTCCCGCCCTGCCTGCTCTCATTCTTGGTACTGACAGCAGGCGTTGCCTTAAATTATTTTAAAGCGCTGCGACGCGACTGTTGCAACAATAAACACGCGATATAACCAGGCTGCGAACAAGGATAACGACGCAGAAGGAGAGGAAACCAGGGGGAGGAAAGAAGGGAGGCAGGGACACGATTGGGCGGGGAGGAGGGTGGGGGCAAGTCAGAAGACACAGCAGCGTCGCCTGGTGAACAATCTCGTTTGATACGCTTTGATTTTATTAAAATTTAACAATAACGCTATGAAATTTATGGGGCGGCAAGTGGATTGAGGCAGCATGCTCTCTCTCTCTCTCTCTCTCTGTCTCTCTCTCTGTCTTTCTCCCTGTTTCACTTTTACTTATTGCAAGTTTTTCTTGGTTATGAACTAAGCCAATTAAGTCAGTTTCCTTTCGATATTTACCGTGACAAGTTGAAGCCATAAGCTGGCGAAAAGTTTTTCTCGATTTCAATTTCGATTTCAGTTGATTGATTTCGCTTTGTTAAGTTTTGCTGGCGATAACTTGCAACTATCGATATCGATTTCGATTTTTGTAGAACTGTGTGAGTATCTAAAGTGAATGCAAGAAGAAGTCTGAAGCAGGCAGGTTCTACTGCATAAGGTATATGTTTTAGTATATACTATAGCATAGTTTTTGCATCCCAGTCTGCGTTGCCGGTTCGCTGTCTGTATGAACAGCTATATCTCAAGGAATATACCAGCTAGGGTTACCAAATTTGGTGATTATATTTCTTATGATATGTATTTTATTTTAAAGGCTTTATAAGCCTCTTTGTACCCTACTAAGTTGTAAAAAAAGGTACGCAATTGCACTTAATTTGCATTTCAAAGCTAGAACGTTCCATTTTGAATTGTTTAATATGTGTTACCATCCCAAATGCTTTTGATTTATTTGAGACATACTATTAGTGTGTTAAAGAGTGTGATTTAGGGTATATTGGGTATACTAAAACCCAGGGGAAACTAATTTCTAGCTCACTTACTTGACTCAATTTAAGAATTCCTCAAATAACATATTGTTGATTTCAGTTTAGTTAAAGTTCCGTGGCATATGTTATATTATTTTTTATGATATCATGCTTGAGTAGAGATCTTCAAACATATAGTGCGCTTTCTCTCTCGATAATTGTTGGTAAAATGCAGTTTTCCAAAAAAAAAGAAAAAGAAAAACTTTACAAACTTTTCGCACTTACGAGTCTCTCGCAAGTGCTAAGTGACAACGGCGGCAAAAAACTGTCTCAAAATTACATTAAAAACTAAAAGGCAGTCGAAAGCAATATGCGTGTATGTGTGTGTGTGTGCATTGTGTGTTGCGTGTGTGTGTGTGTTGTGTGTGTGTGTGCTTTGTGTGTGCGTGTGAAAGCATGTGCTGAGTAGTTTTTGGCATACACAAAATGTAGTTGACTCTGGAGTGCTGCGTGTCACAGAAAGTTTGCCAAATGATTAAAAGGACGCTGCGCTGCGCTGCGTTGCGTTGCCCTGCCCCTGCCCCTGCCTCCCTCCCCTACCCTGCTCCTAGCCCTCCCCCTTTCACATGAAAAATAGTTGAGCTCGGCAGAAAAAGGCAGAAGGCAGCAGGCAGCGAGGCACAAGTGCTTTTCTTGATGGAACAGAATAAATATAAAATGGCGTCGTAAGCAGGGCACATTAGTGCCACGCCTTGCCATCCTTCGCAGCCCCTTCTCAGCCCCTTCTCAGCCCTCTCCCCCTCTCTCCCCCCTCTCTTGTTGCGCTGCTGTTTGAGTAGAAGGTGCCCGAAGCCATGACATGAGTGTGGAAAGTGGAAAATTTGTAACTTCCGCAACGGATATCCTGTTTCACACACGCGCGACCCGCTCCTGCCCTGCGTATGTGTGTGTGTGTGTGTGTGTGCCTCTATGTGTGTGTGTGTGTGTGTGTGTGAGCTGCCTAGCCTTTTGATGTTGCCTTCAGAAGCAACTAAAAAAGTTTCGCGCGCGCGTTTTTAGTGAAAATTATATTAAAATTTTGTGCTTGATGTAATTTATGTCATAAAACCCATTGGCAACTCGACGCGCATGTGTGCATAATTACACACACCGTGGCGGGTGTGTGTGTGTGTGCGTGTGTGTGTGTTAATGTTTTAAATGAATTTTCAGCTTGAACTCATTTGGCAGCGCATTGTCTTGTATCGCGAGCGTATTCGATTTAAGACTGCTCGCATACACCAGGGGGTATTTATTTAGAACCCCTTTTTGCATACACTCCTGATTGTTGTTGTTGCTGCTGCTGCTGTTGTTTACCCTGTAGAAAGCTGACATTGTGCCAGCGCTGTAGGCAAAGATCAAAGTGCAGAACACGCGCAGGCACCACAACTCATGTGTGTGTTTTTTTTTTTTTTTTTTTGTGCTTTTCCGATTACTTGGAGTATAAGTCCTTTATTGCTTTGCGAGAAGAGAACTTATGAGTATTATAAAAACGAATTTCTGAATTTTATAGCCTTTTAAAGGCTGAAAAACGGCTAAACTGACTTCATAAGTGCAATTAAATACAATAATCAGTCTGTAGCAGCCATTTGTCTGTATGAACGCACTAAATTTTGTAATTGGTTGAGCTAGAGACAGAAAATTTGGTATATAGGTGGCTGTATATGATAAATAGTTTTTCCACATTTCGAATTGAAGATACCTTTACTAAAACTGTAAATAAAAATATTTTTTTTGCTGTATGGCATGAGAAACATCAGGTTTTTCAGTTCTTAATAATTTTTTTCATTGGGTTGAGGTTCCGCCTCATAAACCTAGATTTCTTTAAATCTTTTATTTACTATTTATATTCAATATTTGAATAAATATCTCTATCTTCTCTCTTGCTGATGCCCTTTATCGATACCCTTCCCTCTCGCTGAATTAACTTCACTTGCCGAAGTGAATACACTTGAGTTTTAAGTGAGTTCTTCGTTCCGCTTGCCCCTTCTGCTTTCTACTCCTTCTCCCCTGGTCATGCCCCAAAGGGTTAAGCATTGTGTGTGTCTTTAAACAACTTGCCCAGGGTGATATATATATTTTTTTTGCTTTCGCAAAACTGAAATGATTTAGTAGATATAATCAAACATGCAGACAGACGGACAAATTTGCACAGTCATCGTGGAGGGTTCGAGCCCCGTTGGGGGCGCGGCCTATACAGCTCAATTTGGGCCAGGCAAAAAGGAAATTTTAAAGTCATCGTGCTGCCGACCCTAAGGGGAGATAGTAGGCTGTGGAGCGGGAGCGTATCGTGTACCGTGTCGCCCCCCAAGGACATATTACAGCATTGATTCAATTTCATGTCAATTTACGTGTCAATGCGACACTAATACGCTGAAGGGTCGTGGCTGCTGCCGTCGCTGTTGCTGTTGCTGTTGCTGCTGCCAAGGCGACCCCTGACCCCGGGCTGGCTGACATGTGGCACGGCGCGTTTTAAGTGTGCGTGCAAGAGGGGGAAGGCAACGGGAGCAAGGTGCGTTTAAAATTATTTATAACATTTGCGAAAATATGTTTGCCAAATGCCAGCAGCAGCAGCAGCAACAACTTTGTCGTCTGCGCGCCGCTTGGCAATTTCTTTTTAGCGCGCCCGAAAAAGTATGCTACAGTTTTTTTCATTTCTTCCCTTCTCTCTTTTTTTTTGCAATAACTTGCGGCCTGTTACGCAGCGTCCGTGTGCGTGAGGGTGTGTGTTCGTGTGTGTGTGGGGCGGTGTGGAATGTGTTACGCCTCCAGCCACACTCGCATGTGTTGACAACACTTGTGTAACGGTAAATTTGTGCGTATTGTGCGTGCAGCACACAGTGCGACTGGGGGAAGAGGGAGGCGGCAGAGTGTGAGGGTGCTGCTGCCACGCCTCCTGCCACAAAATTCTGGGGTCTTGTTGTCAACCTCTTGGCGTGCCATACAAAATAGCAGCAAATTTGCCAAAACAATTTGCAAATCTACAGCAAATACGTGTAAATACTGATATGACAGCCGACTCCTCCGACTCCTCAGACTTCTCCGACTCCTTCGACTCCTGCGAAATTGATAAAGACAGACAACACGAGAGAATGTGGATGGGAGCATGCTCAGCTCACCTGTAGAGGCTTATAAAGAGGGCGAAAAAAAAAAAAAAAAAAATTGACTGGCTACCCTGGCAGCCGCAGCTGGTTGGAAGTCTTTATTAAGTGCCGTCGATTAGGAAATTGCCGTGCAGGCAGCAGGCAAGCCCAGACCCAGACCCAGTTAGGGGTTGGCACAGCTCGACATATCGATAGGCAATTAGGTGGATAAGTTATTTGTGTATTGTAGAGGTGGGGAGGAGAGACTCTTACGCATTTTAGGCTAAACAAGTAATCGCTAAATAATGAGATTGAAATACAAAATGAGAACGGTATCGAAAAAAATTAATAAACAATATATGGGAGGATAGAAAAAACATAATTATATATGAAATTAAATAAATATATAAAAATAGTACATCTTAAAGAATTTATTGGAAAAGGGGCTGTTCACAAATATTACAATTTTTTTAACTTCTTAAATTGCAAAAACTATTAACCTATTCAATTCCAGAACTAAAACCATGAATAAAATGCTTTACTCGAAGAAAATCGACTGATTTTTAAGAAAGTTATGAATTAAGGAAAGTGAGGATACTGGTCCTGTCTAGAGTCTTGCATGTCAAATTTTTAGTCGACTTTGACATGATTTTTGGCCAAAAATTAAGTATCCTCTAAAACAATTAAAAACACTTGTTTTATACTAGTTTTTACCTCCGCAATCGATTAAAAGTAAAAGCCGGCGATTTTAAATTTTGAAAAAAAATTTTTTCTGAAAATTTTACAGGGGGGACCCTTATCAAAATCACAAAAATTTGAAATTTTTTTTAGTTTTTTAAATTGAAAAAACTATTAAGCCATTCTATTCTAGAACTAAAACCATGAATAAAATGCTTTACCCGAAGAAAATCGTTTGATTCTTAAGAAAGTTATGAAGTGAGGAAAGTGAGGGTATTGGTCCTGTCTAGGGTCTCACATATCAAATTTTTAGTCGACTTTGACATGATTTTTGGACAAAAATTAAGTATCCTCTAAAATACTTTTAAACACTTGTTTTATACTAATTTTGACCTCCGCAATCGATTAGAACTAAAAGCTGGCGATTTTAAATTTTGAAAAAAAAATTTTTCTGTAATATGAACAGGGGGGACCCTTACCAAATTCACAAAAATTCAAAATTTTTTGAACTCCTTAAATTGCAAAAACTATTAATCCATTCATTTCCAGAATTAAAACCATGAATAAAATGATTTACCCGAAGAAAATCGTTTGATTTTTAAGAAAGTTATGAATTGAGGAAAGTGAGGATACTGGTCCTGTCTAGGGTCTTACATGTCACATTTTTGGTCGACTTTGATATGATTTTTGGCAAAAAATTAAGTATCCTCCAAAACAATTTTAAACACTTGTTTTATACTAATTTTGACCCCCGCAATCGATTAAAAGTAAAAGCAGGCGATTTTAAAATTTGAAAAAAAAATTTGTCTGAAAAATTAACAGGGGGGACCCTTACTCACGTATAATTTCATTTAGGTGTATATATAAATAAATATAAATAAATGCATTTAAATGTGCATAAATTAAGTGTAAATAAGTTAATTCGTAAATTATAAAAATAAATTAACTATAAATTCCACATTAAAGAAACCAGATCCAAATAAAGAAACTCATTGGAAAACATAGAAACAAAACTACAAAATATTAGAAGAAAGCAATTAAATAAAAATCGCATATAATTTTAAGACTGTCGCGACTTCAAGCAGCAAAAACCGAAAGTGAATTCAAACTACTTGTACCCCATTTATGGGATGCTATGATATCATTATCAGGCCGGGCGTTAAGTCGACGTGAGCTTAGCGAGCGACGTCTAATTAAGTTGCATGTTATGTTGCCATTGCCGTCGCTGCTGCTGCTGCTGCTGCCAATGCCAACGAAAGTTTTCAAATGACAAACAAACATCTTAAAGTTGTTGCTCTAGAGAGAAAATCAATAGGCTTAGACGCGCTGCTGGAGGAACAAGCCATGGCTAAAAGCGAGTGTGAGAGCATGTGACACACTAGAGAAGACTCAGACGAGAGTCGACTCTAGTAGTCTTTATAAGTTTTAACTTTAAGATGCTCTGCCCCCTTTTTTCCCATTCCCAAGTGCCTGCAGAGGCAGCTGCCTTATTATCTTATTTGCTTAAATTACTTTTATTATTATTATATTTATTTTAATATTTTTTTTTAGTGCAAAAATACGTTGCATTTATTTTTAAATATATAAAAAATGACGAAATTCGCATTTCGCCGCAAAGTATGCAATGCCGGCAGCGCAGTGCGCGAGTGTTCGCGCTGAAAAGTAGGCAACACAAATGTGCCTCGCTCGCTGTTGCTGCTTTTGCCGCCGCTGCTGCTGCTGCTTCGCTGTCGACGTCGTCGGCGTTGAGCTGATTTCCTCTGCGCAGACTCCATTTTGCGCTCACTCACTGAGTCTCTCTCGCTCTCTCTCTCTCTCTCGCACGTACTCTGCATCTCGTTCGTTTGAGTGCAAAATTGAGTCGAGTCGCGCCATGTACTTTGGCCAGATTTCCCCTGATTCGCTGCTCAAACTCGCTCTCTGTCTGTGTGTGTTTGTGTGTGCGCATTAGCGTGGGGGTTGCTCGCTGCCCCCCCGCCCTCTGCTGCCTACCACACATTGTGGTGAGTTAGAGACGCGTTTTTTCCAAGACGGCGACAGCAGCAGCAGCGGCAGCGGCAGCGTCTTCTGCTTGTGGTGAGAAATTGTTGCGCGCTCGTTGAGTTCTTTTTATTTTTTTCTTTGCTTTCTTCCAGCTACTGCGCTGCGCTGCTCGTGGCCAGCCCCAGCGCCTTTCGTTTTCATTGCGGTAGTGCCCGGCGGAAGGGGGAGGGGGGAGCTGGAAGAGGGGGCGTGCCGCGTTGGCAAATGCCGTCGGTGAAACGAGCTTGGCGTGGCGTGGCCTGCCAAGGCGCTGCTGCATTTGCCGACGGCAAAAGGCAACGATTTTCTTGAGTTTCCCGAGCTAAAGAAATCGACTTTAATATTTTCTAAAATTATTTTGAACCTGCAGCCCGCTAGGTGGCAGCAGCAGCAGATGAGGCAGAGGTGGCCCGAAAATAAAAACAAATAGCAAAACAAAAGCAAATAGAGCTGGGGCCAAAAAAGCGTGGGAAGTTGAACTCATGAAAGCTTTTTGTGGCGCACCAATGGCACCGCGTTATGCCCCGCCACACACACACACACACACAGACGGACACACACAGCACACACACAGGCAGACACTCACACACACACTCCCAGCCACACACACACATGGACTACGCTCACTCATGCAGCATGGGGGCAGGGCCCAACCAGCTAGTGCCTGCTTCCCCCTCCCCCCTCTGCTTCCCCTCCCGCTGTCACACCTCTCTGTCTGCCCCTCCTCCTCCCCTCCCCCGCCTGCCTGCAAAACTGGCCCGCACGAGAATGACGCGCACCCGACTCCCGACGAATACCGTTACGTGGCGTGCCGAAGAAAGCCCGACCCCACAAACTGACACCAAGCGCGGCTAACCCTTTATCGCACATAGGGTTTCCTTACAGGACCGCATATTTAGGTTTTTGTTATGGGGTTTCACTGTCGCCATCGCTTGGTACGCCTTCGTCGTGCGGTCTCTCTCACTTTCCATGGCGAGCGTGGAGGGAGAGAGACAGAGAGTGAGAGAGAGAGAGCGAGAGCGAGGAGCTTGGAGCTTGGAACTGTGTGTGTGCCTGCTCTTGCCTTCTGTCTGCTCTTGCCTCCTGTTGCCTTCTTTGCCTGCTCTTGCCTCCTGTTGCCTTCTGCCACTGCCAGCCTGCTCCTGCTGCCCCCAGCTTGCTCCTGCTGCCTTCAGCCTGCTCCTGCTCCTTCCTGCTGCCCCCAGCCTGCTCCTGCTGCCTTCTTCCGCCCTCAACTGCCTCCTCTGGCCTGCTCTTGCCTCCCGCTGCCTCTAGCTGCCTTCTGCTACCTCCTACTGTCTTCCACTCCTTCCTGCTCCTTGCCTGCTCCCTGTTTGTGTGTGTGGGCACTGGCCAAGCCGCCCTCTCTCTCTCTCTCTCTCTCACACACACACACACATTGACATAGTTTGGGTTACCAAAATCGACGTGATGTTATATTATATGGAAACACAATTTGCTCAATGTCTGCCCTCGCATCCTGTCTCCTCTCCCCCCCCTGCTACCTTCAGCCTTACTTGACCTGCTTCTCCCCACTGCTGCCTCCTCCGTTTGGCTGTTGCTCCTCCTCAGCGACGTTGCCAGCGCTGCCTTCGCTGCCATTGTCGGTTGCCGCTGCTAACTTCAAGTAGCACTCGACAGCGTGGGCGTGTCTGTCTGTGTGTGTGTGTGTGTGTCTATGTGTGTGTGTGTGAGTCTGTGATCGTCGTAGTTTTGTGGGCTGTAACTGCTGCCATTTTGTGTGACACAAGCAAAACCCAACTATAAAATCTGCCCCTATCCCCAGTCGAATCGGCAGCAGCAGCGGCGGCGGCGGCAGCGCGAGTATATAGAGCGCTATGTATGCTGATTACACACACACACCAACACACACACACACACATAGTATAATATATAAAAAGCAAAGCAGTTGCAGTGCAGTGCATAGCTGCGATGGCATGAGCACGGCAGGGATTAAGCAATGATAAAAAAACGAAATACTATAATGAGTGCTAATGCATGTTCGCAAGCTGAATCAGAGATAGCAACAGAAGAAGGGGAGGAAGAAGGGAGGGAGGAAGGGTGGGAGGAAGGGTGCGGCAGTGGGGCAAACTAACTGCAAAGTAGCTACGTGAACCACACATACTATGCTAAATTGCTGGAAAATAAGGAGAATGCAGCAGGGTCCGCAAAGTGGGATTATTCAAATTCCCAAAAAAAAAAAAAAAAAATAAAAATAAAATAAATATATAAAATATGTAAAAAGCCCCTTTGGTTATCTTGACCAAGTCTGGCAAACAAATGCGTAAAATAATTTAAAGTACTTAGAAAAGAAATTATATGATATGGTAAAATATATACCATAGCGTCTGTTTAAACATTCCAAAATAAATGTATGTATATATCAACAACTAAAAAAGTTATTTCTTAAATATATAAATAATATAATTTATGCATAGAACGATAAAACAAATTCAGAATAAAATAAAAATAATAATTAAAAAAATATATTAGCTAAAAAATACAGAAATAAATAAAGGAATAACCTCTAAAATACTTAATGAAATAAAATATTAAGTACAAATTTAAATAAATAAATAAAACAACATATAAATAAATTAATAAATTAAAATAGAAATATGTTTAAAAAAAAGATAAGAAAAGAAAATAAATAAATAATAAAAAATATAACATAAATAAATTAATAAATAAATGTAGGAATTAATAAATGAGTAGTTAAATAAAACAAAATTTAAATTAACGCACAAAGATCGCTTAAGATGGAAATAAAGCAATATACATTTTTTATAGCATACATTTGAGGGCTGCCAGGGCGACTAATTGCTCGCTGAAATGCGAGTAGAATGCGCGAATTATGCAATTGGTTTGTTTGGCTTTAAGTTGTTGCTCCTCGGTTACCCGTGTGTTCCTATCAATTATCTGCAGCATTTTGCTCTGCCAAAGTGACACAAAAGTAACAATATTAATTAAAATTTCAAATAACTGCCCCACCGAAAACCAACAGCTAAAGCGTTGTTTCGCTTTTAATTAGGAACGCACACACACACACAGAAATTACCAAAATAATTATTAATAACAAAGAAATCAAACTGAAAACCAGAAAAGTGTGATTTTTTTTTTAATTTATTTAACGAAATTATTTATAATGAGATTAGTGAGTGTTCTATTACCCTTTGGGCAACTTGATCTAATCAGTGTCAACTTAAACTATTCCTACCATCTACAATATTTACATGTTTCACAAATTGAGTGTAGTTAAAAACAAATAAGTGGACTATCTATTTGTGCATTTTTATGTTAAGTCCCGGTCGAATGGCTGGCAGTTAAAAAAAAAATATTGTGCTGGCTCTAAGATCTCTTTTTGTTTGAATAAATTATTATTAATTATTTTAATCACCAGGAATTATTATTATTATTCAGTTCCTTCTAAACTTAACTGTAGCTAAAAAATACTAATAGCTTTAATAATAGTATATACAAATGCACAAATTAAGTGATTATGATATCCCACGGGTAAGGAGTTCATTGGAGTTTTTCATCCTTTAATTATTTTTTATTAATATTATTTATTATTATATTCTCCAGGAATCATTCAGTTCCTTCTAAACTTAACCTAATGAGTTGCTTTAAAAAATATATTGTGAATAATGTACTTTAATAATAGTAAATACAAAAGCACAAATTAAGGGATTAAAATATCCCACGGGTAAGGAGTTCATTGGAACTCAAGATCTGTTTTCATGCTTAAATTATTATTTATTGTTATTATTTATTATTAAATTCACCAGAAATCGCTTAGTTCCTTTTGAACTAAACCTAATGAGTAGCTAAAAAAATATATTGTGAATAATGTGCTTTAATAATATTGTAGTATATACAAATGCACAAATTAGGGGATTATAATATCCAACGGGTAGGGAGTTCACTGGGCCTCAAGATCTTTTTTCTTGCTTTAATTAATTATTATTATTATTATAAAATTCACCAGGAATCGTTCAGTTCCTTCTGAACTTAACATTATGTGTAACTTAAAAAAATATTGTGAATAATGCATATGTGTAATGTGAATGTGATTTAATAATAGTATATATTATTTAAATGCACAAATTAAAGGATTATGATATCCTACGCCCCCCAAGGTCTAAGCGACTCAATTGACAGCGAAATAATTGTAGCATACTTTCGCGCGCGACAGTGAAATAATAATTATAGCATACTTTGAAGTGCAGGAAGGGAAATGCAAAATGCAGCCTGCTGCTGCTCATCTAATGGAGAATTCATGTTATTTATGACATATCTCAGCATGGTTTAGGTGGGGGAAAATGTGAATTATTTGCAATCATTTTGCTGGATATTATGCAGAATAGACAGCAGGGCCATCGATTTGGTCGGGCAAGTTTTAACTAGATATGATGCCTGACATGAGTCTAAGTGTTGTTTGACCCACATAGCAGCAGCGACATCAAGTGGCAACTCTCTCTCTTCCTCTCTCTCTCTCTCTCTCTCTATATGGCTGTACGTCTTGAAGTACTTGTAGTTTATGTAAGTGTGTCAGAGAGTGTGGCAAATAATGCAGCATGCCAATCAAGAAGTAATGCAGAAGACGACGGTGTAGACTGCCCCCTCCCCCCCCCCAGTCTTCTGTGACTCTGCAACTGTGTGTGTGTATGTGTGTGTGTGTCTTAGCCAAGTCTAGTTCCTTCACACGCGCGCCTCGTCTTTGCCCGTCTGACTGGTCTGGCCTGGCCTGGTCGGGTCGGGTCTGGTTTGGTCTGGGTCTGGGTCTGGGTTTGGTTTGGTCTGGTTGGTTGGTTGCTGGTGTCACATTTTGGGTAAAATTTTGGTTGCAAACTTTGGCAAAACTTGGCCAAGTATTTGGCCTCAAGTGCGACAGAGTGAGACGGACGCTGTGTGTCTGCAGAGTAGCGTGTGCGAGCGAGACAGTGAGCAGAGCAGAGCCGCAGTCGGAGGCAGAGCGATTGCAATTGAGAGCGCGCATGTGGGCGGCCTGTCTGTGTGTGTGTGTGGGAGAGTGTGTGAGAGAGTGTATGTGTGTGTGTGTGTGTGTGTTGTGGTCGGTCTGCGTCTTAAACTGTGCGAGAGCAACTAAGCGAGTCAAGATTCTCTCAACGTCGTGTTGCCTTGGCGTTTTCTTAAGTGCGACTCACACACACACACACACACACACACACACACACACGCTCTCCGCTCAACGACAACAATGAGTCAACTCTCTGCATGTGTGTGTGTCTCTCTCTTTCTGTGTGTGCGTCTGCTCTGCTCTTGCAGCATCTTCAGCGTCGCCAGCGTCAGCGTCGACCGCGTAGTATGTGCGACTGCGGCCTGCCATTTGAGGCTGCAGAAGCTGCAGCATACTTCAAGGCGGCGTCCCTACAGTCCCCCCCTCCCTCACACCCCGCCCTGCCATTGTCTGCGTGCCTCCTCCTCTGCTTGCCCGCAAATGTGGGCTGCCACTTGATAGCGGCAACACCATTGCAAGCGTCCACAGCAGGCACGACAACCAAAGGCAGCTGGAAGAGGGAGTAGGGAGAAGGGAGAGGGGAGAGAGAGGGGAGTGGCAGGCGTGTCGACGGGCATGGCCGGCTAGGGGGAGGAGGGTGGGGGCGTCCAGACGGAGCAACGACATCGGCAACTGGGATAATTTTAATGAATTTATTTAGGAGTTTGTGCCTTGAGCTGCTGCTGCTCGTTCTGGCTGCCAGATTTGCCCAGACAGACTGGCCTGCTCCTCCTTCTCCTCCAGCTGCTGCTCCTCCTTTACCATCTCCTCCTCCTTCTTATCCTGCTGCTGCTCCTCCCTTCTCCCTCCCTGCGGCAGGTGGCGCTCTCATTGGGCACAAGATGCATTTACATAAGCAGCAATATGGCGGCTTGTTGATCGGCAGCCAGAGAGGGAGAGGGGAGAGGGATGGGAGATGGGAAGTGGATGGAAGGCAGCTAAGTAGGCGGGTTTGCTGCCCAATGTTGTTTTGCAGCGACCAAAATGTGCGGCAACGTTTTCGGTCTTGCACAGTGGGCTATATGTGGTTGGAGGCTTTGGCTTTGACTATGGCAATGGCTCAGGCCGAGGCTCTGGCTCTGGCTCCGGCTCCGGCTCCGGCTCTGCCTTGCACTTGGACACTCGTAGTACCCGCCTAGTCCCCGCTTGTCCGGCTCGGCCTGTGGTTTTTCCATATTTTCATTCGTCTTTTTTGGCACATTCATCGATTTTTAGTTCGAGACATTTTTGGGGTTTTTATAGAGATTTTATAAAACAATCGATGGTAAGAACAAAAAAAAAAAAAAAAATATACCGAACAATTTAATAAACCATCATTATAATAAAATAAAATAATAAAATAAATAAAATAATAAAATAAATAAAATAATAAAATAATAAATAAATAATAAAAATATAAAGTATGCGAAGGTTTTTAAAATTTTTATTGAAATCTCACACATTTTAATTAATTAATATTTAATTATTGTATGGTAAAATGCCTATGAGAGATCTGAAACTGAGATCTCCTATAAAATATACTATAAATGGTATGTCGAACAATTTAATAAACCATCGATATTATGTTTGGGAATTATAGGAGATTATTCAAAATAAAAAAAAAAAAATAAAATTTACAAAGTTTTTTTTTTTTAATTTTAATTATAATTACATTATAATTAATTAATATTTAATTATTATATTATATTCGGCCTATGACAGATCTGAAATTGAGATCTTATAATGATAATAACCTTATATAATATACTATATTATAATATATATAATATAAACTTATATAATTTAATAAAAATTGTATTTTTCTAAGGGTATTTACTGGAATTGTACTGGTATTAAATTCAAACTTCTTCCATTTATTTTCCCTTGCAGGCTTCGCCCATCATCTTGTGGGGATGCACAGTCACCTGCATGCGCCGGACTGGCGTGCTCATATGGCGCTGGGCGGACGTCCTGGTTTCCCTGCGGGTCCCTTCTTTGCGCATCATCATGGAGCGGGTTTTCCGGCCACGGCGGCCAGTGGACTGCGTGGATTGAGTGGTGAGTGTATATAGATCGAGAGAGAGTAGAAGCAGGCAGTAACTGATGACTCTCCCTTCCTGCCCCCCAGATAACCCACAGCAACTGGCGACAGTGGGTGCAGCGCATAGCACCACCAGCCCGGAGGGTTCACCGACGACCACGACAAGTGCCACGCTCAGTGCATTCGTGCAGCCGCAGGTGTGTGGTGCCAGTGCGGGTGGATCGACGCCACCGCCGGCGCTGACGCTGAGCAGCATGCAGCACCACGACGACAATAACAACAACAACAGCAGCAGCAACATCGATGCAGGATTCGAGAGTGACAGCATCTCGGTGACAGGATCGCCGCGAAAGAGTATCGGCTCTCTGACGCACGATGAGGAGGAACCGGATGCGGAGGCGGAGGCGGGACGCAGTCGGAGTCCAACGTTGCTCAGTGCCGATGCCAGCAGTGTGGCAACTCTGGCCGAGCCGTTGCCCAGCAGCAATGTGGGAAGCGGTGGCGCTGCGGCAGGCGGTGCAGCGGCAGGCGGAGCAGCAGCTGGAGGAGGAGGCGGCGCCTTTACCGCGCTCATACAACGCAGCAAGAATCCCTCGGAACTCTTTGGTGGCTTCGCTGCCGGTGCCAGTCACTTTGCGCCGTCGGCGCACAGCTTCAATCCCGCTCTGGCGGCACAACTCTTCCTGCAGAGTCCCCTGCTGCCACAGTCCAGCCAGTGGCTCTACACACAGCTCTATGGCAGCTACAGTGATCTGCCCTGGTTGCGCAGTGCTGCAGCAGCAGCGGCCGCAAGCAGCGTGCCCCAACAACAGCAGCAGCAGCAGCAGCAGCAACAGCAGCAGCAGGAGGCAGTGGCAGCAGCAGCAGCGGCGGCGGCGGCAGCAGCGGCAGCGGCAGCAGCAGCGGCTGCAGCTCATCCGGCGGATGCGGATGGCGTGAATCTGATCAAACGGTGCGTCACCCTGATCACACACAATCCACCGGATGCGGAGAATGCCAATCCGAATGCATCGCCTCCCGTGAGTTCAACACGCCGCTCGCCCTCGCCCGTGGAGACCATCGATCTGGATGATGTGAGCACCACGTCACGCTCGGCGAGCGGTTCCAGCGGTGCCGGCGGTCCCATACGCACACGCACGCCCAAGCCGACCTCGGATGTCTGGCGTCCCTACTAGCGGCTGGCGGCCGCCTTGCTGGGCAGCTGCCTGGCGGCGCAGGGGCAGGGGCAGGCCAAAGAGGAGGCGAAAGCCAGGGGGAAGCAGGATTAAGATCAGAAAGAGAGAGCAGAAGCGAGAGCGAGAGCAAAGGCAGAGCAATTAGCGAAGACAAACTTAGATCATATCGCAGCGTGCGAGGGTTACTCCATGAGTATCGGCGAGCAGGATTATTCAATATATCAATATATAGAACAAGTTTTTTAAATCACTGCACAAATTCAGATTCAGATCATAAACATGCTCAAATACATTAAAAAGTCAACCCAAAGCGCTGCAATACTATCGAAAGACTATCGAAATTCCGCAAACTATCGCACGATTCAAAAATTGACATAAAAAAAAGTATTACCTATGTTAAAAATCAGTTTGAAGTCAAATCTATAAATTTTTCAAGTTATAAATATTTTTTACACATTTATTTGAGATTTGTATCATTGTAACAATCGATAGTTCTGCAAAAAGAACTGCAGCTATCGAAAGATCAAAAAAAAATATATTTGTAGACAAACTTCTTATGAAATGTAAAAGGAAAGGCAGATATTTCCCAAAGAGATTATTTTGTAACTATATTACAAATGTTTTAAATGTTTTACTATCGCAAGTCAGCGTAGAAATAGAACTATCGAAAGATTTACCAAGAATGTTTATATATCTGTAACTTTGGAAAGATTCATAACAAGATAAATGAAAGTTGTTAATTTAAATGATATTTAGACAATTTTGTATTATTTTGTATTGCTGATACGACCGAAAGTTTTGAAAATTGTTAAGAGTAAAGTAAAGATATAATGCTGAAACTATCGAAAGACTTCAGGCTCACATATAAAAGTACTTCGTGCTATGATATATTTGTAATACTTATATGTTTTGATAGTATAACAAATTTAATGTGTATCGATAGTATGGAACGATAGTTTTGCAGCGCAAGCACAGTCAAATCATATACCATAATTTCCGAGAAACTCGCACTCGTCTTCACAAACAATCCTCGCACAAAGTGTTCTATTTTTAATTTTGGGGATCTTGTTATCTATTTAATATTATTTTTTTTTATTTGAATATATATTTCTAAGTTTAGGAGGATCACATATCGAATTTAAATCAATTAGCATTGCCCAGAAGTGAATGATAAATGTTTTTATTGGGGTATAGGGAAACGGATTGGGCAATAATTATATAGATGATATATAAACTAGTGACTATCTGTGTAAATTGAGAATTAAAAAACATATGTATTTTGCTCCATAAATATTGCGGAAACATTAGAACATTAAGTCGATAAGGAAATCAATTTTTTTTGCGCAAAACAAAATCTAATCGAACAAATGGAAAATATATTATATAAATATATATTATATATAAAATATGATATTGAAGAAGAAAACGGAAAGCAAAACGAAAAATTATTTTAAAATTTATTAAAAATAAATTTAAGCACACTGAGACATTTGTATATAGTTTCTTAAGTAGCGTGCCAAGTTTCGTTAATAAAATTTCAACTAAAAGTAAAAAAAAACAGCAAAAAAAGGAAAAAGAGAAACGTAAACCCAAAGGGAACATGAGAGGTTTGGAGATGGAGAAGAAGAAGTAAAAGAGATGGTCAGATAATCAGCGCCGCCAAGAAAAGCTTTTAAGAAAATTAATTCGCATTTCTTTTGCACTGCTGGCACCCCTCACTTTGCATCTCCCCCTCTCCCCCTCTCTCTCTGTCTCTCTCGCCTTTAAAGGGGTTAAAAAGGCCGCTCGAATTTATAGCCGGGACTTGGAAGTTGGCGTAAATAGAAAACTGGCAAATAAAAAGTTTAAATAAATGGGCAAACTTGAAAGCGAAAAATGCCAAACGGGACGGAGGGGGAGGGGTCGGTCGAGAGACGACACAAAAACCGAGGAAACTGATGCGACCCGTTGCGGCCATTGAATGAGGACATGCTCCTCCTAACTAGGGGGAGGCTGGAGCTGGGTTTCTGGGGATTAGGGTATGCGGGTGTGCGGGTGTGGGCCACGGATTCGCTTTTCGCATCTGTTTACAGCGCATTTGCATGCACTTTAGCAGCTTATTTAAGATGGCGCATAATGAATGAGCGTCAGCGTTAAGCGCATATCGGATGAGGCGGAAATAGACAACATTAGCTAGGGTTACGCATTGCATACCAGAAATATAACTCAACGAACTGTGAGAGCACTTCACGAAGTGTGTAGTCAACAAATTTGATAGCTCTAGCTCTTATGGTCTTTGAGATATAGGTGTTCGTACAGACGGGAAGACCTACCTGAGAGGGAGAGCGAGAGGAGGGAGAGGAGGGAGAGACAGAGAGACAGACAGGGGAGATAGACGGGGAGACAGACGGGGAGACAGACGGGGAGACAGATGGAGAGACAGAGGGAGAGACAGAGGGAGAGACAGAGGAATAGATAGAAGAAATCTTTCAGACTAGTCAAAATTATATTTATAATATTATTCTTTAGAGTTCCAGGTTTATTAAACAAGTTGTTCTATTTTAATATCAATAGGTTTTTTTTTTTAGTTATATTTATCTAATATATACGTATATCAAACTTAGTATTAATTGGATATTATATGTAAATATATATATTTTGTATAGGGTTTTTTCTAAAACTTTCCTCATTGCAAGTTGACTCTCTGTTGAGGAATCTTTTAGACCAGTCAAAATTCCATCTCTAATATTATTTTATATTATTCTATTTTCATATTAATATTTTTATTTTTTTTTATTATTTTTTTTTAGCTATATTTATATCTTATATATACGTATATAAAACCTAGTATTCATAGCATATTAATGTCTGCATCGAGAATCCATCTATTTAAAATTCCTCAAATATTCCAACAAAATGCTGTCTATGCACATTTCCCACTCTCATTTAGATAATCCAACTCAAAATCAAACTGCAGGAACACCTCTCTCTCTCCCTCTCTCTCCCTCTCTCCCTCTCTCGTTAAGCATACAATGCTTAAGTATACCGTTATTCGCACACTCCAGATCCGATTACTCAAGAACAACAATCAAGACAAGGAAAGTTTCCCAGCGAAATTTTCAAGTGGGATCCTTCGACAATTGAGGCGAACTTGTCTTCCATGTAATTATCATAATTCGCAGCAATTAACGCAGCAAACGATTTGATAGACGTGGGAAGTGTGTGCCAGGGGGGAGGGGGGAGGACAGACAGGGAGTCATAATAAACAGCAAACAATTTGCAGTTAGCGAGGGGGGGAGCGAGGGGAAGAGAGCGACCCACTCGATAGGGCTGTGTAGGCTATGCCCCAAAATGGTTGCACATATCGCAGAAGGAGGAGACAAATGACATTTAAATTTATTGCAAGTGTGTGTGTGTGTGTGTGTGTGAGAATCTATGTGTGAGTGTGTGTGTAATGATGGCATAATTAGCAGGACGCAAGACACACGCAGCCAGGAGCAGTTGGAGGCGCATCTGTAGCATCTGTTTGGGGGGAGGCGTCAGTTCAAGGCGTTGATAATGACATAAAGTCAAATTGCCGACGTGCCACGCCCCCCTACCCTACCTATTTCCCAACTCCTACACGTATGTATGTTAATTGAAAGCCCACTTATTGCATATAAGTACAGCGCAATGTGTGTGTGTGTGTGAGTGCGTCCCACTGTGCGGTGTGACAGTGTGTGTGTGTGAGTGTGACCAGAAGATGTTCGCAAGGGCTGCAAACAGTTGCCCAGGGTTACCAGGGAGGGAGGGAGATAGATAGAGAGGGGGAGAGGGGGAGAGGGAGAGAGGGAGATAGAGCGTAGCTATAAAGTTTTCTATTTAACGCTTGAGCGACAGTATGGCACACGTGTGTCAGTGTGTGTGTGTGTGTGTGTGTCAGTGTGTGTGTGTGTGTGTGTCTGCTTCAATTTGGCAGCCGTTTCTAACCTCAAACTCGATACGGAAAGTTTTGCGGCCTTTGTCGTCGCCTCAGCTGCGCCTCGTCTCGTCTCGCAGTTGTCCCGGGCAACAGTTTATTAGGTTGTGTCATTATCGTTTCTTAAGATGGCCTTGCCTCTGCCCAGGTAACCCCCCAACTGCCCCTGGAACCAGCTCTCCATAAGCCAAGGCGTGCTGAATGGTCGCCAGGACAACACGAGAGAGAGAGAGAGAGGAAGAGCCGGCCCTGCAATCCAATTTGTTTGCCTGACCCCAGACGCGATCCCGTCCTGGTATCAAAGGTGACATTAAGAAACAACCCCAAAGCAGCCAGTCTATTGCAGTCCATCCCAATCCATCGTATCCCAACCCAACCCATCGCAACCCTGTCCCGTTTTATGTTATTCATTTTTAATTTCTGCACCTTCCACACTTGTTTACACACTTTTTTGCCCCAAATTGTATGGCCCGACTCGGTGTCGCTCGAACAGGGCTAGGGGCAGGGGGAGGGGGGTGTACACATCATTTACTTTAGTATGTTAATTTTGTAAGGGGAAAACACAGGACTCGCATCTCTCGCATCTCGTGACGATTTGTCAGTTCCAACTCATAAGCCAAATTTAATTTTGCGCCATTTGTTTGTGATTTTTACACGCTAGATAAAATTTCCAACGTATCCGTAGCTGTACAGGGGTGTAGAGAGGGTGGAGAGGGGGGGGGACGACTGCCCTGACTAGGTGTGCCACATGTGGCACACTGATTACACTGCTGTCAGGGGAAATGAATGACAATGGCGAGTCGAGCGTGTTGTATGCCGGTATTTAAGCATATCATATCAGCAAACTACAACATATGCTCCCCCCCTCCCCCTCCCTCCTCTCCACTCCTCCTCAGTCTACTCCCTTGACCTTTGTCCTTGTCGCAAGCCAAATTTGAACCCAGAACTGTCTGCATACTTATTTTAATAGCATGTCTGCTACTTGCGATAGGCAAAAGATAAGAACTTAGAGAGAGACTGAGATAGAAGCGGTACGACTAGCAAAATACCCTGTAGTAAACAGCTGTGCTTGAATTTATGATATACTTTCAATTCCCAAGACTTATAAGTATTTTCTTTAAATTAACGATTATATATTACTTATAGATAGTTATAGGAAATATAGAACAAATAAAAAATAATAAATAACATAGAAATATTTTCAGATATTTAACATTAGCAGTCAAGAAAAAAAATATTACCATGATATATACATATATAAAAATTCTAAATAATTTCTTTGGAATATTTTAAATTAAATATGCTGCATACCACGTGTATAGAGTTTGAATAGGGAAGTATTATAGACACTTAGAGACCTAGACACCTTGCAATATCATTAAAAAAAATATATATTTACATTTAGAATTTAATATTCATTTATTCGCATGAATATTATTATTATTATTATTCATTTATTTATTTTTTTATTTATTTATTTATTTAACGTTAACTAGGAGCAGTCGACTCAAAGATATTAAAAAAAGAAAAAGAAATTGACAAATATAAATTTAATTGAAAATATAAGTAAAAAGAAGTAAAAATATTAAAATTAAATTTTATAAAGAAAGTACTTTATATGGTTTTTGATAAAATATTATATATTATATTAAATTTTATTTTAAGCTGATACCCTATAGCTATACTCATATCCATGCTCTGCCCCGTGTCATTCCTGGGTATCTGTCGTTGCCATCACTCACCAGGCTCACAGTCTCTGTCTCCCTCTCTCTATCTCTCTTGCTCTTTCTCTCTCTTCCTCTCTCTCTCTCTCTCGCGTTCCTTTCTTGTTAAAGGCTCATTTTGGGCAGCGAAATTTCTCAATTTCACTTAAATGGCGCCCAATGAGTCCCAGTTGGAGCTGCTGCTGCTGGCGATGGCGATGGCGAAGCTAAAATAAACAACCAGACGGCGGTACAAACTTTGCAACGGGCAACGGGAACCACAAAACATTTTGTTGGACAGCAAACGGCCGGCAAAGGACAGCAGCAACGGCAACGCCAACGGCAGCAACAGCAACAGCAACGACGATGACGACATGAGGACCAGGAGGAGCAGGAGGAGCAGGAGGAGCAGGGGGATAGCCGTAGTGCATGGACAAGCGGGCAACGTCGTACGTAATATGACAGGTGGCCGTGGCTGGTGCTGCCCCTGGAACCCAATCCTGAACCCAAACCCAATAGCCAGGGCCTGCTACCCTTCCCCCTTCTGCCCCCTCCCGCTCCCTGCTGCCGTACTCCGCCCACATCGTTCTAGTCGCGGCCGCGCTTTGTCACAGGAACTGTTAATAATGTGTAGCCTGGGCAGGAGCAGAAACAGGAACAAAATCAGCGTCATTGGCGCACCTACAACATGCGATGTTGCGGTCAGGCACAACTTCGTGCCGTATCAGCGCGTCGCGAATAAAATGAACGAACAGAGACAGCAACAGCAACAACAGCAACAGCAACAGCAACAGCAACAGCAGCAGCAGCAACAGCAACAACAACAACAGCAACAAAAAAAAAAAAAAAGAAAAAAAAAAATGCAGCAACAGCAATGGCAGCGCGTCCGGAACCCGTTGTGGACTCCACATCGCTCGCTCACTGGGCCGCCCGCAACCGCGCAGCTTCCTACCCCCTCTCTCTCCCCCCTCCCCTCTCCCTTCCCATCATGAGTGACGGCGTCGCTGCGTCAGCGGCATGTAATTTTCACGGTTTTTCGCAAATACGAAAAACGAGGAAAATACGTAAACGAAAACTCGAAGCCAAAACTAAACAAGTTTTTGGGGCCAGTTGTGATGCGAGCAGAGCGACTAATGCATACCCTAACTTAGTTTAAAAAATTTACAGAGAAAAAAAATATAATAATAACAATAAATGCTAAAAGATAAAAATGTTATAAGACTTGAGGAATTGAAATATAATCCAAGGATTAATTAAAGTAAGCTAAAAAATATTTTAAATATTATTAAAAAAAATCTCAAGGACGTACATAAATATATCATTTATGATAAATATATGTGATAAGTGATAAGCGACTAATGAATACCCTAACCTAGTTCAAATAATTTACAAAGAAAGGATTACAATAATAATAATATGCTAAAAAATACAAATATTATAATATTGAAAGGATTTAAATATATAATTATAATTATAATCGAAGGATTCACATAACTAAAATAAAAAAAAATTTTAAAAATTAAGAAAATTAAAAATTCGAAGAATTACATTAATATATGATAAATAAATAAATATCCTATAAGTGCGTTATTATATTTAGCTCATAGCTTTAGAATAATGTTATTGTTTTTCTAAAATTATTAATATATTTAATATTTTTTTTAAATAAGTTTTTAAAGAAATGAAAATTTTTTCTAAGTTATTTTTTTTATAAAATGCCGAAAACATGTCGACATATTTTATATAAAATTCGGAAAACTTGCAAGCTCTAATAGCACCCCTCATGCACTATATTTTACGAGGTATAATTCAGACCATAGAAAACTGAAATTTCATTGGGTTACTCTCATTGAAGACGTAGCTCTTCTAACCATGATCGAAAAGTTTACTCTCACAAGAGTGGAACAAGCAAAGCGCAGGGCCTAATGAGGTGACAGGGGGGGGGGAAGGGACTGCGAGTAGGCAGCAATAGGAGACGAGACTTTGATAGGGGGTGGGTAGGTAGGCAAGTGGGAGGTAGGGAGGTAGATGGAGGTTGACGTTGCCGTTGCGTAAAACAAAAGCCAACGCTGCGTATGACAAGCGATAGAAATTGCCAGCGCAGCGGGGAGGGGGAGGGAGGGGTCAGCGAGAGAGAGAGAGAGAGAGAGAGGGAGGGACAGGGAGGCAGAGGCGGTATAGGTTGCCTGGTGTGGCTTTTCGGCGCCTACGCTGGGTGCAACTAAAATTATGCAATGCCACGCCCCTCTCACACGCAGATGATTTTGCCACGCAGTGTCGTGGGAGGGGGGGGGGGGAAGGGAAGGGAACTACAGACTGTGTGTGTGTGTGTGTGTGTGTGCATTATAGCGTGCAATTTTTGGCCGCCTTGCTGTGAGTGTCATTTAATGAGCGCGACGCTGCGACCCGAGTCGAGTTTTCCGGCACCCGAAAAAGGGGTCAGAGGGGAGGGGGATAGAAAGGGTGGGGGTGGGGGTAGGAACAATGCTTTACAATTTTCATAGGCATTCCATGCATTTTGGTCAGTTTGATGTGGGTTTCGTTCCGGGTGTCCTGCCACTGGCCGGCTCCGGCTCCTGCTCCTGCTCCGGCTCCCGTTCCTGCTCCTGCTCCCTTTCCTGCTCCTCCTCCTTGCCTTGCCTTGCCCCAACACGCGATTTACACGGCGGCGAAACAAAACAAGAAATGGCGAAAAAACGAGGGAAATTCGTTCGCTATCAACGTCAACAAATACCCAGTGCCACGCACACACACACACACACATGACACACACACACATGACACACACACACTCGCATGCAGCCTCCACTTGTCGCACCCGCGTCTCTCTATGCATTTTTGGCAAAATTCGCGCCAACGCAAACACCAACGCAGCCCAGCGATCCCAGCGACCCCCGACTCACTTGTCACCCCCCTTGAGCTACGCCTCTGCCTGCTCTGCCTGCTCTGTCGTGCAATGCGCCTATTGTCGTCGCTAACAATAATGAGTTCGTAATTTGATGTCGCTGCAGAAAATTGTTGAATTTAGCCCAGAGTGTGTGTGTGTCTGTGTGCGTGTGTGCCTGAGCCCGGCACATGACAGGCCCCAAGCAGTGGCGTCTGCAGCGAGCGGGGGTAAGCAGGCAGGGGGGGAGCACATGTTCGTACGGTTTGTTTGCCAGCATCGCGCTTTCAAATAACCCGCGATAGTCGGCTATACGCCTCCCCTATTTGCCACGCCCCCAACTTATAGCACAATAGGTCGCACACACACACACGGCACACACACACACACACACACACACACACCGGCACATACATCGGCACACACACACACACGCACACCCATGTGATTTATCAATGTCCGCTCTCGCCGTCATCCATCTATCCCAACTAACATTGGGATCTTTCTCGCAATCCGAAGTACGTCCCCTCTTTACACCCCCCCTCCGCTACACTCACACACCCGCCCCTGCACTGCCCACCTCCTTTCGTCTGTCAGCGACATATGTTTCACTCTTGGCCAAAACTATTTGGCCAGCTGAGCAAGAGGGGGGGGGAGGAGTAGGTGGCAAAAAAGGTCTATGGCATTGCTCTTCAATTTATAACTGAATTAAAGCTACAATGCAATCCCTGTGCGCACATTCCTCTTTGATCTTAAGTTTCTGTCTGCGCTTTCGACCTTCTCTCATATTTAATACACAAATTTTCAAGCATTTCGTAGACAGATATACGATATTTTATATATATATTTAATATATGTATGCGCTATATTATTACTAAAGACATAAAGAAAGTGTCATATCCGGTGAAAATCGTGTGATTCTTAACAAAGTTATAATAGGTTGGAAAGTGAGTTTAAATGTCCAGTTATGTATTGGAAATTATAATATTATTTTTTATCAACAATAAAGTATCATTTAAAATAAATTTCAACAATTGTCTTGTACTAATTCTCTGAAAATGATGGGAAATCCTTAACTAGAGATCAAGTAATATTCAATTTTTTCATAAGTTTATGAGTCTAAGTCTAAATTTATAAAAATTAAAGTAAGTAAATATTTATAATAATATACAAATATCTTTATTTTTCTAATAAATGATTATTTGTTATTATAAATAAAAATACTATTATAATATTGATAATTTGTTTTTTTTTTTTCGATAGTTTGTTTAGGTTTCTTAAGGTTTCTTAAGGTTTTTCCTATGGTTTCGATCAGATCTAACATAGAATGTATTTCCATAAAGTTTTCAACAATAAAAATGTTTAAAAATATTTAATATATCGATATATTTGTAGCGATATTTTAAATATATTTTATTATTTTATTTTATTTTGTAAAAACTTTTCAAAAAAAGAAAAACCAGCAATATAATATTAATAAGCTATAGCGATATCCTAGTTTTGGATAAGAAAGTGCATTTGCCTAGATGTATGCTATAAAATCAAATATCATAAACTTTTCCCTTGAATTATCATGCTGAGTTTCTTATTTTCTTATTTATACATTTTCTTTTTTCCTCTACTTGATAAAAAATAAACTTCAATTTGAGCTTGAAAATCTTTACCCTGAGATATCGTTGTTGTCATCGTCGTCGTGGTCATTGAGGGACCTCACTCGTTGTCTGTTTAATAGGATCAGCAATTTTCTCGCTCTCTCTCCCACTCTCTCTCTCTCTCCATTCCTCTTCTTTATCGCTTGCGTCTTCTGATACGTTGTGGTCATTTCTGTTCACTTTCCTTTGCGCCCGTTAGCCTTGACATGCAAATGATGTGACAAAGGTAGCCGGAAAGGAATATCATAGAACGGGGGAGAATGGGGTAGGGAAAAGAGAAGCAAATGACAAAGCCGAAAAGAAAAATGGCCACAATCTTCGGACACTGAAGGAAAATTAATGATTGCTGTCGCTTGGCAGATTTGATTAAAAATTTAAGGAGGGACGTGCGCCCAGCATGTCACGCCGTCTTCAGCTCGACTTGACACATTCTCTCTCTCTCTCACACTCTCTCTGTCTCTATATGAGTGTGTGTGCGTATCAGCTTGTCCATGTCAGGGCTGAAAAATATTTGGGGCCAGACAACTAGACAAATGGCGAGAAAACGCCATCGAAGCACTTCCATATTTTCCACACTGTCCACGAATGTCATTTGGCAACATTAACGAAACATTTGTAAGTGAAGGCCAAGAGAAGAAGCACTACGAAAATAGATAGGAAAAAAAGCAGTCAAAGTTGGGTAAGGTAAATCAAAGAAGATACATTGTTATTTCTGAAACAATAAGGATTTAATTTTAGGCAGAAGTGTATTTATTTCTTGGCATGCTAAGGTAGAAGAGTTAAGGGCGTACTCTTTATTTAATATGGTTATATTTTTATTTTATTATTATTATCATATATTATTTGTTATATTTTTATATTATTTTATATTTTTATTTATTTTATTTGTTTTTTTTTTTTGTTTTTTTTTTTTTGAGTGTATGCTCTTAACTATTGCTTAGCTAGAAGATTATATACAGAGACCGGCGATGAGTAACCACATCATAATTTTACTTGACTAATTCCAATACCGCAACTCGCTCCTTCGCAGTTTTGCGTTACTTTTGCGGTACAGCTAAGTAAACACCGCATTTATCGCATTCGAAGCATCGCAAACATCGCATTTATTTGCGCTACACCACCGCAAGCATCGCAAAAGAAAAGAGTATACCGCAATTACCTAAAAAGTTAAGTTCTACTGGAAAAAGGACTCACTTAGTATTATACTTATTAAGGCAAGGTTACCTTAAGTAACCCCCAGTTGCTTGTTTTTAAAATCAGCTCAATCAGCATTTCGCTTATCCACAGCTCTCTCCCTCTCTTTCTCTCTTCCTCTCTCTCTCTCGCTCTCTCTCTCTCTTTCTATTCAGGGGTCCGTTGGGGCGGTAAGTCACCCAAATCAAACTCAACTTAACTAAACACGCCTTAAATGGGTATTATCTGCTGGCCAGCACATTTAATTTCAATAAGCCACTGCGGGGCTGTGGGGAGGCGGGGCAGGGGCAAGGGGGGGGGGGGGCAGGTCCCAGTACCCGAAGCCATTGGTCAATTGCCGCTGCTGCTGTTGGGGGCCACCTGTGACCAATTTCGATTATGAGACTTGGCAACTTTTTCTTATTTTTTTCTTCCTTTTTTCTTCTTTTTTTTCTCTGTTTCTTCGCTTTTTTTTGTCGTCGTCAAAGTTGGAGAAGAAACAGGACAACCCCAAAGGCGTTGTTAATTTTTGTGCCTCATAAAACTCAACCACCCGACGGACAAGCTGTGCATCCATCCCCCTTGGCTTT
Organism: Zaprionus kolodkinae; assembly: GCA_018901885.1. NCBI lineage: Eukaryota > Metazoa > Arthropoda > Insecta > Diptera > Drosophilidae > Zaprionus > Zaprionus kolodkinae. The sequence goes on along the minus strand of JAEIFM010000183.1, from coordinate 928,429 downwards.
CACCAGGTTGCACACACAGTTCATTTTGTCTTGGGGTCTCCGAACCGGAGGGGGGGGCGGGGTACGAGGGGTGGCTAATCAGCTTCCGCATTTTTATAGCAAGAGAGAGGGAGAGGGAGTGGGAAAGGGAGGGAGAGAGCTGCCCGACGGGCGTGTAACGGAAATCGCAAGTAGCTTAGCCTAATATGCTTTGTGTTTTGCTGTTTATTTATTTACGCCACTTTCGCTTTGTTCTCTTCCCTCCACTTCACTCCTTCTTTCCGCTTCTCTCTCTCTTCTTCTGCTCCTCGACCTTTTCTTTTTTTTTAATGCGAGTTCACAGAAGGCGACGACGATTGTTGGGTCATTTGTTTTACTTGGCCTCAAATAAATCCAAATCTATAATTCATGGCGCTGAGTTTACTTTCGGGATTTACTTGGTTGCTTGGGTGAGGGGAAGAAGAAGAAGCCTGCGGCCGATTGACCAGTTCGACGAGTGAGTTATAGGACGAAAGCAGAGACAAAACTCCATGCAGAAAAGCAAGAAAGATGCCAGAAATTTTAAAATTGTCTGTATGAACGCCTATATCTGAGAGACTACAAAAGCTAGAGCTTTGAAATTTTTGAACAATACTCTCAAGTATTTGTGTGTTCTCATAATTGTCTTAGAATTTGGCCACGCCCAGTTAAACCTATTGAAATCGTATTGCAAGCGTGAAAATAAAGATAATAATAAGATAAATAATATAAACTGAAAGAAAATAGTATTCCAAACAGAAATCTAAGTATTTGTCCCTATAAAATATCTTAACTCTGTAAATGAAGGCGTAACTAACTACCCGATTAGCTTTAAGCTGCCTAAAGGGTAAACTTGTCGGCCTAAATTATTAATTTCCAAGGGGTGTGGGGGGTGAGATGGTTCGTGTTGACCAATTGTGAGTTATGTCAGCCAGTTAACGCCCAGGCATATCAAGGAGCTGTCAGCAGGGGATGGGCTTGGGTCTGGGATTGGGGGCAATCGGAGGCGCCAATCGCGACAGCAATTGAAGAAATTAATCAAATCAAGCGAACCTTGAGAGGCGGCAAAATGATTTATGTGCGAGCAAATAATTTGGACATAAAGGTAGCAAATACTTTGATAATCATAAATCACAACAAGGCAGGCAGGCAGGCAGGGGGAGTGTATGTGTGTGTGTGGGGCTGCTTTCAAACCGCACGCTGGACCGTAAGAAAGATAAATGATATTAAATATGGTGGCTGGAGACGCTAGCCAACAGGCAGGAGCAGGAGGAGGAGAAGCTGGAGGAGCTTGTGTAATGTGTGAAACATTTCATTTCATTTCGAAGAGGCCAAACAAATTGCCTATTGAATGATTAAACGGGCAGACCAACTGCAGAGCCAACGAGAGAGAGCGAAAGAGAGAGAGAGAGAGAGAGCGAAAGCGAGACAGGAAGTCAAGTCTCTGTCTCGCCTTTCATTTCGTATTCGCGTGCGTCCAACATAAATCATCCGTACACGTTCCGGGAGCGGGATTGGGAGGGCGTGGGCCTTGGGCAACATATGAATTAGAAATTGTTACAAGTCCCTCAGGGGGGAAGGGATGCTTGCGCCTTGGATTGCGAATTCACAGTCACAGTTACAGATTCAGATTGCGATTGCGGGTGGCGCCTTGGATGCCCCTGTCAACGCGGATCACCCCATCCCCCCCCCAGGCAGGCACGTGTTGACGTGCGTGAAATTCTTACGGTAAAGGATTTCATTTCATTGCCTTTTGTTTCATTTCATTGCGTTTCGTGTTCGTTTTCCTTTTCGTTTCGTTTTCATTTCGTTTTCCTTTTCGTTTCATTTGTTTGCTGCCGCACGGCCGAGTCTTCTTGGCCATCTTGGTGGTAGAACCCTTTCACGCATTGCCTCACGTAGTTGTTGGCCCAAAACGTCGCTATATTACTCAGCCCTGGCCTATCTCTTTCCTGCTCCCCTTGTTTTTTTTTTTTTGTAATTTCCACTCCCCCTCTCTCTCATTCCTTGGTGTTTATTAGTCTGCGTTTGGCGGCTGCTTCTTGGCCATAAATCCTGCAACGTGTCCTGCATGCAATTTTTCGACCTGTCAGGCTTAAAGCCTTAAGTGCTCGCAGTTTCCTTCTCCTCCCCCTCCCCACTCCAACCCATTTCTTAAATTTCTATAGCAAATTTTGTGTTGGATTCTTCAAAAAGGTGTCAAATTTAATTTCGCTTTTTTTGCTCTATTTTTTTTTGGCCAAACCGAGCACGGAAATGAGCTGGAGCAGCAGAGCAACAGCAGCAGCAGCAAAGCAACCGCGAGGACATTTAGAAACGTGACGAGTTCCCTTTTGCTCCTTGAACAAGGAGCTGATGCCACGCCCCTCCCTCTCATCCGCCCTGTCCCACCACAGGGCACAATGCAGCATACTCGACTGTAGTTTCTCCTACTTGCAGCGCCTTTGACTTGCGGCAGCAGCAGAAATAGAGGAAGCTGTGTATACCCTGTAATTGCAATGTTAGTAGGGTATATACGCGAACGAGTGGAGTCATGAGGATAGAGCAGATGGTGAGATGAGGAGGAATCGTTCTACATTGATAATATACATGGTTTAATAACTTTTTTTATACATCGATTACTTTTCTTTACTACCGATTGTTTTTAAAAGTTTTTCAACACTGGGAATTTTTTAGGGATTTTTTAGGGAATTTTGTTGGTTAAAAATCGTATATAACCGATAGTAACGTTTGTTTAATACATTTTTTAATTGTTTTAGGGAATTTGTAGGGAATTTCGTTGATTAAATATCTTATATAATCGATAGTAACGATAGTTTAACACAGTTTTCAATTGTTTTTCTTCATTATCGATAGTTTAAAAGGGTTTAAGCACTTGAAAAATTCAACATAATCGATATATAATCGGAAAATAAATAATAAGCACACAATTATCGATTTTATGAAAAATATTTAAGTTTTTTAACCGCTAAAAAACGGTTAGAAAAAGCTTAGCCCCCTCAAAACTCTCAGAGTATTTTTATTTTTCACGTCAACTTGATACTAAGCAGGGTATCTGCAAGTGCAGCTTAATGTGTGTTCACGCTGCCGTTTTCGTTTCCTTTTTTTCGCTCTCTCTCTCTCTCTTTCTGCATCTCTCTCTCTCTCTCTCTGACTCTTTCTCTTCTTTTAGCGTTTTTACCGCCAACACAAGATTTAATTAAACCAAAGACTTGATTTATGAACGAAAGGATTCGATGTCCGCACTGGCTCCGGCTGCAGATCGAGTGGTTGACTTCAGTTGAAAAATGTCGAGCAAATGGGGCGCACGGCTTACGGAAAATAGAGGCAGCAGCAGAGGCAGAGGCAGCGGCAGCGGCAGCAGCAGAGGCAGCGGCAGAGGCAGAGGCAGCGGCAAGTGCGCTTAGTTCTCATTGTTTTTGTAATAATGATTTGGCTCACAGCCGCCAGAGAGAGAGAGAGAGGGGGAGAGAATACACAGGGTACCCGAACCGGAAGGGGGTACGAGCTGAGCACAACAGCTGAACGGGCCGTTAAAAGCGTTTCCCAGCATAATACACATAAAGAATTGTTTTGCGAACTCCGACTCCAACTCCGACTCCGACTCCGACTCCGACTTTGACTCTGAGAATGAACCCCAACCCAGAACGAGATCCCTTACCCAGACAGCCTCTTCGTGCTGGCAACATTTTCTATTGTTTTAACCCTTTTTAAACACACACATACACACACACACACACACACACACACACACATGTATGTATGCATGTATTTACGCTGCCGGCACTGGCGTTGCTCGTGCGGAAGGGGAAGTGGCATTTGCGGCATTGCATGGCATCGATTTAAGAAAAAACAAAAAAAAAACAAAAATGAAAACAATAACAACAACAGCAACAGAAAGAGAAGGAGAGAGAGAGAGAGAGAGAGCAGGAGATGAAAATTCAATTGAATTTTCAGTTGTGAAATTTGCTAAATGACTTTAAGAGTCATAACTGTAAACTGTGTCGATTTAAAGAGGGGGGAAAAAAAACACAGTAACCCTATAGAGTTAACCGTGTTATCCCTAATATTTCTCTCTCTTTCTCTGTCTTTCTGGTCTCAAAGAAGTTCAATAATGTGGTTTTTTAAATACAGTACTCAAGCTTTCAGCTAAATAGGTTGCCTAGGTAATTTGTTAGCCTATTTAAAGCCAAAAGAAAATTCCCTGAAAGTTTATCCTGATTGAAAACATTATAATTTGCACAACTTATAAAAGACAATCATACAAAAATTATTGGAACAATTTAAATATAAATGTAAAACATCATAATATATATATTTATTTTATAATACAAATTTATGCATTTTTAAATTTCCTAATTATAATTGGTTATAAAATAAAGCTAGCAGCTCGTTTATTATCAACTTTTGCTGGCAGAAACAGGCGTGGCTATATTCTAAAATAAAATAGCTATACATAAGTGTGTAATCCTAAAATTTTGTGTCTGTAGCTCTAACAGTCTCTGAGATATAGACGTTCGTACAGACGGTCGGTTGAATAGACCTGGTATTATGAATTTTTTCTGTTACTGTTGATTAACAATAGCTTGAAAAATAAATAATTTAATAATATAATAATTTTTCTTTGGCTGCATTTTATTTTGTTAAGATATAACAAACTTTGTTGAATTCAAGATATTAAATTAATAATATTTAAATTTAGTTAAATGTAAAGAGGCGGCATCTTATATAAACATTAGAAATAAATATAGAATAATGGAAAAAAAAGTAAATAAATAAATTCGGAAATACATATAATAATTAATAATTTATTTATTGTTATAATTTATAAAACTGTCTTTACAAATACCCTACAAATCAGTTCTGTGGCATGCATAACAGGGTGTCTGTTCAGTTAGTACGTTGCTGCCGGCGCGTTGCCAACTGCATTGCAGAGCCGACACAATTCCAATTCAACTTCTAATTGGCAACATTTTGACCAATTTCAATTGGTTTTTGCCACACTGCTGCGATCTGCTGTCATGCGAATTATTTTAATAATCATAGACATTTTTGTCTTCTCGACTGTGTGTGTGTGTGTGTGTGTGCGTGTCTTAGATTTGCTGCTTGTGGCATCGATTGTTAATGTCCACAAATCAAACTACAACTCTGGCTACACATAGGGTTGCCATGGCAGCCATCGTGGACAGTTTATTAATTTGATTTACATGCAAATTTTGAGCAGCTGCAGATAACATTTGGTTGGATTTCCGCTTGTTCGAAAGGACGGAAACCGACAAGCCAGGGGAGGGGGAGGGGGGGTAGGCTGAAGGGGTTATCTGGCTTAGCATTTGGAATTTTGGGCAAGGTGGGCGTGGCAAACGTGCAAACTAATTGGGTTAGAGAGAGAGATAGAGAGAGCGAGAGCGAGAGGCCCTGCTGTGCGCTCTAGCGAGTGCCTACAGTAGACCGCAAAGCTGAATGCAGCCCTGGTCAGTTGGCCAGCTTGCAGTCGCAGCAACAACAAAGTCTGCAAATTTTGCTCGAAAACTTTTGCTATTTCAACCACCGGCGGCGACTGTAAAAACTTCATAAGTATCCCAGTACCCAGTGCCAAGTGGACTCACTCTCCCTCTCTCTCTCTCCATACACACTTATCTAGCAGTGCACCCTGTAAGGGACCTGCCACGCCCCTCCGCCCCCGCCTCCAAATTCGATCCCTCTTGCTGATGCTGCTGGCGCTTATTGTTTACCACAACCTCAGTTTTTGCTAATTTTGAGTATTGCCATCGTAAATCTTTTCATTAAGAAAACTTTGCATAAGTTTTGCCAATCCCCCCGTCGCCCCACACTTCCCTACCTGCTGCCCTCTGCCCCCCCTCGCCATCATTCCTACCCCACTTGAGGCCATTTTCTTTTTTGCCCAGCCGCCTTTTCGTCGGCGTGTTTTCGTTATTAGTCTGATTAATTTGGCTCTTTTCATAAATTGCCAACAGCATCCGCAGCCGCAGTTTGCCTTCGTTTTTGCTCTCAACTCAACACGCCCTCGCCACCGCCTCCGCCCACGCCCCCTGCCCCCGCCCATCACACTGCCGTCAGATAAGGCCGCAGACCCAGCTCCATTACAAAGCAAGTGAAGAAGTTAAGCTGCCTGATTGACTGACTGCCGCATACTCTTCCTTGCCAGGTGAGGCAAAAACTCGGTAATTTTTTTTGTCGATATATCGATTATTTTTCACGATTTTTCAACACTGCAAGAATAGTTTGGCTACACAATACGATATAATAGTATATATATAATTATTTAATCATTGCATTGACTATATCTTGCACTATCGATTGTCTTCGAAGATTTTGCAACACTGTTTAAGTTGGTTTGGGGCTTAAACAGTTGGATTAAGCTTCCGTTGAATTTTAAACAAAATGTTTTGCTTTGAAAATCGATAAAAATAGTAGCAGCGATTATTAAAATGATATAGTAAATTATATAATATAGTATTTATTTTTCAAAGAATTCTCAACACTGAAATTCAATAGAATCGATAATACTATTTTTCAAATAATTTAATCTAATCATTGAGTGTTTCAAACACAATATACGTTACTTTTTAAAGTTTTTTCAACACTATTTACGCCTGCAACAATTGGGCTGGGCCCAAATCGATATCGATATCGATAGTTTCGGTGCAAAAAAACATTGTATTTCTTATAGCTCTACTGGAGGCCCAACTGACCCAAGGGATCCCAGTTGCGGTGAGTGTATGGAAAAGCAGCTGAAACGAAAACTCAGCACGAACCTTTTTCAACTTTTGCAACGTGTTGTTGTTGCTGTTGCTGCTGCTGCTGCTGTTGTTGTTGCTGTTGTTGTTGCTGCTGTTGTTGTTGCTGTTGTTGTTGCTGCGTGAACTCTTCAGAGAACCACATCATACATTATCCTAATAAAGGATAATTCATTAGTATCTCAACTTTCTGGCATTTTTTGAAGTCTTTTGGCCGACGGGGCCAAGCGCCATTTTAATTGCCAGCATCGGCGTCGGCGTTGGCTTTCTGCATGCCCTTACCACCCTCCCTCCCTCCCCCCACCCCTCCTTTCGCCCACCGTCAGCCATCTTCAGCGTCGTCATCGCGACTTCCGCTCACCAGCTCGCTCTCCCTCGCACTCGCACTCGCACTCGTATTTTGGCCATTTGATTACACTGATTTGTGCAGTTCGCTTCGCTCTTCTCCAAATTGTTTTTGCTCATCTTCTTCTCCTTCTCCTTCTTCTTCGTGTTCGTTATCGCGTTCGCTTTGGTTTTATTTTTTTGATATTTTTTTTTGTTTTTGGTTCTATTAAAAATTCCACAGTGTTTCCATTTTCTGGCCCCGCATATTTCACGAATGTTTATTAATAAAAATTTCATAAAATCAATAAAAACGGCGGCTGTAACAATGAAGAAGAAGCTGCTAAAAAAGAGAGAGAGAGAGAGAGAGAGAGGGAAATTGGGTTGGGGCTTCTCACGCGAATTTCAAGCCAGATGACAGTGGGATGAGTGAGTGAATTTTTAGTTAGAAACTTTAAGCTGCTTTGGCTTTGCGGGATTCGCAAAATCTCGTAGTTTCATTAGTGCCCAGACCACCCTGTGTGCGTTGTGTGCCCTGTGGTTCACACTGAAAAATGACAGTGCACCCATTGCCCACGCCCACGCCCACGCCCCCACGGGGTACTTAAGCCAAAAGGTGAGGGGAAAAGTGGAAAAGTGGAAAACTGAAAAAGTGGAGAAGTGCAAAGACAGCGCACAAAGTGTGTGTGGTATCTTATTTTAAGCTGGTTCCCTGATCCACACACACACACACACAGACACACCCCAACCCCCTCGCCGAACACCACACAAAAGCCGTCACTCATTATGCGCTGTGGCATGCGATGCCTTTGCCTTGGCCCCAGCCATCCTTAGCCTGACATATATTAGTATGGATTTTTAATGGATTTTAACGGCAAATCGCTCCAAAGTAAGGCAGAGTCATGTTGGATAGGTACGGTGTGCTCCCTCGCATGGGTATGGCTGGTGCCGTATGGATGCTGGCCTCGTACTCGTACATCCAGCTCATCTGCAGGCGAGGAGGACCGACATATTGTCGGCGGTTTGTGACTTGAAAGGCGATTCGTTTCAGCTTGGCAAACTATTAATTTTGTAGCTACAGCTTGAGCATCGGCCAGAACGTCTTTAATTACACTTGCACATACTACATATAAATATATATATGTGTATGTATATGAATTATATAGAATATATATAGATACGTGTATGCTATATGTGGAATTGTGGAATAGCAACAGTCGAGTTTCGATTAAGCTTCAAATTAGTCAAGGACTTAGCCGTGCGGTTTCTTCAATTATACGTATGCATATAAATACGAGATACATGGTAGATATAATATAATATTTATATATATAAAATATATAGTAAACATATATTTATATATAAGTTTTCTCGTCAACTAATTTTAAGCCTCTGAAAAGCTTTCCTGCTTTTTTTTTGCCACTCTACATAGTTTCCTATTGTTCCTGAAAAGAAAGAATAGAAAGAAAATGCTATAAATGAAATAATTCCAGAGTATTAAATACTACGTGTTCTTCTATTATGTGATAATTTCAATTTTCAATTTAAGGCTGTTATGACTTGAAAATTTTGTTAAACTGAAATAATTACAAAGTAAAGAAGAATTTCATAGTAATCGAGCCTATAAATCCAAGGTAATGTCCGTCTATTCTATGAACCTACATAGGTATAGGTAAATTTTTTTGGGTCAGTCTACAACTGATGAAACCATTCAAGTCAATGTTGTTTTCGACAATTTAGCAATCTGAAAGAGAATCCATATAATTTAGTAATAAGACTGATTAAATGAAATAATTCATTTATTTGCAGAATGTTCTTTGTCGATAACACATATGTTATGTTGAGTTATAATTTTATTTATTACATCGAGGACTTATCAGCATCTTAATGGTTTTGAGAGCCTTCCAACCACTCCAATTATTTGATTCCTTCTCATACACCTCACTTCCGTAGTATTTTCCATTGAGGTTGCTATATAAAAATAAATTCTTAATCAATTCGAAATTTAATTAATACAATCAACTGATTACTTACCAAGCGGCACAATTATAATACCACCAGCCAGCATGACGATTGATCGCGCAATTATCAGTTGAATTATCGTTGTCCATATCGAAAGTGGAGAAGTTCATCTTTTCGTGAGGTCTCATTTGGTCATAGTCTGCAGTGCCAGTAAATGATCCCAAACTGAGCAGATTGTATTTATCATCTTCTCCTGCAATTGCGAAGTTGTCGTAACGAGCATAGAAAACGGTTCCATCATATTTCTCCATATGTATATAGAGCTCGTTAGCAGTTGCCTTGGTAAGAAGATGAATTTTTTCCAGGCCAAGGAAAAAATCGCCAGAGAAGACGCCAAAACCAGCTTTATATGTTTTCCAGTCTTGATAAAAGTTTTCTTTCCCATCTATACGTTGCTGGATAACGGTCCATCCTAGACCAGCAATTTCACTATTACAGAGGCTCGGAAATGTAATGTTGTTTGATAATGTTATATTATATATGCCGTTAAAATCGCCACAACCATGATATGTTTTATCATGTACTTTAATTTGTTCCTTTAGTTCGGTAATTTCTTGTTCCTTTTTTTGAACGATTTCCTTCTGCGTAGTTAAATTGTCTTGATTCTGATTCAGTTTTCCCAGAGTTTCCTTCAATGTTTGATCTATTGTCTTGCTATCTGCTTTAAGCTGGGAAATCGTGATCGAATTTTCTACAATGGTGCTATTTTGAATCTTCAACTGATCTCTGCACGTATTCAATCCTAACTGACAACTCTTTAGTTCAACTTTTAGTTGAACTACTTCGTTATTAACTAACTCAACATTTTTCTTCAGTAAAGAAATTGTATTTTGCAGTTCTTTGACATAATTATCCTGAACTAATTTTTGCTCGTCTCGAAATTTTGCAAGATCTTTGAAATGAGAATCTTTGCTTGCTACAAGATCTTCTCTACATTTTTCAAGATCTTTGATATGAGAATCCTTACATGATATTAGATCATCCTTTAATGTTCCCTCTGCTTGTTTCATTTGTTGCACCTTTTCGTACATTTCGTTGATTTTTTGTTCATTTGCTTCGCACTTCCTGCTAAGTTTCTCCTTCTGTAGCTGATCAGCGTACATTATAATTGGTTTCACAGACTGGAAAGTGTGGGATCCACAGATATCGTCTAGTTCCTTGGCAGCTTTGCATTTCTAACAGAACAGAAAATTAAGAAAAACACATTATAATTAAAACACATGTGTTTATAGTACCTTATCAGTATTTTTAAATATTCGATCTTTTTACTATTCTCTATGTTATATATACGATATTTTATTTACATTATATTATTATATATATATTTGACATTATTATTATCTACTCATCATATTCAGATTCAAATGCTGCTTGATTTTAAATGCCAAGTATAGTCGAATTAAACTCTCTGTTTCCATAGCCTGTATTACAATAATATGCTATTCTAATATCCCCCGTTTAAAATACTTCTCGATTAAATGCGGGGTATTTACCTGACTACTGTCAATTGCGGTCGTTGTCGATCCTCCTCCACTAAGGACAAGAGTCCCCAAAAACAGGAAAATAATAAACATTATGTTTCACTTGTTTTTCGTTTTTTCTATTTAATATAACTGAACCGATCTCAAATTGAATCAAAATTAAACTGAAATCATATTCAGACTGCACAAGCAAAGAAATATATTATTCGTATCAATAGAATATATAAAACACAGAGAATAATACAGAGTCAAATCATTATCAGTAAATATGTACTACGAAACTACAAACAAAAATCTCTCTGTTTTGAATTTCTCATGCTCAGCGTTATCAGAGGACCGTGAGCGCACTATGAGGAATTTTTTGACATTAATATATTTTTCACAAGTATACAAATTTGCAGAATTTAAGTATTGATGCATTGGAAATATATCAAATTGTAATGTTACAACTCGCAAATGTTAACTTAACAGTGTACTGTTAAGTTAACAGCTGTTGAAGTCAGCAAACTCCACGTGATTGACTTACAAAGTTCGTATTTTCAAAAGAGAATCGTAAAATATTACACGAATAATTGAATATTCTATCTTCAGGCTTTTACTTTGTGTTTCCATTAATATATTACTTATTGCGTGCGTGTGCTTTTAATAATTTGTACATTTAGGAAGTGTAGTTTTTTGAAAGAAATTTCAACTTTGAGAAGAGCTGCAAAAGTTTGTTCAAATTTGTTCAACTAGTGTTTATATCCATGTATTAGAGTGTTTAATTCCAAATTCAGATCATCTTGTCTCAATGTGCGATTTTTGCATCTTTTTGCGAAGTCGTATTTTTTGGGAGGTAACCTCGAAATTTCTCATACAATTTTTTGACAGTGCGTAGTACATTGAGGCAGTCCGGCTTATATAAAACAGACGAATAAACATACTTCCAGTAAAGACATAATTATGAAATTTTGTACACATGCTACTGGTTGAGGCACGCAAAAAAATATGTTAGAATAAATCTATTCAAAACGATATATCGCATAGCTGCCATACGATCTATCGGCCGACTTTGGTTATTTTGCAAGATATTAAAACCAAACTTACCACATCTAATTTTTATCATATTTTGAATGTATTTTCAAAATTTAAATCGGACTACTATAACATATAGCTGCCATAGAAAATATACGTAAGAAGTAAAATTTTGTTTGAAATAAAATAATTGTAAGGGCTTATATGGCACTCTGCCTAAAAATCAGTAAAAAATATTGTTTCGTTCAGGAGTTATTAATAAATGTCAGAAAAAGTGGTCAAATTCCCCATAGTGGAGCGTAGCAACAGAAAAAAAAAATATTATAAATTCATTTATTTTTCACTCTCAAGTTCACAACATTTGAATTTGTTTAGTAGAGAGATTAAAGCAATTTAGGGCTACTTAAGAGTTTTTCGAAAGAATTACCTTATCGCTCTGATTCGTTTATTCATATAGTATACATATACATATATGTACATTTCATAGATCTGCCACATTATGAGTACTTTTCAAATTCAAAATAAATACTAAATTTGAAATATATTTACAACAATATAAAAAAATTCCAGCGATTTCATTATTTGCAATCTCTCTAAACCTCAAACGGAAAAAACCCCAAAAAAAATGTCTGGACCAGGGCAGGGGCAGCCACCATCGCTCTGCCTCTCTCACTCGACTATCCTTATCTCTCTCTCTCTCTCTCTCCCTCACTCTCTCCCTACGCTCAGGCCAACACACTGTTGCCTACTCGCTCGCACTCAGGCCGCAGCAGGCAACGAGGCAGTCGTACGTTTTCTTGAATAAATGTTGCGGTTAACCACAACTTATAATTGGTCGAAATGCCTTACGCTCGAGCGGAGGCTGAGGCATAGCGACTTACCCCTAAAGTGTTTGAGTGTGTCTGTGTGTGTGTGTGTGTGTGTGAATGAGTGTGAGTGAGAGAGTGTGTGCGTGTGCCCTGGCGTTATCGATATGGTTTATTATTAATTTCAGATTTGTCTGGCAAAATAAAAAATAAAATATAAAAGAAAAACAAAAACGCGCAGCTGCTTGGCAGCAGCCAAAAAGGCCAAAGGCCAAAGCTTTCGTGCTGGCGCCATCTGTTGGCTTACGGCTGCAACGCGAGTGGCAAGCAAGAGGAAAAAAAAAACAAAAACAAAACAAAAACCCTTCGCAGAACTTGGAAAAATAAAAATTGCGCCAAGAAAAGTTTTCGAACGTCTTTGGACGAGAGCGCGCGCTCCGTCAAGATGTACCCCCCCCACCCTTCTCCTGGTGCCACTGGGTGCCAAAGGGGGTAAATGTCTAAGTTAAATGCAGTGCGCAGACGCAGGCCACCCCCACAGCCCAGGGGAGGGGGAAGGTCTTCAAGCAAGCAGGCAGGCAGGCAGGCAGGCGGACAGGCAACCCCATCATCGGGTTGGTCGCTTTTTCTTTTCTTGGGCTAAGAAAACTTTGCAAGCTTTGCAAGCTGCTTATGGAAAATTGCGCAAATATTATGAGAATTTTCTTTCAAATTTCTTTTTTTTTTTTTTGTGTTTTTAGCTTGCTGCGTTCTGTTCGCTGCGCTAGATGGCGCCACGAGTGCTGTTTCGTTTTCTGCAAAAAGAAGCGCGATGGGTGACGTGGTGAATAGGGGGAGGGAGAGAAGGGGGAGGGGGGGGGGTGACTGCTGCACATGCTGCACTCGCGAAAAGTGCAACGAGCCACAAATGTTTGCTAATAAATAAACATGCGTAATGAAAACTAATGAATAATGTAATCATTTTCCATTTTCTAATTTTGATATTTTAATTAAAATGATTTGCAACTCGTAAAAACCGCAAAACGATTTCAAATCATTCGGCACGGGTCCCCAAAATGTATTCAAATCATATCATATATACAATTTCTCTCTCTCTCTCTCTCTCGCACACACACACTCGCACGCACATTGTTGCCTGCCATTTTGTTTTAAAATGATCGCATTTATTTCGCAATTGCCAAAAATCAAAATCATTTTTGTTGCAGCTGCCAAAAACATGGCCAAAAACAATATTTGTTTTTCCTTTTCGCATGCACGTGCCTGTCTCCCCTCTCTCTCTCACTCACTCTGTGTGTGTGTGTGTGTGTGTGTGTGTGTGTGTGTGTGTGTGGGTTAACCTTTTGTGTGGTAAACGAAACGAGCTACGCTTTTTGTGCGCTTGACTGGAGTGGCCTGAAGCGACGCGCTTTAGAATATATAGTATGGTATAGTTTGGTATGGTTGGGGAGGGTGCACCCCTAATATAATGAATATAATAATAATAATAGTAATAATAGTAATAATAACGCATGCAGCGTGCATTTTATTAAATATGAAATATGATTTTCGCAGCCAATTGAAAATAATGCATGCACAAATTATCTAACGCATTCTTTATACACGATACGATAAATGCAATCGGCACCAGAGGGATTTGCCCTGCCATAGTCCACATGGAGTCACGAAATATTCCCACATATATCATATGTGAAATTTTGCACGACATTCAGCTTTAGTTTTAGAGTTATTCAAAAATATATAAAATATATCCCACTCATTGTAGCTAGCTGGAGGTCAAAGAATTTTTTTTCTTTGACCTCGAGCCAGCTACAATGAGTATAATAAACAAAGGTCGCCAAAACTCTACAAAATATTTCCCTCTATCCTCATTTCTAGTAATTAATATATGTTCTACACATTTTTCAAATGTCCATAAAAAAAAAATTTCAAGTTAAATTAAAAATCATTTTTTTAAATAAATAATAATAATATTATTTAATAAAGAATATTTCTAATATATGTAATCTCTTTTTCTCAGCCCAAGTTATCATATATTTATATAGAGATCTAAAGACATAGACCTTGAAGTCAAAACTATACATAGTTTATTTTTTCTGTAGAAATTTCTATAGCAGTTGAAGGAAAACATTTGCCAATTGCCAAACAATACTTGAGACTTTTGTTAACTTTTCTGTCTGTGCGAACGCCAATATCTCAGATTCTATGAGAGCTAGAGCCTAGAAAATTTGTTGTCTACCTTCCCAAGTATTGTAGTATCTATAAATTAGCTTAAAAATGTAAACACGCCTTTACTTTAGCTTACGCAATTCGATATGACTCGAACTACTTGAGTAATTGCAAAGCTTAAGCATTGTTTAACTTACAATTAATTTTATATATTTATATACATATATAGTTTATAATAATAATGACAAATAAATCTGTTATTAAGTATTTGGAATGGAAACGAAATGCAATTTTAACCATAATCCAAATCTTTGTATTTGATTTAAGTTTATGTAGTTATTCAAAAGGAATTTCCACTACGCTCTCTCTCTCTCTCACTCGCTCTCTCTCTCTCTCTCTCTCGCTCTCTATCTCTGTCCTGCTCCCTTTGCAGCTGTGCAAATGCAATCAATTTAGTAGCAAATTGCATAATTCGACTTCAATATAAATTTTCGTTGTGCTGCGACTAACTAAAATGTTGCCAAAGTGTCCCCGACTGTCGCATGGGGGGAGGCTGGGTGTCTATGTGTGTGTGTGTGTGTGTAGTCATGTGTGTGATTTGAGTATGTAGTCGTGCATTAAAATTAATTAGATTCGAGGGAGTAATTCCAGCGACAACCGCACGAATTAATTGATTCAAATCAATATTCGGCATTTCGGGCCATGCTCGAAAAACCAACGAAAAACCGAACCGAGTGAGAGCCCTCTAACAGAGAGTTGACACCCAGACCAGACCCCCACACACACACACACACACACACACACACTCACACACGCACACACTGTGCTAGCCAACAAGTCCCATTGACATGGAGCATCACCAGCAGCAACGCTGTCAGCTTCCTCCTGCCTCCTGCCTGCTCCGCCTGCTCTGCCCGATCTGCCTGCCTCCAGTGGTGGCCACACTAACAAACCATATTGAAAACGTGCTCCAATCGCTGAGAGAGTTCAGTTTGATTTGTCTGACAGTTGCACACACGCACACACACACACATACACAACTCTTGCCACACACACACACACACACACACACAACATGGGACACAAATGCGGCCGATGATTGCCTGCTGCTGCTGCTGCCTGGTCAACTAGAGAGGGGAACCTGCAGCTGGTTAGGGGGAGTTGGTGGTATAGAGGTTACTCTCCATATAGTTGGGATATTAGCTGTACCAGGGAAGAGTGGCAGCGCTATGATGCACAGCCTTTATAAAGTTATTGATGATCTTATAATGCAGTCGATGCATGCGCTTTAAGGTCTTTGCATGGAATGCGCTGCAGGGTGCTGCAGTACCCAGTGGGACTTGTACAGGGAGTTAGCAGAGGGCTCTCCACTTGAACTGGTATTATTATATATTTTACTAACTTCACTCTTAAGATGGCTTCCATTCTATAGAGAATATATTCTTTTTTTATTTTTTATACTTGTCTGTCTGTCTGTCGATCTGTCTGTCTGTCTGTCTGTCTGTCTATCTGTCTGTCTGTATATTTGCCTGTCTGTCTCCCTGTCTGCCTGCCTGCCTGTCACTCTTTCTGTCTCCCTCTCTGCTTGGTTGTCCATCTTAATAAGACTTCTATATTGCAGCTTGCTCAAATCGACCTATTGTTCTATTTTCATTATTAAACAAGGTATCACAATGAAATTAACTATATGGGATTTTTTCTATAGATTTAACATACTGCCAAAATTTCATTATTATCGCATCATTATAACATATAGCTGGCATGGAAAAAATCCAGGAAAAATAGGTCGTTTTGCATGAAAATATTGATTTATGTGCGAAATAGCTCATTATCATTAGTTCTTAGTTGAAAATCTATATAGTTGTGTTATATATATGAATAGATTAATGGCAATTTATTTAAATCATATAATATTTTATAATATTATAAGTATTGTGTGTATTCCTTTTTTTAAATAATTTGTATTTTTAAGTGTGGAAAACATAAGCAAAAAATTATTTAAAAATACCAAACTGCTTAGTAAAATATGAGAAAACAGATATGTACAAATATTTGGATACAATCACTCAAGCCTATAGACTTTATACAGTTTTTTAGGGCTCTTATATAGTATTAAATATTTTTATAATTTTCCTTAAAATTATGTGGGGAATAATCTGTTGGTATCTAAAGCCAATCACTGTAAAGGTATGCGAAAGCGGGAACTCTACCTTTTTTTTTTATCTGTTCTCCGTTTATAATGACAGAGAACAACAAGGTGCTGCTGCTGCTGCTGCTGTTGCTGCAGGCAGTTTACCTGGTCCCACTGGGTCTGCTCGCACATTGCTCGAATTGCATTTTGGCATTTGGATTCGGTTTGACCAAAAAAGCCAATGCAGCCAGGCAGCTGCTGGCAAAGGCCCAAAGCCAGAGGGGCTACAACAGCAGCAGCAGCAACAGCAGCAGCAGCAGCAGCAACAGCAACAACAGCAGCAGCAACAACAACAGCAGCAGCAGCAGCAACAATGGGACTACAAATAATGCACGGCCAGCTCGCACTTTGAGCCTCTACTTGCAGCCTCATTCATTCCGTTCCGCACCCACTGACTGTGCCTGCACCTGAGTGCGCTGGCATCGAAATGAGGGGGGGGTTAGGGGGATCAGTGGCGTGGCCCAGGGGGGTGCATGGGGTTGGGTTTGGTCTGTCAAAGTACGAATGCCAAAAATGCAATGGCAGCGAAACGGAAATGTAGAAAAACAATGAAAACCGCTGCGAAGAATGTTTTCATACCTTTTAGTCGACTCTCTCGCTTGCTCTCTCTTTCCCCCCTCTCTCTCTCTCTCTCGCACTCGCTGTGCATGTGGCGAGGTGCAAAAATGTAGCAGCCGTTAAATATTTTCGCGTGGAAACAGATTTCCAAAAGAGAGTGAGACTGAGAGAGAGAGAGAGAGAGAGAGAGAGAGAGAGAGAGTGGGAGAGAGACAGCAGCAAAGGCCGCATAATTTGTGCCGCCGACCAAAATCACTGCAATATTTTGTTGGCCATTCACCTGCATCAGCAGCGTCAATTGGTTGCAAGCAGCAGGGGTGCAGGGTGGCAGGGTGGGCAGGGGGGGGCAGGGTGGCAGGGGCAGGGAAAGTAGTAGCAGTTTTCTTTTCATTGTTAATGTTGTTGCTGCTGCTGTTGCTGCTGTTGTTGCTGTTGTTGCTGTTGCTGCTGTTGTTGCTGCTGTTGCTGATGTTGTTGTTGCTGCTGTTGCTGTTGTTGCTGTTGTTGCTGTTGCCTCTGCTGTTTGTTGTTTGTGGTTTGCGGCCTTTACGAGTGTGTGTGCGAAGTATTTTTGCTGCCTTATTTTATTGTTTTTTTTTTACAGTTTTTTAGCAACTCATGTTGCTGCTGCTGTTGTTGTTGCTGCTGCTGTTCCCCTCTGCTGCTGCTGCCGCTGCTGCTGCTGCTGCCTGTCAGTCACTTAGTCAGCGACGCAGTGTGTCAACGCAGGCTGCCTGCCTATGGCAGAGCTGCTCTAAGGGAGTGTGTTCTGCATAAACAAGTTAAATATATTAACACATAATTAAAAAGTTTGTTTTTACTTGCCACTGCAAGGCGGTTGGGGTCGGGGGGGCGTGGCTGTTGCCATTGGGGGATGATTGCAGGTGCTAATTAAGCTGCTGCCGGCGGAAAAAAGACAGAAGACACAAGAAGCGCGCTGTCATGCGAGTTCCTTTAATTGGTATCATAATAAAATTTACACAAACACACACACACACTCACACACACACACACGCACTCTTTCCTACACACACTCATCACCTGCATAATTAAGGCAGACAAAGTTATAAGAGCAACAAATGAAGCAAAGTGAAAAAGATGATTGTCCCGAGTTATGATAAGCATGGCGTACGCCCCGCCCCGCCCCCTCGTCGGCGAGGGTTGCTGCGAGAGAGAGCACACTTATGGCATACTACATATATTATTGCTACCTAACCTCACTTTACAGCTAATGGCGCTAACTCGTGTAGCACACCTCGCAGAAGCCCCTAAGGAGCTCAGCTTTTTGGTTGCCTCGCCTTAATTAAGCCAGCCCCACCAAACAAAAAAGAGAAAAAAGGGCTAATCAGTGCGAGATTCGCAGCGGGGTGAAGCGAAAATACCCTGTAAAAAGTGTTGCAAAATATAGCTTAATTATTAGATACTTGGTACTATCGTAGAAATAGGACTTATAAGCAGCAATAATTCTTGAAATGTTACAGTACCTGCTTAAGTCAAACATATTGATCCCAAATTTCTTTAAACAGTGTTGTAAAATTATGAAAAAAATGATCGATAGTACAAAAACAATGCATGCGTAGATAAAATAATATTATAATTACCATTATTGCCATGGATTATAAGAGATTTATAAGCAAATGTATGTACTAAAATTGCAGACTGAAACTGTTTAAGCACAAACTCTTTAAAACAGTGTTGAGAAATCCCGAAAAACAATCGATTATCGGTTAAATCGATTAAAAATAAAGCATTAAATGATCTAAACAATTATTGTACGATTATTGCTGCAATTTCTTAGATATCCAGCCAAAACATAAAATTCTACCTAGACTCAGGCGCAAATTTCTTTAAATAGTGTTGTAAAATCTTGTAAAATTATCAAATATTTCAAAGAAACCTGACCAGATTGAGAGAAAAAACTATTAAATCTTCTATATAATGAATTGTAGTGCAATATTTTAGCAATTT
Organism: Zaprionus kolodkinae; assembly: GCA_018901885.1. Lineage (NCBI taxonomy): Eukaryota > Metazoa > Arthropoda > Insecta > Diptera > Drosophilidae > Zaprionus > Zaprionus kolodkinae. The sequence goes on along the minus strand of JAEIFM010000183.1, from coordinate 909,144 downwards.
TCGTAAATGAAAAATCTCAAAATTGATTTCAACATTGTGCTAATATACCCTAATTGCTGTTGCATACAGGGTATGCAAATGAATCTTGCTGGGGCACTTGAATACATTCGCTAAGGCACTCAACGCAACGCAACGCAGCGCCGCTCAGCTCGGATTCAGTTAGTCACTCAGACAGTCACTCAGTCAGCTACTCAGTCAGTCACTCAGTCTGTCTGTCACTCAGTCAGTCACTCAATCAGGCGCGATGCGGTTGCCCAGGGAGTTGCCTTCCCCCTCCCCCCACCTGCCATCGTGTTGCCTCATATCATGTGAGAACGTGTTAATATGCGCGGCACGAGGAGGCACAACGCAGCTCAGCTCTGTGGAAGATGCCATTCTACCTGGGGGATTCATAGATGGCATCTCAAGTGCCTTGGCAGTCTCCCAAGCAGCTAAGCTACTGCTGAGTAGCTGCTTAAAATGGCGGCCAGGGCAGGGCTTATGTGTGTGTGTGTCTGCATGTGTGTGTGTGTGTGTTCGTGTTTGTTTGAAATTTTATCAAGCACAGCAAGTAATGGGTAAAATTTTTAATTATTCACCCCACACACACACACGCACTCACACACCCAAGCACTGCCTCACGCACACCCTCTCACACGGGCAGGGGCGTAGTCTGTTGCATACTTCAGGGCGCCGGCTGACTGCTAATTTGCTATGCAAAACATCTTCAGAATTCTTTTAAGTAGGCGCAAAATGAAATAATTAAAACCTGCAGCCAAGCAAAAAACAAAAAATAAACTCACAAACATGCCTCGCATAGTCCACATCGTTCCCCTCGATCGAGTGTCTACTGTACCTGGCAGGCTACTCAGCTCGTGACTCGTTCCTCGTATCGAATAGTTCGAGTACTCGCCTGGTCACACCTCCAGTTACTCCTACTTCCAGTCCTTCTCTAGCTACTACTCCTACTCCTCATCCTTCTCCAGCTACTACTCCCTACTCCCAATCCTGCTCCAGCTACTACTATTCCTCCCTACTCCTCCCAATCCTCCTGCTTCACACACACACACATTTTTATGGACTTATAAAGAGCGAGCCAGCCAGAGACGTGTCTCTAGCCCATCTCCCACTCCACCTGCATATGCGATTGTCTGCTTCGCTGCCTCTGGTAGCCCCCCATGAGGACCTTCTGTTCCGTTACCGGTCCCGCTACTGGTTTCCAGCTTAATTGGATGCCACAATGTGAAATAAATTGAGCGGAAAATTACGTATCCCGCCAATCTAAACCGCAGCTAGACGATGCTCAACGTGGCTCGATATAATTTTACCTTTGCCAATTGTCCCGATTGTGTCGTAAAAAAGTGGAAAGCAATTTGTATGGTACACCCCTTTCCACCAAGACCAGGAGAGGGGAGGGGGGGAAGGGTTCTCCACAAATACAAATCGCTTTCGAAGTACAACCAATTCAACCTTATCCAATTCGATTGTGCTGCAAACAAAGACAATAATTTCTATCGATTTAACGATGTTTTTGGCAACCAGACTATCGATACTATCGATTACATCTTTTACGATGAGTATTTCTGGTGTAAACAATTCCAAACTGAGCTGAAAAATCTTTAAAAACAGAACATAATTCTAAAATAAACAAAGGATGTATCGATAAACTTATTTTTATGTCTCGATAAACTTATTAAGTCGTCGATATTTTCAATTATCGCATCACTAATTTCCAACTATGCCCAAAAATATATAAAAACGTTTCTTGGTTTATAATCTCCATAATGATTTTTATTAATATATCGTTTAATTTAATTATCATGATCGGTTTTTTTGTTTGGTTTTTCTTTTTTTTTTATTATTATTTGTAGCTTTCGATTTCTTCATTTTCTTTGGATTTATGTTCGCTTTGGAATTGAGTTTGAAATCAAATTTTGCATTACATTGAAATCTGACAGCACAAAGACCTTTAAGACTATACACATACGATATAGGTATGCGAGTACTTGCAAAATTCAAATTCATCAAGCTGATTTCACATTGTATTTTCTGTTCTATTTTTTATACACATAGTTTGGTTTTTTTTTTTTTTGGTTTCGGTATACATCAATTACATACATATATTCTTCTTTTTTTTATTTTATTTACCATATATATCCAGATATATATCTGTATGATTTACTTTAAACTTTTATTTAAAAAAATGTGCTACTGGACATTTGCAAAATTAACTGATTTCTAAAACTAAATGCCACGCCTTAAGGCGGTGGCCTGTCGTGTTCGATAACTTGCGATAACTATACATATATATCGATCATCGAACATCGAACATCGAGTTCGATGCAAAGCTCTGGTGAATATGCTGCGCTTTTGCTCGCATTGCCATCGCCTTTGTTATCGCTATTGTTATCGCTATCGTTATCTTGCTATCGCTATCGGTATTTATGAAACTGTTAGTCGATAAAATTTTCTGCTGTGGAATTCGCTTACAATTCTACAGTTCGTTATGCACTAGACAAAAAAAAATAGTCATTACAGTTATTTATAAGTGTGTGTGTTGCAAGTATATATGCATATATATATATAAATATCGATTTATGTTTATCGTATATCGATTTAATAGTATTTTTTTTTCTTTTGTTTTAGCTTACATTGCACAAATTTATACACATTGAAAGTACATACACGCATATCGAAGCACATGAAATGAACAGTAAACAAATTCACGAACATGGATTACGGCTTAGGAACTCATATACAACGGCTCTCCAACCCCCCTAACTACCCCCTCCCATTCCCTATTACACCACCCCCCTCCCCTGCCTTTATCTTACACATCTAAAAAAAAAAATGGCGAAAAAAAAAGAAACCTAATAAATGACGGGTGAGAACATTGAGAACTACAGTGAAAATTGTCATCGGTTTTTCGATTGGTTATCGATAGCTTATCGCAGCTACACATGGTATGTAGTTGCATCTCCTCCCTTCTCCCTTCCTCCAACTATGACTAGCTTGTGTGTGTGTGTGTGTGGTTTTATGGCTCGGGCTTACCGCTCGGGCCTCGGCTAATAATACGAGTTAAGTTAAAAATATCTACGATTCGAGTGTGTTGCGCACATCAGCAGTTATCGATATATATATCGCACACCCATCCATTTGCTAATTTAGTTTATATATATATATAGCTGATCTTTGGATTCGGTTCCATTTGACTAACGCACCGGGAGACCCCACCCCGCGTGCGGGACTCCAACAAATTCTACTAAAAGTTTTTTTCTTTTGTTATCGATAACCCACAAAAAAAAAAAAAAATATGTTTATTATTATATTATATAGAAAAGCGCCTATATACAGAAATGTACACTCAGTAGCCCACGCCCCCGCAACCAGCTGCGCCTCCAGCTCCAGCTCCACCTGCACTCCCAGTTCCATTCCCGCCCAGATCCCTATTGCCACAACCATTCCCGCTCTCGCTAACCATGTCACCTCCCAATCCCACACCCATTCCCACACCCATTCCCACACCCATTCCCACACCCATTCCCATTCCTATCATGCCTGGTGTCCCCATCCCATTGCCCTGCAAATGCTCGTGCTGCTTCTCCGCCGCTCGCCCCTCGACGTGCTCGTGGCACTAAAGAACTGCGGATCCGCACCACAGAACCTGACCTCAATATGGCCTCCAGACGCTGCCCCCATTGTCAGTTGGGTTGTGGTGGCCGCGATGGGCAGCTAGCGCGGCCACCTGTCGATTGGTATTCCCATCCTCGATGTTCCTCACCGATGCACCGCAATTGCCGATCAGTGTCAGATCGCCGGGATGCGCCACCCCGCCGCCGGTCATGATGTTGTGCTGCTGTCGCACACCCACATTGCTAATGTGATCCATGACGCTTTGCAGCTCGCCGTGCACCGAGGAGTTGGGCGAGGCGTGGGCGGGCAGCGTGTGCGAGTGGAAGCCGTGGGCGGATTGATTGGCCGCCGTGTAGAGCTGCGAGTAGAGCAGGCTGGCGGGCAGTACCGGATACAGTGAACCATTGCAGCCGGCCGCAGTGGCCCCAGCACCACCGCCATGACCGCCACCCACACCGACGCCAACACCGACCCCCACCCCACCGCCATACGCCGAGGCGGAGGCATGTTGTGCCTGATTCACAATGCCCGGAAAGTTTTGATTGGTTCCGAGCATGGCAGGATTAACGGCACCTGAAGCAGTGCCCGCTGCACCGCCACTGCCTGCACCGGTTGCACTGCCACCGCCACCGCCATTGGTGGCACCACCATTCGCAGCACCGCCACCGCCACCGCCGCCGCCGCCACCGCTGCCGCTGCCCAAATTGGGAGTGTTCGTTGACAACAGATCCTCCTGTACGGGTGACTCGGCCTGCGAACTGTCGCTCAGGCTGCGCGGTCCGTTCTGACTGGAGTGCACGTTGTACTCGTTGCTTGTGTTCGTATGGTAACGCGGCACCAGGATCGAGTTGGCACCACCAGCACCACCACCACTGCCAGCGCCCGCTGCACTCCCCGGGGTTGCTCCGCTGCCGCCACTGGCGCCATTAACTGTCGATGTTATCGATGTCTGACCGCTGGCGCCCAGCAGACTGTGATGCGACATCTGGCCACTGGTGGAGCCGACCAGGCTGCTTAGGTGCTGGTCGAGGTCGCTGGCCGTCGAATCGGGAAGCACTGCGAGGGGAAAGGAACGAGAGAAGCAAATGAAAGGTATGAGCAAAAAACGATAGCTGTTGATTTATGGAATAGTCATTTTCAATCGATTAATCGATTGTTGTGTGTATTATAAAATTAAACAAATTATCAAATCAATATTTAATAAGGGGCCGTTCAAGTATTACGTAAGCAGGTTTATTACAATTATTTTCCTGCTCCCTAATGCTTACGTAAAGATTTTTATTTTTGTTTAATATATGGTTTTTTTAATATTACAACTATAATTTTCAAAATTACAAAAATTCAAAATTTAGTTAAATTTTCTAAATTGCAAAAACTAATAAGCCATTCTATTCTAGAATTAAAACCATGAATAAAATGCTTTACTCGAAGAAAATCGTTTGATTTTTAAGAAAGTTATGAAGTTAGGAAAGTGAGGATCCTGGTCCTGTCTAGGGTCTTACATGTCAAATTTTTAGTCGACACTGACATGATTTTTGGCCAAAAATTAAGTATCCTCAAAAACACTTTTATACACATGTTTTATACTAATTTTTACCTCCGCAATCGATTAAAAGTAAAAGCAGGCGATTTTAAATTTTGAAAAAAAAATTTTCTGAAAATTTTACAGGGGGGACCCTTATCAAAATTCCAAAAATGCAAAATTTTTTGAGCTCCTTAAATTGCAAAAACTTTTAACTCATTCAATTCCAGAACTAAAACCATGAATAAAATGCTTTACCCGAAGAAAAACGTTTGATTTTTAAGAAAGTTATGAAGTGAGGAAAGTGAGGATATTGGTCCTGTCGAGGGTCTTACATGTCAAATTCTTAGTCGACTTTGACATGGTTTTTGATCAAAAATGAAGTATCTTCTAAAACAGTTAAAAACACTTGTTTTATACTAATTTTGACCTCCGCAATCATTTAAAAGTAAAAACAGGCAATTTAAAATTTTGAAAAACAACTTTGTCTAAAAATTGTACAGGGGGGACCCTTACCAAATTCACAAAAATTAAAATTTTTTTTTTAAATTTTTGAATTGCTATAACTCAATCCATATTGGATATTGGGATTGTTGGGTATATTCTAATCGATTTTATTCTATAAAACGAACTTAATCAACACTTACTTGGCACACAATCGCGATTGGTGGCACCGCCAAAGTCCTGATTATTGCTCTGATCATTCGAGGAGCAGGTGAATCCCAGAGCCGGATTATTGAACTGTGCCGATGTGGGTGTGGTGCACGAGGAGAGTCCGCTGCTGGCCAAGTATGGCGAATAGGCTGAGGCAGCCGATCCATAGCCCCAATGCGTGTTGCTGGCACCTAAAGTACAGTGGGACAAATCGAAAGATGGTTGGTAATGTGGTTTAAGTGAATTCAATTGGCTTAAGTGGGATGATGATGGGATGGATTAGTGATGATACAAAAAAGAAGTTTAAAAAAAAAATGAAAAAACTAGAGATGTGTGACTAGCTCTGCCTAGATTTATCGATAAATGCAACTGTGAAATTGAAGAGAGTGTTAAGCATTTTTATCTCTCACACACAGTGTTACAAGCAACACCCCCATTAGTCGCTCGCTTCACAACACTGCGTATTGTAATTACCGTCAATAAGCACAAACCTACCCCCTCCCCCCCCGGCCCACCTCGTCCAGTTGGACTAAAATTTATGGCCTATGTGGGCCACTAATTGGAGCCCCATCATGGCCATTATGCGGGCCAGAGGGACGCAGCCGAGACCTCGACCGGAGGGAGGGGGAGGCGCACATAAAAATTACAAACAAATCTGACGCGACGCGACAGGCAGGAGGATGAGGTAGATAGAAGGGTTAGCCAGACCCTCGCTGTAAGTGCCCCAAAAATGCCAATGTTTTTAGGCCCCGAATCGAATCGATGTTTTCGCTGGTTTCATGTTGGGGTTGGCATTTTACCTACGTGCACGATAGACGGTACCCCGTAACGGTCTATCGGCCATCGGACATCGGACATCGGATGAAGTACAGACCGCGTTGCGGGTCCAGGCTCATGCACAGATAATTAGGCTTAATTAATAGCCCATTCGGAAATTATTAATTAGTTTTTATAGGCGACGGGCGCATTTTCGTATCCGGATATTGATTTTGTGGTGGCTTTATTAATGCTATTGGCTTAAATGCTTCTACCTCCATTAATTACGTTGCTTTTTGCCAACGGTTTTTGCTGTTGTTGCCAGTGTGTGTGTGTGTGTTGCTGATGTCTATCTCTGTTGTCGCTGTGCTGCTGCTGCTGCTGCTGCTGTTGTTGTCACTGCGATTGACTTTATCTGGGCATATTTTGTTACTGAATTATTAACAAGAAATTGATAGCTCAAAAGGCTTATACACTCGCAAAGCCAATCCAATTGCGGGCTCAGTAGCCCCCAAACAGCGCGAACAGTGTAGGGTAACTAAATAGGTACGGCAGGTACAGTCTGCACAGAACAGCAGCCTCTGCTGGGTGCGGGTAGTTAGTCTATATTATTTTTAAATACTAATCTGAGTGCAACTAGCTTTTGCAAATTGAGTTTCGAGAGCTAAAACAAGCAGAGATTAAAATCAACTAGAATAGGTCGATAAAATAGGTCGAAGCCAGTCCTTACTATCGACTAGATCGATTACAAAGCTGTCGATTAATTATAGCTAAAATAAATCCTGTTACTCGTTAGTTTCGACTGTTAAAGCACATTAAAGCAGGTGTCAGTTTTTTGAAATTATTTAATCTGTTTTTGTTTTTTAGGCCTTGTAGCATTATCACAATTTTGCATCTGCCTCGACAGTTTGCATAGTTTTTTTTGTTATTTTGTACGCTATGCAAACTCTTCACGTTATACAAGTATTTCAGTATATATGGTAGCTTTTTTTTCGAAATTAATAAAATATATGCCAGTAATTAAGTCAAGCGGCGACTGTCAATAAAATTTGTTAATAAATAATTCAGGTTATTTTGCTTTTTGCATATTTACAATTAAATTATGGGTAATCAGTAACAACAGACGCTTTCAGTAATCATTATTTACACACACAGTGGCTTTCTGCACACGTATATATACTTATATGTATATAGAGTATATATATATATATTTATATAGAGATGTGTGCCGTGTATATAGGCGAATCAGTCATAGATTGCAGTCGGGTCGGTTGTGTAAATCGCACAATTTGCATTTTGATTTGTGCGCTTCACTCTAGACAACGGTGCCGGGGCAGGGGGGGTAATTTAAGAGGGTTAAGTTGGGAAGGGAGGATAGGGATAGGGTAGTTGGGGGACTTGGGGAGTTATAACCAAGTGCAAATTGGCTGTCATTGGAAGGCAATTTGTGTGCTGATTGAATTGAATTTGATATTTGTTTAAGCCCGCACAAAATTGCGTTTTGTTCTTAGCTTCCGCTTTAATATAATAGAAAAAAATTAAATAAAATAAAAACACGCAAATATACAAAACTTTGTATATCCACTCGCTTAACTATATATATGTATATATACTTTTTTTAGTATTATATTCCTCTTAATTTTTCATATTTTCCAGCGACAAAGACACAAATTGCTGTCATGTTTGACTAACGATTTGTTTGCTCTAATTGTTGTTGCTTTTCCTCTTGTTGTTGTAATGCAATTAATTGTCAATTTAAATTGAAACATCAAATTTAATATAAAACGCATTTTTAAATGTATAATTAAATTTAATTCACCTGCAGGGCAGACACGAAGCCAATTCAACCAAAAACGACAAGAAAAAAAACACACACACACAAAACAAAAAAAAAAACACAACTTGCCCACAATTTTAATTATTGATTTATCATTTTCATTGACAACAACAACAGCAACAACAACATAGACTGTTTGAGCTTTTTAGCTAACGATTTCGATATAGCCCAAAGGCTAATATTAAAATTTATCATTAATTTTCGTGGTTTAACGTAAATAAAATGTGATTTAATCTCTTTACGTTTGCACAAGCTCTTTAAAGTCGCCTGCGAGAGATTTATGCAATTGACAGGAACTTGGATTTAAAATTTCTTTAGTTTTTTTTAAAATAATAGAGAGAATTCTCCAGAAACTAGCACTATTTAATTTCTTAACAACTTGACTTGATCGAGATGTTGCTTAAATTAGTTTTTTTTTTTTAAATATGAGATTAGTATTATCATTAGTTTAGTTCAAAATTAAAAGCAGTTGACTATAAAAAATACCCTTTCTATAATTTCTCTTAATTTCCCTATACACTTTTTCGATCTATGTAAATTTCGCTCTTAACTCACTTCACTTTGCTTATGTAATTTCGACTGGAAATCATTTGAATTGTATATGCGACTCGTGATTTATGGCCAATAATTCGTGCACATCAACAACAATACAAAATGGCGACAAACACACCTATACACGCACACACACACACACACAGACAACACCTACGTGCCAGGGGCAGACAGACAGATAAATAACGCCAACCAATACAATTTTTAGACGCCAGTTTTTTTTGTGCTGCTGCTGCTGCCACTGTCAATTGTTGTAACTGCCGTTATGTTTGACCAACGTTTATTTGTTTGTATAGTAAACTTTGGTTAAATAAAGTGGCCAACAGCTTAACAACAACAACAACGACAACAACAACAACTATTTTTCAAGGGGGATGACAAGGTGTAGTTGAAAATCGACCGCAAAAACTGAATGTGCCTACACTTACACTTACAAAAGGGTATGTTAGCTGTGTGAGGCAGTGTGTAGGGTATTATTCAGGCTACCCTATAATCATTGCATCAAGTATGGTCGTTTGCAAAAAGCATAGCATACTTTTCTGCGCTGTTAGTAAATCTATTTGCCTATTTATTTGTATAGCCCAACTGCATTTTAAAAGGTTTTATACCAAAAGAGGGTCACCCTTTTTAGGGTTACCAAAATACACTGCCTCGCTATACCCTGCCTGCATTTAAATTAGCACTAAAACCCAACGTGTTGCAGCCCTTCTAAATGTTTCTAAAAAACCATTGCCTACTTTTCAGCGCTACCAATTTATTTTTACAATAATTCCATGCCTAATTAATGCAGTCGCTTAAAGCGACAGAATTATTTGTTTATTGCATATATCTGCAATTTTTTCCAGCATTTAATTTATTGATGGATTTTATTGTATATTGCTCTCTCTCTCTCTCTCTCTCTCTCTTTTTAACCCGTTTTATTTACTGTTTTTTTTTTTTTTTGGGTTTTTTTGTTGCCAATTTCGTTTGTAGCCACAGTTTAATCTATGTTATTGTTGTTGTTGTTGCTCAGGCCTGCCACCTAATCGTTTTGTGTGATTTTATGCGGTTGCATTGGGGCGCACCACACAATCTAGCAGCAACCCAGGAAGCACACCCTGCCTCCCCCCTCTTTTGTTGCATGTGTTGCTATCTGATTTGCCTCAAGTGTTTAAGCCAAAAAATAAATGGGAAAAAACTGATGATGTATAAAGGATGATCAAGTGGGGGGATGGGGGTTTGGTTTGGAGGCGACTCTATACTTACTCTGACAATTGCCGATCGGTGGCATGCGGAAGCCGGAGAGTGGATCCGTGGAGAAGTGGAACGGTCGCTGGCCAAAGGCGAAGTGAAACTGTTGTTGTTGCCCTAAAAGGGATAGCACTAAGTTTTTTTCAGTTTTAATTATCTGTTCTTAACTTAATGTTTTGCATTTTGAAAGGGTGAAAGGTTATAGAGGAGTGAGTGTGCGTGAGTGTGGGTGTGAGTGAGTGAGTGTACTCATTCATTAGATTCAACTATTGTCATGTTTAACAATGCCAGCAGAACTTTAACAGCGCTGTCTCTCTCTCTATCTGCCTCTGCCTGTTTCTCCCTATTTCCCTCTCTCCTTCTCTCTCGCTGGACTAATCGTTGTCTCCCTTGCGCCAGTTGCAGTTTTACGGCAGATTGTATTCATTATAAAATAATAACCTTTTGTCTGACGTTGGTGGCGGCAGCTTAAACCCAACTGCTATTTGTCTCGCTCTGTCTCTCTCTACCCCTCTATGTCTGTCTCTATCTGCCTCTCTCTGTGTGTGTGCATACCGCAGAAAACTGTGCTTTCTCTCCCTCTCTCTCTGCCTCGAGCCGCACAGAGTTGCAGCAGATAAATCATGCCATGGATTGAATTGTTGCCCTTCGGACCCGGCAGATTACACTGCCAGAGCAGCAGCAGCCGCAACAGTAGCAACAGCAACTGCTCTCTCTGTCTCTCTCTCTCTCTCTCTCTATCTCTCTCGCTCTGCCCCTCTTCACGCTACGCCCCTGCACAGTCTGAGCTGAAGCGCCTTAACATATGCAAAGTAAAATATTTGCATGCTTATAAATATGCATTTGCAGCTGCTAAACTAGGAGAGTCGACTGCATATTGAACAAAGTGTGCTCTCTATGTGTGTGTGTGTGTGTGTGTGAGAGAGAGAGACACTTGTGTGTGTGTGCGTGTGTGTGTGCCTGGGGCTTTAATAAAGTCTCATTCATTGTTGTAATTGCTGCAGTGAAAATTAATATATTTGCTTGAGTCTCCATCTATGCGTAACTGTGTGTGTGTGTGTCTCTGCCTCTGTGTGTGTGTGTGTGTGTGTGTGTGCTTGTTGGCCATTGGCCAGCGCAAAGAAAAACAGTTAGTCTGTCTATACTTACTGGTCTTGGAACGTGGCTCACGCGGCCCATCGACAGTCACTTTGATCGCCTTGTTGTAGGTGGCAATGTGTGGGGGATTCGTTGACACGGTGATGGTTAACGTGAAGCTCTTCCCTGTAAGCAAGAAAGAGAGAGAGAAGGCGGAGAGTGTGAGTGAGACAGTGGTTAACAAATTTATGACTTGTTGTGCACAACAACCCCGGGCAACGAGGAGAGAATGTGCCCCAAACACGCGCGCCACATTTATGGCCCATGCGAAGCCTCAAAACATCGGTCGATTGTCACATCGTAAAGGGCCAAAGCGATTTGTTGACTATAAAATAATAATAATCATGTAGCACAACTATAATACTATACATATGGTAGGTATATGGGCTAATGGGACTAGTAGAGCGCGTGTCAGGCAACTATCTAGGCCTGAGACTGAGACTATTGATTTCAGTTTTGGCCAAGGAATGAGCTAGCACAGCTGGTACAGCTGACTGTGGTCTAAAATACGCTACCAGTATTGCAAATGGGGCCTGAATTAGGGTAGAAATAGCTGCCTGTCTGTATGAACCTCTTGATCTCGGCAACTAAAAAAGCTAGCTAGATCAAATTTGGCATGCAGCTAGTTTTATGCCTCAAACAGCTCAAGCTATTTTTAAATTTTGTATATCAAGCTTACCGTTTGCGTAAAACCATATTTAAACTTGCAATACGATTATCTGACATACTATTAAAGTCTAGACTTTCTGCTTTGGCATATGTATAGCTGCACTTAAGATAAACACATGCACAAAATTTTATTTCAATTGCTTTATAAACACACCTTAAATTTCACAATCAAGTAAGTAAGAGTTCATTAGAAACTTAAGGCAAAGTGAGAAGAGTTCAGGTTTTTGCCTATTTGGAAGACCCTGCCAGACCCTGACTAATTTATCATGCATCAGTTTTGTACAGTTGCTGCCTACAGCGCCTTCCACAAAAGTGTCGCCATTTAAAGAATTAATTACAATTCAAACTCATTGTCTGCAACACATGCCTATCTCTCTCTCTCTCTCTCTCTCACTCTCACACACACGTGTGCTTGGGTTTGGGTGTAGCCAAGATTTATTTCATTTGTGCCACACAGTTTTCTTTTAATTAACTTGTTATGCCCCCCCAACCTAACCCCTCGGCGCTGTCTTCTTTTTTGGCATTGTCAAGTGTTGCCAGGCCCACGCTGAATTCTTTGCTGCGATTCAATTAAAAGCATTTCTTCTCGCTCCCCGCTCAACAAACTGCCAAAACTGTCGCCCCCAGTCACCACGGTCACAGCACTCTCTCCTCCCCCCTTCCCTCTCCACTCCCCTGTCATCTAACGTCTTTTAGCACTTGAGCCGTAGCCTGGGCGCCCTTTTTTGGCTGCCTGTCTATGGCAACGGGGCGTATGTGCAACGTCTTGCAAGTGTTTCGACGCCGCCGCCGTTTGCTTTTTAAGTTGACAAACAAAGCGTAAATCATTTCGGCACACACAACAATAAACCGCCAAGGCACACACACACACACAGGCTTACACATGTTGCTGGCACACTCCACTGAGTTCCATCCCATCCCATCCCATCCCATCCCATCTCAGCTCATCTCACACATCTTTCCCCCTGCCTGGCGTGATATAAAAAATGAACTTCGTCTTGAGTCTGTTTGCACTCGCTTCAAGTGGCATTTTGTCTTTTTGCTTTCTTCTCTTCTCTTTCTTCCCTATGCCTGTCTATTTCTCTGTCCGTTTGTTCTATCTCCCTCCTTCTCCTTCTTTCTGCTGCAAAATGCTTTTTAATGCCTTATTCGTTGACACTTTGTCCTGATTGCCATCAAGTGAGTTCATTGTTGCGATATTTTTTGTCGGTGATTTTTACTGGGAAATTCCCTTTCTTAAGAATGAGTAGGTGTATAAGGTCCTTGAGTAGTTCGAAACGAAGTTTGAATGGATTTGTAATCGTAGAAAACTATAGAGCATATGTTGTAGTCGAGAAAGATGAGCAGCTTGCTTGTCACTTGGAAATGGACTGGGTTAGACAGTCAGGGAAGGCTTGGAAGGTTTTTAAGTGGACTATAGTAAAGTTTGATTGGTCTTATAAGCATAGAAAACTATAAGGAATAGGTTGAGACTTAAGAGAGATAGTAAACTGGCTGGAAACTTTAGAACAGAAAGGGATAGACAGTCAGCAATTGGGATCTAGAGTTTCATCAGTTTCTGCAGTAGTTTAAGATTTATTAGTGAAGTTTTACCGGGTTTGTAAAAGACAAAAAATTATATAGAATTTTTTAAGGTCATCATGGTATATACAGCTAGCTTGTAACATGATAATAAAATAAAATAATCAAGTTAAATGGAAGAAAACTATATTGAATGCTTGAAAGTTCTGAGAGTCTTGAAATTCCCATGTAACTTGGAAACAAATTGAGATCAAGTAAAGATCCTTTAAAAAATATACTTATTGTTTTAAAAATTAGAAAATTCTTTATAAAATAAAGGATACAACTATATACATTATATTACTCAAGTCTTTCTAAACTCAATCTACAAGTTTCATGATGCTGCCTTACTTGATGGCCGGAATACACTCAATCTATTGAGTTAATTGCAGTTTTCCCTGCATTTTAAAGCCTAAAGCGCAAATCTATTAAAATATATGTAAGATCTTTAAGTATAAAAGAGAGATATATCATATTTGCGTAGTGCACTCAGTCAGGGCAACTGTCAGTTGCGATTTATCTGGCATCGATGGCAGCGAGACGGACGCATAAATCAACAAATATGGCAGGCAAACAACAGGCAGGCAGAATGAATGAATGACAAAGAAGACGAGAGAGAAGAGAAAAGAAATCAAGCTGAAGGAAAACAAAATTTCAAAAAGAAAAGAAAGGAGGGGGGCGTGGCATGGGTAAACCGAATAAGCCACAAAATGCGTTTTGCTCTCGGGCGACTTACTGGCCGGATTAGAAGGCTCACAAAGCTTTCAAGGGCTTAGTGTGTGTGTGAGTGTGTGTGTGTGTACAGGTAAAGAGCAAAAAATAAACAGAGGAGTGCGTGTGTGTGTGTGTGCGTGCTGCATATGACAAACGGTGCAAATATTTGCCCAAAAATAAACGAGCTCAAAAATTTAATTGCAAATAATCCGCAAATTGTAAATTTCAAGCCACGAAAACGATTATGCGACCAGGCTGTGTGTGTGTAGAGAATGTGTGTGTGTGTGTGAATGCGTGTGTGTGTGAATGCGTGTGTGTGTGAAGCATGTGTGCTGCTTGTGATTTGTGAGACTTCCACAAGTATTGACAGAAAGACAGCAATGGCGGCAGGCAGGGCAGGAGCTGCATGTGGCCTACTCCACTTTGTCTTGCCTTTGCCACACACACACAACACACACACACACACCGCACACCCCTTGCCCCATTCATACACCCACCCACCCACACACACCCCCAACACACGCACGACACGTGTGTGCGTTTGTATGTCTTTCATTACCCAATTGATTTATGACGCTTGTTCTGTAAATTGCCAAGGATTTGCAGCAAGGATTTCAGTTATTTGTCAACAGCTTTGATTTTAATGTCGCCTACGTCTTGGCCCCCTCTCTCTTCCCTCTCCCTCCTCCGTCCCACCCAACTTTCCCCCCCTGATTTTCACACAGCTTAAACACGCAGCTCGTATCAGCTCATCATAACTGCAAATGGAGCAATTTACTGCCTCAGTGAGTCTCGCCTGTTGCTTTCCTTGGGTAACTGAGCTGTCTTGGCCTGCCCTTTTTTCCTTTTCTTTTCCTGCCTTTCCACGCTTTTCCTGCCTTTTTACAGTCGACCCCCCAAAAAAAGGAAACCCCAAAGTAAACGCTTCGCTCGACATTTTTAACACGACAACAAAAAAGCACAAATTGTACACAATTTTTCGAGGGTCGTTCGAGGGGTTAAAGCAAAGAGAGGGGGCTGCGAGGGGGCGTGGCTGCTTAGTCAAGGTGTCAGTTTGTAAAAGTTTCCTTTTTTTTTTTGCTGTGTTGTGTTTAGACACGTCTTTGGGTGTTGCCTTTTTGAGCCTCAGCGCGACGACGAAGACGACGTCGACTTTTGCCTTGGCATTTGTCTTTGAGGCGGCTGCCAGCAACCCGCAGACGTACACAGAGTTGTAACCCATGCTGTACCCTGTGCTGTACCCCGTGTCCTAGCTCGTAGCGTACCCAAACCCCTCGACAGTGTGTCCTAGCCCATGGCGTACCCAAACCCCTCGAGCGTGCGTCCTAGTCTAGACTCGGGCTGTAACCAGTGACATTGCTGGAGCTGCCAGTTTCTTCCTTTCTTCTCCTTCTCTGTCTTTTTATTTATATTTTGCTGCTTTTGCTTTCTTTTCACTTTCGATTGTTTAACTTGCTGGCAGGGCAGAACTGAGGCAGGGTAGAACTGGAGCTCTAGGGGTTTGAAGCTCGGTGGGTTAGACCTCGCTGGGTTTGACTTGCTTCAGTTCATTTTGCGGCTGTCTTAAATGGCCTGAGAGAGTTGTGTAAATAAAAACATTAGCTTCTGCCCTACCCCTCCCCTTCAAACCATGTCCATGTGTGTGTGCTGGTGTGTGTGCCTGTGTGTGTGCGTGTGTGTGTGCGTTATGATGCGTTGATGTCGGAGTTATCGACGCTAAACGCAAAACTCTCGTAACAATCGCCAACTGGCACCGACAGCGCCCTTTCTGTATATGTGTGTGTGTGTGTGAGGGTGTGCGTGCATGTGCGTGAGTGTGCGTGCATGTGCATGGCACTTTGCTAATTAAAAGTGTAGCACAGTGCAGGGCGCAGGAGGGGACCAAATAAATCGATGCCCGGGTAATTAAATTGCATGACGCGCGCACACGATACCAAAAAAAGGAGAGGGGAAGGCAGGGGGGGAGGGGACGTCCAGCTAGGGGTTGCACAGCCAGTGTGTGTGTGTGTGTGTGTGTGTGTGTAGGCTGCGCTTTGCCATTGTAATTAGCAGGCGACAGCAGCAGCAGCGGCAGCGGCAGCTAAAACAAAATGGCGGCCCTGCAAGTCGCGTGCATAACGATTAACGCATCACGCATACGACATGTGGGCCGCAGCTTGCGATAAGAAAACCGTAGAAAGGCAAACCAAGGCCCTAAAAAACAATATGACAAAAAAGGAATGCTGGAGCAAATGAAACAAAAGGGGTAGCTCCTTTCTACACTCTCCTCTCTACACTCTCCTCTCAACACTCTCCTCTCTATACTCCTTTTCCTACACTCCTCTTTCTACACTTCTCTCTCTACTCTCCTTTCCTCACACTCCTCTCCCTACACTCTTTTTTCCTTCGCTTTTCCATTGCTGCCGCCGCTTGTCAAAACGAGCCGCACTGTGGCTCATGTTGCGCCACGAGAGGATTCGGCTGCGACATACGTAACCCTTCTGCCAGAACCCCCCCTCGATCTCCTCCTGGCTGAAGCCCCAAATGAATGGGAAATTTACAATTAAACGCCTCAATGCGAATTCGCTGGCAGCGTCTATTGACATGCTCCATGAATGAGAATGCAGGCAGGGAAGGGTGGAGGGGTAGAGGAATACAGGCAGGACAGCTGGACACATCCAACCCGGCTGCGGGTGTCCATGCTGACGCTGCTCTCTGACAGCGTTGCCGCAGTTAAAGCTTTGGTTTTTGCGGTTCTACCGCAGCGGATGCGTAAGCAACGCCTCCCCCCCTAGACCTAACTCCCGCCTTCTCTGTCTCTCTACCTCCTTCTCTGTCCCTCTGCCTACCTCCCTCCTTCTCTCCCTCTCTCTCTCTGCTTCGCCTGGCTTAGTCAGTGGTTTAGCTCTATATGCTTTATAGCCAAATATCTCTACGCCATTGATTCTCCAATCCAAGGGACACGAGTCCATTTCGCTTGACAGTTTATTAAACACTTTAAGATGCGCGGGGGGACAGGCAGGGTGCTACAGGCAGATCCAGGGGGGGAGGAGGTAAACGGAAAGCTTCGCCACTTGGGCTGCTAATGAACTGCTGACAATTTTGTGCAGCGCTTTACAAGCGGTTACAAAAGGATACACAGCAAAAAAAAAACGAAGAAAAGAAGACAAGAGAAGAGAAGAGGCAAAAGTGAAGGCAGTGCAAAAAGTGCCCGAATAATACGCATACAAGAGGGGGAAGCAGAGCAAAAGGGGGGACAGGCAGGGCGCACTCAAAACTTTTGCCACTCAGCGGCGACGACGTGAACGCGGACACGGACACGGACACGGACACGGATGCGGATGCGCAACATGGTGGACGGGGGCGATAATTGAACAAATTGTTTCGAGTGCATTTCGGCCACAAAGGAAAGACCCAACCCAACCCTATAGAGAGACAGAGAGAGAGAGAGAGAGAGAGAGAGAGAGACAGAGGACAGACCCGCGCTGACAATGTGCGAGAAGCACTTGAAAAACTTTTTCGGCCACGCAATTCTCTCTGACGGATTTCCCACATGGAAGGGAGAGAGAGAGACAAGGCGCGATAGAGTTAAAGACAAAGCAATGAGGCGTGTGCAAAGCTGTTGAGCTATTTGTAATACATATATCTATAGATATTTCGATATGGGTTTGAGGTACTATATATACGCAGGGAGTTAGGCAATTACAAGCATGAAAGATTTCAAAGGGATCTTCAAGTAGAAAGGTACTTCCATGAAGTAGTTTTAGAACTGCGAGAACTACAAAGCTAGTTGGACCCTCCATTTGATACTGATCAAGAATATACATACATATACGACTATATACAGTAGATACATCAGTAATGGAGCGCTACCTACATGTACGAGTACGCCAAGATCTAAGACTTCAGTTTGGATACGGTTAAGACCTTGAAGACTTTACTTTACACACTTTCCAAACTAGTCACACTAGATTGCCCACAAAGTCTAGTGAATTGTATAAGCCTTGCTTAACCTACACCTAAATTCTTTAAGCCTTTAGACAATTTGAGGTACGGTTAAGACATTTTAGAGCCTTTAACATAAGCACTTCAAATTGGTCACCCTAATTTCCCTAAAATTATAAATGAACTCTAGAAAAGTGTATTATTACCCTACCCCTAGTCTAAAACCAAGATTTGGGGTTTGGCTAAGACTTTTTGCTCTGACTTATGCAACTGGTCACCCTAATTCCCTTTAAAACCCTATACGTTTTTCCTAACCATATACGTTTTACTTAACCCTGAACATTCTGCTTAGCCAGCGATTAAGCTAGCAACTTCGCGTTTATTTGGGGTATGGTTTAGACCTCTAGGACCTTGTAGCACGTACTTTTCCAACTGGTCACCCTAATTTCTCCGCCAAGTTATACACACATCACATACGTTGCTTAACTAACTCTGAAACCATCAACAATCCTATTCTGGGTAGGGTTAAGACCTTTAGGACCCATACTTTCCAAGCTGGTCACCCTTATCTGCTTCAAAACCTTATACAAACCTAACCATAGGGCTTACTTAACCCTACACATTCTGCTTATCCAACATTAAAACTAGTATCTTCGCGCTTAGTTGGGGTATGGTCACCCTAATTTTCCCGCCAAGTTATACAGACATCACATACGCTGCTTAACTTACTCAGAAACCATCAACAAGCCTACTTCGGGTAGGGTTAAGACCTTTTGGAGCCTTCTACCCATACTTTCCAAGCTGGTCACCCTAATTCGCTTCAAAACCCTATATTTTGTACGTATCCTTATATTTTTTACTTATCCCTGCACATTCTGCTTAGCCAACATAAAAGCTAGAATCTTCGCGTCTAGTTGGGGCATGGTCACCCTAATTTTCCCGCCAAGTTATACAGACTTCAAAGACGCTGCTTAACTTACTCAGAAACCATGAACAAGCCAATTCCGGGTAGTGTTAAGACCTTTAAGACCCTTACCCCACCCATACTTCCCAAGCTGGTCACCCTAATTCCCCCCCACCCTTCTCTCGTACTCACCTCTGCCGCTGCGTCCCACAAAGCGCAGATCATTGAACTTGGCCACTTGATTCTTCATGACGGCGGTACAATTGCGCAGCTCGGCACAATAATTCTCATCGTTGCCAGCTCGCACCGTGACCATGGTGCCATCCATGATGTCGCCCAGGGAGACGACCTTGAAGGCCACCGGCAGCGTCTTGTTGGAGCGCCAATGCGGCGGCAGGACGGTGCAGACGAAGAGGGGGCTGCTGGTGCGGATCAGCTCGCCGGGATGTTCGGTGAGGAAGTCACCCAGGGTGCGTTCCGCTAGAATGTCTGAGGTCATCTTGGTGTAGGCCTCATTGAGCAGCTGGGCGGGTGTGGGTGGTGTGTTCTGTTCGGTGCTGTTGTTGTTGTTGTTGTTGCTGTTGCTACTCGAGTTGTTGTTGTTGTTGTTGTTGGCGGTGCCATTTGTGTTGCTGCTGTTGTTGTTGTTGCTGCTGCTGCTCGTGTTGTTGTTGTTGTTCGATGCATTGTTGTTGTTGTTGTTGTTGGCATTAGAAGCCGCCGTGTTGCTGCTGGTGGTGGTTAAATGCATCTTGCTGCTGCTGGTGTTGTTGTTGGTGTTGCTGGTGTTGTGACTGAGATTGTGGCTGTGATGGCTGTGTTGTTGCTGATGCTGCTGCTGTTGCTGCTGTTGCTGCTGCTGTTGCTGCTGCAGTGTGCTGCTGCTGCTGTAGTGGTTGCTGCTGTAGTGATGCAGTTGCTGCTCCACGTGCTGCTGCTGCTGCTGCTGCTGCAGCTGTTGCTGCTGTGTCAGATGATGCGGCTGCAGGTAATGATGCGAATAGAGCAACTGCTGCTGCTGCTGCTGCTCCGACGCCGACTCCTGCTCCTGCTCCTGCTCGAACTGCTCCAGATGTCCTTGAGCGTGAGCCTGCACTTTTTTTAATCGCACAATTTTGTCTAATTTGGAGAAACCCCTCAATGAACTAAGTAGACTCGTGCATCCAACACTTGGACAGCTGTGGAGAGAAGGAGAAGAAGGAGGAGAAGAGAAGGAAGTGATTAGAGCAAGAGATAAATATATATAAAGGGGAATAGTGAGAACTATCAGTTACCCAAACCCATTCAAGCTGAAGAAACCCATCGAATTCCCTTCTAAATAAATCCTTAAGTTATTTTGCAGCCTTATCCAACACTGCTTCATTGGGATCTATAACATTCACACTGCAGTTATGGAGCTTACGCTCCTGCAATGTGAAATTGAAGTGCGGGAAATTGACTTGAATTTCGTGCTGGCCATGAAATTTGAAGGGTCATCACGTTAATGTCTTTAAATCACAGTCAAACGGCATTTTACATGGCCGCACTAGGGTCCTGTCCAGCCCCATCCCAGCCTGCCCCATCCTAGCCTGCCCTGAACTGATTCTGGTCTCTGCTCTGTTGGCTATCCAAGTGTGCAGGCGAGGCCGGACAGCTCACATAAACACAAATCAATTGTCAACCACTCGACGGAGTATGCCATGTGGCACGTTGCACGTTGCACGTTGCACGTTGCAGCTTCGGCGGAACGCAATTTGCGTTGCACTTTTCAATTTCCTGGTGCGCGCATTGGGCAAAGGCGACACAGGACACCAGGCAGGGTAGGCACAGCCCGTCTGACTGGCTGTGGCATGCAACTATCCAAACGCAAATCTAGTCCTCATCCGCGTGGACACGATGCACAGCTTCACTCCACGGGGTGAGAGAGAGAGAGAGAGAGAGGAAGAGAGACCGTAGCTGTAACCAGTGTCAAAATGATTGTGGACTCACGGGTGAGAATTTGTGGTTTGATCCTTGCATATTTTGTCACTTGTCCTGGCGAGTCATCACTACTCACTACGCTCGTCTCGTCTGCAGTGCCTGAACCAGTGTCAGTTGGATGCCACGCCCACCATGCCATCAGCATCGTCATCAGTCAGTGCCAGTTTTTGTGCCGCACTCTTATCTAGCTCACGCACTGCAGCAGGGCGGGAGAGCAGTAGCATGTATGTAGTAGGGAAGCAGGGCTGGGTAGAGAGCAGCAGCAGCAGCAGGAGCAGGAGCAGGAGGCGTGGCATGTGTGGAGCGGGAGGCGTAGACTGACCGCATCCGCTGACCTTGTCGCCGGACTTGTCATTGTTGTTGGTCATGTAACAACTTTAAAATTCCTAGCTGCAGATTTCGACCCTCCCCCCTTCCTCCCTGTCTACCATGTCACCTTCCTCACCGATCCCACGCCAACTTCAGTTGACCGATAAAAATTACTTAAAAATGCCACAGCTCATGGGTTGACTTTTGGCCAACGAGCACAAAAAATGGCCAACAAAGGAGGCAACTGAAAAAAAATGCGGACAACACGCAGATTGCATATGGAAATGGCAAACACGAGGAGGAGAAGGAGAAGGAGGAGGTGGAGCAGGGGCGAGGCAAAGGGAAGTGCGCGAAAAAAGGAAATCGTGGCGAAAATCCAACGGAAGCCAAACGTGTCGGCGGCGCGTGGGCAGCCAAAGCAACAACAAAGAGAAACAACGCGAAAAACAGCAGCAAAGCAGGCAACAAAATGGACAAGCCGTGCCCATCCCTGCCCACCCCCAAGGGAGTTGGGTAAAGTGGGAGGGAGGAAGCGGGGCAGGGGTGTCACTTCACCATCTGCCATGGAACATGCGGCGGCATTTGCCATCCGCCGTTTCGCCATTTGCCATTTGCCTTTTATTGTAAATTTACTTTATAAAGGTTATTACCGACTCAACTGGGAGGGAGGGAGAGAGAGATAGGGGAGAGAGAGAGCGGGAGCGAGACGCGTCGCGTCGACCATGGGCAGAATGGGAGGACAATCCGGCAACAGTTGATTCGGGTCTTGTGCGGTATGTAATGACCTGCCCAATAGTCTGGCAACTGTGGACAGAACTGTACTTTTAACTGGAAAAATATATTTCAGACACTTTTCCAGGTGGGAAGTTTCTTAAAGAGTTATGTAGAAGAAGCTTCTAAATTATTGGACTGTTTTTAATTAACTCATTGAGTTCATAAGGCAATATATCTTTAGTAATTTCTAAAAATGTTTCCTTGGACTTCTGCACCTATTTTAAATATTTCATAGATAGGCAAAGAGTTTGATATGATATTTATATAGGTTTTTAAAGTTGTTATTTATTTATTTATATGGTCTTTATATTTTTTTCAAATTTTTAAAGTTGGTTTTTATTCATTTATTATTTTTTTTAGTTATACTTCTCGTTTTCTGATAATTTCAGTATTTCAAAGAAGTAAAAATACGTTATATATAATATGTAACTTTACTGGATAGATTATTATCAGCTTGTACGATTTATTCATTTTCAAAAGTCATTAAAAAGTAATTTTATTTCTTCTTATTTTACATTTATAATATGGTTATTATTTTTATCGACTTCTATAAAAGACTTCCAATATTTTCCCTAGTTTTTACTTAAGTTTTCGTTTTTGTTTTTTTTTTTAATTTTTCTGAACAATGAACTTCTCATAAATACATAATCAATTGACGAAAATGAGCATTATTTATTTTACAGTTTTACTGAATAATTAAAATAGGTTTTTTTTATATATTCTGATAGTATTTCTTGGGATAGTTCTCTCTTTCTTTATTACCGTAAATAAATGCAAATATTTGTATATCCTATAAGACTTTTCTGCACTGATCTCTCCCCTGGCAAAGCTGATTCCTCCACAGTCAACCCTCTCTCTCTCCTTCTCGCTCTCTCTGTCTTTCTCTCTCTCTTTCTCGCCCATTAATACAACAATTAACTTGCATCTCAAGCAGCACAGCTTGTTGTAATGAGAATCGCAGAGAAGCGCACCGCAACAGCTGTTCGAGCCGCACTTTATCGAGTTGCGGACAAAAGGCGAGAGCGTGAGAGAGCGAGAGTGGGAGAGAGAGAGAGAGCGAGAGGGCAAAAAGTCGCGGACAAACGCGCCATAATCCGCGCTTGCCGTCACCAGCGACGAAGGCGACAGAAGACGCCAACTGGGAAAACTGGACAAAAAAAAAAGAGATGGAAGAAGAGGGCAGTAGAAGGAAAAGGCGAGGGCTACGCGCGGTTTGTCACCTCGTTGTTTTTGCTGCTGCTATTGTTGTAATCGCTCTGCCCTCTCCCACTCCCACTCTCTCCCCCACTCTCTCCCTCACTCTTTCTCTCACTCTTTCTCCTTTTCTCTGTTTTTTTGCCGAGACTAGCGACGGTTTTTTTTCTCGCGCAGATTTAGTCGACTTGGGGCTAAATCAAAATTCATGGTTACGTTAAGGGACGACGGTATCAATAGCAGGCACACACACACACACACGAAGGGAAGTGGACAGCACACAGACAGGGAGAGGGAGAGGGTCGCACACGTGAGTTGGACGGTTTACACGCAAGTTTAACCCTTTGATGGCCCCACACACACATCTACAACATGTAAATTGTTTCAATTTGCGGCATTTGCCGTAAAGCTGCGCAATTTTCGACATGCCATGGATACTCCCAGAGTGTGTGTGTGTGAGTCCTTGTGTGTGTGTATGTGTGTGTGTGTATTTTTTCATAGTTGTCCGTATACGTGTCCAGCTGTTGTGCTCCCACAGCGAGTGCTCGAGCTGAGTCCACGCACCGTACCCAAAATACTAAACTTGTTAAATGTTATGGCGATATATATATATATATATATATATATATATACCAGATATGTATGTGTGTGTGTGTGATAGAGAGAGAGAGAGAGAGTGTGTTGTGTTCTGTCTCATCTAAAACAGCTACTGACGGTGCTGCTGCTACTTTGATGTAGTTAAATTTTAATTGGACTTTGGGTTTTTATTCCCCGTCTGTGGTATTTCATCTATGCGTGTATGTGTGTGTGTGTGTGTGTGTGTGTCCAGCAGCATGTGTGGTCAGTCAAGCCAAAGGGGGAAGGGGCAGGGTGTTCTATGTTAGAGAGACAGAGACTATTATGGTATTTGAAAATTTAACATATTATGTTAACACATGCCCCGATCCAAGTGCAATCTGTGTGTGTTTGTGTGTGTGCAAACAACAGAGCGTGTACACAACACTAGATTTACAGTGTTGGTGAACGACAAAAATGTTAGCTTTGTTTGGGTATTTAAAGTGCTTGAGGTATTTAAAGTGGGATAAAGGAAAGAGATGTTGGAAGGGAATAAGGGATTGCTGGGGACACGTTGACTTTAAAGCGAGTTGCTTTTGATATAACTGTGAGCAGAGAAACTGATCCGTTCCTAGTCTGTTTCAATCCTTGGACTCTATCTCTCTTTATCACTTCCTCTATCTTTATGTTTTCCTATCTCTTTCTTTGCTTCTTTTACTCTTTCTTACTCTGTCTTTTTTCTTGACGCTCTCACTGACGATTCAACTCATATTATGATTCTACTCCTGTCACTGTCTCCTACTCTTTCTCACACATCCGCTTGTCATTGTCTTTCTATACCTTCCGTTCGCTCCTTATCATTTAATTCATCTCACTCTATCATCTTCTTCTTTTCGCCCCCTCAGGATCTTCTTCTGTTTTCGCTTCTCGGAAGGGATCTCTTCAGGCTCTTCTTGACCTCTTTCCATCTTACCATATTTGTTTTCCTTCTCGATCCCTTTTAGACTTCTCTTCTTAGACTTCCTATCCTTGCTCCTTAATCGATCCCTTTTTATTGGTTTTCTCCTTCACCTATTCCCAACCTCTTCTCCGTCTTTTTCTTTCCTTTCTGTCTCAGTAGCTTCTCTTCTGTTTCTTTTTAAATTCTTCTATTTTGTAATTCGTTCTGTTTTAGATTTCTTTCATTGTATCGAGCTCCATTTCTTCCGTTTCCTCATCACTTATATCCCTGTTCCTCCCTTAATCCTCCCATAATGTTTCCATCTTTTCTCGAATACTCTGCTCTTTCTTATTTATAGTCCTCTTTCTCTATCTGCCCCTAACTCTCCCTCTCAGTTGTTTCTTTCCCGTTTCTTTATTTCTCTTTCCTATTCCTCTCTCTCTTTCCCTCTTTATCATTTACAACATTAATAGCCACAAGCTAGTTTGATCTCTGCTGAATTTGCTATTTCATTATCGAGCTTAATCCTGCTCTCTTCTTCTCTTCTCTCCTCTCCTCTCTCTTTCCATTCTGGCGACCTTGTCTGGCTTTTCCTTTTCAGGCCTCTAAATTAACAACATTTGCTACTAACTAACAGCAAATTAAGCCATACATTGTTTATAAATGCTCAAGTGAGCCCGGTTGGCCAGCTCCAGCTCCAGCAGGAGAGAGAGAGAGAGAGAGAGAGGAAGAAAGAGTGGGGTAGAGCGAGTATACGCACTGTAGTCCGGAGTCAGGAGCAGAGGATTCGCTTTAATGCCTAAATCAACTAACTTTGCGGGCAGCAAACTTATTTCCGGCATGCCGAGAACATTTCCCAGACTTCAACACACGCACAGAGAGACACACACACAGGGACACACACACACACAGGGACACACACAGAGACCGAGATCAGGAGGCAGAGAGAAGATACCAAATTCAACCATAAATTGATACAGTAACACGCCTCAGAGTCACGCAGCAATGCAGCAAAAAAGGGACTTGTGCTGCATCGTCCTCGTCGTCCTCGACGATGCAGTGCAATGCATCGCAATGCAATCCGGAAGGATGAGCCTGCGTTGGCACATCTCCCTCCCAGCTCCTCCCCTGCCCGCTCGTCTGGCCAGAAAACCAAAAACGAGCAACCAACAATCCCAAGTTTTCGGTCAACTTTGGGCCAAAACAATGCTCCCTCTGTCCTGGCAGGCAGGCAGGCAGCAGGCGCCAACCACCACGTAACCACCAGACCGCCGTCAGTGCACCCTGCTCCTGCTCCCTGCTCTCTCCTGCTCCCTCCTGCTCCCTCCTTCTCTCTTCTGCTTCCCAGCTGCACTGGCAAGTCGAGGCACGCATCTTTTGTGACTCGTCCTCATCCTTGATTTTCGGGGGGGATACACTGTGCTCGGCCTGCATTAATAACGTGCAGCAGCGGCACACGTTCTGCCCTGGCTGCATGTGTATCCTGTGCGTGCGTGCCTGCCTCAGCCCCAGCCCCTGTCCCTGTCCCACTCCTGGAAAGCAACTGCTGCTGCTGCTGCCTCTGGAGTTGGACTTTCTCTGGTCAATTCGCGGTTTTGCTTGTCACTTAGCCGACGCATTGCCCAGCGGCTGCCCCGTTGTCCATTTGATAAACGACGAAGAAACAAAACGATGCCAAACGAGAAGCCATCACACGAAGTGCTCACCCACTCCCCGTCCCACTCCCACTCTCAGTCGCCATCCCTTTGCACCACGGGGCGACAATGTGACGACATTCAGTGTCCATTGAATTATCTGACCGAGGTGTCTAGGGGCGTCACCTCTGACGGACTCACTTGGCCGAGACTGCAGGCAGGCCTAAAGAGCCGGTGATGAAGCATGTGTACAAACAAATTTTTGCATCCGGATGGGCAACGCACAACGACGCTGACTAACTTGATGTGTGTGTGTGTGAGAGGGAGAGAGAGAGTGGGAGAGAGAGATCTTGGGCATGCCTAGGGAAAGTGCTTGAAAGCGAGGTTGTTTTAGGGTTAACAAGTAGATGGAATATGGGTAGGGTGTGTAGATCTATTCAGTTTAAGCAGGTTGCAACTGATTATGATAGTATATGTAGAGAAAGACGGAGCAAGAGAGTAAAGACTGAATAGGTCGAAGAAGTTAGCGACCTATTTTGAATTTCTTTTGAATCTATTTATTTAAGTTTTGGATTAAAATAATCGGGGAGATGGAATTGAAGTCAAGTGAAGAAAATAGTAGTTGAATAGGGATCTATCTCGACTAGGCTGCGATGGTATACAGAACGAGAGAGCGAGAGAGAGTGAGAGACAAACGACCTATTTAGTTAAAGGTAGCGACCTATTCAGTTGAAAAAGCTAGCAACCTATTTCAAAGTTGAAGGTAGTAACTGATTAAGGATCTTATTCGATAATGCTATAGACTATAGTTATAATACTTTAGGCTTAACAGGTATACAGGGGGAGTATAGACCTATTCAGCTGTAGAATTTAGCAACCTAGGGGAAATGAAGACCTATTCATTTGAATAAGAAAGCAATCTTTTTCGCATTTATTTTTTATCTATTTCGATTACGTTTTTGATTACAGTTTTAATTTTAGAGTTATCAGGAATATCCATATAAAGAAGAAACTTATTTGGAGATTCTAATTCAATTAGGTTTCTTTTGAGATTTCGGCTTATACAGATTGCTCAAGTTTCCTTAGGAATCCTTCTTGAGATAAACCCAACTACTTTCAGCCTTAGAAACAGGTCCTATCTAGAACACTACAATAGTACAGCTTTAGCAACATATTACTTAAAGAAATATGTATAATAATATCAAGAGATTTGTTTTCGTACAATCTTTCAAATTCGCATCTCGAAAACCCCTCAAAAATTCTTTATAAAAATTAAAAAATTTCCAATTCTGTTCAACATTCTTTGTAAAGCTTAATGATTTTCAGATTTTTATAATCAGCTACATTATCTCTTGCTCTCTCTCTCTCTCTCTCTCTCTCTCTCTTTCTTTCTTTCTCTCTATCTGTAGAGCACCTTCTAGATCTGTGTAGAGCATTATGCTTTCGTTGTGAGAGATCTGAGAGAGGGAGGGAGAGAGAGGGAGAGAGAGACAGAGAGGGAGAGAGTTCTGGGGTCTCTGTGGCTGAATCTACGTAGTTCTTTGTGTGATTTGTAGGATTTAAGTGGCGTAATAAGTCTGGATTGTTGTCGTCGAGTGCGTGCTGCCTCTCTCTGTGTGTATGTGTGTGTGTGTGTGGGTGTGTATGTGTCCCTGTGTGTGTGGTTGTGCCTCTGCCAGAGACGTAGACTTGTTTGTTTGCCCGTTCGCCCGCAGTTTGCTTTGGCTTTTGCTTTTAAGCCTTGTTGCCCCTGCAGCTGCCCCTGCTCCTGCTGCTGCCCTTGCACTTGCAGCACTTTGCAACACTTGCTGGGGGACACGCCAGAGTTGCCAAAGTTGCCGGAGCAGGCGTTTAACATTTTTGAGGCTTGATTGGATTTTACACAGGCCTCTGCATAAAGTGAAAAATTGCATTTTGAGCAGCTGCCTCTGTTGCTGCTGCAGTTGCTGCTGCTGCTGTTGTTGCCACCGATGTTGCAGTTGCAGCTAAGCTTGTTGTTGCTGCTGTTGTTGTTGCTGCTGCTGTTGTTGTTGTTTCTACTGTTGATAAAGTCGGCTTTGGTTTGGTTTGGTTTGGTTTCATTTGGTTTTGCTGGTCAGCCAGCCTGCGGCTGTCTGTTATTTTGAAATACTCGTTGAGTGGCTCGTTTGCGGTGAGCATGCATGTGGCTAGGCAACCCTGGCCCAGTCCTGTACCTGCACCTAACCAAAAATGTAGCTGCCTCTCTCTCTCTCTCTCGCTTGCTGTGCTCATTTTTCTAACGCATTTTAAGCGGTCTACACACACACAGAGAGAGAGAGAGACGACACATCAGGGGGCGTGGGCTGACACGCCCATTAACAGTTTATTAGCACCTCAAGCCGCCCCCGTATGCAGTCAAGTGTGCCATGCCACGCCCCCCGCCCACCCACTGTCTGTCTGCCGTAAGGGGGAGTGTCTCTTTCTCTCTGTGTGTAAGTGCAATATTGCATTTCTACGGCAATTAAAATGAATTTTCCGGTTACTTGACACATAACATAATTTGCATTTCCGGCGCCTGGCACGACACAGCACTCATCCCTTAGTCTGCCCTCCCATCTGCCACGCCTCCCCCCATGTCTTACTTCTTTGCCACACTTGATGGGGCTCGTCCTGGGGCTTTAGATTGTTTAAATGCATAAATGATGCCACGACTGCAGCCTCAACTGCAACGATAGCAGCAGCAGCAGCAGCAGCAGCAACGTTGGCAACCGCAGACGCATGCAACCCTCGAAGGTGTTGCCACCCTGCCCTATGGCAACCCTGTCTGTCTCTGTGTGTGTGTTGTGACACTGCGTCTGTCTCGCTGTCACCTTCAGACAACACTAGACAACCAACTTCGAGTTATGAGTCAATCTGTCATCGCATTTAAAAAGACTTCACTTTTTTACTTGGGTCAATACGATACAAAGTACCGCAAATCATGACTCCGCAATTTTGCGTTACTTTTGCGGTGTTCAAACAAATAAATCGCATTCATTTATCGATATGTGTTATCCCACTTTGAAGTTAAAATTTAACTATCTCGTATCTCAAGTTTAAAACATTTTACTGACGCAGTTACTTATACAGAAGTGAAGGTAGGTCGGATTTATTTATCATATTGAATGATATAAATTATAGTTATTTTTATTTGCCTTCAAGATGCCTCAACTCAACCTACCTGCATTCCGCTATATTAACCATACTAGTCTGTCAAAATTTCTTGTTGAAAATGAACATATCTTTAAATATTTTATATATTAACCTTACTATTCTGCCAAAATTGCTTGTAGAAAATGTTCATATCTTTAAATATCTATATCCATTTAAGTAAGAACTTTACCAATTAAATTTGTATGCTATCTGCTATATATTATAAGCTTAAAATTTTTTTAAATTTGTTTAAGTTTCTCCTGATATGGAATCAACAATGTTAAAAGCAAATTAAATTGTCAAAAATTTTTAATTCATTTTTGTGACAAGTAAGAGATGAATGGAAAGAAATTGTCTTATCCTACTCATCCTAATAATATAAGCTGAATGCGTTCAAACCCTTCGTAAACCAGAAAAAAATCTTAATTTTTTTTTTTATAAATTTATTTTCTTAAATTTGTAAGTGTTTTAGGTTTTAATTATCAACTTGGAAATAATCCTAATTGCGCTCATATTATGTTCTTCTTACCTTAAAAATAAATCCCAATAAACACACTCTTATGCGTATAATAATAAATAACTAAAACTTCCACTGACTGCGTATGCTTTAAGCTAAGCCGCAACCCTGTAGCTGAGTGTAGACTTATTATGCATGTTGTCACCAATGTCAGATGCAACTCTCTCCAACTCTTTCTCTCTCTCTCTCTCTCTCTCTCATCCTCTCTCTTTCCCTCCTGCAAAATTCCCTATCTTACCTCGCCATACTTCTCTAATTCCTTTGGTCGTTCAGTCAGGCAGCTCCGCCCCCCAATTGACATGCCAGAAAGGGGTGGGGGAGAGGGAGGAGGAGTACAGGACGACACACTCCTTGCGAGTTTGTCCAAATCACCGAGTTTAACAAATTAAATGACTTCTAGTGCGTACATTGTTTTGACACGGATGTCCCCAGCAATCCGTTGCATGCACACACACTCCGCCCCTCCCCCTCCCCCTCCCCTTCCTATCCCCTCCCCGCCCATGACAGAGTGTGGGCAGCGTCTGGACTTTGGCAAATTCCTGTTGATTGCACGACACTTGGGTGGCAGTACCCCAGCTCCAGTTCCAGTTCCAGCAGCTCACCCAATCCCTCCCAGTTCCACCTGCAATGTGAAGCATTTGACAGAGCGGCAAATGCCCGATGCAGCACACACACACACTCGCACACACTCACACACACACCGCAGACCACCATCATTGAGATTGGCATTGGGTTTGGGGTCTGCACTGGAGCTGAGGCTTGTTATGGCATAGAGGGAGGAGGCGGAAGGCAGGAGGCGGGCAGGGCAGGGCAGGGCAGGGCAGCCCGTGTCCTGACGCGTTGTCAAACACACAGTCAACGTGTTGGCGGGCATGCAGCATGACTTTAATCATATATAGCACATATATAGCACATATAGAGATAGTGCCAGAATTCAGCTAGAGATCGAGGCGGGACCACCCAAAGACTCGAGATGCGGCTGCCTTTGATACAACGCATCCATATTTTGTTTTTATGGCGTTTGTCTTGCGCCTTTTCATTTTTATGTCTTTATAAATACACAAGGCGCGGGGGGGGGGAGGGGCGGAGCGAGTGCCATGAATCATGATGAGTATATTCATACGCGACTCGCTGCTCATTTGTTTATGGCAATTAAATTTCATTTTACAACAGCAGCAAAAAAGGAGATACAAACAAAAAATGCAGTTTTCCTGTCTCTACCAAAGATCAAATTCACAGGGTGTGCTCGGGTGTGTGTGCGAGTGTGTGTGTGTGCGGGTGTGTGTGCTGGTGTGGTGTGCCAGCTTATAATTATGTTTGTTTTGTTTAACAATTGTTTTATGTTCCCTTTTTTGTTTGAGGGGAAATGCGATACAATGAATGAATTGCACTAGAAATATGCGGGATCTATGTAAATAGTAGAACAGCGTTTCGTATATCTGGAAAACTGGGCAGCTATGCAATGTTATGGATAGTGCAATTAGTAAGGTAGAAAAAAGGTTGTTTTTTTTCTATAAATTTCTAAGCACATAAAGGTATTTTGTGCATTGAAAAATCTGAAATTTAATGCACAAACTTGTTTTTATGTCGTCTATGGTCACCCTAATAAACAACTGCATATTACTGTTCAATTCAGAATGATTGCTTTCCATTTTAAGGTAGCGTGGTTTAATAAAGTACAATTAGCTGATTCTATAGTATTTTTTATACAATTTAAGTCATGTATGGTCACTCTAATAAACAACTGCATATTAATATTTAATTTAGAATGATTTCTTTCTATTTAAGAGTAGCATGCTTAACTAATGTAAAATCTGCAGATTCCATAGTACTTTTTTATATAATTTAAGCCATATATGGTCACTCTAAAAATCAAATAAATATAACACGGACAAAACACAAGAATTAATCTTACTTGCACTTCCTTTCAATACTATGCAAAGCGTATGTAAATTCTTCACATTCTATAGGGTTTTTTTTCAATTTAATTTACATTTATGGTCACTCTAATCACTAATACAATTAACAGTAGCTAACACAAGCTTTAACTAGCCAAAATATACTGTTTCTTATATTTTCTTTCTCATAACACTCACCTCACTTTCTATAGTATAATTCTGTTATTTATTTTTGTAGTATTTTATATAGTAAAATCGGCACTTAGCCCACATATCATAGCACATTCCATAATAACTTCAAATTAACCCACTTTTGTGAGAATTCTTTTCGTTTATTAAAGTTAAAAAAAAATACTTAAAAATTTGTTGCAAACTCTTGTTTTTTTGTATTATTCACTTTTTGGCAGCCAAACTATTTGCATTAACACTTGAGTCCGCACTTGTTTTTGTTTAACGGTATTTGCAGTATTTTTTTTAAGTATTTTTTTGCGGTATTTATGTGTTTATTTTTTTATTTATTTTTTTTTTGTATTTATTTTTGTTGTTGTCTACGACATTGTTTGGGTGCCACCGCAGCTGCAACGCGTCGCGCGTGTCTAAAACTGAATTATGCCTGCTGAGTGGGTGTGTGTGCGTGTGTGTGTTGTGACTGACCGGCCACACACACACACCAACACACGCACACGTGTTGTTATTGTTGCCATTTGAGTTGCTGCCGAGTCAAGTTGCCGCTGCTTGGCTTGAGTTGCATGTGGCAAGTGCTCAAAATGCCAAACAAAATTTCATTGGATCCCGCTATAAATTACACACAAGCAGACACACACACACACACACACACACACACACACACACACACACACACACACACACAGCTACATGTGTGTAGGTGTGAGTCTGCTTGGCAGCATCGTTTACATTTTCTCGTCGACGTTTCCCTTTGATGCTGAGTTTAGCATTTTTTTATGACTTTTTCCTTTTTTTATACATATGTCTAGTATTTGTGTGTGTGTGTGATCTGCTTTGTAATTTGTCGAGCACTCGAAGCACTCATAGAAACTCACTCAACTCGCTTAGACTCACAGCAGCTCACTCACTCATTCACTCGACTCGCCTCGTCTCGACTCACGTCTCTCAATTAGCAAATTACGTTTGCCCCCACACACTCACACACTCACACTCACATGCTCCGCAATATTCATACACTCACTCGCACACTCATTGCACTCACATTTTCACTCCAGGCAAGGGTTGCAAAATTTGACTCAACTCAAATTTTTGGCGCTGCCATTGGACTCCGCCCCCCGTCGCAGGCGACCCCAAAAATTGCAGCTGCAGTTGCGCTCTCAGCGAGCGCACGTGTGTGTGTGTGCGAGTGTGTGTGTGTGTGTGGTCAGTTGTATTTTTATTTTTATTTTTATTTTTTAGGGGGGGCTGCCCCGCCTCGTTATATATTTTTGCGGCTGAGATTTTATTATTATTTTGCGTATGTTTTGTGCTGCATTTCGTTTTGTATTTGCAAATCACGTTGAGTCCCCTTTGCAACGCCCCCCGCCCCCGCTCGAGCACATCGGCAACTGCGCCACAAATGCCGCCCACAGCATTTTGCGGTGTGTGTGTGTGTGTGCCCCAGAGAGCCCAACAAGCAAAAAAGGGGCAGGCAGGCAGAGACCCCCCTGCTCCCCGCCCCTGTGGTGCGTTGCGGTGCACCCGGTCGAGCCAAAACCGGTGCCAACATTTTTGTGTGCAATTTTTAGTTAAATTATTTTTACACCCCCACACACGCACGCCCATGCACACACGAACACACACACACAGAAAAAAAATTTGTCGGCACGCAAATTCGATGCCATTTTCTATTTTAGGCGCAGGCAAGACCTGTCTGTGTGTGTGTGCGTGTGTGTGTGTTGCACTTTTTGCCAACTGCAGTTGGGGTTTTTGTTGCTGCTGCTGCTGCTGCACCAAAGTGGCAAGTGCAGATTTGAAGTTATTACCAAAAACTAACCAACGTTTTGTGGGTTTGAAGTTGTGTGGAATAATATTGGTAGACCTAAAAAGCCTTTGGCTTTGCAATTGTTGTTGCTGCTGCAGCTGCTGCTGCTGCTCTCGTAAATATTTTGTCGATTTTTGTGCCACACACACACGGACAGAGGCAGAGGCAGAGGCAGCAGTCTCTGCCACATTTTGTTGCACCTGGGAAAAACGTACCGAAGAAAATTCCTCACTTTTCGCACACTGGGAAATGCAACAGTTTTACTTTATTTTAAATACCGTTAGCTGGCAATAGACCACATTTGGTATTTAACGGCAATTCAATTGCAGAAATCACAGTTCACCTCAGAGGGGGAGGGGGGAAAGAGAGGGGAGAGAAAGGGGGAGAGAGAGAGAGAGGGTCCCAATTGAGTAGGTGCTGCAAATTGCCAAAGAACTTTATTATGCACGTTTTATAGACTTTGCTTAATTTACGAAAATCGAAGAGAAAAAACTAAAGTAATTTTTGGATTTGTATAGAAAAGTTCTTAAAGAAATCTTTAGGATTTAATATAATATCTATTATTATACAAAATTAGAAATAAATGATGCTAAATTATTAATATAATGTTTAGAAAGCACAAAGAAAAGGCTCAAGCTGCGATCAATGTTTTGCTTTTTAAATGAGTTTTTAGAGATTATAATAAAAGAAAAACTAAAGGATTTTGTATTATTTATATTTCCAGGAAGCTTATTATATTTATATTTATTTTTTTGCTTAAAAAAAAGAAAAGAGTTTGAAGCCCAAAAAATATCTGAAATATCATTTAAGATTGAAGCTACAAAAAGCTGCTGAATTTATTGGGAATCTGATGCAAACAAAGCCTAACAACTTTATATGAAACTCTAAGATAAAATATAGTATAATCAAAAGCAGAAGATATTTTAATACTCTAAAAAATGATACTTATATTTTGATAGGAATTCAGATTACAATAAAAATAAAATGTACCTTGGCCAACCTCCACGAAAATCAACCAAATATTTTACTTCACACACATATAACTCATGTTTCTCTCTGTCAAGGACATTTTCAGCTCGCGAACTCTATAAAAATTGAACATAACAAAGCCCAAAAAAAATAACAATACACAACACTGCTCTCTCTCTCTTTCTCCCTTCCTCACTCTCTCTCTTTTTCTCTGCATGCTGAACACGTTTATAATTTGTAGCAGAACCGAGAAAAAGTGCAAAAAAATATATGATAATAATGGGGAAACCGCCAAACACACACACACAGACACACACAGACACACACACACACGCACACTGGGCCAAAAACAACACCAAACAAATACAACAACAGCAGCAACAACAACAACAGCGACAACAACAACAACAAGAAAAACAACACGTTGTGGGTACAAAAAATTACGAAACCAAAAATCAGCAACCAAATATGTGGTTGCCCCCAACAAAGGGGCCAACAAAAGGCAAGTGCGAGTGCAACAAGCAAAGCGAGTGAGGTGGTATAGATTCAGCAGATACCCTGTAGAGCAAAAAAAGGGGACTGAATTGGGTGAGAAAATTGAGAGATAATACAGGAAAAAGTCTATTTTTGCACTCTATCAAAATATAAAACAGCAATACTATTGATAATAAAGTAAAATTATTTTTTTTGGTGATTTCTAAATGCTAATCAATGTAATGCAGGCGTGAATTTGATTAAACAGTGTTGCAAAATGTTTGAAAACTAGCTATAGTTAGGAAAACTTATGGCAGCAGCGCTTAAATAATTGTATCAGCATTACTATCGATTTTATTGAATTATTGCCATGATTATTTGTTCAAACCATGTATTTCAGTCGCAAATTTTAATAGACAGTGTTGGAAAATATTAAAAAATAATACTTAGTTAAGAAACACAATCTATGCATACACTAAATTATTGAATCATCTTTACTATTATATTGCATTTGAAAGCAAAATACATTTTCTAGCTGCTATGCTTGCTATTTAATCCATTTATTTCAGTCACAAAATACTGCTTAACAGTGTTGGAAAATCCCTAAAAAAATTAATACTAAAAAAACAAACAATAATTGACAAAACCAACGAAATTTTCGATTTTAAGACATTTCTTTTGATCCACTGCAAGACTCTCTCTTTGCTGCCTGCTTGAGCTACCCCACAAGGCCAGCAGCGACTCACAGGGTATAAGACAGCACGTAAAGGCTGCGCGCTGACAGGCAGCAAAGGGCTCAGGGCACGGGTCAGTGCAGGTCAGGAGTTGTTTGTCGCCCGCCATCGCCATTGCGCCATCGCCATCAAAGGTCGCGTTCCAAAACAAGAAAGGAAAAACAACGCAGCGCAAAAAAATGCAATGCAGCACGGACAATGCACGGCGTTGTCTGTCCGCCCCCTCCTCCGCCCACCCACAAGTACACCCTGTCCCCTCACTGTACACTGTGCACCCTGTGCAGTCCGTGGCATAATAAACACACTGGCAACACGCGTGTCCAGCATTGGTGGCTATAACAATAAACGAAGCGGGCGGCCTCAATTGCAACGTGCAACGTGGCGGGGGCAAGGTTCGAGAGGGGAGGGGAGAGGGACGGAGGCAACAACGAGGGGCTGACAGCTGTACAAACGGCGAGCTGGACAAACAAGCAGAGGCAGCAGGAGCTGGCACAGGACGCGTTTGGTCAGTTGCCTGGTTTCCGGCGCCGCTGCACACACACACACACACACACACATACACACGCGGCGTATGCGTAATGTGGAGAAAAGCGCAGCGGAAAAAAAAAAGAAAATCAATAAAAAAAGAAACGAGTGAAACGGCACGTTATTACGAAAAAGAAAGGAAAACGCAGTGCAATGCACAAAAAAGTGCAGGACACGCAGTTGCCATCCCCCCCCCCCCACTCCCCTTGACGCCGCCACTGCCCTGCTCTGCTTTTCCCTGCCCTCCCCCTTGTCACCTTTTGCTTTTCGCTTTTTCGCAGCGCAGTTAACGTGTTCATTGCAGTCAAACTTGTTGACAATGCGCCGCCTCGCATGCAAAAAGGCTCAGCAGCCCCTCATGTCTCTCCCCCCTCCCCTCCCCCTCTCTCACCCAACCCTGCCTTTTTTTGGGCAGCAACTGCCTGCTGCCATGTGGGCTGCGCCTTCTTGTTCCTTTTTAAGGTTTTGCATTTTGAGGCCAACATTGAGGCCACGAACGGCGTTGCCTTCCAGCAACATGAACAACACGAACACGAGCAACAACAGCAACAACAGCAGCAACAACAGCAACAGCAGCAGCAACAACAGCAGCAACATCGCCAATCGCAGCCCACAGAAGCTGTTCCTGTTTCTGGTCTGCGTACTGCGTTCTGCTTGTTGATTTTCCTTCACTCTCTCCCCCCTCTCTCTCTCTCTCCCTCTCCTTTGTTTTCCTTTTTCGCTCTCTCCTTCTTTTTTTTGTCGGCCTGTTTGTTTGGCCAGCATGTAAATTTATGACGCTGGTCAAGTAGTTGTGCCAGTTCCCGTTGACTGTTTATACCCTGCCCTGTGATCAATCGATGCAACGAGGCACAGTGTGACCACATCAACAAAAAAAAATATAGACTACAGATTGACGTGATTATAGAAGAAATGGTCTCACTGCATATTTACTAATCAATTTTACATATATCAAATTATATGAATTTTCGCAAAAGTTTCTTTCACTGAATTTGATAAAATTTTCAAGATACCTTTTTAGAGATAAACCTATTTCTTTTCTAAGAGTTCCTATAAGGTTTAAGCCAGGATCTTGGAATTTCTACATATTCGTAGAACAAAATATATATTATAATATACTATATATAATTTAAAAAGTATATACAACATATATAATACAAAGCCTTATAATTTGCATTTCTGTTAAAATCCAAGTTTTCAAATACACAAAAATTGATCACATTATTATTATATTTAAATATTCATAAGATCTCAAAAAAATTGATTACTTTATTATTATTTTTAAAAATACTTAAGATCTCAAAAAACATTGATTACTTTATTATTATATTTAATAATTCTTAAGATTTCAAAATACACAAAAGAGAAAAGAAAAGTCTTATATTTTAATATAATTATTATGAACTAATAAATGTACTTTTAAATAAGTATCTTAACAACATAATAAGTTTTTTAAATTGAGCAAAATTTAAAAAAATTTAAATAAAATGTTTGGAAAATAAAATATATGAGGAAAAACTTATGCTTATTTTTACTACATTCATTAATTAATTATTTAGTGAAAGATTACTCTTAAAAAATTAGAATAAAATTATTATCAAGTATATTTGAATAATAAAATTTAGAACGATCTGATATAATTAAATAAATGGAATAAAAATATGATCATTTTCAACTCGCGTACGCCAGCAATGATTTGCCCAAATTCTTTTGGCCAAAAAGGCATGCCGCAGTCGTGTATACCCCACACACTCATCTTCACGCTCGCATTACTGTCTTTTGTGTGATTTTTTTTTTTTTGTTATTGCCGTTTAACTGGTCAGTTTGGCAATTTTTTAACAGCTTGTTAACATTTTGTCGCCTATCGGCGCGGACGTGAGCTGCACGTCAGACTGGCAACCCCCACGCCTCAACCTGCCTACGCCACTGCCCTTTTTGCACTGATCTGTTTGCGGTCGTTTGATGTTGATGGTTGGGGAGTAGGAGTAGGGGCAGGTGAAGAAGGGGCAGCGGGGGAATGTTTGCTATTTTGAAAGCAGGAAAAGCATTTCGAATGGGTTCGAGGCAAAGAAAATGCGTTAATGAAGTGTTGCTCGAGGGCTCATTATGCATTTTGCTCACGTTTTACATTTTTAATTGCATTCGCGCTCTCTCTCTCTCTGTCGCTCTTTCTGCCCAGTGTGCACAGTGTGTCGAGGCGTCGAAGCGTTGTCTAGCGATGTCCTTTCATTAAATGCGCCGCACACGGCGCGAGCGATTAAAATGACCGCCGAGGCAGCAAATCGAATTAATTTTTGTAACGTGCAAATGGCCGCCGCATCTGCAGCAGCATTAAAAACTTTGCCAGCCACACACACACGCAGGCACAACAAACACACACACACAGCTGGCACACACACTCGCACACACACGCATTAAATCCTTTGCCGCACAACACATTTAAGTTGATGATTAAGCTGCCATATATACTTGCCCGCGACTGTATGTATGCATGCCTATAACTGTGTGTGTGTGTGTGTGTGTGTGTGTGTGTGTGTGCGTGTGTGTGCTGAGTACATTATGTGCTTAAGCACATAAAGATGTAATGACCTGTATACATGACCGCCGCTGCCGCTGCCGCTGCAGATCCGCTGAAGCGCGCGCCACGACGCGCTCTGGCTTGCCGCTTAATAAACTACACGAGTCACACAGGAGAGGGGGCAGGGGAGGGGGAGGGGGAGGGGCAGGGGTAGCTGCTGCTGTTGGGGGCGTGGCATGCAGCGCTTTTTTTTAAATGCTTTTAATTGAAGCCGCCTGCAACAACGCAACGCAACGAATCACAGTGCAGGAGGCGATGGCGCTGGCGATGGCAGCCTGGCTGCCTGGCAGGCATATTTTAATGAATATTGAGGATTAAAGGAATTTGCGGATTTTCATTGAATTATGCATTTTGGCCGCTCGTCCTGGCTGCGGTCAGCAGCAGCGGCAGTTGCAGCAGGCAGAGGCGGAGGCAGAGGCAGTACCATGGTATATTTCTTTGTCGCACGCGATGATTTATTAAGTCATTAGCACTTGTGCGGCTGCTGCTGCTGCTGCTGCTGCCGATGCTGCTGCTGCTGCTGGCGGCTGCCCACGCAGAGCTTGCTGCATGTGGCAGTTGCAGCCGGCAGCCGGCAGCAGGATGCAGCCGACTCCATGTCCCTGTGTGCTCCATACAACTTGTAATTCTTATTAATTGTGTGCTGCTGTGTGTGTGTGTGTGTGTGCTGTGTGTGTGTGCTACTCTGTGTGTGTGTGCTCTGTGTGTGTGTGCGAGTGTGAATATTGAATATTTTGCACAGTCTGGCAATGTCCGCTCATTAAGAACCCCGAACATTAACTGCTGCCCCCCCCAATGCACTGGCATAACCATACTCTGATATCTACATATAACTCTCATATCTATATAAAATTCGCCTGCAGACATCTAAATCATGCAGTCCCCAAGTGAATTCTACGTAATTTGCTATATCCTATTGCATTATGCAATCATTTCTATAGCAGCTTGCTAATTAGTTTCAGCAAACATAGGGGTTTTCTTGTATTATATAGACAGCTTTCATAGATATCTATACTTCCTTCAGTTATTAAGCTACTATATTCTTTCTATCTTACTAATCTATCTATATTTTTGTTATTAATTATTTAAATTGAAAATGAGTTTGTTTCTAAAATTTCCTATCATTTATATTATTATTATTATTATTTCTTGAAGATATCATACAAATTTGTTTATGTTCGATTTTTTATTATTAAAATAGCTTTATAAACATATTAGAACTCCTAGAGTTGAGTTTTTGCTATATAAGTTCAGGAATTTCAAAGCATAATTAGCTTTTTCCTCTTAAAATTTTTTAAAATAATTAAGAAGTTATACACACCAAAAATTAGTGTTTTAGCTTTAAAATTACGCTTGCAGTTCGTTTATTAACAATTTACGGAGGCGGAAGTGGGCGTGGCTAAATTCTAAAATAATACTTAAAATACTGCAATACATACGAGTGCTGTGACCAAATTTGGTGGGCTTAGCTCTTATAGTCTCTGAGATCTACGCATTTTAGTGTGCCCAGTCAATATAGACATGTGTGTCTGTATGAACACCTATATCTCAGAAACTATACGAGGTAGAGCTATGAAATTTTGTGATAAATAGTCTTAATATTATCTGCAACTTTTACTGCTTTTAGAATTTCGACACGCCTACTTTGGCGCGTGTAAACTAAGAAAAAGGGAACTGGCAAGCTATAAATTTATTGCGCTCATGTTTATTGAGTGTATTATACTATGTAAATAATATTGATACTACTATTATAAAATTATAAAAAATTAAATAAAGCAGTTTAGAATTTAAAAAATCACTATCTAGCTTGATATTCTGAGATAATGTTATAAAACAATTAAAATTACCCAAAAGGTGCTACTAAATCGAGCAGAATTGTGTCATTTTCAGGCTTCATGTGTGTCAAGCAGAAACTCGTCGAGTTTTTCTTCTTCTTTCTCTCTCTTTCTCTCTTTTCTTTCCCACAATCTCTGTCAATTGATGCCTCAAGTTGTTCGTGCTTAACACGATCCGATGTCCGAGTGACTTAAAGCCAATTTCACTGGCTATTTAAGGATGTTTCAGGACTCAGGATGTTGCTGCCTCAGATTCGATTTGAGTTTGTGCTACGTCTCGGGAATTGGGCTCATTGGGAGCGATGTGGGAGGGGGGAGGGAGATGTGCATTGCGAGTGTGTGTGACGGCACTGGATCGGGGACGGGGACCGGGACGGGGGCGGGGGCGGGCATGGGTTAATGTGTCTGTTGTGCTGTGCTGTGCGCGGAGAATGTCAGAAATGCGTGTGAAAAATAAACGAGATTTTCGCAACGCGCTTTTGATATTTTTGCATGACAGAAGCCAAATGAGAAAATGCGATTTTCCGCATTGCTCCGGCCAATGACATGGGCCATGGACATGGCGGCCGGCAATGGCCACCGACAGCCACCAGGGCTGCATGTGTCCAATGGCCTACCAACTTAATGTGTTGGCGTTTCCTGACACACACACACTCGCACACTCGCACAGATACACAGACGGTCGCACAAATACACATGCAGAAAGACAGACGCACAGATAATTTTTACAATTTGCAGCAATGCGTTTTTAATTTAAATCGATAAAAGTTGCATTTCGCACAAAAACAAACCAGACGAAGACAACAACAACAGCAGCAACAACAACAACACAATGCAAAATAATTGCAATTGCAAGCAACCCCCGCTGACGGCCTACGTCTGTGCCTCCGCCTCTGCCTCCGCCTCCGCCTCCTGCTGCCTTCTGCTTCCTCTACCTCAGCTCATCCTGCCCAGTCGAGGCAATCCCTATCAGTCATGGTCTCCATTCCGCCTCTCGCATTAAAAAGGCAGCACAACTTTTAATTATGACAGACAGAATTGCTTTAATGTGAAATTATTTAAAAATAAAAAAAAAAAACCAAAATGCAGAAAATGCATTACATATTCCATTAGTTTTTCGCAGAAGAAACTGAGGAGATTCTTAAATAATCTTAGATTTGAATTGCTGTTAAGTTTTGCAAAATATCACCCATTTTAAAATATCTTCCAATTGAAAAACTAGGTAAATATAGTTTAATAATTTATTTTATAAGACAAATATTAAATTTAAGTTTCTTGATGGAAAAGTAGAGCTATATCCTATCCTATAAATAAAAACGAATGGATTTGAGGGATTAAAGCAGCAGAGCCTATAGA
This sequence comes from Zaprionus kolodkinae, assembly GCA_018901885.1. Taxonomy (NCBI): domain Eukaryota; kingdom Metazoa; phylum Arthropoda; class Insecta; order Diptera; family Drosophilidae; genus Zaprionus; species Zaprionus kolodkinae. The sequence continues at coordinate 866,679 of JAEIFM010000183.1, read as the reverse complement.
GTTTCTACCTCAAACATTTAAATAGACTGTTGTTCCATGTTGTTTAATAAAAAAAAAGTGCTATACCATAATAATTTTCCAGATCGAACTATATTAAAGATTTTAATAGTCTTTCTCAAACTCTTCAAGATGAAGAAACTTGAGATTTTTCTGGTCTAATTATGCAGCTGATTGCTTTGTTTTAGTATTTAATACAATATAATATAATAATTAATATGCTGTACTGTAAAATATGTCTAAATTAACAGCAAGCCATACTCTTTTATATTTTTAAAAATATGTTATATTAATTTGAATTAAAAGCACTCGGATTCTAATGTTGTTTCATGTCTATTTGCCTAATCTACAAGCTTTCATATTGCCAAAAACTATTAATTGATTGCAAATCATACCCCTTAAAAAATTATGCTAAATTAGAAATTATAAACAAATTCATATATTATAATATCAACTATATGCTGCACTTATATATCGACAGTTTGTACAGTTTTCCACAGACTATTTCCTGCAAAAACGTTTATATACATATAATTGTTGTTGCTGTGGGCAATTTCGTGTTTCATAACCTTTTTTCATATCGCTTGAAGAGCTTCATTGTGATAATTGGCCAATATTCGTGTGTACAATTGCTGTAGGCATAAATATGAATTTAAATTAAATCTAGTTTAATTAAATATTTTCGAAAAACGCCGCTCACAGCGCTGGAAAACAGGCGACGCGAGGTGTGTGCAAAAAAGTGTTGCCTACTTTGTAGCGCGCCGGCTGCAATTGCAATAAAATCGTTTGGCGTCGCTTTTGTTGTTGTTGTTGTTTTCGTTGTTGTTGTTGCAATTTGTTTTGTTTTTGATTTGACTCTGTCCAGCCGCCATACACACACACATGTGCACCCATGCGTGTGTGTGTGTGTGTGTTCTGGCTCTCGTCTCTCCATTTGTATTTGTGTTTATTTTATTTTATTATTATTTTTTCTCTCTTGCGGTCAACGAGTTGGTTGACCACTTTCAAATACAGGCAAAGCCAGAGCCACGCCCACGTATATGAGGAAAAACGTAAAAATAAGCAAACAAATAAGAATGCGAAAGAAGAGACGGGTGTTTGCAGGCAATAGATACCCCAGGTAGGCGACTAGAACCAGTGTTTCTCAAGGGATTTTGATCAAATTTGGTGGATTTATAGATAAGGGTTGCAGTTTGGGGTGTGTCAAATTTTATAGATCTAAGCCACAGAAAAAAGGAGTTATATCAGCTGCAAAGTGACTTATGTGCACAGCAAATGCATGCAACATTTTGCTGATCGTTACTGCGCGCAGGCATGTCTATTGTGAACTTCCCTGCTGCCACAATATATACCCTACTGTCTGCAACTATTTGCAGGGTATACAAAAACAAAGAACTTGAGTGGCATGCTCGGTCTGATCCCTCTTGCAGTTCTCTCGAGTGCAGTTTGCCGTGTTGATTATACGCACAATATTTGTTGCCTACTTTTATTTGCCTTTGCATTTTGCCGGCCTCTCTCTCTCTCTGTCTCTCTACGTGTGTGTGTGTGCTTTTATTTTCATTTTGATTTTTATTTATTTTCGTTGCTTTTGTTGCTTGTTTTAAAATATCACGTTGCGTTGCGTTGCTTTTTTCCATCTGCCTACACAGTTGATTTAAACGTTTTCCACCCGCGTGTGCCGATTTTTTCCATTTTCATTTTCAGTTTGCTTTTTTATTTATTTTTATTTTTTTTTGCTTTCTCACGCGGTTTGTTCGTTGTGTTGTGCTTGTTTTTTTTTCGCGTGTGTGTGTGTGTGAGTGTGTTCTTTTTTTTTTTTTTTTAGTTGGTTGCCCGTTGGGTTAACCGTTGAATTATCAATTTCGCGGTAGAACTTGCGGTGCATAAGTGCGGTTCACCGATGAGTTTTCGAAGGTATCATATTATATATACGCACAGTTCTTGCTGTTGTTGTTGTTTTAACTGTTGTCTGTTTGCGTTTTATTGCCCATTGTTGTTGTTGTTGGTCGTTTGTCAGGCCGAAATGAATACGTTAAATTTTAATTAATTACATTAAGTAAAAATTGCTCATCGCGTCCATTTCGCGTGTGTGTTTGCATTTTGACATGTGAAGTGGGTCATTAAATGTTCCTCTCATCGCCCCTCATCGGTGCTCCACCACCAGACCCTCTCTCCATCAGGCACAAATTGTTGTTCACATTATTATTTATTGCTTTCGGCCATGATTTCATTCATTTTTTATTGTTAATCACTCGATTTTCGCTTATTTCAAGTACTTTTTCACCGTGAAACGACTCAATTGTGAACTAAGCTATGCAGAATCTGAATTACTATGTTAAACTTTCAGAATAAATTAAGAGATCTTAAATTCATAATATACCAACGAAAGTATTCGATAAACTTCAATGAAACTGCTAGAAAGTTGTTAAAACTTAGTTTAAAATTTAAAAATATAGTCTAAGACGATATATTCATAATCGCTCTTTATATTTATAATCGCAGTTAATTTTCATCTTTGTTATTGATCTAAAACTATGCACAAGTGTCTCATATATCATATCACTTTGTCAATGATCATTTATTTCCTTAAACTCAAAACGTATACCTCAGAAATTTTAATTTCTCTTGTTTTGTTTATTCTTTTGGTATAATATTCAAATATTTCCGTTGGAAATTCTCTACACATTCCACAATAATAATATTCATAATTTAGATTTTCATTTGGCATACGCAAACTGTACAATATGGCAGCCATATGTCGTCAAAGATACTGAAGAATGTGTATAAAAATGTTGGCTAAAGCGCTCGATATTAAAAGACAAGGATTCTGCAATATTCATAACTGGAAATTGGGGGGAATATTTTCGGACTTGTGTGACATATACAAATTTTTAACCAATTTGTAGAGTTATTTGCCTAGGAAGTTGATAAAATTGAAAGCCAAAGACGAAGAATTTTGTATACAAATTTTCATTAATAGAAGAAGATCATACAGAAAATATTCTATGCTGTTTTAGTTTGTCTTGCATTTCTTTTTAACCAATACCAATTATCAAATAACTTTAAGAAATCCTTTATAAAATTATATATAAATATACAATGAGTTCAAAAGAGAAGTATGGGGTTATAGCAAGTGAAACACTTTCTTCAGCTTACAAAACTCCAGTGCACCCAAGTAAATCTTTTTAACTCTGTTAGGAAATATTGAATATGATCAAGAAGGAAATATTGTTATATATTTTAGTATATCAAACAGTTCCTTTAGCTTATAAAACTCCTGTCAATCGCAGAAAATAGTTGAAATTTTTTGTCAAACAATATACAATGAGTTTAAAAGGGAAATTTTGTATTATAATTTATTAAACACTTGCCTTGGCTTTTAGAATCTATATATTATTGAAAGAAATTGAAACAGCTGCTTCTATAAGCAGTTAAACCATATGAAATATGTCTGCAAACCTTTCCCAACAGCAAAACATAAGTTTCTCAAATGCTGCGCTCTCCCAATCAATGATCTTTCATAACAATTAAATCGCAGCTCAGCAGAGACTCTATAATACTATAAAGTATATTTAGGAATATTTTTGAATGTTCCCCAAACCTCAAAGCGATAAGAAACCTTGGCAAATTGAGCTGAAAATATTTTTAAAATAATTATAGAAAATGTTTAGACAAACTTACCTCGTAAAGGAATTTGCAGGTGTCTCTCTCTCTCCTTCTCTCTCCCTTTCTCTCTCTCTCTCTCTGTCTCTGCTGCTTGCACAATTTTTGTTGTTTTTTATTTATTGTTGTTGTTGCACTTGGCTGCTGCTGCTGCTGCTGTTGTTGATAAGGATGTCAGCCGTAAACAAGCCAAAACAACATGAATAACAAATCCACACAGACACAAAAAATCACGCACACACATGCACTCACATATAATCAGTTGTTTTTTCTTTTTTGCTTTTATAAAAAAATAGATTTAATAAATATTTAAAAACAGAATTTAGGCAAATCGTTGCTGCTGCTGCTGTGGCTGCTGCTGCTGCTGCAGTTGTTGCGCCTACGGTATCGCGTATACGACGTGTGATTTGCGCCCCGAAGCGGAGTGCGGAAACGCGGCCGGCGAGTTAGTGGTCAGAATGCAAAGTGACACATGGAGCCAGCAGCTCCAGATGCTGTCGATGCCGTTGCCGATGTGTCGATGCTGCTGCTGCTGCTGCTGCTGCTACGATGTTGCTGGCGTGCGTGTGTGTTGCCGATGGCGGCACGATGCGGTGCGGCCAATGCTGCTCGTTGCGAGGGCTCCAAAATTGCATTCGTGGCAGCAGCAGGAAGAATACGAAGCGCGTTTTGAGCGCACACGATGTGCTGCTGCTGCTGCTGCTGTGTTGCACTTGCCCCGCCTGCCACGCGATGTGGCACGAACCGCAAACGAGCAACCGAAACGAGGCGCGAAGCAAAGCGAGAAACGAAGCGAGAGACACGAGTTGCAAGTACGAGTTGCTGCTGCTGCTCGAGTTGATGTTGCTGCTGTACGAGTTGCTGCTGTTGCTGCTGTTGTTGTTGCTCGTGTTGCTGCCGTGCGTGCGCTTTGAACCGGTTAACGGCACAATTGCAAATGATAACACGCACTGGGAAAATTTTCGAAATTTTCACACAAAAAACTTTTCAAATTTTCAAAGCAGCGCCGTCGCCGTCGCTGTCGCCGTCAACGCCAGCCTGTCTGTCTGTCTGCCTGCCTGCCTATCTGTGTGTGTGTGTGTGTCTCATTTGTACGCCCACACACACACACACAGGCCTAACACACATGTGTGTGTTTTTGTTTTAAATAACTCAAAAGGCGCAATTGAGTTTGAGCGCAAATTTTGAGCGCGCGTGTGTGTGTGTGTGTGTGTGTTTACAGATTTATGCAACAATTAAAAGCGACGACGAGATGAGCCGAGTGTGCGTGCGTGTGTGTGTGCGTGTGTGTGTGTGACTCGGCTGACAGCGGAAACGGAAACAAGTGCGAGTTGGTCAGTTCGAACGAGAGAGCGCAAAAAAATCGAGCGCGCGTTTAAAAAAAAAAGGCTGAAATAAACAAGAAGGCAAGTGAAGCAGACTAGAGAGGGGGGGAGGCAGAGGCGCAGCAGTCTTGGGGGCGGGAGGGGCTGGTACTGAACTAGAACTCAACTGAGCCTGGTCAGTTGGTCAAGGGTTGCCGCTGGTTCACGGGCCACAGCTCATTACGCCAGACAGAGGGGAGGGGGGGTAAACGTGGATAGAGAGGGGCAAGAGGAAGAAGGCATAGGCGGGTTGATTTAAACTCACGCTCAACTCTCTCGCTCTCACTCTCTCTCTCGCACACACGAATTTCCACTCATTTGCGTGCGGCCTGGCTGGCAAAATCAGGTTTCATTTCTACACAAAATACATAAATTTTGCATCATTATCAAGCGGGTTTTGTGCGAGTGAAAACCACCCAGAAAACACACACGCACACACACACACGCACACACACAGAGAGAGAGGGAGAGAGAGAGACACGCACAACCACATGCCATGGAAGGGGGATGCCAACTGGAGGCAACTGTGTTTGGCAAATGAAGCGAGATGGCTATATTAATGTGCGAGTGTGTGTGTGTGTGGCCCACATGAGCGAAATGCTCATTATCATAAACAACAACAACAGCAGCAACAACACAGCAGCAACAGTACAGCGGCAGCAGCAGCAGCACGGCAGCAACACACAGTAGCAACAGCCAAGAGCGACAGCAACATCCACCGATACTATGCAACATTTTACATAATATACAAGCAACATGCACAGTTAAAACAAGTAGCTGTGTGTGTGTGTGTGCCAGAGTGTGTGTGTGTGTGTGTGTGTGTGAATATATCGCATAGTTGGCAGATTTATACATATAGTTAGAGTATACAAAACGCCGCTCAAAATTATATACAACTCAAGAGCGACGAGTTTGAGACTGCTGCTGCCTCTGTCTGTGTGTGTGTGTGTGTGTGTGTCTGTCTGTGTGTGTCTGCCTGTGTGTGTGTGTAGTTTTGCATATAAAATGGATTTTAAACTATTGGGAAAACTATCGCATAGCAGCAGCAGCAGCAGCGGCAGCGCCAGCGCCATTTGCCGCATTAGTTTGTAGCTGCGTTTCGACTTGAAACATTGCGGGTTGCTTAACTTAACCTCCCCCACTGTACACCCCACTGTATTCCCCAACTATCCCACCCCCTTTTTCTCTCTCTCTCTCTCTCTCTCTCTCTCAACTCAAAACTCTCAACTCATTTCCTTAGCCCAGCGATAGTTTTGATTGGAGGTGAGTGCCAAAGTGGGAGGCAACGAGCCTGACTGCGAGTGCGAGCGTGTGAGAGAGAGCGAGAGCGAGAGAGAGAGAGAGAGAGAGCGAGACTGTACTTAACTATGCAAGTGCCGAGGCAAAACTCTATTTCAATTGATTGTTCTTTATTTTACACACACACACATGTGAGAGCATACAAATACATATGTATTATTGTTAAACAAGTGCGGCACAGTGGGCAAAGTAATGCGAAAAAATTAATTAGGTTTTTTAATGCGAAATGAAATGAAAGAAATAAACGAAAAAAAAAAGAGGTTGATTTATTCCCTGAAGCTTCGGTTTGCAATTCTAACTGCTTCAGATATTCCTTATTTTGAAAGCAATACTTTGAATCCAAATAAATAAAAATATAATATAAATTTATTTCTAATTATATTTTAAAAACCCATTTAATTGTATTCCAATTAATAGGAAATTTTGTCAGCACTTAAAAAACATAAAGAAAGAGCGCCTTGCTGAGTTCGGTTGTGAAAATTAACTTATAATCGTTTTGGAATATATAGGATCGTTGCTGATATTTTCTAAAATTCGACAAAACAAAAAACGCCTAGTTTCATTAAACTGCAAGATTAGTTTGCTTTATAAAGACGAACAGCCAGAATCAAGCTTTAATATAGTTATGGGGGTCAGAAATATCTGCTGCTTCTACACTGCAATAATTATACGAAATTTTTTGGCTCTAGCCTTAATATAGCTGAGATCTGAGCGTACACACAGACACAGCACATGATTAAACAGACAGACAAGGTTCAACAGACTTGTCTATAGGCACACAATATACATATTTTTCTATTCAAACTTATTATTCTTATTATTCTGCACTTGAATTAAATGCATATTTTAAAAAAACGGATTTTATATTATTACATTTTAAATATGAATGATATTATTATAGTATATTTTTAATATTTTTTGAGTAGATTATTATTTAACTACTTTAAATAAATAAAGTGAAAATATATAAATAACTTATAATTTTAATTATTATATATTCTTGTGTTTCTTTGCGTTCATTTTGCTCTACTTCCATTTTCATTGCATAATCTATAGCTGTGTGGACACTGTGCCTGGCTTGGGGAGCAGCCTCAGTGTGTGGCGACGCGCTCGCTTCCACATGTGCTGTGCAACACACACACACTCGCGCAAACTTCTTCTCAGTTTTAGACGCACCTCCTCTCCCCCACGCCACGGCTCCATCGCTCTGTCTACGCGTCGACCTCAGCTTGGAGGACGATTGCGGCAGCAGGGTGACCATCATCAGCATTATCCTTATACACAAAACGGCCGCTTTTGCTGCCACAGACACACACACGCACACACACACACGCACAGTGACCTTTTGCAGGAGAAGGAGGAGAAGGATGAGGAGAAGGAGATGGAGAAGTCGCATACGCCGCGTATTTTCTGATGGGCATTTCTAATTTCCAAGCAGCCAGTGCGATTGTGTGTGTGTGTGTGTGTGTCTCTCTGTGTGTGTGTGTGTATAGGTGTGTGTGTGTGAGCCCGACTCGACTGTGTTAATGATTAGAAAAAGCTTTGGCCGGCGCTCGCCTTGCATTGTTGTTGCTGCTGTCGATGTTGCTGCTGCTGCTGTTGTTGTTGTTGTTGTTGTTGCTGCTGTTGTTGTATTTACTTCCTGGCAATTAATGTGTGCAACATGCGCGTTTTAATTTAACGCAACGCACTGTACATGTGTGTGTGTGTGTGTGTGTGTTTGAGCCATCCCCCTTTGGCCCGAGTCCGAACCCTTACGCGACTTTCAGCTTCGAACTTTTTGTTGCTTTTTTGCAGCAATTTTAAATGGTTTTCCACACACGCACACACACACACGCACACACTCACACACACACATATGTGAACCCATCTCCTGACAGTACTTTCCCCCTTCCAATCGTCCATCCCCTCTACCTGCCCCAACCCTTCTGCTTTGGCGAAAGTAAAGTGAAGCGAAACCAGTTTGAAGCAAGTTTCACTGCATAAGCCAAGGTAAAGTGAGGTGTACAGTACAGGGTAGAGGGGGGAAAGAAGGGAAAGGGTAGGGCAAGAGAGGGAGAGGCATGCCAGAACAGGCTGGCCCACCCCCTCCATACAAACATACGTTGCACTTCAATAGCTTATGGCAACTGTAGAGACAAGTCAGGAATAGGGATAGCGAGGGATGCATGAGGGAGCAGAGGAGGCAGAGAAGCAGCCTGAGGAAGAGAGAGAGCTGTGTGTGGGTTTCTGCCCGCCTGCAGGTGCCCTAAATAGACCTAGAACAGACCGAGGTGCCAGCAGAGATAAAGAGGCTTCTAAGCTGACAATAAGATCACTGTATAATGCTGCAAGTATTGCCAGATATCATCTAGAATAATCTCTATAGAAGATTCCCATTTTTTTCTTATCAGCCTAAATTCTTCTTCTCTGTTTCTCCCCCCTCTTCGCAGCTTCTTCTTCTTTCGTCTTTCTTCGGTTTGTTTTTTTTCTGGGACTGGTTGAGCCTCTTACGCGCATCCATCGTTTTGCGGCTTGTTTACATTTTGCGCCACGTGCCTGGTAAATGCAACAACAACAACAAAAACGACAACAATCGCAACGGATTAAAAATAGCAGTAAGAGCAGCAAAGCCACGACTTGTAAATACCCTGCAAGTGCGTGTTTGCAGATGATCGTAGAGATTTTATTAGTTTTATTGTATATGGCAATCGATAACTGAAATACACAAATCTAAAATATTACTATCGATAACTAATAACAAAACAGTATATTAAAACTATCGATAACTTACTGCGCAATATTTTAATACTATTTAATATTTTAATTTTAATTGATACCCAAAATATCGATTACAAGCAACGAAAAAAATGTTGTATTATTATAACTCTAAAATATAACAGCAATTTGCAATTTCTATCGATAAATAACCATACCACAACGTAAAATTATCGATAACTAAAAACATGAAAATTTACTTTTTTCTTTTTTTCTATTCTTATCAATTTCTAACCGAACTAACATATCTTAAATCCATTAATATTATTTATTTGCAAAATAAGTTCAAGAAACTTTTGAAATAATACAAATTTTGCAATTATTTTCTACTCTTCATAAACGTACCGGCAGCTAAACTACCCTCCACACACAGTGTCTACAGGGTAGCACAGAAATCACGAAATATGCGCCCCAAGAATAAAAAAAACACATAACAACAACAGTTCAGCAGGCAAAAACGGGAGCAGCAAAGCATTTGCACTCAATTTGCATTTGACAACAGCAGCAGCAGGCGAACAGGGTTGTCAAAATACTGGAAATTGAGAAAATTGAACGCTTGAGAGATAAGTTTTTAACTAAAATGTTGAAACGATAATGAGATGCAATTGGATAATGCTAGGTGCATTTATGTGCGAGATACCCTGTAAGTAGTTATACCTCAAGTATTACTATCTTTATACCCGCTTCTTATAAGCCTGTATGCATTGTTATTAAACACTTAATGGATAAATATAACTATCAAATTATCCCATGATTTCTAGGATTTTTTGAAAATATATTTTTTCCAATTAATTTATTATATGGTTCTATGCTTTACATAAAAAATAATTCAACTATTCAATTTATTACATATTTGTATGCTTTATTATTAAAGATCTTAAGGAAAAATATACATATTCAATTTTTTCATAATTTTATGCTTTATAATTAAATATCTTAGGGAAAATTATATCTATTTATATTCCATAAAAGGCTTTATGCATTATTATTAAATATCTCAAGGCTGACTAAATCTTTTCAAGTTCTGATGATATTTTAATTACTGTTTATTACTTTTATTTTGATTTATTTATTTATTTATTTATTTTATTTTATTACTTTCATTACATTTTACTTTGCGTCACAATCTTTGCCAGCGCTGGCAACCCTGTCCGCTATTGAGCCAGCTGTCTCTTTGTCGCTTCCGCTCTGCACTTTGCACTCAACGTGCGTGCTCCCCCCTCCAAACCGACTCGGTTTATACTCACTCGAATCGAGTGCCCCAGTATTCCCTCCCTGCCCCCCCACCTGCTGCCCCTTTCGCTGTGCAGCAGAGCAGAGCAGGCGGAGCAGTCGTTTTTCTAGTTTATTTCTGCGCCTGTTTCTACTCTCTGCGGGGCACGAGAAAAATGGGATCCGCTGATTGGAAGAGTGCTGCCGCTGTCGCTGCCGTCGCTTTTATAGCTGAGCTGAGGGTGAGATCCTCTCTCGCCTCGCTAGCGTGCTGCCAGTGTAGGTGGCAGCCCCCTCCCCCTCCCCCTGCCATCCCCACACAGCACTTGTGGCCGTGCGCCACTGGCTGACTGACGGCCTCGGTGGCGCCTCGGCGCGATGTGCGGCAGGCGTAGCGCGGCGTGTGGCATGCAGCGTGCAGCTTGCAGCATGAGCCAGGGGCTGAGGGGGAGGGGGAGGGGAAGGGTGTGGGGTATGTGCGCATACTTGTGGGTGACAATTTTTCTTATTTTATGCAACATCGCACGCGACGCACGCTGCATGTTGCACATTGAGCTGAGTCGACTGTGCGAGGCAACTTGCAACAGGCCCCTGAAAAAAGTCGAAATGGGATAAACAAATGTGCCAAATGTATTTTTTATGGGCTCACATGGCGTATGCATTATAAAGGCATTTTAATATGATTTATTAATCGCGTAGGCAAACAAATTGTGTCATTAAAATGTAACTGATCTTTGGGGTAGATCAGCGAAAATGTAATAAAAAGAGATTGTGGGGATGGTCACCCTAAACTGAGAAGAATCTTCAAACAGAAAATATTTCCTATAAATATCTCTCAAGATTACACTAACTTATTATAGGATGTATTCTATTATATTTATTTATATATTTATTATATTTATTTATTTATTTATATATTTATTATATTTATATTTATTTATATATTTATTATATTTATATTTTAGTTACATTTTCTACAATTTCCAATTCCCGAGAAAAAAAATTTTTTTTTGCAAATTTCATAGAATTCTTAAGAAAATAATTTGATTTAAAATATACTTCAAGCGTGTACCATATTAATTAATCTATATACCAAATTTCATAAGTCTAGCCCTAATCGTTACAGAGATCCATGAGTTCTCCATACATCCTTATCTATAAATGAAGCTTCATTTATGTACCAAGCATAGCTCACCTACTCATGGCACATCCCTCATTAAGCAGTTGTTTAAATGTTAATCCTTTAAATTTTCTAAAAAATACCAAAAAAATTTCTTCATATTCCACATAAACGAAAGAGATATTTTATGATTTAGTGAGTACTTTATACACATATGATATAAAGCTACTCACACACCAAATTTCACCACTCTAACCTCAAGAATAACAGAGATCTCAAAGAAATGCTGAAGTAACCTCAACTAGTTTTCACTTTCCCTGCAGCGTATCCAGTTGCCGTTGCAATCGTTGCGTTTACTGTGCTGCCTGCCGCCATTTTTGTGCGCTAGTCTAGAATATGCAGCCCCTAGTTGAGCCATAGGCACACCCCCTCCTGCTCCTGCTCCTACCAACCGAACCCATGATGCATCCCGGCTTGCCGTCGCCCGATTCGCTTTATCGTTCCTTCTAGTTTTTGTTTCCTTTTTCATTTTTTGCGAATCCAATTGGTAGGGAACATGCGCAGACTTTTTACCCCCCTCGACTGCAAGTGCAAAGTCGTCCCCCTCCCCCTGGCTCTGGCTCGTCATTGTGCTCATCCTCGTCCTTCCCTTGTCCCTCCCTCCCGTCTGCATCCTTGTGTCCTTGTGCTCATCCTTATGCTGGTCTGTCGCTTTCTACACAGAACAGACTCGTTTGTGGCGTAGGTCGGGCACGAATCACGTGGGTGGGAAGCGAGGGGGGGTAGCGGAAGGGGGGGTGGCAAAATAAGTGCAATGCAATGAAAATTGTGAAAAATAGAAAAACGAAAGTTTTCGTGCTTTTCATTTGCTGCTGCCTGTTTGGCTGCGCTGTCGGGGCGCGTCTCTAAGTGGCGCCCCCTAGTGGCGGTTTGGGTAGATGCGACGGTGGTGCGGCCTCCAGCGTGGCTGTGGTTGGCTGCCTCAGCTACTGGGGGCGTCTAACGGGTTGCTCGAGAGCAGAAAACAAAAAAACGAAAAAAACAAAAACGATGAGAAAACAAACAAACGAAAAAAAGACGAAGAAAACGAAGCAGAGTAGAAAATGAAAGGCAAAAGAAACGCAAGCTAAAGGCGGCACAGATAGCAGAGTATGAGGAGGGGTTAGGAAGAGGGGGGAAGGAAAGGGGGTAGGCGTGGCAGTGGCGTCACTATTAGTGTAGCATTAATTAGTTATGGCAGACGATTTTGAGGTTGCTGCTGCTGCTGAAAGCTTTTCACTGTTTCAGCAGGGGCGGAGGCATGAAGAGGCTGCTGGAGGGGGGTATGTGTGTGCCATGTGTGTGTGTGCGTGTGTTTGGATAATTTGCCAAAAATGCAAAGAAGAATAAAGAGAGCAAGCAAAGAGTAAAAGAAGAAGAACACGTGAAAATGCCAAGAAAAGGGGCGGCAATAAATTCGCATGATTAGCAAGCAGAGGCGTGGGAGAGGGGGCGGGAGAGGGGGCTGGAGAGGGAGCTAGAGAGACAGGTAGTGGAGCAGGCAGTGGGGTAGGCAGCTAGGGAGTTGGGGTAGCTACTCTGCCAGGAAATGTGTGTGTTTTGGCATCTCTCGATGCATATTTTAATTAAATATTTGTTTTGATTCTCTCAACTAGGCAAACACGCGCCAGGCACAGGCAAACCCCCGCTCTACTCTTCACCCCTCCCCCCCTCAGCTACGCCTCTGCCCCATTCCCCGCAGCCGTCTGCTTAGTGCGGCGCACACTTGAGTAGCTTTCAATTAGTTGCGCCACAACTACAACAGACTTGCTTTCCCCCCCCCCTCCCCCTACTCCCTTCCTCTTCATCTTACCTCCCTCCACCCCTTCTACACTTTATTTGCTCGTTTATTTATTTAAAAAGCAATAAATTCATGGCAAGTTTTATGCGCAAAATATCTGAAAATTAAATGAGCATCGCCCCGAAAACGGCTTGGGGGTTGCTCGGCTAAAGCTGCCCCTGCCCCTGTCCCCCTCTTGTAAAGGGTATGCTCTGCTCTCTAAAGTCAATGGTGGTCAGCAAGGCAGTGGCTGAGGCAGAGGGGGGGGCAGGACCAAATGAAAGTCGTAAGCTCAACCCTTTCAAAGGCACCGCATGCTTAAGAGTTGCTGACCGGAAGAGAAGTAGCAGGGGAGCAGGCAGCAGGCAGGGAGGAAGCTAGGGGGGGGGGAAGGGGATCGCTGGGTCATCCCTGTGTCCCTTTTGTCCATGCTACAGGGCTGACCATTCGTTCATTATCAACACCAAAAACTAAACAAAATTATTTGCCTTGCCGGAAGTTGGCAATAAATTAGTTGGGCCACGACGACGACGACGACGACGCTGGCAATGGCGATGGCAATGGCGACCTTCTTCACAGACCTTGTCCAGACATATCCGCCATAAAGCATTCATAAATCCCAAAGTAAACTAGAGTGAACCGACGCACACACGGACAACATGCGGTGGCCTTTATTCATTCATCCGTTCATTCATTTAACTCCTGACCATATTTTGCCTCCGCTTTGTGCTGCTGCTTCACTCGCCTGCTTTACATGCGCCCCAACCCCAACCCTCTCCCCTTCACCCTTCTCACATAGTTTCACTTTTACTTTCATTTCGCATTACCCCTTCTCCCCGTACCCCTGCTGCCTTGCTCGTACGCCTCTGCTTTGAGGGTGACCAAAGCTTCTTCGTGTGTCGCCTAAAACCTGAAGCTGCGGCAGCCAAAGTCCACGCCCACCTACGCCCATGCCCTGACCTCTGCCTCTGTCCACTTCGTTAGTTGTATTAGTGTGGCAATTGTTTGCATTTTTGACCCCCCTTTCGTGAACCTGTGTGCGCCCCTGTGATTGTGTGTGCTCTTTGGGGTCTGCCTCTCTTCCTCTCTCTCTCTCTCTCTCTTTCTCTGTGTGTGTCTCGTGCCCAAAATGGTGACTCCGCTGGGCATTGTTATTGTTCTTGTTGTTGTTCTTGTTTATTTGGGCACTTTAGCTGCAGCTCAGTGTAGTTGAAATTCCGCAAAAAGCAGTTAATCACTTTGATTCACTTATTTCAATTTTCTAAATATATTTTCAATTACTTTTTATTATTTTATTATAATTTTGCATTTATTAAAATTTATTTTATATATTTTATTGTTTTATTAGCCTCAAATCTGACGGTTTTTAAAGTAAATATAATTAACTTCCTTTTTTTCGCTGAGTTGGCAGCACTGGCAGTCGCTGATCATGGCTGCCGCCGTCGTGAGAGTCACATGGCGCCATCTACAGTTCATTGCTAGCTGCGGTGCATTATCGGCTGCAGCCTGAAAGCAGGCAACACCTTTTTTCGCAATGGCGCCGCTTTGTTAGGCAGCAGAATGAGATCGATCGATCGCGCTGAGTTGCTGTTTCTGATAAGAAAAATATGATTAAAAATAAATATGTAAATAAATATGAAATAGGAACATATATAGTATTTATATATATAAAAAGATATTCCTATACCCAACGAAAATAGACGAAAAAGACACAGCAAATTAGATCAGATTTTCTTATTATATTCAATAAAAAAAAAACATTTTTAAAATTAATTTTGAAGCTAGTACATCAATTTCTTGTGTGTTTATTATATTTAAATAATAAATTAATTTTTCCATAGCTTAATAAATAATATAAAGCACACTCAACTGTACTTTCCATAGTTTTCTTTAATTTTATTGAGGGGTAAAGCATATTAAAGAACAAAATGACACACTTCAAACGAGGATCAAACGAGTTTTGACACAATAATAAGGGCTGCTAGAAGAAACAGGAAAATTTGAATAGACAGACACACCCCTTATATATACATCCATACCTTAAACGAATTCGATGCGTCTTAAGCTGCAATAAAAACATAAATATTTTGTTTCTTTTCTCCCCCTCTTTCTCGCTCTCTCCCTCTCTCTCTCTGTCTGTCAATTTTCTGGCTCATCGCGTGGCGCTGCTAACAAAGCAAATTTACCATTTAACAATTAACAGTTGCCAAGGATCGTCGTGTGTGGGTGCCACAGGATATATGTGAGCCATGCCAGATGATGATGTTGAGCCGAGCCCGTCATGCCCCGCAGGAGGATCAACAAAGGAGTAAGCCGAGACTCGAGCGCGCTCGCGCTCTAATTGAAACTCTTTAAACGCGTGCGCAACGTCGACGGCGCATGCCATTTCCTGTACCCGATCCCGGCTCCAAACTACAAGTCCGGCTGATCCTCACTTTAGTCCGCAGTCAGTCCCGCTCGCTCTCTCTCTCTCTCGCCCTCGTCATGGTTCATTCGCAACGTTGCGCATCCTTTGCACGCTCGTCCAGCCGGAACTGTAAACAATAAATACAACGATCCCAAAAAAAAAGAAGAGATCCTGAACCCTGTGCCCCTACTAATCTAACAGTTAATACGCTGCTGCTTCCTCTTCTACTTCTTCTTCTGCTCTCCCCCCTCGCCTTTGCCCATTGATTCTTCGTTAATTGATTTATTATACTCCTGCGCCAAGCGTCCGTCTCCGTCTCGATCCTCGATCCTCGTCTCCGTCTCGATCCTCGTCTAGGTTCAGGGTGCGTGTTGGCCCGTGTTGCGGGGTCTATAGCTTTATTAGTGTTATTAAATTTCATCTGTCGCTCCCCCCACTCCCCCATTCCTGCTGCTTCCTTCAACTGCCTCTGTTTACACAAGACGATCGACAGTTGTTACTTTTTTTGGCACATGGGGAATACGTGGAATTAACAAATTCTCGAATTCCCAAATAGTAAATACAAAAAGAGAATGCAATAGCCAAGTAATATGTTGCCATAAAAAACAGAGAAAAACAGAGAGAGAGAGAGAGAGAGAGGGAATAAGAAAAAGGTGAATAGAGTAGGCCGAGGGTGCTGACAGGCATGTCAGGATACGAAGATGATCCTCATTGTTGGCTCAACATTATTGACTCTCCAGGGCGGGCTGGAGAGAGAGAGAGAGAGAGAGTAAAGAAAAGTTGTAGTTAAAAATTGTTTAATTAATTTCACGCCACAAGCTCAAGAGGTTTTGCCCGAAACTATCGCATTAATCAGGCCGGCTAAGGGTGCCGGAGCAACCCGTCAAAGTCGCTGCCAATGACGTTGATAATTTGTCAAATGTGACAGCGTGTTCGCGACCGAGAGAGAGAGAGAGGGAGAGAAAGAGAGAGACACGCTGTCTCAGTTGTCACTCACATGAGCATACACTCCCACTCTCTCTCTCTCTCCTTTTCTCTCCCTTGCTGTCTGCTCTAAACTATGAGGCTTTTAATCTATACAATTTAAAATTAAGTTTTGCAACGCGCTGCCAGGGGTAATTTTCGGCATGTGTTTGTGTGTGTGTGTGTGTGTGCTTATAGTGTGTGTGTCTGTGTGCTGCCTGTTTGCTCATTAATTATGTTTGTGTGCATGCTTTGCTGTTATCTTCCAGAAGCCGCTTGATGTTTTAAAGCCGCATCCCAAAAAAGAACCCAAACTGCAGAGAGAGAGCGAGAGAGAGAGAAAAAGAGAGAAAAGCAGCTTAAGCTTGCTAAACAAGTCTGATTAGTCAGTTATGCAGGGCTAAGCTGACTCTTTTGAGACTCTAGAAGCTATAGGAAAATTCAGAGATATTTATAAAAATCTAGGAAAATATTCAAAAGCAAATATTTATTTTTAAAATCCATCTTTAGCCATCTTAATTCGATTTACGAAGGCTGATGTGGGCGTGGCCTAATTCCAGAATAGTCTCGATCTATGGGCAATAATAGGGCATATTGTCAGCAAATTTGATAGCCCTAGCTCTTATAGTCTCTGAGATATAGGTGTTCATACAGACAGAAATAGATTAATTGACTCAGCTATCCAAGCAGGCACTTTCTGGGATTGGAGATGTCTGCTTCTGCCTGTTACAAAGATTTTCGTTTAACAAAAAATTAGAATACCCTACTGCTCTATAAGAAAAGGGCATACAACATATAAAGAATCTCGAAAATTCTTTATTTTATATGTTTAGTTAGTTATTTACTTAAATCTCATCATGAACATGATCCCTAGGTAATGCTACACCTTAGTATAGTATTTCCTTAATTACTCAAACTGCCAAACTGTTTACCCTGCCCATGTCGTACTCACGATAAACATTAGCATCATTTGTTATCGACTAGAGATGGCACTTTCCATCACAACTTCGACTAGAAATGCCACTCTCACAGTGTTTTAGCTCTTTCATTTCTCTTTCGGTACCATAAATCACTGCGACGATCTCTCAGCAGTCGCTTTCACTGCCTCTGCCCTCTCTCCACTATCCACTTTCTCCCTCCTTCTACCGTTTAGTAGGCTGTTCTGTGCTAAAGACAACAGATCATTAATTATAATGCGAGACGATCGACATTAGCGTCGTTCTACTCCATCGTCGCATTTGAAATGCGATAGGCAAAGTTCCGATGCCGCCGCCGCCGCCGCCAGACAGTCTGGCACGTCGGGAAGACCCGCATCAATCGCAAGGGATCTCCTACCGGAGAGAGAGGGAGAACCTTGGTCAAGTGGGCGGCCAATGTTTGTTGGTTGACCGCCACACTGAGAGCAAAGGACCGGAAGCGGAGACAGAGCAGACGGCACAGACAGCTTGGCGGCCTCAAGTGGCCACTTGAATGCGTCGTCCTGCAACAACAAACAGACCGAACCACGCAGGATCCTCGCATTCACAGACCACACACACACACGCTGTAGGAATCCTTGACTTGACTACTGCCCGCACGGAAGCGGATCTCCTGCTTATGCAGGAGGAAACAAGGAGTCGCCTTTGAAGTTTCTCGACTTTCCCAGCACCTTGCAGCGTCTCGTTTGACCAACTTTGCAGTAAATTCTGCATTTCTGTCTGTATGAACGTGCAGATCTCTGTTATTAAAGGAGCTAGAGACACCAAATTGGGCATAAAGATTTCTGAATATCTTAGCCAGCTTAAGCTTACTTCAAATTTTAGCTGCCACGCCCACAGCCCATTTAAATCAACCAAAAGTAATCTAAGAAAATTATTAAAGCTTAAGCTTACTGCTTTATTCTATGTGGTAAATGTCTCTTAAATTAGGTACCTATTCATTCCAAATTAATTAAAAATAATATGAATATATACTAAAATATATATTCTTGTTCTAAGCAACAACTCGAACCGATTTTCTGTAAAATCTTTTATACTTCGGCTGCCTGCACTTAAACAAAGTTGAAGCTCGCTCCCTGGAGAGCTGGCGCTGTCTTCCCCTGCCCAGTAACATATGTGCTACATTTTCCCCCACTTTTCTTCCCCTTTTAAGCTACTACTCTATGGTTTTTTTCCCCCCAACTTTATTTTGGAAAGTCTTGCAATTAAAAAAGTCGCTCAGCTCAAACAAGAACAATATCGACATAATGAGTAGACAAAGCAGCGCACTTTGTTGCTATTATTGCTGTTCGAAACATGTGTAACAATTCATTAAGTAGTCTCCCACACACACTCGCACACACACACACACAACATATGCTAAATACAAAGAAGGGTTACAAAAGAAAATTAATGCGTGTAATTCGCAAATGCGCAAAAAACGACGAGACGAGGAGACCGAATGGAGTTGGGAATGGGCAACTGCTTTGTGGGGGGGTAATGGCTCAATGTCTGCGCCTTGCAGCAAACCGTTAGTGGGGGAGGGGGAGGGGGGTAGCAGGGGCAGGGCAAAAAACCAAGTGGCATTAAAAAGCCAATCCCTGCGCTTGCTTCTTTTTTAAATCCTGCTGCAAGGGTCTCTGCTTTTATTTAATGAGCAAAGTCAGCACACTCGCACACACACACACACACACACACACACACATCATATGCAGACATGAGCAGACTGTACCCCCCTCCCCCTCTATCTACACCCCCCTTGACTCTTTTTCATTGCCAAAGTTGCCAAAGCATTTCTCGCCTGCACTTGCCGGCTTGCAATATCCATGTGTAAATAAATCGATTGTAAATTCAACCGGTTAAAACGATATACAGGGATTGCCTCCCAGCCCCCCTCTACGCCCCTGACTTCGTAAAAGCCCCTTCCAATATGGACAGCCAAATAATTATTCAACGAACCAAATCTAATCATCGTTTCCTCTCAACTGAAAAATCAATCGGAACAATCGAACTAAAACCAAATTAATCGATAAATAATTATGCAAAATCACTAAACTGTAAATTTAAAAGTTCAGCTAGTTTTCTATTTACAGGGTACTCGCACTTCCATCAGCTGTCACCCGCACACTTCACACTTTTTTGCCAATTCCAAGGGTAAAGCTTAATAAGCTTGATTAAAACACGCCCCTCCCCCCACACACACACGTCTACTACGCCCATGCTCCTTCGCTTGTGTCGCAAATGCGACTGTACTATACGACAACCACAAGGCAGACATAAAAGATGAAAGGTATTTTTGGGGCGGGGGAGGAGGCGTGGCTCGGCAACTTTGTCCGAGCGACATGTCAAGTCAAATCTCCAACGCACACACATACATATATATATACACATATGACAACAAATCAAGTGGATATATGCATAAATTGAAGAAGGCAAGTGATATAGAAATTTGATATACTTATATACAACATATCAGTTGAATTTTGGCATATTAAAAAGAGTAGTAAAACTTTAAAGAGGGCGAAATAAGGTTGAATAAGTTATGAAAACTGAATAAAATATATGGATAAAATGGACAATAAAATGGATTGATATGAGTCTCGCACTTTCTTTATTTATATAAGAAGATAATATACGATTTAGTTATTAGTGAGAATTATTTATCTATAAATACTATATTATAGTTGTCTATCAAACTGTCTCTATAACAAGTATTTATATTTATTTTATATTTACTTTACTCTTAATATCTTATCTTTTGATATTTATTTTTCATGAGATAATTATTTAAATACTAGCTGTATCTTTTAATATTAAGTAATATAGTCTTATATTATTCAATTACGATACACATTCAGCTATCAATCTTTCTAAAGATGTATAGGTTAATATATATATCTATCTATTTATTTGTTTATATATATTTTACCAAACAATCTACTTACATACATATATGTCTTTCTTTATAAATATCTACATGCAAAAGTATGAACCTATTTATTTACTTTTCCATATCTTTATTTATATATTTCTGTATTTATCTATTCACATTTTTATCTACATATTTTGCAATTTATCTATCCATTTATATATCCATCTATATATTTATAAATCTATTTATCTATCAATATTTCTATACATCTTTCTATCTATCTATCTATCTATCTATCTACATATCTATCTATCTATCTACCTATCTGTCTGTCCATCTATCTATCTATCAATCTATCTTTCTATCCACCTATCTATCTATCTATCTATCTATCTATCCTTTTATCTATCCTTTTATCTATCGAAAACTAAAACAATTAAGTGAAGCGCAACAATTTCAGCTCAAAGTTTTCTACAAAAGCATCGGCTACTCCGCTGCGCCCCACCCCCATTTTCCACACACACATCCCCCGAAACTCCTGAGCACCCCCTTTGACTCCCCCCTCTTTCGCCACCTCTGTCTTTGTTGCCATTGTGGCGACTTGCGGCGCTGCCGCAAAGAACTTTTCCAGGCCGAGGACAAAAGGCGCAGAGTGGCGCAACCCTTTCGCTTTTTAAGCCAAAACGGAGAGCGATGGCAATGGCGACGGCGCTGGCGCTGGCGATGGCGATGGCGCCAAAGCTTTCGCCATTTTAAATAAAAATGCTCGTCTCTCTCTCTGTGTGTGAGTTTGCCAACAACTGCCGCCAGATGGCGCCTGCGCCACACAAAAACGTACCAAAGTGAGGGCGCGTTTTTTAATGCCACGGAAAAAGTTTTCAATCGCTTTCACAGGCTACGGAAAAATTCGAGGGCTTTTTGAAAAATTATAAAAAATATTAAAATTAATTAAATTAAATTTATAAAATATTTACAAATTTTAATTAATTTAAAAGACTTATTTAAGGCAGTTTTTTAAATAATTAAAAAAGTGCTTTCAACTTTACATAAAAAACAGCGCTGCTTCAGTTGCGCTTGCTGTGCGCCAGATGGCGCTGCAGCGCGTAGCTCAAGTTTAAGTTTGCGTAAGAATTGATTGAGAATTTTTAGGAGAAAATTGCAACTGCGACTTAATGTGAGGTTAGCTCGACCCCTAACTGGCTGCTAAATGCGTAGGGAGCAGTTGCAGGCTGCCAGTTGGAGAAAGAGAGAGACCACAAAACGTGGCCTGCTGCCCCTCCCCCTGCTGCCCCTCCTACGACCTCGACCTCGACCTGCCTGCCAGCCTGCCTGCCTGCCTCTGCATCCGCAAAACGACCAGAAATGCTAACCAATCGACCTAACCTAACAAACCGCGCAGCCTACAGAGGGCATGGTCTGGGTGGAGGGGGGGGTGCCTAAAGGGGGGTTAGGCTAACACTAAGTACGGCCACGTAGAGACACGAGAGCCGCAGTTGCAGTTGCAGCGGCTCCAGCAAGTCCGCAATGATTTTGTGCGTGCAATTTTTGATTGGACTCGGAGTCGGAGTCGGAGTCGGAGTCGGTTACGGGAGGGGAAGGGAGGCAGTTGCGCAGCTCCAGTTGCTGTTGGCTTTGGCTGCTCAACGCCCACGCAACGCAGCAGCAACAACGACGGCAGCAGCAGCAACGGCAACGGCAACGACGGCGGCTCATTCAACCGGAAATTGGAGGTGTGCGGCAAAACACGACGTGACGTGACATTTCCTCTTCGTCAAAATGTCAAAATGCAGCAACGGTGGCAGCCAAACGCGACATGTAGCCAAACAAAGGGCAACAGTTAAGGCAGCAGCAGCAGCAACAACAGCAGCAGCAACAGCAACAGCAGCAACAACAACAGCAACAACAACAGCAACAACAACTGCAACGAGGCAAGAAACATAAACACCTAAGTAGAAACCTGCGTAGTCGATCGAATTAATGAACGACGCGTCGCTTAAATGAATCCAATAATTGCCAACGCTATAAGGGTTCAACTGACCCGAAGAGTAACAGGAAAAGAAAGTTCTAGATGTTCTCTATAAAGATTGCTATGAAATGTGAAAGAAACTTCAGCTTAAAATAATTCTAAATATTATCAATAATCATAAATGAAGTTGTAGTCTTATACCTCATATGTAAAGTTAGAAAAAGATTTGAAGAGCTTAGTTAACTTAGCCAAAGTTAACCCAAGGCATAAATGTTGCTGAAAAAAATGTATAATACGTATAATAAGGCGATTTACAATTTTGAAGAAAAACAAATTTCTGAAAATTTTACAGGGAAGACCCTTACAAAATTCACAAAAAATAAAAATTTTGTTGAATTTTCTAAATTGCAAAAACTAATAACCCATTCGATTTCAGAACTAAAACCATGAATAAAATGCTATACCCGAAGAAAATCGTTTGATTTTTAAGAAAGTTATGAAATGAGGAATATGAGCATACTGGTCCTGTCTAGGGTCTTACATGTCAAATTTTTAGTCAACTTTGACATGCTTTTTAGCCAAAAATTAAGTATCCTCTAAAACAGTTAAAAACACTTGTTTTATACTAATTTTGACCTCCGCAATCGATTAAAAGTAAAAGCAGGCGATTTTAAATTTTGAAAAAAAAAAATTTTTTAAAATTTTACAGGGGGGACCCTTATCAAAATCACGAAAATTTAAATTTTTTTTTAAGTTTTCTAAATTGAAAAAACTAATAAGCCATTCTAATCTAGAACTAAAATCATGAATAAAATGCTTTACCCGAAGAATATCGGTTGATTTTTAAGAAAGTTATGAAGTGAGAAAAGTGAGGATACTGGTCCTGCTAAGGGTCTTACATGTCAAATTTTTAGTCGAGTTTGACATGATTTTTTTACCAAAAATTAAGTATCCTTTGAAACAGTTAAAAACACTTGTTTTATACTGATTTTGACCTCCGCAATCGATTGAAAGTAAAAGCGGGCGATTTACATTTTTTAAGAAAAAAAATTTCTGAAAATGTTACAGGGGGGACCATTATTAAAATCCCAAAAAATGAAAATTTTGTTGAATTGTTTAAATTGCACAAACCATTAAACCAGTCTATTCTAGCACTGAAACCATGAATAAAATGCTTTACCCGAAGAAAATCTTTTGATTTTTAAGAAAGTTATGAAATGAGGAAGGTGAGGTTACTGGTCCTGCGAAGGGTCTTACATGTCAAATTTTTAGTCGTTTTTGACATGGTTTTTGGCCAGAATAGAAAGGTAAAAATGTTATGATAAAGCTGATGTTGATAGGTAAGTAATCTTAAGAAAACAGAAAACTCTTAAGATAATATGTTTTGCTTAAATTTACAAATAGAAACGATTGAAATGATTCAATAATATTATTAAATACATATGTTACGAAATAAGAAAAGAATATGAGTAAAGAGCGTTGTTTCAGAAAGATATTTAATCTTTGAAGCCTATAGTTCGATCTGGAACTACCTCAAAGTATTCATTTAAGGCAAGACGACGACAAGTTAAGCGTAATCTTGTAGCTTGAAAACTTGAACTCTTGAGAGGCACAACGAGAGGGAGGGAGAGGGAGAGAGAGTGGCAGAGTGGCAGCTGTTGGCCACGCCCCACAGATGGATTAGGGTGCGCTATGATATGCACCGTTGCGCCGCTCAAGATGCCGCCAGCCAGTCAGTCAGCCAGGGAGCCAGCCCGAAGTTGTAGATGTCCAAGAGCGTGGCCAGAGAGAGTTCCGAGTGAGTGGACAGCGGAGTTGGTCAACCGCAACGGCGAGAAAGAGGCGAGTGGAGTGGAGTGATAAACATGGAGAAGGAAGCATAAAATTGATTAGCCGGGGGGGAGGAGGAGCAGCTTGACGCGGCACAGAAACACTTTGACAAGTTAATTACATAATTAGGTTGCTTCTCCAGCGCGGTGGTCAGCGTGGTTAATGGGGATCCAGTGCGGGGGAGAGACAAGATGCGAGGATACCCTAAAAGAGAGAGAGAGGGGGCAGGGGAGCCTCGTCAGCTGTCGAGGATCGAAGATGATGGAACGCTGACAGTGAGTCGCCGCCGCCGCCGGCTCTGGCTCAGCTGTCAAGCGCATTTGCTAAAATGCATTAAACCAAACAGAATGAGGCAGAGAGAGAGAGAAAGGACAAAGCAGAGGCACAAAGGATGAGGGCGAATGTCAAACGGCAGCAAGGAGAGCGAGACAATGCGGCAATCCAGAAGCCAGTCGGTAGCATTGGCAAAGAGAGTGGGATCAGTGATCGCAGGACCAAGTGGCTAAGCGGCTTAGACAGAGTCGGAAGTGCATAATGCATCATCTTGCATATGCGCGCTCTCTCTATTCCTCCCTCTTCCCCTCTCTTTCTCTAGCCAAAGAAAAGGACAATGCAGCTAACCGTGCGCAAGCAGCTCGACTGGGATCAATTTTCGCACAGATAACGGCGGCTAAAAGGACACGGGCATGGGAAAGTGCCTCCTCCTCCTGCTCCTGGCCCAGTGGCAACCTGTGGCAATGCGACGTTGGCAAGTTGCAGGAGGCAGATTGATTACTTAGCCGATTACCAAGGCGATTAGCAGGTTCCCATGAATGAATGAGAAGACCGGCGGCTAAAGATGACAGAGCGACAGTTTAGTTGACAGGGGCGCAGGAGCTGGATGTGGAGGATGTGGAGGGGTAGCTCAATCTGGGGACACACAAAATTGAAGTTGAGCCGCTTTTGCGTCTTAGCCAGCCGGCGGGCGGGTGCAGTGCAGCGCTAATCCTGCCGCAAGTACACACACAAACAACCCCCCCCCCCCCCACTCTCTCTGCCTACGCCCCTGCTTTTGGGATAATTTACGAGCAGTAAAGGACGTAACCCTTTAGCAGGCCAGGCGTAAATTGTGATTAAAATCGCTGGAACGCCATTTAACCGCGGCGGCCATTACGCGAAGCAAGCCCACCCCCTCCCCTTCCCCCCTCAAGAAAACCCCCCGAAGTAAGCCCATCCCCCTGCAAAGACTTTCTACTGGGGGCACTCTATCAACATTTCCGGCTACGCTTTTATGGCCTCTAAGGAAATTCACTTGACAAAAGACAAGGGGGGGCAGCCAGGGGTGCAGGGTGTTTCAATTTGAAAGAAAAGTTTTAATTATTTTTAATT
Organism: Zaprionus kolodkinae; assembly: GCA_018901885.1. Lineage (NCBI taxonomy): Eukaryota > Metazoa > Arthropoda > Insecta > Diptera > Drosophilidae > Zaprionus > Zaprionus kolodkinae. The sequence goes on along the minus strand of JAEIFM010000183.1, from coordinate 841,086 downwards.
TTCATGATTAGTACTTTGCGTTTACAACACGACCCCTCCCCCTCCCCCTCCCCCTAGCCCCTTTTCGTGGCATGCTGCTGCCACCCCTGCGACGCCCACAACCCGCTTGTTAATTAAGCGCAACAATGCTGGGATGCCACGCCCCACACTCCAAGAACGCCTACTTATTTTAGCTGGATTGGTGATAATGATAATTTTCGCACTTGCCATGAAGCAGGGGCGCCAGCAGAGGGGGTTATGCTGCCATGAGCAGCCTCTCTCTCTCTCTCGCTCTTTTTGAAACTTCTTGGGGAGCTCTGCGCCTGACACAAGTTAATGAGTTTCGCGCTTTTGCGCCTGCCAAATGCCACCATCGGGTGCACTTAATTCCCAGCAACTTGTGCCCTCTCTTTCACTCTCATTCTCTCTCCCTTTCTCTCTCTCTCTCTCTCTTGCTCTGCTGCTGCCATGCGGCTACCCCCAAAAAGCATTTTGGCTTTTTGGGCAATTTTTTAATTGTTTCTTTATGCTAAGTGACAACTGGCTTGGGATTGTTATGGTGGGAAGGGGCCAGAGAGAAAGACCTATAGAGAGGGTCTTGGCTCATTAATAGAACTTCACAAATACCTGGCAGCTAGCGCATAAATCAGCGGATGCTTAAAGCCTTTGATAAGGACGAAACGAAGGGGAAACGTGAATAACTCAAACTAATTAAGCAGCATAGCGGATGAAGAAATGATATAAAAATGTGTATAAAGCTTAAATAGAATAGAGGAATTTACCTAAATTGCAGACATTACATTGATTAGACTGGAATAGATCTATTTCAGCGTAGAAGGGTTTTACAACCTGCTTTAAGCTGAAAATGTTTGTTAAAGGTTTAGGAAGCAAGCTGCAACTACACAAAGTATATAGAAGAGTCTAAAGAGCCAGTTTCGCCTGCCTGTCTGTATGAACACCTTAATCTCAGAGAGTATAAGTGCTAGGTTTACCAAATTTGGTGAGAATGTGTCTTAATACTGTGCGTATAACATGAGGGATAAAACGTCCTTGCTTAAGGAAATCTGTTAATTTTTCACGAAGTTTTCCATACTAGAGGCTCTATAGGAGTACTGAAATCCAGCAAACGGGTATCACGGAGCACATAGGGAAGGTCGAAATTTAGGAAAACGGTACATTCGATATTTTTTGATGCAGAATCAAAATATAAGTCAAATAATGGATAAGAAGTTCTCTCTCAAGAAAATCTGATGATTTTTAACGAATTCTTCCATGCTATAGACTTAAAGGAGTACTGAAATCCAGCATGGAAGAAATTTGAAAGGTCAACATTTTTAATTTTTTTTTTAATGAATTTAAAATTCAGTATTTTTTTTATGTCTCTTGCTGTCGCCGTACAATGAATATTTTCATATTACAAATGATATACATTAAGAGGCAAAGGTCTTGAAAAGCATAGCGATTCTTATTATTTCTTTATAAAATCTTACTAAATTCTATTTATATTTTTTCTTTTTCTTCATTTTACACCCCTTCTCCCTTTTTAGATTATTTCCTCCCAACTTGCAGATAGATCAATTCAAATCATTATAGCCTCACATATCATAATCAATTTCTGCTGAAACCAAATTTCAGCATAAAAATCGAAATTGTAACTGGAGCAAAAACCTTGGGCCTCGAGCCTTGTAATGACAATTGAAATACCCAAGAATCGAAGAATCGAAAGCCATTAGTAAGTTTTTGTTGTCACCTGCTTTGTTCTCTGAACTCCAATGAAAACTACAAAAAAAAAATAAATAATAATAAGTACAGGGCGAAATCACGAGGAATCCCGACGACAACAGGCAGACAATTTGTTGCACGCCCGTTGAAGGAAAGAAAGTACAGAGAGAGTTTGCCGCCCCGACAATAAATTAACCCAACTGTTTTTCTTTCAATAGACCAATCGATGCGATGCGATGCGATACGATGCGATGGGATGGGATACGTAGCCACAGCTCCCGAGGATGGTGACAAGGTGTGATTCCGTTGAAATCCCGAGGAGGCACAAGAAAACGAGACAGCGCGGCAGCATTGCAACAAGTCAATTTGAGTTTCATCTGTGCCGCCTCCAAAAAAAAAAGAAAAACTAAGGAAAATGAAAATGAAAACGTAATGAAAGGAATGAACAGAAGAAAATCAGCAGACAGAGGGCCGGGCCGGGCTAGACAATGTGGCAGGTCAGTTGTGGCAACAATGGGTTGGTTTGGCCGGGCTGACTGGCTGACCATTGACATGTTTTTGGAAAAATGTTTACAAAACATATGGTATAATATATATTCGGTATATGTTGTTTGGGTATTGCAGCAGATCTTCAAGTCAAGTCGAGTTAGTCGAGTTAATTTGAAACAAATCGTATGTGCTTTGTCCCAGTGGCAATTGGGGCGTGGGAATCCGCAAAAAAGGTTGCGAGAAAATGGCAAAATTATAAAGCAGAAACAGAGAGAGAGATAGAGGGAAAGAGAGAGAGAGGGAGAGAGAGGGAGAAAAAAGGTGCGTAACAAGTGTTGATAAATGATGTTACTAGAAAAAGTTCCCACTCGCTCTCGCAGCAGTTTGGCTCCACCCTCGCCTGGCCTGGCACTGTATGTAAATATATATATTTATATCCTATACTATATATATATATAGATATATATGCATATTATTCAATAGTTGTGGCTCGCCAAAATGCGGCCGCAATTTAAAGCGCGACGCCCCCACAGAATGGCCCTGGCATAAATCAGTGTGCACAAAAAATAAAAAAATAAAAAAAAACACAGTCCAAGCAAATACTACACCCATGTATATGTATGTATGTGTGTTGGTAAACGCATAAATCTTAAGCTAATATTTTTTGCATATTTATTTACCCTAGCCCAGAGTTGTCGTTTTTTCGTAAAAAATAAAAAATATATATTAAATAAAAAAAATAATAATAAAAACAGTCAGTTAGTTATGCGATGGATATTATCGTCAAGAATGCTTTTATTTATTTTTATTTATTATTTAACAATGCTATTCTTATATAATATTTATTAAACTCTCAATAATCTTTTTGCAGAGCATTTTGTATTCGTTTTTCTAAACGTTGCCAAAAGTTGTTTCTATTTTTTTTAAGTTTTTTTTTGCTTTGGCCACACAAAATGACAGTTTATTTGGTGGTTTCTGTTGGCCTTCAATTTTTTCTTATTTGATGTTTTTTTTTAGTGGGGGGAAACCACGCAGATGGTTTTGCGGCCATGCCAAATAGATGTACGAAAATGTTTATGAATATTTATATGGAACATGACTAAAACGACTTAATTTATTTCTATGGCAACACTTAAGAGCAGAGAACAATAAGTGATGAATCAGAAAGAGGTAGAAAAAAACGGAAAAAATAATGGATAATAACGAGAATAAATTAAATAAAATATAAATAGTTATAGAATAATATAAATAAATTATTGAGGAAGAGAACAAGGAGTTTTATATAATATTAGATAAATAAAAAAAAGAATGGAAGTAGACTTTGAAATTATTTTAGGTATGTCACAAAAAAAAATAAGACCTATTTATATCAAGCATAAAAAAGATCTGAAAACACTGTGTACTAAAATTAAGTTAATATAATGAATAAATATTGTACATATAAAAAGAATAAAAATAAATATTTTGATATGTAGAAAATAGTTCAGAAAGGTTTTCTTTATTTTCTTCTCATCATTATCAAACAACACTAAAAAATAATAAAAAACAATAACTAAATGTAGTTGCAATGTCAAGCAACTTTTTTTTTCAAGATTTACGACTTTAAATATGCCAACAAGTACTCGATATAGACTACAGATACGATATCTACACTTCATACCTATATTATGTGAGTTTTATTTGGGCTACTTGACTGATCCGAACAAAGCGAGACGCATTAACCCGAATCCCCGAGCGTAAATTAAGCCATCAGTTGCCATTGAGACGATGATGATGACGTAAATCAAAACTATCTGCCAGGCCAGATAAAACTGTTAACGGCTTTTGGAAAAATCTATTGACTTTGGGCCCCGAAGACAATGCGACATTTCAGATGTGACAATGCGCGGCAGCAGGACAATGGACGAGGCAGGCAGGCAGGCAGGACAGAGATGAGGCAAGACGACTCTCTGAAGGAAGACATCAGCAGCGTCTCCGCATTGTCTACGGCATCGAGAAGCAACAAAAGGGGGCTGATCGTGTATACAGAGCAAATGCGACATTGTTGACTTTGCTGCTGCTTATAACATCATACTATACCATACTATACCATACCATACCATGCCATACCATCGCTGTCGCTATAAAATTTCGAATAACGCCAAATATTGTAGGCATTTTGTGAAAAATGTGTGTCTTGTCAACATTTTCCTTCTATACGAATGCATCCATTGTCTTGCTGCGAGGGTCCTGCTGGCTGAATGAAAACTCCTGAATGAAAATGCGATCCTTTTTTTTCAATATATATTTTTTTTTTTTTTGGCGAGCTGTGACAGTTTTTGGGCTGACAACAAATGCAATGTTATCCCTTTTGTCGTCATCATCGTTGCTACTAAGAATTATGTTGCCCATACACACACACACACACTCGCACACACCTTTATGGAGTAGAAAATTAATGTCCTTTTCGCTGCAGCAGAGGCAACGGATGCAACGACAAATATTTGTAAACGCGCCCTTTGAATCGCAAGTCGCAAGTCGACTGCCTGCAGGGAGCAGGAGCAGGAGCAGGGGCAGGGGCAGTAGCAGGGGTAGGGGTAGGAGTAGGGGTAGCAGCAGGGTTGGGGTAGGCTGTCACGTTCAGCAGGGGAGGGTGCTAAGCGAACCAGCTGAAGTGGTCGGCCCACTGCACGCCCAGCTACTTCAGCTTTTTTTTTTTTTTTTTTTTTTGTTGTGCACACCCCAAAACTAACCATATTCTATATGGTATGGTATGATTATAATACATATGATATAAGGTTCTGCACCCATTGCAGACACTCCATGTGCAAATTATGTTTATCGCGTTCGGCTGATCTCTAAATGGCAGCCATTTTTAATGGCAGATCGCAAAAAGTGCTAAAAAAAAAAAAAAACTATTGCTGCCGTAGATCTTTGCAGTTTCTCAGGGTTTAACTATGGCTAGAATTTTGATTTTAATCTTTGTATAGAGTTAGCTGTAGTTATAGAAAGTTTTCAGTTTTGAAATATACAATTTTCCAGCTAAAGTTTGCTTTGAAGGCAGCAGTTTAGCTCTGTTTTAACGCATTTTTAGTTTTTTTTAAGCCACGAATTAAAAAAAAAAAAACTTTATAAGCTATGATCATATATATTCCTAATCAATATCAACAGCTCAGTCTTGTCTTTAGTTTTGTCTGCCTGTCTGTCTGTCCGTCTGTTTTTCTGTACATTGCGCTACCCGTCGGACTGTCTGTCCGGTCTATTTGTCTGTATGAACGTCTATAACTCAGGGACTACGAGAGCTAGAGTCATCAAATTTTGTGTCCACACACCTATATATCACAGTGTCTTGAAGCAAATTTAAGAATTCAGTCACGCCCCCTACTGCCCCATGAAATCATTAAAAAATTGTATTGCATGTGTATTTTTAAAGCCAAAAAAACATTTATAATTTGTTGTATTTCTTAATTATCACCTTATAAATAAATTAGCTGAGCTCACAAGCATAAATACCAAAAATGTGTAGAGTATTTATGCTTTATAATATTCAATATGATACACGTACATATAGATTTTAAATTTTATTTAAAGGTCTTAATATTGCTTTAAAACATAAAGTGTAGATTTTTTGTATTACAATAATATTTTTAGCAGCTTCCTAATAAGTTACATTAAGTATATTAAATACTCTATTTTATTACAGGGTATACAGCACGCATTGCACATCGCATAAATATTTATTTTATATACTTCTTTCTGTCTCTCTCTCTCCCACCTTCTACATATTTATGTGCTTTGCATTTGTTTAAAGCATTTTCATGCTTCTAATTTATGAACTGTCTGTGTGCCCTAACCCCCTCTCACTATGCCACTGCCTCCCCCTTCTCGCACACACACACACACATGCACAGTGACACGCGGCAACTGCCACCACCGCCACAAGCGGCTAAGGCTGAGGCTGAGGCTGAGGCGGCTGCACCACCACCATCGGTTCAGCTGGAGATGCGCCTCCTGTTTGTGTCGCCGTTGCCGTCGCCGTTGCCGTCGCCGTTGTTGTTGTTGTTGATGATCATCTGTGGCACGCCGTCACCAACCAAAAACGCGCGGCCTTCCACACACTCACTCACACTCTGCGCTCTTCGCTCTTCGCTCTTCGCTCTCCCTCTGCCGCTGCCGCTGCCCTTTCCCTCTCCCTTGCACGTGCACGTGCAGAGCGCATATGGAGAGCGCAGCGTGAGAGCGCAGCGCGGTGGTTTATGCTTGTTAGAGCGGGCGCTCTTCAAGAGCAACAACAACAACAACAACACACAATGCAACAAGAATGAGAAGAGGAAGAGGCAGAGGCAGAGGAACAACAACAACAACAGCGAGCTAAGCGGGGCGCGCGCGTTTTTTCGTGTTTTTTGGGGTGCGCGCTGGCTACTTTGTATACAAACACACTCTCGCACACACTCACACACACTCACACACACTCACACTCTCTCGCACTTACTCGCTCGCGCGCGCTCTCTCACACACCAAAATGGCGGACTGCATTACTGACGCCGCTGCTGCTGCTGCTGCTGCGCTGCTGCTGCTGCTGTTGTTGTTGTTGTTGCGGCTGTTACAAAAATACAAAATCATCGCAGCGCAGAAGGAGGAGGAGCAGCAAACGGAGGCAGAGGCAGGGGCAGAGGGCAGAGCGGCAGCGGCAGAGGAAGAAGCATAGAGGAAGAGGGCGAACGTGCTGGCTCTGGGCGAGGCCAAGCGCAGTGACAGCTACAGAGGGGTATGCAGTGGCGGAGTGGTGGAGAGGGGGGGAGGGGGGTTAGCATAGCAATCTGCGGGTTGCACAGCGCACCGCGCTTCTTTGGCCAAAATGGTTTTTTTTTTCTTTCTCCTACTCTATGTGTGTTTTTCTTTTTTTTTGGTTTCCCATTTTCCATATTCATTTCGATTTCGATTCATTGTTATTGTTGTTGTTCTTGTGATTATTGCAGTTATTTTGGCATGTGCAATAACATTGAGTGGGGGGAGCTGAGAAGGGAAAAGGAAAGAAAGAGACTAGCATGATATAGTAGTAAAACAAAAGAAGAAAGCGCAAAACATTATTAAAAGTCACAATTCTGACTTTACTAAGTTTACTATTATTTCTATAATCTTAGATTGTGAATCTTCAAAGTTAAAATATATTTAAAACTTATTATATATAATACATATATATTATATAATAAGTAATTAGTAATCTAAAGAATTAAAGATTAACAATCAGAAACAGTAATATGCCGTCGGTATTGCAGCTACTTTCTTATTTCAGAATAAATCATTACTTGAGAACTTACTTAAACTTAATCTTAATTTATTTCTTCTTCAAAAAAAATAAAAATACACTTAACCGTCGTTAACTCTAGACATCGATTAAAATAAAAATAAATATGTATATTTTATCCAGAAGAAAACTAAAAATTTCTTAACATATAAATATATTATAACAAAAATATCTTTCATTTATGTAAAAAAACACACAAAAAAACATCTTAAATAAGCCATGGGATGACTACCTAAGAAATCTTCAATAACTACAATATAATACTTTTATTCTAACTATGTCAAAATACAAACATACTTTGATATACTCCCAAATTAAATCCCTTGAGTAAGTTAGAAAGTCAAATTGATTAAAATAAATATAAATTAAAAAAAACCCTCAGAAACTAATCAAGAAATAGTTCATATAAGCCTAATCTACTATTTCTACTTTAATCTCTACTTTAAAATCTATTGAAACTTTGCTATACTCAACCAACTTCATACTTTAAAACAGAATTTCGTAGAGAAATCGATGGAAATATAATTGAAACATATTTTTGCGAATGTGGGAGAAATAAACCCACACAAAAAGAGGAACAAAACTGCTGAAGGTCTCCCGCAAAGAGGGGAGGGGAAGGATGAGCTTGCCTTACGGGATTCTTTTGGGATTCCCTTTGTTCGTTATTGTTTATCCGCGGATGATGCTAAGTGGATCACCCACACACACACACACACACACCGAGTCACTCCACGATATATATGTCGCATAATAGCTACTTACAAGTATCCTGTGATCTGAGAGGGGGGAGGCGGAAGGCAGGACAAACCGATGGGGCGTGTTGGTGCACGGCAAGAAGCCGCAACCACATCCACAATCCGCTCGTAAACCCACACATTGAGTGCTCCAGCTTGGAGGAGGGGAATGTGCTCCATAAATCTCGACGAGAAACGACTGAGAGACGCGACAAAATAATAAGAAATCAATACAATCTGCGTAATATGTTTTACGCGCTTTTCCAGCTTTTGCAGCTTCCTTTGCCTTCAGTTTTCCACACAATTGACTTTGATGATGCCTCCCCCATACACACACACATACGTCGACTTCTGTTTGACATCTCCTGGAGGCATCTTCGATTAAGCCACAGCCCGAAGGGCCATGACGTGACTTTTGTGTGCCTCCTGCGATAATCAAAAATCAGACGCAGGGCACAGTCTGGAGAGACGCAGTGCGTATCGTAATAGTTGAATTGAATTGCGTTTGGGGAGTGCTCGATGGCGCCAGGTGAGGGAGGGAGGAAGAGAGCGGGGTGAGGAGGCCAGCCTCATTGTCTGTGCCTCGCCTGCCTCTGCTCCCGCTCCTGCTCCTGCTTCTCCACTCGCCTCATCGTGTTGACTTTATTGGGCTCATTGCAAAGGCGCCGGCACACACGCACACACACACACGCACACCATCATTGTACACCCCCAAGCGGCACTTTGACATGCTTTGACATTGCCACGCCCCCTGCCCCTGCTCCCGCTCATCGCTCCGGCCACATGGCATCATTACACGGCCGCTTCGCACGCAAAATTGTGCGAAATTTGGTGAGCCGCGTGTGGCATAGTCGTGCGGCGAACTCAATTCGCAAACTTTTGCTCCCAACTACAACTCCCCCCTCCCTGCCCCCTCCCCACTCCCTCTCCCTTACCCCTAGTCCTTCCTGCCACCCGCATACGCCCCCGCACACGCACAACTCTCGCACAGATACTTTTGATGTGTTGCCCCTGTGCGTAGCCTCATTGCGTTGTAAAAAGGGTGTCCTTGCCCGCCACACCGTCTCCATCCTCCCTCACCTTCGTTGCCCCCTCTGCCCCTGCCCCCCTGTGCAGCGTAACCCTGCCCAGGCCTGTGCCTTAAAGGGCAACCCCGTAATGAGCGATTTGAGACGAGACAAGGGAATTACGTAAGAATTGCGAATTTAGAAAGTTCCAGTCGCTTCAATTGGGATCTCATTAAAGTTGAGAGAAGCGGGATGAGAATTGGAGAAACCTTGGGCAGCTTAAAAAGAATTTAATATCAGTTTTTAGCTTACTATATATAAATATATATATTCTTAAACAATGCCAGCTGCAATATTCGATTTTCTTAAGAAATTCCTAATGAACTCACTAGTTCTGTATTATTTTAAAGTAAAATATTTAAAGAAATTATATATCGCTATATATTCTTGATCCAAATGGCAGATTTAATTGACTGCTGCTCTAGCTAATTTATTATTGCTCTTTAATTATATATATTATAGATAATACATTTTTAAAAAATAAAATTTTACAGTATTTTATATAAATTCTTGTTCATTTATGTCTGAACGACACGTTGGCTGTAAGTAAGAAGTATTATATTTGTAAGCCTGTTTTTTCTTTCAAAGAATACAAATATCTTAACATGCATTCTATAAATCTCAATATTATTTCTTGTTCAAACTTATTTATTTATTCAATGAAGCCTTTATTTATTTATTTACATATATATTCTTGTTCAAATTCTTTATACGACTTCAGAATATAAATGTGTTTTATATTTTATATATATTATTATTATGTTTGTATTTTATTTTATTTCATTTTTCTGTTTACTAAATAATTTCTTTATATGTTTACTATATACTATATATTCTCGTTCACATTGATTTCTTTAACCGACTCAACTGTACACGTGTATGTAAATATATTAATTTATATATAATTTCATGTTAATATTCTCTTTTTCTTCCTTTCTTCTTTTTTCATTGATTTCTTAATTTTGTACTATTGTATATATGCTTATATATTCTTGTTCAAATTGCTCTATTTAACCAACTTTACCCACCTTCTCAACACCCTTCTCCATCCTCATACTTTTCTCCTCATTACTTCACTTGTTTCTAAAAAGGGGAACTTAACTTCCACACCCGATCTAAACACCATATTATTATTATGGCATGTGTGCTTATTTATAGCAACTTGCTGAGTATAACTCATAGTACTGTCTGCAAGTAGCATGCCCTAGCCTGGGTTAGATTAGATTGTTGTTTGCCTAATTGACTTATTTATTTTCGTAGGTTTTTACATACTTTCGGATCAGTTGGCTTTATTTACTTACGCCTTCTTTATTTTTTTTCTGTTTTTTTTTTTTTTTGTTTTCAATTTTCATTTTCGATTTTCAATTTTCCAATTTTTCAATTTTGTGTAGGCTTTGTTTTTGTTTTGCCTGTATGTGATGTTGCTGCTGCTGCTGTTGTTGTTGCTGCTGTTGCTGCTGATGTTGCTGCTGTTGCTGCCGTTTTACTGGCTATAAAAACGCAACGCCATAAAAATGTTTAATAAAAACGTTGGGGGCTGCGCTTCACTGGGCAGGGCCGGGCCGGGGCAGGGCAGAGGGTCGAGCGAGTCTTCTGCTGCGTCTCTCGATATCAATACGGAATACTCGAATATATACTCATAGCGTGTTGGCGCCTCGCTCTTTTCGCAGCATGACCAGAAAACCAAATATTTTCCCGCTGCTGGGGGAAAATTTTCAATGTTGTTGCCGTTGCTGCTGCTGCTGCTGTGTTTGATTTGTTTATGGCAAAGCTTTTATGGCCGCTGGCCGAAGGCGTGGCCACTGAGCAAAATTTCTCACGCCAGCAGCGATGGCATAAACAAAAAAGCCAAATGGCAAAAAACAATAACAAAAACGGAAAACACATTCAACGCACATGCGATGCAGCGAGAGAGAGAGAGATGGAGAGAGAGCGAGAGAGAGCGAGAGAGAGAGTTGCAGATACAGATACAGATAGAGCATTGTTTATTATCAGAAAGTGGCGCCAATGGTTAAAGTTTTTAATGGTTAGTTGGCAGCATCCCCCCACCCCCCTCCCCACCCCCTCAGCAGCCCCTTTTCGACGCCACTGTAATTGTTTACACTGCGCTTAAGCGCATACGCGTAGTTTCCCGAGCGAGGGGAGGGGAGGGAGGAGGATTTTCGTAACTACATGTTGTATCTTTTTCGAGTTGTATCTTATGGATTGTATCTCTTGCTAGCTGTATCTGACTGTGTGTGTGCGTGTGTGTGCGTGTGTGTGTGTGTGTGTGTGTGCAGCTGTTTGCAAGATTTATGTGCATTTAAATAAATTTGATGAGATTTTCTTCCTCGCCTTAGCCGTAACTCTTCTCTTTGCGTCCCTTGCGCCGCGGCGTAAAAGATGCCATAAATCTTTGGAGGCGGCTGCTCACGCGTCGCGATCCCCCCAGACAGCTCTTCCCTCCCCCTCTCCCCCTGCTACCCTTTTCTGTTCTCTTGTTCCTTGTTGCACCTCTTGACGAGTAGTTTTGTCAAACGAGCCTAAGTGGATTTTCCTATGGCAATTTTCCAACTTCAAGCGTATGTGTCCACCTCTCCGCCGCCCCTGCCTCCTCCCCCTCTCTCTTCGTGCTATGTCTTTAAATGGCGCACGTGGCAGTCGCCTTGTTAGCCCAGTGACACTGCCACACCCACAGCGCCCACAGCTCCCTCTCTCTCTCTCTCTCTCTGCTCGTCTGCATATCACGTATGCCCTTTGTGTTTATTTATTTTTATTCCAGAATCCCCCCCCCTCTTTGCAGCACCCGCCCTTGGCATGCCTCCCCTCTCTATATATCTATCAGATACAACGTCGCATCGCAGCGCGTCGCGGGACTGATTGAAATTCGCGGATAACCCGAAATGGATTTCTCCTCTCCACAATTGCTTTTTGGTGGCAATTTTAGCGATTCACTTTGTTCAGTTCTCCGTTTTCATTCCACTTCCCACTCCTTCCTTTTCCACCCCCTTCCCCCCTACCATTTCGACAGCGCATTTCTTTGGAGACATCCAGCATGAAGACAATCGCAGGATTCAAGCGCAAAGTACGAGGTTTATTCGTATTTTAAATCATTCTTTCTTTTTCACAATCTCAGGCATAATGCTAATTTCGTAATATTGCGTATGAATAATGGAATTAATACATGCATATTACATAAACTCTTAACTCAAGATTTAAAAACTTCTTCAGCTGAAAAATGGCTGGAAATATAGAAAACACATGTAATACTGCCACTTTTTGTTAAATTTCTTTTCTGAAGTTTGAGATTATATAAACTACTTTTATTAGCTATGAAATACGTTTAGTATTTTAATAATAAACTCAAGATTTTGTTGCATTTTATACATTTTTCAAGAAATCCTTAAAGAATCAACTAAAACTATTAAAGTTTCAGATTACGAAACCTCTACTTTTTAGTAAAATATTTTTGAAAGCTATATAACATATAAAAACCTTCTTCTTCGTTTTGAAAGCCTTTTAATCCGAGAAATCCCATTATTTTATAAAATTTCGGGACTTTTCTCATATGATCTCTAAGAATTTGTTGAAGTAACAATTATTTCCGGCCTTGATTAAAGTAATTCTTTATAAAATCCCTTAGACAACTTACAATAACATTAAAATTACTTATATTTTAAAATCGGATCAAATTTTTAGATTTTATAACCTTAACTTTTAAATAAGATAAAAGATTCAACAAAAGAGTTAGATTTTTAAGCCACAAAACTCAGTCTTTATATGAAATTTCTTCTATTCTTTTATATGATCTGTATAATTCGTAAAAAGAAACACTTTAATTTAAAACAAATCCTCAAAAAATACTTTAAATAAATTTAGGAACGACTTAAGTATAGATTTCCAGTGCAGTAGGTCACAGGCTCTGAAAGCCACATTGACATCCAAATCTGATAGGTTTATTGTTCGATTGGTCTGAAATTTACAGAATATGCTCATAGAATATTCAGCCGTATATATGTTCAAGCAGAAAGTTGAGACTTTATTACTTTCTTAAATAATCTAATATTACAGATATATGCCAACTTGCTAACTCTAGCCTTCACATCATCCGAGATATGTGTGTTTAGAACCAACCCCACTAAATTTTCCACCAGTTTCCTTGATCTAAGTAGAACAAATCAATCAGTGTAGTCTACAGAAAAAAAAGAGGTACAATCCAATCGAACCAATTGAGGGTCCCAAAAGGCGGAAAGAAGGCGCTTTACGCTGAACTTTCCGCTAATTTCGCAATGCTTCGGAGGCTTCTCCTCATGGCCTCAAAGCGTTTTGCCAATTTATTTGGAAATTTATGGCACACACACACACACACGCACACACACACAGAGACCGGGACCGAGACCGAGACTGAGACTGAGATTAGGTAGAAGATTTTTATGGGCGCCTGGGAAAAAGTCGGAAGGAAGCGGGGCGGGGGACAAGGCGCGAAATTGCGAAATTAAATTTGCAGTTATTGCGCAACCATGGAGAATTGGTTACACTGTAACGGTATAAATCGGATATTGGGCGAGGCGGGGCGAGACGCGGCGTTACGTAATTGGCAGCACAGCGAAAGAGACATATAGAGTAAGAGAGAGGGAGAGAGAGATATAATAGACTGCGTAGGGCGGCAGATAAAGAAGTTACTGAGACAACATCAGCTGTCGCTGTGTGTGTTTTTTCTTGACTGTGTGTGTGTGTGTGTATCTTTGTGTGTGTGTGTGTGTGTGTGTGTGGCACATCCTTGTGCAAACTTTTATTATTGTAATCTCAATGGCGGCCTCTGCATTTGCATTCAAATGAGAGAGAGAGAGAGCGAGAGAAATCAGGTTAACCCCAAGAGTTTGATGGGCCGCCGCCAATTCGCTGCACAACAACAACAACTCGTACCACTGTGCATAAGTAAGTGTGTGCGTGCGTGCGTGCAGTGGGCGCAATTGCATTGGGCGTGAGTCGAAAATTAATTGAAGTTCCCCCTATTTTGCAAGCTTTAAGCGAGAAATATGCATATGCTATATGGCAGAATTGTTGATATTTCTATGGCATATGACACTTCTTGAGCTCATCTGGCATCTTGATCTTATTATAATGGGAATTTACTGACATATCGTATTAAATAAATAAATAATAACAAATAAATATTATAGTAGATGGGATAAATTAATAAGACATTTTTGTATGGCAAATTCGAGAGTTGCCATATAAATCAATTAAAAGAAAATATGTTATAGAATTTGTTTACATATAAAAGTTAATATCTGCTATATATGTCACATTATATGACTATTTTTTTGTCATATATATGTCATATATTTGTTTTACTAAAACTTTGAGGCTGTCTGGCAATATGACAGCAGTATTTGAAAGCAATAAACCGACTTTAGGGATTCGTCCCATATGTACACGTAGAATGATAGAAATACCGTAAAAATGTATGTCAGACCTTATATGTCACATTATATGTTACATATTTGCCATACAAGCAACGTATTTACATAGCATTTCTTATACACACTAATTATTATGCATACTGTAGATTTTTGGCAAATTTTCTATGGCAATATGACAATATATGGCAGCAAATAAAGTAATTTGCTTAAGAATATGACATATAAATCGAAAAAATGCTATACAAATATTTTAAATATGATTAAATAGGCAAAACCAAGAGATATTTACATACTATGATATTATAACTAGTCAAAAAATATTGGGATCACATATTACTTGAGAATATGACAAATAAATTAATAAATATTTCATATAAAGTGTAATTGGTCATATCCCGCCATTTCTAGCCATTATTTCTAGCAGATCTAGTCACAAAATCAGTTAGGATCACAAAATACTTGAAAAAATTGCTTACAAATGGATGCATCTTTCATATATCGTTTAATCGGTCATACCACGCTATATCTATCCCATATTCCTGTCATATCCACTCATATAATCAACTTTAGTTAGGATCACACATATACGAGTGTACTCATTTTCCACACACACACACACACGAGCTGAAAATGCGCTGGCATCAATTTTCATTATACGGAAAATACACGCCCGTATATGCAGGCCGCAGGGCAGCGATGCGATGCATCGAGGATGAGGCAGAGGATGAGGCTGAGCCCGAGGCGGAGGCATGCGTTGATTTGCCTCCAGAGGCGGCACATTCCGCGCTGGCACATTCTGCGCCATTTTGCCGGGCAGGAGGAGGCAGGAGTGGGCTAAAAGGGGAGGGGCAGGGGAGTATGGAGTGCAAACTGCATGTTGAAATAATTATGCGTGTGCATTCCGTGGCCACGCCGAAATGAGCTGCGATTTATGAATGCCATACCATGCCATGCCAGACCCGTAGCCCGTAGCCCGTTGCCAGACGCGCAGTTGGAGCCGGAGCTGGAGCCGGAGCCGGAGACCAGGACTGCATTTGCCGACGCCGCCGCCGTGTACGACAAGCGCAGACATTATAATTATTAATAAATGCAAAAGCAGCGAGAGCAGGAGAGGAGCTGGAGGGGAGCCGGGCAGGAGCAGCAGGAGGAACAACTATTTACGGCATGTCCAGGCAGCAGAGGCGTGCAGCCAGCGGGGGCGTGGAGTCGTGTGCGTCGACGTCCGTGTGCGAGTGCGAAACTGGAATTAATATGTGGCACCCGGAGGACGACCAAAAGCGCTGCTGCTGACATGACCACGAAACGGCGAAACGGGGCGCCGCCATCCGGATACGCCTGCAGTGGCGTAGGCAAAGAGAGTGAGGGAAGAGGGGCGCGGGGGGAGGGGGCTGTCGCTGTGGCATTTTAAAATTTATGTACCGAAATTGATTTTATTAACAAACAAAAAATTGGCTACTCTGTGATGCCAGCGAGCGGCTTAATTAAGATGCAGTAGCTCCAGCCACAGAACCCTACACTACCCTTCAATACTCTACGCTAACTCGCGTTAACCTACAGTATGATACACTACAATGCTCTACCATACTCTACCCTACCCTATTATACACTACACTTCCCTATCCTATCTATCACTACCCTATCCTGCGCTACCCCACCCTACTCTCCTATACCCTATCCTACACTACCCTACGATACTTTACGCTACTCTACACTGACCTACGATACTCTACGTTACTCTACACTAACCTACGCAACCCTACAGTGCCATACAGTACCCTACGGTATCCTACAGTACCCTACAGTAACCTACAGTTCCCTACAGTACTCTGAATACCCTACACTGCACTACACTTTTCCACTCTACACTACCCTACCCTACTCTGCGAGACCCTACGCTACCCTACACTATCCTACGCTATCCTACAATACCATAACCTACCAAAACATACCCTACACTACTAAGCCCTACCGTACGCTACCCTACCACACCCTACACTACCCTACCACACCCTACACTACCCTACAGTGCCCTACAGTATCCTACAGTACCCTACAGAACCCTACAGTATCATAGAGTACCCTACAGTAATCTGAATACCCTACCCTCCACAACACTTCCCTACTCTCCAATACCCTACGCTACCCTACACTATTCTTCACTGTCCTACGCTGCCCTACAATACCATAACCTACCCAACCATACCCTACACTACCAAGCCCTACCCTACGCTACCCCACCACACTCTACACTACCCTACCCTACCCTACGCTACCCTCCCCCACAAGGTCACGACAAAGCGACCATTAATCAGCCCCAGCTGAGTGTATGCACTCGCCTCATCTTTCCCCAAACTTTAAGCAAACATTGCTGGTCAGGCACCCCCTACTCCCCGCCCCTTAGCCAACTCCTTCCAATTTCGGCATGGGGGCAACCCTGCTCTGCTGGCCAGCCGCCCTGTTGCACTTTTCACAGTCGCAGGCTGGCAAAACTGCAGCTTTGCGGGCTTGCAACTTGTGGCCAAATGTTGGCCAGGCGGCTTTGTTGCACTTTCCACACTCGGCACCACGACATGTTGATTGAGTCGACCTTCTCCCAGCATACTCCCCTTTCTCTACCCCCCTCCCTAGGGTACCCTTTCTCTGTACTGCACTTTGCTTTGATTGACCAATTGTGGTAGAGCAGTTGCTGTGGCGCTGTGTGTGGGCGGAGGCGGAGGTTGCTTAAAGTTTGCATGCTTAGAAAATGCTGGAAAAAAACATTTGGAAAACTGTTGAAAATTCAAGCTAACTTATTTTGAGGTTAGTTTTTTGGCATATTATATGGAATTTAGACGATTTTACTTATTTCTACAAAGTTTTATGACCGTAAATGGAAGATTTAATGAAGAAGTTAATAAAAAACTAAGGTTACTTTGATTTTGAGATTATTTTCAGCATAGTATCTAGAATAAGTAATACCTACTATAACATTTGTTGCATTTATATACATACATATCTCTAGGTTTTATGCTCCAAAAGAGAAGATGTAATGTAGATTACAAGAAATATTAAAGTTTACTTTTGAGATTAGTTTTTAGTAAGAAATTTTTATGAAATCTATAATATTGAATATCTTATATATACTTTAAAGTAGTTTCCGATTAAAAAAAGTCTTATTTTTTGGACTTCAAACTCTATGTATATATTATTAAAATGAAATATATCCTAGCTTATTTTATACAATCTTTTTTTAAATTCTAGCAGCATTATCTATATTTCTTCTATCTATTTACTTGAAGAGCTCTAGATATAACCTCAAAATACCCCTTAAAACAGCCTAACATCAGCTTATCCATAACGTAAACTCTTCGACCTACAAGCTTAGTAATTCTATTATAAGAAAATTTTGGAATTTCCATGGGTATTAGCTAAGCCAGTTCCGATTCGAATTGAGTTCCGCAATCTGCATAATATTTAACACGTTTCCAACACTTTTACACTTGTTAACATTTTGGCCCAGTTTCTATCAAATTATTTCCAGATGAACCTCAAAATGTTGCCGGTTCGGATGGAGGCGGAACCTTTGCTCTCCCTCCCTCTCTCTCTCTCCCTCTCTCGGGGCCCTTTCGCTGTGGTCCAATTTGGTCGACAAACGGCAATTTGTACAAATTTGTATGAAATTTGTTAAGGCTCATAAAAATGTTGAGAGCGCGGACTGCGGCAACACATGGCGCAGAGACCCAGGCAGGGTTAGGGTAGTAGGAAGGGGAGATAGAGGCGTAGACTCTGAGAACGAAATTAATTGAGAAGATGAAGAAGTGAGAAGCAGTGAGAAAATCGAGGAGAGGCTGAAGAGGAAGCGCAACAGCAGGTTAAGACATCAATTTTGGAATCGTGGGGGTTAATTAAAATGTATAATTTTTTATATCATATACAGACATATTCATAGATATATCCATTATTATTTTTTTCCCTTGCATTGTTCGCTGGGCGCAACGAAATTTCTAACTTATGCGACAGTTTTATTGGCCGAAAGAGGTCTCTCTCTCTCTATCTCTCTCTCTCAAAGGCGGCATCGCGATGCATCGCCACCAGTTGAGGGCACAAAGGGGTTAACGTTAATTGCGCCTTTATGTTAAGCAGCCGCTCAAGTTGATTTTTCCGCCGCAGCAGTCAAAACTCAAAAATCAACCAAGAAAAATAAAAAAAATAAAAAAAATAAAAATGATAATGAAAATGAAAAAAAACCAAGAAATGCGAGTGAAAAAGTCGTTCGTGTTTTAACCCATGCGATGCACTCCTTTTTTTACTACTAATTCCCCGTACATGCCGCCATTTCCGCGAAGTATTTTAGCCCAAAATTAGCATTGCTTAACCCATTCTCGCTGACCGAGTAGTAAAACCATCGAACAATCCGCAGAGGAAATCGTGAAAAAATGGAAGAAAAAATGAGAAAAAACGAAAATTGAAAATGAAAACGAGCAAAAAACACATAAAAAAGGAAGGCAGAAGGAGGGCAGTACCGGACAGTGGAACAATGGCAATTCGTGCACTGCTTCTCTTTTTGTTTTTTTTTTTTTTAACCCTTCGTCCTGCCGTGGTTCCAGATCTTCTAATTTATGTCGCTACAAGGTTTATGACTTTATTGTTTTATAGAGGGAGAGAAAAAAAAAACAAACGCAAAGAAGGTCGCTCGTTTTTTAACCCCTTCAATGCTCGACGCACTATTCGCACACAATTGCAGTAACGGGTTAAGGCGGACAGCCCTACATAGTTACTACCTACCTAACCAGGGTATGGTACCCTCTTCCCATACGAGCGCGATACGCGGAAATGCATTTTACGCCGCTTCGTCGCGCTTTTTTGTTCGCGTTTTTTTTTTTTTTGCTCGAGAACTATTTAGATTTCTAGGTTTCTAGGTTTTCAGAGCAGTACCGCATCGTCGTGCCCCTTTTTTTGTTTTGTTTTTTACCAGGCACTACCTTGCGTTTTTCCTTGTCACATTTCTCCGAAACCGCACCGCACCGCGGCGAGTTGACGTTTCCATATAATGCGGCGATTTTCTAACTGCTTTTTCGCTGCGTTTTGACTTTGCCGTTGTCGCCGGGCCTTGACTTGAGGGCACTACAGTCAAGGTCCTGCAAGGTATTACTGCCGGGTACTGCCGGGTACTGCGGTATAGCTCCCGCGGGTGACAGAAAGAGAGAGAGAGAGGAAAAGCAGTGGGTAGTGCTATCCATTGTCGCTTGGAATTGACTTGGCACTGCACAGAAAGGTCCTGCAAGGTACTACGAGATTCTGAAGGGTCCTGCTTGGATTTAAATGCAGCTCCAGCGAGAGAGAGAACGTGATAGAGAGTAGGAAAGTTGTGGCATCGGTTTTCGCCAAACTTTGACTTTATATGTATGAGCACTACACTGAAAGGTGCTGTTTAGTACTACTGCTAGGCCCTGTTGCAACTTGCATCCAGCTCCTGCAAGAGGGAGACAGTTTTAGAAGAAAATGTTCGCGGGCACTTCACTTTCTATGTGTGGGCACTACACTGAAGGGTTCTACTAGGTGCTGCAAGCTACTCCAAGGTCCTGTGAGGTCCTGTTGCGAGTTGCATGCAGCTACAGCGAGAAAGAGAATGAGATAGAAAGATTGGGGAAGATATTCGCCGCTGCTTGACTTTATATTTATATGAGCAGTACCAGTGAAGGTCCTGCAAGGTACTGCGATTAGCATGCAGCTCCCGAGTGAGATAGAAAACTTAGTTGGAAAAGCGAGGGGGAGTTACAACGACTGTCAACGGGCCTTGACTATATGTGTGTGTGTGTGTGGGGGCACTACAGTGAAGGTCCTGATACTGCCTTGCCCTACTGCGATTAGCATGCAGCTCCCGCGGGAGAGAGAGAGTGAGCATTGCTTCACTTGGGATTTCGCATCTATAATTGCAATGCAGCTACCCTCTCCCTCTCACATTCCCCCCTTCCCCCTAGCACTACCCATACTACACTACCCCTGGACGACTGCTCTATTTATTCATGCAATTTGCTTTCATCAGCCGTCGAGGCGTGTCTAAAAAAGGAAAAACAGCAAAGGAAAACTCACTCGCTCAGCTCGGGAAAATTGCTCAACTTAGGCGCGCATCATTTAACTTTGAGCAACGAGCAGAGTGGATTACACACATGACGGAGCAGGGCGAAGAGACTGACGGAGGGTACGGGGCAGGGGGGAGGGTAGAGGAAACTGCAAGCGTAATCGAAACCCGTCAAAATGGCAAACAGAGAGAGAAAAAAAACAAAACAATGGCAACAAGATGAGTCCAAGGAAGAAGATCAGTAGAGGCAGCGGTACCCGGTAGCCCGGGTTAGGGTATCGATAGGGCCAATTCACTGGGATCGTAAGGTCGTTACGTCGCCTCGCACACTGGGCCTAAGCACATTACGAAAACCTATTCGCATTTCGATTGCAATCGTCGCACAAACACACACACACACACTCGCCCAAGATAGAGATCAGCTGCCCCGTTGTCGGATCTGTCGGATCTGCCTCGATCTCAGGGTTGGTTGTGCCTAGATCCCATGTGTTTGCCTTCGCATAGGGCCATGTCTAATGCGAGCTGACAGATTATTATTAGCGTAACATTAACGTCAAATTACGCATCTATTTTGCGCACTTTATCTACAGATCAATGGAGACCGATCGATAGAGATCTCAATCTAAATCAAAACACACATGTGTCTTCCTCTCTCTCTCTCGCTCTCTCTCTCTCTCTGTCTGTGCATGTGTGTTCTTCGCAATTCTTCTCTATTGTTTAGCCCTAATGGATTTCGCCAAGATTACGAACTGGACTTGTTCCCCGTCCTGATCATGTGTGCGATTCCCGATCCTGCTGCAGGTGCCTGCCTCAAATTGACCGGTAGCTTCGGCTTCGGCTTGATCTTTCATTATATATGTTCGTGTAGTATTGTGTTTTTTAAGGAGATTTAAATAATTCTAATACTATCATATGAGTAGATCGTAGATCGTCGATCTTCAGTTAAGTTGGTCAAGCATTGCGGGATTAAAAACATATTTATTTTTCATCAAATTCTTAAGGGTTTTCGCTAAAAAAATTCTAGGCATATATGTTTGTATTTTAGATAAGGTTTTTTTTTTATTTAATAAGCATATTTATTCTTGTTCTCTAGGGAAATAAATTCTAAGTATACTCAAGATCACAACTATTTTTTTTTTATAAATTTCTCTATATGTTTTATAGCCAAAAGTTCTTACGTATTTAATTATCTTCCTTAAATTGAAAATACTTTTATATATTAAAATTTCGCTCTAGACCCTCGTCTATCTATCAGACGATATTCAATGAGAGTGTGTAGAGAAACAACGAGTTATCAATTTGTGCTTATCGAACGATATGGTATGGGTTTGTTCTATTTTAGTGTTATCATTATGAAGTATCTATCGAAAAGTTTTCCATGTGATAGATAACTATGGAATCAAGGGGTTTAGTTACGATATGTTGGGTTTCCGAAGAGAAATGACTAGGGTATACTCCTTTTTGCTTGCACCCTCTTAAATATCAACTCTGTGCTACCCATATAATTCTCAGCTAATCCCAAATTAATGTAGAAACTAACTCATCAGCTTGTCTACCCCTCTCCCCCCTAGAAAAAGCACTTTGTAGGCGTTAGGCCGTCTAAGTGTTGCCACCTGACGCAACTCCCAGGACAAACCAGAATGTCAACAGTTGAAAAACTAGCAGCAAGAACCCCACTAGGCAGGGAATACCTACCCCCCTTCCTCACTCCGCCTCTGTCTCTGGTATTTGCTTTGGATGCGTGTGTTTCTGGGCGAGCACGATGCGTGACAATAATTAAAAGATTTGCAGTGTAAACAGCGCAATAAATGGAATCAAAACAAAGTCGGAATCAGGCGGGGGGGCGGGAATGAGACAAACTAAATGGCGTAGTGCTGTCATCCAACCCGCCCCCTTGTGCCCACGCCACTGTCTCACTCCCCGCTTAGGTGAGGCATGAAATGCGCTACACGCTGTTTGTTTATTGAGCGCGCTTTGATTTGTGCTCAGGCTCAAGCTGAATTTGATGTCATCCCCCTCCTGCAACTACGACCCCCCCCCCCATGCCACTACGCCCATGTCAGACGACAAGTGCGCGCGTGTTTGTAGAGCCGTTGTGTGCATAAGCAATGCCGATTATTGACACATCACCGGCTACGCGACGCGATGCGGCGTTGATGCCTTAAGGGGGGAGGAGGAGGAGGAGTAGGAGATAGAGGGTGGTGTCTCTCTCTCTCTATCTCTATCTGCCTCTTGAGCTGTTGGGCAAACACTTTGCGCGGCACAAGAAGAAGAAGACACAAATGCAAATCGAACTGCAGCGTGTCGATGCCCAAACCCCAATCCCAAACCCAAACCCAAACCCAAACCCAAACCCAAACCCGATTCCAATTCCAATTCCAATTTCCTTCCCAAGCGCGCGCACACACACACACACAGGCACACACACCCAACCCTTGCTCGTGCGGTCGTGCGTGAAATTTAATCAAAGCAAGGCGCCCCCTGCCGCCACCATCGCCGCCGCCCCTGTCCACCACCCAATCCCAGCACATAACCCGCTCTCAGCCCATCACTGTGGCCAACAGATTTTGGTATCCCAAAACTGAAGCAACCGGAAATGTTGCACATTTGTAACTGTAACTGTAACTGTAACTTGGCAGATAAAAAAAAAAAAAAAAAAAAGAAATAAAAGCAAAACCCTTGTCTTTTTTCTATCTCCCTCTCTCTCTGTTTCTCACTACGTCGCTGGTGTAGCGAATGCGGCACACCCTTCTACAATAACATTTATTATAATTGCCTGTAATTTGATATAGTAAATAATAATTGCTACATTGATATATTGATTACCCATCTATACATGGGAGGCTGCAATGCGCAGTGTTGTCAATTTTTAGCATCTAATTTGGCTTCTATTCAAGTGCAGCAGCGGGAAAAATTAAATTTTTGTAAATTTTAAATATTTTAATTTGCTTTTTTCGTAATTTCAAACAATTTTCTATTTAATTTACCTTAAATTACATTTTTATAAGATCGTTTTCATATAAAAATAAATAAATAGTTCAGTTTTTATTTTTAAATATTTGAATTTTTGCTTTTAAACGCTTTTTAAAATTGTTTTTAGCTATTTTACCCTCTATATTAATTATTTTTGGCTATTTTAGCTTTTTTCCCTTTTGCTAAAAATGTTTTTGGCTTCTTTTAACATGGCACCCCATCCAAAAACGGCATTTTTTTTTTCAAAAGTTGGCAGCACTGGTCACATCTAAAAGTTAAGAGAGCGTACTGCATGGCCGAACTCACATGCTGCACCGCTTCGATTGTAGCGCAGCAGCGTGCGGGAACGTGAAAGTTTTTTTGTTTTTTTTTTTTTTTGTCCAGACAAGTGCAAATTTCTGTCGATTCGGAGTTGCCTCTTCCTCTCTTTATCACTCGCCATCTCTCTGTCTCTTGCAGCAATTTGTCCAACAATTGTTAAGCAATTTGTTGCTGCATTTCGTTGGCTTCAGCCGCAGCGGCAGTTTCAATTTGCGCGCTCTTTACCTACAAAACGACAACCAGTGTGTTGGTTGGGTGTGTGTGTGTGTGCAGCCCTCGCGGGCAAAAAGTTGAATTCGCCTGCCCTGGCTGGCCACGATTGAAAGCGGAATCTCGAGTAAAGTTGAAATGAAAACAAAACGCAAAAAGCAAACAGCGCAAACATCGAACAAAACGACAAAGCGAACATGCGTTTATTTTTAAATCCCAGACACGGCTCTCTTTGGCGCTCTCAAAAGTTTCGATATTGCGCGGCGCTCTCCCGCGCTCTCTCTCGCACTGTGTGCTGCGTTGTTGTTGTTGGGAGAGCGCCGCCGTGCACAGTTTGTTTTCGTTAACAGCTTTGTCACGTGGAGTAGTACGCTGCTGCGCTGCTGCTGCTGCTGCGGCTGCTACTACTCACTTTTATTTGCGGTCGACGTCTGCGCACAGTGGAACAAGTGCATGATCAAAAATGAAGTTATTATTACTACACCACCTGCTGCATAATGCTTTTGTTCTCTAATTACAGTGCAGCAGTTGGGGGTAAACAAAATTGAAATTAATTATTATTTGCATTTATGAACAGATTGCGAGACAGTGTGCACATGTGCGCACATGTGCTGAGTCCAGCAAAGCTTTTGCTGCTGCTACGCTGCTCGCTCTCTCGCGCTTCACTTTTCGATTGCGCTTTGAGAGCGCAAGTAGATCTCAGCTGCGGCCTGCTGCTGCTGCTGCTGCTGCTGCTCTCTGCTCACCCCTCCCCCCGCTCTGACCGTAAAGCGTGCATACTTTGCGGTTAATCATGATGACGGGGGCGTTTGCGACGCCAGTTGCGGTTGTTGCGGCCTGTCAATCGCTGGCTTCGCTTTGGCTTGCTTTGCTTTGTTCTCTCTGCTCTTTTGTTGATAATCGTCGACAGCGACTGCGACGCTGCCGTTGCCGTTGCCGCCGCTGTGTGTTCGCAGTTTTGGGGCCCGCTGGGCCGACGTCACGTCAGTTCATTGCGTCGGCTTGTAGAGCTTGCCAGCGCGTATATTTTTTTTTTTTTTTGTTCTGTTCTTCTCGCCATTCGCACTATTGCGAGAGTGTGTGCGTGTGTTTGTGTGTGTGTGTGTGCTGTGTGATACTCTTTAGTTGCTGCTGCTGCTGCTGCTGTTCTTGTTGCTTCTTCTTCTTGTTCTTGCCCGCATTTGTTGTTGACGTCGCCGTCACCGTCGCCGTTGTCGTCGCATTGTTTTTATTACCGCCGCGCTGCTGCTGCTGCTGCTGTTCTCTTTCTTTCGCTCGTTGCCGTCGTGGCCGCCACCGCTCGCGCAGACCAAAACTTGATTGTGATATAATTTGTTAAGTATTTATTTATTTGTTTTATTCGGGCACACACGACGTGCCACGACGGGAATTCAGTGCACTTGCAGCGTCGTCGTCGTCGCCGCAACCTAACATTAGCCGCAGTTGCAGTTGCAGTCGCTGTCGGCGTCGCAGTCAAACGAAAGAAAAAGCTCTCGCGCGCTCTCTCTCTCACACTCTCTCGCCACACACTCTCTTCATCTTCTCTCGCTGCGACCGACATTGTCGCAGTAGCAGCAGCAAACTGTCTCGCTCACTCACCATGGTGTACTCGACGAACATACTGCTGGCCATTGTGACGCTACTGACTGCGGTGTTCATCTGGTCGCGTCGCACCTACGTCTACTGGCAGCGGCGTCGCGTCAAGTTTGTGCAGCCAACGCACATCTTGGGCAACCTGAAGAAGGTGCTCAAGCTGGAGGAATCGTTTGCCCTGCAATTGCGTCGTTTCTACTTCGATGATCGTTTCCGCAACGAGCCCGTTGTGGGCATCTATCTGTTCCATCAGCCCGCCCTGCTCATCCGCGATCTGCAGCTGGTGCGGACGGTGCTCGTCGAGGATTTCGTCAGTTTCTCGAATCGTTTTGCCAAATGCGATGTGCGGCACGACAAGATGGGATCCCTAAATCTCTTCTTTGCCCGCCAACCCGAATGGCGTGAGATACGTACACGTCTCTCGCCGGTCTTCACCGGCGCCAAGATCAAGCAAATGTTCTCGCTCATGGAGGAGGTGAGTCCCAAAAGCCCAAAACAAAAAACCGAAAACACTGTGCAACACAAAACTGGGAACGGGATGGGGATGCCAACGCATGCGGAATATCAATGAGTTTTCGCTTTTTTTTCTTTTTTTCTTTTCTTTTTTTTTCTCTCTGAGCTTTTTTTTCTGCCGACTCGTTCTGCAACCTTCACCACACATATCATATGATATATATGCCCATTTCAGAATTATAGATTCCCAGCTATAGAATGCATCTATGCGTTGTTGTTGTTGATGATGATGTCAGCTAAAAATCATATTGAAGCTGAGACTGAATCGATTGATTCTCCATAGTTGACTCTATTAGCAAACTTTGATTTTTTTTGCGTACTTAAGAGTACTTGAGATAAGTGTAAAATACTAAAGGCTAGAGATATCTCTCTGAATATTCAAGCACACAAAGTTTTTTTTCATACTTAACCTTTGCTTAATTTGATGTCACATGATATTCAAATTAAAAAAAAAAGTGTAGATTTTCATTATATTCCTTATTAAGTGAGGAATTCTACTAATTTTCATAGCACTAGTATTAGCACCTGAATAAAAGATTATTGTTTTTGTGAAGTGCAGTCTTGATTATATGGAAAACTTTATTGATTTGAGTAAAGAATTCTTTCAATTTTTTATAACTATTTTTATTTTTGTGTAAAAAAATCTACTTTATTTCAAAAAAGTAGAAATATCATAAGGGAAAATTTATTATTTTTTTTACTCTTATTTATTTTATTTACATAAAAACATTAAAAAAAAAATTCTTAACTTGGCTATACTTTTTTAAATTTTAAAATAATATTGTATACACACTGAGTATTTTGACTTATAAAACTCAAGATCTGCGGTAATTTACTAAATCTTCTTAAAAGAAAATATTAATGCAGTATAAAAAAGGCTAGATAGATCTACTTAATATATAGGGTATATATAGAACAGAATAAATATATAAAATAAATTAAAAAATAAAATACATGTATGTAGAGAATAAATATGCAGGATATGCAAGAACTTATTAAAATTCGAAACTGATCTTATACACTTAATATATTTAAAGGGTATACAAATATCGTATATCGTTTTGCATATAAATTAATATTCTAAAAACCTTGACCCAAATTAGGTTGCACAGTGTATTGTTCTACATACATATATCGATCGATCGCGCATGCAATAAAACTCTCTATTATATCTATCTTTCTATCAATTTTGACCTAGATTGGCTGCGATCTGGAGTGGTATCTAAAGCGTTTGACGCGTGATCTGCGACGTGGCGATGCAGCACGTGGCGTCACGGTGAGCATCAAGGATGTCTGTGATCTCTACAATACGGATATGATTGCAAGCATTGCATTTGGGCTGAGATCGTATAGTTTGAGGAATACGCAGTCTGAGATCGGTTCACATTGTCAGGAGATCTTTAGTCCGAATATGCGTAGGATAATTGATTTCTTTGTGATATTCTTTTTGCCCAAGCTGGTGCCGTTAATCCGGGCACGGCTCTTCACAGAGCCGCATTCGGAGTTCCTGCGTCGCGTGATCCAACTGGTGATCGAGGAGCGGGAACGTGGCGGTATATTACGCAATGATCTCATCGAAATGCTGCTTACACTGAAGAAGGAGGCCGATCTGCAGCAGGATAAGTCACATTTTACGCATCATCAGGATTTTTTGGCTGCCCAAGCGGCCAGTTTCGAGGTGGCCGGCATCGAGACATGCTCCTCGACCATGTCGTTTGCCCTGTACGAGTTGGCCAAGCAGCCGCTAATGCAGGAGCGGCTACGTCGAGAGATTCGCTCTGCATTCGCACAAGGAGGAGGAGGAACGAGTACACCGGGTACACCTAGTCTAAGCTATGAGCGCATTGCGGGCATGAAATACCTCGATATGGTGGTGGAGGAGACGCTACGCATGTATCCCATAGTGCCGCTGCTGGAGCGCGAATGCACGCCCATCAATAAGAAGCGTTTCTACTCGCTGCGCCCACACGCCGAGTGCTATGCCAGGCGTGGCATGCCCGTGTTTATCTCCAATCTGGCCATACATCATGATCCCAAGGTGAGTGTGTGTTGTCTCAAGTGATCTCTGAATTGAACTCTCTACTGATCTTTCTACTGATCTCCCCCCGTTGCAGTATTGGCCCGAGCCGGAACTCTTCGATCCGGAACGCTTTAATGCGGAGAATAAACCTCGACAGACGCCCATGTCGTATCTGCCCTTCGGTGCTGGACCGCACAATTGCATCGGTCTGCAGATCGCTTTGCTGCAGATCAAGCTGGGATTGATCTATTTTCTGCGTCAGCATCGGATCGAGCTCTGCGATCGCACAGTGGAACGCATCAGTTTCGATGCCAACTTTGCGCTGCTGGCCAGCGAGCATAGCATCTACCTCAAGGTGGTCGACTGTTTATAGCACCCCCTCTGATCCCCTCTGATCCCCTCTGATCCCCTCCCCCTGACACACAGTGGCAGCCATCATCATCAAGCAAGTCGTGTAAATAGCCTCAAAAATAAACTTTGCTACGAGTACTACAAGATATTTTTTTTTTTTCATTTTCATTTCTCTGTGTAGTTTTTTTTTATTATTTTTATTTTTTTTCGTTTTTTGTTTTTGTTTGACGCGCTTCGCCTTTGCTCCGTCATCGAGCGATAGCTTATCAAACATTTTATTTTTTTTTTTTTTTCGGTTTGCTCTTTGCCTGCCCTGCCCTGGTGGCCTGATCGCCCGCCTACGGTTGAGTGCGAGGCCCCCCTTGCTCGCCCACAGCCACACGCAACGTCCCCTCTGCCCCCTCGTCCCACTGTTCGCTACCGAGCGACGCCGCTCTCTGCGTGTGTGTCATCGGTTCGGACAAGCCCCCACCTCGTGTTTTTCCACTCGGCTCGGTTCGGCTACGGCTCGGCCGCACAGTGGTTCGCGTATGCTGCAAAACTGACACACTGTCTTATACACATTACTTATACTTATACAAAATGTTTTTCCATTTTTTTTTTTTACACTTTTTCATTAAGTTAATTTTATTTATAAATTAATATCGATATGCCTTTTTTTTATATATATATTTTATTTTAATTTTTATACAAACTTGTAAATAAAAAATACTATTGTATTGCACGGTTTCTAGTTCTCTATGAGTGGGAGAGGGAGAGAGCGTGTTGTGTACGAAACAAGTGTGTGAAATATGGGAGAGTATTGCGAGTGGCGGAATGTGGCGGAAAAAAACAAACACACACATTTATTATTATTTTTTTTTTATTTTTACTACACTCATAAATAATATACGATTAAAGGGAAACTAATTTTGCTGTACGATATGGAGGTTGACTAACAACCTTGTTGGGCATAATTAAATACTAAAAACGATTAGTCGGGTGTGGGGCAAAGTTTTTTTTTTTTTTTTTTGGAAAAATGTTGAGTGTTCTAGAAAATTAACCTGTAATAAAATGATTAATATTTAATACTGCGTAAAAATCACTTGAGTTGGGCTAATAAACGCATTTAATGGTATAGTAGACTTATATGATAAGAAGCTAGTGCACTGCACTGTGGGGTACTACTGTAAAGAATGTTATAAAAATAAATTTTTAGTAATCAATACAATAAATAGTACAAATATATCGAAACTGAAATATTAAATAAAAATAAATAATGAAATATTAATCAAAATTATCATTAAATAAAATATTCTTATACATTCAAATTAAACTAAATTTAATTAAAATTAATTAATATAAAATATTATTCTAAAATTATTTATTATTATAGGTAAAATGACAAGTTGTGCCCATTGTGCACAGTGGTAGACTACACATGATTTCATAGTAATTTGGTAAATATGTAAACAGGCTGCAAGTAGAAGTTCAGAGTGAGCTAAGAGTGAGAGTGAGTGAGAGAGTCCAATTAGAGAAAGAGAGAGGGAGAGAGAGCGAGCGCGGCGACAAGTAACATAACTAACGGCGTTATGCAAATGCTCACACCCCGTGGAAAAGGGCACAAAGGGCGCGGGCCGCGATGCGTTGCGTTGCGTTGCGATGCGATGCGCTGCAATTGCGTTACAGCGGCAGTTGAACAAAAGCAAAAACAAAAAAGAAAAGGGGAAAACGTTGCCGGTGAAAAACCAAAAGGTTTTTCGTGATTTCCATGGAAAAATGCAGTGATTTTTCTTAGCATTTAACACGATGCGGCGTTGGCGGTGGCGGACCAAACCCCGAGAAAGCCTCAACTCTTTGGCAGAGAGAGAAAACACACACACACACACACACACACGCACACAAGGAGAACCTTTTTCTCTCGGCCTTTATTTTATTAGACCGCGAAAAATCAACAGTGGCCAGGGTGGTCAGATCGTTGGAGAGGGAAAGGATCTGCGCATGCCGTGTACCACTGTGCGTGCGAGTGTATGTGTGCGTGCTTGTGTGTCTGTGTGTGTGTGTGTGTGCTAAAAGGGTTTACAGCAATGTCATAAAGCAATGCGCATTCCTGCACAAATATTTTCCCTTCGGGCGGGCTGAGTTTGTTGTTGCGCTGCGCGCCTATGTAAATGAAATAAAAATCACTTTTCACGTGAATGAAACGCGAAAAGCGAAAGAGTTGCCCCTTCCTTGCCCGGGCCAAGCCTCCGCTGCTGCTGCCTCCGCTGCTGCCACCGCTGCCGCTGCTGCTGCTGCTGCTGCCGCTGCTGCTGCCGCTGCCTTCTGGGAATCATTTGCGCCTTTCAAAAAGGACTCGGGGCCAGCTAATTTACATAAATCTATATAAACACTACACACACACATGCACAGTGAGTGTGAAAGAGAGAGAGAGAGAGAGAGGGAGAGCGACAGCGACGACAGCTGTTGCATGTTGCATGCTGCATGCGGCAGGTTGCAGCTTGTCCGCTGTATTAAGCCTTAATTAGAGCCCCTTCGCCAGCTCCCACGCACGTGTTAGCTACACGCAGTGTTGAGAAAAATAGCTGTTTTTTAGCGGGCAGCCTGTAAAAAACAAGCCAAAAAAAAATGTCAAAAAAGAAAAAAATAACGTAAAATAGCTAACCAATTAAAAAAAATCACCAAAAAAGCTATATTTACACTAAAAATCCAATTTTAGCTAGTTGGTAAATCCAAAAAAATGGGATAAAAAATGCTAAAGTCAAAAAATTATTTGCCAAAAATAACCTTAAATAGCTTAAGTATTTATAAAAAAAATATGCGTAAAAAGAAGCTAAAATTGCTATACTAAATCAAACTATTCCGTATATAGCTAACTTTCAGAAATAAGAAGCGGGAAAAATAAATTTGTAAAATAGCTAAATAACTTTTTAAAATAAAACTAATAAATAGGTTAATAAACAAAAAAAAAATATAATTATACGAATTTATTAGGAAGTTATCATTAAATTATCGAAAATTTTATAGAAAAATGTTTGCAATTTCACTCAAAAAAAAAAAAAAAAACGATTAAAGCTAGTTTAACTCTAAAAAAAGGCCAGTTTAAGTCTAGGAAAAAAGTCTAGAAATCCTGCTTAAATAAAAGCCAGATTTTTCTTAAAGCCAGCACTTCTCTTATGCAGCGCAATAACAAGCCAGATTTGTCGGAAAATAAGCGAAATCGCCAGCACTGGCTACACTTGTTCAAGCGATCATGTGCGAGTGAGAAGTAGACAGAAATAAAAAGAGACTGAGTGTGGGAGAGAGAGACAGAGAGAGAGAGATAGAGAGGGGTAGACTGACAGTTGGCTCTTGTTACGGTTCACCATGACCAACGGCAACAATTACGTAGTCTCTGGCCGCAATTCTATTGTCTTTCCATTTCCTGGCTGCGTTTTTTATTGCCCATTTCCCACATGTTTTCCAAGTCGGTTCGGGTTAGCTCCCTTAGCGCTGTCTCTCTCTCTCTCTCTTCTCCCTCTTCTGCTCCTTCTACTCCGCGCTGAATGACACTTTCGGTGAGTCGTCCGCGTAAACGTTTCGCTTCCTTCTCCCTCCCCGCCTCCCTTTAGCGGAACCATTTTAATGATCCCAAATTGCTGCACCACACCGAGTTCAAGCCTGGTCACCACATGCACATGTCGAGTGGGTAAAACGGATGTTGCCCGTTTAAGCCAGAGTTGCCACCAATCAGCCTGTTGGCGGTGGCTCCAACGGGCGTAACAAACCAATTAGCCCCTGTCACATGTTTAGTTATCAATTATGAATGTTTAATGTTCGATCTATCCATCCATCCATGCGTGTTCCTTATTAACGATCACCTCGCAACAGCTGTGCCACCTTACATTGTTTTGATTACTCCTTTACACACTGCACAATTGAGTGATGTCAGTTTTAATGCATTTTCCTTCCAGTTTCATAACTAATTTGGGAAGGAAAAATGAATAAAAATATGTAAAAGGCGCATAATATGGGAAAAGTGAGAAAAAACGGGCTAAGGTAGCTATAAACACTCCCCTACGTTCGAGCAGCAAGTTTGGTATATTATAATAGGCTGTTTAATTGTATGCTTAGACTTGGTATGAGTTTTTCTGGCTTTGTGCGCGTTACATGCTTAATTTAAAATGTGCTTAATATGTGTATGTATTACAGGAATCTGCCTGCCAAATTTAGTATCTCTAGCATTTTTTATAGCTGAGATTAGCGCGTTCATACAGACAAAAATGGCTAAAATAATGCGCCCATCGATACTGCGCTTGTATATTTGCTTTTAAAAGACTGTCACGCCTTATTAGAGCTGCTATGGATATTTATGCTATTTTTTACTAAATTTGTAGGGTATATAGAGTTATTAAGTCACTAAGAAGGTTTCAGAAGACTTGAATATAATATTTTTATATTTATTTATTTTTATTTATATTTTCAGAAATAAATAATTAATCGTATTGTATGAGTAGTTATATTTTGATTGAGAAAACATATATACCATATATAGAGAGATGTATGATCTATATATATATATATATATATATCAATGTATGCAGATTAAGCTGTCGTGGGAAGCTCGTAATACTTGAAGATACTTTTATGAGTCTTGTCTTATATATACGATGCGTAGTAGTAACTATAAAATCGCGGATGATAAACGTTTTATTTATCTCTCGCGCTCATTCATTGCATTGCATTCATTGTATGTAGTTGGCGCCCCCTCTCGGTCGGCGCCCCTGCGCCCCTGCAACAATGTGCGATGCGCGCGTTTCATGTGGTCTCCTACTGGTGCTCTGAAGGGGGGCGCCACTTTGATGTGTCCAGTGCGCTGCAGTCAAAGATTTATTCGCAATGTGCAAAGTGGCTGGGATGAGTTTTACGACCCGATGGGGGTGGGCAGGGTGAGAGGGGGGAGAGAGGCGGGAGAAGAGGGGGAGAGGCAGAGAGAGAGAGAGAAAGAGAGAGATTTACAATTCGCACATTAAATGTATCTGGTAACAGTCGCTGCCTACGTATCTGTATCTGTATCCGAGTATCTGCATCCGAGTATCTGTATCTGTATCTGTGTATCTGCATCTCTAGCTGCATCTGTGAGGTAAACAAACCCATCCAGCCTGACATAATAATAATAATAAAAAAAGATCTGCTCAGATTTTCATGAATGAATCTGTAGCTTTGTCTCTCTCTCTCTTTCGCTCTCGCATAGTCGGAGTCGGATTCGGATGCGGATTCTCTCGTTCTTTGTCATCGTCGTAATGCGCTTAGGACGGGTTGACGGCTCTGGGTGCGGGTGTCGGCAACGTTGACAGAGCCAAAGACGCCGATGCCGCTCTAGATGAAGATGAGGCGAGAATGGATAGAGGGATGGGGGGACAGAAGTGAGTGCCATGTAAATGTAATTCAAGTAGCTTGTCGGGGCTATCGGGTGGGCACAATCAGTGCCATTAATATGCGTATCTGTATCTGCAAGATATGCGCTGCACTTCCGCTTCCTCCCTCCCTTCCTTGCCTCCTCTTTCCACTTCACATTCCCTTTGCCATTTTACCTGCTGCGTAAAACAAAACGAGACACACAAAAAAAAAGAAATGGTTATGTCTTAGTTTCTCCAGCCGTTTTGGGAGTTACATAATCGTCATCATCATCAGCATCAGCATCAGCATCATCCTCGTCCTGCCTGGCCTGGCCTGCTCCCAAAGGAAGTTCCAATTTGCTACGTCAATGAACCATGGCTCTCTGATTCGTGCATCAAGTACCCAGCCCATCTTGTACCCTGCCCATCCCATCCCCGACAGCGTTTCAAGTAGTTTCCCATTGTTGTTGCTGCTGCTGCTGCTGCTTTGCATGCAGCCCTCGCACCATGATCCGCTCCTGCTTTTTCCCCCAATTTTTTTTTTTTTTTTGTGATTTCTGACACGACGCCGACTGTTGACTGTCGCCTGTCAACTGAAATTATTTTTTAATAGCCAAAAGCTGCGAGGGTTGCCAGAGTAGTTTGCTATAATAAGGTTTTTTGTTTCGTTAACTAACACTGGCTGGGAGGGAAAATCGACTGGGGAGACCATACTGAAGAAAAAGAGTATACTGAAAAGAACATTAAAACGAGAAATGGTAATGATATAAGGGTTATGATATAAGCTAAGGAAATACACCGACTTATATATTATATTGATTACGTTCTGCGATCGATCCGTTCTTCTATACTTTCTATGATACATTCTTTGATACGTTCTACGATCTATTTTCTACACGTTTTTCGATCGATCTACGTTACGTTTTTCGGTAGATCTTCTATACCTTTTATCAATGGATCTTCCATTCGTTCTTTGATCAATCTATAATACGTTTTTGATTTTTTTTCACACAATCTACTTCACATAGCTCTCGCATGACTTTTTCGGCTACCCAGCTATATCTAGAAAAATACCAAAATTCAATAACAAAACAATTATTTGCTAGATAGTACCTCGATAGCTTATAGATAAACATACATAGATATAATACATATATCGTATATTGTGTATGCTTTGCGTTAGCCAGATGTGCCCAAGATGTGCTCTTCGAATGCTTTCGTTGGCAATAATAAAATACAAAATACCCAAGGTACATCATCATCAATTCTGTATAGTAAGAATATTCTTGTTTTCTTAACATTAATTGGATCGGTAAAATTTCAAAGTACCAAAAATATATTGCAAGAAAAACAAGACTGTTTCTTTCTTTCTTTCTACCAAAACCTTCACCTTACGCCTACACTGAAAAAAAAAACACATACCAATTGAACAAAGTATTGATAGGTTGCAGTATATATTTAATTTTTAGAGACAAATAAACATTAAAAAAAATGTATAATACTAGAAAGCTATAGATACCTATATATAGTAGAAAGTGGAAGAAAGTAACCCAACTAGCCTAGTTTATAAAACTCAACTAACCTAAGGAGAATCCCAGTCACATTATTAAAAAAATTATAATACTAGAAAATCCAATATATATATACTATATGTATAGTATAGCTGTCCAAGAAGGTAACCCAACTAGCCTAAAAAAAACCAATTAACCTTAGGAGAATCGCAGTCATAGAGTCTGCTTTCTTTTAGTCTCAACTGCCATAGCTGCCCTCGTACTTTCCTCTCTCTCGCTCTATATACATATATATCGTAGTATTCCCCTCCTTGTTCTTCTGCCTTTAAATTGTCTGTTTACATTAAATGCATAAATTATGCAAAACTTGTTGTTGTTGTTGTTTTTCTTCTCTTCTTGTAGTCATAAATTCGCTTTGATTTCTCAAGATTTGAGATTCGGTTTCGTTTTTTGGTTTTTTTTTTTTGGGTCTTGGGGGTTTACGCAGTACGTTGCTCTGAAGTGGCAATTGTCAAATGCATAAAATATGTCAGAAACGAAAAAAATAGAATACATATATTTATTTTGTCGAGAGAAAGGTAGCGCGGGTAGGGCAGGAGGGTAGCTTTTCAATTTGGTATTGTATGCATTTCATTTTTACCGTTTCGCCCGCCGATTTTCCAACAATTTTCATGGTTGCCCATTTATCCCATAATGATAATGTCTGTTTTGGGTCATTTACTCGTCCTGCCGTAGCAACCCTCCAGTAGCAGCACGACACGTCAACCAACCGTAGCAGTTACAACTATTCCAATTTCTATTTGTATATGATATCGCTGTCGTTCCTCTTGCCTCCTTCCCGCCTCCCTTTCGGCACGAATCCACCCCATACCGTTTGCCAGAGAGTCGCTTGTAATCGGCACTCAGAAGTGGAGAGTGTCGACAAGGATGTGACCTCATTATCAGTGTGTGTGATCCTTGTTGTTGTTGCCGTATGGGACTTACGTGTGTCTACCTTATGCATCCCATCCCATCCCTATCCATGCTCATTTCCTTGCGCTCCTCCCCTTTTGCAAGCGACTGATCCGAAGCGACAGCTTAGGGATTCCATTGTACGAATTCCTAAAATGGGTTACTTTCTTTCGCGAACTTGCTATGTATCTATATTGGATTACTTTCTGAAATTGAGCTATGACTTAAGGAACCCCTTTGCATATACAGAGATATCCTCAGAACTTGCTAGATATAATAATAAAATATTTTAACTAGATTTTTCTTAAGTTAGGATTTCTGGGCTCATGAAACTCAGCAGATGCGTAGTGGATACAGAAATATATAGGATTAGTTTATTATTTTTAAAGATATATAGATATATATTCCATAAAATTAAATAATACGAATCTAAGATTAAAAAAAAAAAAAAAAAAAAAAAACACAAATTTTAAGATATATCAACAAATCTATCTATCTGATTTTGTAGTAATATTTTTCTTAAATTAAGTCATTATTATAATATAAATATATCATTATATATTATATATAAATATATCATTATATATAAGATTACTTTCTAATTTTTAAAAATATATAGATATATATTCCATAA
The DNA here is from genome assembly GCA_018901885.1 of Zaprionus kolodkinae. NCBI lineage: Eukaryota > Metazoa > Arthropoda > Insecta > Diptera > Drosophilidae > Zaprionus > Zaprionus kolodkinae. The sequence goes on along the minus strand of JAEIFM010000183.1, from coordinate 803,908 downwards.
ACTGATATAATAATTATATAAGATTCAAAAAAAAGAAAAACACTTAAATTGTAAGATATATCAACAGATCTATCTATCTGATTTTATAGTAATATTTTTCTTAAATTAAGTCATCATATTATAAATTTAACATTATATATTAAATATAAATATATCATTATATATCATTATATATTATATATAAATATATCATTATATATTATATCCCAGTAGACTCTGAAATACATGTTAAAGTTTTCAAACATCAAAGTCTCTGGCATTCTCTGGGTTCCTCAGTAAAAGCCTAAACTTTCAGTAGATCGGACTAGATTTTATTTGTTTTCTTTTACACATCTATAGAATCTCTTTCGGCCAGTATTGACACATTTTGTTTTTTCTGAACATAGTATTTTTTTTTTCAAAATTTCTAAGTTATTAAACAGGCCAAGTGGACGATGGCTTTCTTGAGAAATAAATATATATTGAGCCCGTTTAAGCAAAATATAACGTATGAGTCGTGGCTATCGAATCTGGTTGTCTGTGTAGATTCGCTAGCGGTTATGAAGCGAGGTAATCATAATTCAATCTGTAAGGATATGCCAAAATTTCCATTCCCCAATTCGGTAAACATGAATCGCCATCAGATGGTAAAGCCGCGCCATCCCCCCGTATTGCCCGTATATCCCAATGAGACCTCGTCAGCGGTTACGTTGCAGAGAAAGAGGTGTCTGCTGCAAAAGAGGAGGCCAAAGGCGGCGAAGCAAAGCGATGCGATTGATAATCATATCAATAATAATAATAATAATGATAGGAATAATATTAACAATAGCAATAGGAATAATAACAATAACAGTCACAATAACAATAACATTAACATTAACATTAACAATAAGAATAACAGGAGCAAAGACACTGATCTAGATGATGCAATTATGTACAATGATCCTCCCACCAAGAAGAAGTGTAAATTGCGAAAAATCGATAGATCGATTGTACCAAAGGTGATGGGCTCAGGTGGTGGTGCTGGTGGTGGTGGTGGTAGTGGAGGTGGAAGTGGAGGTGGTGGTGCTGGTGGAGGAGGAGGAGGTGCAGGAGGAGGTGGAAAAGGCAGTTCGAGCCACAAGTTCAGGAGTTTTGTCAAGTGCCTGAAAACGGAAGACAAGGAACATAATAATAATAAGAGGAATAAGAATAATAACAATGTACGTACGCTAGATGAGCTGGATCAGATGCAGACGCGGGTGTTAGATAATCGCTCAGCTAATAATGATGATGATGATGATGAAGATGTTGATGATAGACACTACAATACAACAACAGCCTCAGCCTCAGCAACAACAGCAGCAGCAGCAGCAGCAACAGGAACAGCAGCAACAGGAACAGCAGCAACAGGAAAAGGAACAGCAGCAGCAACTACAACGAATGAAAAGCCAAAAGTACCAAACGATGATATTAAGAAGAAGCATAGGAAATTGCATAATATATTTAAGGGACAAGCATTGTATATAGCCAGGCACAAGGAGAGAGAGAAAGAGTTGATAACACAGGTGGAGAGAATGAAAATATCGGAACGTATGCGGTATCTAATGAAGGTGCAACAGAAGATTGACGATCAGGAGCCGCTGATCGGGCGGAATCCCCTGCCGCAGCGTAAAATGCAATCGTCTACGATATTATGTAATCCCACATTGAGCGAGAAACGTGTCGATTATATTGTCCATCCATCGCGCAAGCTCATGATTGCACCCTACTTCCCATCGAGCGATCAATCCGATAATGCTGACATAATCAGACAAAATCAACGGAATGACAATCCGAAAATAAATAATAATAATAATAATTATAATAATAATAAGATCGAACAGTTTCCAGGTATCGGTGATTCGCCCATTAATCGTCTGTGCAAGGGAAGTTTACATTTAAAGGCGGCCATCAGAAATAAATACTAAAAAAGGTGAACCCCAAAAAACCCAAATCAACCACCACACCCCTTTTTTTTCGTCCATTCCCCTTCCCGCCCCCCCGAAACAATAACTTCACGTTCAAAGTTAACTGATCTGAACAATTCGATTGAAAAACGTTAAATCATTGTGACACATTTGACAGAGTTTAGCTGGATTCATGTATATATATATTCAATATATATATGTGAAAATGTATATCTGTAAATTAAATAAAAAAAAATTAAAAGTATCTATAATAAGGGTTTACATAAATTCAGGCTAGTCTAGTAGGCGTTTTATGGTTTCATATAAATACTTATTTTCTGAGTTTGTTTCTATGCCGATTATAAAGATATTTTGACAGCATATTATATGCAACAATAGAAACGTATCTTAATAATTTCAGAAAAATATATAGGGAAATAACAACGATATTGATGAAATTTTGACAGCATATTATATGCAACATTATAAACAGATTTTAATAATTTCAGAAAAATATATATAGGGAAATTAAAGGATATATGGTTCCGATTTTGACAGCATACTAAATGCAACATTATAAGCATATTTTGGTAATATCAGAAAAATATATAGGGGAATAACAATGATATATGAATCCGATTTTGATGAAATTTTGACAGCATATTTTATGCAACATTATAAAGAGATGTGTATAGTTTAGCGAGAAATTATAGAGAAATAACAAAGATATATGGTTTTAATTAAGGGACTACTTTGAGTTGGACAAAAGCAGAGACAGAGAGTCTTAGAATACCAAATCTGCAGTTCTCTGTTCTTAAACTGTGCGTAGCAATGCAAAACACCTTATGAATCTGAAAAACTTAAGATCTAGGTATTGTAAAGTTGTGAAAAACAAACCCTTTAGAGGGAATACACTGCAGATTAATGGCAATTTGTGAAAAATACTTTTGATGCCACCGTATTCCGTATTCCCCACGGGCATGATGTATGATTTGTTAGATTTACAGTTTTTCCCCCCGACTTCAAAGTGTGCCGATGGGCAAAATATTTTCATTAGGCCTTAATTATGTTTGGGCCGCACAGTAGCCAAAATATTTTTACCGACTGGAATTCGTGGTAAGCGCAGAGTGTAACCAGGCGACAAAAGGGCTAATGGAGAAGCAGACGAATGGATGATGATGAGGCGCTTTGGCCATAGGATAGGATAGGGTAGGGTAGGGGTCGCTTCGCTGGAATGTGTCTGCAAAATTCGCAACTCATTGCAGGAGAGAGAAAGGGAGAGAGAGAGAGAGATAGAGGGAGAGAGGGAGAGAGAGGGAATTCTGTTTGTGGCACAATTAGCCAACGCTAACACGGCGGAAGTGGCAGCCATACACACACACAGACACACACACACGGACGGTCACACTGCAATTTATAACGGGCCTCGCGACGTGACAATGCAACAAGAAGAAGAAGCAGAAGCAGAAGCAGAAGAAGATGTGAAGAGTCGGAGAGAATCTGTTGAAATTAAAACGAAACGGAACGAAATGAAACGAAAATTGCAATCCACCCTGTCATTAGATCGATGCGATTGTGTTTGCCGGGCACAAAAGGGTCTACACACACACACACACACACACACACAACTATACACACACACACATTGCTGCGAATTTGTGCGATTCCATTGTGAAACGCATCGATGCTGTGCCTCGTTGACAGGGGGGACATAAATGTTGTGATTTCTTAATTTTTGTTTGCATTTTTCTCGAATTTAGTAGGCTGTTGAGGTAATTACACTAATTATATGGCCCCGATATGTGCCTCACTCCGTCTATGTGTGTGTGTGCCTCGTTAAGGGTTGCTCGGCCCAATGAATAGGTAGGTCATCTGGCTGCGCATCGAGAGAGAGAGAAAGAGAGGGTATCGCAAATGGGGGCGTCCAAGCGAGTTTTCAATTTTCGGATTAGAAATGAGACTTGACTTTTGATTTGCACTTTTTGAAAAGAGAGAAAATAATAATAACATAATATAATATGTATTTCTATGGCATTTGTGCAAAGTAACAAAGTAGTTTTGCATTTAAAGAGGTAAGGGGTGCTTGCTTTTAATGAAATTTGTTTGGAATACGGAAAATACATTAAACTCAATAACTGCCAAGTTTGCTGACACTATTTGCAAAAATAAAAGAGTTATAGCAAAAAAACTAAAAAAATACAGCTTTATAACTAAGCGAACTGCAGTATATTGTCTTTCGATTGTGTTTTGACTTTCTGAGGGGAATTCTATTTCTACAACGCAAACATATGTTTAATAAAATGTTGTATAACAGTAATATCAGTTTTAATTAAATTTGAGTAAGTTGACTAAGCATTTCTGTGATATAAAACGCTTAGCGTACTTCGATTTCTCTGAAATTTGATGGATGTATAGAAAATATATAAAACCAAATAACTGCCAAGTTTGCTAGCACTACACGCAAAAACAAAAAAGTTACAGCTAAAAAACCGATGTAGTAAACCAATGTTGGTACTACCTAACTACCCACACATACTGCAAAAAGTCTCGCTCATAAAAAAAACCTACATAATAAAACTTGAGGCCTAAAAAAATGTATTTCTATTTTTAAGACAATACCCTACCCTACTCTACTCTACAGATCATCCCGAAACCTGAACCAAAGCCAGTGGAAAACAAATGAAATTACGTTTATTTTTTAGCGAAAATTTCTCAGTTGCACTCCCGAGTTGCATAATCTTGCAAGGCGAACCGATCCCTATCGTAAAAGTGGCTAAAATTGCGTTTTCTAATGCACGCGCCATAAAAAAATAAAAGTGGGAGAGAGAGAAAAAAAAACGAAGGAAAAACGGAAAAAATTCGCATAAAAAAATGCAAGAAAAAACGAAGTGCGAGAGGGAGAGAAAGAGAGGCCAAGAGAGACCATTAACAGTTCCGTTTGAGGATGCGCAACGATTGCGTTTTGCGTAATATGACAACATTTTGCTTGGGATTTGTTTTTCCTTCCTTTTCTTTTTTTCTGTTTTTTTTCGCGTTTTCTGCGAATTTCGCGTGCATTTTTTACGCAATTTGCGAGCGTGCCACGTAGCCTGCGCGACCCTCTCTCTCTCGCTCTCTCTCTCTCTCTGTGAGCTGCTGTGCGTTGCATTTATGAGGCGCGCGCGAGGCAGCCTTTTGTGGCAGCCCTTTGTCTATGGGCGATTTTTTAGACCGGCCTCGTCCTTTTTTTCTGGAACTTCTAGTTGCGTGTAGTTTTGGTTTCTCGCTTTTTTTTTCGCATTTTTTTATTATCATTTTTTTTTTTTTTTTTTTTTTTTTTTTTAGTTTTTTAGGCTGCCACGCGGCGCGCTGCATTCGCGGAAAGGCGTCGCAATGCGTTGCGTTGCGCTGCGCTGCGGTTTATGGCTTACGCAATGAGGCAGTGGCAAAGGCAGTGGCAGCGGCAGCGGCAGAGGCAGCTGTGCCTGAGTCGCAGTCTACCTCTCTCGCTCTCTCTCTCGCACACACACACACAATTGGCACTCCAGTTTGTGCTTCCGGGGTGGCCTGCAAGCCGGGCTCATCCATTGACTTTGTGTCAAATTGAGTTATTCAAATGTCAGCATACACACACACACACACACACACGCATATGTGCACATTTTGATAATGCACACACACACACACACACGTCTTTATATAATTCTCAATTGATATCCTGTTGCGTTGTTTTTACACAATATTTACCTTTCTCATAATTGAAGTGTCTATCCCGAAAAAGGCTGCAGCAGGAGCGGCAGCAGCAGCAGCATCCTGTCGTGCGATTTTTGCGCCATTTGTGAGTGCTGCCTCTCGCTCTCTCTTCCTCGTCCCCTCTCTTTCCCACTGGCTTTTCACGCTTGGCCGCACGCCATGGCTTCCAGCATCTGCACCCCTGCTGCCCCTTTCGAGTCTCTGCTCCGCTCCTGCTGCTGATTATGTTGTCGCCGTGCTGCACTTGCTCAAGTCCAAGTCTCCCGTTGCTCGACTCATTCAAGAAAAACGCTGAGAGAGAAGGGAACAGAAGAGAAGAGAAGGGAAAAGAGAAGAACTGCTGGCAAAAATCTGCACTAATTGTTGTCATTAGGGTTGCCCTCGAGCTGTGTGTGGTCACTCGAGTTTTTTTTTTTTTGCTTTGTCACCGCCACTCGCCGAGTTTCGCCAATGCCACCACGGGCCACTTGAGGCAGGTGGCTCTGGGGTGGTTCTAAAAACAAACAGAGTCATCAGAATTTGCACAAAGATCTCACTCTCTCTCTCTTCCGAGTGAGACATCAGCCTAAATAAAAGATCATGTTTGTCATGCGCACAATACGCAAACAAATATCTCTATAAAGACAGAGAAAATCTCAGAAATCAAATCTCAAGTTATTTCTTAAATTTCTGTATACCGCTCGTGTTTATTGTTCGATTATAATGAAGTTTGGCAGATAATTAGTTAAGTATGTATGGCATGTGTGTGGCAAATTTCATGGATCTAGCTGATAAAGTGTGCTACTTACAGGAGTTTTAAGAAATTTACTGAAAAAATCAGTTTTCAATATCTTCCATAATTTCATTCAGAAACTGCAAACAATTTTTATTCTATTTTAAGAATACTTTATTGTTTTAGATTAAAGTTTTAGAGCTCTAAATATGTACAATATTCTGATGAGAAATTAATCTACAGTAAAAATTAAAAGATTAATAATATATGAAGGTTATTATTGGGATTTTTGTTGGTGTTTTTTAAAGAATTTGTCAAAGAAAAGCTGCAGAAGTTATAAGCTCAATAACTTTATTTGGTTATACTAAAAACCATATATTATATAATACGGCATTCCTGAATAACTCTTGCGTTTTTCAATCGATCATAATGAAATTAAGCAGATCATAAGTTAAATATGTTTAGTATATATATTGTAAATTTCAATATTCTAACTGCAAAGGTATTTGAGTTATATAAGTTGAAAGAGCTACATCTTTTTTGCATTCTCCAGTAAAGTTACTTAAGCTGCCGTATGTATAAATCAAGCCATATATTATGTATTTATTATTATTACAATATTTTTTTTTGTCCATAAGCCAGTCACATGCCAAATTGAATAACTCTCCATAGATCTGTTCCATCCGATCTGAGCAATAGGGTTGCCTTGCGCTTAACTATATCATTATTTCCGCTTACATATGCATTTTTCCATGCATTAAAGTGAATTTCCTTATCATTTATTTGATTTCCGTATAACTGAGAGTTAAGAACTTGCTCGTGTCGCACACACACACACACACACACACACACACAGATGCAGCTAATCCTTGGGTATTGCAAAGATTGAGTGATCGGCTGTGCCTTGACTCAGGTCTGGGATTGGGTCTGGGTCTGGCACACTGCCAAATCGAGCTGAAAGTTTGCCAAGGCGTATCTAGAAATCAGATAGATAAATTGCGGGTATTTTGGGCGAGACACGTGCTCAGGGAACACGCACATGTGCTGCCGCGTAACCCTTTCGTTTTCTCTCTTTTTTCTCAGACTAAATAAATTGGCATTATTACGCGTGGGCGTGGGGCGGGAGAGAGGCGTGGCAGTTGTGCGGAGCTCAGCGCAAATTGATTATTGACAAAAGGCGACGGTACTGTGTGGGGTGGGGGCAGGCAAAGGGTGCTGCGTACTCTGCTTGATGTGGTTGCCACAAGGCAGCAAAGTACCAGGAAAATCACTTTAATTTCTTGCAGTGTATGCATTAATAATGAGGGGGAACCTGCTCCCTTTTTATTTTCTTGGGGGCATAATTGAGCAGACTTCAAGGAGCGATCGCTCAATTAATTTCAAGCGAAGCTGAAGGTGTCGCTCCTCTCCCTCTCTCTCTCTTGCGTTTTCCTTCTCTCTTCTGCACTGCTTACTAATTTCCTTTTAATCCTTTCAGCGCAGATTTCATGCCCACTAATCCGGCCGAGTTTTACGGCTGCTGGCTGGAACGTGAAACAAAGGCATCATCTATAAAATGACAATCGCAAACAACAATGACGACAATCGGTACAAGGACAAACAGTAGTGTCGCTACCCGCTACCCGCTACCCGTTAAACGTAGTAAACGTACCTGATCCGTTCTAACCCGTCCTAGCTAGGTCTAACCCCTGCCCTGCCCTGCCCTGCCCAACCGGCTCACTCCTTTCGCCTTTCCTTCCTTGCGACCTCTATTCATAATTAGTTGCAGGCAATTAACAGGGTCCTGCTCTCGCGGTCGCTCGAGCTCACAAGGCTGCACAATACCCGACACTCTCTGCGATCGGTGCAGAGTGGGCGAAGCCTAGCCTAGGCAACCCTCTCGTATGCGTTTGCAATTTGTTTATTTTGAAAACAAGCGACACCCCTTTCGAACGGGTCACTGATCCTCCCACTCGCCTCGATCGCTTAATCCTTTGACTTTTGCTACACGATCGCAGTTGTCGCGGCTTACTGCGAATCTGCTGCCTTCCTCCTGCCTCGAACATTTTCCGGAAAGTGTGGCTTACTTTGGTTCCGCTATCCAAAGTTGGTAATTAACATTTACTCGCAACGCTTGGCCCTGGCTAAGCTGTCACACCCAACGTACACTCTACGCCCAAACACCCTACGCCTACGCCTACACACACTCGCACTCTCTCTCTCTCTCTTCCTCTCTCTCGGGGGAGGCGTTTGTTGTTTTCCCTCGAAGCTGGCAGGGAAAAGGGTTTAGTTTCAATTAGCCGACTTAGCGGACGCGCCTAGCAAACACACACAAATCCCCTACTCAAAACGCGAGCCCGCAAGATCGCTAGATCAGCACTACCCATCGCGGGGTAGGGAACCTATTGAGGAACACGCAATGCTTGAATTTCCCTAAAATACACTTAAAATGTGATAACTAGATCTAACTACTTTAAAGAGTCTACTACAAATAGAAGATTATATTTTCGACTATATAAGGTATATAGATTCGCGATCAGCTTAGAGAAGAAGTCGAAAAAACCATTTCTCTCTTTTATAATAAATTTAAAAGATATATGTTCCTAAAGTTCTACAAGCATGCTCTTTTTATAATTACAATCTGTATATAAACTGAAACAGGGCATTTCCAACACAGATATTATACTATATATGCCATACTATATCTGTCAAACAAATTCCCAATTGATCTCCGGTATTTTTCTTAATTTTCTGCAAATTTCATAAGAATCGCACTACTAGAATATAGATAAAATCGTGTCGAGTTTTGTGTGTGAAAACTTGTTTTTTATTAGATTTATTGAGTTAGGAACTGAAAAATGCTCTCTGTATGAAACTGAAACAAAGCATTTCCTACACAGATATTATACAATATATGCCATAATATATATATAAAAGTAGCCCGCAATGGATCTTAGCCATTTTTCTTAATTTTCTGCAAATTTCATAAGAATCGCACTACTAGAGTATAGATAAAATTGTGTCTAAAGAGTTTTGTGTGTGAAAACTTGTTTTTAAATATATTTATTGATAGTTAGGAACACGAATATCAAGGTAAACGACTCAGTTAACTGAGTAAAAATGCAGTTTTCTGCATAATTTATATATTCTGCATATTTCTGCAAAATTTCATTATATTTCTAGCACAAGAAGGGTTTATAATGATAGTAAAACTAATATATCATTATATATATAATGAACATTTCTGCTCTTTTCTGTATATACCTCTACTCTCTCTCTCTCTCTCACACACACACACACAGAAATATACTTCAATCAAATTGAATAAACGTTTCCATTAAGTATAATATTATATATGTATGAATTGATAGCTCTAGAGTAACGGTATTAAGTCCTTCATCTGGCTAGGGATTTTCCATTGGGTCCCTGATTTTGTGCAGATTTTGTTATTATTTTTGCAATGATGAGCGACGTTTATTAAATGTGTTTGTCGATTGTGCGAGGCAAAAGCCGCGTAATACCCCCAGAAGGAATACCCGAAATGGCAAACCGAATCGAAACCAAAACAGAAAGAGAGGGAGAGAACGAAAGAGAGAGAGAGAGGGAGAAACCTAAACCGTAAAGGCCGAAAACGTGTGACGAGTGTCAAATTAATTAAAATGTCAGCAAAATATGTTCGATTGTTGTTCTGGGCCGGTCGCACATGGAGATGGATGACAGTTGACTCCTAGTCCGCTCCCTGCTCTCCCCCCGCCTCTTTCCTGACTGCATTGACAATATTGGCAGGACAGGAAGAGAGAGACCCCTGTCCAGCAGGCAGCCTGATAAGACCAACGGGTCGGCTCGTCTCTCTCGTCTCTGTCATATTTTCAATTTCGATATTCGCACAACGACGTCGCACCCGATGTTGCCCGGATACCCCGCACTGGACACCCTGTCCAAACTACCCGTACGTACCAGCACATAATCTGTCTGCGACCCGCTACCCCCGTCAATATATATACGTGTTTGGTATATCTCGAGGAGGGTTGTCGTTAATGTGCATTTGACATTTGTGAAATGAGAATCTGGGCAAATGATTCGGATTTATCGCAAATTTGTCGAGCGATTTGTGTAGATTTACATGAGTGCCAAATGCCAAGTAGCCACTTGAGGACTGAAGGATGAGGAGTGGAGGATGAGGACTGGAGGATGAGGACTTAGCCGTCCGGGAGGTCCTTGCCGCGTCCAGCTGAGGCTGAGCAATCGTCATCGGAATATATATTAAGCAACACTTGAAAATGATCTTGAGTAGAAACGATGCGAATGCACACACGATTACCGTGTGCTATATAGAGTACATCAAAAGAGTTCCTAGATGATGATGAGGATGATGAGGAGGGGTACTCTATGGGTACTCTATGTGCCATAGAGCAGTTAAGCGTATGTACTCAAGAGAACACACTTTTTACACTACATGTTTATAAATATTTGTAAATAGTCGCTATTTCTCTAGCAAGAATGCTCTTTGAACCTTCAGATCTCTGGTAGCGCAGCAGCTTGGCTTATGAACTTGGGCATGTAGGTTCCTAGAGATTTTATGCAATTCCTGCATTTTTAAAAGTTGAAATATCTCTGTCCAAATTCGTAATATAACTAAAAATCATATATATATTATTCCACAAGGGTTTTACGACATAGCAGATTTGTTTTTATTTTAAATACTAATAAACAGCATAAACAGGCGCATTCCCTAGCTTACATTTCTATTTGTCTGACTCTGCGCTCTTTAAACTTGCAGATCTCTGGAACTACAGAGGCTAAGCCCATGAAATTTGGGAAGCAAGTGCCTGTAGAACTAATGTAGCTGTACCCTATTTCAAACAATGAATATATTTGTGTTTGTTCTACTTATTTCACTTTTTGCTCTTTTAACTAGCAGATCTCTGGAACAACAGAAGCTAAGTTCATGGAATTTGGCATGCAAGTGGTTGAAGGCTCTATGCAGCTGTACCTTTTTTAAAACTTTGAATATCTGTGCTATTTTTCTATTAACTTCACACTTCAAACTTGCGGATCTCTGGAATTATAGAGGCTATAACCATGAAATTCGGCATGCAAGTGCCTAAGGACTTCATGCAACTGTACTTTTTTTAAATCATTGAATTTCTTTGCCTCTTTTCTATTTATTTCACTTTTCACACTTTAAACTTGCTGATCTCTGGAACTATAGAGGCTAAAACCATGAAATTAAGCATACATGTGCCTAAAGACCTTATGTAGCTGTTGCCCATTTGAAACTATGAATAACTGTGCTATTATTCAACTTTTTTCACTTTTTGCTCTTTAAAATTGCAGATCTCTGGAAGTACAGAAGCTAAGCCCATGAATTTTGGCATGCGAGTGCCTAAGGACTTTTTGCAGCTGTACTTTATTTAAAATTTTGAATATCTTTGCCTCTTTTCTATTTATTTCACTCTTCACACTTTTAACTTGCTGATCTCTGGAACTATAGAGGCTAAAGCCATGAAATTAAGCATACATGTGCCTAAAGACCTTATGTAGCTGTTGCCCATTTAAAACTATGACTATATATGCCATTATTCTACTTATTACACTTTTTGCTCTATAAACTGGCAGATCTCTGGAAGTACAGAAGCTAAGCCCATGAATATCTATGAATATCTTTGGTTTTTTCTATTTATTTCACTTTTTGCTCTTTAAGCTGGCAGTTCTGTGAAACTATAGAAGCTAAGCTCATGAAATTTGGCATATAGCTGCCCAAAGACCTCATGCAGCCATAATTTATTTTAAATTTAAAATATCTTTGTCTAAACTTATAAGAATTTGAAATTTGTCTATGCACATTTGCCCACTGTGCCCTCCGCTAATGGCGTAAGAGATCACAGTGCTTAAACTCTTTTTCAGGTGCATTGCTGAGCACCGCAGGAGGATGGGAAGGGGTACTAGGGATATGGTTAGGTGTTTTTCCTCCTTCCGTGCGCGACTTTGCGTGTTGTTAAGCAAGCCATAAAAATTTGCAAAAAGCACAACAAACAAACAAACAAACAAACAAGAACAATGCGCATGGCGAGGCGGCGTTAAACAAAAGGACAAGGAAGGAGGCAGAAGAAAGAAAGGATAGGGCGGGATAGAAGAGAGGCAGGGGGAAGGTGGTGCGGGTGTCGCGTCATGCATGAGTGAATCCTTCGTTAGTTGTCCTTTTGGGCGAAATACACTTCCAACTGGCAACTTGCAGCGTAGTCGGCGTCAACATTAAAAACGGAGGCAAGTGCTCATATTCGTGTGCGCGCGAGTGTATGACGTGGAAGGGGAAGGGGGAGGGGGAGGGGGTACTGACTGCAGTCGAGCGAAGGAGTTGGCTTCCTTGGGGCTTCCTCGTTGTCGGTTTTTTGCAATTGTTTAGGTTTCGCTGAATGCGCCATAAAAACGTCAACGGAATTCGCAATCGCAATCACCTTTTGTGTTGTTTGAGTGTTGCTGCTGTTGTTGTTGTTGTTGCTGTTGCTGTTGTTGTTGCTGCTGTTGCTGTTGTTGCTGCGAGCAATGCAAACAAATGACAGCAGCAAGGACGTTGCTGACAAAGCCAAACGCGAAAATGTCAGCGCGCAATTCAAGTTGAGGCAGAGGCGGAGGCAGAGGCAGAGGCGTAGAGGCATAGGTGTTACTAGAAGCAGGGGAAGGGGGGTACTATGTAACTTGGGGGGATGTAGCCGACTTGCAGCCGGAAAGGATTATTTTGCCATGGCCTGGCGAAGTAAATAAATCAACGTGAGTAGAGCACACACAGCACAGTCTAACAAGCACTCCAGAGGGCAATGGCGACTTTTGTATACCCTTTGGAAATGTTGCTTAAAAAAAAAATTCTTTTTATTTCCAAGATTTTTAAAATATGCCTGATCTATTGTTTTTTTTTTTTAATGAATTACCTAATTATTTTATTATTATTTTAATTTTTATTTCAATATTTCTTTGAACAATATTTAAATTATTTATATATGATTTATTATAAAGATTTATGGAGAGCAACTGATTTGAATAGTATAATTTTGTCATTATATATAGTTAGATAATAAATTAAATAAATTAATCTATATCTATGATTAATTAAATTTAGATAATAATCTTTTTATGTCGTATCTTGTTTGACATGTAAAAATACCCTACGGATTCTAGAGATAAAAAATAAATGAACATTGTATTTGTTTTCTAAATTTCTTATATGAATTTTTAATATTTTTTTACATTCCCTTCAAGTTATATGCTACTTCTTTTAATAGTTTTCCATACTTTCCATTTGTTTTATTGTAGTTTATACTAAAAAATATAGCATTACCATTTGTTTCCTAAGTTTTTATATATGGTTTTCTTTTTTCGTGATAATAAATGCATTATTTTTAGAATTTATTATATTTTTCTTGCGTTTTTTTCGTAGCTTATCCTGTTAGTTTACCTTACATCTTATAGATCTTACTTATTCCCAAAGTTTATACAGCTGCGCTTTCTACCTTAACCTTTGCAGTTCATTCAGCGAACTCTTTCTCCAATTTCGGGTCTTGTCTAGGCCCATTTGTGGCTCCTGCCAAGGTGTTGGCTTTTTAACACCCCTTTTTTTCCCCAACTATGGGCCTCTTAACTGCCTGCCTTCCATACCCTACACTCACTCCATTTTTATGTCTCGTGTTTGACAAATAAAATGCCAAATTATTAACACAAAGTTTTGTTGTCGTTGCCGTTGTTTATGCTCTCTCTCCCTTTCTCCTTCTCTCCCTCTCTCCCACTCTTTCTCTTCACTTTTCTTTTTTTTTTTTCCTTGTTTTCGTTCCATTCGGTTGCCCTGCGAGCTGCGCGTTTGCCTGCTGCTTGGGGTTAATACAGAGTCGCGCGCAACCTTTGCCCTTACACGCCCACCAACCTCCCCTTTCTCCTCCCCCTGCTCCTATGCTCAATTACAAGCGGCGTCCAGGGGGAACATGTGTATAGGGTAAAAAACAGAGAGAGAGGTAGAAAAAAATCGCGACATATTGGCAATAAACAGCAGGTGGCGCTGACATTGCAGGCACAAAAAAACAAAGCCAACTTCCGTCTCGCTTACTCTCTCTCTCTCCATCTCTCTCTCACTCTCTTAAGATCTGTCTCTCTGGTCTAGCCAGATCCATCATAAAATGCCTGCTCCAGTTTGCTAACCAATTTTTAGTGCATTTCCACAGTTTTTTCTTCTATTTTCCTAAAAAAAAAAAGGAAAAGAATAGACGAAAAAACCTAAACTAGATCTGGAGGATTAGCAGGGAGGACTGGGCTGGGCAGGATCAGGGGGCCATAAACAGCGTAACACCACCCGCCTCAATTAGTTTGAAATGCGTAGACGATAATCACGGTATCTCGGGACTGTGTTTTATGAGCCAGCACTACGTGAAGAAGAAGATGAAGATGAAGAAAAAATTCTATGGATTTTTATTGAGGCACATGCAAAAAAGTAGAACACTCCGGGCACAGCGGGTCCGGGTCCTCATCTCATCTCATCTCGTTTACGATGCTCTCGTTTTACACGACTTAGGTAATTTTTAGGCCAATTTTTTCTTTATTTTTCTTTTTTTTTGTGCGCCCACCCCCTGTCAACGAGATGCTGGACTACGTCTCTGGGCCACGACCTGAAATCTGAATGAAGGAAAAAAAAAAATGCAAATTATTACGCAAGAGTCCTCGGGCTTCCTGGAAATGCGATGCCCGGCCCCGACTTATTGTTGGTTTTTTCCTGTGCGATTTTTCTTTTTTGTTGTTTTCTTCTTCCTTCCCTTTTCTTTCTTTCCGCTGTTTTTGCTGTTTATTTGTTTTTTGTTTTCCCTGCGCTTTTCCTCACAATTTGTAGGTCAGTTTGTGCAAATCTTGCAGAGATTTATGGCCAGTCCTGTCCAGTGTCCTGACCTGATCTAGATCTCTTGCTCTGTCTCGCTCGCGCGCGCACTAGAAAATCGTAGCAAATTTTTATGATATTTTTTTGTTCTGTTTTTTTTTTCTTCTTTCTTTCTCTTTTTCCCTGCGACCTCATAAAACATAACGCTCCGCTTACGTAATTGATCCAAGAACTTGGTCGCGCCTACCAAGAATAGCATCTCCGATCCTTCAGGCTTTGTTCACCCGCGTAGAGAACAGAAAAAAAAATGATATCGCACAAAAAACAGCACTAAAAATTGGTCAAAAAACTGGAGTAAGATTTTTACAAGACCTTTTTATATGACCATCGGTCGACCGCTTTTTCTCTGCTCTCTGCTCGAGTTTTTTCTTTTTGTTTTTCTTTTTTTTGTTTGTTTGGTTTTTTTTTCTCCCATTTTTGTGGTCAGCAAAAACAAAAAAATCATGTCAATGGAATTGGGAAGCTGTGAACAGATTATGACATTGTTGTGGGCGCGATAAGGCAGGGAAAGTGTCGTAGAACTTATGGATTTCCGAGTGTCTTTAAAAATGCTGCAAACGTTTTTTATTGGAAAATTGCAATCCATTTTAAAGGGAAATATTATGATAAAAATCTTTTACTTTTTTGCAGCAATTCCATAATTATTTCCATTATATCTTTTGCAGAAAAAAACTGAGATTAGCTCGTTCTTATATCATATCTGATTAAAAAATAACAAATTTTCTTTTTTTTTTTTTTTTTTTATTTTTCCAATGATGCAAATTTTGCAAGTAAGAAAACTTAATTTTATTATATTTATTATTATAGATAAATTATATAACACATTCTTTGCTTACAAAAATATTCTTGGCTTATATAAAAATATATAAATTTCCTGATTATATAACTTTCAAGTATACAACATAAAAATACTTCCCTTATACTTTTCTAAATATATCTTTAAAGTATTAAATAAAAAAAAAACAATGTACAAAGAAATCTATTTTCGCACGGCATTTATTTATGGTCTATACAGAGTTCCCTTTCCCTATACACACACACACACCTTTGTCACTTTCCCTACTACATACATATATCATCATCATCATTAGTATCATCATCAACCTATTCCAATCCATCATCATCATTATCGAATTCTGTTCTATGTTGATTTAATGTCTTTTACATTTTTTCTGCCTGCCATAATTTATAAATATAGTATGATCAATTTATGGCAAACTATTTGCCATACATATGCTTTATGGCAGCTATAATATTATGGCAGTTGTTGTTGTTGTTTTTATAGCGCTTATTAAATGGCTTGTGTTTTAAACGATAACAGTTAATCAAGCACATTTTTCGGTTAAGTCAATATTTTTTTAGCGGTTTCATGACTCGAGTGTGTGTGTGTGTGTGTACTACGTGTGTGTGTGTGTGTGTGTGTGCGTGTTGACCAATAACCAACCACGGTTAACCAGACAAAAGGCCACAAAAATGCCACGAAAATCCCAAACTAAAATGCGCACACACAAACAACAACACGAGCGACAGAGACAGCATCAGCGCAGGGCAGGCCAGCCAGAGCGAGAGAGTGTGGTAAACTGTGTGAGAGAGAGAGAGAGAGCGAGGGCAAGCTCCAACTGGGGCGCAGCGAACTGCGCAGCGATGGCGCAGCAAATAAATATACAAGGCAATTATGCATATGAGTTGACAACTCTGCACAGTGCCAGGGGCGGGGTGTGAAAGGGGGAGAGGGACACCACGAGCGGTTGTGGCTGTGGATGAGGGCAAGGGGGGGCTGGGGCAGGGGCACGCTGCCTGAGGTGGCCAAAAACACTTGGTAAGTGTCAATAATGGCGCTGAGAACTCTTTAACGTGTGTGTGCGAGTGTGTGTGTGTGCGAGTGTGTGTGTGTGTGTGTGCGACAACCCCAAGCAGGCTGCCTCTCTCGCTCACTCACACTCGCTCGCACGCTCTCACACTCCACTACGCTCTCTCTCACTCTCTCCCTCTCTCACTCTCTGACTCTCCCTCTCTCTCTTTCCCACTCACGTGCTATAAAAGTTACGATGACTTTGGCCAAAAATACAAACCAACAAACCGCGTTTTGATTTGCAACCCTTAAAAAGCTCTAAGACAGCCGCCGCCTTCGTCGTTGCCGTTGCCGTTGCCGTCGCCGCCGTCGCCGTTGCCAGAGAAAAACCAGCAAAGTGGGTGGAAAATAGTCGGTTTTGATAGCTGCGCTCTGCCGTCGCCGTGTTGCCGCCGCAGAGTTGCCACAGTTGCCGCTGTCAAAGCCAAAGCCAAACTAGTTTTGCGGCAACCCAACACGGTGGCAGCAGTAGCGACGTCGGCAGCAGCAGCGACGGCAGTGGCAGCGACGGCAACAGCAGCTCAGGGGGTTGCTTCAACTGCGGGCAAAGGGTTCGTTTCTTTCCAAGACGACGCGTCGCTCTCCTCGCTCTGTTGGGCGCTTCCAGGCTGGCAGAGCGCGCTCTCTCGGCAGCAGCGCGAGTTGCCAATAAAAATACAAAAAAAGAAAAGAAAAGACAACAAAAAATCAACGAGAAAAAATGGGAGAAAAACAGCAAGAAAAACTGCACAAAATAAAGAGTTGTCATGGAGTCGCACACAGGGCGCAGTGGCTTACGCTAACAAAGGGGGTTTACTATAACTGAACTCTGAATGTAGGAAACTTTTATTGTCAGCAATGAAAAATATGAAAATTGCGCATATTGTTACTATATAGCATATACTTGAAGAACTTGTATACACATCACAGAAATATAATCAAGTTATATAAGTTTTAATAAAACCCTCTTAAGTAGAATTTCAAAACTTTTCTCAAATATTTAATTATTTTTATTAGTTTACAATAAAACTCCACATTTATTATTAATATTCTTACAATCACCATATAGAAAAATATGAATTATACAAGTAGAGTAAAAACCTCTATACATCGTATCAAATTATATCAAATATTAAAATGTATACATATTAATAATATGAAAAATTTTAATTTATTAATATATATATATTTAGAATACCATAAATTGTATTAAATACTCTACATAAATAAAAAAAAGTATTATATTTCATTAAACATAATTTAAATCTATTGCTGGGAATATTGTAATTACTTCATAATAGAATTCCATATATTTTTGAAAATATATTATATATCTTAGATAAACACTATTCATTGTGAACATATAACTAACTTAGAAAGGTATTAAAGCCTTTTTAGTTGGATTTAAAAAAAACACTCTGTTTTCCAATATACTTATAAAATAATAATAATAATAAAACTCCTTATACTATAAAAATATTTTAAATATTATTATATTTTACGCTCTAAAATATTCTTGGTAATTACGAAGATGATCTTTGCCAGCAGTTAGTTTTTGGGAGATCTTTATTATATATTATAGATATAATACCATTTGCAAATTTTAGAAAAATGTTCCCTTTACTGCACCCATTGAGCGCCCCTCCTGAGCGCCGCCACTGAGCCTTTTTGGGGCAGCAGATAAAAAATCATGTTGACTGCAAGTGGCGCTCCATCGAGCACATTCTCAACATGCAACCTCTGCCTACCTCGCGCTCTCTCTCTCTCTCTCTCTCACACACATACTCTTTATTTTTTCTCTTTATCTCACTCTCTCACTCCTTTCCCCCGCCCCGCTCAGCCCACAATTGGCTACTGTGTGCGCTGCCGCTGCTACTGCTGCTGTTGATGCCCTACACGCTGCTGGGCAGGCATTTTTGGCATCTGGTCAGCGTTGCGTAACAACCGAAAGCAGAAACAGAAACAGAAACTTAACGATATTTTCCATTTTGGAATGCAAAAAAAAAAAGGAAACAAACTTCAAAATGGCCGCCAATTATATGAAATTTGATATTTACCCAGGACTGAGAATTACAAATCAAACTGGTTCCCGGTTCCTCCTGTCAGTCATGTTTGGTATGGTATGGTATGGTATAGTACCCCTTGTTGTTGTGCCTTACATAGGGCGAAATCGCATTAAGGGCCCATCGCTGGGCTTAACGGATTTCAGCTTTAATCTTCATATTGTCTGCGCACTTTTTCGAGTGCACGCTCTCACACCGAGAGGGTGAAGTGCCCTGCAGTTACAGTGAGAGAGAGAGGGAGAAGGAGCGTAGTGTGGAGTGTGCCCTCCTGATATTAGCATCATTATAGCTAACAATGTGGATGTATCGCATGTCAAAAGCCGAAAGTTAGCTCCCGGCTATGTGCATGAGCATGAAGGGGAAAACGGGGTAAAAGAGTGAGAAAGAAAGAGAGAGATAGAGAGAAATATGAAAAATGTTACTCAAATAGTTTTGACTGTTGTTATAATGAGTTTACTGGAACTCCAATGATATTACGCATTTTTTAATCAAATATACAGTCTAGTCTGTGTTTTCAAGTTTTTTTTTAATTTTTTACCCCTTTAACTATCCAAAATATTAATTTTCTAGAAAGAAAGAGCTTCAGCTTTTTAAACTATCATAATTTAGTTTATTTTTGTTTTAATTATCTTTTTTAAAAAACAAAAAAAACTTATATTTGCCTAAAAAGTAATTTATTTATATATAAACATTATAAAAAACAAAGAACAAAGAAAAACAAACGATTGAATTAAGAAAGTAATTTATAAATTGTTTTAACTGTGAATATTATGAGTTTCGTTAGTTAGAATAAAACTTAATCTAAATCCTGCAAGTTTTATATTTTATATTCAAAAATTTCTTTAAATATGTATATATTTTTTTTTATTTTCTAATCCTTAATACATTCAAAATATTTTTTCTTTTATAAATTTACTTTCCTTATCCCTCTCACTGTCTTAGATCGAGGCGTAATTTAGTTATCTGTCACTTTTTTTTCAAAATGTTTTCATTATAAATGATGTCGCGGCCCTTTAGGAAAGAAAGAGATTACATATTGCTCTGCCATTGTTCAGTTTGGCGTTCTTTATGATCCCGAATGACACAGCGAGAAGAAGAAGGAGAAGGAGGAGAAAGAGGAGAGGGAGAACGATCATTAGTTGTGCCGTGATCTCTAGGCAGCTGTGTTAATTGTCGCGGGCTTGTTGCACTACGATCTTATGCGATCATCTCCCTCTCTCTCTCCCTCTCTGGGGCTATCAAAAAGCTATAGAAAAACACACGCACATAATGCAGTTGTTTGTTTGTTTTTATTGGAATTTGTAAATAGAACAAAATACTGTAAGAAATCGAGTAGACGCGCCGCGCATGTAGCGCACATGGCATGGCAGCTGCTCAGCCAGAGACGTGGCTGGAGGGGGGCGTGGGCAGCGTGCTGCGCTCAGCCAATGCTTGGCAGCGTGACACACCAATACTAAGACGCGCCCGGCATATTACACAAACTTGTGGGCGCAGTTGTCGATGTTGTGGCCAGGCAGGACTCGAAGAGAGAGAGAGAGAAGAGAGTGTATGTGTGTGCCAGTGTGTGTGTGTGTGTGTGGTGGGAGTGTCACCGCCAGCTGCCGTGCTGAAAAGAAAAAAAATGCTGCGAACCCACCACAGCCAGCGCTCGCTCAAACTCTCCACACGCAAAGCCACCCCCCAACAGCAGCAGCAGCAGCAGCAGCAGCAGCAGCGGCAGCACAAAAAAAAACCACTCAAAACAACAACATTTCAATGGAAAGGCGGTCGCTGCGCTGCGTGGAAGTGTGGTGATTTTTATGCGCTCACTCACTTATACACACTCACTCACTCACTTACACACTTGCTCCCCGGCTCGCTCGCTCACTCACTCTCGCTGAGCCAGAGAGCGCGCCCATTCATGAAGAGCAACAGTAGCGACGTCGGCAGCAGCAGCGGCGACTGAGAAAAAAAATGTGTGCCTCAATATTTACGTGCTCTGCTTTTGTGTTGCTTTCTTTCTTTCTTTCGTTTCTTTTTTTCACAACGCGGTGGTTGAGATCCTGGCAGTGACGTCAACGCCAACGACAACGCCAACTGCGGCAGCGCGCGCCAACCAAAACAACAAACCACAATTCACTTACAAGCGACGCGTTCGCGGTCGCTGTCAGCGTACGCGTTGGCGCTGGCGTTGGCGTCGCAGCATTTTTTTACGTTTCCAGTGGAAATCGCAGCTGGCGCTGTGTCTGTGGAGTCTGAGTCGCTTTAGTGTTGCCTAGTTAGCGGCGGCGTTTGGAGCAAGCGGAGCGGAGTGGCGCACGTGCTCGGATCGCCATTGGGGCGGAGTCACGATCACGTTCACTCTCTCTCTCTCTCTCTCGGCTATTTATAAACAACCCCCGTGCCAAAGGCAGCCACTGATCGTGCTGATAATGCGCCTATGTGCTGGAGAGAGAGAGGGAGAGAGAGAGAGCGCGCTCGCCCGTGGTTGGTTGGCCGCAGCTGCACCGCAGCGCCCCCTACCCCAAGTTTAGAGCGTATGTGTGCGTGTGTGTGCGTGAGAGAGGGAGGGTTGGGCCCCGATCAGCTGCGCTGCCTCGCTACAGTTGCCTGCACACTGCACACTGAGGCGCGATCGTGCCGACACCGAGAGAAATTCATGTTTTGACATCTTCAATTTATTTATTTATTTTTTTATTCGCTTTTTGTTCATGTTAATTGTGTGTGGGAAGCTACGCGATGTCAATCACACTTGAGTTTGCTGCGTATGTTGTGACTAAAGGTTCATCATATAAGGCTCGGGGATTATAATATGATTAACTATTTAAATAGGTATAAATCGCTGTAGATTAACAAAAAGTTTAAGGAAAATGATAGAATCTAATGTAAAGAAAGTATATTGAAAATTTTATCACTCTAACTCTTAAAAATTGTTCAGAATTAAAAAAAAGAAATTAATAAATATTGCAAGAAAATATAAACAACAGAAAATATAAACATAAACATATATAAATATAAACATAATCAAGAGTAGAAGCTCTCATTTATGTACATTCTACAAAACATTTAAGATATATTAAATATAGAAAGAGAGAAAGAATTAAATATTCAGTTTGTAACTTTGGTTATTCCAAGAAAATGATCTAGTAGAATCAGAATCAATAAAAAATATGCATACAGCCATAAATAATCCATTAATATTTTAATGTTCTATAATTTTTGGTATAAACAAAATGAATGCTTTCCATTTCTTCGATTTCTTATGAAGGTCTGGGCTACAATAATTTATTTATCTTTTTTAAAACTGAGCAAGACCTTCATAAATATGAATATTTTTACGTATACACCCGTCAAAATTGTCGGGTTTTCATAATTCAACTGTTTTTCCGATAGAAATAATTCCAAAATATTATCGAAATCGATCGGGCGATCGTGCTTGCGACCTGAAATCTGTTTAAGAAGGCACTAAAAAGTAAGGGGCGTTACTGCTGCAAGGACCCTTTCGCTTTTGGTTTCTTGGTTTTATGATCTCTTGCGGGGCGGCTAATCGCCCAAAATATTTGTTGGGCGTGTTGGCTAATCCGGGCGATTGACTTTCATAAGTAAAGGATTAATCCGGGGACTGCGGCGCTCGCTGGACAGATCGCGATCGCGATTGCGACCTGAATGCGGTTTCAGGTAGCAGCACTACCCAAAATTAAGTGGGTGGGCATTATGGCACTACCTGGTTGGATTTTTACCCAAAAAACGGTAAAACGTTAAAATGATCATAAAAAAGGGTGGCACAGCTGTGCAAAAAAAAGGGAGAGAGCAATACCAAAAGTGAGAGAGAGAGAGGGTAGCAACAGGTATTGCAATTAAATTATAGGGTATTTCGGCTCGATCCTCGCTCACGTACGTACGTGGTGCGTGGTATCCTGCAGAGCGCGTGCGCGCGCAGCTTCTGTGCTGCTGTGCGTTGGAGATCAGCGGGTGCTGAATGAGCCGCTCGCTGGAATGCAGTGGAAAGCGACAGGACAGGAGCATAGGCAGCGCTGCGAATTCCATGGAAAAACTGCGTCCGTAATCAAAGCCTCGTCGTCGTCGTCCTTGTGTCGCACGCAACTAACCTGTGGCACCTTCAACGACAGCGTTGCGTGTCCTTGTCGGGATACCGTGCCCATTCCCGCTGCCGCTGCCGATGCCGCTGCCATTCCCGCTGCTGCACAGCGAGCGGGCGCACACGCATTGCCAGCATCCGCGAACGCGTCGTCGACTGCGATAGCGACAGCGACGTTAGCTGCGCAGTTTACTGGAAGTGTGCGAGTATTTTCCCAGCAACACAGCAGCAGCAGCAGCAGCCTCTCTCTCCTCCCCCCCGCCTGTTGCCGCTTCCCTACCCGCTGCGAGGCGCGTTCTCGCGACATTTTGGTTGGCTCGAGCACAGTCCGAGCACATCTTGATGCGCACTTGAGTGGCCCCCCTGCTCCCCTACCAGTTCCTTGTGGTAGCCTCCCCCCTCTCACTCACACTCTCCCTCTGTCTATCCACGCCTCTGCCTGTTTGTGTGCAGCGTTTGTGGCCTCGTTTTAACTTGCTCGGTGCTCCGCAATTTTTTGGCCTGCCACCAGAGTTTGATTTGTCGTCGAGCAATGCACAGTGGCGTCCTTTGCAAGGGGGATTTTATAACTTGACAGAGCGAAATGACAATGTAGGATGTTTGACTGGGTTTTAATTGTATTTTTTAGCTACTTTTATTTATAGTTTTGTTCAAAAACTTTATTTATTTACCATGATATATTCCCTCTTAATGTATTAATTGATTACTATACTATTATATTATCAAATTTTAAGGATAATCTATAATAAATTCCCTGTTAATTGATTAATTTACTATTATACTATTATTACTATTACTATATTATCATATATTAAGGAATCAATTTTGAGAAATGATTTAATACGATATTTAACCATAGTCTTCACTATGTATGTATTATACTTATAAATGCCTTTATAATGAAATATCATATTTAATGAAATTTTGAAGAAACTTGGTGTATTTAAACGTAAATATCCTTAGTATATTGAATTCTAAAAACGTTGTTGTGGCTTGTTTATTTATTTTATACATGTTTCCTTTACCTTTTTAATCAAGCATAAACTATGGTAGACACTTAATACTACATGATTAACATAATATAGAGAACAAAATTCAATTGTTTTGTAAAATTTGTTAAATTAAACTTGTTTTCACCTTTTTAAACCTTATTTTTAAATTTATTAAAATTTCTTCATTGATTTTCTTTGAAATTGTATTTTTTAGTCACATTTTTATTTATATTCATTTATTAATTATAGTGAAATGTTTAAAAATAACAAAAAAAAAACACTTAAAGCCTTTTAAATTTGACGACTTTTATTAAAAAAAAATAGTAAAAACACTGGGAAATAATAATGAATTGGTAAATATTTTGAAAATCTTGTGTTTATATTCCTTTAATCCTTTAATTTGCTTTAATCTTTTCCCGCAGAACTCTTGCGCAATTTTAACGTGAGGAACTTCTTGACTACCGTGAGGCAAAAACGGATTAAAACATGGCTTAGCGGGTTAATCATCGGATCAGGCAGGTGAATTAGTCGACTAAGCCGTTGATTATGATCTCAGGCTCAGTGCGAGGGGATTTAGCCTGTGAGTTGCGCAACAGTTGCTGCCCCTATTGGCGCACGCCACTGTGCTAAGGCTGTGCCCACTGCACTGTGGGGCTGAGCCAC
The DNA here is from genome assembly GCA_018901885.1 of Zaprionus kolodkinae. Lineage (NCBI taxonomy): Eukaryota > Metazoa > Arthropoda > Insecta > Diptera > Drosophilidae > Zaprionus > Zaprionus kolodkinae. Next base: position 779,037 of record JAEIFM010000183.1, on the reverse strand, counting down.
AAAAATGGCGCTATGCGCGCGCTCTACCTGTGGCTCCGCTGCCACTGCCGCCGCCTGCCCGGCAAGCAATAAGGAGACTGAGCGAGCGAGCGAGCGGAACCGTGGGGTGTCTCCTACACACGCGCGCAGTTGGAACTGTTGCATGCCCGAGGCAACAAATTTTCCAGCCAGCTACCGCCCGTTGCGAGCGAAAGAGAGAAAGAGAGAGAGAAAGCGAGCGCTGAGATGAATTATTCCTTTGCAGTGTATTTTCTGCTTTTTTCTGCTCTTTTTCTCTGCCTTTTTCCTCAGTTTTTTCAGTGTGTGTGTGTGTGTTTTTTTTATTCCACTCTGTGTATTTTTTCTTCATTTTATTTCGCTGCGCCTTTCCAGCATGTGCCTGCCTGCCTGCGTGTGTATGTGTGTGTGTGTGTGCGTGCTTGTCTGTGCTCAGAGAGCGCAACATGCTGAGCGTGCTCTCGCGCTCGGCGCTCTCTCAATCGCAGCGCGCGCTCTCTCTCTCTGTCGCTCTCACGGCACATTTTTATTTCGCTTCCAACCAACGGTTTTATTTTTTTCCTACTGCCTCCTCCTTTGCTTTACATTTTTTTCGTATTTTTTTTGCTGTTGTTGTTGCTGTTTTTTCTCCTGCTCGTTTGTCGGTTTGACCGCGCGCCCCTGGCCACAAGTAGCAGGGCAGCGCAGCAGCAACAAAAACAACACGCCTCTGCCTCAGTCGCTGCCTCAGCTCAGCTACGTTTTGCGACTTCCCTTATTTCTTTGCGCTGCCGCTGCCGCTGCCTCTGCCTGCTGCCCTCTGCCTGCTGCTGCTGTTGTTGTTGCTGCTGCTGCTGGTCGTGTTTTCTGTGTGCGCGAGTGTACACCGCAATGGAAAAATGGGAAATTTTTACTGTGGTTGTTGTTGTGGCAATGGTGGTTGCTTGATACCTGCCCCGGTCGCCCGCTCCGCTGCTGCTGCTGCACCCTTAGCCCAGGCACACACACACACACACACACGCACACGCATACACAATAGGTAAGCGAACGAGCCAACCAAACCACGCAGCGACGTCCTTAGCCGCCTGCGTGCGTGCGAGCAGTGCAGCGAGTGCCTCTCGCACAGCGGAGAGAGCAGCGCAGCGACGTTGACAGCGACAGCGGCAGCAGCAGCAGCGGCAGCGCATTCTACTTTAAATACTGGCAACGATCGCAGTTGAGGAACAGTTCACACAGCGACTTTAACGTGTCGAGAACGCAGCGAGAGAGAGCGACGACGTAGACGACGACGACGACGACGAGCAGCGAGAGCGACGTATCGTACATCGAATTCGCCGCGTTCAATACAATACAAAATAAAAACAACGAGTAGAAAAGCAACAGAAACATTGCAAAATTTTGCAAACAATTTCAACGAACAATTTTTTTTTTTAACGACGGCGTGTGTGAAGAAAATAAATAAATATTTTTTTTTTTGAAAAATAAAAAACAAAAGTGAAGTGCAAGAAAAACAAAAAAGGATTACACGCAAATTTTGGATTACACCGCAAATCAAATTTTTTCGAAAAAAAAAAAATGCATCTGCCCGCTGGCCCCACAATGGTTGCCAATGGCACCGCTCACACACAGGTGCTGGCTGCAGCAGCGGCAGCAGCAGCGGCGGCAGCAGCCGCGGCAGCGGCGGTGTCTGGCAATACAAGCGGCGGAAACACCGCAAACACCGCAAATATGTTAAACACCGCAAATACACACTCCGCGGCCAGCAGCACGGGTAGCTCCACGCCGGATAACACACAGAACAACAACAACAACACATCCAGCAGCAGCAGCAACAACAACAACAACACAAGCACATCCAGTGCAGGTGGTGGCTCCGCCAAGATGCCCAGCTCCATGACGGATATGTTTGCCAGTCTACACGAAATGTTGCAAGAATATCACGGCGAATTGGCACAGACGGGTTCGCCCTCGATCCTCTGCAGCGCGCTGCCCAATCATTGGCGTTCGAATAAATCTCTGCCCGGTGCCTTCAAGGTGATCGCCCTGGATGATGTACCCGATGGCACCTTGGTGTCCATCAAGTGTGGAAATGATGAGAACTATTGCGGCGAATTGCGCAATTGCACGACAACCATGAAGAATCAGGTGGCCAAATTCAATGATCTGCGTTTTGTGGGTCGTTCGGGCCGGGGGAAATCCTTCACGTTGACGATCACCATTGCCACATATCCAGTGCAGATCGCCAGCTATAGCAAAGCCATCAAGGTCACGGTCGATGGGCCGCGGGAGCCAAGAAGTAAGCAAAGTGAGTTTTTTAGTTTCCATTTTGCGTTTTTCGTTTATCCTGATCCTCCCAGCTGATCCTCCCAGCTCATACTCCCAGCTCATGCTCCTCCCACTTTTACAAATTTTAGCTTGTTTTTTTAGCCTTTTTACTTATTGTTTTCTCGCCTTTTTTGTTGTTCTTCGCAGGCTATGGCTATCCACATCCCGGCGCCTTCAATCCCTTCATGCTGAATCCCGCATGGTTGGATGCCGCCTACATGACCTACGGCTATGCGGATTATTTCCGTCATCAACAGGCCGCAGCGGCTGCAGTGCATCATCCCGCATTGTCCAAGTCGGCCAGTTCACCCAATGGCAGTGTGGTCTCGCCAGGATCAGCTGCCGCGTTGCCAGGTAGTGCAGCTGCGGCTGCTGCGGCGGCTGCTGCCGCTGCTGCTGCTGCTGCCGCCTCCGTTGCTGGCGGAGATTATCCCGCTCCAGCAGCAGCCAACGCGGTTGTAGCACCCGCCTCCATGATGCCCTCACCGCCTGGAGCAGCTGGAGCACCCGGTGCACCCGGCTATGCCATGCCACAGTTCCCGTTCAATCATGTTGCCGCCGCTGCCGCTGCCGCCGCGCATCATCAGAGTCATCAGAAATCCACACCACATGCCTTCCATCCGTATAACTTTGCAGCGGCCGCTGGTCTGCGGGCCAGAAGTAATGCTGCTGCTGCTGGTGTGGCTGCACTGCATCATGGTGTGCCCAGTGGCGATGTCTCGCACACAATGAGTCCCGCTTCGTCACGCCCATCCAGCTCATCGCCCACACCGCCCACACCGCATGTGCTGCTCAAGCTGAACACATCCATAGAGACGAGCTCGATCCATGAGCAATCCGCATCGGATGCTGATTCCGATGATGAGCAAATCGATGTGGTTAAATCGGAATATGAATTGGATAAATCTATTGATTCCACACGTAGCTCACCCACCCAGCAGATCTGCACGGTGCCACTCCGCATGCGCTGCGATCTGAAAGCGCCGTCGGCCATGAAGCCACTCTACCATGAGTCATCCACGCAGGCCACAGCGCAGGTGATGGCATCGCCAGAGACCACAACCACATTGCCGGCGGCCACAAAGCTCAAGAGTGCCGCAGTGCAGCAGAAGACCGTTTGGCGGCCATACTAGGTGGGAGCATGGAAGAGGAGAGAATGGAACACATACAGAGTGATAGCTGGAAGATGGATGGATGCAGGCGCAGAGCGGCAGCAACATTGTGATATAGACATATAAGTAAGAGATGGCACAAAGCAGGAACGGGAGCAGGAGCTGGAGCAGGAGGAGCAGCTGGAGAAGATTCTGTAGCTGGCGGGGATGTGCGGCGAGCTCCCTCGAAGTTTTATTTTCACATAAAATCCTGCGTTGAGTTCGAACGCACAAAAAAAAAGCCACGCCTACCCCCGCCCCAGCACGATTTCAACATAGGTTCGCCACGCAGCGAACCCCAAGAGAAAGAGAGAGCAAGAAACTAACCCAAGCTAATCCCAGCTAAGCAGAGAGAGAGAGAGAGCGAGCGATTTAGTTCAATTTTATCATTTTTTATTTTCATTTTTTTTTATTTTACCTTTTTATTTTTTTCATTTTTGCGATCGTGTCTTCGATAGATTCTAAATTAATACCCCCCTCCCCCCACATATGATTTATCTACGATACCTACTCGAATCTAGAGTGTACTGTACATAGCGCGATATATACATATATATATATAGAGATATAACATTTTTTTTTTTATATATTATTATCGAATAATGCGAATTTAGCTTTTAATCTTTAAGTTTTTAGACATGTAAGGAAAGAACAACAATTTTTTTTGTATAGCTTTAAGTTTTAGCGAGAGAAAAAAAAACATTAACAAACGAATTTCAACAACAACAACAAAAACCAAAAAATAATAAACAACAAAAAACAACAAGAAATCAATATGAAATCACTTTGTGTTATTTATTTTTTATTTTCCTCGAGAATTTCCCCCTTTAATCAATGGTAATAACCCGCGAGTAAAAAAAAGGGGGGAAAAAATTCCCCAGTTTAAAAATTGAAAACCGATGATCACTGATTACCCTCGGTCTGTTTTTTTTTTTATAATCTTTGACGTGTACGCAACGCTTTGCGGTCTCGATAAGAAATTAAGCAGGGAAATGCCCAAAATTTGAATGTGATTATAGAAAAAAAAAAAAAAAAGTGCGTATAATCAAGAACTGACAAAGCGATAAAGAGATCTAAAAATATTATAGTGTACTTCTTTCAGGCACCTTAAGTGAGATTTTCTCCTTTATCTGCGAAACAACGGGTGCTCTAGCCTTATATACAAATTCTTTGAGAGATACAGTCCTATATGTTGACAATCCCAGTGACATTTATCCCTATATACTGCCTGGATGTGCCTGAAAAGTCACTTTTCTTTTGTCTCTGGGTTCCGTTTTGTCTTTTTTTCTGTCTCTCTGTCCTTCAATTAGTTACGCCTGGTTTTCCGCTCCACGTAGTGTCTTCATTTTAGGTACTTCCCTCCTGAAGTGCTGACATTGTCGCCTGGTGACACTATCGCACTGACCCGCACTGTGTGCGTGTATGTGTTTCTCACTCCCTCCCTCGCACTGCGATTTCTCTTCGTGCCAAATCGAAGGTCGTATATATCGATAATGGCAATTAAAACGCATAATTATCGATTATGAGGCCGTGGCAGGGGGTTACAGCTGTCTGGTCGGGGAGTATATATGTATATAGTCAGTGGATCGTACGATCTACACTCTCGGTGGTCCATGGCTTAACCAATTGTCGCATTAATTAGCATAACAACCTCAATTTTTAACACTGCGTATAGCCGATGTCAAGGACAACGACTCCCGCAGCCTCTACAAATGGGCCCAACCGCAGTGAGAACATTAAAAAAAGGAAAGAGGAAAATGGAATTCGACATAGCATAATTCCTGAGTTCCTCAGAGTCGATAACCTTCGCTGTGGCCATTGACAGAGACCCCGAAACTCTTGACCAAAGTCGGTTAAGTATGGGAGGAGTGTGAGGAAGGAGTGCGACATCTGGAATTAATTGAGTTATCTAGGAGATTGAGGAGAGAAATAGGCCAAGGAAGTATAGATAGGGAGAAGGAAGTAATGTTCGTTAAGAATTTAATATTACATATCTGTTATATATTATATATTATTAGATCAAAGACGGAATTAGGCAAAGAAAGTATAGAAGGGGGGAAGGAAGTACTGTTCTTTTATAATATAATATTATAACAGATTTATATAAAACATATCTACAAATTATTTAGTTTTCCTACCCATTTAGCTTTAGAAAATTTGCAGAAATTTAAAAATGTTTGATAAAACTTTAAATTATTTTATAAAATATAAAGTTTTTGAAAAGTCTAGCAAGTTTTTTTTTTATATTATATATACTATATGTATATATCAAGAGTTTTTTACAGATCTAAGTTAGTTTTTAGTTTTGCTAGGGATTTCATTTTTGAAATTTGCCGAAACTTAAAAGGTTTGATAAAACTTTGAGATATTTTATAATTATTTTATGGTTTGTAAAAGTCTAACAAGTTTTTTCTCTATATATATTATAATATATCAAAAGTTTTAAATTGAGCAAAGTTGCCAATATTTTATGATATTTTATAATGATATTATGATTATCATATTTTATAATCTACTTCAGGCATTATGTCTTTCTTGCTGTTCTACTGACATTTCTATACAATTTCTATATCTATAATGGATTTCTTTGGATTATCTCTTGATATCAAAGAGTTGAACTATTAAGATCCTTATACTATATATATAATATCAAAAGTTTTTTTATTAATCTCTTTAAAAATTCAAGTGTTTTTCTAGTGTTCGGGTTAGTGTAAGGAATTATTTTGATCAACCTCACTTTAACATCGAAATTCCCAATTTTTTACTTTTTATTTGAAAAAGAATTGCATATATTTTGTATATTATATAGAACTAAGTAAATCTAGCGTTCCCGAGCATACTTGGAAAAGTATTTAATTTTATTTTATTTTCCGCAACAAATTACATTTTCCTCCCATGACAAGGTTATCAGACTCCTAAGTAGGTACTACAAGTTGCAGTATCGCCGTCGGTACCAGAATTCAGAAAAATGGGGGAAAAATTGGGAATGCAACTACTGTGTGTGTGTGTCTGTGTGTGTGCCAGGCTTTTAATCAATGGAAAATTTACATTTTCGCAATGTGTTTTACATTTTTCTCTGCAGCTTTCGCAAGTTTTGGCGGTTCGGAGGTTCGAGGGTTGCGGTGCGAGGTTCTCCGTCGGCAAAAATTTTCTTTTTCATTTGCTTTAACATATTTGTTGTTTTTCCAATTTTCTTATTTTGTGGGTGCAGGAGGGGGAAGAGGGGTGTGCAGGGGGGAAATGCGGTGGGGCGTGGAAAACTATTTGACTATTTAGCAACGCGTTGTTGTTGCTCGGCGACCGCCGCAGCTGAGGTTGACTGTGTGATTGTTGTTGGGGGCGGGGGAAGGAAGAGGCGGAGGCGACTGTGAAAGTCAAAAATGCCTACGCACCCACATGCCACACACACACACTCGCCCTCTCTCTCTCTCTCTCTTACACACGCAGACCGCGCAACGCGACGTGCAACGCGTATGCGATTGCGACTGCGACTGCGAATGCGAATACGGGGAAAAGAAATCAAGTAAAAATATAAAAATGGCCAAAATGCATTGCAATGGAAAATGGTTGGCCAGAAAATTACAAAGAGCGCAGCGCATCAGTGGAAATTGCCAAGAGAGAGAGAGAGAGCTGTGTGTGTGTTCTGCCTCCCCACCTACCCACCTGTCATCCCCCCCTTCCTCAGGCTCTTCCCATATTCCCCCTCCCCCTTCCCCTCCCACGCTGACGCCCACAGGCATACAAATTACAAACGAAATGAGAGAGTTTTCGGGCGCCTGACATTGGAAAATGAATTGCAATCGCCTTTGTTCGCCTCGAATACTCTAACAAACGGGCGGGTTACATAAGCTAGCCAATGCGATAAGTTGTGGAAGAAATTTTTGGAGCGTTCCATGATATCATGCGCTTGGCGGAACGTCTAAGGTAATGTGTGTATATTATTTTATATATATTTATACTTACATTTTTTTATTTTATTTATTTTTCAAAACTATTTTTAAGATTTTCTCTCTTGTAAAATATACACTAATAATTAATATAAATATTAGAAACAAATTAAACGTGTAAGTCATGATTTTTTAAACAAATTCTATACCAAGTATGCAATTTAATGCACTAAGGGATTGCTAAAAAACTTAAAAAATCGATTTAAAATTAAAAAAAAATGCTTATTTTTTATTAAAGATAGTTTATTTGTATTACTCTTAATTATTAAACTTTAGCCAATGCTATATCCTAAAAAAACAGAACTATACTCAACAGTTTTTCAAGGCATATATTTATAGGGTTGCGAATTTAAAAAAAAAAAAACAATATGCAATTAATTTTTATATTTTATAAAAAACTGAACCTTTTTTTAGTTTCAAGAGATAGAAATCTATCAAAAATAATTTAATTTATTAAATTCAATTTTATTAAAGTCTATTAAAGAATATTAAAGGTTTCTATATTATGCATCTAAGTATGCACAGAAAAAGTATGGATAGTGTATTTACTGGTCGGCTTTGCATTGCCATTGATTTACGTTTTAAACAATTTTTTTTTTTTGCTCATTTTTGGTTTGATTTTTGCTTAATTTAGCGCTAATGAAATGCGACTGGCGACGCTGATTGCATGCGGCCTAGTCCTGTACCCCTGCCCACTGTCCTCGCCCCAATCCCTCCTCCCCCCTTGTTGACCCCTCTGCCCGCCCCTGCTGTTGGCCACAATGAAGTGCTTTTTGGCCGCATGTCACGCAAGCGAAGTCAATTGTCTGGGCAAAGTTAAAGCTGTCCGGTTTACAATTTAAATGCCAATGTTGGCGATTTGTTACTTGTCACGGCACGTAGGGCCCCATTAGGCCCCCAATCAGGCCCCCTCCCCTACTCAACAGCTGATCAGTCTACAGGGTGGCTGAACACAAGGGGGAGGAGTACCGCCTCGCGCTAATGCGCTTAGTTCGGTTTAGAAAACTCAAGAGTCCGGCTAATTAGTCGGTCGGGTCTGCGGAAGAAGACTCAACGTAATCCCCAATAGCTGAGATTTGCTCTACCTTTGTATTAAAGGGGGGTGAGGGGATTGGGGGAACCCTATAGCATATCGATATCGCAGACTGTGCATCGATTCGAATCACACAAATCCAGAAAAACAACCTCATTGCCCACACACAGCCCGCAAGCCACAATAATCTATAGCACAATCCCCTCTATACTTCTCCCAATTTGCCCTCTGCCTGCCCAACAACCCTCTTTGTCTCTCTCTCTCTCCCTCTCTCTCTCTCTCTCTCTCTCTCTCTCTGGCCTTGGAGATCCACTTAATTTAGTAAATTAAAGTGCGCTGCAGAAAAATATTTCACGCTAATTAAATGACATTCAATTTTGGCACAAGGCACAGTCGAGTGACAGCCCCAAGTTCAATTCAAAGTAAGAGATATGAAAAGGGGTCGAAACGAACTGCAAATACCCTAAACAGCAGGCAGAGTGGGTTATTGAGCTACTAAAGTAAATAAGAACATCATGAAAAATTTATATAAATATATATTTTATTTGCCAGGTAATAAAAAGGAGAATTTATATGAAAATACATATATTTTATTTATCATTTAAAGGCAAGAGAATTTATATATATAAATAAATATGTGTATATTATTTAAAAAATAGTACTATAAATCATTTTATTTATCATATATCAATATATATATAACAAAAAGTCAATAAATAAAATTTTTTTTATTTAAATTAGATTAGTATTTTCTATCGAATATATATTATATAAATATATATTTTATATACGCATTTTTATGACAAATGGGCTGTATAATTTGTCTGTATATTTTTAAAATGCACAGATCTCTGGCTTTATAAATGCTAGACTTATGAAACTTGGCATACTTATCCGCTGAGGAGCTACAAATATTATGAATTTTAATAATTTAATTCTTATTGCTTATCGGAGCTGAAAATGACATTTAATGATTTTATTTTATCTTAAAAAAGCACAGATCTCTGGCCTTATAAAGGCTAGACTTATGAAACTTGCCAGACATGTTCTGAGATTGACTAGGCATAGTAATAATTTTTTTTTTTATTTATAATATGTGCTGTAAGTGTGGGAAACGCCTTTTTAAGTGTTTTACAGGGTATTTCACAGTTCTGCGCTCTGCATAGCTTCAGTTCTTTTGCGCAATCGTTTATGCAGTATTATAATAATCCCATCTTGCTCTCTCTCTTTCTCTCTCTCTCTCTCTCTCTCTCTCTTTCTCTCGCTGACAACTTATGAAGTGTATTAAGTGAAAAGCTGCCAACTTAATTACGCACTCAGTGTACTCCTTTTACGACAGTATCGGGAGCTTTTAAGGATTGACAAGCAGGCGAAGGGGCAAAGAGAAATACAGGAGGAAAGAGGAGAAGTAGTGGGAGAAGTAGAGGGGGAAAGAAGTGGAAGTAGGAAGAGAAGGAGATGAACCGATTGAACCCTTTTTTTTCTCTTGTACGCGCTGTCGCTTTGCTCATTGTCAGCTTTGGCTTTTGTCAAACGCTTGATTGACTGACTGATGCAGTGACTGATTGAGTGACTGACTGACTGACTGACTGATTGAGTGACTGACTGACTGACTGATTGAGTGACTAACTGATTGACTGACTGATTGAGTGCACGGTGATTTTGCTTGCCTTGCCCAGCTTCAGCTTCTGCTTCAGTCTCTGCTGCTGCCCCTTTTCTGCTTTTCTACCGCCGTCCCTGTCCCCCCCCCCCCTATCACCCCCTGCAGCTGGCAACCGCTTTCGTCCTTGTTGACGCGCGACCGCATTTAATTTTTATTGAATTTATTAAGTGATTAAAATGTTGTCAATATCAACGAGTCAGCATTGTTGTTGTTCGCTTTTGTTTGCCACATTGTCACAACAATGAACAGTTCTCGCCGCCCCCCCTAGCCCGGGACGCCCCTGCTCTACTGTCCACTTTAATCCTTGCTGTGGTTGCAAAAAACGCCCCCCCTTCCCCCTATTTGCCACACACGCCGCTCCTGCTCTCCCTCTCTCTCTCTCTCTCTTTATGTCGTTGTGTAGAGATCGCTTTTTCAATATTTTCCTACAGCTTTTTGCTGCAAATTTATTAATGCCAAACAGCGTGTGTGTGTGCGAGTGTGCGTGTGTGTGCGAGTGTGTGTGTGTATGAGTGTGACCTTTGTGGTTGCTGTGGATTATGCGGTTGGCTCACTTGTTGCAGATTGCAGCGCGCTGTGTGGCAACTCATTTGCTGTGGCTGTGGCATCCAATTGGTACCTGCGCCTGGCCTGGTCTCCTCTCCTCACTCCCTCCCTGGGAGTGGCAGAGGGCGGGGGAGTGGGTCCTGCGACAATTAGGCTGTTAAATCTGCACGTCCTTGAGCTTAATTGCGCATCGCGCCTCGCTGGACATCAGCCTCGGCAGCTGCAAGATTTACGAGGCTGTGAGGCAACTCCAGCTCCCTAGAAGGACTCTGCACTACACCAAGAGGGTAGCTCCCTTTGCGGTCAGTCGTGGTTTGACAAAGAATGGAGGGAAGGAGGGGCAAGTGAAGGGTTGCCAAAGTTTTCTTCTTGGCATTTCATTAGCCTGGCGAAATTCTTTTGCGGTCTGATTAGTCTAATTTAGTTTATTAAAGTTGCCTTTTTGACTGGGAACCCTTTAAGAGTGAAGAGGGAGAAAGAAAAGAAAAGAAAAGAAAACGATGTAAAAGCTAAGCTTATAGAGCTCTTGTAATATCACAATAAATTCTAGTGTATTTGCCAAAAAAAATCCAGCTAACAATGCCTTAAATCCGACTCAATGTTTCGTATACGTGCATATCGATTAATTATCGTTTATCTTTAAACTATCGCTGTACCATCGCTTAACTATCGCACTGCCTCACGCAGTGGCATAACCCTAAGCGTACCCTACAGAGTAGATCCTCTCCTACAATTTACTTCTAACTATATCAACATAAATCTGCATATGCAGCCACACCAATTGTGTCTGGCAACTCTTGGCCAACTCTTGAGTTACTTGATAAATTGTTGGCCAATTCGTTGAGAGTACTGTGTGCGCCATTGTGTAACAAACCAATTAGCAATCAAAATGAACTAACACGCTGCGCCCCAAGCTTCACTCCTCACCCCATACCTCTCTCTCTCTCTCACCACTTGCCTCTCTATAGCTCACCCTACCTCTGTCTTCCTCTTTGCTTCTCTCTACCTCGCTGTACCTCTCTTTATCACACTGTACCTCTCTGTTTCCCTCTTTACCCCACTGTAGCTCACTCTACCTCTCCCTAACCCACTCTACCTCTCCCTATTACCTTCTACCCTTCTAGACCCCTCTAGACCTCTCTCTACTTGTCGCTCTAGACCTCTCTCTACCTCTATTTCCCGCTCTCCTTCTCTCTAGCTCTGCCTACCCCAATTTAGCCTTCGCTAGCCCACTCTACCCTTCCCTACCTTTTCCTACCCCACTCTATCTCTCTCTAACCCTCTCTACCTCTGCCTACCACCTTCTAACTCACTAGACCCATCGCTTCTTGTCTCTCTAGACCTCTCTCTATCTCTATCTTCCTCTCTCCTTCCTCTCTCCTTCCCTACCCCACTCTTCCTCTCCCTACCCCACTCTACCTCTCACTCTACCCCTCTCTACCTCCCACTACCTTCCTAGACCTCTGTGTCTCTCCGTTCATGGTGCTTGCTCTTCATCTTCCCAAAACCTAACCCAATTCAGTCATGTCATTTCGGATGTGGAGCAATGCGAGAACTGTTGACATGTCCTCGGCGAATTATGGCAGAGGTTCTGCCACTTCACTTCCGTCTAGGTCCCTCTACTCCGGGTCTCCCCCTCCAACCCTTCGCTCTATTCCAAAGTCAATAGCAACCCGAAAAGCGAGCTACATTTTACGTTAAGAGTTAAATTTTCAGAATTCACAATTCGCAAGATGGCAAAACCGACCTCTACGGGGAGAGGGAGGGGGCAGGGCTACCCAGCAACCAGTAGAGCGAAGGAGATAGGAGCTGGGGGCTGGGGGCGTAGGTACCACGGTAGCCATGTTAACAAGCAGAAATCATGACAACGTTGATGGCACTTGATAGCTCCGCACGGTCTGACGACTCCTCTGTTCCTGCTCCCTGCTTCCTCTCTCTATCCTGCTGTCCCGCTGTCCCTCTGCTCAGTTCATTAGGAGACGAATGCCGAAAAAACAAAGCCAACGCTGGCAACCCTAGACAGAGAGAGAAGGAGAGAGAGAGATTGGCGCAGTTGCAGGCGCCCTCACTGATTGCACTTATTAGTGCCATGGCGTGGCCAGCTGTCCCCTGACTCCTTTTACTCCCCCCTTATTCCTCCTCTTCCAGCTGGTATTAGGGGGCGGGACTTGGTTTAAATGTTGAAGCATTACATTTTTAATTTGATGGATCAACAGAATAAACGAATCGTGAGCGACGACGACGAGCAACGTCGAGCATTGAGGTAATTGGGAATTGGTTTTGTTTTTGCACTGCAATTGGTTGACAGGCGGGAGGGAGGGGAGGGGCAGGGGTAGGGGTAGGGTATTGAACGAGCTGGGTATAGCTAACAGGTATAGCTAGTGCAGGGTGTGCAGGATCTCTGCTTGGGTTGGAGGAGTGTATTGGGTTACGGTTTGCATTGCTGTTTGGATTTGCAGCTCACAGCTCGAGCTGATTGTCGTCTGTGTGTGTGTAGGTGTGTGTGTGTGTAGGTGTGTGTATGATACATGTATGTAGGTGTGTGTGTGGGTGTCATATTTGCAGAGATTTTTGCCTGGCAATGCAGTCGAGGTGAATATTGCGGCTTTCTGATATGCATACCCCCTTCAGACATCGATTTGAGTTACGTTTTTAGGGGGCTCACACACACACACACACACACACACACACACACACACACACACACACACACACACACACACACACACTGGTTGATTGAGCCTCGCGTGGCACAAGGTGTTCGTTTACCGGTTCGTTTACCGTTAGTTTGCACAGCATATACGCTTATCAATATGCTGTGTTTCAAGCTGGAAGTTCGCAACAATTTGAAGAACTTTAATAAAGTTCCAGCTAGTTTTGTAGCAAGGTATGATATTTATTTGATATCTACACATAGTAAGCCTAGTTTAATAGATAATTTCTGTATCCTAACTGTCTGCAAAACCCATAACTAAACATATTTATCTAAAACCCAACAAAGAACGAGCTGCTAGCTTCAAAAACACGCTTGCACTTAGTTTTGTTTCGTTTTCGATGGGTTAAAGTAAACGTGGCTCAATTCTAATATAAGTTTCATCTTGACGCATCATTTAGACATATTGTCCTAAAATTTGATAGTCCTAGCCTTTATAGACACTGAGATATAGCTGTTCGTACAGACATATCCCAGCATAAAGCGTTGCGCCTGCACTGCAGTTGCAATCGATCGTTCGCTTTTTTTGGGGCAGATATTGCATCTTAAACTGTCGTATACGCTGCAACAGAAGGGAAGCTCTCCCTCTCCGACTCCCCTCTCTCTCTCTCCTCTCCCCCCTCAGCGTGGCAGCTGCTTTGATGGCCAGTTAAGCCTGCCCATGGCCTGGCACTTGCTGCTCTGCGCTCCTCCATGCTCCGATGGCCATTAATCATGTCATGTAATGCCGCCATAAATCCAACAACAATTTCAGCCTATCGTCATCGCCACGCCCCCCTGCCAGTACGCCCACCCCCCCTTAGGTTTTCTGATATGGCGGCTGTGCTGCATTTTATTAAATGGCCAAATGAAAAGTCGCGCTTATTGTCTGCGCTGCGAGTGTGTGGACAATGGAGCCGCACCAGAAGAGTCCAGCAGCAGCACCAGGAGTTGCCTCGAAGCGTTGCAGGGGCGTGGCATGGCGTGGGCAGCAGGGAGGCGGTGGGCGGGGCAGGCAGCATATTTGCGGCGCGCATTAAATTTGGCTGACAACGGCGCATGAAACATGGCCATCAATATGGCCACGTCAATGGAGCTGCCAGCATGTGTGTGTGTGTCCGTGTGTGTGTGTGTATGTGTATGTGTGTCTGTGTGGGTGTGTTTGGCTGTGGGCGTGCATGCAAACGCAATATGGCGACCGCAATGCTACGGCATGCGACGCGGCCAGCGCGCAAAAAAGACAAACGGGGCGAGGCCGACGGCTCGACGGGGCGGACAAACGTGGCCATAATGCCACAACAACAATAACAGCAGCAGCAGCAGCAACAACAGCAGCAGCAACAACAATGGCGCCAGCCAAAAATCAATTGAGTGCTAAAACCAGCAACAGCAACAACAACAACAGCAGCAACATGAGGCAGCAGCAGCAACATGAGGCAGCAAGTGCGATGCTCGTTAAGGCCTCAGACAGCGAAATAAAAATTGCACGCGGCTTTTCGCATTTTCCCTGCAATCGCTTTTCCTTTTGCTGCTGCTGCTGCTGCTGCTTCCTCCTTCAGGCTAAGATAAGCTTCAGGTTAAAATTGTGATTAAGTTCGCAATTGTGATTGGTTAATTGCGGTAAGTTCTTTCATTAAGTAGAAGAATCTCAGCAAATTGTGACTGCCACCACACAAACTATCGATAGCATGCAAAACTAGCGATAGTAGAGCAAACAATCGATGCGATCGATAGCAAATGAAACAATTTTTAATACATTAAACTATTTAAACAATCGTTAAACTATAGAACTATCGTAGCCATCGATAGAAAGCCAAGCCATCAATAACATGCAAAACTATTGTTAGTATGGAGAACTATTGATACTATCGATAATAAGCGTTACTATCGGTAGCTTAAAAAACTATCGAAATTATTCATAACATGCATAACTTTTATAACCATTGATCGAAGCTATCGATAGCAATGCAAACTATTGATAATACACAAAACTATCAAAACTATAGTTAACAAAAAACACAATACTATCGTAACTATCGATTACATGCAACAATATAAATAAAATGGTATCGAAACTGTGGATAGCATACAAGACTATCGTTACTATTGATAATATCTAAAAGAAAATATGTATATACAATAAATATATATTTTATTATATAAATATAAAAACTATCGATAACATGCCAAAGCTAAAAAAAAAATAATTATTAGTGTATTTTTTTTATCTTCCTTTATTTTAAAAGTAAGTATTCTATATATTAAATATATTAAATTAATTATTATTATATTAAAATTATAGATCATTTTATATAAATATTATAGATGATATTATATAGATATTAAAGATCATATCAAAGCCATGAAAACTGTTGAAGATTCTCTGCAGGAATTTTTCTGAAAGTTTTTCCAGTATCCTATGTGAATATCTCAAGCTGTCAATCTGTTTAAAGGAATGTGTTGTTAAGTGCGAGAAAAACCGTTAATTTATTAGCAGAGCGCTTTGTTCGTACCTCCCCCCTCCCCCTGCCGAAATTCCTTTTAGCCACAAACAAATTCGGCTTGGCCTGCAGAGCCGCACTGAGTCGAGCTTAATTAATTAATTTGCGACTGCATTTGGACACATGTGACGGTGCAGCAAAGTTGCTACACAAACCTCCCTCCTCCCTTCCCCCCGCCCCCCTCGCAACCCCCTTCCCATCTGGCACTTTTTAACGCCTTCCATGAACTTTCAAAAAGTGCGACCACAATTCAAACCTTTCTCTAAAAGCGTCTGCCCGTCTGCAACGTTTTTGTACGTTTTTCGGCCTGGTCAAAGCTGTGTACCCCTCCTGTGTACCCCCCTGCTACCGCCGCCCCTGCTGCCGCGCTCTTATCCCTCCATTGTTGAGTGACAGGCAGCGGCTAATGCACTTTTGCAACCGCAGCAACGTCGGCAACTTGAAGCCGTCAAATAAATTTTCCAAAAAATGCAATGCCAAACTGGCAAAACAGGGGCGGGGTCCAGAAGGGGCGAGGGGGGCTAGAACACAATCGCCATGGCCAGATTGCAGGGCAAACTTTTTATGGCCCACACGGCGTATGCGCGTTGTGCCAGGGAAGGGTTTGGGTCAAGGGGGCAGGGTCAGGGGGCCAGGGGGGGTCGCAAAAAGAAAGCACTTGAACGGCGAATGAATGTCACTGCGAACACGAAGCGACATGTGCACTTTATGGCGGCCAAGCGATGGACGCTATTGCCACAAAGCCCGTGCAGGGGCGTAGGCAGGAGGGGGGGGGCAGGTGTATGGCAACTGCTACGAGCCATGAAGCGACAAAATCAAATTGCGTTGCAACTGATTGCGCATTGGGTGGTGCCAAGCGAGGGCCAGGCCAGGCAGTGACCAGGGGCGTAGGGTAGGGGGGGCGCTGCCTGTCACGGCACGGCGGCAGCTGTCACTTGGACAGTTGTACGAGCTGCAGGAAAAACGTACAAAACAAAAACCGAATGAAATGAAGCAACACTAACAACAAACAACAAGAAGAACAACAGGGGCGGGGAGGGGGGTAGGTAGTGGGGTGAGGGGTCAACTGGGGTCAGTCAGCGTGCAGTTGCAATTTGGCAGACAAGCAAATGTTGCTGTTGTTGTTGTTGTTTTCTTTTTTCACTCTTTTTCCAGCGACTTGACAAAAATGCAGTCGCAGTCGCAGTCGGAGGGCTTACAGTGGCGTAGCCAGAGTGTGGGGAGGGGGGTTCAACGTTGTCCTGTCTGTAACAGACTTTGACTTTGACTCTGGTCAGTCAGCTGGCAAATCAAGCCAAATTATAGCCAAAAACACCGACAAAACCTTTCACATTTTCACATATCACATTGCTAATTGTCAACCGAACACGCAGAGGACCGCAGACAGAGGCGTAGGCAGAGTAGGGGAGTAGGGGAGCTTATCAGGTGATACGAACTGGCAGCCCCTCCTCGCCCGCCCCCTCCTGCCAGTTACGTGTTACAAACTTGTGGCATATGCAAAATGCGGTAAATAACTTTAAATGGCCAGAACAGACACGCGGCGTATGCGCAATCTGAAGGCTTATCAGGCTCAGGCTGTGAAGCCATAAGGCTTAACCCACTGTTGCCGTTGTGCAGCAAAAAACTGCCCTTTTTTGTCCTGCATTAATTACAGATTGTTGTTTGTTAGAGAGGGAGAGCGGAAGGGGGAAAGAGAGAGATAGATGTAAATATTATTAATAAACAGAAATACAATTTGAGGGGGGAAAGAAAGGTAAATAGGTTAAATTTAAAGGATTTTCTTATTTATAATTTCTTTTAATTTTACTTCTGTATTTTGCTGTAATTTAAGAATTTTTTACATCTGGAAAAACCCCTATTGAAAGCAATGGGTAATAAATATGCGCCCTACTTCCAAGTGCTTCAGCCATTTGCGCAATAAAATGTTTTTTCTTAAATAACTTTTATTATATTCAGATTAAATTATATCATCTTATTAAGTATCTTACTTAGAATCACGCTTAACATGTTTACTAGTGAAATAAATTATTAAGATGTTAATATAAGTAATAACATCCAAAACAAACGCTCAAGCTTAAAAGAAACCCTAACAATTGGCTTTCTTTTTGATTTATGAAGACTATAAAAAGCGTATCCAAATTTAAGAACCAGCTTGAGCTTCATGCAGTTATGAAAAATATTGCTACCAAGTTTCATAGCTCTAGCTCTTACGATCTCTAAGATATAGGTGTTCGTACAGACACAACTTGACTATATCGTCTCCCCCGTTAATACAGCTACCTTCTTCCGCTCGCTACACACATATAGTGCTCCGATTTAGCTCTACGTAGCATTTAAGCTGTGCCCACAGGCTCGAGGTCTAATGCTCGTTGCGCTCCATTGAGTAATATTAATTATGGGGTTAATGCGTTGCGCTGCGCTGCACTGCGCTGCGTCATGTCCGGCCGCAAGTTGAGGAGCTGAGGAGCTTTGCTATTGGCAAATAATAAACAGCTTGACGGCGTGTGTGTGCACACTCGAGTGCAGTCACAATCAGACACAAGCAGGGAGGGCCACTCCCCCCCTCCCACCAGTTCACAGTTGCCGCCCACAATGTCACAGTCACAGTCACAGTCACAGTGAGGCGGGTAGGCAGGGAGGGGGGCAGGCAGGGGGAGAAAAGCCACAGACAAACTTCACTTGCAGTTGCAGTTTGCAGTTGGCATAGCTGCCCCGGCTGTGGCAGATCCCCCTGCCCCTGCCCCTCCCCCTTCATCTCTCTCTCACACTGATCCCCCTTTGCCCATGCCACTGGCCTACCCTGTCAGCTTAGCAGCGCCATTTTACCATTGCGTCCGTCTGCGTGGATTATTTGCGCGAGTGAATATTAAATTTGAACCGCAAGCGAACGAGCCGAGCAGGGAGCAGGGAGCAGGGCGATATGCAACATTTTTTTTCGGCCCTCGCACTCTATTGCAACCCTGGCAGGGCTGCAGCACGCAAGTTAACTTCCGCTCTTGCGGGCAGAGTCAGCGAGCACGTGTTCGCGTATTGGTTGGGGGCAGCATAAAGTCCAATTATTTGAGCGGAAAGGGGGGGGCAGGCAGGGGCGGCCTGAAAGGGGGTCACAATGGGTACTGTACTCATGTCCGTTTTTGCAATTGTTTTTGTTTTTTCTCCTCTGTTTCTTCTCGGTTGCAGCTGCTAATGTAGTGGCATTGTTTGGTGGTTACGCGCAGACGGTTACAGATTCCTTTTTTTTCCTGCTGATACACCCCTTTTGTTTGGTTAAATTTTTACAATAAATGCAACTGTGTAACTTGTCAAAAGTCACATGTCGAGCGAGAGAAACAAAAACAGAGAGACAAAAAGAAAGAGAGAGAGAGAGAGAGAAAGTGACGCATATTTTGTGTGAAATTTGATTAAAATACAATCGAATTTATTTTAAATTTATTTAAAAACAAGTCGCAAATTTATAATAATAATCATTTTGTTTTCCTTTCTTTGTCTTTGCATTTTTGGGGATTTCTGCAAATAATGCATACGTTAAGGCACTCGCTGTAGAACCCACCAGATTATATATTTACTTGTCTAAATTTCCTCAGTCAGTGTATTGTTTCATTTGGACATTAAAGCGAGTAGAGCTGGGTAACTCTGAATGATTGGAACATTCTATAGTTCCGATAGTTTTAAATAGTATCGCGGAGGTAGACTATTGACGAAAATATATCATACGATCTGTATTTAAATTGTGTGAGAGTAAGGGTCCCCCCTGTTCATTTTTCATAAACATTTTTTTTTCAAAATTTAAAATTGCCTGTTTTTACTTTTAATCGATTGCGGAGGTCAAAATAAGTATAAAGCAAGTGTTTTAAACTGTTTTAGAGGATACTTAATTTTTGGCCAAAAATCATGTCAAAGTCGACTAAAAATTTGACATGTAAGACCCTAGGCAGGACCAGTATCCTCACTTTCCTCACTTCATAACTTTCTTGAAAATCAATCGATTTACTTCGGGTAAAGCATTTTATTCATGATTTTAGTTATAGAATATAATGGCTTAATAGTTTTATCAATTTTAAAAACTAAAAAAAATTCAAATTTTCGTGATTTTGATAAGGGTCCCCCCTGTAACATTTTCAGAAATTTTTTTTCTTCAAAATTTTAAAATCGCCTGCTTTTACGTTTAATCGATTGCGGAGGTGAAAATTAGTATAAAACAAGTGTTTAAAATTGTTTTAAAGCAAACTTAATTTTTGGCCAAATTTGATTTGAATAAGGGTCCCCCCTGTTCATTTTTCATACAATTTATTTTTTTCAAAATTTAAAATTGCCTGCTTTTACTTTTAATCGATTGCGGAGGTCATAATTAGTATAAAACAATTGTTTTAAACTGTTTTAGAGGATACTTAATGTTTGGCCAAAAATCATGTCAAAGTCGGCTAAAAATTTGACATGTAAGACCCTCGACAGGACCAGTATCCTCACTTTCCTCACTTCATAACATTCTTAAAAATCAATCGAGTTTCTTCGGGTAAAGCATTTTATTCATGATTTTAGTCCTAGAATGGAATGGCTTAATAGTTTTATCAATTTTAAAAGCTAAAAAAAATTCAAATTTTCGTGATTTTGATAAGGGTCCCCCCTGTAACATTTTCAGAAATTTTTTTTTTCAAAATTTTAAATTGCCTGCTTTTACTTTTAATCGATTGCGGAGGTCAAAATTAGTATAAAACAAGTGTTTTAAACTGTTTTAGAGGATACTTAATTTTTGGCCAAAAATCGTGTCAAAGTCGACTAAAAATTTGACATGTAAGACCCTTCGCAGGACCAGTAACCTCACTTTCCTCACTTCATAACTTTCTTAAAAATCAAATGATTTTCATCGGGTAAAGCATTCTATTCGTGGTTTTAGTTCTAGAATAGAATGGCTTAATAGTTTTATCAATTTTAAAAACTAAAAATAAATTCAAATTTTCGTGATTTTGATAATATATCATTTTTCATAAATTATTTTTTAAAATTGCCTGCTTTTACTTTTAATCGATTGCGGTCAAAACTAGTATAATAATTTTTAATAAATAATTAATAATAATATATTTGCCATATATCTAAATGAATGCAAAATTATTTCTTTCAATAAGTTTAGAAATATAGATATAGTAAAAAATGTTTTTTTTAAGTGTTTTTCCGGCCTAAAATTATCTTCCTCCTTTCTTTTAAAATGTATATAATGCAGCTGCGTTTTTCTTTTAGCATTTTCTCTGGATTTTCCTGCACAAATATTTATAAAAGAACATTATGCAGGCCAATAAGTTAATATGCTGCTGTCCCCATTGCGGTCCAAGGCAGCGACCTGACATAGATTCCTCATAAATGGTTTGGTCCCTTGACTTACGCATTTTAATGATGGCACTCAGTGCTCTCCAAAGAGTTTTCCATTTTCCCCCCTCACTCCCCCCACTCTGCCTCCCCCTTTTCTTTCTCCCGTCTTGTTTTTGTTGGTTTCTGCATCTCGCGTTGAGTGTTTGGTTTGGTTTGGTTTTGCTTTGGTTTGGTTGCTTTTTTCCCCCTGAGAGTATGTGTGCCTGTGCCTCTGCCTGTGTGTGTGTGTGTGTGTGCCTATGTGTGTGTGTGTTTTTGTTTCTGTTTTGTTTTCGTCTGCTTTTCGCCGCCATTGTTTGGTTATCTAATGCCCAGCCAAGGGGGCAGAAACTCATCATAAGTGCGACTTTTGTAGTCATCGTTCGCTCTCTCTCTTTCTCTGGGTCTCTGCATATGCCTGATAATGTTATCCGGCATTGCCTTTGCACCCCTTACCCCTGCCCCTCCCCCCAGGGTGTTTGAAGTGGTTGTACGATTTGGATTTTGATTTCAATGGCAAACTCAACTCTGGCCCTGGGAAAATCGCCTTAAACAGACCATTTCGAAAATGCGAAAAACGCGACGCGATGCGTTGCGACGCGGAGTGATGCAACCCTCCCCCCTCCCCCATACAGGGGCTGCCCCTGGAATGGGAAGCATCATCAGTCCGACTACGACTACGAGGACGACCGAGCGACCCATTGGCCATGCACGGGGTGGTTTTTCATTATCATTTGCCCTCTGCACACATAAATTATTTATTGTTAGCGATTTTCCAAAAAAGATAACACAGTAGCAACAGCACGAGAGAGAGAGAGAGGGAGGGGGGACAGGCTTTTATTTACTTTGGTCGCGAATCCGCCAGGACGACGACGCTGGATATGGATGTGGATGTGGATGCGGATGTGCCGCGTATGTGCCGCGTATGCGAGTACACAAGTAAGTCAGCTTGTTTCATATGTATCCACTCGATGATGATGTTTCTCTTCCTCTCTCTCTCTCTCTCTCTCTCTCTCTCTCTCTCTCTTTTTCTGTCCCGCTGTGTGTTGGTTCACCCTAAATCGACGACACCCCGAAAAGCATTTTCAGTCCAGTCCGGATATACATAAATATTTATAAGTTTTGCCTTTGCCGCATTATGCGATACCATATAAAAAGCATATTAATATGAATTTTGCGTTTTCAAGTAAATAGCCTGGGGAAATGTACACACACACACACATACACACACTCGCACACACACACACTGAGAGAGAAAGATATATACACACCCAGTTAGATAGACGATTTATTGTTTACTCTCGAATTGCAATGAAATTAATTAAAATGTGGCAACTAAGGCACATCGCACATACCACACGAAATGTTGCAACCAATGTTGGGGTAGTGCCGCGATGAAGGTCCTCTGCGTATATATAGGAATAGAAATATATCTGCTTAAATCTAGCAAAATAAATATACTAACTTTCAAACAAAATTTGCAATTTCTGTTTCATTTTTCTTTATAAACCTAATAAACCTAAGAAACCATAGATAAACCTAAGAAAATAAGTGTAGCTGGTATCCTGCATGAGGTAGCAGGGTATTCTAATTCTAAGTCTATTCAAAAGCTTTACTAAAGGCAGCTGGAGGCAGCTGGACTTACAAAAAGTCTTTACTTTTATTCTTGATAAGCTTCAAAGGCCGTAACTATAGCTATATTCTATGTTCAACCTCCATTTGCGCAGTGTTGTCTGTATGAACAGCTATATCTCGGAGATTAAAAGAGCTACGGCTATCAAATTTGCAGACAATATGTCTTATAATTGCTCCAAGATTATGCATGTATGAAAATTCGACCACATATTATACAACTTCCAAAAACGATTTAAAACTTAACTGCAAGCGTATTTTTCGAGCTAGATTTATTTATTTATGTAAGTACAGCAATTATAGACAAGCAGATAATTTTTATTTTAATCTATTTCATGTGTTTTATTATAATAAATTAGATTTTGTTGAGTTTTTCGTGCTAGAATGTGCTGAGCCTATAAAAAAGTGCCCCCTAATCGCTAATAATAACTCAAATAAACCCAGCTACATTTACAAGGCAGCCAACTAACTGTACTGTGTGTGACTCTGTGTGAGTGAGGCCATGTTGAGGTGCCAAATACAGCAGCAACAGCAATTTGCAACAGCAACAACAGCAACAGCAATTTGCAACACAATTGTCTGGCCAAACAATTGGCACATCTACTACATATATAATATTTTTGACGAGTGTGTTTGGGGGCAAGGCGCCTGTCAATATTTCCAATCATCAGGCCTAATGAAAATACTCCAGCTATGGCGGCGAAACAAAACAGCGCAAATAAAACGAAAACGACAACAAGCGTGGGAGGGGGAGGGTAAAAGAGGGGGGGGCAGCAAATGGAGAGCAATAATAACAACAAGCAGAACGATAATAAATGAGGAATAAAAAGCAGAGAAAGAGAGGAAGAGAGGGAGAGAGAGCTGCGGCGCAATGGGGCCATAAAATTCTGACAATTTTCTGACAGCAAACATGCCAACACTCAAAAATCGTAGCATACTTTTTAGGGCCGCGCTGCAGCAGCAGCAGCAACGGCAGCAGCAACGGGCAACAATGGCGGCGCGGAGCTAACGGGACTGGGCACAATGGCGGCGCGCCGGCTGGAGTCGTGTAGCTGGAGTTGCGGTGTGGCATGTTAAATATACGTCACAGCTAAAACGAGCACATGTCTAGCGCCAAAAAGTTTCAAGGATATAACCAGAGCCAGCCCCAAGTAGCAGCAGCAACAACAACAACAGCAACAACTGCAGCACACGTTAAGTTGTTGGCAGCGGCTGAAATTAGCCAGTGGCATAAAGGGGTTGCCAGGCGGGCCAGGCAGGAGACGAGGACTCACCCAGTCAGGCAGTCTGTCCAGGACACTCGCCACTCTGGCCTAGTCGAGTCGGGTCTCTGGTCTGCTCCTGGCTCGCTCTCTACTCATATTTCAAACAGGCAGACACACACACACAGACGGAGGGGGGAGGCGAGGCACAGCGACACTTATTGTTATTAGCACATCGAGTTAAGCGAACCATTGTCCAGCATTGTGTGTGTCCTTGCCAGTCCTTGCAGAGCTTCTCTGTGCTCCTCCTCCTCCTCCTCGACAGCAACGTGTTAACCTTTTGGCGCGCGCACATTTCAAAAGCCAATTACATGCGCTCTTAAGCGTGTAAAGTTTTGTAATATGATTTGTGTGTGTGTTCTCCTTGCCAGAGCCGGGGCAGTAGCTGCGTCTCCGTCTACCTGTATCCACCTGTGCAGAGGGCAGAGGGCAAGAGCAAAGAGAGAGCCAGAGACAGAGCCAGCACCAGGAACGAACATGCATAATATTGTTAAGCGCAGAAAGGACCTTCTGCTAGATAGTTGTGCGATGCTTAAGACTATAGGGTATTACACAGGACTACAAGGGGAGACAGTAGTTTGAGAGAGAGAGAGAGAAAGGGAGAGAGATAGAGAGAGAGAACGGGAGTGGAAGCTGGAGGGAGGAAAAGGAGTGTGAGAACCATGCCTGGCGCTTAAGACGATTGAAGACTTCTGCGATATAGTACAGTTATTATATTAATATCTTCCAATAGATCACGAATATATATGCATTTACTTAAATAAAGGGAAAGAAAGGGTAGAATGATGTCTAAGCTAGTAGTACAGTATAGTATAGTATAGATAATAGATCAATAGATCATGAATATATATGCATATACTCAAAGATAGGGAAAGAAAAGGCAGAAGGATACCTCAGCTGAAGTACAGTGCTGTATAGTATAGGTTTTATATTCAAATCGTCTAGAAGATTATGAATATTTATGCATATACTCAAAGAGAGGGAAAGAAAGGGCAGAAGAATGCCCGAGCTTAAGTCAATTATACTTTGATAATATTAAGACGTTGCCATATTCATGTCGTCTAATTGATCACGATATATAGGCTGGTCGTTTGAGGGATCCTGAATATATATCTACATATATGCATACAATTAAAGAGGAGCGATGAAAGAGGAGACGGGAGGATGCCTGAGCTCAAGACGATGGCATTTAGGCTATATTAAGCTGTTCGGAATATTGATATCGTTAAATGAATCACGAATATATATGCATGCACTCTCCATATAGCTATATCCATCTATTCAGGCAGTTATCGTCTTTCAGCTCTAGAAATAATCGATTGAGGCGTCTCCAAGCTTAGGAAACCTGCTACAGTACTCTTCTTTCTTTACAGTCTTTTGTTGATCTTTCCCCTACAGCTTACTTAATATTATGAGCTTGATATTGATCAAGAATATATATGTAGGTTCTATGGATATTTTAATATTATATTTTTATTTTATATTTTTATTTTGTTTGTTGAATAGAAGGAATAGGAACTTAGTTGTCGCTTTTAATTGTAAAGTTGGGTTTTTCTTTCTAGCTGGGCAGGCCGGGCTGTACTTTTCTACCCCCGTCCCCCCCTCAACTTTCGAATTGAGGTTATGTCAGTTTTATCGAATTTGGCTTTTCATTAATATTTCATCGGCAACACAGATCGGGTTACAAGCACGCTTCAAACTTTTAAAAATTCGCTTGGCGCTCGCAAAACTTTTTCTGTTTCGGTTTTAAAATTCCAAAACGCCCAACCAAATCGCAATGGCGTCGAACAGCAGCAACAACAGCAGCAACAACAGCAGCAACAACAGCAGCAACAGCAGCAACATGACTCACAAGATTGACGGCAACAGCGACAGCAACAACACTGACAATGAAGCTGGGAGTGACAACAACAACAGCAGCAGCAACATGTTTGTTATGGACAACATCAGCAACATGTTCACTATGGACAACAGCAGCAGCAGCTTGATCATTATGGACAACAGCAACACCTTTGCAGACGCGGACAACGGCAACAGCAACACGGACAACAGCAACATGGACAACAGCAACATTGACACTGAGAACGGCAGCAACAGCAGCAACATCTTGGCCTGCAGTTGCTGCAGTCAACGAGATTACGTATTCCATTACATGCAGGAGATGCCGATTGCCAGGCCAATATCGATGCCGATGACGATGACAATGACGATGCCGCTGCCGCTGCCACTGATCCTGCCGCAAGCGCAGCTGGAGCGGCACGCACGTGTGCTGGCGGAGAGCGTTGAGGGCAATGGGCTGTGGAATAGGAATGGGAATCGGCGACGTTTGCTGGATGGACTGCGATCACGTCAGCAGAGCAGCGAGGGACAGGCCGGCGATGTGGGCATCATTGGGGATAGCGAGCATGTGGTGGGCATACCGACGGTGGCGCCACCCAATCACATGGCACACATGGGCGGCGGTGATGCGGAGATTATGATATTCGCTGTGCCGCAGCATCGTGGCGAGGGTGATGGGGCCAGGGAGCAGCAGCAGCAGCAGGAGGAACAGGAGGAGCAACAGGAGCAGCAGCAGCAGCAGCAGATTCAGTTGCATTTGCAGGTGCAGGAGTTGCAGGCAGATGTGGAGCAGCAGGAGCGGGAGCAGCAGGAGCAGTCACATCAGCTGATCCAACGGGAGACAATCGAGCAGCGACGCGAGCGGAGTGTGCAGCAGATACTCAGATTGTGCGACTTTATCCAGCAGCAGCTGGCCACGATCGCTGCCCAGATCGATGCCTACGAGCGGAAGCTGAGCCGGAACACGATGCAGTCGCCTCCCTCACCGGAGCCCGATGGCGATGTCGTATAGGGAGAGAGAGAGAGAGAGCGAGAGAGAGAGAGGGGGCAACAGTGTGTATGCATGCGTGTGTGTGTGTGCTTCTGTGTGTGCGTGCGTGTGTGTGTGCGTGTGTGTATGCGTCTGTGTGTGCTGTGTGTATATATGTCTCTATATCTGGGGGGCTATGGTATCATGGGTTATGGTGTGCTGTGCTGTGCTGTCATCCTCGCAAGAGAGAGAGAGAGGGAGTGCGAGAGAGCGACGAAGAGGGAGAGGCAGAGCGAGAGCGAGAGAGAGAGAGAGAGCGAAAAACAGAGGGAAAGAGAGGATCGATCTGCATGCGCTGGCGTTATCTGTTCTCGCACCTTTTGATAGACGAAAATATTCCGCTTATTGTTTTGGCGTCTTTCATCATTTTGTTGTTTGCACCTTCTTTATCAAGCATTTTCCTATTTTTTTTTCTTCTTTTCTTTCAATCCTAAATTGCCTTCGCGTGTGCACGCACGATTGAAGCAAGTAAAAATGTATGCGCTCCAAGAACTAATGGGTATTACTGGGCACCAGTGGGAGCGGGCGCTATGAAACTCATTGCATCGTTTATTTACTATATTCGTAAGCTGTTCTACGAATTTCATTATAATCGGTGCACATATATGCCCTAGAAAGTGTCTGCTACAATTTCATACGAAATTCTTGTTTTTTATGTATCATAAATAAATTTAATATAATTTATATTAATATGCTTACATGCAATATGCTTTCAGACTATTTCTTGATATTTTTATAGGTTCATAAAAAAGTAAATATCGAAAATGTTGTTTGTTTGAACACACAGATCTCTGCTATTATATAGGCTAGAGTTACCAAATTTGGCATTACAATTGCTGTATATCATAGGTAGGTAGATATTATATTAAATATAGCGTACCATGCCCACTGCTTCAGCAAATCAGGAAGTTAGTTTTTTTTAGCTTGATTTTTAAAGATACAACTTTTTACTGCATAATATGCATATTTCTTACAAATTTCAATACGATTAGTTTAACAACACAGAAGTTATTCAAGGTATAACAACGCTAACTACGCCTTGCAATGCTCATAGGTTTAAATATCATTTACATTTCAAATCTTATAGGAAATCGTGAGTTTTTAAGGGCTTATGAGCTGCGCATAATACTAAAGAAAAATTAGTATATCTGTATAGAACTCATATATATTTCTACATTTCCAATTTCATATGTTACTTTCAGATTATGCAACCTTCCTTCATTTCCCTCTCTCTCTGTCTCTCTTTCCTCTTTCCACTTTCGACTTGTTTACCGAGGCGTCGCTCATCCAGACCTTGCACTGCCAGGCCAGTAATTGTAAACCCCAATATAGTACACCCACATAGAGTACCCTCCCCCCCCCCCCTTCTCTTGGAGGGGGAAGCCTTTGAGTGTTTTCGAGCATTTCGTGTGCAAAATGTTCAAAAATTTCAAGAGTGCTAAAGAAATGACATGCAAATTAGTTTTGTTCGAATGACTGACAAGTTGTAAAAGCGCACGAACGGAAGGGCCGCAACGGGGTAGGGTGCCGCGAAGAAAGCAAGTAGCAGGAGTGGGAGAGGGAAAGGAGGAGGGAGCGGGAGAGAGGAAGAACAAACGAAACGGCAGCGCCGAAAATTTCCAATGAAAGCAGAAGGAAAATGAGGAAAGAAAAAGGGTTGTGTGAGGTTCGGTCTCTCTCTCCCTCTCTCTCTAGCTCGCTCTTCCTCTCTCGCTCTCTCTCGCTAACTCTCCCTCTCTCTCTTTCTCCCTCTCTCTCGCTCTCTGAGTTTGTGTTTGTGCGAATGCCGACAACGCGTCTTTGGGCTGCTTTAGGGCCCATAAAGCGTTGGCCCTGAACGCATTTGCGCTGGCCACACAATGCACACACACACATACACATACCTACACACATCTACACACACACACACTGCATAAATAAACAAATTGTTGGCCGATTTTACGACTTGCTGCAACTGCGGCTCACTCCTTTCAACTCCTTCCTGCGCTTCTGAGTTCCGAAAGGGTGCAGGGTTTCGCTGCGTTGTCGGGACATCATAAACCTCTGACCCGGTTAGCAAATTGTCTTGGCTGACCGCGGCACAACTAACCGTATTGCCATCTCTGTGCGTTACCTGCTCAGTCGCTTAACCCGATCGATCCTCCGATCCCTTTGCGTGGGCACGCCTCTGCCCTTCTTCTGGACGCGCTCACAGCTGGCGGTGGTTTAATTAGCTGCAAATTGAAAGATTTTCGCTTGATTTTGTTTACTTGCCACGCCCACGCCCCCAAGTGTGCGAGAGGGAGAGAGAGAGGCAGAGTGTGTGTGTGTGTACGCCCCTGCTAAATATTTGACAATTTAATTAGTCTAAAATCGGGATTATCTGCGGAGTGTGTGGGAGTGTGTGTAGTGTGTGTGTGTGTGTGTACTGCACGCATTAACTGCGCATTAGACAAGGGCAGAGGAGGAGGCAGAGGCAGAGGCGGAGGCGCGGGCAGAGGCGCTGGCAATGGGTACGGCCACAGGGTCCTGTGTATCGTCCATCGTTTTGCAGCAGCAGCTTGTGGTCGCCGCTTGCCGCATCAGCGATAGCCTCGCCAGATCCTTTGATCCTTTTTTGGGGTTAAGGCTGGCTAGATACCAAGGGTAGCCAGGGGGGTTAGGGGGGGGAGGGTAGACATTTGCGCGCAGCTCGAGCTGTGTGTGTTTTGGGCAACATTTTTAATTAAAACGCTGCTGCAGCTCATTTGCTCCTCCGCTGTGGCCTTTGACCTTTGACTTCTCGGCTTTTTTAGCAGCACTTTCTCCCCATCTCTCCCTCCCCCCTCCGCCCCACTCCACCTCTCACCCGCAACCCGAAACGCCGTGGCCAAATTTTAATTAGCTTAGTTTGGGCCACAGTCCACGCCGTCCACGGGCAAATCCTTTGACAAGAAGCACAGAGAGAGATAGAGAGAGAGAGAGAGCGCTGCATGTAGCGTCATTATTAACAACACTCGCACACACACACACACTCGCACACACACACACTCATTGGCAACCCTTCTCCCCATGTGGCTTATACCACGTGCGGTGGCAAATCAAATAAACTTCCAAAGAAGCTATCGCCTTCATCGAGCTGTGGCCCCCCCTGCCGCTCCCGATCTTCCTCTCTCTTCCCCCCTCTCCCTCTCTGCCCCTCTCTGTGCACAACAATTGCTATTGCTCGCTCTAAAAACAAAATCCAATAATTGAAAATCGGATTTCAACGCATCATGTGACAAGAGTGCATAACTTCTCTCTCGCTCTCTCTCTCACTCCCTCTCTCTCTCCCACACATAAGCATGCAAAATGCATTAGAAAAGGGAAAACGATTGGGACAATCCTGACAATGGCCAAGTCGAGGCAATATGACAAAATGCCAACATCCTCACGGCAAACTACTCAAAATTAACAAACAGGGAGAGTAGACAGAGAGAGAGAGAGAAGGCAGAGAAAGAAGAAGGAGCTGGAGTAGAGAAAGAGGCCCAAAAAAAAACAGTGAACAATTGAAAAACATATATATGAAACAAAAAGGAATGATAAAAAGGCGCTGTAAGCAGAAGTGCAAATACCCTAATCGAGGCCGATAATATTCCCTTTTGGGATCAGCTGCACTAGGGGTAACCCCCACTAGTCATACTAGGCGATCTCTGAAGCTAAGCATAGATATATGTACATATATCTAGAGAACTGCTACCTTGAAAGGGCACATAGGGAACAAGTTGGTGCTTCAATCTGCTAGAAATCTGCTTAGAAACAAGATATATTCATTAATTGTCTTTCTATATAGGTATTATCTATCCAAATTTCAAGTTGTACAAACGATGGACAGAACTGAGGTTTGTATGGCCTATAATTTACATGGAAATAGGCGGCTAGCAAATATGCATATACATATCTTCAACAATCCAAAGCGATTCTTAACTTCTTGTAAAGAATAATATAAATGTATTACTAAAATTTCTGAAAGTTTTGCATTTACATTATTTAAATTTTGTATTATATTTATTAATAAGAAATTTAAATAAAACGCAGAAATAATAATAAAATAATAATACATTTTTAATTAATATAAAATTTAAATAATATGCAGAAATAAAATAAAAAAATTATAAATTTTAATAAATATAAAATTTAAATAAAATGCAGAAATAATAAAAAAAATAAAAATAAATTTTAATTTATATAAAATTAAAGTAAAATGCAAAAATAATAAGAACAATATTATACATTTTAATTAATATAAAATTTGAGTAAAATGCAGATATAATAATAATATACTAATACATTTTTATTAATATAAAATTAAAATAAAATGCATAAATAATAATAAAATAATAAATTGTAATTAATATAAATTTTAAATAAAATGCAGAAATAAAAATAATAATTAATAAATTTTAATTAATATATATTTTAAATAAAAAGCAGAAATAATCGCAAGAAGCTACAAGCAATTTGCAGAGTATTTAAAATGCGTTACAATTGTTAGACGCAATTGCAAATGCACTATGTACCCACCTCCTGCTCCCCTTTACGCCTTTACCCTTCCTCCTTGTGACGCCTTTGGCAATTGCTGCTGCTGCTGTTGCTGCTGCTGCTGATGTTTCTGCTGGCGGCGCGTTGCACGTACAACGCAGCGGAAGCGCATGGCATCGCACACATCAAACAACAACACGACCAGCAACAACAACAGCAGCAACAACAGCAGCAACAACAACAACAACAACAGCAGCAGCAACAAACAACAAACAAATTTCAATTCGTTCACGCCGTGCTGCAGTTGTTGTTGCTGCTGTTGTTGCTGTTGCTGCTGCTGTTGCTGCTGTCCCCTTTGAATTGCTAAAAAAAAAAAATTAAGGCGAACAAAATGTGCGGCATAAAGAATGCACAAGGACGATAAGCGGCGAGTGCCGTCAAAGATTTTTATCCTTTTTGCATTCAGCATGTTTTCTAAACAACGCAGACTAACAACGGCAGCAACAACAGCAACGCGAGCAACACGAGCAACACGAGCAGCAACAGCAGCAGCAACAACAATGTTGCTGGCAGCACACAAGGGGGCAGGTTGCTGCAGTTTTTCCTATTGCAATCTAAACCGTAATCCAATAAAATCGACTGCAGGAATGTTGAGCTAGGAATGTGCAGCCCCTCCCCCTCCAGCTACACCCTGTGCAGCTCCTGCAACTACACCCTGTGGAAGACACCGACACACAAAAAGATTTGACAGTTCATTGTGTATGCAAAAGGAGGAAAAGGGAGTGGCAGGGGGAGGCAGTCAGCCAGGATGCAGGCAAGCAGGCAGAACCTGAACATGAACATGCCCCTGACCGGCACGGGATGTGGCACACACACACTCGCACACACACACACACTTGGGCGCAGCTGAAGCAGCAAAAATCGACGCCATGCGATGGCAACCAAAAACAGTTACCAGAAATCCGTTACAATGCGAACGCCGGCGTAAAACCCGCGCCAAGCCCCATCACCGAAATGAATAGATATACCCCATGGACCCCACTAATAGTGGGAAGGTTCAACCTAACCCCCCTCCCTCTCAACCCTCCTACAATTCTCGGCCTAAAGTGCTGAAAGGCAAAACGAGCAAATTTCCAGATGCTGCTGTAGGCAGCGAGAGAGAGAGAGAGGGAATTGTTGCGAAATTGCTATTTGCACTCAATAACGTACACTCGCACACACAGCCAGCACACACACTCAACACACTCACACACTCACACACACTCGTTGCATGCTCCCACTCCGCTTAAGCCCGCAACCAGAACCGTTCTGGCCACAAGCACTGACCCAACTATATCGGATACCCGCAAAAAAATTTCTATATGAAGTGAACGCGCATTGCCAGTGGCCCAAGAGGGGGTTGAAAGGGGGGGGCAGGGACAGTAGGAAGTGCAGGCTGGCTAGTTGAACAATTGCAGCATGTTGCAGAAAACAGGGGAAAAAAAATCCAAACAAAATTTGCGCCATAAAGCAAAAAACTGAAAGAAAGTAAGAGAGAGCAGAAAAGATAAAAGAGAGAGAGACTGCTGCAGCAACTCGAAGACGCAATACCCTACGAAAATCACTAGCAGATCTTATCACTCTACTGTAATGCAACAAGGACTACTCATAGAAAATAACACGTAAAACAAATCGTTAGTTGGAATAGGAATATATAACTATATAGAAATTAGCTAATTAAACATAGTTAGCTGGAATTTGAATATATAACTATATAGAAAAGTAGATAATGATATCAGAAATATATGTTATACTAAAAAAGATATATGCTTCTCATGTCATATACTCCAAGACACTCTTCTACAATGCCACAACGAATACCCTAAGCAAATTTCAAATAAAACTTATCGTCAGCTGGAATAGGAATATATAATTATATAGAAGAGTACCAACCATATATAGTATCCGCTGCAATACACTGTCCTGCAATGCTACAACGAACTAGCAGTATCCAACCCTGCGCAGGGTATGGTAAAAAATTGAACGGCTGACAAAGCGCAACACTTGCCAAAGGCAAAGGCAGCACTTGCAGGCAGCCGGCTGGAGAAGAGTCGCAAGGAAGAGTAGGGAGAGGAGGCCCACGCTGGAGAAGCCTCCAATGCAGTTGAAGTAGACAACGGTAAAAGGCAGTGGGTAGTGCCGGGGGGTGGGAGTCGAGGGTGGTCGGTAGTGGATTGCCTCAGTCGATATGAGCGTATCTCTTGTTGTTGTTGTGCTTTGCACTTTGCACTTTGCTCTGCAGGCAGTTGGAGGAAGATGCCTGGAGAAGGGGAGAGAAAGAGTGGGAAAGAGGAAGAGAGTGAGAGGGATAAAAAAACAATAGAGCTACCCCAAATGATTTGGTGTCTCTAAGCCAGTTAGATATTAAAGAGGAACTGAAAAAGAAAACAAGAACTAGCTAAAAGATAAAACTAAATAATATTTGCATATATGGTTGATTTTCCTAGGCATTAGGCGTGGCATCTAAAATTTAAAGAAAGGTTAATATAGGTCTACTTTACAGGAACCTTCATGCCAAATTTGATGTCTCTAGCTCTTTCAGTTATCGAGCTATACGCGTTCATACAAACATAATTGAGTTTCAGACGCCTGCAATGCGTTTTTCTACCCACTGTGCATGGGTGGAAGTTTTTGGGGCGTATTGCCAGCTTGATCAATCAATGTGACTTGCGACAAGTTGCCGCCTCATCATGATAAAGTGAAATCGAAAACAGAAATCGGTTCTACTCTCCTCTTCCATTTCTCTCCTGTGGGCAAATCAATTGCCCGGCACGGGGTCCTGCTAAATGCTAAAGTCAATCCGTAGTTACAATAGATCGCTTGTCATATCAGACATAAGCGTGGACGGGCAACGCCTTCTTCCTGCCCTGCCCCGACTTGGCTTTACTTCACTTGGCCTTCGTCCCGTTGCGCTGGTCGCGCGCGCACAGCACGGGATCAGGGATCGAATTTATCGGATTTGAAAATGCACGCGACGACTGCCCACAGGGAGCTGCGTCTGCTGCCTCGACTGCACCCATTGCCCAGGTCTGAGCTGCAGCAGCAGCATCGCCAGGGAAGGATGCATATTCCAATGAAGCGAGCATCGTAAAGCCGCAGGCGCACGCAGTGTTCGGCGAAAGTTGTAAACGGATCTCGTTCTCGGCCTGCTCTCTCCCTCTCTCTCTCTCTTTCTCTCTCTCCCATCCTGTCTCTCCCTATCTTCCTCTCTAGGTGCATTTGCGCTGATTCGCGTGCGTAGCGCAGCGGGTGAGCTTGTCTTCGGCTCAGCGGGCGAGTCGATGCGCAATCAATGCAGCTAGATAAGGACAGCAAGAGGCAGGCAGGCAGGCAGAGAGGGAGGGAGACACAGAGCGAGCACATTGAGGTGCAGCTTCTGTGCACGCGCAAGGTACGCGAAACCCGCTGACTTTACCAACAGTTTACCATGTCGAGGACACTTGGCACAGCGGCAGTTCCATTTGCATTAGCACGAAACATGCCCAAGGACGACGCGGCGGAGGGACGAGCTGCATCAGCGGGGGGGACGGGTGCGTGCTGCACTGGGCGTGGCAAATGGAAACGCGTGCCTGTGCAACCTGCGGCGCCATCTAGTGTCGATAAATGCAACTGCAAGCCGTTGGCAGCAAGAAATGTTGTTCCGCTTGTCCAAAAACAAACACTGATTGCATATCATTAGTTCCAGGTTCGGAACCTTAAGGCCAAGCTAAATGTGCTGCAATACCCTAGGAAAATTGAGACACAACCAAGCTAGAGACCTTTCCTGAAAGAAAGTCTTAGTAAACCTACTAGTCAAGTCGTTACAGCCTTCTCTATCTGTCTTACTGTTCCTCTAGCCAATTGTCTGTATGAACACGCAGATCTCAGTTATTACTCACGTTATAGACAGCAGATTTGGTATAGAGTTGCCTATATATTATACTTAGCAGATGTTTATTTCAAATTTTAGATAATGCTATCATTATAAAAAATATTACATCTCTAAGGAAGGATCCTTTTTGCTTTGTGTGCAAATTACACACTTCATTGCACACAACAGCTCTCTTTCTAGCTCCAGCTTCAGTTCCAGTTCCAGCTTAGTTGAACTGCGACTGGGGAGCACTTGGGGGAGTACGGAAAGGGGGGAGATGGGATAACCCTACGAATTGGGAACGAGCGGAAGCACTGAGGATATTAACACATGTTGCCAGCGACGTTAATTGAGTTAGTGTCTCACACGAAAATGGACTAGACCTCGGTGTGTATGTATGTGTGTGTGTGTGAGTGTGTGTGTGGGTGTGTGTGTGGCGAGTGTGTGTGTGTGTGTGTGTGGGGCGTGTCACACAAATGACCAGCGGCTACAAATGCCACCTCGTTTAGTTCGCATCCGACTCAGGCGATTGAAAGCGAAAAAAGCAGTTGATGGAAAAGTGAGCGAGCAAAAGAGAGGAGGTACGGCCAGAAGGAGCAAGGAGAGAGGGGTAGGAAGAGGGTGGAGTGCTGCTGCGTTGGCGAATCCTTTGGCCAAAAACATAAAAACTCAATTAGACTCATTACACGCCCAATTATGTAATATGAAATAAAGCGCACAGCTCGCCGATTGCCGCTGACCCACACAGGGTCCTTGGGGGGGCGCGCCTGCCTCCCCTACCCATCCCCTTGGTTGGGGTGGATGGGTAGGGTGTGAGGTAGGTGTAGCTGTTTCTGTTGGCAACCCGCTCGCAGTTCGGTTTGCTACGGCGATCCTTCATTTTCGCTTTACTCTGCACGGTTCAGTTGAGCCGTAAAATGGCAACTCGTAAATCGCCAAGTGCTGCCCCTTTCCCTCTCTCTCTCTCTCTGTCCGCTGCCACCTGTCCTTGTCCCTGCCCCCACCCAACTCTTCCCACCTCTGTCCGGGATTGTCGTCTAGGTGGAGTTGATGCTCGTTCCGCAGTTGAAGCTGCAACCGTGGCTGTTGCTGGCATTCATTGTTCTGCTTTGGCTTTTTCGCATTTTATGAGCTGGCGAGGAGTAGGAAGCAGGAGGAGGAGGAGGAGGAGTTGCCACTGGCCGAGCCTGCCAGCATATAACGGTACTCAACTAAATTGCCAAAGCGTTGAACATTTTTCACCCGATGTGGGCCAATAAATATAACGAAACTACCAAAGTAACTAAACAACACGACGACGACACTCTGCTGCACTGGCCAGTGACCACCATGGGTGTGGGTTGTCAGAGGGGGGGCAACACAGCTGAAAGGACGTGTACACAACAAGTTGCACAGGGAGAGAGAGAGAAGAAGAGAGAGAGGGAGAGAGTTAAAAAAAAAACGAAAGACACGAAAGGAAGCAGATCAAACGCTCCAAAGGACATTTGTAATGGGCTCAAAGTTAGCTGTGTATACCCTACAAATGCAGGGCATGCGTGTTACTAGTAAAATATTATAATATGGAAAATTTAAATAAATTCTTTATACAAATGGGATAATTCAAGAGTGCATAGGCTTATAGATAATGCTTTATTTTTTTAATGATTACAGACTATATAGCCTTTTTATACAAAATATATGGATATTTTTCTAAAATAATACTGTAAATACAAATACTATAGAGAAAACTCTCTAATTTTCTGATGATTAATTTCAAAATAGTCTTAAGCTTTAAAATTAATCATATATTGCCTGCAGGGAGAGCTTTTACCACACTTGCTGGATGATCTTATCATAGTATTCGAAATATTTATAGTTTATTAAAGTTATGAAAGATAAAAAATAATATATATCATATCATATTCCGCTGAAACTCCTTTAAACTGATAAGAAAACGGTTATATATATTTTTCTACTATACATCAAGCGACACTGTAGGCATATTTGATGATAATATTTGCATTATTATATGATGTTTATAAAATTCTATATTTTGCATAAGGAAATATGGAAAAACTCTTTTATTTTTTGATATATTAAAAAAACAACATTATTAATATTGAATATATGTACAGAAATGGGTATCTAAGTAATTTTATCTTTGCTCTGCTGTCATATGATGTCTTTATTCGCCTAAGCCCCTGCCACACTGTAGGGTATACGAGCGACGTGAGCAAGTTGGCTATGCAAAAAAGTCTTTGGGTGCTGCTGCTTCTGATGTGACAGACCTCCTGCTCCAGCTCCTGCTCCTGCTCCCACACACACTCACACACACACACACTGAAGCAGAGCATCCACAGCCGCGCCCACACACATTCGGTTAGCCATTTTTTAGTGCGGGTGGCAGAGCAGTGAGGGAGGAGCAGCAGGCGGGGGAGCTGGCCAGGAGGTGCCCAGTTGAGATTGGCCCATTCGTTCCGCTGCCTGCCTGCAGTCGCTGCCTGAAACTTTTTTCGGCTTGTTACACATCGGTCGGTTGGTCTCCACTTTTATGGCCACAGGCGGTATTTATATGCAGACAGAGCGCCGCCCTCAACTATGCAGCAGTTGCTGTCCTCCACCTCCAGCTCCTGCTCCTACTCCTTCTCCTCTGCCTTTTTCCTCATTCCCCCTTGCTCGCTTCTTTAGTGAGCGGCACTCTCGAGTTATGTTGGCAATTGAAAGTGGCAACTGTGTCAAGTGTTGCCTACTTGTCGTACATGGCCAGCTCGGGCTCGGACTGGAACTCTGCCTCCCTCTCTCTGCCTCCCTCCCTCTGTCTCTTCCTCTCCCTGTCTCCCTCTCTCAGCTTCCACAGCTTCGTCAGCGTCGTCTCCAACTGCTGTCGCTGCTGCCAGCGATTTAAAAACAGAATTTTTTATTTCCACCCTCTCCCCGCCCCCTTCCTACACTGCCAGGCAGTGGCGTGCTTGCAAGAGGGGGGGGATAGGCAGTGGGCAGTGGGCAGCGGGCGGTAGGCGTGGCACGGTAGCCGCCATAGTCGCTGCTTTATTTTTTTTTTTTGGTCGTGCTGCTGCTTCTTGTTTTCGCTGTGTGCTGGCTACCTCTCGCTCTGCTCCTCTTTCTCTGTCTCCTCCCTCTCTTTTTCTACCTCTTTCGCCCCCTCTCCCTCGCATCCTCTCCCCCCTTGCCCGCTTTTTTCTGCTACACTGCCTCGTGTGCTTTTTGCTCTATTTTGTTGCCAAACTTTTTCTCTGGATATGGAAGTGATTTCAATTTATGAACATGCCGCTATCCACACACACACACACACATACAGCTGTACAACACCTACACGCACACACACACTCACACACACACACGCACACACACTCACACAGTTGGCATTCACACATGGCATTACATTCATCCATCAGCGGCAACGGCAGTGGCCATCTCCATCTCCATCTACTCCTGCTCCTGCTCCTGCTCCTGCTCCTCCTGCCAGTGCCTGCTC
Organism: Zaprionus kolodkinae; assembly: GCA_018901885.1. Lineage (NCBI taxonomy): Eukaryota > Metazoa > Arthropoda > Insecta > Diptera > Drosophilidae > Zaprionus > Zaprionus kolodkinae. Next base: position 740,254 of record JAEIFM010000183.1, on the reverse strand, counting down.
CTCGTCAGCATCGTCATCGTCGCCATCGCCATCGCCATCGTCGTCTGTCTGGGCACACTGGACATGGGACATGCGTTTGGTCTGCTTTTAAAACGAATTTAAATTTTTCTATAATTGCTTCTAGGGGAAATTGCAGTTCTGAGTTCAACTTCCGTAACTTAATGAATTACCAAAAGTGTTTTACTTGCATATAAGCCAAATGCCCTGTGGCTATTTCCAGCACACCCACACACACACACTCGCACACACACACACAAACACATCTATAGAGAGTTACTCAGACAGACTCATAAATGAGTTTCATATGTGAAGCTGAATAGACAACAGACCAAAGCGAAAGGTGTCGACGGTGTGGAACGTGTGTCCAGTTCAAGTTCCCAAGTGTTTGAGATGGTATGTTATACCACATATATGTATATAATATATATTTAGTGTATATAGTTTTATATAAACTTTTTATAAGCAGCTGAAATTTGGTATTATTTGGATACAAACCTTAACAAAATATACCCTTAAAAAGCTAATTATAACAAACACAATTTGAGTTGCTTATAATAATTTTGTTTTCTTTTATAAGCATATCTTATAGTTTTCATCCTTCAAGTTGTTTCTATATTTATTCCTATATTTATTTCTACAACAGCTGTATTTTTTTTTGGGGGGGTTTTTTAGTCTTTTGTTTAGAATATTACATCGCCTATATTGTTCATATTTAATGTATTTAACTTAACTTAAATTAACTTATGCATTTGCTGTTCAGGAAATTATATATTACAGAGCTTTAAGATAAATAATAAATAAAAATAAATAATTTGTATATTTTTTAATAATTTGCTCGAGCTATATACTATACTATTTTAATATTATATATTACTATAATAATATTAAAATACTATTTTTGTTTTCCTTAACTTATTTTTAACAAGTCCTAATCAAAACTTTTTTCGTCATAGTCATATTTTGATTATCATTACTATTTTTTAATCGCAATTTTTTTTATGTTTTTCAGGATATTAAATATTACTGAACTTTCAAAATTAATTTGTACTAGCTCATATTACAAAAAAAAATATATTATATTTTTTATTATTTTTTTTTTTTTTTTTCATTCTTTTTTTATAACAGTGACAGTTTGGGAAAATTCAAGAAGTTTTGACTGAAAAAAAATATAATTTCCAGTCAAAACTTCTTGAATTTTCCTAAACTGTCACGCCCCGTTAAATACCCTAATTGAGCATCAATTTAACACACTCACAGCTGGCACCTCTGTCGCTGCAAGTGTTACTTTTGCCACGCCCACCCTCCTACGTCCATCCATCCATCCATCCATCTCGCAATTTGCGCCCCAATTTTGAGCAATATGAAAATAGTTTTACCGAAAAGTGGCATTAATTAAATTTTTAATATGGTTAATCCGCAGCGACTGCTGCCACTTAAGTTTTTCAATTAACCCGCCCAAAAACGTCTTGGCAACCACCCTCGTACACCCCGCACCCCGCAACCCCCTGCACCCCCTGCAACTACTCAACGGGGTTGGCGTTGGTGTTGATATTTTCATATTCATGCAGAATTAAACAACGCGTGCGACAACATAATCAAACACGTCGTGCGAGGAGATACAAAGCGGGATGGGGATGGGGAAGGGGCAGGAGGGATGTGGAGTGGGCAACCGGGGAAGGGGAGGCTGCTACTCAAAAATGCCTCAAATTACACGAGCCGCTCATATTTGTCGCCCAACTATTAAAACACATGCGGGTGGCAGAGGAGGAGGGTAGCCAGGGGTAGCCGGGGGTAGCCGGAGGCAGGCGACACCTCGCGCGCCTACGCGACGCGTGCCGTCAGCGGCATCTTGCGTTGACAGTTGACAACACACACACAGCCAGAGGGGGAGGAAGAGAGATGAGCAAGAGGAGGAGGAGGAAGAGGGTAGCCCGGGTACGGCACACTTAAGACAAGTCACGAGCCAAAAGTCGCACTTAAGCGCTCTCTAATCTGTGAAGGGGCTGCCGAATGAGGAGCTGCCGCTGCCGCTGCTGCTGCTACCGGTAGTGCTGCCAGGCAGTGGCGGGTACTGAGAGGGGGGAGGGCTATAAATATTTATGCTCAGTGGGTATTTTTGGCCAGGGCGCCTTTTGCCTAAACATGTGACAACAAACTGAAATTAAGCCATGCGCATTACTCACGCATCAATGACTGCCTCGGGCTCCCGCTACCTTCCTCTTCAACCTATCCAACTCCCTCTGCAGGTCGGGGGTCATGTGATTTACTGACAAGCAGAAGGAGTAGAAGGGGGGCAGCATTTAGCGCGCCCCTCATAAAAGCATCTCAAGAATGTTGTTAACAAAACAAATAGACGAGTCGAGGCGAGGTATCGAGAGAGAGAGGGAGCACCCCGCTTGTGTGTGGCATTAAGTGATTAGGAAGGGGGGAAAGGGAGGTAGGCAGAACTGGAGCGGGTTAAAGACACCGCCATCAATTGATTAGTGACTTATTTTAGGCAGCATTTCAAACGTTTCTGATAATTGTGCTCCCCTCTCTCCAGTCTCTAAGATATGACGCAATTGAAAGTTTGAATGATGTTATATAGGGAAAGAAGAGGGTGCTGGTAGGGCAGCGTGGGGAAACTCTTTGCTGTGATAAATCGAGGCTAACTGGGCTAAGTACTTAAGACCCAAAGTTAAACAAGACAAGACGATGCGAATGAAATTGGAAATGGAGTCGAGTCTGTCCGTTCTTCTTGTCGTGCCTTATATGATATATGGGTATTTGTTTCGAGTATACTAGATGAGCCTAGCTGCAGCTGACGCTATTTTCCAAGTGCTTTTTAAGATCTTTTTTGAGATCTATAAGCTCAATGTCAGCTGCTGACAAAGGGAATGCATATTAAACAGCTATTAACAGCCTTTAAATACCCTTTAAAATGTTGTAAACACCCTGCAAATTAACAAAAATAAGAATACAACTTTGGGAAATCTAAGCTACAAACGTGTAAAACAATGTATCAGTCAGTAGAGTGCTTGGCAGGCTTCACATTGTGTGTAGCAGCAAGAAAAGGCTAAATTTAGCCATTTCTGTCTGTATGAACGCGTTGTTCTCAACTATCGTCTTAGCTAGAGATATCAAATTTGGCTTGAAGGTACTCGTATATCATACGCATATTATGGGTATTTTATTTTTTGTATGCTGCACTCACTGCGCTGGCAAATCGCTAAATTAATTGTTTAACTTGATTATTATGTGTAGTATTGAAAGTACAACCTTCTGCTTTCGCGCATAGTTAGGTGGTTATTTTGGAAATACATATTCCAAATTTTAAATGTATCGGCATAGAAACAGCGAAGTTATGGTATTTTTAAGCAGGGTATCTCCTTGTAAATTGAGCTAATTTCACACCTTACTCAGGTTGCCAACTTCAAGTGGGTAGACAAGTATGGCAGGTGTTAAGAGGGAGGAACGAAGGGAGGGGGAGGGGCCTGAGCAGCTTGCAAAAGTGCCATAAAATGGCGACAACTTAATTCACTCTGGCGACAATGTGAGCCTGCGGCAGGACCTTGACTCCTTTGGGATGCTCACACACACACACACACACACTCTCACACGTGTAAGTGAATCAAAAAGTCATTTGTGCTTGTTTTGTTGGCAGTTAGAAGGGGGCAGGGGGAAGGGGTGGCAGGAGAGGAGAGGGGGGCTGCCTGCTTGGCGAACCAGTTTGTCCGGTCTGCGTTGGCAACTGCTTTCCCCCTTGATCTCTCTCCCTCTGCCCCAGGCCAATCGTAATGACAAATGTACACGCCCACCGCCCACTTTGTCGACTGTGCGTGTGTGTGTGTGTGTGTGTGTGTGTGTGTGTGTGTGTGTGTGTGTGTGTGTGTGTGTGTGTGTGTGTGACAAATAGTTTTGCGAGAAGTCGCGTAACCCTTTCCCAGTCACCGCGCCTTTTGTTGCCCCATTATGCGGCCGCCTTGTTGCAGGGTGCGATGACATTTTAGTTTTGTTTTAATGGTAGCCCCCCCGCTACCCTCTACGCCTCTGTCCTTTTTATTATAAGTTTATTACCAACAAGCCCAAGTAAATGATGCGACGCAGCCGCGTTCCGGATGTGCGTGCTGCAACCCTTGCTGAATCTCCGTGAATCTACGTGAATCTCTGGCTGCATTGCGTCCCTGCACATGTGCTACCTTCATCGGCGTCGTCGTCCTCGTCGGCTTTGTGTTGTTTAATTAATTATGTAAACATAACTTTTCGAGAAACCCTTTTTACAACCCCAAAAAAAAGGGAACCCTCCCCTCGCCTAGTTTTCGTCGCGCATTTATGGAAATTAATTTGCAACTGAAATTGAAACCGAATCCGAATCGGAATCCACATCCGAGTCCGAGAAACTGTGAATCTGAATGTGAATCCTCATGTCCATGTCTGCGTCGTCTCAATTGATAAATTAAGAGATTAACAACCGCCACAGCGTAACCAACTCTCGGGCCCACAGCAAATGGGCCCAGAACCCAATCCCAATTCCAAACCCAAACCCAAACCCTTTTTTCTAGGGCTAAATGGGCGTTCATAATGTTTGTGTGTCTTTCGCGCCGAAGGTGACAAGCGTTTTTCCAGTTTGCCCCGCTATACGCCTCTCTCTCCTTCTCTCTCTCCTTCTCTCTCAATATCTCTCTCTCTCTCTCTCTCTCTCTCTCTCTCTCTTGCTTGTCTTGAGAAACAAACTTCCCTCGCCGCAAAAAGACAAACAAGCTCAGGCTTTGTTTTTATTTTTTCTTATTTTTTTTTAGCTTGAAAAACGTTTAAATATTAATCATAAATTGTGTAAGTCTCAAGAAAAAAAAAATGGTTATTATTATATCGTTAGGTGGTTCACCAAGCATTATAAAGGGCGTCTTTGAGGCTTTGGCGTTACTCAAGTGCGTGAGAGATTTTTGATATGACGAAATTAGCCCTATATTATCATTCTACCTTTTGAAGTGACATTTTCACAATTAAATATATCAGAAATCTTAAAAAAATATATAAGAAAGATCTCCATAGAACTGGAAGAGAAATATTTTGCCATTTGTTGTATTATAATAATAGAATAGAATAATAGAAATCGAGAAACTATATTTTAGAAGCAATTAATCTGTTTGAAAACTTTAGTCTTACTTCCTGAGGAAGTTTTCTTTTATTCCTTAAAACATTTTATGGTTTCTCGTGCGGTTTAAAGCTTTTAAGGACAAAATAAAGATTACAAACTTAAAGCTAGCATAGTATAGCATGCTTCTCAGGACCTTCAGCTTGAACTAGCTTATAATTCGCTGATATTTCATTATCAGGAACTCTGCTGATATTACTCATTCAAGAACTCAAGTCTCACGCCCCATAAACATAGTGTGTGTTTCCCACACTCCTTGACTCATCGTAAGTCGTGTTATGTAAGATGTTGCTATAAAACCAATATACCTTCCCATACCTCATCTCAATTTCGATCTCAATTTTGCACGCTTTGTTTGTCGCCTCGCACTGATTGTCTCATCTCGTTGCGTTTCGCCTCCTTCTCCCCTCCCCTTTTCCTTTTCCCTGTTTTTTTTTTCAGGATTGTATTGTGCCGCGTTTTATTATATCGTTCAGATTTCATTATACGTAATACTTAATGCTTAATTTTTCAGTACAACATCAACACCCTGTACGACAACTTGTGAACATGACAAAGCAATTGAGAGCAGAGCCCGCTCTCTCTCTCTCTCACTCTCGGGGGGTAGAATATTGCCCCCTTCTGCAGCCTCTGCATCTGCTACCTTAACCCTCTGCTGCCCCTGGTTAACAGGGTGGTGGGCATTGATTATTAAATGTTTGAAGTGAAGCAAAAACCGAACCCTTTTCGGACGATGCCGCATCTGACCCGCGTCTTTGACTCATAATTTGTCGCTGTGTGCGTCAAATTTATTGAAGTTAATATTTGTCACAGGCGGAGGGGGGAGGGGGCAGGGGAAGGTTAAATTGCAACAAGGGCGTAGGCTGTTCCCAAAAAAAAGGCAGAAAATTATATGAGATATATATATAAATTACCGCAAAAAAAGGGTGCATATCTCTCTCTCTCTCTCGCCCACTCCATCTCTACCTCTCTCCCTCTCGCACTTGTGGCAAGCAGTTTCGCAGCACAAGCATAAATCATGCAACATATTGCATTATCATTCGCAGAGCGTGATTTGTCCTGCCAGCTAATGGCTGGAAAGGGTCTATAGAGCAGGGACGGGGGGTTACCTGGTAGGGGGAGTGAGCTGGCAACGGGTTAATGTCTTTTATTTTTTTGGATGGGTGGGCGGTTGAAAAAAAAAGGGGGCGCACGTCGTTAGCGGGAAATGGGTAAGAGCAAAGCCGGAAAAAGGGCAGGGCAGCGAGTTACCCATGGTTTGTACTCAATTGATTCACAATGCACAATGCAATGGCCAAATGTATCTCAAGGTCAGGCCGGCCGCATTTGCATAAAGGATTTTTCACAATTTTTCCGGGGAAACGGAAATGTCCGCAACATTGCGTCGTCGCAGGGTTTTACGATGCCTTCCCCCTGCCCTTTCTTTCTCTGCCCTTTCATTGGTTTTATGATGCAATTCGAGAAAGGAGAGCACTCGCTCGCTCTCTCTCTCTCGCTCTCACTCTCTCTTTCTCTCTCTCTCTCTTTCTTGTCATAGCGATCTCACACTGATTTTACCTTTTACCTTTCACCAATTTCACCCGCTGCGTGGTCATCCGCGCCCTCGCTTTCGCCGGAACTCTGCATTGAGATCGGTATCGGGATAGGGCTAGGTACGAACGGGGCATTATATAAAGTTGCGCATAACTTGTGCATAATGAGCGGGTTTCAGCTCTCTCACCCCCTCTCTCTCTCTCTGCCGTAGTAATGAGAATATTTCTGGCGAAATCTTGTTATACCTTCTCGCATCCTTAACTCCTCGCGCAGCCCTTGTCCCTTCTACTCTATGCAAATGTGCAAACCCTGCGTCATTGTTTGCCCAGTTTGGTATTGTAAATATTGGTTATTAGGCCAGACTCGCTCGCGCTCGCTCTCTCTATCTCTACCTCTCTCTCTCTCTCTCTTTCACTCTGCCTCGCAGTGTGTGGGCCACATCGCAATTCGCCTTCACTGGCCTCGTTGTCCTTTTGTCGCAATGTTATACAAATATGCGTCAATCGGTTGAGAGATTTCTACGGTCTCACGTGCCTCATGCCACATGTCTCTCCGTCTGTCCTCATAGCGGTTGCCTTTTCTACTCCTCCTTCTCCCCGTTGTTGTCTTCTCCGCGTCTTTTATTTGCCCTCGTAAAACTTTTGTGGCTAACTGGCAATCTTAGCCGGACATGATGTGGGTTGAGCTACACGGAACCTCAGTCACATTTCCCTAACTATTTGCTTCGCGGAAATTTTGGTAATCAATTTGCCCTTTTTTGGACGTAGAACTTGAATAATATCGAAAGAGAGATTCGGGCCACAGTATAATCAGAATGCAAATTATCATTGGGTTTGAGATATTGTTATGTGTATTCTATAAAACTGAAAATAGAAAAAAACCCTAAAAAAACCCCTTGAATACATTTAAATAGACTGATAAGCATGCACAGAAAATATACAAAATAAATTCCACAAATATACTGATTTATCAGAGGAACTTACGAGTTATTCAGAAATATGCTATAAATAGTTTCTAAATCGATTTTTCCTTTATTATATTTTTTACTTTGTTTCTTTTTTATTGTTTTTTTTAATTTTAAATTTAATTTATTTGAAAAAATATTTTGTTAAAAAATCTAAAAAAAAAAACCGAATACCAAAATTTCCAAAATATTGAAAAATTTACTTTTACTTTTTTTACCTTTTACTATTTTTTAAATTTAGAATCACTTAGATTGTTAAAACATAAACAAAATGTCATTCCGCTTGAAAATCGTTTGATTTTTAAGAAAGTTACGATCTGTGTAAAATGAAGGTACCAGGCCTGTTGAGGATGTTACATGTCTAATTTTTTGACCATTTGGACATGATTTTTGAGCGAAAATTAAGTATCGTTTAAAATCGATATAAACAATTGTTTAGAGCTAATTTTGACCTCCGTAATCGATTAAAATTAAAAACTCGCGATTTGAAATTTTAAAAAATAAAAATGTGTTGAAATATCTAAGGGGGGACCATTACCTAAATTTCCAAAATATCGAAAAATTTCAAAAAGTTAATTTTGCTATTCTTGAAATGTAGAATCACTCAGTTTGTTAAAAAATAAGCAAAATGTCATGCCGCGTGAAAATCGTTTGGTTTTTAAGAAAGTTACGATCGGTGTAAAATGAGGGTACCAGGCCTGTTGAGGATGTTACATGTCTAATTTTTTGACCATTTCGACATGATTTTTGGGCCAAAATTAAGTATCGTTTAAATTCGATTTAATGAATTGTTTAGTACTAATTTTGACCTCCATAATCGATTAAAATTAAAAACTCGCTATTTAAGATTTAAAAAATAAAAATGAGTTGAAATATCATAGGGACCCTTACCTAAATTTACAAAATATCGAAAATGTTCAAAATTTCAGATTGTTAAAAAACCAACAAAAATTTGGACAGCTCTTAACTGACATAGTTCAAATGATATATGACGAGTTTGATTGAGATGAACTAAGCCAGTGCGTCGATCAAAAATATGTGTATATTATTATATGGTCTGACAGCCCTTTCACTGTGTGAATTGAATATATACCCCCTGGCGAGGGTATACAAGTTTACAAATTTATTTAGCACGTTTTTTATGTTTTTTTTTATTGCTGCGAATTTTTAATTCACGTGAGAAGCTGAAACGGAAACGGGGTAAAAAAAAGAAAGCGCGGGTGGCAGATTTGTTGTTGCCAAAGGGAATTGCAAATATTCTAAATTGCATTTTTGGCCTAAGCGCGTGCACACACACACAAATCTACACACACTCTCTCTCTGTCTCTCTATCTCTCTCACTCTCTCCCTCTCTCTCTCTGTTAAACACAGGCACAACGTCGTGTGCTGAGTGAAAGGATTTAAAAACAAAAATGTGTGAAGCTTAAACAAAAATCAAAACAAAATGTGAATAGCACGAAATACAAGTTAACAGTGTGTGTGTGTGTGTGCGTGTGTGTGAGCCATAGAGTGTGTGTGTGTGTGTGTGTGTGTGTGTGTGCCTCTTATTTTGCTGTTTATTTATTTTGGCAGACACGCGAGTTTATTTTTATGGTTTTAAAATGATTTTTAACCCTGCTAGCGAACTGCGCGCACGCCTCTGTCTACCCCACAGCCTCCGTCCGTCCGTCCCGCCCCGCCCCGCCCGCGCCCATTAACACCCACAGGCCGTGGCAGGCTGCACAGACTGCACACGCGGAGAGGCAGAGAGGCGTCTCCTTAGCTCTGGCCAGAGAGCGCGCTGTGTACTGTGCTTAACCGGAAACGGATGCGAATTGCATGCGTCACGTGACACACGAGCGCATGTCGACGGCGTCGGGTCCTCAGCTCAGTTAAGCTTTTAGCGGCGGCTGTGCTGTGCCCCAGCCCCCTGCCCCCTCTCTTCGCCTCCAGCTACTCCACCTGCATGCTGCATGCCACACACGGGCACACATGGAGCTCCTTCTCTGGCAGCAGGCAGCTGCATTTTTATTTACTTTTCTGTTTTCTCTTCTCTCTGTCAAATGGCAAACTTCACAACACGTTCGCATTTTAGTATTGATTATGCAGTTTGTTGTTGCAAATCTCTGCAGCAGCAGCAGCAACAACAATGGCAGCAACAGCAGCAACAACAGCAACAACAGCAACAACAGCGTCAACTGTAAACTCAATAAATCTAAATTGCGCACAAAAATAATTGAATCACTAAACCATGAATGGCAAAAAAGTAGCGCACGAATAACCCCTTACTCCCCCCCAAAAAAAAAAAAAAAAAAAATACAACTGCCTCCTGCAGCGTTATTTTTGATGAAATTTTTATGCTGCCTCCACATATGTACAGCAGCTACATATATGTTGCATATATAGTATATTTATACCCATCGATCATTGAAAATGCAACAGAAAGGGGTATACTAAGGCAGAAGTAGGCATGCCAGACCCTAAAAAATACCTGCATATCTTATTTTCCTGTGTAGCATCAATAAAACAGTCGATTTTGCCATTTCTGTCTGTATGAACACGCTAATCTCAGCTTCTAAAGATGCTAGCGACATGAAATTTGAGTTAAAGGTGCTTCATAGCCATACGCAGCTCATGATTTTATTTATTATTAGATACCATGCCTTAAGTGCCCGTAAAATAAAAATATAAACTTATATGTGTATTTCCTTGCGTTGTATTACAGATACAAGCTTCTGCTTTGGCATACTATTAGTTTTCTGTAACATAAACATATTCCCAAAATTTCATTACAAACGCAGCATCCATAAGGAAGTTCTTGAAGAAAAGAAAATGAAACAAGCTAAATTCAAGCATTTTTAGTGTTCTTAAAGGGTATCTGCCTGTCGAGCGCGTCCAGCTGTTGTTTTCTTTCCTACTTTTATCGTATACTATGCTTTCGATTCACTTTATTTTCGCTTTTCATTTTCGGGCTTTGCATTTTTATTGCGTCTAAATATGTTCTGCAGATTTTGGGTAGATTTTCACAGGTCGTTGGGCAGCGCAGCGCTGCACTGCTTTGTGTCATTTATTTGGGGGCTTACTGTGCCATTGCTAAGGGGTAACTAGGGAAAAATGCTAGATTAATTGAATCTAGCTAATATAACACACACACACACACAAATACTAAAAGAGTAGATTTTATTTAAATATTTGATTTTATTTTTCAGCAAGTTAGAAAAAGTATTTTCATTTTTAGAAAATATATAAAAAGAAAATATAAAAAGATTATTTTTAGATTGGCAAATAAAGAGTTTTTGAACATAAAGTAATAAGAAATAACTCTGCTTTTGTTGAGTTTTTAAACAAAGAGATATATGAAATATTCAATATATTAGACTAAGAATCAATATAAAATAATTTAATAGGGTATCTGCTAGTCACTGCATATTTCCACTTTTACTACATGGTATTTATGCATATTACAGCCACGAGAAATCGCATGTAATCACCATTGTACTCAATTACAAACGAAAATAAAAGTAAAATAGATTAAAATGTTGGAAAAAAGATTGAAATTAAAAAAAATACAAATGCGAATGGAAATGGAATAGAAGCGTGCAGAGATTGCATTTGCATAGGGGTATGCATATTTGATTATTTGTTGAAATTCTTAAAAAATTGCAAAACTGGTGTAATGCAAAAATCAAATAGAAAGCGCGTTAAAACCTGCGGCAAACAACCCGCAGTCCAGAAGCAAAAACCCAACCCAATCCAATCCAACCCAACCCATGCCTAGCCGATCTAATCCAATCCAATCCTTTGCGATCCGTCGCGATCTGCGACTGAGCCTGTAGCTGAAAGTGTAACAAACTGAAAACATAATTTGCATCTTCTGTTAGATTGAATTGAAAAACGAATTGAAAATAAGGGGAGAGCAGAAAGAGGCACACAGAAAAGGCGAGAACAAAAAACGAATGAGTAAATAAATAAATAAATCCTACTTAATGTCACAATCAATCCGAGGCAGGACAATGCCGATGGAAAAGGAGTGCGGCTCCTGGGCTTGGTTACACACACACATACACATACAGAGAGAGAGCGAGAACAGGACACGGTGCACAGGACAATGGCTGGCAGGGAGGATGGCAGGGAAAGGGGTACGAGGGCTAAAGTTGCTGAAATCTGAACCCCTATTAGCGCGCATTTAACTGTTCATTTGAAAGTTTTATTTGGCGCGCTGATGCGTTAAATCAGCACAACAACGCGAGCGAGACGGGCAGCAGCAGCCAGGACACAGGAGGGGTGGGAGGGGGAGGGGAGGCAGTGACAGTGGGCAGGGGCAGGGGCAGATAGAAAGCGAGCACACTTAGCCTTAGCCTCAGCCGCAACCTACATGCGTCTCAGCTGCACAGACTGCGAATACGCGGAACAGTGGGCGAAATGTGCACTTTAGCGGCTAAAAATTTGCATGTGAATAATTTTCCATAGTAAATACATTTGTTTTTGTTTATATCTCATACTTCTATAATTTTTGAGATTTTTTTAAATACTAATTTATTTTATTTTATTTTTCTTATATTGTTTCTCGAAGCTTTGCTATTCATTAAGTCTTGTCAATTAATAGTCTATAAGTTCTTGAAAAATAAATTAATTTGTATAGTAGATACATTTATTTTTAATCATGTGAAGTTTTTACAGTTTTTAGAGATTTTTTTAAGCATATTTTTAATTTTTTTTTTAATTGTTTTAAGAAATTAAATTGTTTTTTCGAGGTCTTGTCTGTTTTTTTGCAAATTTCTAAAATATGTAGACTAATTTTGAATAATTTCTTTTTGGGTTTTATAAAGAAAATATATGTGCATATATTTGCAAAATTTGATAGAAATCGGACAACTATAGCATGTACAAAAAATGCAACTAAATTGAGTGTTGCCTCCCATGTTCGAGGAATGTTACGTCTTGCAGGAATTAAGCGAGCTGCCTCAGCTGTTACTATTGCGGGCACACTACCACTGTTGCTGCCTACCCCACCCCTCTCCAACTACTCCTCCCCCCCTCCTGCCCAGTCAGCAGCCAGTGACATGTATAATTTTAATCCGGCTGCAACATAAGTTTTTGATTTGACAAACGCGGCGGCCTGCGCAACTATTTGACAGAAATTGAAACGTTGCTTTTGTGGCCAGAGTTGCCGCGGCACATCGAGTCGAGGGTGGACAAAGCGTGTGCAGTAACCCTGGGTGTATGTCTCTCTCTCTCTCTCTCTCTCTCGAGTCCCTTGTGCGCACAGGGTTATTTAAATTACGTTCGAAGCTCATACGCAAATATCGCGCATTGGAAAAGGGTGGCGCACTCCCCTCATCCGCCTGCCTCCCTGCCTGCCTGCCTGATGCTACGTGCCTCACCCAAAGGGGGTTGCATCATAAATATCTCAACATTAACATTAATTGCACTCCATGTCCTCGATGTGCTCTTGTGTGGGCCCACAAGAGGCAGCAGCCGGAGAGCAGGCCGGAGCAGCCCGAGCATCCTGCAAATCCTGAGAAATCGAACGGCTGCTCCCGTGCCCTGCGCACTTCTTATAGCATGTGCTGTTCCCTGTTCCCGTTCCTGCCCAACCCTCTCTTCTCCTCCTCCCCCCCCCTTCCCCTTTTGGGCTTTTTTTACGCTGAGGGTGCCGCATTGGCCACAAAACGCAGCCACCGCTCTGGCTCTGACTGGTCCCGTGCCGGCTTTGATGTGATCTCTGTGTGCTTCCTAGTCGTGCCCTCAGCCCTTGTGGCATTATTTCAATAATGAAGCCACTGTCCGCCCCCGCTTGCATTCCTTCCTTGCCCCCTGCCCCCTTAAAGTTCCTTTTTTTCTGCTGCTGCTCATGGACAAAGCACGCGGAATGGCATGAGCCACAGCTGCGTCTGCCTCTGCCTCGGTCTCTGCGTTGCCTCCCCCATCCCTTGGTCTGAGTGCTGGGCACAAACTAATAAGTTGACGCATTAATTGGCTTACAGACATTCACCGCATACCGCATACCCCTCTGCCGCCGCCGCCTCCACCTCCGCCTCTGGCTGCAAAGTTAACTACGTTTAGGAGGGCAAAGACAAAGCAACAAAGCGCTGGACGAGATGTGGACAGCAGAAGACAGGTTCCATTTCCATTTAAGCTGTTACTGCAAATATTCCTGATTTATAGTACGCATGCATAGATTATTGCATGATTATTTGTTAAATATTTTATTTACAACTTTATAAAAATTAAAAAAATAAAATTATTAAGATTATTGCAAGATTATTTCTGAGTTATTTAATTTAAAACTTTATAAAATTTAAAAAAAAAATAATTTTAGGAGATTTTTACGATATTTCCCTATTTTTGTATTTTAAATATAAATCGGGTTCAATAAAGTTTATTAATTTAAATTGATGGTTTTATTTAAATTTATTGGGTTATGCTGTATTACACAAGTAATATGTAAGATCTTGCGAAATAATATATATTTTCATGCAAAAGTCTCTCCTATTTCAGTTATTTATATATATATATATGTATATATCTGCCAAAGTATAGTCCGATTTTGATGAAATTTTGACAATAAATAATAGATATAACAAAGATGAGGTATGATGAACTGAGATATCTCAAAGAATAAAGCTATAATTTATAAACAAAAAATATAAAATAAAATAAAAAAATAATAATAATATAAATAAATACGATCCTGTGGCTTTTATTGTATTTATGTATACGATATATATTATTTTAGTCTCGTGTATTTTAATATATTATTTTTTATTTACATGTAATTTAATGTTTTTACTTGACAGTTTCTTTATAGAGCTTCTTGATATCTATCTGGCAACCAATTATTTTATAATTTTCAATGAATTTTTAATTTTTAAATTTCTTGATGCATTTCCAATATATTATACGATTATTTTATTCTATCTAAGTAGATTCCAAACCTGAAACTTCTTAAAAAAAAAAACCCTGAGAGATTTTCCATAACTTCCAAATAAAAATTACTCAGATATTTTTTCACTTTTGATTGTGCGTTAAAAAAAAAAAGCCAAACCGCATCATCGAAATCATTTGTGAAAAATCGAAACGCGCCGGCCGAGAGACATCAAAGAGTCGACCCCCCCTCCAATTTGTGGCACATACGTTCCTTGCGATGCGAACTAATCAGCATGCGTCGTCGACTGATCCCTGGCTGGATCAGGGAGGGGATCGGGGCAGGAATCAACGCGTTGACGATTGACGAAAAGAAGACAAGGACATCGATTTGAACTTAACGACTAAGTTGCTCTGCCTGAGCTGCAAGTGTGGTAGAGGAGGGTTAAGGGTCGAGGGTCGTGCTGGGACGTGTTGGGAGCTCGTGTGAAGCGATGCAGGAGGACAGTTATGTCGCCCAATGGACACGTGTGCGCTTTCTTTGGACGGGCGAGATTTAAGCCCAGACACGAGCAACCACCCACAAAAGCCGCGAGCAAAGCCCACAACCCGTCGTCGCACAGGGAGTGAGGGAGAGGGGAGAGTGAGTGCCGCAGTGAGTGGGTGTATGGGTGTATGAGTGTGAGTATGAATACGCATTGTTGCTGTTATTGTTGTGCCAATTTTGAAGTAGTTGATGGCTCCGCTACGTGCCCGCTTATTGTTTGATGTGGATTTTAATTGAACTTAAGTTGATGTTGATGGTCGGTTGGACCCGGGTTGAAGCGGGATCGGGCTGGGTCGTACCGGGGGAGGGAGGAGGAATGGGGTAGCGGATGCTTAACAACGGTACCATCGACAACCGCAAATATTAAAAAGCAAAAAAACATGAATGAATGCGAGACAAGGCAGACGGAAGGAAGGAGTGCAGCATGAAGGAGGCGAGAGACAGACCGAGAGAGAGAGGGAGAGAGAGAGTGGGAGAGGGAGAGGGAGAAACGACCGTGGGTGCTCGAGTCGAAAAATGCAAACAAAAACACGTTGCACTCATTAAAAAGGCAGCCGCGCTACGGGAATATGAGTACGTATCCCCGCTCCCACCTCCCTCCTCCCACCTCCCCCCTAGTACGTACGTAATTCACATCGCATATGTCACTCAATGAGGCGCATAAAACAGGGTGGCACAGGCACAGGAGCAGGACCAGGCCGAGTTGCCTTTGTATTCGCTCTATATGCCGTCACTTGTCAGGGCTCTCATTGTTAATGACAGAACTTATTGCCGAACAATTGCGAGTGGCAACGCGGTGCGGTGCGGTGCGGCCTCAATTTGAATGTGATAAATGATAGCAGGCGGCAAATGACGCTTAGAGGGAGAGGGAGGGAGAGGGGAGGAGAGAGAGGGAGGTAGGGAGGGAGGGAGGTAGAGGAAGGTATTCAAATTGTTGCCGTACCGCATCGAAACACCTTTCTGCTCATACGATTCCATGTCCGGTTTGGTTGTTGCTCTATTTAGTGGATCTCTTTCTTTCTACATCTCTCTCTCTCTCTTTCAGTCTCTTTTTTTCTACCTCTCTCTCTCTCTCTCTCTCTCTCTCTTTCTTTCAGTCACATTTTTTCTCTCTCTCGCTCTCTTCCAGTCTGATTCTTTCTCTATCTTTCTCTCTCTTCCCCACTCTTTCTTTCTCTATATTTCTCTTGTCTTTCTCTATCTTTCTCACTCTTTCTTTCTCTATACTTCTCTTTCTTTTCTTTTTGCCCTGAAGCACCTTTATGGTTCTTCTACGGCTTTAACTCTAGCTCCCTATATATTTATTTTCTTCACTCTCTCTCTCTCTCCGTCTCTTTTTCACTCTCTCTCTCTCTTCTTCTATCACTTTCCCTCTATTTCGCGCTTTCAATCTGTCTGCTTATCATGTAGCTTGGCCGTACCGCACCGTAAGGCACCTTGTTCCATCTTCAGTAACGTCTTGGCAATACCTTACTTTCTCTTACAATATTTCCTTCTCTGTCTGTCTCTATATACCCTGCTCTTTCTTACACACTATCCTTTACTCCCTCTTTCTTTCATTCGGCCCGCTGCTTGTCATGTGGTTTCGCAACCTACATCAAGTCCGTCTTACACAAATTGAGTCATGCGATCTCCTTGTTCCCACTCCCATTTCCAATCCCGTTCCCGTTTCACCTTCGCCTTATCCAGCTTAGTCGCATCCTGTGCAATTGGCCGCGAGTTGAGGAAGAAGAAGAAGAAGAAGAGTCTGCAGCATCTCAAAGTAAATTCAATTTCCGCATTCATCTCTTTTTTTGTTGCCTTCATTCTTCCTCCCGCTCCCGGATTGCCTTTTTCCCAGCTTATCCTTGAGAAAGTGTCCGTGCAGCGCATTAGCCAAAAATCTGGTTTAGCCGCATTGATTGTGTGGCTCCTCAGTGTGTGTGTGTGTGTGTGCGTGTGTGTGTGTGTGTGTGTGTGTGTGTGTGTGTGTGTGTGTGTGTGTGTGTGTGTGTGTGTGTGTGTGTGTGTGTGTGTGTGTGTGTGTGTGTGTGTGTGTGTGTGTGTGTGTGTGTGTGTGTGTGTGTGTGTGTGTGAGCCTTGTTTGTGCCACTGCCGGATGTGGTCGCAGTGTCCGCCGCACCGACTGTCATGTCCCATGTCACCTCGTCCTTGGACAGCGCGCCAAATGATGAACACCTTGACAGGAAAAAGTATTTGGTAGAGACCTATGCACAGGGATTCAGCAAGATTTAGTTGGATGTGATGAGTGCTTAGACTGGTTGTGTTTCTTAAATGGGATTTAGACTGCTATAAGGAATTAAACTAAATTACAGGCCTTAACTAGAATGATATATTATTTTTTGTATAATTTATGATAGTATTTTATGGTTGTTATCCAATAACCTTATTAATTTAGCTCCAAAAATCTATGTAACCTTACATATATCTCTTTTTTTTCTAGCTGAAATCAATACTAAGAATTTAAAAATACCAATAATTAAATACTATGTTTCTTAAAGATTTTACAAAAATACCAACATACTAACTAATTATTTACAGAGTACAAATTACAATATACGCGCATAATTAAACAACTTTGTGTATATTTTAAATACTTTCTTAATTTTCTCAATATTACCAGTAATTTATATCAGTTTTCCGTAACTCTGCAGTAATACCAAGATGTACTAAAAATAAAATATCTATTGAATATTTTATTAAATTGAAATTTAATTAAAACACCAACCAAATACTAACTGAATAAAAAATGCTACAAACTGATTTTATACTAGGATTTATAACTCACAAGTATTTTAAGTATTTAAGTCAACATTATCTTAGTAAAATGCAAAAATCCGTAGCACAATATCTTTAAACTGAATCTTAAATTACAAAATAAAAAAAAAAAAAAAGTACCTTAAAAAAAAAAAAAAATTAATGGATTAGATATTTGCTTTATCTGTTACATAATTTATAAGGCTTAGTATATCTTTGATTTGCTTAGTATTTTTTTTTTTTTGGTATTTAAACCAACAGTATCTGAGTAAATATGCAAATAGCAAAAAGTGGAAATACATAAATCGAGTGACAAGTGAGGAGGGAAGTGTCTACAAAGAGCACGTGTTCGCCGAGAATCCCAGACAATTAAATCGACATTGGCTACGCTATCAATCCCCCCTTCCTCTCCCCTGCCTACGCCTTGTGCTTGCGCCTCAAACCCGACGAACTGATGACAATATTATTGTTAAATTGCAAAGCGCGCAAATCAAATTAACATGGCGCTGCGCTTTTTTTGTTGCCGCTGCTGTTGCTGTTGTTGCTGCTGTTGCTGCTGCTGTAGTTGTTGTCTGTTGGCCGCAGAAAAATGGTTGGCAATGTTGCTGCCAACCACAGGCAGCAACCCCCAAAAGGCGGCAAAGGCAACCGCATGCAACCCCCCCAAAAAAAAGCAGGGCCAGCAGCCACTGCTCTCTGGGCCCCTCCGCCCGCGCCCCCAGACCAACACCCACCAGCTGTGACCGGCTGCTGCTGCTGCTGTTGCTGTTGCTGCTGTTGCTGCTGCTGCTGCTGCTGCTGGCGGTGTTAATGACGCACAAGTGTGACACTTTTCTGGCAGCAGCATCGCTGCCGCTGTCTGCGTCTGCGTCTGCGTCGCTGCCAGCAATGGTGGAGTTGAAACACGAGCAAATTGTTACAATCGCTGTGTGTGTGTGTGTGTGTGTGCGGGTGTGTGTGTGTTTGGTAGCGACAGCAACAACAACTGAGCATGAATAAATGAAAGCAGAAAATAAGTTGATTTTAATATGAAATTTCACGCTGGCTCACGCCCCTCTCTCTGCCTCCCTTCCTCTCTTTCACTCCTTCTCCCACTCCCACTCCCTCTCCCACTTCCTCTGCTGCTGCTGTGCTCAGTTTGCACTACGCTTTTCCTTCTGCTGCGTCTTTAGCTTTTTATTTCGCACTCTGCGTGTGCGTGTGTGTGTGTGTGTGCGAGGAAAAGCGACAACAACAAAAAAAAAGAAGAGAAAGGCGAAAAAAGAAAATGCCGTTTAATTGAAAATTATCGCAACATGGTTGTCACGCAATTATTTCGCGTTATCACCGACCTCGAGGTCGCGAGGGTAGGTGGCAGAAGGAGAGAGCGAGAGAGAGAGCGAGGGAGAGAGAGGGGAAAAGCAGGGAGCTGGCTGCGTGTTGAGACAACCCTTGGCGGCGGCAACCCTGACAGCGACTTTGTATCATTTATATTGTTGTTCGCATATCCCAGGCGTGGCAAATGCGTTTAAGCAAGTGCAACAACAGGAGGCAGCAACAGCAGCAACAACAACAGCAGCAGCAACAACAGCAGCAACAGCAGCAACAACAGCAACAACAACTAGTTGTGGCATGAAGCAACCACCACGTGGCACCACCTGAGGTTGTCATAGCTGCCGCGATAATTTGCACATAAATTTCTTGATTGACACGGGCACACAGAACATGGCAGATATTTCAACACACACACACACACGCACACACTCCCTCCCCCACACACACACACACACACCCGCACCGTTCTAAAGCGTGAAATTTTAATTGCCCTAAAGCCGAGTTGGCAATCAAAAATAATAAAAAAAAAAAAATAAAAAATAAAAAAAAACCAAAACACAAGCGCAAATCAAAGAACACAAACAGGGGGTGGCTATAGGGAGAGGGAGGGAGGAGGAGGAGGGGGAAGGGGGAGAAGAGCTCTACCCCCGGGTAGCCAAGACTAAATGCTGCCATGACATGGGTCAAGCATGCGGCCTAATTGAAGGTTAAAAGCATATCGAATTCATCTTGGTCGGGGTCAATTGGCCACTGCTCTAGGGAGCACTAAGTGCCTGTCTCTCAGGAAAGAAGAGAGAGAGAGAGAGAGAGAAAGCAGAGCCATATTGATAAAGAAATATTATGTAGAGTTACTTGGGAGATTTGAAAAAAAAAAACTGTGACTCACTTTGAGTTTAAAATTTGGTATGCAGCTTAAAATATAAATAAAAATTAACAAATTCGAAAAAAAGACAGACAAATAATATATATATACATACATACGAGTATATAGTAATATATATATATATCATTTTAGAGTTTTGCATAAGCTGAAGTTTTTCGAAAAAAAGTTGACTTTTTTTAAGGTTTTCCTAATATAAATTTGCTTCCATTATGATAAAATTCAGAATATAAAGAGAAACATATATAAATATTTGTATATTATATTATATATTCCATTTTAGTTGTGTTTCTTGCAGCTATGCCTGTATTATGTTTAGATTAGTTTGGAGTAGCTAAAGTTTAGTTTTTTTCGAAAAACACTGTGACTTTTTTATGGTTAGAAATTCTCAAACAGTTTACAATATAAATTTGCTTTCATTACTCTGATAAATAGAGAGAAAGAATTTTAAAAATATTTTTTATACATACCATTTTAGTTGAGGTTTTTGAAACTTTATATTATATTGTAAGTACATTATTCTCTGCTTATAGATTATTTTTTTTTGGATTATAATAAACTGAAATTTCGTAATATTCTTCGCTCGTACTTGATGCAAGCTGTGACTGCTTTGGAGTTTGGAAAATCGTAGAATCTTGCTAAAAATTGATATATGTATACATTTGAAATAGAAGATTAATATAAGTCATATTATTATACCATAAAAATATCATCTTAAGATATTTCTGAACGAATATGTCAAGCAGTTTGCCACTTGTGGCCATACAACAAACTGTGACTCCCTTCAGAGGTTAGAGCTCTGTAAATGATATACATAATCTTTCTTAATTACGCTGGAGTATTTAGGCACTTTCGGAGTCAAAACCCTTGCTCATCGCTCTCTCTCTCTCTCTCTCTCTCTCTCTCTCTCTCTCCTGTCCCTATACAACATCAACATTTCATGGACAATTTAATAGTTTTTCTTTTGGGTTTCGGTTTTATCACTCAATCTCTCAGGAGTTGCCCATGATGCAGCACCTTTTCGGGTCTAACCAGGCAGCCAGCCAGCCAGCCAGTCAGTCAGGGAGTCAGGGAGTCGGGCAACTAATTGACCAATTGATGGGTTTATTAAATACCCAAAACTGGCTAACGACAACAACAAGGAAAACAACACGTTGCTTTTGTGAAGAGCGAAGGTGGAAAAGGGGGAAAAATGCGCAGCCAAACAAGCCACATAAACAAACAGAGGGAATCCAGTCTCACCTCTCTCTCTCTCTCTCTCTCTCTGAGTCTGGCCGGGATGAAGAGTGAACTAAAGAGGACCAAAGCAGGCATTAATCAATCTCTTAGGAACAATGATATGACTTGTATGAAAGGCGAAGAATTCGGGTGAACTGCAGCGGAGTTGGTAATGTTTTCGTAAACCAATTTATGGACAAACAATGCAAGGTAAACCTGATTTTTCCTCAATGAAAGTGAAGCTGTCGAACAGGTTGGGAACTAGAAGAGACGGGAGCAGGGGAGCAGCAGTATGGAATGGAGAATAGGAGTTAGGGAGCAGCGGGCGGGGGAAGCAGAACAATGCAAGGGAAATGGTCGTTTTTTTTTTCTGGTATCTTTTCTTTTGGCTAGCCAGGATCATGGGGTGTGTTGGCTCAATCAATGCCAGCCAAACAAGTGTTATGAATGATTTGATGTTTTTATTTGTCATTCACTGGGAGAGTGAGTGGGAAAGAGAGAGAGAGCTGCGACCTGCGACCTCAACAAACCGCACAAAGCAACCAAATCAAGAGGGGAGAAAAAATCACCGATAATAGTTTTGATTTCACTTTTTTTGGCTGCCCTTTTTTATTGTGTGCTTCCTCAGACAGACCAGACGAGCTGGCACCGAGTGAACACGGGAACAACCGCAGCTTGTGACATGATTTATGAATCGACAGTTCCCGAAAATCCCAAAAAAATCCAAAATCAAAGCCCCCAGACACAACGCAACCATTGTGTGTGTCCTGGTGCAACCTGGCTGTACTCCTCCTCTTCTTCTCTTCGGTTTAAGAAATGATGAAAAATGTTTCAATCGAGCTAGACTCGGCTAGAACCCTTGGTCTAAGCTGCTCCAAGCCATCGCTGGGGGGTCCATCATC
This sequence comes from Zaprionus kolodkinae, assembly GCA_018901885.1. Lineage (NCBI taxonomy): Eukaryota > Metazoa > Arthropoda > Insecta > Diptera > Drosophilidae > Zaprionus > Zaprionus kolodkinae. The sequence continues at coordinate 718,159 of JAEIFM010000183.1, read as the reverse complement.
ATATTGGAGCTAAACAAATAACCGCAGTCGCGGTCGACTGGACTCGGCATCTTGCTCTCTCTCTCTCTCTACCCCTCTCTCTGTCTCTCTGTCTGTCTGCATGTGTGTGTGCTCTGTGGTCAGTCATCAACCTGGCCGAGCGAGTGTTGACTTGGCAGCTCGCACTGGTTTTGTTGTGATAGATCAGTTCACAGGGCTGTCGACCCCTCCCCTTCCCTTAGTTCCCTTTCTATTTTCCCTCCTCTTCGAAAATATTTAAAATTAAAAAAGCAAGAAAATTCCACACAAAAATGGCCACTTCCGTTTGGCGCGTCTGTTCGAAAAAAATTAGAAAACAGAAGCTCAACAATCCGACAATAAGCGGGTCGCTCTGGGATGGGGGTTGGGGTGCGTGGGCAGTGCGCAAATTGCTGCCTTTTATTAAAAAGAGAAGAACAAAAAAAAAAGAGCGTACAAATTAGTGCAGGACTCAACGACGAGTGAATACACTAACCAAGAAGTTTGAGAATGAATTTAAGCCTCAAACTGCAAGGGAAAGTCTTGGGGTTGCCTGGCGTAGGGTAGGGCAAACATCTTAGCATAGTTGATATACCCTTTGTCTCTCTCACTCTCTCTTTCTCTCCCTCTCTCTCTGCGCAGCCTGTGCGAAATCAACAACGCAACGAATCGTCGAAATCAGTCAATGGCCAAAAACTTGACAGGGTGAATCACGAGGCAACCCCCAAAAACGAATCACCCGCCATGCCGGGGCTAATCAATGAGCCACCATTTGTCTGTCCCGCCCCCCTCCTCACTCTGTCACTCACTCCCCCACAGTCAAAAGTATTCGTACACCTCCGCCTCCAGGCTGGCCATAGCTTCCCTCAAAGCTGCTCCTTCTGCAAATTCAATTTTTAATTTGATTTTAATATAAGACAAGCCCGCGATTCGGTTTGATTATTATTGTTGCCCTACCCCGCCTACCTGGCGATGGGATTGACCTACTCCTTCATTTTGATAACATCTTTTCGATTTGAATTTTAAGTTAAAGAGCTACGCTATAGATGAGTGAAAAATACATAAATTTAACTAGAAATATTCCAGACAATTTCTTCGTTACAGTCTCAAGTTTCACGCTGGATTCAAGGATGCCTTTAAGCTCTAAATGAGCTCTCCACAGTCTGTCTAGGGGATTGGGGGTTAGGATATCTGGTATGTCATATCACATGCAGCTGTGCTCGGTGCTCATCCACCTCATCCGTTGACTCATTAGTTTGCATTACATTACATTAAGCAAGCATAGCGAACATACATACTACAAAGGACCTTTCCTACTCCTCCAACTCCTCCTCCTCCTCCTCCTCCTATACGTTCTGGAGCTGAAGCAGCAGGAGAATGTTAACGAAGCAACACAGAAACAAAGTAGCAAATATCGTAGGGGATTTATCTATCTCCCTTTCTCTCTCATTTGCTCTTTATCGTATGTTTACCCAGTCAACCCATTCAAGTGGGAAAACTACGTGAATCGAAAAATCAGTAAAAAATCAGAAAAGAAAAGAAGCGAAAAATCAATTTCAATTTTCATTTTCAAGCTGATTGCGCAAATTTATTGAACTATAATTGTTGTTTGGCGAATAACCCCATAGTGAACGTGAACGTGAACGTGAACGAACACGAAGCATTAACGTGGCCCATGGTCCAGTAGACATAAAAATAAAATGAAATGGCCAAATAAACGGCTAAAGAAATGGCTAAATAAACGCCGAAATGGCCAAGTCGCCGCTTTGGCTGCATTTCAATTGCAATGTTCCCAAATGTTCACTTTCATTGCCTTCGCATCGCGTCGTCGTCGTCGTAGCCAGGAGAGGAATATACGAAAACGACTACGAGGTATTTATCCTTTCGCTCGAATCCTTTCTTTTTTTCGACGGAAGGAGTGAGCAAACGCTCGCACCCGCGGGTGATAAAAAAAAAAAAAAAAAAAAAACAACAAACAAATCACAAACGTGAAGTGAAGGCGAAAGAGTTTGGCCGCGTGTTCGAAGCGTGGCAGGTAGCCGGGACTCGGAGAATGTCCTTGACTTAGGAGGACCATTGCATAAAGTTGCCTGCGGCCTGACGCAATGGCTGCAACAATGCGGCAGGTAGACGCTACCTAGAAGATGATTCAACTCGATGCAACCCGCAAAACCTCAGTGTGTTCCCAGTGTTTCGCTCGGCGCGCTCGGAGTACCATAAAGTATCCCGACTTACAGGGAACTTGCGGCTAGGTTTTCCGAAGACAGTCAGACAGAGACAAGGACTGAGACCCTGTTGTGACTAGAATGCCCATTGTTGTGTTTTGGCTGAGGTCTTGACGGGATTGGATAATACACTGAATGTGAGCAGGAGGATAGCCGGAAAGGGGGAACCCGGTTGAGCTCCTTGGGGAAAGCCCTTTCCTTGATCTAGATCCTCCATACCAACATCAGCAGCAGCCACTTACTCCCAGTCTAGAAAGGGGCTAATTGATCCTTGGTAGTGCTCCTTGTTGAAGGTCCTCTTTTGGGTCTAGAGCTTTCCATATAGCTCGCTAGTGCTAACCCCCAAACCGGAAAAGAGGTAATTGATCCTTGGTAGTGCTCCGACTCCCAGTTTGAAAAGGGGGGTAATTGATCCTTGATAGTGCTCCTTGTTGAAGGTCCTCTTCGGGGTCTAGGGCCTCCCATCCAACCATACCAATAGCTTGCAGGAACTTACCCCCAGAGCGCAAAGGAGGATAATTGATTCTTGTAGTGCTCCTTATTAAAAGTTCTCTTAGGAGTCTAGGTCCTTCCCGCTATTGATATCAGTCACAACCTGGCACTTACAGCCAAGACGTAAAGCGTTGTTGATCCTTGGTAGTGCTCCTTGTTGAAGGTACTCTAGGTCTAGGGTATAGGTCCTTCCCACCAACCACACCAACAGCAACTCAGATCTCGTTGCAAGACCTAAGCAAGCTCCAAGCGGCGACAGCTGTACGAGCGGACAACCCTAACGGCTTTAGGGTTACGACTATACCAATAAAGAGAGGGTGCGGGCTAGGGTTGCATCATAAAGCAATTGACTTTCTAACCAACGTACAACTGCCCACTAAAAAACATTAACAAAAAAAAGGAGAGAGAAAAAACGGGGAAAATGAGGAAAATTCGTTGGAAAAAAAACTGCAATTTAATGTGCAAAAAAAAAGAGGAAAACTGCGCGATGGGAAAGAGGAAAAAAAAAGGATTTGTGACGCACAGAGACGAATTCGTGCGAATTATATTTTATGACGGGGCTGGACGGGGAGAAGGAGGGTATAACCCTCTAACGCCCTAACCAGCTAACCAGCTAGCCTAACCCTAAACGTAACCCTACAAATTGACGGACTACCTGACCCAGGGCTTAATTATGTCATTTGCCGTAAGTCAAGGCTGCAAAGTCAATTGCCGTGGAGAGTGGGTAAAAAAAAAACAAAAAAAAAATGGGAAAAGCGGGAAAAACGCACATATTACATAGATACATAGTAGTATGTAGTGAAAAGTCAACTCTGTCTGTCTGGCACATATGTATACAGTTATGCCTTGGTGTATATATATCGCATTTTTGAATGCGACTAACTCGCACTCTCTCTCTCTCTCTCACTCCTGCTGCTGCCTTTCTCACTCGCACTCCTGGCGACACTTGCCTCCTCGCAATATTGCGCTGACAGCACCGAGAAATAATAGCCCAACAATTTATACAATTTATGAGTTTGTGAGTGAGTGCGACAGCAGCGGCAACAGCAACAACGATGGGAAGGAAGAACGGGATGCGAGAAGGGTTACCAAAAAAAGTGGGTGGCTATGGGTTGGCGAAAAAACAGTGGAGAAAGCTGGCAAAAAAAAAAAAAAGAAAAATCAAAACAATCATAAATTCGGCATGTCTAATGACAATTTCTCTCTCTCCCTCTTTGGTCTCTCTCTGTGTCCCTGGGTATATCTGCTGCCTTTTTGGGGGGAGTCTCATTTGCAGCATTTTTATCGCTTTGATTCGTTTGATTTGCTCCCTTTTTATTTTTCGTATTTTTTTTTTTTTATGCCATAGTCATAAAAAATCGCTTTTTCAGCCTTTTCATAAACATATCGCGCGACGTCATGGACCGCAGAGCAATTTGAGAACTGACCCCGGCTACCCCTTTCACACAGAGAGAGACAGAGAGAGAGAGAGAGTGGGAGAGGGAGGGGGGAGCGGCAGCTGAACTATGTGTGCGTCTTGGCTGGAGATGGCGATTATGAGCAAAGTCAACTGCATCCGCAATATAAATCAAGGCAAAGAACTGCTCGATCCCTACATAACTCACACAGCTCCCGCTACCGATCCCGCTGCCTGGACAGATTCATAGAATTTCGGAGCACAGTAGTTTTGCTTTCCAAATGAAGCAATCATAGCGGGGGAGGGGGGAGAGAGAACTGTAACATTGTCTGTCTGTGCCTCCTTAAGAAGTCGTAATTGTTGTGCTCTATAGCCCGAAATTATAATGGGCGATGATGTCACCACACACGGAGCAGAGACAGAGAAAGAATTGAGAACTGGAACTGGAACTGAGAAAGCAACGGCTGCTGGGCCGGCTGCTTCTGCTGCTGCTGCTGGGAGGACCTTGCGCCATTGTCGTTTCCTGTTCCTGTTTTCCTATTGTCTAACGGTCTTTCAGCCGTTTTACGATTATCTGCTGTGCGCTAGAGAGAGAGAGTAGGATACAGAGAGAGACAGATAGTGTGTGTGGAGCGACAGAGTGCTGCCCATTGTGGCCAAGGCACTTTAGGGCCCTCAGAGGCTGCGTGGGTGGCCATTCAAGTTGTCACATTGCATTTAAGTCCCAATAAAAACGCATTTGATGTTGTTGTCCCCTCAGCCACTCCCTCTCTCTCTCTCCCACTCCCACTCCTCTAGCTACCCCGCATCAAACAGATAATAGAAATCGAATTCGAATAGGAATAGAAACGAACGAAAGACGATTGAGATTCCAACTTATTAAATCAGGCTCGCAAAAGCTAACGAAGCATGCGATGCCGTAACCCTTGTGGCCACCCCTTTTTTTGCCCCCTTTTTTCCCCCTTTTTTTTACAGCTGTCCAGTCCAGCGATTCCTGTTTACCCAAACTATTAGTTGGGTAAGGGATACAGATGCGGATCTGACCTCGCCAGGGACCCAGCCTCAAATGCAAAATGAAATAAAAATGAGCATAAAATTAAATGTGCTACATTGATGGATGGCACCCCCCATGGGGGGGAGTGGCCACTCGCTGCGGCTCCTGGGAGCAGTTTTTGGGACTCGAGAATTGGACTGGACTCCACGCTGGACGTTTAGCTTGATTTCGTTTTGAATGTTTATTTTATTGCGTGGAAAATGACGCCAACGTGGCCAAGAAATGTCCACGTCGCCGCCGCCTTATCGACTCTGGACTCTGGACACCCAAAAGTCGTCACTTCCTCCTCCTCCTGCCTCTCTGGCAGCCGTGTGGCTCATTTGGGCCGTCCGACCATTTGGCAGGCGACGTGGACACGGCTCCAGTCGTTTTTTATGGCCAGAGCGATTGTATCGAGCATTTCGTACGCAATAAAATTCAAATATACTTGCGATAAAAATCAAATCTTGTTGGACATTTAAGCAGACCCCTCCCCTCCCCTCTCCCTCCTCTCCCTTTCGGACTCCTCCCTTTGGCAACGTGTCCCTGAACGAGTATTACAGTTTGGGTCCCATTGCGGCTGTTTTGGCTTTTTCAATTTTCCCTCACCGCGTTGCCAACTATGCGAATTGGTTGCCATGATGGCAACCTTATGGACATTTAAGCTGAACTCTTAACTGGCGGAACTAATTAAAAAGCTGCACAATGTAGTTGAAAGAAAGGAAAGCTGGGCAGGCTTTATAGAACAATCATATCAGGAGCTTAAATCACAATCTACATATGATATAATTGGGTTTTGCTCTGTTTTTCCCATATCTATAGGAACAAGTACTGAGTCAGTAAGTCTCTAAGCATTAGAAGATATCTGCAACCCCAATTATTTCTATGTATCTTCTTAATCAAAGCCTACAGTCTAGTCTGTCTGTATGAACATCAATATCTTGGCGACCATAGGCTCTAGGTCTATCAAATTTATAAACAATATGACTTACTACTTCAAGTTTGCATATGCAATTCCAACACGCCTCTTACAGCCTCCTTAGAAGTATTTATCACCATCTTAATTATATTTCTTAGTGGGAAAATTTAAATATATTAAAAAGAATAGAATATATAAACTGTTACATTAATGTAACTGCAATTTTAATTATCCAAGGCATCTGGCTACGATTTTCACTTTTATTTCTTCGGTTTCTTCACACAGAATCGACAAACGTGTGTTGTGTCGCTTCGAGATAACCTCACTTAATGCCACGACAGTTGACCGCATTCCATGAAGTTGGCAAATCAACAAATTGGAAAATGGAAAATGGAAAATGGAAAATCAATTGAACTGCAGTTGTTGCGACATAAGAAAAGCCGACACGATTCTAAGAAAGTGACCAACTGCGGTTAGTGATAGGACTAGCCGAGGATGCAGGGCAGCAGGGCAGCAGGACAGCAGGAGAGCAGGGTAGCTGGACAGCAGGGACAGCGGGGACAGATAGAGAGATAAACAGCAGGCCGAGTTAACCATGTGCAGACGTACGACAGTAATGAAGTGCTCTCTCCCACTCACCAGGGGCGGCAGCAGCGGCAAATAAAACACCTACAAGACACGACACAGGGACTGGGACTGGGACAGGGACTAGGACGAAGCAGGAGCGGGGCAGAAGAGCAGAGAGAGAGAAAGAGAGAGAGCGAGAGCAAGTCACAGCATGTTGTCAGGCAGCCAAGACAAAGACAAAGACAAGCTGACAAGCAGAAGAAGTGCAACTCAATCCTGGCCAAGAAGCACCAAGCTGCCTGTGGACTGTACCGGCTGATACCGAGAGTGACCCAGAACAGTAGGAGCTCTGCTTGCCGACTGGTTGTCGCTGCAGGGCAATTAGAGCGTTATCAGGCGGCAATAATCGGCTCGTTTGCACCCAAGTGTCGCGCAGTTGCAGTCACCGTCGCCGTTGGCGTCGCCGTCGGCGTCGGCGTCGCTGAGGTTGTGCAATAAAATGTTGCAAGCGAGCCCTGAGTATGTGGCGGAACAACAGGACATTTGGAAGAGCAACCTGGCTATCTGCCTGTCCATCTAAGGGCATCTTTGTGCCCGTGTTGCATAGGCCATATCAGGCGGCATGCTGCATGCTGCATGCGGCATGCGGCGACGACAGTCGGCATCAAAGTCGATTAACACAATTTTTGGGATTTGCCTTAAATCACGCACCGCAGCATCGTCGATGTGGACGTTGTGTCTTTTGTCAGGCGGCTCCGTCTTCGGTTTCGGCGTGCGTACAACTCAATTAAAATACCAGGAACACTTCTCCGGCCCCGCTCCCTCTCCCTCTCCCTCTCTCTCTCTCTGTGCTCTTTTTCTATTTGTTTTCCCTTTTGCAGCTTCTCTGTGGTTTCTCCTATTTAACAACGACGTGCCCTAATCTCCCTAATTAATGATAATGCGCGCAACGAGAACTCGTAAATATCAACGGCTTCCAACGAAAACAAGCGACACTACCTTCTCCTACTCCTACTCCTCCTCCTGCTACTCCTCCTACTCCCCCTGGAGCTAAGCTGACCAGTCTGGCCTTCTGCCGTTGCATGCAATAAAAGGCTAACAGCAAATCCCCCCAGCAAATCTCACAGTCTTTATTTCCGCTTACAACAATATCTTGAAGCTGAGCTGAACGGGGATCCTAAGTTAGGAAAAACCTTGGGGGAAATAGAAGAATACCCTTTGTTGCTTTAATCGTGATGGAACCTTAGGATCTCACCAGGGTTTTGCATGCAATTTCGCCATTTTCCTCTAAGGGTTTTATCTTTGATAACTGTATTGCGCACTTGGAGATTATCTGTCCAGCTACCCCTAGATCATATAGATGTCTGGACATGCGCATACTTGGGTACCCCCAAAAAAATAGCTAAGAAACCACAAGCACAGCCAGTGTGACCACTCGCACACCCACATGGGATGCAACCCTGGCAGCCATGATTCTTTTAGGGGTGGGGTGGGGATGCGGACGTCAGACGACGTTCCTAAGGGCAGGTTGGGGAGCGATGTGGCTGCCCAAAAGGGTTGTCTATGTTGCTGTTGCTGCTGCTGCTGCTGTTGCTGATGTTGCTGATGTGTTACGTTTTTTCAGGCGACATTTCTACAGATGTCGCCTGTGTCGCGTTGTGTCCGGCTTGCCCGGTTTAACTGTGCCATGTTTCAAGCTGTGTGTGTGTGCCAAGTGTATGTGTGTGCCAAGTGTATGTGTGTGCCAAGTGTATGTGTGTGTGTGTGTGTGTGCCAAGTGTATGTGTATGTGTGTGTGTGTGTGTGTGTGTGTGTGTGTGTGTGTGTGTGTGCTGTCGCTGATATCCTTGTTATTGTCCTTGCCGCTGTCGCTGTCGCTGTTGCTGTTGCTGTACGGCGACAATGCCAATTTGCATTTAACACCGTGTGTTAGCCACAGTGGGTGACAGGCATTAAATAATTAACTCACAGAGAATACAAGAGAACGAGAGAGAGAGAGAGAGGGAGAAAGAGAGAGGCATGAAGGAGGGGGAGAGGAAAGCAATGGAGGCAGTGACTCAGCGACAAAGAAAACATTTAGCATAAGCAGCAATCGAATTAAACCAATAAAGAGAAGGGCCACAACAAGAGGGAATCCTCTGAATCCTTGAAGAGGGTAGATAGAGCGCTGGGGGAAGTATGTAAAACATGTGTAGAAATTTATTTAGCAAACATTGCAAATAAACAAGCATGCCACGCCCCCGCCCCCACGTAAGGTGAAAAGATGCGAAAGGCAAACAAATCTATACACACAGCGCAGACATTCGCTAAGTACTCGCTGTGTGCTAGTACCCTCCCCCTCCCTTGCACTCCTCTCCTGCCACATACCCCTCCCCCCCTCTCTCTCTCTTTGTGTGTGTGTGTGACGTATTGGCACAAGTGCGCGCCACAGTGTCCACACACACAGTCACAGTCGCTGTTGGCATCGAAATCGGCATCGCAATCGGAGTCGGAGCCGGAGCCGGAGCCAGGAGTCGCTGGCAGGAGTCGTGGCTCAGATTCAGGTCCCAGCGCAGCGGCACTTGAAAGCCCCGGCATATCTTGATTGTTTGCATGTAAATCTGCACAAAATCCCCAAAGTACCAATGGCATCGACAGCGACAGCAGCAGCAGCAGAGGATGCCGATCCGGCGACAGCGTTACCTGTCCGACGATGATGATGACGACGAGGGCAACGATAACTATGGAGATGCTTGAGCGTAGCTCTTGGGGGAGAGACAGGTAGGAAGGGAGAAAGGAGGGTGCTCTGCAGCTGTAACTGTAGCTGGAGCTGGAGATGATGGCCTTGCCGTGGCACACATCGCGCAATCCTGTGCACAATTGAGCTGAGTGCCGGGTGCCGGGTGCCAATCGTCAATCTGTTCCTCGCCTGCACAGGTGAGGTGAGGTCACATATGGCCAGCAGCGCTACTCAGATGCTACATGAAACTATATGCTAGTTATCGAACCAATCGATTATAAATCATATTAATATCGATTACCCCAAATATTAAATAGGAAGAGCTCACATATCCCTCAGTTTCCCCTCTTCCTGCTCCGCTTATCCCTTTACCTATCCACACAGTGTAGCGTGCTTCCATGGTGCAGTTGGCCCAATCGGCAACTTTGGTTGCTTCTCGTCCTCCTGCTCCTCCTCCTCCTACTTCTCTGCATCGTGGCCAATTTTCCGATTTTCTACGATTTTCCCTTATGGTTTTTTTACGTTGGTCCTGTGTGCTTTAGCTAGGCGCTTGCCAGGGGCGGAGCAAGTTGTGCTCTACAGTTTTCTGTTTTCAGTTTACCTTTTGCTGCCCTTAGCATTGGATCCGCATCGGGATTCGGAGACGGAGATGGAGACGGAGACCCGCTTGAGCTTAAACTGCATTTATTGGAATTTCACAATAAACTAGCGACGCGCCATGCCAGGCACGTTTCACGTCAACCAGGACGACGTTCAAAAGGGTGACGAGAGCGAGGGAGACAGAGAGGGAGAGGAAGGGAAGGAGAGGTGCTGGATGAGGTAGGGGCTGAGGCAGGGCCAGCAAAAGGCTGCCGCACATAGGCCAAAGCCAAAGCCAAAGCCAAACCGTTGCACATTTGTTTTGAGGTGCGTATACCCTGTAAAGACTTGGCTGGGGAGGGAGATTTCAGATATAGCCTACATAAGCTCGGTTTATACTCTATACATGGCCTTTTTATACCCTACCCTAGAGGTTATCCAAGCCCTACCTATTTCCCTTTAAGATGCCACTAAGATCTCAACAAGATCCCAGCTAAACCCTTCAATATTTCAACTAGACCCTAGCATACCCCACCTAGACGCTGCCAATAATCGACCTAAGCCCTGGTTCTACCCTGCCTAGACCCTACTTAAACCCAACCCAGAACTATCTCTACCGCATCCAGTTGCAAATCTGCTCCAAGGTTGCTTTGACGCGCTGAGCAACCCCTCCTCATGTTTTCCTCTCCTGCAGGGTATGCTGTAGTCAAGGTATGCCTTTTGTTTTGTTGTCGTTTTGTGTCTCTCGTTCTGCAGTTTGTTTGTTTTTTGTTTTTCTTTTTTTTCTTCTTGCTTTTTGTTTTCTCTCTGCTCTGCCAAAGGCGCGTCGCACACACACGGCGTATGCTTGATGCACCCCCCACGCGGAGGATGTAATTAAAAAACGGCAACAAAAAGCAGCACACTGACAGCATGTAAACTTGCTGCACGACACCGACACTCGAAACGGGGCACAACCCGGTCCCCAGGTCCACCACCGACCCAACCCTGCCTTCTCCCCCTCGTTGCAGTCCCTAGCCAAATGGCAATACCTCAATTCCTCAATAGCCTCCGCCGGCAGCGTTGCCTGCTCATTCCTTCGCCTCAGCGACGACTGAATCGATGAGCTTCGACGGCAGCGCCATCACCAGCATCGAACCAGCCAGGACGATATCCATAGCTCAAAGCTAAATCTCTGCACAAACAGGATATATGGCCGGAGTCAAAGTCAATCCCAACTCCCAGCTCCCAACTGGCAACTGGCGACCCCCAAGCCCCAAGCCTCGACTCGGTCTACCCTCAAGCCTCGACGTTGCCGACGAGATGCCGAGTCCAACTTGGTTTTGTAGTCAGTCAGCTTTTGTGCAGTTGTTGCTGCTGCTGTTGCTGCTGTTGTCTTTCTATTTTTTTCGCTGGTTCCTCCTCCTCCGTCTGGCGCTGCCCACGTTCATGTGATTTTTTGCGGGTATTTTTTGTGATATCGAACTGGCTGCTCCCCCCCAGCGCACTCAAGGGAAATGCCAAAGCCAGCTCCTTGTAGCTGCTGCTGTTGCTGCTGGGGCTAAGCTACTGCTGGCTTGACGTATTCGGTTTAGTGTGATTTGTATGCACGCCCCACTGCCTCCGCTGTCAGGCTTGCAGCAGCAACTGAGCTGAGCTGAACTGGATACGGATACGGATACAGAGATACACGCACAAGGAGAGGAGAGAGAGAGAGAGAGAGAAGAACTGGGGGGGAGAAGCATAGCTAGCGATTTTACGAGCTCACTCAAAAGCGACCGGCCAAAAGCTGCAGCTACTTGTGCACATCAAACGGAGCTGAAAGCGAAACACTTAGTCGAATCAGCTGAATGGACTCGACAACAGGGTGGACAGACATCGCACAATGAAAGCCAATATAGACAGAGATAGGGAGCGAGTAAGAGAGACAGAGGTGGAGAGAGCATACATCAACAGGCAGCAAGAAAGGCCACTTGACTAGGCCAAGACAGGGCGGAGCACATCAAGTGGACTAAGGAAGTTACCCAACTACGAGGAGTATGTTGAGAATATGTGATTAGCTCGTCGGAGGTTAACCAGTTAAGGGAATAGCTTAGATGGTTTCAAAGCAAAGCAAGAGGAAGAGATGTTTTCAACCCTTGGTCATTAGTGGTTAGACCCTACTCTCTAAAGTTACTCCTTGGATCGTGCAAGATTGGAGCTCTAAGGGAAATTGAGGTCAAGAGTTTGGATAACCCAACTCTGAAAGATTTTACAGGTACAAGAAATACCTTACTTAGGCTAGGCACCTTCTTCTCAGATCATTTATGCTGTAATCTTCTAGGAAAGCAGTTTGGGTTAAGCAAGCCTAAGAGGTTACATGTAGAAAAACTAGCTTAGTTAGCCTAAAAGCTCTTGAAGCCCATTTCTCTACTCCTTGGATCGTGCAAAATCGGAGCTCTTAGGAAACTAAAGCGCCAGAGATTGGATAACCCAGGTCTGATAGATATTCCAAGTACGAGAAATACCTTCTCCTCAGATCGTCTAGGAAAAGAGTTGGGGTTAGCCAGGTGAGAGGTTGCATGTAGGAAAACTAGGTTAATTAGCCTCTAAGCTCTTGAAACCCTTAGGTCTTTAGAGATCTTAGCTAATACAAAGAAATATCTTGAAGTAGAATAGCTTACTTAGTGCTTACCCCGAAAAGGAATCCAACTTTGTCCAATCGAAAAGAATACGCAATGTTTCTGTTATCTTTGATCCCATGGAGGTATCAATACATGTTCTCATGTTAAAATGCCATTGGGAAACACAATATATATACTACAATCTGTTAAAATCATCATAAAGAATGTTTGTCCTCAAACATCCCACTCTGTGGGGACAATTAGAATCGGAAAATGGATTACAGGGGGGGGGTCGTGTGTATAAAGTATGGGTGTGTGTGTTTGTTTGTGGGTGTACGGGAGGGAGGGGGTTTTGGGATTAGATTTTTCTGGGTTTTTTGGGGTGATAATGGTGGAGTGCGGGCGACTTCATCTGCAGTTGCTACTCAATCTTATCCAAACGGCCGGAGTGCAGCGTTGTACGCGATACAAACTTCTTGCCCTGCGGCTTATTGGTATCTGTCTCCAGGTTGCGCTCCTTGAACCGATCCTTGATATACTGTACACGCGCCGGATCAACGTTGCTGCGACGCCTTAAGGGATTATAATAGGGTATCTTGCGCACTGGCTGTTCCGGCACCTTCGACTGGGGCTGTGGCTTCGGGTTGCCCACGTTCTTAAGACTCTGCTCCGATTGACTTGGCTGCTCCAGTGGTACAAGTGCCACACTGCTTGACTGATGCTTGCCCGATCCCAGTGGTTCGCTATATGCCATGGGCAGGTTGTTGCTGTGCGTCAGCTTAGTCTTCTCAATCTGCAGCTGCTCGAGGGGATTGGGATAGATGCTGTACTGGCGTTTACCCGTCACCTTCTCCTCCATCAGCGATGGCTGCTGCAGACGCACCTTGGAGTAGCCCAGCGGCACGTTGTTGCTATGGCGAATCTGAACCTTCAGCGGCGACATTCTTGCTATCAGTTGCGATAGATAATGACCAGGATTGAACAGCAGCTTCGACTGCTGCTCCTTCTTGATGCACTTAACTAGGGCAAAAGGCTGAGGCTGCTTCGAGTCTGTGGAACACAGAGACAGAACTCTGGTTAGGACTTAAGACCCGATAAGGGTCACACACAACCCAGATTACTACTGGTGTACTACTCACTGCAAGTCAAGGAGCGCTTCAGCTGCATTGCCTTTATGGGGGCTCTCAGTTGAAGTTGACGCAACATCCTTTGTGGGTATCGGAATACTAGAAGGGACTCCAATGCCGGAATTGCCACTTCAGAATTTAGCGCTGTTTGTTGTAAGTACTATCTGCCTATATGGGATCGTGATGGTGATGATGGTGGTGGTGGTGGTGATGGTGGTGGGAACGTGTTTAACGTTTCGTTCGTTCTATCACTATTCTGTTGCAGTTCACAATTTACTACTGTTGTATCTCAGTTGATTTTTATTATTTTTCCCTTAGTCCGAAAAATTGATGTATTGCCAGAAAAAAAGTAGGAATGAAATGAAATGCTCGACAGGCGAGTTCACCCAGTGCCCCCGCTCGATGACAATTCGCCTGAGTGCAATTTCAAAGCCTGCTCTGCTGATGTGTCCACTACAACCCCGGAGGGACCCATCCAGGACCCATTCAGGACCCTCCACAACCCTCCTCCTCCCTCCCCATGTAGTACACTCCCTTTTTCGAAAACTGCATGCATATTTATAGTTCCGCTTGTTGACAAATATCGCGCTCTCTGTTGACTGACGGCCCGGCGGGTCCGGAAGCTGCACTGATTAGAAACCTAGTGCTGCCCACTCTGGATTCCGGTGCCACTTCTCTGGTTTAGGCTACTGTCCCATAAAAAACAAGAAGAAAAAACAACAAGAGGGAAACATGAAAAATTTGCAACAGCCGAAAAAAACGTGATGCTGCTGAGGGCGCGTCGCAAAAGCCGCGCAAAAAACTTTGACATTTCTATGTTCGGTGCTCCTAACTGAGCCATAACTCAGGTCGGGTATATTGAGGTTTCGCTGTGTCGTGTCGCGAAAAAAGCAACTCAAGCAACCGTTTGACTAAAGACATTAAAGGACTAACTGGAATTTGTAAAAAAAAAGTTTTCGATCGATTTATAAGGTCGAAGAGTTGGCTAAATTTTAAAATACAGTTTATTACACTTTAATATGATCTGACGAGTCTAGAAACGAAACCTGGTAGTTCCAGCTCTTGTAGTCTCTGAGATCTGGATGTTCATACAGACACAAAATGCCTATTACGCGCATTTTGTAGAGAAACAAAGCAATTACAAGCATTATATATACTATAATATATGATAAATATTTATATATAGCATAAATACCAATAACAAAGAACATATTGGGTTTCCAATGTTTTTATTGAAATATTCCTCAACAGGATTAGCTTCTCTGATCTAAGGAACTATGCGAAAAATAAACATTTTGAGTAGGCGAAACCTCGACTACAACATGAATGTAAAATTGCCAAGTGCAGTGGGCAGTCGTGCATGCCTTACATACCTCGCAGCTCTTCTTTCCTTCTCTCTCACTCTCACTCTGTCTGTCTCCCTGATGTTTGCCTGCATCCTGTGCAGCTTGTTGAGCAAGTGCAGCGGAATTGTTCGCTCTGGGCGATTTGTTATTTTGGGTTCGCATATTTTAGTCGATTGAAATATGCATGGAAGAAGAGAGCATATAAGGGGCAGGGAACTCAAACCCAAACTAAATCGGGAACTGAGAGAGCCGAGAGCCTCTAGGGCTGAGCCTAGGGTAGGGTGAGTTGGTTGGTTGAGTTGGCAGCGCCGGCGCTAGGCGGTGCCATTGTTCGGCAATTTGGCCAACAATGCAGGTTGCAAGTGCAGCAAACGGCGGTGTACAATAAAAGCCACTTGCAAATGCCAACTGGCATTGTGTGGCAGCCTAAGCCAGGCCCAGGCCCAGGTCCAGGTCCAGGTCCAGGCCAGGTCCAAGCCTAGGCCCAGTTTGCTGCTCGACTGGACTGGGCTCTCATGTGTGGCCGGTGCTTTCACATTAGCAAACCTATTAGCATTTGGCTAAGCCGCACTTAGGCTTAATATGAGGCACACACACACGGCACACACACACGGCACACACACACACTCGCACACGTAGCTCAGCAGACTGACTGTCTGAGAAATGAGCCCAGAGCTGAGCCCTCGGCTCACAGCCCTTTTTATCGCTGAGCATCGATCGTGCATGTCCTTTGTTTTGCCACCGTGTGCAACCTGTGTGCATTGTGCAACCTCACCTTGTCTTGCCACTTGTTCTAATCCTTCCCCTACCCCTGCCCCTGTCCCTGCCACGGCCTGAGCAGGAAGCAAACAAAGCAAATGCGCAGGCCCAGATTCCATGACCAGTGGGCAAAACAAAAGCACACCCGGTCACAATGGTAACAAGAGACGAGAGCACGTCATGCGATCCTTGATCCACACAGAGAGTGGGAGAGAGAGAGAGGGAGAGATAGACTATCGATCTATCGAGCGATAGGCTTGTTTTGCTCGCCCAATTGATCCACTCAAGATAAATTAGGCCACAACATTTGTGTAAGCTTAGCCGGGGATTATCCGGCCAGCCGAGCCGTTTCCATACCAGACAACCAGGCAGTCTTCCGGTTCCCTCTCTCTTTCTGTCTCTCTCTCTCTTCCTTTCTCTCGCTCTGTCTGTCTACATCTTCGCTGGGAAAGCACAATAAAAAGTTACTGTGGAAAAAGTTGATGGCAGAAGTCCATGAAAATCAATGGAATGCGAGCAATAAAGTGCCCAGCGTGGATGCCAACAAAAACAACAATAAACAAGGCAACCCTGGCTGGGGCTGGGGCTGGGGTGAGGGTGAGGGTTGTCGTGTTATTGCTCTTGTTTGCTGTTATTGTTGTAGAGTGCAATTATTAAAATAATGTTCGCAGGCCATTGAGTTCATAACGCGAATGAGGCCGCAATAAAATAAATAAATGAAGAGGAACTTGTCCTCAAATGAGGCATGCAAATGCCGCGCTGACCAGGCTGACGAACACACACACACACACAGCCCCCTATAACAAATCCCCCTCCTCCAGATACCAGATATCATAGCCAACAGCAGCGCTATCATGGCCAACGTCAATGTCCTCGCCTCGTCGCATCGAAATATATTTTTATAAAATTATGAGAGTGCCAAACGAAGCAGGAATCTCTTTTATTGGATCCAAACTGGGATTGGCTGGCAGGGGGATTGCTGGTTGGGAGGGGAGAAATATTGTGATTACAATTGCTCGATTTGCTGCTGCCAGTTGGAGCCAGCTGTTGGGTATATCGTAGTATACATACTTCATTAAAGTCAATCGGGAGGGTAGAACAAAAACCTTCCGCGCGGAGTCTTCAACTCGCCCCGCATTTCAGATCTGAACTTTAAGCGACTGATAGAAAGAAGTGGGGGAATTCTCTTGAATTTATTGGAAATTTAAGAAAATTAAGCTTGATTTTTGGGTTATGGTATGCTGTTTAAAGCGTTTTTCTGGAAATAGGGTAACTTTAAAGTGAAGTAGTCCCTGCAGAGGAACAGCTTGAATGAGACGATTCTCCAAGCCTTTCTTGATTATTATCTACAGTCTTTGAAATGAGAAATAATTATACTGGATATTCTAATGATATGTGGCTTCTGCATGCTATACTTAAGTTTAAAGACTGAATAAAAGTTTAAGGATAGTAATTTGAGGTATAGTCATCCTTTATACCTTAATGATATGTGGTTCCTGCGTTCTACACTCAAGCTTGAAGAGTTTTCCTAAATAGAACATTAAACATCTGTACAGCTCAAGAGATTTGCAGCTCTTAAGCTACTGGGCTCATACCCCATTTATAAAGGTTTTAATCCTTTTCTTTTTTATTTTATAAATAATTCTTCAAAAATTTTATTTTTAATAATAAAAATTATTGGTGCTTGAATTACAGTTACATCTAATTCTTGGTTAGGAGCTTGAATAGGTTTAGAAATTATTATTTTTTTTATTACTCTAGTCTTTAGTCTTGAAAATGTCAGAGAACTTATCAAACTTTTCGTAATTCTTTTTTTTAATATTTAGTATAATGAATCACGCTTTGATTAAGATTTGATCACATTTATAGGGTCAGATTTGACGCGTTTTTTAATTGCAACCTTTACCAGTGCCCGCAGCTGAGCAGATTTCACGCTTTTCAACACTTAACTATAGCATAATCTCTGGCTGCGTCTCCTCTCCTCTCCTTGTGCTGCTGCTCAACCCTGCGCACCCAGCTGCACTGGGCACCACGCACGGTGCTCAACCTGCAGGCGGCAAGGACTGTAAACACCACGCACCACGCACAACAAACTCACACTCGCACACACACGCACACACACTCCGGGCAAAGTTAAGAAGTTCAAGTGTATAATTTCGTTACAATTGGGACAGTTTTAGTGCTTCGCCGGAACTCGATGAGTGTCGCATCGCATCGCATCGGTGGCGGGTGCAGTGCATCGTGTACGTGTCCTGGCACAGGGGAATGGGAATGGGAACTGGAAGGGGCTGCAACTGTAACGCTTAAATGCGGTTTTGTGTTACACATGTGCGTCTAATTAGCGACTGTTTAACGACAAACGAGGACGAGGACGAGGATGCGGACGGACCGTGAGCGGGTGCTGGTAACTGATACGGTTACGGATGCCCCCGAACCGTGACCCGGGAACTCGTTAACGAGCATGAAATTATTATCGAAATGCAATTAATAAGTGAGAGAAACGACAACGAAGCGACACGACCCGCACCGACCCTGAACCGACCCCGGATCGACCCTGGATCGAGGTGTATATCGCGACCGAGACGCGACCGAGTCGGGAGCCTGTCCTTGTGTTGTTGCGTAAACACTTTTGACACTTGTCCCTTTGGTCCTGTCCCGGGGTCCAGTTGCCAGCCCCTACTCCTGCCTGCCCCTGCCCCTGCCTGCCCTGCAAGTTGATACCACACGGCATACTCGAAGAATTCCCAGCCTCCTTTCGCACGAATTCCGGCGCCAGCATCGCCTCAAGTGGAACCGACACTTCCGTCGACAGATAGGGAAATCCTCTGGGGGATGCCAAAAAAAAAAAAAAAACATTGAGGATACATCGAGCTGCATAACCTGACCGTGCAGTGTGTGTCTCTCTTATTTTTATCGAGAACTCAGCTGCTTTGCATACACGATAATGCCCGAGGGCGCCAGCATCATATGTGGGCGGGCAAATGGAGGAAAATGGGAAAATGGGATGAAAAGAAGGGGGGGGGCGTAGCCAGTGGGTGGACAAATCGGCTTTGGAGCTTAAGGCGTAAATAATTTGGACCCCAACCACTTTGATAAGTGAAAGCTGCCGCTGCCCGTTTGATCCACAAAAGAAGTCCCGACCCTTTTATTTGTTTTAACATGCCCTAACTAAGCCAGCGAGTTGCCTGGTTAACTAATAAAACTTTATAATATACTGGGCGGTTTTACTAGCAGCATTATAAATAGGTTACTTCTGCTCCTAAGTTTAAAATATATTTTATCAGTATAATACTGTAAAACTCTTCGATTATCTAAATTAATAAGCAATTTGTTTAAAACATATTATACCATATTTATATTATAATTTTAGACTTATATAATGTACTTGAAGAGCTTAAGGAACTATATACTCTATAATACTATATAATCTTCAAGTTTATTTATTTTTTCTCAGCTGTGAGTTTCAGGCAGATCAAAGGAATCAATAACCAAGTCGATATAGCCCTGTTTTTCTTGTCTTTCTGTCAATTTGTCTGTATGAACATCTATAACTCAGAGACTACCAGAGCTAGAGCTACCCAATTTGCTGTAATGCATGAACGTATCTTAAACTTTAATTTAAAATCAAGCCACACCCCTTATCCCTTCTATAAATTGCTAAAATTCAAATTCAAGCATTTATTTACATAATTTCTATAGCTTATACCGTGTAGAGCATTTGCAATTCGACTTCAGACTTACAGTGCTTCTTTCTTGCCTTTTGTGCAAATTGAGTCAACACCCTCGCCGCGTTGGGTTCCCTTTTTCTGTTGGGTTTGATGCGGTGCGGTTCGTTTCGGACTTGGGCTACGGCTACGGCTTGGGCTCTACATCGATACCCACTTTGTTTTAATTCACGCTGATATGTGAGCCGCAGGGCTTAGTCCCAGCACACAGGGAGTTGCTAATACACACATGTCCATCTTTGGTGTATTAGCCTGGCCAGAGCTCGCCCCCCAAAATTGGCAGCTGCTTTTGCGCTTTTTCGTCTTTACTGACGCTGACTTGGGGTGTTCTGGGTTGTGTCGGGCTGTGTCTAGGGGTTGTTGCTAGGGAGCGAGCAACCGGTCTCGTTGGGGCCGGACTTGGTGTTGATTTTTAACCGAATCGAGAGAAATTTGTTGGCTCAGATTCGCTGGAGCGTAGCCCATAATCAACTTCGGTGGCCAGCAACTCAATTTATATTTCTGCTATAACTGGCAACAGCTGTGCGACAGTGTGTGTGTGTGTGTGTGTGTACTCGTGTGTGTGTGTGCTATAAAATAAAATTGAAAAAGGATTTCCGTTTGTCGTCCCTCGGTCAGCAAGGCAGCCAAAAGTCTATCGTACGTATTTATTTGGCCAGCTTCAGCCTCGAAGAAGGCAGCAGCCCAGTGAAAGGTGTAAAATTTATTTGAATTATTCGCTAAGGGTGCCCATACACACTCACACACTCACACACACACACACACACACACATGGTGAATTGTATTTAGTTGTGTTACGTGGCCGGCATGCAATTTTCACCATCATCGCCATTCAATTTGGCTTCGATCTTTGACAATTTTCGCCTGGCATTGAATTGGTTTGATTTAACTTCCGGTCATTTCATTTCCTTTCTGCCATTACCAAATCGACACACACACACACACACACGGAGAGAGACATGTGTGTAGATAGAACTGTAAAATATGAAAGAAATTTAATATAAATAAAACTGCAGCAACTGAAGCATCTCAAGAGTTGAAAGAAAGTTAATCAAAAATAACAAGAAGATTGTGAGCTGCAAATAAAGCGAATTCCCGAATGTTGGTATTGAATATATATTTTATTATGTTTTAATGAAAGCAAATTGCAATTACTTACACCCAAGTCATACTATATGCTCTACCCAGAGATTCTTATTGCACTTTCAATCTAATTATTTCTTAGTTTAATTAACATTGCAATATTTGTAATTGTTTAATAAATTAACTGCATAAGGTAGGGGACTAGCCAAGTGCTTAAAACAAACTTGCAATATTAAGACATATTGTCACCAAATTTGATAGATCTAGCTTTAATACTAACTGAGATAAAGCTGTTCATACAAACAGAAAGTGACTTTATCGTGCCAGCTGAGGTATTGGGCAGGTTTTCTATTGTATTTTCCGCTCGTAACACCCTGCTTAGCTTTGTGTAGCAGTTATGCTCAGCTCAGAACATTTTCACAACATGAAAATAATGAGGAAAATGCGGGAAAAATTCCCCCAATTGAAAATAATGAGCAAAATTGCGAAGAAATTTCCCCCAATTCGCAAGCGACTTCAAGCAGGTTGAGGCAGTTGAATAATTTTGGCAATTTGGCGTGAGATTGATTGACAAACACTTCGATCAGCTCAGCGGAAAATGCAGTCATAATTTGTGGAACACCTATGGCTCTCTATGACGCTCTCCCTGTTCGCCCTGCAACCTCCTTGTCTAGCTGCAACAATGGGCAAGTCAGGCAGGCAGGCAGGCAGGCAGCCCGGGGCGCAGACCATTAGAGAGGGGCAGCTGTGTCCCGGCAAATTGGTCACACGCGGCCACTTAGCACTTCAGGCTGAGGCTGAGGCTGAGGCTGATGATAATGATGCAGTGCAGCGACTAAATGAATACATCAAGAGAAGACAAAGTCGCACAGATCGGTCGAGGACAAAAACGGACGATGTGCAAAATTGCCCATAAAATGCGGCACGCTGCAAAATGTGGCATGACCAATGTCCCCGGGGGCCTGTCAACCTGAGCCTGTTCGTTAGCCACGCTCATCACGCTTGGAGCTGCGATCGATTCAGTTTTGCGATCCGATGCGAATTGATGTGAATCAATGCCGTAGCGAGTGAGCAACGAGTACCCGCTGTGGCCAAATGATTGCGGTCGACCCCAAGAGCGGAGACGGGCTAGACCCGTCGACTACTGCTCCTGCTCCTGCTGCTGCTGATGATGATGATGATGGCGCAACGAATCAATTGCTTGGACCAGTCCGTTCATCCAAACTGCTGCAACGTAGCAACATTGTGCGCGCACTGTGGGCAACAAATTGAAATTATCTGGCGAAAAATTGTGATTTTCACGCTGCAAAGGACAGAGAGCGGGAGAGGGAGGGAAAGGAAGGGAGGTAGAGTGATAGAGATAGAGGTAGGATAGAGATAGAGTTCTTGCCTCTGCTGCAACTTCATTGTGCATCCTTGTGCCGTGCAGGGAGCAGGACAAGCGCAGCTTCTGTTCCCATTACATCTTACCCCCTTTTCTTGTTTTTGTATTCCTGGCAAAGGCAAAGGGTATACTCCTGAAGCTCTGGAGCTGGTGTGTCTGTCGAGTCTGTGTGCTTCGAGTGCCTCATTTGTCCAATGTGTTTCCGGCAAAGTGCTTCCACTTTGTGTCGCCTAATCCCGCATCTGTGCGTGCGATTATGTGTTCCTACTTCGTTTTTTATACACACATTTTTTTTTTGCATGGCATGGCGACTCGATAAAGTTTCAAAGCGGAGACGGAGCTGGCAAAACGACAAAAGTTTGTCCTCAATGCGTTGCTTGATGCGGTTGCCAAGCAGCGGCCGTCTGGGGCAGCCGCAGGGCACATGGTCTGCTCTCCCTCCCTCTCTCAGAAGGGGCTGGCTGCACTGCGTGCCGGGGCACTAATGCTCGGTCTCAGGGCAGCAATTACCGGGCAACGGTATTCGCTGCTGCAAGTTGCCCTCTCTGCCTCTCCCTGCCCCTCCCTCTCCCTTGGCTAACTGGGGCATTGTTGCAGCCTCTGTGTCAGTCCCGAAAACAGCTTCATTTTCTGGCCAGGCGGTCGTGCGCGAACAAAGGCCGCGTCGCATACAAACGCGCTCCCTTCCCCCCCTAATTCCAAACCCAACGCACCCCACCCTGTTGCGAGGCTACGCAACGCGACGCGCTACATGCCACGCCTTGCAGCACCTCACAGTGTGCCTCAGCGCAGCGCCCCGAACTCGTTGCTAATCCGCTGCGCATGCGTCGTCGTCGTCGTCGTCGCCTTTTGGTCACTTCCGCGGTCGTGCTATGCTGAGGCCAATCATGCGCACCCAGAGTGGTCAAGCGTTTGCTTTGGTCAGCTTGATGGTTCATTGTATGGGCATCTCTCATCCCATCCCAACCCCATTGCACCCTTAGGCGACATGGAGCTGGCTCATGTGCGAGTCCTCGATTACCTCTTGCTGATTAGCAAGCACAGGGAACACCCTGTGAATGGTAGCAGCTGAAACGAGGCGGCGATCGGAGTTAATCACCTATAGTCTACTTCCTCTTAGTATTATTTTGCATTTAGTATTTTACTTAGTATTTAAAAATAAGAGAGATACTATAAAAATGAATTTAATATCCCTCACTTTACTTTAATTCAGAACAGCTAAGGATGCATTGAGATATGTTCCTTATGAAAAGGAATATATAGTTATATAGTATAAATAATTATCTATAATCAAAGCATTTTCTTAGTATGCTATTTGTATATTTGTTAACCCTAAACTTATGCCAGATATTAAAGAAAAAATCCTAGACTTTATAAGGAAAATATATGTATGGAATTATATATATATTCTTGTTCAAGAACAGCAGACGAGCCGATCTGGCAAGAAATTAGAAGGTTAGAAATTCCGTCTAGGATATTTACTGAATTTGAACTTGATGCTTGGACAATTCATGGAAATCTGATAGTTGCATACTATCTAGAGCTATACAAAGTAGCATTGCTCTCAGAGGAACGTTAAATCAAGAGGGAGGGGTTCCTGGAAAATATTCTACTTTACATCGATCTATCTGATATAACTCAATAATATATACAAACTGGAACAATCAGTTTGAAAAATGTGACGCCACTTTCTTTGACTTAATTAAATTCCAGAAAATTTTCAAAAATGCAAAAAGGAAATTTCCTTATCTCGACACCTTTGTTTCGGGGGCATGTTTATATTTTTTCCGCCTACTCCTACTCCTCCGTCTCCTCCTACTCCTGCTCGTCTAATCCTCATCAACCAAATGATTTGCTTGTGGCAAACAGCTGCGATGAGATGCAACCGAGTAACTGCCTCATTATAAATGGTGCAAAGATCGACAGATCGGTAACGAGATGGGATCGGATAGGATACTATAGTGTGGATCAGGTAGCCTGAGCAGGCACTTGAGTAGCGCGCGTTAAAAACAGCACCCAGCTAGGCAAAACACACGAGAATCGATCGAGTGTAGTTCCAATTACATAGAGCATTACCCAACTGGTAGTGTCCTCTTACAGGGCTGAGATGCTGGTGCCGCCGCCGCTTGTGTCAAAACATGCAACATCCTCGAATCCGCCTACTCCAAACTGCTCGTCCAGGACGACTTCCAGTTAAAAACAAATGAGCGCATTGATTAAGTAATAGCCAGGAAAAGGGACGAGCAGAGAGGACCCTCTTGCTCTCTCTCTCTCTCTCTCTGTGGCTAGTTCCAAGTAGAGTGCAACCGCCGTCTGCCGCCTGGTGGCGCCGCACTTGCTGCTCTTCTACTTGACAACTCAATTGCAAAGTGATTCCCATTAATTGCCTATACACTGTCCGGCCAACTGCTGTTCGGTTCTGGATGTCGGATCGGATCGGATCGCCTGGGACATAAATCAGATTTCCTAGCAGATGTCAAGTGGCGCCTTTCCATTGGCCATTCAGGGAAATTCAGTTTATCGGGATCGGCAACATACGAGACATACGTTCCAGTAACCTAGCCCAGTCTCTCTCTCTCTCTCTCTCTCCCTCTCTGCCTCCCCCTTTGTTACAGCTTAACCCTTTTTTGGGGGGCGGGAGAGAAACGAGGTCCTTCATTAGCCTAAAGCAACATTGTCACGTCAAATAAAATAATATTTTACACGGGCAAACAACACGCCGGAAAAGTGAGTAACGGGAGGGGAGGGGGGAGGAAAAGGCAGCTCGTTTTTCCGGCTGAAGCCTTGACACCTCAAAGCACTGACGACAATGCAAATTATGCGACCCCATTTTCACTTTTATTTATTCTCCATTCTTTCCCAACAACAACTCGACTGTCAAACAATATGAAAGCTCCCCAAAAATTGGTTAAACAAACCCCACGATTGTCAAGTAAATAAATCAACGAGCGAACAAATCCAAACATACACAATGCCACCGCGTAGTAAAACTGGGCGGGAGGAAGGGGGAGGTACTACGGTAGTGTCAGGCTAAGTGGTAATAATCCAAAAGTTGGCAGAAAAAATACCCCAAAAAAAAAGAAATGTGTGTTTATTTAATTTTTTTTTCATTTTTTAACTTTTAATCAATCGAAAGGGTAACTTTTTTGAAAGGATCATCGCAAATTTTGAGCACGGAATGATTTTAAGAACTGAATGCTACAAATAGTTCATATTATCTATGGTATGACGTAATAAATAATATTTATTTAAGAAAGTATTTAATCTACAGAGCTGCAGTTAGTAGGTGTATAAATTTGATGAGGTAGAGAAGCATTAAACGTCTATATAGCCCTATTTGTCTGTATGAACGCCTAGATCTCAGTGGCTATAAGAGCTAGAGCTACCAAATTTGGTGATAATATGTCTTACTATTGCCCGCGTAATATGTGCTTAATATAATTAAGCCACGTCATATTTTAAGAACTAATGTAAATAATTTAGTTAGGTTGCATTCGAAATGCAGCTTAAATTGCACTATGAGTTGGCGATTATAACATTTTTAAGAGTATTATTTCTTATAGTAATATTTAATTTTTAGTATGTTATAAAGACCTTTCAGCTTAAAGTGTATTTCCAGTACGAACTGCCCCAAATAAAATACGTCTGTTTTAGAGTGTATGTTTTCCCCACTCGCGCAATTGTTAATTAGTGATGGATTCGCCTTGTTTTAATTAGTTAGCATGCGAGTGCAGAGCTTTGTTAGAGGGTTAGGGATTGGACGGAGGGTTAGGACGAAAGGTTACTACGAAGGACTAGGACGCAGGGTTAGTCGTTCCGTTGGACCAACCAGCTGGTTGGCCAAGTTGATTACATTGCTCGCGGAAGAATGCTTTTGAAGAGGGCTGGGGGGGGGGGAACACGCTGTGCTGCCTGCGATTGTTGGCACAACACAAATCAAGTCAGGGAACTAGAAGAGGCTGAGAGCGAGTGAAGCAGGAAGAAGAAGAAGAATGCGAGAGGTGAGGTGCGAGGTGAGAGAGTCTAATAAGTCTCGCCGTAGGCGAAGGGCTGCACACTTGAATGTGAATCAAAAACTATTCGCACGAAAGGGGCGAGTGAATTCGATTAAAATTACATTTTTTATTTTGATTTTTTGCCGCCTGCTGTTGCCCTTTGTGCTCGACCTGGTACTGCAGGGATGGGGGGAGGGGCGCAGGGCAACGCAGCGTGAATCCTTTTGATTGTGCATGAATTTGCAACTTGTGCAGCGTATTTAATTTTATTTAGTTTCATTTGCCAATCGCCGCATTGAAGTGAAGTCAGTCAGCTCTTTATTTGATTGTAGCGAGTACGGCGAACCCCTTTGGCTCTGCCGCTGCCTCAGCCTCAGCCTCTGCCTCTGGCCCTGCCTGGCGACAGCTTTCGTCCTCCTGCCGTGTCCTTCACACGCCTTGCGCCACGGGCGCACTCCTCTAGCCCAGCCTCATCCCGAGGATCGCGCAGGAAGCAAAGCCGGCCACGTTGTGGGCTCACATGCCCGGCCACAAGCGAGGTCTACCAAAGCAACCCCGAAACGTCATCATCATCAGCAGCAGCAGCGGCAGCACCAGGAACAACATCCTCCTCGTTCTCCTCCTCGTTGTCGTCATCAAAAAGGACACTTGACGGGAACAACAAAAGCCGATGTTGCCGCTGCGCTGTCTCTGCCTCTGCTGCTGCTGCTGCCTCTGCTGCTGCCGCTGCTCGCCATTTATTTCTATTCGTAACACGCATTCATTGCGCAGCTTTGTGTCCTTTGCCCTCGGCCAGCGAGTGCGCTCCTCATATGACGCGCTGCCGCTGTGCGCCTGATTATCCTTTCAATTAAATTGTAGCGTAACATTTTCCACGTCGTTGACAATGGCAGCAACAACAACAGCAGCAGCAGCAGCAGCAACAACAACAGCAACAGCAGCAGCCACGACCTGAAAAGCAACGACCGACTTAGGGGGTAAAGCAGTGACACAGCGAAAGAGACAGACAGACAAAAGAGGGAGAGCGAGAGCGAGTGAGACGGCGAAAATTGAGGCCAACGTTGATTTAACTAATAGCCACGACCATGCCCACTAGACTGAGAACGCCTACCTTTGCAAAATGTTTGGAATACTTGAGAAACCTTTTTCTATGCTAGAAAACAACTGCTTTATTTTTGAGGAGCAATTTAAAAAATAATTCAGATTTTTGTAACTCTCTAAATAAAAGATTTATTTGTATTATATGACATATGTTAAGGTTGTGGAATTAAAAAAATATATAAATATAATATAATATAGGAAATGCAAAAATATAGAGTTTGCTGAAGGAGCGACTTCATATGCAGCTTCAAAATATTAAATTATATATGTATATCTCTCTGTCTATCTGCATATCTTACTGTCTGACTGTTTGTCTGTATGAACGCCAAGATCTCAAAGACTATAAGAGCTAGAGACACTAAATTTGGTGAGGATAATCAAATATATTGCAGTTTCTTGAAGACTACTTCAGAAATTTGCCACGCCCTTCTAAATTGAAAAAAATCAAATTTAAAAGTGTAATATGAAATTATTTCCTAGAAAATATTGTTTGTAAATTTACTAATGATCATACACATAGAACACATAAATAAATTAAAGATTTCAGGCCTTATACATATAACAAACTATTAATATCACCAGGATTAAAGCTTTACAAATAAATATTCTTAGGGTATTTGGCTTGTCCATCAGGCAGTGGCGGTGCATAGATATGACCCGAATTGACACTTAAAATTTTAGAATATATTCTGTGATACTGCCAGTGAAATGGAATTTACGAAATGATGGAGACTTCCTCGTACGATTCGGTTTGGTTTGGTTCGGTTCGGTGCATAAAAAATGCGATAATATGATTTGGCAGCTACATGAAACCGAAATCAACACGCACTTTTTGCTCTTATTGTTATTTTTATTTTTTACAAGCCCCCTACAGTCACAGTGGGCGTGGGCGTGGGAGTGCGAGTGGGCGTGGGCATTGAAGTTGGGGTGGAAGTGGAGCCGGGAGGCGGGCGGACCGTTGCCACCAAATAAATAGAAACACGAAATCCAACGACAATAAACTTATTCATAATACATGAGTTTAGCTTCAGGCTGCACGAGTGGGTGGAGGGGAGGGGATGAGGTGTAAGAGAGAGGAAGAGGGAGGGAGGTATGGGCAACTGGCAGCTCGTGGCGCCGCGCTTGGCAATCAGTCAAATGAAATAATAAATAAATAAATAAATCAGAGGCAAAAATACATGAACAACAAGAAGGTCACGTCTCCCCTCACCTACTTACTGCCTGTGTTTGTGTTTGTGATTCTGATTTGGATTTGGATTTGGATATGGATTCGGATTTGGATGAGATTTTAATTTGTGCATGTTTCTGCCATAATATTCTACAGCCTGGGATTAATGACAGGGCACATATGTATTTCTAAAAAAATAAAAATGTAACCCCTTGCCAGCCTCATTATTGTATTGTGATATTTTTCAAATTTAAAATAGAAACCGAACCCTTTAAACTGCACTGCAATGCATCGGTGTGTGAAATGATCTGAAATGCTTTGGCAGGGCAGCAATTGGAGGGTCTCCCATCCGGATGATGCATCCGCATCGAAGTGTTTAATTTCGCAAATAGGCGCCAACTCATCAGAGAGTTTTCCCCCGAAAAGGATTTGGGCAAATAAACGCGACTAATGAATGCCCGACAGGGTCCCCATGCCGGACCCTCTCGGTCTTTCAGCCAGCCTGCCTGCCTGCCTGCCTGCAATTGTCAGCGAATTGTGCTTTAAACACCACTGTTTAGTACACTGAGAATAACGTTTTCCCTTTTATTTTTTTTTTTTTATTTTAATTCGTCAGTTCTCGAAATGAGTAAATAGAAATGCAAAATCAGCGAGTGGATAAACAAAGCGACGTCCAGTTGTCGTTGTACTTAGTTGTAGTAACACTTTTTTTTACCCACACGCACACACACACACACACACACACACACACACACACACACACACACACACACACACACGCACACACACAAAGTGCCGAACCGAGAAAAAAACAAAGCGAATTGGCAAATAAACGCAATGGCGAAGGGGAAATGGGAAAACGGAAAGCGGATGCTTATCGTCAAAGAAGCATCTGATGGTGTTGAGGGTCGAGGGTTGAGGAGGGTTGAGGGGCGAGTTTGTCGGGTTTGTTGAGTTTGTTGAGTTTTTTGAGCGGTTCATCGCTTGCTTGCTGTCATTCGATATGACCGGCCATCACCTTTTCACAAAACTCAATTCAATTCAATCAGCGGTAATTATGTCGCATGCAAGAGACCCCTCCCTCCCCCCTTACGACGCCGTATATCTTGCCCGATCTTGCCCGATTCCATTACACCAACGAAAACGATGCCGTCTCCCTATTCTAATTTTCGATTGCGATGGCGATAACACGCGATTGTCATCGGTCGATACGGAAATAGCTCGTTCGGATTAGCCCATGTTGTTTTCATAATACACTCGGACCGAACCCGGCTGCATATTTATGAATGGATCTTGACATCGAGAACGAAAGAGACCCATTACGTTTGTAGATTTTATCGCTCTTCTTCTTACACAATATTACGGTTGTCTTGAGAGTATCGGTTTGTAAAACAGTTTAAAAGATTTATTTGTAGCGGAATCAACTTTCACTTTGCTATTTTATAATGTTTCAATAACTAGAACCTTAAAATAGCATTAGCTATACATTATTTTAGAGATGTTTTTAAATTATCATTTATTAATCTTATTGGTTTCCGGTCATTGTGCTGCCACCTATTGTTTGCATTTAAATACTCTGGCGTTTGCTTGCGGCTAAAAATAAAACTACAAGCGATCGTTAATTGCAGCCATTTTAAATGCATGCAAAGCAGTTGCTGCAACAATTCTGCTTGCAAAGCAGTACATTGCAGTCATTTTCAACTGCTTGCAAAGCAATTGCCTTCAGGTATTTTCCACTGCTTGCAGGACAGTAATTAAAATAATTTTAAACTGCTTAATAAGCAGTTTACATCAACAAGCAGTGTATTGGTGGACAAAAGCTGCTTGCCATGAATTTGCGCAGAAGCTGCTTGAAATGCTATCGAAAATTTAACTTTTGCGAGAATAGAAAGTCGACAAATTCGAAACAATTTTATATTTAGTAAAATGGATGGAGAAATTAAAAATATATTAAACTTTATTCACAGTGTTTAGAAACCAGTCTAAAATACTCAAGTAAACATTAACTTCGTTTTGTTATTTCATTTTTTCCATAAGAACTTATAGAAAGTACTATATTCTATTCTTATATGATACTATATTTCCGATATTCTCACAAAAGAGGGCGATATTGGCTGTGCGTGCCAGGTTGTGCCTGAATCCTGATATGGCAATCTTTTAAAAGATTAAATAAGAATTTTATGAGAAATGGAAAATGGTAAATTTGGATGACTTACACTTATTTGTCGTTTAAGTTCAAAAATATCATTTTGACGGTTCATAATTTGGTCGCCTTTCATATTTAGCTTTTCGTAAAGTTCCAAAAGCTCTTCCTATAATTTTTTAAAATTAATTTAATGCTTTATGGCATTTGGTAATCCTTACTCACCTTATGGCGCGCTCTTAGCATATCCATATTTTCTGACCGTATGGAATTTCGGCCGTCGGACAACGTCTTGGCTTTATCCAAGTAATCTTTCTCCATTTTATCATATTGCTCCTGAAGCTGCAACATTTGATCCATCTTCACTTCCAGCCTTTGCTGGAGCTCAGCATCTTGATTAGCAAACTGTGCGATCAGTTGCTTGTATGAATCCTTTAGTGCTTTCATTTCGAATTGGAAACGCTGCTCATCTGTCTTACGAATATCCACCAAGTCCGCAATTTGTTTTTTCAAGTGTTCATCGATCTTTTTCTGCTTCGCTTCAACGTTACATTCGAGGCCATTCCCTGACAATTGACTCTGACCTTGCAGTTCCTGGTTAAGCTTCACACTCTCTAACAGCTTCTTCTTTTGCACTTGCAGCTCGTTCTCTCGCTGCTCGAGAGCAGCCTGCAGCTCTGCTTTCTTACTCTGTAAGGCAAAAAAGGTTGAAAGCTAGCTTACAATGCTTCAAGCCTCTTTTACCCACCTGTTCCAGATGCAATTGAGCCTCAAACTTCTCTGCCAGCTGCTTTTTCAGCTCTAAGTTTGCTTCCAACTGTGTTGTTTTCTCTCCAGACTTGGACAATGTTAATTTCAGCTCATCCATTTTATTCTCGTTTTCCTTCAGCGCAGCAGCTATACCCTTGCAAATCTGTGGCACATCGAGCTTCTCTAGCTGAGAGTTGAAAAATATAAGGTGATATGATTTAAAAAATCAACGATTAAAGAAACCTTTATGATCAAGTCCTTGAGGCAATCCTTGTTTTCCCCCACAAAAGAAACGCATTTTCTTACGACATCTACTAATTCTTCTTTGAGTATTTCGTTGCTCCTTTCGGTATCGCTGCTCTGCTGGGTCAACTCCTGCTGTTGGTGCTCCACTCTGAAATTAATAAAATTTATCAATATTTCGCTTGTATTATGTATTAATATTATTATTTTAAGGAAATAGGTTTTCAATATAATAATTTTTAAAGCAAATTTCAGCCAGTTAAGACGCATGAGCCTGCATAAATTGTTTGGCGACACCAATTTAAGTTGAGGCACACACCCACACATACCATATAATACATTATTTCAAGCGAAAAATATGTTTTTTATTCCGTCAACTTGCCGTACAGTGTCACTGTGGAACTGAGAATTACACGATTAGTTTCTGTAATTGCTTTAATACTAAACTTATTCATGTGCCGCCACCACATTAACAAAAGACAAGGATTTGCAAACATTTTATAAAAGTCTTCTAAACATTTATTCATCATTTTAAATTCAACAAAAAACTTACGTCTCCTTCATTTTCGTATTTCTCCTTTTAATTTTCATCACTTTTAGGAACCTATTTTTTCCTTTGCTCAAAGCTCGTAATTGTTTCTCCAACATGTTTACAACAACTTATATTACGCACTACAATTTTAATGAATAGCGTCCCGCAAAAAATTAAACGGTAAAATTACAGGGCTGCAGCATTGCCAAATGTGAAATTTCGATAGATCAATTGCAATCGAAATCTGCCTGAAAGGTTATTGGTATCGGAATTGTTTAATATATTGTTTAAATTATTTTCTGTTGTTTTGATATATTATTTTTACGTTTAAATATTTTTTTAAATGCAATTAAATTACAGAGATCTGCCAGTTCACTTGCTTCCTGAGGCAATTGGTTGAAGTCCACACTATCTTAACAACTGGGATCAATCGCTAAACAGTTGTGATACTGTTGTTGAGCTGTTGTGAAACTTTACACAACAGTTGCGCAACGGCTGTTATTAAGAAGACTTACAGTGGAATTTTGTTATATGTTATTAATAAATGTATATACTGCACATCATATACACATATACATATGACCAATTATTAAAACATGAATAAATTATGTAATTTTAAAGGAATAAAATTAATTTTATTTATTTATACTTATTATTCTTATTTCTTTAACATTTCTACAGAAATAAGAAAATATTCTTAGATTTCCAATTCACATTAAAAGATTATATATTTTTGGAAGGAGGTCCTGCTCTTTACTTAAAATATGCTGGCCTAACGTATCCCCGTAGTCTAACATATAAAACTAAAATATGTGAAGACCACAAGAACTTTTAAAATATTTTTTTTTAATCATATCAATTATCCTTGCTCTTACCATAAAAGGTCCTTGAGCAATAATGATTCCAAAACAATTTAGTTTGAAACAAAACAAATATATATTGATTTATTTATAAACACAGTATTGCAATTGGTATTTTTAAATTCTGCAAACTTGCACATTGTACATCCCTAATATTATGTTTTATATCGTCCTCCGTCACAAGGCCTCGGTGGCGCAGTTGGCAGCGCGTAAGTCTCATAATCTTAAGGTCGTGAGTTCGAGCCTCACCCGGGGCAGGTAATTTTTTTTTTCGAAAATATTCCCATCCTATACGACGAAAATTATTTTTAATCAAATTTAGGTCTAGCCTATACAATATTTATATTTTCTAGGGTAGCAAATAATCGGCATACAAATACAAGTTCAGGTTTCCTGTTTGGGAATTAAGTTGGACGCTTCCAAATTGACAAGCTATTCACAGTTCTCGCCAGGTAAGTTGCAGGTGACGGAACCCGATAAGAACTAAAACTTAAACGTGAATGGCCTGATGGAATTTAATGCGAGTGTACACTGTAAAAAATTGATTGTTCATTACTTAGCATTTCTTTCTTTTAGATTGGGTGTAAAGAGTGAAATAACTTTTTTGAAAGAATAGTTAGTTATAAATAAAGTTGTTGAATGATTTATTTTACTCGTTAATATCATAAATATATATTTTCTATATATGTATGTTGGGTATTCCCAATGTCTGTCCATGATCAGACTACTTTATGTTCGCATGTTTTGTAATAATTTATTATGCAACTTAGCCCAGCGATATTTATTACACCTTGTCTTCAGTTATATCGGAACACTATCAGCTGAGTCAAACTGCTGAGGGTTCGTTCCCTTGGACTTTGGGCTGACTTACCACAAATTCAATCACACGTCGGCTAGATACCGAAAACTATAAATGACACCCCACTCTGAGTGCGAATGTGCAAAATTCAAATAGCGTGACATGCTAACGATGAAATTCGCATTGGAACACTAGGGAATATTTCGAATGTATGTGAAATATCTAGATACATACAATGTACAATATATTTCAATACGTCACTCGTCAGTCTACGAATTCGATTAAAGAACTCGATCTGTGATTGATTGATTTCTGTCTCAATTAAACAATTAAATTGTTGCGCGTATAATATTGTTTGCAAAGCTTTTCTCTTCTTACAATATTTTTGTTGTTGTTTTCATTTCATTGATGCGAGTAAATTGTCTCTTAATTACTAAAATCAATGTGTGTTCTCTTTAATTTCAGAGAGTATGTGATTTTAATGTATAAAGAAGATAATAATAATAATAAAGTGGAGAAGAATTGACAGAAGAGTTTAAGAACTGTGATGCTAAAATAAATTATTTATAATATTTCTTTTTTTTAAATCTTGTTTTCCTATCAATTCATGATAGCGATAAAACAAATTTAGTGACCTATGGCTCCAAAGATATGCGCCATATCGCAATATCACCTTGTTTTTTTAACTGATCACTTTGTAAGTCACATACCGCTATCTATGAGCGTGTATATACCACCTTAGTAACCAATTTTTTCGCAGGGTGTAAGATGATATACTTGCGAGTAAATACCTCCGGGCTCATGACGAAGGCGTACAACATTGCTCGCGCTCACTGTGGCGATTATTAGTTTTGGGGGCAGGTCTCTCGGCTGATATATGAATGCGCATATTTCGCTTCCCATATGACCAAAGGCTTTTATTGTTTCCTTTGCCGCACATTTATTGGGTTCCCCCCCCCCCCTCCTTCCCACTCCCATTCGTACGGAGAAAGCGAAACAGAGAGAAAGAGGGAAAGAGAGACGGAAAGAAAGAGAGCGAGAGGGGCATAGACACACCCACTTTGCACTTTGTACCCGAGAGGGACCCACAGCCCGAACCAACACTAATTAGGAATTCAGCTTATCAAGAACAATTATAAAATGCAAACCAATTTTATATGTCCAGTGCGTCCAAAGGTCTTCGACGGAATGACATTTTTCACAACGTATTTTTTTCGTACTTTAATCGGTTTTTTTTTTGTCTTTTCTTCTTTTTTCTTTTTTTCATGTCCGCCGCTTTTAATTACGATTTAGCCAAAAAATGAGAGGAGGCGCGTATAGTAAGTATAACATATAGTATATTGTCGAAAATAAAAATCATTCAGATTAGAAGAGTGTCAACGAGGGCAGCAGCATTATCATCTGCCCGGCGAGCATCCTCTGCATCAGCTTCATAGAGAGTATTGTGATTGCTTTCTGAAAGAAGTCGCTTTCGTGTACATGTATTTATACTCTGGTTAATTAAATAAATACTATATATGTGAAATGTTTCCCTAGTATTTGAAATCATTCAGAATTCAATTATATGTTTCAGATACACAGGCTTAAATAATATATGATAATAATGGGGATTACTTTTTGCGTTGCCTGCCAAGGGCAATCAGTGCAAAATGCAAAGTGATTTAGATATCGATCTTGTTATCGATAAGATGTAATTCACTGCACAGTGTGCTCTTCATGAGTGTGCGATCAAATCACAAAATATTTAAAATTTAATGTAGTTTTGGAATATTAAAAATTATCGAGAGTGAGAGAGAGAGTTAAATTTCTTGGGGAAACCCGACTGTGCGTTATATTTTGTCTGCTTTGTCATATGGAATGTGGTGATCGTAAGTTCTTAAGCACACACATATCTATGATTTTCGATGTGCCTAAAAGCTTTCGCCTTGGCATTGGATGCCAAGCACAATGAGAATTTTTCGGCACCTTAACGGCGTCGCCAAGCACTGTGAGGAGCACAGTGGGTCGCATGCCATGTGCAAGGCATGAAAATGTATATTACATATGTATGTACATTACATTGGAATAAATTCAATAATCAATTATTATTGCGACTATGATCTTCAGCTGCATCGAGAGGCGACTCCTTGACACAGTTTGCAACAATGTGTGTGCGTGTGTGAGGACACTGTGCGCCCGGGGGTAAATCAAATTGTAATCGCTTTTTCCTATCTTTAATGTATTTATGGTGTGCGTGTGTGAGCAGCATGTGTGTGTGCGTGTGTGTGTGTGTGTGTGTGTTAGCTGATAATCGCGCCGCAATAACAATACTAACGGCAAATAAGAACAGCAAAAGGCGCGCAAACAGTTCTTATCAGATATTACGAATACTAAAGAACATATGTACGGCGTGTGTGTATGCATGTGTGTGTGTGTGTGTGTGTGTGTGCGAGCACAAAAACAAAAATATATAGTGTAGTAGTTGTGGTTTATTTTGCGATTTCGGAAATAGTCGAGCCCTGAAAATAATATCAGGCGGCAAAAGTTGATCCAAAACTAAAGCGAAATATACCAAAATATAACAAATACAGAGGCAGCAGTGTGCGTGTGTGAGTAGCACGCTGTCACAACACACACACACACACACACACACACACACACGCACGCACTGTGAGAGCGCTGCCACTGTGCGGGGAGAGCCAGGAGAGATATTTATGTGCACACACGATGACTGTGTGCGTGTGTAACTGTGTGTGTGTGTGCGAGAGGCGCCTTGCGCTAGTGTTTGTGTTGCGGCGTTTAATACTATAATTCACAAATTTGTTCAGTTCAGTTCGCGCTGGAGAACGTTACGGAAAAGTCGTCTGTTGTTATTTTGTTTTGTTTTTTATTTTTATTTTACATATTGTACTACTTCCCGCCCGCGGACAACAAAAATAAAACGTATGCCGAAACAGTCTACATGTGTGTGTTGGTTCGTGTGTGTGTGTGTGTGTGCGAGCGTGTGCGTGTGTGTGTGTGCGGTGAAAAGTGTCGTATTTATTAAATAGTTTTGGCACTAATTAAGTTTGCTATGATCCCCACTCGAGATCCTGTCAAAGACAGGCCAAAAAAACGACATCCATCTCCCTCTCTCTCTCTGTCTCTGTCTCTCTCTTTGGCATGTGGTTACACTGCACGCCAATTACGTGTGCTATCTGCGCTGTCAGTGCAGACCTCAGGTGTTTCCCCCCCTCTTTGTCACCTTATTGGCGATCAATCAAAGTCATCATCAAATTAAACTTAACCCAAAAGCATCAGCGCACGCGCCTTAACACCTTGTTGCCCCTCTGCATCTTTAGCCTCAACTCTCTCTCTCTCTGTCTCTTTCCCTTGCTCTCTCCCTCTCAGGCTGGCCGCTTCTCTTGCGCCCGCCATTCGCTAATTAGCCCTGTTTGCTTTACAGTGGCTCGCATAAAGCAAGCACCGCCAGCCACGTGCTGTAAAACACTTTTATTAGCATATCATAATTTAACCGTGTCGTGCTTTTATTGTGCAAACACCCTGTACGCGTAAGTGCGAGGTGTGTGCAAGTGCAAGAGGGTATCATAAAGTTGTGTCGATATAATACACAATTTCCATAATACTACGCTTGAGATTTGACGGAAGTTTCTGTAGAGTTTGTGTTTTATCACGTATAAAATCTATAAAAGTGCTAGGGTCTTATCGACGATGAGATCTAAGTGAATTTCTTATAGAGGGGTAGGGCCTAGCCCAATATAATTCCCAACTATTTTCTGTTTAATATAGCTATTTTTATAATGAGATAATCGAAGAACATATAACTATATAACATATAATATAGTACATATAATATGATATAATATAATAATAAAATTGTTAAAGAAAGATCATTGAACACTTGCAAGTTGCAACTCCCCCTACCTACTGGGTATCTGCATGTCTTGCATAGCCAAGTTCTCTGCCTTTTTTGTGGAAGCTTAGCTAAGATCGTCAAATAAACTAGTTGTTTGCTCTTGGCTTTAGGTTTTATAGAGTTCAGCCAGTTTCTCAAGTTCATAAAAACTGAGTAAAATTTCTTTGTTTCGATTTACAATGCATCCTCTCTCTCTTCCTCTCGCTCTACCTCGCTCTTTCTCTATTTTCTTTCGTAATTTCACACTTTTTCCGCATTTATTCCACTGATAATAATAATGATTATGCATTGTAATCTATTTGTATACTATGGTATATATACATATATATATATGGCAGTAGCTTAGGCTCTTGTTGTTGCCGATCGACTGGTTACTCAATACTAGTTTTTGCTCTCCCAGCTGAACAATACGAAAGACTAACCAAGAAACCATAATCACAATATATGTGTATATATCCCTAAATATAAATTGAATATTATTTGTCTTTGTGCATATGAATGCGTATGTAATGAGTCAATATTGCCTTGAAATTATCGTGATGAGTTATGGGTGACACAATCGTGACTTCTTCTGGATATCTCCACGTGCTTCTTGATTGATTACTTTGACAAGGTTTCCTTTACCCTGACAGAGTTACCGCATCAAAGGCCCCTTATCGCATTGGCGTTGGTTGCGGCGTGCGTCCATTCCACCCAAGACCCGGACTGGACGCCCTAGTCCCGCATTACTTTTCGCAGTTTGCAATATTCTTGTGCGCATTTCATTGGGACAATCGTCCAAGACGCGTCACATCGTATGTACATACGTGAAGTGTAAACAGTTCCAGCGATACAATAGAATACTAGATGGTTTGTAGCTCTATACGCTGATGAGGCCCCAACAGAATTGGTATGTCGTACTAGCTGAAAGAAAGTGGTTTGTTTTACTCATAATTTCTGCAAAGCTGCATTGTTATTTCTCTGAAATTTCAACTTAGGAAAGTGTTTTTTAAGTTGAAAGAGTGTTCTGAAGTGTTAAAAAAAATGCAAACAAACCGAAGAAATTGTTCAACTGTTTTTTTTTTTTTTTTTTTTTTTTTTTTAAAGAAGTTCGACTTGTTTCGAGTATCGACAAATAATTTCAGTCTTTTATCTATATGAGGGTCTTTAGCATGTGTTACGGTTCATATCTAGCGACTTTTATGACCCACTGTTTGTGGGGCAATTAAAAGCTTGTTTAATTTCTTAATGTTATTTGAGAGGCAAAATAATAATTACAATTACAATCCAGAACAACAATTAGAACAGCAACATTAAAACAAAACTGTTAACGACCTTCGGTAGCAGATAATCCAACAAAACAAAGCGAGTGTTACACTTTCATAATATATGTGTGTATATAGGAAACGCAACTCTCTCTCTCTCTCTCTCTCTCTCTCTCTCTCTTTCTCTGTATCGCTCGCTCGCCAAGCCACGCTCTCGTGTGTGTATCCGATTTGTCAAGTCGGAACCGCTTGGGCTTATCAACGATCGAGAACAGCAGCAGCCTTTGACTTTCGGTTTGGATTGTTCAGTTCACACTCAGTTGTTGTTGGGCCTGCCCTCGCATAACAGTCGCTCGGAACGGGCCCCTTGGCGCCAGCTGATATATACCTCGCATAGACCTCGAACCTGTTCGGTGTTCGGTATAGTACGTCGATTGTCGATCATCGATCACTTTGTCTACCAGAGTTATCGACCGAGTTATACCGAGGAAGTAGACCGTTACGACGCTCTCTCTCTCTCTCTCTCTCGCTCTCTCTCTGTGCGGCTTATCTTGTACCGCGTGCCAATTTCGAGTTGGGCCTGTGCCTTGGCAGTGTTTTCTGTTTCCTCCTCCCCCCCTCTCCCTTCCGGGGTTTTTATTGCCATCGAGCGGCGATGATATCTTTGCCGGCGTGTTGGCATTTATAAGGCCCCCCTTCGATATACTATACAATACAATATAACGGGCATGCTATATAAAAAATAAAGGCATTGGGCGACCCTCGATCAGGGTCTAACAGCACATCAAACCGTTCAACGAAGCGTCCTCAAGTTCACTCACAAATACGATACAAATTCCAAAAAAAAAAAAAAAAAAAAAAAAAAGTCCAGACCCGATGTCCGGCAACAAAGCGATAACAACGAGAATAACACAGCCATCATTGACGTGTTTTTTTTTTTATCTCTCTCTCGTTTTTTTTTTATTTTTTTGGGTTATTTATATAATGGGTGTTACTTTTGCGGCCGTCACGTTTCCAGCAAAAAAAAAAAAAAAAAAAAAAACCAACAGCAACGACAAGTGAAATACACAAATTATGGGAATTCAATTAAGTCGAAAAGAGAGCAACCAAAATATCGTTTGTGGTCAGTACGATCGGTGGCTACGTTCAGTTCGGGACGTTTCTTACGGCATTTTTTTTTTTTTTTTGAAGTTCTACCAATATCAGTTTGGGTTACGGTACGCTATGATAAACTGTAATTGTGAAATCGCCCCAAGACAATTAATTAAAAAGTTTGTAGATCTACATAAGTTGGTTACGAATCGATCAGATAGTGCTGCGATCGATCGTGTTTATACAATAGTGCAGAATACAGACTTTAATAATAACATCCAATACCAATCTAGCATAGAGTGTGTTTGTTCGAATAATCTTATCGTTGGCCATTCGAGAAATCTACTAACTAAACAAGACGCTTTATTAACTTTGGTTAGATTTCGTCTGGACGCATATCGCAGTTTATTGTTTGGGGGAAATCCTTGTCCACAATCTGTAACTCTTCTGGCGATTTCATCATAAGTGGGAATGCAAATTTCGTTTATGCTGTTAACATTTCGTGAGATCTTTCACAAGCGAGAGATATCTTGACTCATCACATCACATCGCATAACAAGCGCCAGTTCTGCTCAGTTGGTTTAGTATATCAGTAGCCCCCATATGATGCAGTTCGGAAACGTGTAAATCGACTTGTAGTCCGGTCTGAAGTTTCTATAATATCTGAGAGAAGACTTCGTGTGTGTGTGTGTGTGTGTGCTGAAATACCTAATGAGTTTCTGTTTGTGCTATCAAATGCCGCATTCATAGAGACCACAAAATTCGATCGTAATCATTAAAAATCGCTAAATTTGGCTCTGTATTTATAAAGTGTCGCGCTGATAAGAGACCAAAATGTAAGATTAAATATTCGCCATGCAGACAGATCTGTCTGAAATTATGATAATTGAGTTTTCGTGTGGAGAAATCTTGTTTGTTTTGACAGACAAACGATAAGAGAATCTGCCCGACGCGTGTGCATATGTACTTTTGGTAGGCCTTCATCCATCCATCTATCTATCCCTCTGTCTATCTGTCTATCTGTCCGAGAACTAATAAGTATTCAGTGACAATCGCCGCAGTCAGAATGACAAGCGCAAATCGCCAATGACATTTCGGGTGTGTCGGCATCGAGCTCATCTATAGCGCTATAAATATTATATAGTAATCTATCAACTATTAACAATAGTATAGTATAGTATAGCCACATCTATGGGAGGCTTGTCAAGCAATAAATCCGAACCCCCGCTACAGACCATAAATCCAAAAACTGATCAAAAACTTCTCCTTCTGCCTCGCTTTTTGCAGACTCGACTCGACTTACATAGTGGACCACCCGGGGATGCAACAATAGGAACTTTTGGCCTTTGAAAGATGACGGATTACAGGAATGGCAGCAGCAGCCTGTCAGCCAATAACAGCAGCAGCAGCAACAACAACAACAACAGCGACAACAACAACAGCAACAGCAACAACAACAACAGCGGTACGATGCGTCTGCAACTGCCCAAGGAACAGGCCAGCAATCAGCAGCAGCAGCAGCAGCTGCCTCAGTCGCCGCCTCCAAAGTATGAAGACTTACCACCCAAGCAGTTAGTAACTAACACAACAACAACAGCAACAACAACAGCCCAGACGAAGAAGCATCCCACCAAGAAGCGAAGAGACAAAAGCGATCTCGGCGAAGACTTTGTGGCCCCCGACGGCGGT
This sequence comes from Zaprionus kolodkinae, assembly GCA_018901885.1. Classification (NCBI taxonomy): domain Eukaryota; kingdom Metazoa; phylum Arthropoda; class Insecta; order Diptera; family Drosophilidae; genus Zaprionus; species Zaprionus kolodkinae. The sequence continues at coordinate 676,715 of JAEIFM010000183.1, read as the reverse complement.
TGGGGTTGGGTTGTTGCCATAGCAAGTGGCGTCAATATCGTAAGTAGTGAACAATCGATCACATCGATCACATCATTAATGATCTTGAGGGCTGATCGCAATACATTTCTCATATCCAACGCAGCTGGTCACATTTGCCTTGGCTCAGCAGTTTGGCGTCATATTTAGGGATCACATGAAGCATCTGGAGATCAGCGACACCCAAGTGGCAACGATCATCAATACACAGATCGCCGTCTCTGCCTTTACAGGTGAGTTTTGTAGACTAACAGTTCGTATCAGTTGGTTAGCTCAATGGTTAGTGATTAGTTCAAGAAGTTAGGAAGAATTTCCGTTTAAGAGTATGGAATATGTTTGAACATGGGTTAATTTTGAAAGGGTTGAAACAGCTAGAATTAGTGCAGCTAGACCAGAGCAACCGCTACAAGGGATTGCTTATATATCCTAGTTTTCAAAATGATCTTGGTTGAGCAGTTGGTTAACTCAATGGTTAGTAATTTGTCCAAGAAGTTAGGAGGAATTTCCGTTTAAGAGTATGGAATATGTTATAACATGGGTTAACCTTGGAAGGGTTGAAACAGCTAGAGCTAAGCCAGCTAGAGCAGAGCAACCGCTACTAGGGATAGCTCAGTTGGTAAGCTCAATGGTTAGTAATGAGTTCAAGAAGTTAGGAAGAATTTCCTATTAAGAATATAACATATGCTAGAACATGGGTTTATTTTGAAAGGGTGGAAACAGCTAGAACTAGGGTAGCTAGAGCAGAACAACCTTAATCAGGGATAGCTTATATATCATAGTTTTCAAAATAATCTTCAAGTAGGATATCAAACAGGGACAACCTTGCGTATTCATTGAGGGTCTAACGACTTTCTAGGAAAACCCCTGATGGATCTTTGATTCAAAAACAGATTACTTTTGAATGGGTTAGAGACATGTTGAGTCGAACTGTAGTAAGAACTGAGTGAACTAAGCTAGTTTCAAGTGTCCTCTATATGACTAAATGGTTACCCTTTTCCCAGGTCTGTTAAACGGTCCATTATTCCGGCGCTACACTTACCGAGTCGTTGCCCTGGTCGGTTCGGTACTGACCTTTGTGGGTCTGGTGTGGATGATATACGCGAGTTCATTCATCATGTACATGCTCAGCTTCTCGATCACCTATGGCTTTGGACGTGGCCTCACAGTGTCCGCTTCCTCGCTGGCGGTGAACACGTACTTCAAGGTGAAGCGACGCACTGCGACCGCATATCAGTTCGGTGTCGCTGGCCTAGGACCCATCATCTGCCCTCTGTTTGCCACACATATGGTGAATGTGTTGGGTGTACAGCAGACGACATCGATCTTTGCTGCAGCCTCACTGCACACGATCGCCTGCTCGCTGGTCTATCAGCCGGTCAAGTGGCATGTGGTGAAGCGTAACAAGGATGCGGAGGCACAGCAGCCAGAAAAGACGCAGGCACATCTGGACGACGAGGATGAGGATATTATCAAGCATGTTGTGGAGCCTGAGACGCCTGTTCTGCCGCGTGCCAATGACGGTTGGTTCGGTTCACGTGCCTCGCTCAATAGCGCAGGCACCAGGAATCGCCTGAATAGTTGGGATAAGCAATCGGGAACGGGTCACTTCGAGCTGAAGCGTCTGAATAGTCGCGACTCGACCAGTGGTCGCCAGCAGCGTAGCATTTCGATAAGCCACAACATCAAGGAGGAACCGCACGATCATGACGATGATGACGTTGCGGAGTATACGTACGAGAAGGAGAAGGAGCTGGAGCAACCGCTGAACTCAACTGTCGCGCTGTCCGCCAAGGAGCAGCAGCAATTGGAGGATAAGGAGGAGCAGGAGCGACGCAAGAAGCTGCCATTCTACAAGAAAATCGTCATCTTCTTTGATCTGAATCTATTGACTGACATCACGTACGTCAACCTGGCCATGGGTATTACGCTAATCAATTTTGTGGAGATCAATTTTGCCATACTGACACCATATATCCTGCACGATCTGGGCTTCGATAGGGATCAGACAGCGTTTGCCATGTCCCTGCTGGGTCTCTTCGATCTGATTGTACGTTTCCTGATCCCACTGATCACGGGTTGCTTCAGTTGGAGCAATCGCACGTTCTTTGTCGTTGGCATTCTGGGCATGTGCTTCGGTCGCATCCTGCTGTCGATGACCAGCTCATTCTATGTCATGATTGCCATATTCTTATGGCTTGGCCTCAACAAGGCCTTCCGTACGGTATTCTGGTCCCTGATCATACCCAGCTATGTGCCGCTCAAGCGTTTGCCCGCCGCCGCTGGTCTTCAGCTGTTGATGTCGGGTACCTTCTCGATTGTGATTGGACCCCTGCTTGGTAAGTCTACCGGCTCCTCGGAGGACCCCGTTGTTGTCGTTACTAACCATAAGTCACTCCTCTAACCCCCCCGCCTCCCAACATCTAGGCGTGATCTCGGAACACACCAGCTATGCGTTCCTGCTCAACTGCCTCAATGCACTCTGCATCATTGCCATTGGCTGCTGGTATCTGGAGGACTTTATACGCTCCCGTGGTCGCAAATCTCCGCCAGTCACGGTGAACGACCTCAAGTGATCACCGGCTCTAGTCTAGCTCAACCACCATGTTCCACCCATGTCCATGCCCATGCCCCAAGCCCATGCCGGCAGCACTCCAACTCCAGTTCCATCCCATGTAATCTGTAGTTTAGTAAAGTTTTTTGTTCGTTGTTGTTGTTAACCATATATATTTTTTTTTTTTGATACTTTTAAAACAAATCTGTGTACATTTTGTATATACTTGAATGTAGCCTATAACGTGTATCGATTATAATATCTGTTAATAATACTACATATAATGCCTAGGCTGTACCACACACACTTGGAGATGATCGTCAAAGATCTTCGTTATTCAATGCATTCCTTAAGCCTTACAGGGTAGGGTCCTTTTATGGGGTAGCACAGCGGAACGGATCTGTAAGTCTCAACCCATAAATTTCAAATATTTCTGTATAGAAGTTTTCACTATCAACTTTAACTTTTATTCTCTTCTATCAGTTTAAGTATTTTTACCAGTAATATTCCACGCATTTTCAGAGTGAAATAGATCCGAGAAATATGTAAGGTTTAGTAATTAAATACCTCAGATAAAGCTTTGGACTTTTCCCAAGTTGACTACATTTTTTTTAAGAGACAAACTACAAGAAGATTGGTATAACCAATATATCATTAGTTAGTATTTACATAAGAATGTGAGAAATTCCAGTTAAAATCCAGTAAAGATTTATTTTTAAGTATCGTCTAGAAATGATAACACAAATAACAAATGAGTTAAAATAGATATAGACAGCCTAAGATAGACCAGACAAGGGGTAACTGTCCGAAACGGGAATAATGCTAAATAAGCTAAAAATGGATAACTAATTGAAATATTTTCACTTCGAAGTAGAAATATCAAGGCGAACAAATAGCTCAAATACCCATTAAATTGATAAGTTACACACACACAGAGAGAGAAAGAGAGTGAGACACACAGATACAAATGTGTCTTATCTGTTCTGCGACTTTGGGTTGCTTCCTCCATGCATGGAAGAGTCAAGTCATGCCGGCCGGCACGAACGGGTCTGGCTCATCATTGGGCGATGTGTCATGCAATTGCGGGTAATTGGATAGCAAGGCGGGCGCTGTGGCAAGTGATGGACAAAGTTGTGAAATACGTTTACTTTGACCAAGGTAGAGAAGGAAGAGCGAGAGAGAGAGAGAGAGAGAGGGGGGAAAAAAAAACGCAGAACCCTTCGCCTTGCTACGAATTTGACTGATTAATGAAGAGCTTTTTTTACTCTGCCCCAGCTGGGCAGGCGATCGCCAAACCGGTTCCACATACATATGTATATACATGCCTGATACCACATTCTACGCTCTCTCCACTCTTCCCCATCTCCAGTTCCCCCCGCTCGAACTCGGTCAATAAACTAACCGCAAAAATGCGCATCCCGAGACAAGTTGCAACGGTTGCGAGCTCCAAAGTGGCGGCAGTTAAATCGGGAATTTGCATAATGCATTAAGCCATATGTGAAGAATCAAGATATAGACGATACAATGAGTAGCTGGAGCGACACTGCGACACTGAAACCCAACAATTATCTTGGCATATATACTTATATATATACTATATAGGATATGGGCAACTGTTACTTTTATTCAAATTGTTTGTCATTCTGCAGTCGAAAACCACAAATTACCCCGCCATAAACGATGGTAAATATTTAAATATTTAGAGGGAGGTCTATGAGTCAAGATGGTGTGAAAAATAACCGTATAGATGGCGCCACAGGTTGACGCATTTGACTACGTAATTGCAGGCATATATACGAGTATATGTGTCAAATACCATATTGGAATAAGTTCCTTTTGCTAAGACCTCCAGTTCACTTGAGTTTCCAAAGATAGAAGTCATAGAAATTCCGTATTCCCAATTCCGAACTTCTCAATGTGGTACAATCTTTCGGGACTAGTTCTGATACTAGAACTACTTAGATTGATTTCGCTTATCAATGAAATTGCCAGCAAAAATAAAACCAAAACAATTAAGATCAAGTGGGAGAGCTTGTGCGACGCAGAGATACCGTGTAAACGCGAATCTAAATCGAATAGAAACTGATATTGAAGACTATTTATAGATAAAAGTAATAAGATTGTTCCATATGCGATCTAGCTTACGTAAAGTTCAAAGAACAGAACAACCGATTAAAATAGAATATTCTATATAAGTTTAATTATTATTTAATTGCAAACTTCTCGTTCTACAGTTTTTTTACATTTCTATAGAGATTTGTATGTTATAAGTATATTAAATACTTCGGGACAGTTGAAAACAAATAACAAACGACACGCACGGCGACTGATCTCTGAGAACTGCTCAAAATACCGAGAGTTGTTAGGTAACTTTCTAGAAAGTATTATACAATTCTTTAATAATAAATCAAATAAAATTAGAACAGTCTGAATAAAGAAATAAAAATATATAATACTTTATGCATATCATCAATGATTAATGCCGAAACTGTCGCTTTGATTAGTTTACTATATACCCTACGTAAGTGGTTGTAAATGATAACGTATATTGGCACAATTAGAAATACCCCATGACTGATCGATTGACAAGCAGTATTTCTCTGATTTGCAAAAGATAAGCCTGTATGCGAATAATATAGTATTATATAACATTTTTTATTGATATCTTAGTGTTCTTTCTAAGTATGATATCTGAGTTTTAAATACTTCAGGATCGACCCTCGATCAGAAAGCTGATGTGAGTGACACTCATTATTATCTAATATGAATTCTCATGGTGAATTATAATATGTGATTATTTTTTTCGTAGACAAGTGTACTCACACACACACACACTCACACACACTCACACACACCAAGACGTCGCTTTGAGCGATAATTTCATATGATTTCCGTATATAGACACAAACAAGCTAGAGAGATACAAACAAATATATTTAATATATAATTATCATCGTTTTTTTTTTATATTTGTTCTACAATTGCGTAGCGCACCACCTGTTGGCGAGAAAGAGAGGAGGCATAAGTGCATAGAGAGAGAGAGAGAGAGACTTAAGTCAAACAGATCATTCCCTATAAAAATGCCCCAAATAGAGAGCATTTGCTACAATTCGAGTTCGAATTCGAATTCGACTTTGAGTTCGTAACTATCGAGTGCGATTGTGAGATAAGTTCAATTCGCACAGGTTGCGTCAGGGCTAACATAAGGTACGATTAGAAGCGTAACTAATTGAGAGGGAGAGAGAGAGGGAGAGGGAGGAAGAGCAGTAAACCGATTTAGGGACTCGGTCAGGAACTGCTAATTAGAGGGCTGCGATTAAAGTTGATTATCCATCAATCTCTGTGCTATTTTAGCTATCTAACTATGCGTATCTACCTGATAATTTATCGCTTAAGTCTTTATCTCTTCAGCCATTTCAAGGAGATTCGTGTGTGGCCGCCAGTTGGTCGAAATTAGGGAGGTACATACATAGAAAAAAGGGAGGGATAGTATCTATCTGTAGGTAGTCGAGTAGTGAAATCAAAGTGCCGCTTCCGCTCCGATCGGCTTTAGCATTGATAATTTCGAAACGTCAGAATGATAATATTCTATGTAGTCGCTGTTGTTGTGGTTAGAGCAATGTGCAAATCATTGCAAATTCACTCGCTCCGAGAACGAGAATGAGAACAACAAGAGCAAAGCTGAGAGAGAAAGAGAGAGAGAGAGAGAGAGGGAGTGAGGCAGCGAATTGTGGTCAAGTGCAGCAGAGAGCTGCGACTCTAGCTGGCTGGCTCATGTCTCCGTTCTCCTGTCTAGTATCTCTCTCTACAAGCCCGGTTTGTCTACCGACTGGCGGCGGCCCACGCACTTGGTTAACAGTTAAGGTTCTGCCTCCGCGCTCCACTCGTTAGTTTCAGCCTCTACCTCTCTCTCTCTCTCCCTCTCTCTCTCTCTTACGCTCAGCGCTCTGCTCTGCATGTGCGTATGCCGCTGTGTCTGTGTATGTGTGTACGCGCGTGTGTGTGTGAGGAACTGCTTGTGCCTGCCTGCCTGCCTGCCTGCTTGCGAGAGTGCATGTGTGAGTAGGTTGGTGATAGCTCATCGACGCACACAATACTGACTAAGAAAATACCCTGTACGAAAAATTGAAAAAATGTATATTTTCAAAATCATTTTTATTTGCCTTCTATTTTTATTTTTAGTAGCTAATGTTAATCTTGTAAGTACAAATTAAATTTTAATATGTATTATTCAATACGAAAACATAAAGATAAGATTAAAACAAAATTGAACAAAAGACAAGGTATCAAGAAAACGAAATGAACAGTACAAATAAAATAGTAATAATAGAAAAAGTGGTAAAAATAATGTGTAATGCATACAAAACATAAATTTATTATCAAGACATCTAATCAGTTACAAGTCTCTTGATTATGATTACAATAGTCAGTAATTGTTAAATCTTAGAAATTGAATTAAAAGAATGAGTGTGCATTTTTTTTTTTGAGAAAGCCCTCTTTGAGTAGACTACCACATATGTACATACTTATGTGTGCTCTAGACAGTTGAATTTCATTGCAAGAGAAATATAGACAAAAGATGGAATTTGAAGATTAAGCTTAAAAAAAAAAACAATTAATAAACAATATGCATAATTTATAAAGAACAATCGTATATAGCTCTTGAGGTCAGAGAACAGATAACACAATAATTTCGCCAGAATGTTGACAATTTAATAAAAAACCTATGATAGTCATATTATATAAAAAAGTAATTATAAAAGAGGATACAATTATTCAAAATTATAAATATGAACCAAGAAATATCTGGATATAAATATGATATTCTTTGCTAATTTTTCACATTAAATTTTAAAATTTAAATTTAATTTTTGCAAATATGAATAAAAAAAAAAAAAACATTGATTAAGTATTTAATTGAAATTGAAATGTTATATTAATGTTTATTGCATAAAATAACTATTAATTAATAAACATGAAACTGACAGCCAATATACCCGCCAAACAGTCGCTGGCGCTCGTACAGGGTATTCAGCTATAAAGCAGACAGCAGCGACTGCTGACAAGCAAGTCGAGAGCTGGGCGCGTAGCTGTTAACAACGAAACGGCCAGCCGGGAAACGAATTCAAGCGGAGACAACAACAGCAGCAGCAGCAGCAACAGCAGCAACAGCAGCAACAGCAACATCAGCAACATCTCAGTTGCATCGGCTCAATATCAGCAACAGATTGGCTTTGGCATCGAGCAACAGTCAACAAGCAGCAGCGGGCCACGGCGGCAACATTGTTAACAAGATTTGCTAACAATATTTGTGGCATCGCATCGAATCGTCGCGTTTTGTTAAATTTCGGTGTCGCGTTAAAAGTTCTGAAAAAAAAAAACAAAAACCAAAAATTCTTTTTTACCTTTATTTTTTGTGACTGTGTGTGTGTGTGTGTGTCTGCGCGCGTGCGGTTGTGCATATGAGTTGGTAAATCCAATAAAAAACTTCAACAAAATCCCCCGCAAATTAGCACGAGGAGCTGCTCACGTTAACAACAGCTACGGCACAACACGTAAGTTAAGAAAACAACAACAAAAAACATAGAGACAGTGTAAGAACAAGAACAAGATGAAAGAAGAAAAGCAACAAGTGTTTGGCAAAGAAACAACAGAAACAAAAACAAAACTCAAAGTCAAATGGCAACGGAAAAAGGCAACGGGCAACAGGCAACAGGCAGCGGTTAAATGGCAAAAGGCAAACGGAAAAAAAGTGGGAAAAAAAAAACCGGGCAAAAGCGCCTTTTGGCCAGGGCATGCGCCATGGGCGACGGCCTCGTCGGGGGTTCCCGCTGGCCCTGCATAAATTGAGTTTGGCTTGGGATATGCCCGGCAGGCAGGCAGGCCAGCAGGCAGGCGCAGCGCAGGGCGTCAAATATGAAAATAAAAAAATAAATAAAAAAAGGAAAACCGTTTTCCAAATTCAATTACGAATACTTTTCCGCAATGCTTTTTGTGCCAATGTGGGTGTTCTTTTTTTTGTTGCTCTCTTTTTTCCCTCGCTTTGTTTTAACATGTGTTTTTTCCGAAATACTTCCACTTCAATCAATGTGAAATCTCTTAGTCGCGTTGCCCTTCCATCGATATCTATGGCGTCTACGTAACGTCGCTATGTGCAAATTTTCGAAATTAATTATTCCATTTTCGGGGGAGGCTAATTTGGACGCTTTCATCAACCTTTACCTTCTCGCAAAACCTGTACAACTGGACAGCCTAAGGCCCTAAGCTGCGCATTGTTCCCCCGATTGATTTGAATAGGGCCCCTCAATCTGTTTGAAAGTCAAATTTTGGCATGGTATCCGTCGTATCCGATTGATATGTATTACGTATTACGTATGCAATGTGTGTGTATGTGTGTATTTGTGGTGGTATGTGGTGCAGGTGCAGCTCCTTTGGTTAGCCTCATAGATGATTAGCAACATGCAAGTCGAATTATTGGCACGCACTTGGCTCACACACACACACACACACACGGCCCGCCCGCATAAGCAGGGGCAGAGGCTTAGCAAAGGGGGGTTCTTTTAATTAAATCAACTTGAAAATAAATTCAAAGTTGAGTGCAGACAGTCTACAGGGTATCTGCTGATCGAGCATGATTTACAAATGATTTTCAAAATCCCCCAAAATCTCTAGAATTTTATAAAAATTTCAATTTACCTGCGCAGTCCAGCGTGAATTTGCAATTTCTCTCTCTTTATCTCTCTCTACCATCTCTAAAACTTATCGAAACTACTGGCACACAAGTTTTTCGCACAGTGCAGATAATCGTTAGAAAGCAAATGCAAATTATCAGCGATTTTGTGATACACAAACTATATATAGTGTATATAGTATAGGTTTGTACGATATGTGTAGACTAGTGTATTGCGTATGCATTGAAATCGATTCGCTAGTTAGTTATCGCTTCATGGTTATCGCATAGATTGGACTATGCTACGGACATTCCACTCGATAAGTGTGCGAGCGTACTATATTTGTACTATATCATTTATACTATATATATGGGTACTGCGATTCTTTTATAATATATATATATGTATATATAGTAGGCATCATCTGTCTATCACAGCACACTCATCAAATTTGACAACTGTCTAATGGGAGGTCGCGGGGGTGGACGGGGGGTACGTGTAGAGTACTCGTTCAAGTCCCTTGTTTTGGGCTGCAATTCGGCTCGAATTACAGAGTCGCCTTTTTTCATTATTGGCCTTCAAGGGAAAGAAACACTTAGGGCGCACACTTTACTGGAGTCGAATTGAAGTACGTGAGTTTATTTGACTTGAAATGCGCATTAGATGCATAAATAAGCAGGCGAGGACTGAGATACAGCCCAGTCGCAGAGTCACAACTCAAAAAACCAAAAACCAAGAACAAAAAAAAAAAACCCAAAACCGAAACGAAATACCAAAAACCCAAGTAGTTCTACGTATGTACACTATGTAGAATGGGACGGACACTTGTGAGAATGTGTCGGGCGTTGGGATTATTTTGCGGCGCAACCTTTATGCACAGCTGTACTGCGAGACCCACTGGCAGTACCCGACTGCACAATCTGAACACGCAGGGCAATAACAATAATCGAAATGCAGCTAAATATAGCAGCAACTGCAGGCAGAGGCAGCGGCAGAGGAGGTGGCAGAGGCAGAGACAGCGGCAGGGGCAGAGGTAGCGGCAACACGGGGCAGACAACACGTCTGCCATAATCAATGGCACGAAATGTCACTGCCAAAGCCAATGGAATAGTTAATCCGTAATCCAGAACACTGCACTCCACTGTCAGTCGAGGGAAGAGAGAGAGACAGCGAGAGAGAGAGAGAGAAAGAGAGTGAGAGAGAAAGAGAGGTTGTGCATCCAATTCAGTTACGCATTCATCGCATTTGAATCGCATTCAATCATTGCGTAATCGTTGATCACTGCAGACCAGCACGGACTATAGTGAACACTCGCTAGTGCAAACTTTGTGCAGTAACCTAACCTCAATTCAATCCTAAGTGTCTCAACTATTTTCGCATAATTTTTCAAAACAAAATTTAACTTAACTATATAAAGAAAAGGCTGTGATTCAATAGAAACTAAAAGAGAAGATATTAGAGTGATACCTAACAATTAAAGCATTACGTGTTTGATTTAAACCTGATCAAGTTTTAAGATTATAAGCAAAAAAAAAAAAAAAAACAAAGTGAATTAAGACAATTTCGTTGAGAACTAATGATATAATATGCCAATTTCAATTAAATTTTGACTGTAAATCGAAATAATCTAATGATTCCGACAGCATTTATATAATATGCCAATTTCAATCAACTTTTGATTGATTACACAAGTTATCTTAGGATTTTCATGATGATAAATGCAATAAACCAATGAAATTTTGACAACATATAGAATTCAGCTAAAAGTTTTTGTGTTATATGCCAATTTCAAATAAATTAAGACAGAATATGGAAATAAGCTAAAGGTTCTCAAATGATATATGGAAAATACCAATCAAATGTCGATTGAAATTTAAAAATAAAAAGTTTGCTAAAAAGCAATGTCTAAAGAGATAATAGAGACTGAACTGACTAAAAATGCTATTTCTACATAGTATGATATACTACACTATAGGGTATAAAATAGTAGGGTATAGTAGGGTATATATGCTCAAAAATTCAAAACATAATAGATATATAAACTGAAATTATGTGAGTCCCGCTGCGTTGATCTCTCCCTCTCTCTCTCCCTCATTGCCTACGCTCTCAAATGTGCCACGCCTCTACGCCTCTCAGTTTCTGCTACCCCAGTTTTGCATTTCATTGTCAGATCACGCTAATAGGTTGATTTGTAGATCTATTTCAATTGATTTGCCGAACAACATGACAATTTGCTTGCCACCTCGCGGCAACAATGAAATCTGTTTCGTGCACACAGTGTGCTCCAGCTCCCCCCACTCTCTCCCCCTCTCTCCCTCCCTCCGATAACTCCCATTTGCCATTAGGGCGCAATCAATAACCGATGTCTAACCCGATGCAAGTCGCCTGCGAGCCCATATCGATGGTCTTTATTAATCAACACTCATTGACACAATTTAATTGTGCGGCGGAGCGAACGAAATTAAACGATGAGAGAGAGCATCGGAGCCAGGGCTAGCAGGGTACACTGTGCGAAAAAAAACGGTTGCAAATTAAATAAATAAAAAAAAAAAACAAATGCATATGCACTTAAGCCTGTAAAATCAAATTGAAGTTGAGTTGGATTGCATTAAAAGAAACGAAAAGGTTTTAACTCACAGTGCACCCATTTTTTCTGCCAGTGCATGCGCTCATCTACAGCAAGAGAATAATTGAAAAATTGCGCCGTTCGATTAATCTCAATTAAATGGCGAACAAGCTGCCAATTGGCGTGGCGATGCGATGCCAAGCTTGAACTTCCGACACATTGACATTCAGAGAGAGAGAGAGAGAGAGAGAGAGAAACCGAACGAGCTGAAGTCTCTCAGAGCATCGATTTCTCTCCAGTCGAAACTCAAAACTATTAATTAATCGCTAAATTTGGTTTTCCCTTTTTTTGGTTTTTATTAATTGAGCAGCTGATTCCAACTAACTTTTTGAACCAATGTGAACTAGATCATAACGATATATCAATTCTTTACTTTAGCTTGATCGATTAAAAAAAAAAAAACAATCATTATAGAGCTCAAAACAAGGAAAATGAAATCTCTCGTAACAAACTGAGGTTTTTTTTAACGAAGTTATGGGGTTTGAAAGATCCCATAGGGTTCTTTAGGGATCTAAAACTCGGTAAAGAGGGAAACAGATGGTTCAATTTTTTTTTAAATTTTGTATTCATAGTATGTGAATGCAAAATCAATCTAGAGCACAAAGCTTGAAGTAACTGCCAGCTCCCTGAGAATCTGAGAATTCTACAAGAAAGTTATGAGTTTTTGCAGATCCTATAGGATTTTTTTAGGGATCTAAAAGTCTGCCAAGAGGGTAGCATAGATGGTTTGAATTTTTTAAAATTTTATATTCAAAAAATTTAAATGCAGAATCAGTCCAGAGCTCAAAACCTGAAGAAAATGCCAGCTGCCGGAGAATCTGAGAATCCTACAACGAAGGTCTGAGTTTTTGAAGATCCTATTGGGTTTTTTAGGCATCTTATAGTCTACCAAGGAATTAATTTAAAATATCTTGATGCAGAATCAGTCTAGAGTTGAAAACCTGAAGAAAATAACATTTCCCACAACAGTCTGATGATTTAAACGATTTGGAGATACACTTGAATGTAGTATCTTCCGACTCTCTATCTCTCTCTCTCTCTTGCTCTTTCTTCGCTTCACTCTCTACAGCGCCCTTTCACATCATTAGCTACACCTGTGCTACACCTTGTCGCGTCTTCGTGTTCGGCTAAGTGTACAAATATGTGAACTTGGGAGACAAGTGTTTTATTGTTTGTCTTCTGGCTCCGCGTTTGTTGCCGATAACAGTTCAACAAGAGAGAGAGAGAGAGAAGGAAAGAGAGAGAGAGCGATACCTCTCGCTTTGTATGTGTCCGTCATTGTCTCCGTCTTCGTCTCCGCTTTATCTACAAATGAGTCAACAGCTCTGCCTAATTACCCGCTGGACAGGGGAGCTTGATAAGCTTCTGTTTTGAGACGCAGGGGGTCTGGCTACCTGGCCCTTTCTTCCTACCTCCCTCTCCCTCTCTCTCTCTCTCTCTCTCTCTTTCCGTCTTGTTACTGCGACCGTGATTTAACTGTGCTTTGTTACCGTTACTCACAATGAGAACCTGCTCTCAAGCCATACTTCACACTTTTACCCTATAGACAACTAGGGAGGAAGTATTACGTTAGTTCTCTTAAGACATCTCTGCAGGGTATTAGCTAGTCAACCCCACGATAACTAACACTTGGCGCCTGCTTTTTTTTCATTATTGTATGTATAATCAATTAGAAGCACCAATCAAGCACATATCTGCCATCGAAACTGCAAATAACTCTGCTATTATATGATATTTTTTTTTTTGTTTGTCATAATCAATATGACTTGAGGAAATTGAAAATATTTCGAGAATTCGAGTGTATGCGATCATCATAATCATCAGCATGTTGATGATGATAATCATAATCGTATTCGAGGTTTACATTCGCTTGTGAAATTCATGAATGAAATCGTTCTCTTCTTCTTACCTGCCTCTCGCTCTCCCTCTCTTTATCACTCTCTCTCTCTCTCTCTCTGATTCTGTCAATCGCTCTCTCTCTCTCCCACTTTATTCTAATCACCAACCATTTAGTTAGCTGACCAGCTGCGTGTGCCTGCTCCGCCTGCTTTTATTACAGCCCACTCGGCATGAGTTGCAGAAAAAGCTTCACGATCGCAGATCGACGACAAATCACGGCAATTTGCAAACCGGTCACAATGATGACGATGACGATGACGATGACGATCACAATGATGATGACGTTGCTAATGTGATCGCGTCTCTGTCTGTGTTGCCTCTTGTTGTGTCCACAGCGAAAGTGAATGATCGATGGGTGAGCGTGAGATGCTTAAGTGCTGCTGCTGCTGTTGCACAGGTTCTCCGTCCTGGTCCTGGTCATGCTCTGTAACTCTGTCTGCCAGACTCCCCCCCTTCCCTCTGTCACTCCCCCTGAAAGATCTCTGTCTCTCGTTGTGTGTGACAGCGGGCGTCAATTTATGGCACGCTTCGATGGAGTTCAATGGCAAAACAAGACGACAACGCAGCAGACAATCTCAATCTGAATGAAGACATCCAAGTGCCCCATGACGTTGGCAACGATGGCACCAACTGGGGTGCTGTGGCTGCAATTTCTCCCCCTCCTCCACTTTTTGTATCCCGAATTATCGCTGCATATCGTAAATAGAAGGCGGGCCACGAGGGCGACTGTATCTGCCCATTAATATCGCAGAGTCTCTTCATTATTTTTACAACTCCAGCGGACCGGCTTGGCGGCGACTTCTCCTCCTTTACCCCTCCCTCTGCCCCTCTTCTTCTACTATTTCCCCCCTTTACCAAGACTGTACTGCGACTTTGCCTTTACGACATGGCAATGTCGTTGCCTCCACGATCCCAGCGTCGGCCATTAAGCCTGTTGTCTCTGTTCCCAGTTGCCTGGAATCCATTGATCCCGCTGCATCGGGCGCACCCGCTAAGTGATTTCCTTTACTCACACAATCGCACTTCTGGGCAGGGTATCCCCCGGCACGCTACCCTCCCTCTCTCTCTCTCTCTCTCTCTCTCTCTCTCTCTCTCTCTCTCTCTCTCTCTCTCTCTCTCTCTCTCTCTGTCGATCGACATGTGCCGCAGCACGTTGCATGCTTTGCATACAAAATCGCTAGAAAGATCGCCGCATCGCGACGCACCCATATTCTCTTCGGAACACACAAAATATGTAGAATATATAGAGAAAATGTGCAGGTACCTTAGTCGATATCTATTCTAGGAGAGAGACCCCCTCTCTCTCTCTCACACTCTCTCCTCCCTCAAGTGTGACTCCCCGCTGCCGTTTGGCTTCGTCATGCCGGCAATGGCAATTAGCAATTAGAGCATTATCTGACATTAGGCAATAAAATCGAGGTGTGCCCAGATATGATAACCCTAGACGAGTTTTAATAGCCCAATTATTCGAGCGAATATCGATGAAAAGTGTCGATGTAATTGTAATCGATTTGTCATCGAGAATGCAAGAGGATGCGAGCTGCGATCACTCTCTCTCTCTCTCTCTCTCTCTCTCTCTCTCATCTCTAGTTCTTTCTGTCAACTTTCCAACCTATCTTCTATCTTCCATTTCCATTCGTTCATCACTTTTCTTTCTCTGCTCACGATCAACTTACTTTCTCTAACATCCTCCTAGTATAATCACTCTACGATCAGCACTTATACTCTTCTCTCTCTCTCTCTCTCTCTTTGTATAAGTCTCCTGCTCGTTTGTAATTGAAACACGCATATCTTATCCAAGAAGAGAGTCATAATACTCATAAGTACTTCAGTGCCCCCACTTAGCCGGGAGCCACAATATTTTATTATGCATTAATGCATTATAATTGCAGCTTGATATGGCGTCGCATCCGAATGCGAGGGGTCTCAGAGTTTCGCCGAAATCCCCAACTCATTGAGAACTACACATAAGGCACGTTCTCGAAACGAAAAGCAGGCCGAAAATTAAAAATCCTTTGTCTCCAATGAGAGAGAGAGAAAGAGAGGGAAAAAAATAAAATAAATTCATATATATATTTTATAACGAAAAAAAGGTAGAATCAGCACTCTCTGCTTGCCCTGCATTTTCCAGAAAGAAGTCTGAAAGTAAAGTCTATACTATATATACATATATATTGAATCATTCAGTATGTACATCCAATTAATCAATTAAAGTAATCTTTCTCTCTATCTCTATCTCTCTTCCAGTCTAATCTGTCTGTTAGCTCACTGAAGAAAGAATGGAGAAATCAACACTGACACAGAAGAATTACGCTGCCGTCTACAATGAGACAACGAAGCCAAAGAAGCCGAAACGACGCGACAAAAGCGATTTGGGACCCGATTTTGTGGCGCCCGATGGCGGTTGGGGTTGGGTCATTTGCGTGGCGGCGGGTCTGAATAATGTAAGTGCCGGACTAATCGATCATATAGGGGTTGCACTCACCTCTGACTCTCTTCTCCTTCTCCCTCTCTCTCTCTCTCGATTTGCGCTCTTGCAGTTCTTCATGTTTCCGCCATTGCAACAATTCGGTCTTATCTATAAGGAACGCATGATCTCGCTGGGCTTCGATAAGAAGGATACTACGATCATTGTCAATGTGGTGATGACACTGTCCTCCCTAGTCGGTAAGTCTATGGGTTTACTATAACTATATTTATAAAGAATTCTATATTCTATTTTATAAATGTATCTAGAATTTTTGTATAATTTATTTATTTCATATTAAAAAACAAAGAAAATTACAAATATAAATTACATTAAAAGTATAAGTATAATTTAAGTTAAAAGTAAAAATATTTAAATTATTTTTTTTTAAATGTATAACTATATAAGTTATTAGATTTTATATTTTGAAAGTTTTTAAAATTATTTTATTTTTATTTTATTTATTTTTTTATTTTTTTTTAATTTGTAATCCTATTAGATAAAGTCCTTCAGACTGACGATATTCCCTTGAATTTCCTTAATCTCTACCTTTATAACTCTTTCTATTTATGCAAATATTTATATCGATCATTGACTACGTTTATATCTTTATTTCCATATTGATAACTAAAGATATTTTATGAATTAAATTTATGACAGTATGGAAACTTTATCTATATCTATATAGTATATATATATAATTTCATATTGATAACTTAAGATCTTTTATGAATTAAATTTATGATAGTATGCGCTATGCATATAAGGAAACTTTATCTATCTATATCTATATATATTCTCCTTCGCTTCGCTCAGGCATCGTGAATGGCGCCATGTTTCGTCGCTTCACATTCCGCCAGGTGGCGATAACGGGCACCTCGCTCGCCTTCTTGGGCATCCTTGGCTCTGCATTCTGTACCACAGTGTGGCAATACATCATCTGCCTCTCGTTGACCTATGGCGTCGGTCTGGGTCTGGCCATGGCGGCTGTCTCGTTGGCCGTCAACACGTACTTCAAGCAGAATCGCAGACGTGCCACGGGTTTCACTTGGACCATCACCGGCTTTGGACCCATCATCTTTCCACATGTGACCATTTTCCTGCTGGACTTTTACGGCGCACAAGGCACCATTATGATCTTCGCGGGAATTGCACTGAATGCGGTCCTATGCGCCCTCACACTGCAACCGGTGCTGCGGCATGTACGTAAGCCGGCCAAGCCAGAGATCGATGATGGTGGCGAGACCAAGGAGCAACCCGAACTGTTGGAGGCCAATGGGAATCTCCTTGTGCCCGCCAATGATCCGTGGTCCGATTACGAGTGCAAGTACTGTCAGTACCAGCGACGCAGCAAGCGTGGCATCTTCTCATCGCAGTATATCTTCAATGACGATGATCCCGAGCATCCTGGCTATGAGATCACCGAGCCGGGCACCCCGATGCTGGCCCGCGCCAACGATGGTTGGTTCGGCTCACGACTCTCGCTGGCCTCGGAACGGCGTCAGGTGCTGCTGCGTCAGGCGTCGGTTACGGTGGCCCGAGGTAGCCGGGATAATCTGAACAAACTGGAGGAGTGCAACGAGTCGCCGCTGTGTCGTCCCGATGTGCCGCTCAACAAGCCCAACTACTTTAATCGCGAACGCGACGATCTGGGCAGATATGCCAGCAAGTCGAGCATCTATTCCAAGCCCGGTACCGGTGGCGCTGGCGGTGCTGGCGAAGAGATGCTGCGCTGCACCTGCGCCGAGGACAAGGCACTGCTGCAGAAATCCGCCGAGGCACTGCGCCTGGAGCAGCTGGCGCTGCAGACAGCCCAGGAGGCCGAGGAGGAGGCCAAGCGTAAGATGACCTTTGGCCAGAAGGTCAACAAGTTCTTCGATCTGGATCTGTTGCGTAATCTGACGTTCGTCAATCTGGCCATCGGCATGAGCGTCATGATGTTCGGAGAGATGAACTTCTCGGTGCTGACGCCGCTGATACTCACGGACTTTGGGTACACCGATCGTCAGTCCTCGATGGCCATGTCCCTGCTGGCCAGCATGGATATCTGTGTGCGTTTCCTGGCACCGTTGTGCCTGGAGAAGGTGAAGCTGGATAATCGTGTGCTCTTTGCCTTTGGCATCGTTTGCATTGCCATTGGTCGCATCATTGTCACCATGACCTCATCGTATAATGTTGTCTTGGTTACCTTTTTGCTCATTGGTTTCGGCAAGGGATTCCGCACCATCTTCTCACCCCTCATCATACCATCGTATGTTCCATTGCGACGTCTGCCCGCCGCCTCCGGATTGCAGTTGATCTTCAACACGTTCTTCTCGCTGCTGATGGGACCCCTGCTGGGTAAGTCACGCAGGGCACACACGCTCACACACTGGCTAACCTGTTCCCCTTCCATCTCTCTCTCCCTCCCTCGCAGGCGTCGTCACCGATCTGTACACCTACACGGCCACCATACACCTGATCAACGCCCTCACTGGCGTCGCGCTGCTCATGTGGCTGCTGGAGTCATTCGCACGCCGTGCCCTGGGCAAGCCATATAATCCGCCCGAGGAATAGTTAATACCCAAGCCGGATCGAGTCCTGAAAATTGCCTAGGCCGGCCTGGACCAGCAGCATCCCGTGACAAACTACTTTGTGTAAAGCTTTAGTTCAAGCCACTCTACTCGTTATATCCTAAGATTCTAGTTTAGAGACCCGAGTCGGAACTGTCCACGGGTCTAGCCTGAGTTCCCAGTAAGTGATCACCATATATAAGTCTAGGCTAGCAGTATTTTTTCATACATTTTTTTTTTATTATATATAAATATATCTTAACAAAGCAATGTCGCGTCTATTCGTATTTAACTGTCTATATATAAGTTATATCCTAAAAACTGTAGAGAGCTGAAATCGATTATTTTTTTGCGAAATAAATCGATTTGTTTCCTGTACATAATCTAGAAATCAAGCTGGGCGATAAACAATATACAATATAATAATGTTCTAGGTGTCTAAATATGTGTCTAATATACATATTCACAGATATCAAAGCACTTACTATATATTAAATATTAAATATGTATGTATGTGTTTATGTGTGTATGTTTGTGTGTATGTTATGTATGTCTATTTATGTGTATTTATCGCAGTTCGATTGTCGATTCCAAAAAAAAAGGAGAATAAACGAATTATTCACAAAAATGCTGCCTACTTTTAGGGCTGCCTGGGAAATTGGGAATTTTATTTTTGCGCTGCAAAGTATGCTGCATAATTGTAGCGTATTGTGTTACACAATCGATAACCACACAATAATTGGTTATCAATTTAAATTAATTTAAATATTTATTAAGGCATACTGGGGGTAAAAAAAAAACAATTATCGATTGGCTTTTTTTTTATTTCATTTTTTTTTAGGTTTTCAGTTATAGGATGACATAATTTGCCAGCTTAAATTCAAGCTGATTTTCACCTTTTTTTTCATTTTCATTTATATACAAACAGACCGCAATGCTGGGCCACGCCCACACGCGCGCGCGCTTTCCATTCACGCCCATGCAACATTTTCAAGGTCAGCTCGCTGCAGTCGGCTTTGACGTCAGCCAGATTGATTTGGGGCTGCCACAGCGTCTATGTGTGTGTGTGTTTTTTATTTTCCAGGAACATGCTGCAGGGTAGTCAACAGTCGAGTGCGTTAGGCTGTAGACTGTTTTCATTTATTAAGCATACGCCATGTGGTACTTGGCATGCAAAGTGTCTATCTATGCGCATTATATAAGCAGTCTGAGCAGATCAGATCCGATCAGATCCGATCCGATCAGATCTGTCACTTATCCCTATTGATTTGCAGGCGTAACTAGTGAGCTGCACCGGAGTGTGGCATCACTCTCACTTAGATCGAACCCTGATGTCTGCGCTGCTCTGCTCTGCTCTCTCTCTTTCTCGCTCTCGCCTATTGCTGGCAGCGACGTCAGCAGCAGCCGCAGCGCAGAGACTCGACCGGCAGCGGCTATCGACCATCGGTTTTCAGTTGATTGAAGCAGCTAAAAGTGTCGAGACTCGCCCCGTGTCGACTAATCGCAGCTGGCATCGCGGATTGCAATCGCGCAACGCATCGCGACGTCTTCATCTTCTGCCTTCATTGCACCCCTCCAATCCCCCACCCCCTCGCGCTGTGCGTGTGCACACGACCTTGAACTTGATTAGATGCCGCCAAAAGTGCAAGATGTAATTGCCCAAACGTTGTGTGCGTGTGTGTGCGAGCGAGAGCGCAAGTGCAGTGTGTGCAAAAAATAAAAATAAATTCTCTCAAAAAAAGCGAGGGCGCAAGAAAAGCAGGAAGAGCAGGAAGAGGAGGCAGAAGAGCAGCAGCAGCAGCAGCAGCCAAAGGCGACAACTTTTTTTTACTGTGTGTGTTTTTTTTCGGTTTCTATCTAAATTGGCCCAAAGAGAGATCAGTTTGCAGGTGCCAAGTTTCGCACTTGCCAATCGAAGAGTCACATATTATCATCAAACTAGTATCATATAGGTATGTACACACACACACACGAACACACAAAGACCCGCTGGCGATTACATGATGACAGGCGATAGGGTGTTATAGGGTACCGCATAGGCTTATCACAACCCGCATCGTACCGGGCAGGGCGTGCAATCTCTGTGAAATCAGCAAGGTATTATCGTACCGGGTATTATCGTAGCATTATTGGCGCCACATACACCAGCAGGTACCCTAATTGCTTGACCATACCGCAGGGTTACATCGAAAACTGGCGAAATTATGTTTTAAATAGATATATGCTATATTAGACATTATCGTAGCATTAATGTGAAAATTTCCGGGTATTATTTAGAGATTACCTAGTAAAGGTCTTTCAAGAAGGTACCCGCATTGGTTTTAAGCGGTATGGTCACGCAGCGAACTCACGAAATTGTGTTTAAAACAGATTTAAGATATATTAGGCAATATCGTAGCATTATCTTAGCATAATTCGGGTATTATTAAGATATAATGCAGTAAAGGTCTTTGAAAAAAGTTCCCCCATTGGTGCCAAGCGGTATGGTCACGTAGAGTGCGTGCAATATCATTTTCAAAACAGATTAGCATATATCTGTCAAGTAAAATCGTATTTATAGTTTATCGTTATTAAGAAATTAATCAAAAAAAGATCTTACTAACAGGTTTCCTTATTGATCCTAATGAAACAGCAGGAATACATATATAATTAATATAGCGAAACCTTGCCAAGCTTCATGCCAAAAAGCAAATCTTAAATCAGATCAACCGAAGTTCTAGCTAATTCCCACTCGATTCAATTGGAATCCAACCAGAGGCGACACAATCTAATCTAAGCGTCCATATGGCCAGGCAAACCCCCTACCTCTGAAATGTTACCATGGGCGATCTCTTATCAAAGGGTCTATCTGTTATGTCAAGTGGTTATGGTTGATTGCTTTTGTTTTATGGAGTCTAGCAGCTACATAAGCAATAGATAAAGATATGATCCATATAGCGAATCGAGTATTGATTTACCTATATATAGTTGCTATATAGGTAGATCAATGGAATGCTCTCTCAACTGACACAGATGTTGATCGCATTAGATCTGTGTTCTAAACTACTTCAGCGACTTAACTGAAAGTGAACTATATATATTATATATATTACTGATTGTTGGCGTTATATAGATTATATATACATATATACATATATATGTGTGTGTGTGCGCTATAAATCAGCTGCTCGAGGGGTGAATCACGCATGCTACACAGGCGGCACGTGCTCGAGCAGCGAGATGTAGGGTATGTTATCTCCATCCAACAATTGAGACAAGTGATCGTTAAAAAAAAAAACGATCACGCTGCCCAGACTAATTGGCCAACGAGCTGTAAATCATGTAGCGCCATAACATACGCTCGATCTGAGAGACAACTACCAGATAGAGCTGGTAAATTTGATGGCAATATTTCTAGATTATTATCCAATCAGGCCATGCTTCCTTGGGCTCCTCTAGTTCTTTATAAGCGATTTCTAAGCTCTATGTTCCAGCTAGATCCTTTGTACAGAATGATTAGCGTGGGAATGATCGCTGCAAATTTGCTTAGGATATATATATATATATCTAAGAGTCTTAATATTATTATTCAACTAAGCCATGCTCCTTGACGCATCTCTAGTTCTTTGGAAACGATTATCTAGATCTATACTCCAGCTAGAGCCTTCGCTTTTGGTGTGTATAAGCATGATCAGCAGGGGAATGATCTCTGAAAATTTGCTTAGGATCGCATGGATAGGATCAAAGTTATTTAGGAAATACTTGGGTTCTCATCTATATGCTTCTTAATTTTCTAGCTCCTTATTCCAGCTAGACCTTTCGCTTTTGCAAGCAAATGATTTCTGCAAATTTGCTTAGGATCGCATGGATAGGATCAAAGTTATTTAGGAAATACTTGGGTTCTCATCTATATGCTCATCTTAATCCCTTTGCAGCCCTGGACAATGGAGAAGAAGGTGTATGCCGCCACCACGCAACCGCTGGACAAGCGCAGGCGAGGCTACTATAATCGACAGGATAAAAGCGATCTGGGCGTTGATTTTGTTGCACCGGATGCAGGCTGGGCGTGGCTGGTGTGCGTCGCCGCCGGCCTGTCCAATGTAGGTGTGCATGAGCAGTAGTAGCCTGCCCAGTTCTTTACGAGACTCCTTCATCTCCCTCATCTTCCACATCTCTTGCAGCTCTCGCTGTATCCTTGCCTGCAGCAATTTGGCTTCATGTTCCGCCAGCGTCTCATCACGCTGGGCCTGTCCAGCAGCCATGTCACCACTATAATCAATACCAATCCGGCTGTATCCGCCTGCACGGGCTTACTCAATGGACCCATGTTCCGACGCTTCACCTTTCGCCAGGTGGCCATGGTGGGCGCCCTGCTCTGCTTCAGTGGAATCCTGCTGACCGCCTTCTGCGAGACCTTTGCCGGCTACATGTTCGCCTATGCGCTGCTCTATGGTGAGTAGCTGCCTGTGCCTGTGCCTGGATTGATTTATGATTATCTCTCTCTCTCTCTCTCTCTCTCTCTCTCTGGTCAGGCTTCGGCATGGGCATCAGCGTGTCAGCCTCCTCGCTGGCCATCAACACATACTTCCAGCAGAAGCGACGTCGCGCCGCCGGCTTCTCGTGGACCATCACCGGGCTGGGGCCCATCTTTCTGCCCTATCTGGTTACCTTCTTGCTGGAGATCTACGATGTGAGGGGCACCGTGTTGATCTTTGCTGCCATTTCGCTGCATGCCTTCGTGAGTGCACTGATCTATCAACCCGTCCGTTATCACACATCCTCGCCAGCTGACGCTGCTGCGGCGGAGCAACTGCAGTCGGAGGCAGCAGCAGCAGCTGACTCCGCTTTGCTCTGCTCCCACTGTACACTACAGCGCAAGCGTGAGCCAAGTGGCATCTTCTCCAGCCAGTATCTGTGCCAGGATGATGATGTGCAGCTTCCTGGTTACGAGATTATCGAACCGGGCACACCGATGTTGTCGCGTGCCAATGATGGTTGGTACGGATCCAAATTGTCGCTGGCCAGTGGGCGTGGTATGCGCTTTCGCACTGTGTCCAGCTCCAAGGATCTGGAGATGGCACAGCGTCTGCATCATGCACCCATCACGGAGGTGGGTGGCAATGCCACAGCGGGGCTGGAGGAGGAAGCCTCCTTTCTGCGACCCAATAACTTTCGACGTGAGCGAGAGGAGACGCAACTGGAGTCCAAGCTATGCTGCACTTGCGCCGAGCAGCGGGCGCATTATGTGCGCGCCAAGGGCGAACTGGAGCAGCAGAACAACAACAACAAAGACGACGAGGAGGGGGATGATGATGATGATAGCGAGGCTGCTGCTCGCCGGCAGCTAAGCTTCCTGCAGAAGGTGATCACGTTCTTCGATCTGGATCTGTTGCGTGACATCACGTTCGTCAATCTGGTCGCCGGTTTGACGGTGATCAATTTTGGTGAACTGAACTTCTCCATACTGACGCCATTCATACTGACAGACTTCGGCTTGGACACATCCCAGATAACGGTTGCCATGTCTCTGATGGCCAGCATGGATATCACAATGCGTTTCCTGGTGCCATTCCTAACCGAAAAGATTCCATGGGATAATCGTGTCTTCTTTCTCATTGGCGTCGTCGGGATTGCCATTGGACGCAGCATTGTGGCCAGCACCAGATCGTATGCAGTCATTCTGGGTTGCTTTGTTTGGATTGGATTGTGCAAGGGTGTGCGCACCATATTCTGGCCCCTCATCATACCCGGCTATGTGCCGCTGAATCGTTTGCCCGGTGCGTCGGGGCTGCAGTTGCTCATCTCGGGTCTGTTTACGCTCATGGGCGGACCCTTTGTCGGTGCGTAGAGACTCGCTCTCTCTCCCTCTCTCTCTCTCTCTGCTAATCAGTATCTCTTTCTTTCTCTGCCTGCAGGCCTCGTGCGGGATCGCTATGATTACTCGGTGACTCTGCACTGCCTGGACGCCTTGTCGTTTCTGGCTGCCGGTCTGTGGATACTGGAGGCGCTTCTAAGGCGACGTCACAGCCGCAAGCTGCGCAGCTGAGTTTGAACCATAATTATTTTTTTTTTTTGCTAGCCTTAATTTACTTATATATAATATGCAAGCAGCAGACGCATGTTGACAAATACAACTTAATTGTAATTTAATTGTAATTTTAATTTTATTTAATTATTTAAACAAAACGCTGCAATTCAAATTGCGCGCGCAGCAAAAGAATAAAAATCGCTGCATACTTTCGCGCGCAGCACACAAAATGCCATAAATATAGCACACAAATTGAGTACCATAATATACTTGCTATAAGAGCAAAGCAAATCTAAGTGTTGCCTACTTTCAGGCTGCCGTCAAAAAAACAACACTTCTTTTCTAGTATAAAAATTAATTTATTTTTCGCTGATGTTGATTGATGATGATGATGGAAAGAACACGCAATTGTTTCTTATCTCTTACATTTTAAATAGCATAAAAGTGACTTTGATTGGTAAATGTGTTGCACAAAAAAAAAACACAAAAATTATATGAAACAAATTACCAATACATAAAAAAAGAACTAGGTGTACGTGTGTGTAAAGCTACCAAATGCAGAATACTCTAGAATTGCTTTAGGCTTACGAATTAAACTCGCTCTCTCTTGCTCTCCCGCTCTCTCTCTCTTTCTCTCCATCTGCGTGGGAGTGTGTTTGGGTGAGGGAGGGGGGAAATATATATTACAATAGGTGCGCAGGCAGCCTGGCTCCGCCTTCTCCTCCTCCTCCGGCTGATCTCGTCTATCTGGGTGAGGGCGCTATCGTTGATTTGGCTGTGGGACGCTGCAGCGCAGCCGCTGTTGGCGCCGACGTCACAATCGTTATAACCTGCGTGTGTGTGTGTGTGCGTGAATGAGTGAGTGTGCGCGTGTGTGTGCGCGTGTGTGTGTGCGAAGACAGAGCAAACATTAGGCTGATTTTCACATGTCAAAGCGAGCAAAGTGTCGATTTACTTTGGAATTGCCATCGATGATCTCCACCGGCTCCGCGGGCACATAGGCGGACAGACCCATCAGGCCAAAGATGTCGGGCGTGTAGTTACGCACCTGTTCGGTGGCAGGAGTGGGCGTGGCAGCCGTTAATTCGCCTGCTGTGTATATAAAACAGAAAGTTGAAACAGAATGCAAGGCAAAAAATCGTTGCATACTTTTAGTATGACAGCAAAATTTGATTTTGCGGCAGCGCGCAAAAGTATGCAGCAAAAATTATAAACTTACCTGTTGCCAATCGCGGCGTTGGCCTTACACGTGGTGGAAATCTTGGCGCTGGTGTCTGATAGACCGGCGCCTGCGCCGACGCCGCTGCCACCGGCTCGCTGCTGTGCCGCTGCAGACGCGGCTGCGGCGTGACCACATACACCTTTTCATTGGTCTGCGGCAGAATGGCAACCTTGGCCTGTTTCCACAGCTCCATGGGTGCCGGCGTGCTGCGCACATACAGTGGAGTGACCAGATCCCTTAAGGTTGTAGGCGGCACTGGCGTTGTTGTTGTCGTCGTCGTCGTCGTCGTCGTGGAGCTGGAGCTGAGCAGCGGCGTTGTGCTGTAACGCTGGCGATGCTGTGTCTCATAGTAATCGGGCAGCAGGCGATTATCATCGACTGGCTGGAAACGCTGCAGATGCAGTTGCTCCAGATTGTTAATGGACGTGGACAAATCCCCTGCAGCTGCAGCAGCTGTGGCACTGCCTCCGCCGCCGCCGCCACCGCCGCCCAGTTCGAAGCCACCGCGTGTTAACTTCGAGGCGGACACAGATGTCGCCGTGGGCGTTGCTGGCGTTGTGGTGGTCAAGTACTCCGAGGGTATGTGCTTGGAACGACCACGTATGGTGGGTGTGCTGGGACGATGGGACAGCGAATTGTACTCCTGCTCCGTCCAGCCATCGATGTTGTGCTGCAGCTTGGAGATATCCACGCCAAGGGGCGTGGCAGGTCGTCCCCCACGCTTCGTCTCACGCTCCCGCTTGAGCAGCTCACGCAGATTGGAGGCCAGGATCTTGGTCAGGTATTTGGTGGTGCGCTGCGGCCCAGGCTGTGCCGGTGGCACAGCTGTGGCCGAGCTAACCAGCTTGGATTCCTGCTGCTCGTGCAGCTCCTCCACATCGTTCTCCTGCGGTCGCACCACGCCCCAGCCTGGTGTCCATTGTGCCGGCTCGAAGGGACGCGGCTTCTGCTTGGTCGTATACGGTATGATCACCTGCTGCGGACTGGGCGGCGACATGCCAGCAAATTGTCCGCTGGCATCGATGGCGCTGTACGTGGACGTCGGTGTTGGCGCCTTAGTCGGCGCTGGACTATGACGCACGCTCAGCTCGGCGGGATCACGGGTAAAGGGACGTGGTGGCGGCGCCACACCCTGGGCATGCTGTATGGGTGAGTCGAGCAGTCGCTTGGGTGTCTCCCGTTGCCGACCATCGCGCAGATGCAGCTGCTGCTGCAGCGGTGCCAGATGATTGTTAAGCTCCACCGCCGCCGGCATCGGTTGCTCCGTTGTGGTGTACAGCCACGGCTCTTGGTACTGTGGCGTCACAGTGCTCGTCTCGATCAGCTGCTGCTCGAGATACTGCTCGGCGTAGTAGAGATGCTGTTGTTCCGCCTCCGAATCGTGCTCCTGCTCCTGCTGCTGTTGCTGGTGATGATGCTGCTGCTGATGAGACGACGCGGCCGGATAATTATCCGCCGGCGGTGGCAGCGTTGTCTGCCCCGCAGTCTCATAGTTTCCCAGCTCCGTGAGCAGCTGCGAGGCTGGCAAATGCTGATGCACTGCACCGCTGCTCAAATCCTCCAGCTGATAGCGCACTGTGCTGATGTCCTGCGGCAACAGTTGCTCCGTCTGCGATTGCTGCTGCTGCTGCAGTGGCGTCCTGTGGTTGCTGGGCAGCTGCGTGGACGCTGTACCCACCTCCGATGTCTGGCCCAGATCGATGGCATGCGATTGCACAAACGTGGCGGGATACTCCACGGAGGTGACGAAATCCGTCAGCCGATGGCTTTTCACGATCTCAAAGTTGCCACTGCTGGCTGGACGAGATGTGGGCAATGGCACGGGACGCAGCTCCGAGTGGGCGCCAATATTTTCCAGCGAGGCGGAGGGAGCATAATGGGATTGGACATGCTGCTGGGGGTGGGCAGGACTCAGAGCATGGGATTGGGATTGGGATTGCGGCTGTATGAGCGGACGGAAGGGCTGCGCATTGTAGAGCGGCGGCTGTGCAACATTGCTGAGCGCCGGCACCGGCACCGGCACCGAGATGGGCAGAAAGACGCTCTGCGGCGCCGCACCCTGCGCCACCGAGGGGGGAAACTGCACGGCGCGCTGACGCTGCTGTGTTGCCTGCGCCAGCGGCTGCTGCTGCCAGCCGAGGAGCAGCTGCTGTTGTGGCTGCCGAGCTGCATGCTGCTGCTGCTGCGGCTGCTGCTGCTGCTGGCCAAACATGGGCACCCAGGGATACTTGTTGCACAGGCCGCAGGGTTTGCCGGCAGCATCGAAGTGCTGCGCCGGCTTTGGATACGCATAACTGCTGTGGGAGGCGGCGCTCTGCTGTTGATCACGCGGCGTCAGTGATTGCAAAGGCGGCGCCTGCGCTGAGGCGCCTCCGCCCAAGCCAAACCAGCGTGCAACGCGCGTCATAAAGCCCGCCTCCGGGGGTGCTGGCTGCTCCACGTAGCTTGCCGCATGCGTCAGTCGCTGCGCAGTGGGCAACTGCGCCGATGCAATGGAGCCAGGCGCCGCTGTTGGCGCTGGCGGCGGCACCAAATGATCCGCCGGCTGCGGTGCCGGTGACAGCGCCGACGCTGCCAGCAGCAGCGTTGCCAGTGCGAGGCACAGAGTTGCCAGCTGGCTGTGAGTTGCCTGCGAAAGAGAGCGAAAGAAAGTCAGCATGAGAATGAGAGAGTGGGGGAGAGTGGGAGCGTGCACAGTTAGTGCGGGCGTTTCGATAAATTTCACTTGTTATCGCACACGTTCGATTATGCATATTCTAAATGCACTTTGCAAATTTGCCAATCAGTTTGCAAATCTTGTTTATCGAACTAGTTCAAAAAAATGCAATTTTAAATTTGCCGATTAATCTGCATATCTTGTTTATCAAAACCAGTTCGATAAATCATAAATAAAATGCATTTTTTTATATTTGAGCGTTAATTTGCAAGTTTTGTTTATGTTTTTGTATTTGATTTATACAACAAATTAAAATCAACACTTTAATTCTATTAATTTATTTGGTAAATTGCTTTTAAATTTCTCCATTATCATACGCAGATTTAAATTGATATAAGAGTTTACTCAACTCATAAACAAACTCCATTTCATTAATCATATGTTTGTTGTTTGTTTCCCCACCCTTTCGCGCAATGCACTCGCAGCCAACTGGTTGCGCCACAAATTTCACATTTCACTTTTCGGCTCATAAATCGAACGACGCCAACAAACGTTGGCAGCCATTAATTTTGGCCAAATTGGAGCAGGCCGTAAATGATTGGCATTATTGATCCGGTTGCGGTTACGTTTACGTTTTCCAGATGAAAACAGACCAGACGAGACAAGACAAGACGAGACGAGACGAGACCCATTAAACCGAGCCAAGCCGGTTATGCGCCTCAATTTCACGGCCAAGGTCTGAGGTGCGACTTATTAGCCGAATTCGCAGCCAGCAAAAAAAGGGGTAACTGGGCAAGCTTAAGAGTGGAAAAATAGTGTAACTAATTTTAATTGAGATCTACGGAAGTTAAACCACAAAGAGATTTATTAATTTCATTCATTCATCCGTCTAAAAGTCATTATGAGTATAGAATATATATTAATAACTATTTCGTTGCCATTGCTCGATTAATCGACTATTTACGCATTTTGATAAATAGTGGCGACTTCTAATTGCGGCGATAAAACACAAGGCGGCAAAACTGATTGAGCAGGCTGGTAAGATTATCTGAAGATGGCTCGACGACATTGGCTATACAATGATAGTCAGCCAAAATAATTTCCAGGAATGCGCTAAGATAGTTCAAGTTTACAATTTAACTAAAATTTTTCTAGCTGATAAGACAGACAATGAAGGAAAACAAGGTGTGTTTACTTCCCGCTGTTGTGAATGGTAAAAAATAATATACTATATACAAACGTATAATTAGATCTATAATGACGAATATTATTACTCAATAATAATGCTCTGGTGACGTGATTTTACATAGAGTTGAGCAACTATCGACACGATAGTATCGTGTAAGGAAATATTTCAGAATTATTTAAAAATTCAATGCACATCCTAAAGCAAGTAAATATTAAACTATCGATTAATTACTTGCTGCACGATGATCGCATGGAATGAAACACGCTCACATCTCTAGCTTAGTGATTGCCTAGTAAAATGTTTCAGTTTCATATCGTTTCCCCTCCCCCGCTCGCGCTACATAGCACGAAGCACCACTTGTAGCCAAATTGAATATGGACTCTGAAGAGGCTTCTTTAGATTAAAAGCCAATTAATGCCATAGGCACGCACATCCCCGAAAGTACCGTACAGATAAAGGTATTTGACCACAGACACACACACACACAAGTACTACATACATATGTGTGTGTGTGATACGTGGTTTTTCTTAGGCAAATCAATTAAATGTGACTCGAACTGTGACTTTGTATGCCTATGTATGCAAAGAGCATGAAATAATACAGAGGTTGCATGACGTCTCTTAAACTGAGTTCGTGGATAATATTAGGCCACCAGCTGTTTATCCGCTGGGATATTTTATTGATTTTCTTCTGTGCATCAAGATTGTTTGGGAAATTATGATTCTTGCATATTTCTCCTTTCCATCATGCCTTGCTTTGCAACGTTGGCTGCCCTTCTCATGACTAGGTATTTTTAATTTGCTAGGCGGAATGCGCAATCAAGGCACTTTTAGTGCAAAATATGCATTAGAGTATTATTGCCGGCGATCTACTAGAACCCTTTTGCGTTTTTTCAGTTGTAAATACAAGGCAACGCTGGTGCAACGCCAAGCGATTGATGAGGAGTAGAGGTGGGCGCGGGCCGTGCTTTTTTTCGTGGCCCACGGGCTTTTGTTTTGCTTTTGTTCGTGCGGGCCCCGGGCCTAAGAAAAAAGCCCGGAGGCCCGCAAAAGCCCGGAAGCCCGCAAAATCGAACCGCACAATCGGTGGGACTCGTGATATGATAGTTTTCAATGTTTCAGATATTTATTGCAGCCATTTCAGACCAAAATGTGTTAGAATTTTGGAAATGTAGTGACCTTAAATTAATGAAAAGACTTGCCCGTTACATTTTAGCCATTCCGGCAAGCTCAGCGACGAGCGAAAGGTTATTTTCTACCTCTGGAATAATATTAAATGAGCGTCGTACACGTTTAAAAAGTTCAAACTTAGAAAAATTATTTTTAAATAAGAACTTGCCATAAGTTATCTTTAAAACACTGTATATTATAATACTGTAATAATTAATAAGTATATTGGACTTAACTAAATTTCTTTGTATATGACATACTATAAATTAATAAAATTGCTTTTTCAAAAAAAGTCGTGCGGGCCTCGTGCTTTTTTTTGGGACTAGGTTTCGTGCTCGTGCAGGGCCGGGCCTCAAAAAGTAGGCCCGCGCCCACCTCTAATGAGGAGCCCAGCAAAAAAGGGAAGTTCCTCTACGTTCTAGTGCAGAACGAAGGAAAAGTACCGAGGACAGCAAGGCAAAGCAGGACAAGGCAATTGAAGGAAATAGCGAAGTAGCACTAGTGCAGAAGAGCAAACGCACCAGATATAACATTGCATACAAGAAAAAGCGAGATCGCAATAGTATATCTACTAGCAAGGGGAAAATGTGAAGAAACTGATTTGCCGATTTCAAACACATGCTGATAATTCTGTGCGCCTGCTACACGATTGCTCGCTGGGCCCATGCTAATGCTAATTATCTTTAGTTAGTGGGGGTGGAAAATATTTTTAATTTTACTATTTAATATAAGTATTTATTTTTGTCTTTTAGAAATTTAGAAAAACTGTTTTTTTTAAACAATTTTTATTTAATATTTCTACATTTTTAACATATGTATAACATATTTATATTTAAAACACATATTTAAATATGTTTTTGGCAACGCCATGCATTATAAATATACTACATATACTAGTTCTAGTAGTTTGTAAAAAGTGTGGCACCCCCAAAAAAGGTACACATACATAAATATTAACGGCCGTTAATTGATTTTTGACTACGGCCGAAGTCAAGTGAAAAAGTGCAAAGTGTACGGGATTTAAATCTAGTGAAGTGAATATTTAAAAATAAATATGTCTACCAAGTGCGTCGTGAAAGGTTGTGTCACTGGTAAGTGTTAGATTTTCTAATAATGCTATTGATTAATAATTAATCAATAATAAAAAAATATACACATTTGGCAGACGCCACAAATAAATTAGCGCGTCTTTTTATGTCCAACGGACATTCACAGATGTACATATGTGCATGTATGATGCTGCATCCCACGCCACTTTCAATGCATGATGAAATGGTTTAATTTATGAATACAATATTTTTTTGCCTTTTTTATACCCTTCGTTTTATATATTTATTATTATTAGGTACACGTTTGTTCAGAGTCCCTGATGCAAACCTTGCAGAATGGTGTCAGAATCTGAAAATAGATCAACTTTCAGTAAACACCAAGACAAGGGTCTGCAATCTGCACTTCGCACCTGAGTGCCTTTGCCTCAGGAAATTAAAGATGGGCTCTATACCATCTCTAAACTTAGGTATTTCTAATTGTGTGTGTTGTTTTCCATGTTTGTGTTGTCCATGTATTTTTGTTGTTTTTGTTGTTTTCGTCCCCTTGTTTAATTGTAGTATTTTAGACTTATTTTGTAATAAATACATACATTGCTTACAGGACATAGCGAGGAGCCAAGTTTCCCACCAATGCTCATGCCTTGTGTGAGACGCCGTTGCTGCATTTTAGGGTGCACGTCAACTTCACCTCCCTCTGTGCTGCATCGCTTCCCATCTGATGCAAAAGCCAGAGCGGAGTGGATTGCTTGTTGCGAGATTCAGCCGAAGCTGCTGAACAACAAGGAATTATATTTATGCAACAAGCACGTGCACCCTAATGATATCCTTAAGGTCAAATTGCGAGCAGACGCTAGGCCTTTACTAGCGGAAGGCATAGACCTGCAGGATAAAATTGTCAATACCAACAATTCGCCACAGCCGGAATCTACCTGTGCCAGGTGCGAGCTTTCTTGTCGCAACGAAAACTTTTGGCGCAAGAAGTGTCTCGACCTGGAGGCGAAAATGGCCGATAAAGAGCAGCAATTGCTCTCTTTGAAAAATGCTTATTCGGCACTGTGGCGGGAACGTAAGGGCGAAACCGATTCGGGGTCCATTGCGATCGCAAAAACCATTGGCGAAGAGGCTAAGGCATTCGGAGCTATGATCTTGACTGGTGGCCAAAAAATCTATAGTGATGTCGAGAAGCGGATTTTATTGAACATAAATTACCGTTCCTCGCACTGTTATAGATTTATGCGGTCAAGTCTAGCATTTCCGTTGCCCCATCCAACGACCCTTTGGAGATGGGCACCCATTAAAAGAATCGGTCCAGGAATTGACGATTTCGTTTGCAGTAACATACGAAAGCATGTTATGAAAATGTCAGAGTCGGAAAAAAATGCTGTTGTTGTCTTCGACGAGATCCATGGTCGTTCTGATCTGGAATACAACTTGGCGACCGACAGAATTGACGGGTTTGTCGACTATGGCCGCGATTGCCGTGAATCGTCCATAGCCAACAATTTCCTATTTGTCCAAGTCAAGGGCTTAGTGCAGCCATGGAAGTACAATTTTTCGTACTACTGCACTAAGCACAGCAAGAGTGAAGCGATGGTGGGAATCCTGAAGGAGTGCTTAGAAGTGCTGACGGAAATTGGTTTGCGCGTTAGAGCCTTGGTCTCAGACCAAGGTAATGTGGCCATATATCGCATGCTTTCGAGCGGTGGCGATCCAATGAGCTTCAATTTTAACGGCAACACAATTTACCTGATGTACGACTATGTACATCTATTCAAATCATTGAGAAATAACCTTATTAATACAAACATCGAAACACCATCCGGCCTTGCGTCATGGAGTATAATTTCCGAATTATACAACATTGACAAAAAGAGCCCTACAACTCGCTTGGCTCCGAAACTGACTGACAGACATGTCTCTCCGACGTTCACTGACAAAATGAGCGTCAAACTGGCGGTTCAAGTGCTGTCAAAAACAGTTGCCGAAAGCATCGCCATTTGCGAACGAAACCATCTTTTCCCGCCTCCACTAATGCCGTATGCCAAGCCCACTGCCGAATTTCTCCGCACGCTCAACCATGGGTTCGACATCCTCAACTGTCGTTCTTGGAGGAAAAACTGCAGAACGCCTTTGAGCAGCGAGAACAACGGACGCCAGAAGCTTGAGGATTTTCTTAAATATTTAAGGAAAATTACAATCAGGAATAGGAATGCCTGTCATGACGGTCTCATCAAAACAGTGGAGAACATTCTCTCCCTGTTCGACACCCTCGTCCGAGAAGGAGTACAAATGCTGTTTCCTACACGACTTAACCAGGACAGCTTGGAAAACTTCTTTGGCGTCATCCGCTCGCGGCTTGGAAATAACGTTAATCCCTCTGCCCATGAGCTACAGTACATCACTGCACGGCTTATATCCATGCAGATAAGCATGAGAAGCACCCTCTACTCGGCGAATTGCGAGGAGGATGAGGAAGTGCAGCTTGAGTGGCTCAATGATGGTACGGATATGCCGAAATGTGCGGATGATGAGAACGAGGAGAAGTTAGAACATGTGCAAGATAGCACTTTTGATGAGCTACAAGGAAATGACGACGAGCCGGAATTATTTATTGCCGAAGCTGCCTCCAGACGCTACTTCGACGGATACTTAATATCGAAGAAGAAGTTCGATTGCGAGGCATGCGATGAGGCATTAACTGCTATGCATAATTTCCATACAAGTAGTACGGAAGATTTTATTTTCGCCAAAAACTTCGACAAAAATCGGCTCCTTTTGAAAAATCCATCAGATTTATGTTTTAAAATCTGCAACATCCATTATGATGTTTTCAGCAGCCTTTTTGATGGCCTAATGCACTTTCCGAATATTGGAAAGTACATCATTGACGAGTGCGTCAATATGACCAATAGAAGTCATCCAGCGTGGTTCGATAAAACCCACAAGTGCTATGAGCACAGGATGACAATATTAAAAAAATTGGTCGTCATCCTTATTCGGAAGAAGTGCAAATGGACTGTAAAAGAAGAGCTGCAGAGGAAGCGCACCAACAGCTTACCCATGAAGAGGAAGCTGAACATATTGAAGCAGTAATCTTAAGGTAAATTTAAATTTTTAATTTATTTTTATATATTATTTTGATTTTATTCATTTTTCCAATTTTTTTTCTATTTTCTGTTTTTTTTTCCTATTTTATTTAATAATTTAATTTATAAATTTTATTTTCTTATAATTTATTGATCTGCAGGTTATTTGCTTGCGCTCCTGCAGTTGCGCTGAATAAGGATTTGGATAAAGGAAATAAACTGTCCCTTGTATGGATATGCAGAAAGGAATGCGTTCGGTTATCGGAGTTCCTCTGATTTCAAGCTTCTGGCAGAAAATTATGGCATTATGGGCTGGCAATGGCATGGACGGATTTCGGATTTGGCGATCGGATAATTTTGGGATAGCAACGAAGGCGATAATTTTCTGGAAATTCGGTGAGTTAGAAAAGATATTTCAGATGTGTCTAATTTCATAACTAACATACATATTTCTTTCGTCTTTCTTATAGATTTATGTTGAGGAAAATTGGATTTCCAGACAAGGCATGAGTGTTGGATTTTGGCACATGCGTTGTAATTATAATTGTACAGGTAAGATCAAAAAACATCATAATTAAAATAATAGTGATATTGCTAATATTTATTTTTCTATTGTTTCTTTTCATGTACAAATGGACGCTCACGATGCGGAGAATGCTGGCAAATTGTCAAAGTGGAAGAATTGGAGCAGCAGGAAACGTGCCAATGCCAGGAGATGACCGTGACGAGCCCTTGGTGGAACTAGTTTTAAATATTTTACTATAAATTAGATATAATATTGTTTTGTTAATATTTGTATATCAATATAAAAGTATTTAATTATTTTTATATTGATATACACTTATCAATATAGAATTCAAGTTATTTGTAAGAAATATATTTTTAAGTGACATGTATTTGATATAAAAATGTATAGTAATTAAGTCTAGAATGTTTAGCATTATTTTTATAATTTTTATATTAATATAAGTTCATATTTTTGTATATTTTTAAATTTATATTTTAAATTATAGTATTATAACGTACATAACGTAATCGCCTTTTATTCAATTTTTATAGTTATTATTTGCAATATTAATATTTTTAATGCTAATCAAAAATTTAAATAATTGAGAAACATTACATTTATTAACAAATGCATTTTTATTAATCGTTTTAATGATGTATGAAAGTATCTGCTTTAATGGCATCAATGCCTTTCATTCAAATTTACATCACATTAAACGGAGCCCAGCAATGCACAAGCAAAACAAGAGGTTGTTGCCGTTGTGAAGCAATGCGAATGCGCAAGCTGATATATAGATAGTGAGTGCGAGCGCATAAGATATACATATGTTTCTATCATGCGTCTCACACTACATAAAAACTGAGTGAATTGCGTGAGCGAGAGCGCAATAAAATTTCCCATTCTCCGTCTCGCTAAAATATCCCGCGAAAGACTGTGTGATTGCTAAACAAGAGGTCCCCATCTCGTTCGTGTTTCTGCAACCTCTGTATTATTTCATGCTCTTTGATGTATGTATGTGTGTGTGTCTGTCTGTCTGTCTCATGTGTTTTTGCAAGTGTGACCAATGGTAGCAAATTTTGGCCAGTTGCTGCTTGCTGCTTTCTCTCTTTGCACTTTGCGGGGCGGGGTCGTGGCCCAAATTGTTAATTGAGCCGAACCGGCAGTGTGCTACCGGCCACCAGGTGGCGTCATCATTATCATCATCATTGCAACGAGCTATTTGGCACGGCTTTTACTACATACAAACATACGATTGCCACCGTCGTTTACTTCATTTGCTTTTGCTTTCTATGCCGCAAAGTGACCACAAATAGTAAAAACTGCCTGCAACATTCGACGAACCCACAAATATGTTGAACTTCCTTCCATGTATGCAACGTCTATAAACGACAATTTGCCATTATCAACGCTTGCTTTTGCCATTCGCCCCGCTCATCCATATGCAATTGCAATGATTGCTGCACAAAAAAAAAACTACTGTAAACCAAACATTCCAAGACGCTGCAAGGGGAAATTTTCCAGGGTTCCGATAATTTAATTGAAATAACTTCTTATGAATTTCTCCCTTAATATAATTGCCGTCAAAATGTATGTTTATTAATTTTTAATATTTTAATCCATATAATGCGAACGATAATTGGGGTCAATGAGATGCGTGAACAATAAAATAGTTCAGTTGAACGAACGACACATGATCGCAGATATGAATTGAGCGAACGACTCAACTAAGTCCTGGAACTGGAACAGGCGAAACAGCTGACACGCAAAATGTAAACAAACACATAAATGGAGAGTCACACCAACCCAGATGTTAAAAATATATATGTATATGTATTAATTTATATATTTTTCTCCGCAGACGCTCACAATGATGTCGCATTTTCTGCCAACAAACCTAATTTGATAATTTTTTTGACGTTTTATCTTCAAGTTTTTGACAGACACCTTGGATCAAACCGACTCGGATCTTGCAAGCTTCCAACTGCGCTAATTATGTGAAAATGAACCGCTCATTTGGCTCAATATCAATGGCAATAGCCGAGATTGAGGAGTAGCTAGCCGAAAAAGAAGTTAACACAACAATGGGCGTTAACTTTCTCATAATTATTTTGGGAAGCGAATCCCCTCCTCCTCCCTTGGCCCGGCATGGGGGCCAAGCACAACGTAATTCAATTAGAGAAGCAGCGACAAGATATCAAAACAAAAGCAGCATCAAATCCGCGGGGGCTGCTCTTAGGCTTATGTATATAGCCAGTGTTGTTGCTGTGGCTGCTGCTGCTGCTGCTGCTGCTGTTGTTGTTGTTGTTGTTGTTGTCATTGGTAATAAATTGGGGTCACCGCAATTTCGAAAGAAAGTGAAATTCTGCAACTGTTGCTCTACAGCTCTACAGCAGCAGCACAGCTGATGGATGAATCAGTCAGCCCAAGCGGGCGGCCTGCGAAATCTCTACCTCGCATTCTCTCTCTTCTGCTCTCGCCTGCCTTATAACCCGTTTCGTGTCGATAATAGAGGCAACTGCCTCAACAACGGGCAAACTGGAGACGCCACCGCCGCCACAACTGGCAGCTCCTTCGCATGCAACCTTGGCTTTGCACTTGAAAACGCCATAAGGTTTGACAAACGACCCCAGCGCACAGCACAGCAGTAGCAGCAGCACTTTTAACTCCCTCTCTTTCTCGCGCTCGTCTTCTTCCCACTGTGCCAGCCCAAAGTGCATGCGATTCAACAATGCGCCTGGGAATCTTTTTGCGAAGCGCATCAACAGCCGTCGCACAGTGGCTGCTTTTCACTTCATTTGTGTGCAATTTTCGAATCGAAAATTCGCATACACAATAATTGATTCGTGTGGTAATTAGGCAATAATTTTTCATATTTTATTGTGTTAAAATTAATTATATTTAATTAATTATAATTATTAAGCTCGGTGATTTGCATAATTGCACTAACTAACCCCCCATCCCTTTTATTATCATTACATTATTATCATTTTTGCATAAGAATTTCGTGTGCAGCGCCCAGAGTATGTTCATAGATCTTACAAAGGCTTAATTTAAAAATAAAGTATTTAAAAATAATATGTATTATTATTTAGCCTGATTAAAAATAAATGTATCTACTAAGTAAAATTATTTGCATAAAATAGAAGAAATTTTGTTTAATGTTATTAGCTATTTTACCCACTGTGCAACCGCAATTGCTGTCTCTAACTCATATGCATGTCTGTCTTTATGGTATCTATTATAAATGTACATAAATGTGGATGCACACACACACATACACACACACATACACACACACACGCATACATTGATATCTTGATGAGCTCGCATCGTCGTCGTCGTCGTCGTCGTCTTCCTCGACTCTTGTGGCGGCAACGAAAAGTGAAATTGTCGATCAAAAATGTGAAAAGGGGCGGCAAATGCAAGAAACCAAAAACAAAAACTGTCACAAGCGTGAAAATCATAGTACACACACTCACACACAGACAGACACACACACAGTCACTGGATTTTCCACAATATTCGCAATAAGTCACATTATGCACGGCCAGCATTTCTTTTGCAGTTTGAAAAAGAAATTAATTACGAAAATACTCATCGCATTGGCCGTAAATATCATTAGAAAAAGCCTAGTAACGCCCCAGACGTTAGGAAATACATTGCAACAACCGACAGCAAGACCTTTTTGTTATTGTCATATGGAAGTACAAATGATTATTATGTTGGAAAACATGACCCACAAACAGTTGCATTCAAATTTTTATTAAGGTTTTCGGTTCAAAGGCAAAACCAGTTCAAAGTGTGTCTCTAGACTCTAGAGATACCCTACTGGCATGTTTGTTGGAGTGAACATATATCGATAGTCAATGACGAGCAATGACCATCACTAGCACGCAATTATTATCGATAGCACGCGGCATGCCTAACGGTAATTACGTGCATTCCTCACCACACTTTTTATGATTAAGCGATATTTTATATTTATATTTTTATTTCCCTATTTATACCCTTCGCCAATTGAAAATGGTCAAAAAAGGGTATACCAACTTTGTGCAAATGTATGTAAAAGGCATAAGGAGGCGTGGCAAACCCCATAAAGTACATATATTCTTGCTCAGGTAAACTAGCCAAGTCGATTTAGCAATGGCCGTCTGTCTGTTTGTTTAAGATTAGAAAAGCTAGATATACCAAATTTGACATGATATAGGTAGATCATGTTTATATCAAATATATGTTGCCACGCTCACCACCCCCACAAATCGGTAATTTGCGATAGTTAAGCAAAGTATTGAATACATATGATTCTTTTTCGGTATACACAAAATTAGTCATTTTACATTTCAAAAATAGCAAAATTAATTTTATGACATTTTTCGATATTTTGGAAATTTAGGTAATGGTCCCCCCTGTGATATTTCAACTCATTTTTATTTTTTAAAATTTTTAGTCGCGGGTTTTTAATTTTAATCGATTGCGGAGGTCAAAATTAGTACTAAACAATTATTTAAATCGATTTTAAACGATACTTAATTTTCGCTTAAAAATCATGTCGAAATGGTCAAAAAATTAGACATGTAACATCCTCAACAGTCCTGGTACCCTCATTTTACACCGATCGTAACTTTCTTAAAAATCAAACGATTTTCAAGCGGAATGACATTTTGTTAATGTCATAATGTCATAATGAGTCATTCTACATTTGAAAAATATCAAAATTAACTTTTTGAAATTTTTCGATATTTTGGAAATTTAGGTAATGGTCCCCCTATGATATTTCAACTCATTTTTATTTTTTAAAATTTTAAATCGCGAGTTTTCAGTTTTAATTGATTGCGGAGGCCAAAATTAGTAGTAAACAATTATTTAAATCAATTTTAAACGATACTTAATTTTTGCTCAAAAATCATGCCGAAATGGTCAAAAAATTAGACATGTAACATCCTCAACAGGCCTTGTAGCCTCATTTTACACCGATCGTAATTTTTTTAAAAATCAAACGATTTTTAAGCGGAATGACATTTTGTTTATGTTTTAACAATCTGAGTCATTCTACATTTCAAAAATAGCAAAATTAACTTTTTGAAATTTTTCGATATTTTGGAAATTTAGGTCCCCCCTGTGATATTTCAACTCATTTTTATTTTTAAAATTTTAAATCGCGAGTTTTTAATTTTTATAGATTGAGGAGGTCAAAATTAACAATTGTTTAAATCGATTTTAAACTATACTTAGTTGCCAATTCTTGCAAGTAATTGAACTTTCTTCCCGAAAACTCAGTTTTTTTAAATCTACCTTAATTCTTCTTTCCCTCTCTAAACTAAGTTTCTTTTCAAAAGCCATCACAATTAAGAGAACAAAAAAAAAGTCACGCCTCTTGATTCCGCCTTCGAATTCAGTACATCAATTTGATTTCACAATGAGCAACTATATAAGTAAGTATTTGATATAGCAATGTATGTCTGTATGTACAGTGGGCATTCCAGTAAAAATGCCTCGGCGACTTTTCCTGATTCACGACACAACGTGGGGCGGAAATTTCTGTTGTTTCAGCGTTGCATTTAATTTTGCAATCCATCGTCAGCGTCGGGCACAACTTTTTCCAAATGACTCTGCAGAAAACCGAAAAGCTGAAATTATGCAGCGCTACATACAGACTATACATATCTGGGCCATAGGGCCACAAGGGAAGATCACGTGACACAGTCTCTCTTTGACGGATTCCGCATGCAACATGGCAGCTCCTCCCCCTACGTCTCGTATTATTTACCACAATAGAGAGAGAGAGAGATATGAGAGACGTGTACAAAAGCGCTGGTTCTGCCATGAGGATGGTTAATTAGATACTACATAAAAGCGATAGTGCCCCCAGTGATACTGCCCGATGGGCAATACATACGATTATAATGGACTCAACCACATACATATGTATTGTAGTGTAGTGTTTCCATATCGACAGAAAGAGAGAGAGAGCGAGAGTGAGGGAGACAGAGGCCACAATCAGCCCATTGTTGACGCATACATAATTAAAGACCCAACAATGCCTGTCAACCTGTTGCCGATAACTCCGTATTGTTCATATTTCAATAATCACAAATGTGTATGATGAAACCAACAGGAATGTTGCGGTTAGGATTGAGCATTCATTAAAATTAGCTTTAAAATCGACAATGTTAATTTAAACATTTTACAAGAAAAATCCCAGAGCTAACGCCAAACGGAAACGTCCTTATATAGAAATAGAGGGCGTTTCCTGATAATCTCTTGGCATATGAAGCAAATATTTGATATAGAGAATATTTCCTGATAATATTCAGGCTTTCAAAAGGCAATATTTGATATAAAGAGTATTTCCTGATTATTTTCTTGGCAAATATTTGATATGGAGCGTGTTTGTTGATATTATCTTGACCAATATTTCAAAAAGTTCTGATAATATATCGGCTTTTAAAGTTAATATTTTAAAAAGAGTGTATTTGCTGATACTATCCTGGCTTATAAAGATAATATTTGATTTAGAGTGCATTTTCTGATAATGTCTTAATTAATAAACCCTATATAGCAAATAGAGAGTGTTTGCTGATAATAATCGTGGCCAATATTTCAAAGAGAGAGTATTTCCTGACAATATCGTGACTTTTAAATTCAAATTGAGAATATTTTCTGACAATATCTTGACTTCTAGGGATAATATTTTCTAAAGAGAATGTTAAAAAATAATAATTTGGCATATAAAGCCACTACAATAACTCTTTTTGAAATTATGTTTTAGAAACTTTCTATGTATTTTTAATATATATATCATATTTATTATATCGTTTAAACAATGACCTTATAAAAGTATTTGGGAACTTTGAAAGAACTTTAAGCAAAAAAGGAACTTTATTTCTAATCAATCCTAAGTTTTTTTTTTTTACTTCAACCTATGTAACCTGACACATTTGAGTGAGTTTTGAAATTCGAACAAAACACATGAGGGGCAGCCTCGACCCGACCTTGCTGCGGGTAACCAAGCCAAGCAGCCGCTCGAATGTGGCAAATTCAAAAAGGTGCTTAATTTGATTAGTTGCGCCAGTGTTGC
Source organism: Zaprionus kolodkinae (assembly GCA_018901885.1). Lineage (NCBI taxonomy): Eukaryota > Metazoa > Arthropoda > Insecta > Diptera > Drosophilidae > Zaprionus > Zaprionus kolodkinae. Next base: position 633,966 of record JAEIFM010000183.1, on the reverse strand, counting down.
CACTGTCTTTGACCCCCTCCCCCCTTCCCCCTCCTGCTGCTGGTGTTGCCACTTCACTGGCCGCCAAAAAAGACATTTGCGCAATTTCTTTCATGCAACCAGACGAGGCAATTTGCGAGTTGCCTCGCAATGCGGAATCGCAGGAGACAGCACATGAAAGAGAGAGAGAGGGAAAGAAAGAGAGAGACAGTGTGTGTGTGATCGAGAAGGAGACAGGCAGAAACAGAAGCAGAAATGTATGTGGAGTCAACAATTGTGACAGCACGCAGGTAATTAACTAGTTTTTCTATGATTTTAGTCGCGTAATCGCATTATAAACAAATTAATGCCTTGCATGGGCAATTCGACATAATGGCACAACACACACACACACTCGCACACACAGTGTGTGTGTGAGTGAGTGTCGCGTTCCAGCGATCGATCAGTTAGCGAATCATCAGAAAGGTGGCGCCATCGCCATCGCCATCGCCTGTCGCTGTCGATGTAATCCGCGTGATTCGTTCATTTCATTCACACTTTCACACACATTTCATTCATTCATTCATTCATCGCACTGTTTTTTTTTTTTTTTTGCATAATCGCATAATCCATCGAACCTCCAGTATTTTGGTTTTTAATCCAGCTACTGGGTACACCACTGCGGTACGTGGCAACCCCCGGAAGACCACAATGTGCGCTGCAGGCACTTATCGCACTCGCATTTTGTTTGTTATTGTGGTAATTGTGGGGCCTATCAATTACATATAGTTCATATATAGTATATCCCACGGTTATAGGATTGATTGATCATTGTAGACAAGGAAACGCTTCGGTTTTGAATTAGAATTGTCCTGTGATCAATTTGAATATATCGATACATTTTAATAATAAACGTTATCGGCATTTTGGTATTTTTTTTTTTTTTTTTGCAATATTGCGTTTTCCAACACGGGTATAGGATTGGTTGATTAATGTGGACAAGGAAACGCTCAAAAGCTTCGGTTTTTAATTAGAATTGTCCTGTGATAAATTTGAATATATATCGATAATAATCGTTATCGGCATTTTTTGTATTTTTTTTCCCAATATTGCGTTTTACAACACTCATAACACATAAAAACTAATCAAATTGTTGTGGAAGTTAAGATTATGCTTATTATTAGATTGATTTTGCACTTAAATATTTGAAATCTAAATTGTTTTTGATGTGAATGATCCATACTACCCTTAGCTCTTTCCAACATTTAAAATTGCCGTGAAAGATGATATTATGATTATGGTTTGATCCCTAGATTGATTCCTTTAAAAAATATTATGAAACTTCAATTGAAAAGAGTTTATAAATATTTAGAACTTTCTGCATGATTTTTAGATCCCCATAGCGTTTTCCAACACTAAAAACTTGATCCTGATTTAAGTAGATAGAAAAGATAGTTAAAAACAATTGGCAAGATGCAGATCGTAGTTCACAATAAAGACACACACACACACCAATACATGCTTACTAAGGCAGCGAAATTCATGTGGCCAAGACCCCCAGAGAGACAGATAGAGAGAGAGAGAGAAGGCAAGCGACAACTGCTGTGTGGCACAGTGGGTCGCTCTCCCACAAGATTTCAATAAAAACAAAACGAACTTTGACGATGCAACTGCAGCACATACAGCAAGAGAGAGAAAGGGAGAGAGAGAGAGCGAAAGAGAGAAGACAGAGCCAGAGCGACTCATAGTATAATAATAATAATAACAACTCCCAAGATTGGTAACATAATCGGAGCATTGTGGATTTTTATTGTTATTTCCATTGTCGCATGGCGCTCCAGTCACCCACAACCCACAGACCACAATCCACACTCCACAAGCCAAGTCGGAGCTGCAGCTCCTCCAACTAACTAACTAGCTGAGCGCCCCACAGCGGCAGCTGCTGCTGCTGCCGCCGCTGCTGCTGCTGCTGCGACACGCTCGCCGTGAGGCTCGAGACTTGCCAACAATAACAAACGCGGCGCGGCGGCAAGAAAAGGTTAAGAAAAACCAGAAAAAAAAAGAAATATAAAGAAACTACAACCGGCACATCGGGCCGAGAGCCGGCTGAGAAGCACAGTGGAAAAAAAGTGAAAATTTGTCCGTGTCCAAAAATTATGCGCTTTTCACACGCGCAGCCTCTGTCTGTCTCTGTCTCTGTCTCTGCCTCTGTCGGCGGTGGCACTTGCCCGTGTGTAATTGCCGCCAGAGCAGGGGAAGCTAGAAGAGAGTGGCTGAGGGGGAAGAGGGGGCGGCCGAGCGCCGTGTGACAACGTGTGCGCGTTGACTTTGCTTGGAAAACTTTTTTTATATTTTTTTTTTTTCGTATTTCACGTAGAACCGGTCGCAGGTTTCGTGAATCTTGCTGGTTTTTTGCTTTAGTTTCAGGCGCCGCGCATGCGCGAAAATGCACGTACATGAGCATGGTAGGGGGGAGGGGGGAGGCACTGGGGGCAGCTGGGAAAACAGCTACGAAAAAAAGAGTCAAAGTCAAAAAACCTGCACACTGGTGCAATGTCAAGGCAAATGCAAGAAAATAATTCAGTTTACAGCACTTGCCAAAAAAGTCTATCGATAATTCTCGAGCTTAGTATTTCGATAATTGTGCAAAATACCAAATTGCCTGGCATAAATCGCAAGTCTATTGTGAATCACACTGTGCGCGCCGCACACTGAACTTGAGTGTGTTGAAAAATGTAAATTAAAACAAAAGTAAAAGTTGTTGTTGTCGTTGGCTTAGCACATTTTCCATTGTTGTGTTTGAACTTTTTTCGGCTTTTCTTTTGTGGCCATTTCTTTTCGGGGTCAACTAGGTGAGCTGGTCAAGTAAGAGTGTGTGTGTGTGTGTGTGTGCGAGCACATCTCCCCCTTTTGGTAATTAAGATCTTGTTACCCAGCCTAAGTGATGCCAATTAAGTAACCATTTTATGGACCGCTGGCCCTCAAAGCAGATGCAAAGCAGTCTCCCAAAAAAATAGGAGTTACATGTGTAGGGTATATGTAGGGTAGCTGTAGTTTGACAGGCGCCGCCTACAACTGCAGATTATGTCAGCGAGCCGAAAAAAAAACTCTTCGCTTGTTTGCTTTTCCTATTCGTAGGGTCTGTGGGAAAACCTGTGGGGCACCGCGCGGTTCGGACAGGCCTCAATTATGCGACCAGACTGCTGCTGCGAGGTGAGTCACATAAATAACTGACACTCGGCTGTAAGTTGTTAAAATTGAAGTGAAATTGCAACTGATTATTTGAATTATTTTTTGTTCCGTTTTTTTCTCTATTTTTTTGTTTTGTCTCTGCTTCGTTGTGGTCCATAAAAAAAAGGGGCATAATGAAGGAAGAGAGTCACAGAGCCGCAAAAGCCGCATAATATATTTTGGTCATAATTAAATGACGCGACGCAAGAGCGCTTTTAAATGGTATAAAACATAATATGGCATTATGATTATTATTACTATTATTTTTATGTTATTGTATTGTTTATTGTTTTCATTCGCTGGCCACAGTCGCTGTCATTAATTTCAAGATATTTACTCGGGCATCGTCTTAATTGGCCGCCTCTTAAATCAACAGCGAGACAACTAAGAGAGCGCATTATTTTTTAATCCATAATGCAATGTGACGAAAGGAACGTGTAACACACACTCTGCATACTCCAATTATAAATATCCCCATATAACATAATAATGGTATCTCACAATTGTATGATTATGCAATCGGTTCGATTCGATTTCGCATCACATTCATATCGTTAATCTGCAGTCTTATCCGCTTGCCAATCGATAAACATAAATCGGATATGCAAATTTGTCAAACTTTCTCAATTGGTTTCTTAATCATGTGACTGTGAATTATTGTGAATGCCCTGTGGGAGTATGGAGCACAGGGTATTTCGAGAACATAAGAACATAAGTATCGATACTGCTCCCTTTAACGCCCCTGTCTATCGATAGGTTTGCTAGTTGGAAAATATTCAATTTTTTCATTTGAATAAAATACTAGATTACACAGTACCTACTAGTCGCGCACAGCCGACATGAGAACACACTCTCGTTAGTTTCTATGCAAATAAGTCGAACATTTCAACGGATGTTTGGCTGCCCCAAAAGGGAAATGATATTGTTTATGCAATGAAATTTCTAACAATTCAACTCGAGAGTTTCACTTTAAATGGCATACATTGTTGGAAATATATGTGATTGTGTAGTATGTATAGTTATAGGGTTTCTAGCACCATGCCGGAGTTCAAAAGCAGCTCTAAGCAGCGTTACAAAAGTAAATAAAATAGTAAAATACTTAATATAGATCTAGATATGGATAATAAACGGCTTTAATAAATATTTCTTATTAATATTAATATATTATATATAAGAAATATCAAATATTAATTTATTATCATAAGAAGTTGGAAAGCAGGAGTACAATAAGTCGTAGCTGGCGAGATATAATTTACATTTATAGGTCTATTAAATACAATATTACTATAGCTCAATAGTTGAACCAAATGTGCCCTGTTATGTAATAATTTTAATATATAAGGAGCAGAAAATTATAAAGTATTACAATAGAAATATATATACCTTAGGAAAATTCCAGAAACATCTCTAAAAAAAATCTATAAATTCATTGAAATTTATTTGCTGAACATATCAAAATTATAATGTTTTACAATAGGGAAATTCCAAAAACATATCTCTAAAAAATCTATAAATTAATTGAAATTCAATTCGCTTGACAGAAAGTTACCCAAGGGCGAGTGTCAATCAGCACAGGGTGCACCACTATGTACAAAGCCACCTCGCCCTGTTGCCCAGTTCCCATGGCACCCTGTGGCCACATTGAACGATGGAACATTTTGAAGTTTTTTTTTCCTTTTCTGCCATCGAGCATGCCAATTAGCTGGGTATTACTTTTGGACTTTTTATTTGGTCTTTAGCTTTTGCTTTCTTCTTTCGAGGGCCAGAAATGAAAGATCGATGTGGCTTTTTGGCATGCAAAAAGCGCAGCGAACGTGTTACATAAAGAAACCCAAAGCCAAAACCAAACCCAAAACCCAAATCGAAACCGAAACCGGCAAAGCCCAAAAATTATGCTTAAAAATGTATATATAACACACACTTTAGTATTGACCATTGTTGTAGTTACAGTTAATGTTTAACTTGATGTTATTGTTATTGTTTTTTCGGCACGGAAAGGAGGGGGGGGGGGGTGGACAGGGGGAGTCCCATGCGTAACAGGTGCCGCATACAGTGCATTTCAATTGAAAAACAAAAGAAGAGTAATAAATGGGGAAGAGTGGGTGATCGCGACACGAATACCTAGAGGTATACCTATAGTATGTATGTGCATAATGGATAATGGATAATACGGGAAGGGGGAGGGGGAGGAGGGGGATAACACGGGGCACGTAATTGTAGCAATGGAGTTGGGCCAATTTTTGGCTACGTATTGTGCAATTGTTGGATTGCATTTGATTAGTTCAAAATGCTGCACAGGGGTGCGTATGTGCCAGCGAGTGTGTGTGTGTGTATAGAGGTGTGTGTGCGTGTGTGTGTGTGTATGTCATTGACTGTTTAATGCGTCCAAAGCTGCGCACGGGCCACAATTATACAATCGCTTGATGATGGCACTTTAATTGACTGATGCGGCTTTCATTGTCATGGCTTTTGCAGGAAGCCAGACAGAGACAGAAACGGGGAAGCCAATAAAGAGAGAGAGAGAGCGAGAAAGAGAGACTGCGACTGAGACTGATGCGACGACGCATGAACGTGTTGATGTGATAATTCATTTAATTGCTAAATTCATTGCAAATGCATTGGCAATGTGGAAAGTGGAATGTCAGTTATTGCAGTTTTTTAGCCAACTTGCAACTATTACTACCAAACAAGGCAAAACAAGGCAACCGGCAACCGACAAGCAAACTGCAGCCAAATTCACAACCGGTCGCACCCTTTGATTAGTTTGTAAATTACAGGTGTCCATTGAGTGCAACAAATGGCCCACTGTCAGGCGAGCAATTAGAGTTAACAAGCCGCGTGCCGCATCACGCAGCGAGCACAATGTGCATTGCTGGAGACCAAGAGACCAAATGAGGAAGAGAAGCATCCACACACACACCCAAGGAAACTTGAGTTGTGCCTCGAGCTTATATCAATTCAGATGCCAAATTTCATAGGCCTAGTTCTTGTAGTTACTGAGATCATGAGGCATGCGGAGAGGGAAAACATAACTTAATACTTGAGTGGATTATTATTATTTGACATAAGGTGTAGGTGTATCCAATATATGTCAGTCTATATAACAAATTTCAACTCTCTAGCTTCTCTGAATACCATATTATATCAAATTCATAGAACTAGTTCTTTCAGCTCCTGAGATCGAGGTGTACAGAGTGGGAATACTTATCTAATTAATTCCTGCAGTAAGTTATGCACTATTTTAAAGATATGTCAGTCTATATAACAAATTTCAGCTCTCTAGCTCAAACATTAGCTGAGCTATAGGTATTTTTATTTTATTTTATTATATTTTTGAAGATGATAACTTTTCTTATCTATAAAATACAGTTCTCTAACTAAGATGAAAATAATAAGTACATTAAACTGGCATATTTCATATAACTAACTATAACTCATTAAAGGTTTTTTTTTTCTTTCTAAATTCCGTAAAGGTCTCTAGAAAATCTGAGAAAATCTTCATCAATAAAGAAACGGAGATTTCAATTGTCTTTTTGCAGGTCGCGTGTGAAGCATATAAAGAGTCGAGACATTTCTTCTGTCCTGCTCTAGCATAGCCAACGAACATGGGTGTTACGAATCGGAAAGTGGAAAGTGCAGCAGAAGAAGAAGTAGAAGGGAGAAAGAGAAGAAGGAAAAGAAGCTGAGCCAATTTTCGAGGTGTCATAAACATAAAATGCGACCTGAAATTGTCATTACCATAGCCCGTTGACACGCTGCCCGAAACCTTAGCAGAAACCTGACCTAACCCTAAGAAAACCTTACCCCGTAATACCCAAGCCAAATGTGAAAATTCTCGGTAAATACGTCGCTCTTCTTTTTTTTTGTTTTTCTATTTAATCTACTTTTCGCCTTGGCATTTTCACTTCATTTTCCATTTCCATTCAATTTCGACAATTTCCACACTTACCATCATCATTCACAGTCTGCACAGTAAATGCATAAAAAATTTCCCAGGAAAATGCTTAAGTACGCGTCTTGTTGTGTTTGCGCGCTCGCCTCTCGGGGAAAATTCGTGAGTCGGCGCGTTTATCCAGTTGCTGTGGCCGTTGCTTTTGTTGTGTTTATTTTGATGGATCCTACGGACACTGCAGGATGGATAAAAAAAATGGACGCTAGCTTGACGTGAGAATCGTTTCGTTTCTCCCTTCGGTTTCAAAACACTTTTCTTTATGATATTTTCTATTGTAGAGTATTCAAAAATTGCACTTGAAAAAAAATGTGAATAGAAAAAATTGAAAAATTTTTGAAAATTAAATTCAAGGATTTTTTTTTTGCACTTTTTTGTTTTTATTTATTTTATTTCGTTTCACATTGACAACGACGCGCACCCACAGATCACAGATCTGTTGCAAATATCTCGCTATATGTATATATCTCGCGTTTACCGTTGCTGAAGCCAAGACAAGCGATCGATGCCAAAGACAAAAACAAACTGCACTTGCGCGCAGGCGCCCACAAACTGAGTCGCGCGCTTGGAAAATGCGGCAGGTAAAGCGGCAACCCGATGGCAACGGCAACGGCGACGACAACAGCAACAACAACAACGCGCACCGTGAGACCGACAAACCAAGCGGCCAGAGAAAGAGGCAAAGCCGCACAGACACCAACAGAGCGGGAGAGAGTGCCAGTGCCACTGTCAGTGAGAGTGAGAGTGATAGTCGGGTTAGCGAGCGGAGAGCAGAGAGGAGAGTGCAGCAGCAGCAGCAGCTACGTGAGTCGCTCGCGGGCGGCTTCGCTCAAAGGCAACATGCAAAATGTTGCAAATATCTGTGACAAGATTGGCAACTCTGGCAGCGACTCAAGCAGCCAACGAGAGAGTCTGCGATTTACCTCCACCCTCCGCCATTTTAGATTCATCATTAGGCCGATGACGAAAATGAACCGCAAGGCATCCTTCTCTAATTGAGACATTTGCCAGTACTAGTTCGGTTCCACAAATCGATTGCAGTGTGGGAACTATCGAGCGCAAGAATTTCGATAAATCACAGAGTTGTTTACTTTGTTTTGTTTTTTTCTTTTTCTATGTATTTCACAACACAGAGCGTTAAGTGAATTAGCCGGCAATTATTACAAAATATGATACTATCTTCGAAAACTTATCAAATACCCACTGCGTAATCCCCCCACTAACCTATTTCTCTAATTTTGTCTAATGCAAATTTATCTAATTTGCAGATGAGGCGTCGTCGTAATGGGACAAGTTTCTTTCCGAATTGTTGTCTCATTTGCCGGCCAGATCGCATAATTATTGTACGCGAGTTAAGTAAAGTGTGTGTGTGGGGCAGGCATACAGCATACATACATATTTTTTAGATTACAAATTTAAGATTTCGCTCTCTAAATTATTTGATGTTTTGGGCAACAGAAACAACGAAATGGAAATGAAACGCAACGCGAGGGCAAACAAGGCAACAAACAACCAACAACGTGCAAATGCGCTGATGACGCAACAAGTGCGAAGCAAGTAACATTCGTAAAATAAAGATACAATTGTATCTGGTCATTTATCTCGGCCGCCAGGAGAGGGTAGGGTAGGTAGGGCCGATGGGTCGCCAATGGGCGCAGCACCAGACACAAATAAATAACCCAAAAGGTTCGCACGTTGCGCGTTTGTGATTTGTTTCCGACCAGGGTCGCCACCTGTCCCGCAAAAGAAAGTGAGGCACAAGCACGCGCATTGTTGGACAGAGTTGCCCGCAGATAGCAGTTTAGCTAACTACAGAGATGCAGATGTAGATCGCGTAATGGCCAGATGACAGATACATTTGCGCATACACTGTATGACCGTTTAGGGCCAAATGGCAGACAGTCTCTCTCTCTCTCTCTCTCTCTCTCTCTCTCTCTCTCTCTTGTAATGTGCACGTACCGCGTCTCTAACGCTTATCACATTATCGTCAGGGCAGCGGAGCGCAGGGCAGAGCTAATAGTACGTGCCTGGACTGCGGACAATGATTTTGCATTTGAAGCGAAATCTACTCGAGCTCGACTCCGGTCTCCGCCGGCTCGGTGGCTCCGGGTCCGGGCCTGCTCTTTAATTGTCGCCAGCGTCGAAATAATTTTAACGAGTTACGCGCATGCGCAATTGTCCAACCAAGCGACCAATTCCCCACCTCCCTCTCTCTTGGTCTGTCATTCCCGTAGAGCCGTAGACTAGCCTCCCTCGACTTCTCTAACTCTTTCTCCCTCCCTCTTCCTCTTCCTCTCTCTCTATCTTTATCTTATGTAATCGCGACTTTCACTCATTTGAGAATTCATCGAGTTGCGAACACCGTGCGGATTTGCTTGCATATTTAGCGCACTCTTAACTTATTGCAGATTTCAATGCGTCGCGGTCGTAGCCTCTGTCCATCGATCCACTTAACACCGACTGCTTCCTGATCCCTCAAATTGTTCCGTTTCAAATTCAGCAACTTTTTGAACTTGATTCTAGTTAAGGATCAAGTAACCTTTGCAAGCCTGCTTGCTTTATTCAATTACATCCAGAAATAACAAAACTTTATATATACGCATATATATTTCAATTGATTCCGAAGTAAATGTTTTTTTTTTTTTTTTTTTTGAGACTTAGCCAAGTGACATAAGATCGTCTCGAAAGGCAGATGAAACGTACATACGCTATGCGGACAATCGTAATGCATGGCACAGATTAGATAGGACCATGATTAGGCGCATTCCGCTCGCAAAATATTTTGTATGCATTGCACATTTCGGGGGAAATATGTATGATATATAAAATTATACAAATACCACGGTGTATTTCCGCAGAGATTGTATACAAGTTATACTAGTACTATATATATATATTATACGATCGTTCAAAGGTGAAATTTCCAAAACAGATGCAAAACGATGACTCAACATACTGGATGCGCCGCTCTTGTAACTAACTAAGATAAGGACGGAGATAACATAGAATTTACAACTAGGAAAATTATAACTCATAAATGTGCGCGTCTCTAGGCTCTTGCGACCACGTGACAAGAGGAAATACTCTTCTGAAAATCATACTACAATTAAAAAAAAAAAAAAACAAAATAGTTACTTTCAAGCGATTTATTTCTGTTTGAGCTTCAAGTGGCGATTTGCGATAAGATTCGAGAGAAATCGAAAATTAAATCTTTGTGGGTATTTTCCAATTAAAACGTCAATTGATTTGACTGAACTGAAGAACTCTTCGGGGCAATTAATTATCAATTATACTAGGATTTATTTATTCATTCAAAAAAAAAAAAAAAAAAACATATATGAAATATGAATAGATACTAACATGGATACACCTGAATATTGCTTGGTGGGTTGTACAGGGATTAGAAAGTTTATTTTGCATTATTTTGTAGGAAAGTAGAAAAAGAACTTAGATCCTTCCTACACATCTTTTTTCGCTTCCTCTCTCGGTCATCCCAATCTACCGTGGCTCGCTTAGAAATTGATTTAAGTGCAGACGAAATCGGCCTGGCAATATCTTACGCGCGAATTGAACTCCATGTTCTTGGGACAGTCCTGCACAATAGACGCCAGATTGTCGTTCTGGGATCTATAGCATAGCAGGTATTTCGTGCAGTCCCCGGTAATCGGAAAAGCGCCAGTTGTAGGACATGTAGGTATCTTAGTTGTTCCAATTGGATCGTCGGTTGACTGGGAGCTTGTGGTGGAATCTGGGCTCACAGTGGTGCTGTTGTCCTCAGGGTCTACAGTGCTGCTATCCTCGGGGTCCACAGTGCTGCTGCCCTCGGGGTCCACAGTGCTGCTGTCCTCGGGGTCCACAGTGCTGCTGTCCTCGGGGTCCACAGTGCTGTTGTCTTCCGGGTTCACAGTGGTGTTGTCCTCGGGTTCCACAGTGCTGCTGTCCTCGGGGTCCACAGTGCTGCTGTCCTCGGGGTCCACAGTGCTGCTGTCCTCGGGGTTTACAGTGCTGTTGTCTTCGGGGTCCACTGTGCTGCTGTCCTCGGGTTTTACAGTGCTGTTGTCTTCGGGGTCCACAGTGCTGCTGTCCTCGGGGTCCACAGTGCTGCTGTCCTCGGGGTTCACAGTGGTGTTGTCCTCGGGGTCCACAGTGCTGCTGTCCTCGGGGTCCACAGTGCTGTTGTCTTCCGGGTTCACAGTGCTGTTATCCTCGGGGTTCACAGTGCTGTTATCCTCGGGGTCCACGGTGGTATTGTCATCGAACGGTACGACCTTTGTAGTGCTTGGCACTACGTCTGTACTTTTGTCTAGATTGTCTGGCGGTATCGTTGGTTTCTCAATGTCGCCGCCATCGGCTGGCATCACAAATCGTACCGAGTTGACACAATGTCCCAGTTCAGTGCTAAAGACCATGTTACCTTGGCAACGCAGGCGGTGCAACGAGTAGTAGCCTTCGGAATTTAGCTCGCAGGCGAGGAACTCATGCTCATTATCTCCTAATGCCACGAAGCCATTGCGATCGCAGGGATGGTTATGCTCTCCGTGGACGGAGGAGCAGACGAGCAGAAGGGTGGCAACACCCAGTGCTAGTGGAATGGTGAACCTCATGGTATTCTCAGTGATCTTGCTTGATTGGGAGAGGAAACTTCTCGTTGGGTATTATCGTTTGCGACTCAGAACTCGATTGGACAGACTAACGGGATGGGCCATCAATCAGCCCCTTTTATAGCCGCCAGCAAACAATGGTTGGCCATCGATCCAACTCGATTAGAGCTGATATGACCAGGCAGAAGACAGACCGATCGACGAACGAAGCGACCGATAGATAAATATGGGTTTTTTTTTCAAAGAACTCTTGTCTTTATTCATGCAAAACAACAAAAAAAAAACGATAAATTACAGCGGTCAATACACCAACATAGATTGGGGGTTACGTAGAAATTTTGGATTGATAGCGGGTCTAGTTGCCATTGGGTGAAGTGTCTTATTGATTTAGATCTCGTTGCTGGACTGTTCCGGCGACTCAGCACTCTCCACGGACACAGGCTTATTGGCCTTGGCCTCCTTCTTTGCCTGCTCCTTTGCTGCCTTCTTGGCCAATTTCTCCTCCAGTTTCTGCTGTTTGCGTTTCAGTTTCTCCTGGTTCTTCTGCTCCTTCAGACGCAACTTCTCCTCGGCCTTGAACTGCTTCTGTTCACGCTTTATAGCAGCCAGATCACTGGATTCCAGCGACTGTTGGCCCGGTGCCAGCTGCGTCCAGTCGTAGCGCCAGCAGCGTCGCACCAGAGGCTCGAAACGTTCACCACTGGAGCAGCGCACAATGTACTTGTGGAAGCCACCCTTCAGATTGATCAAACACTTGTAGTAATACGTTTCATTCTGGCCGGCAAAGTGTCCCGGAGTCGGGCAAATGAAGTCATCGCTCTGGCAGGCGGCCACATCACGTCCGCAACGGCGATAGAGAGGCGAGAAAGCTGTGTCTGGGGGGCAGTACATTTCCAGGGATAGGAGCTCACCGGTCAGCGGGTTCAGTAGACAGTTGTGGTAGCGCTCGCAGTCACCGCTGATGTGCGCGAATAGACCTGGAGTGGGACACTCAAAGCTAAGTGGAGGAGCTGGTGGTGTTGGCGCAATGGTGCTCTCAACTGGTTCCGGTTCGCTGGTGGTGGTTGGTTGCTCACTCTCGCCGTTGGGGCTGCTGGTAGAAGGTTGTGCCTCCTCTGGTGCCAAGGTAGTCTCCTGCTCGGGTTCATTTGGATTCAGTGTGGTCTCCGCCTCTGGCGCTGCTGTGGTCTCAGTCTCTGGAGCTGCTGTGGTCTCAGCCTCTGGAGCCGCTGAGGTCTCAGCCTCTGGAGCTGCTGTGGTCTCTGCCTCTGGTGCTTCTGTGGTTTCCGACTCAGGGGCTGCCGTGGTCTCTACCTCTGGGGCTGCTGTGGTCTCCGCCTGTGGCTCGTTGGTACTCTGATCCCATCCGCTGCCCTCGCTCAAGGTAGTGGTCTCACTTTCTTCCACCGTCTGGATCTCAAGCTGCACTGCAGCTGCGACATTGCCATCGCCATCACCGCTGAGTGCGTACACACCGCAGGATCTGGTCACCAGCTGTAAGTGAAGCAATAATTAGATATCCATATACATCCTAGCAGATATCCTTGCCAGACTTACCAGTGCCACGCAGAGCAAAAGCACCGACGAGGTGGTTGAGAATAGGCCACGCCTTGCACTGCTTCGGGTTGTTCTCCTGGTTGTTATTGTTGTCATCGTTTTTGTTGTTGCTGTCGTCATCGTCGTGTTGCCTGTGGCTAACTTCGGTCGATCGTTGTATGAGCCACTCGCCTCACCCTCACCACGTTATATAGGCGCAGAGCGATCTGCCGCCGGATGCTGTAGCTTATCAGGCGACGAGACCCAGTCCCGCTACCCGGCCCCAGCCAAGGCGTCTTGTTTTTCTCATTCCTATCTCGATCTCCGAGCTATATATGATGCAAATAAACAGTCTACGTCGACGGCAACGGTGGCTACACGGCAAAATACAGTTGTAAAGCCATAAAATCAGCTGTGCGAATGTGTCGCTGCCACGCCCAAATGCGCCCACGCTGTCCGCGCATCTGAAACGGAAGTGTGTAAAGATATAGCCAAGATAGTCGCTTGAGAGGTCAAGTGACGCCCCCGCTTCAGACGCCCGACGCCCGACGTGGCATAATGCGAGACACCTCGTACCCGTTGAGATGGGCCCCGATTGAAGTCGCTACTGCCATACACAATGATAACAAAAAAAAAAAACAATTGTGAATCATAATTTCAATTGAAATTTTCCTCTTTCGCCTTTGCAATCTTTATTATACCCGCTTCACATTATAAACTAATTTCGTTTTCAGGAAATACTACTTATTGCTTTCTTGCGAACTCTTCAATGGATTTGCATGTCACTTTCAATTGAGTTCTTGAAAACTTTGATTATCTTAAAGAGATACTATTGTGGTTGCGGTGTGTCTCTTTACTACTACAACTACTAGACTAACAAATACGGTGTGTATTCTAATAGTTTCTAGTAGTAGTTACAAGGATTATGTAGCTTAAGTATAAGTTTGTTTATATAGACTCTATTAACAATTCTATTAAACTTAAGATCTTGATACGATATTCTAATAGTTTCTAGTAGTAGTTACAAGAATTATGTAGCTTATATTTAGTATGTAAATACGTATATACTCTATTAACTATAATTCTATTAATTTCAGATCTTAATACGAATAATTAAAGGTTCACATATGATTAAAAGAACGACTCAAAAGCGGTTCGAACATTATTATTTGACATATATGGTCAAACATTGGAAAGAAGATTCCTTTCAAATGAATCTTCAGACAGGTTTAGACCCAACCTGTACATAGATAATGATTCACATATAAGTATAGTGCTAAATATAATACATAGTGATCTTATATAAAGTTTATATGGAAACATCATGCAAATTAGGTTAAGGAAGATTGCACCTGCGGATTAAACTGATTCCCTAGGAGCGAGATAGTGAACCAGAGAAAGAGAGAGAGAGAGAGAGTGGCAAACAGCTAGGGCAAGATATTGCTGATCAGCTGGCGTTTGGTCATAAACTTAATCCTCTGCTGCTGTCGCTATCACCGTCGCTGCTGCTGCTGCTGCTGCTGCTGCCGCTGCCAGTTTGATGGACAGAAATTGCAGCAGAGGCAAACGCGTCACAGAAGACAAACGTTTTCACATACATCGGTGTGCGTGTGCTATATCTATGTAGTATCTGAGGTTAATCTCTCGCCCGCATATACACATAGACGCACACACGCACACACACATAGGCACAGGCGTGTGTGTTTGTATGTAGATATCTATATCTTTAGTGTGATAAGCGCGATTATTATCACCGTTTTTTCGCCATTATCTAAACGGGTTTTGGTTTTGGTAAATGATGAATGCTAACACGGCCAGACGACGCGACTCACACAGTGCCAGAGTACAGAAATTCCAAACGAGAACTGCAAACGAATTTCGTGCATCATCTATCCAGGCGTAGCAGTTGTTGGCTGAAAGGACACACTATCTTCCTCGCTCATTCCGCCACCCGCTGCCGGAGGCAATGACGACGCCAGCGATGCCGACAACAACAATGGCAGCGGCACCTGTGACCGGAACGCCAGTTCGTCGGGCCACTACCCGGGCCACAGCCGGTGTACAGCGACGTCGCGTGGTCAAGAAGCACATACAACAGAAGTACATGCTCTGCGGCTTTGCCATACACGTAAATAGTCGCATTCTCTCTCCTTCTGCTCGTTTCGTTTCTCCTCTCTTTCTCCTTCTCTCTCTCCTTAATCACTGTTAGTGACACGCTCTGCAAGCGCTCTCTTTAGCTTTAATTAGTTTCGCACTCTCCTCGCAGGCCTTTCTGGCAACACCCGCATATCTGTACGGCAACGTTGTGGAGTCAGACAAGGATCTGGTGTTGCGCATCTGGCCGGCGATTGTCTATCAGGCAACTGGTGAGCTCTGCCGCTCCATAATGGAGCATCTGGACACAGAGTATAGCGGTCGCGCTCGGGAGACCAATCAGTATCGTCGTATCTTCCTGCTGGCCACACTCACTACCTGCGTTTCGCTGATGATTAGCGGTATCTTATTCTCCTCGGCCTGGATCATTGTGACAACCACAACGCAAACGGTTGCCATTGTCTTCTATGGCTTTTTCGCCGGTATGTCTATTCCATGTACGTTCCATGTCGTTTGAGTACTCATCATCTCGCTTACAGGCATTGGGTCTAGCCTGTATTTGTGGAAAACCCACGTCATTCTCGAGGCAGTTCGTCCGCGGGAGGACAAGTTTGTGCGCAAGACAATTCATCTATGCGGCGAGGCCTTCTGTCAACTTTTCCTGTCGTTTGTCTTTACCAGTCTGCGCACTCTGTACGGCACGGCGCAGTCGATTGTACTTATGTCCGCACTGCTTGTGAATCTCATTCCCCTGAGCCTGATCATTACTAAACATCGCGAGGATGCGTTTACCACCAAACGGATATCGGTCATCAAGGCGGAGGCTGGATTTGGCTCGTTACCGCTACGCGGTGCGCTGGCAGCCAATTTTGTGGCCGATCAACTTGATGGACTGGACACGGCCATGTCATGGCGCAATCCGGCCACAGAGATAAACAGCCCATCCGCCGTTAGCACAGCTGTGGCCGCTGTGCCCTCAGCTCTGGCTGCCGCCGTCGTAGACACACACAGCAACTATGTGCTGGCCACGGACGAGGCCTATGTTACCTATGTGAATCTCAACGGTGTCGAAATAATGGAAATTATACCCGAAGAGGATGAGACCGTCTCCATAATGCGTTCTAGCAGTGCCACAATCGATAATTACGGCATATCGCAGTCTCAAATATTGCACAAATCCCAATCAAATGGTCGCATCTATCCGCAGAGTCCACTGAGTCCTCTGAATCCTAGCTTCACTGGCACTGGCACCGGCAGCTCATCTCCACTGCCCGAGGCATATGCGAATCTGGTAAGATAAAATTGGAGTGAGAAAAATTATAGAAAGAATTGTATACAAGACATGATCACATTGATGATGTTGCTTTTTTTTGTTTCCCATTTCAGCATCGCATACGTCGCATGTCACGGGCGGTAACATCGCATCTATGGTCAAATCTGCTCGACAAGATCACGATGCCACTGCAGCATGCGCTATCCGTACCGCAATTGTACGCCAGCACGCTCCTCCTCTCGGCAGATATCTTCAGCTATGTGATGTGCCTGACTGTCTTGCCGGGCCTGGCCGTCAGTCATCATTCGCTGAAAAATGCCGAAATACCATTCCTCTTCTCACTGCTCGCCTTCCCATGGATGTGCTTCTCGCTGATGACGCCACGTTTCGGTTCAAGCCTGTACAAACGCAAAATGCAATGGTACACATTGGGCAGCATCTGCAAGTGCCTGGCGCTAATTTGTAAGCATTTTGAATTTTAAATTGTACACTGTAAACATCATTATTCACCCCTTGCACCCCCAGTTATCAGCTTCTCCACATCAAAGCTGCTGCTGAGCGTATCGGCTGTGCTGTTGGGCTTCGGTCAGGTGGTGACTTCGTTTCTACAGGAGATGGTTTTCCAATTGGGCATGACGCGTGCCAATTGGACGGCCATAAGACGGCCCATGCACTTCACCAATGGCCTGTTGATACTCGTCTGGGGCGCCCTTGCCCATTGGGTCGTTGTGAACTATTCGTTTCAGGCGACGGTAGGTTTAGCTGGCGCTCTATATGGCGCCACAACATTGCTGTGGAATTTTTTGTTCTTCTGTTGTCAGAGCAAGGATTAATATTTGTGTGCTGTTTTTTTCATATTAAGCCTTCGGGAATATTATAAACTATAATAATAAAGAAAAAAAAAGAGAAAAGTAGTGGTTTTATTTACAAAGTGCCGCACAAACGTTTCAATTCAAGGCGCAATTTAATAGAAAGTGTTGCAAAAAAAAACAATCGATAAATATTGATATATCGTTGGCAACCCTGTCGCTTGGTGTTGCAGAATGCCAAATGTATTACATATTTTGATTTTTTTTTGTGTGGTATTTTTTCAAAAGATCGCAATAATATATCGATATGTACTCAACTAGCTGACACACACTTTACAAAAAAAAAAAGAACCAAAATGTCCATCACTTGTTTAAGACATCGTAAAAGATTTGCTTGAATTTAGTGCAGACCTTTGTAATATTTCTTTCATGTATTTGTGGTATTTTTACAAAGCTAAATATTTATCGTTAGCAGATTAGTTACGGTCGATGTATCGATATATTTGTCATTTGCACGCTTAATTCTCGGCGAGTAAATTTCTTTTGCTGTATCTTTTCTTTATTTCAAATATTGTGTACATTTCTTATAACAATTGAATCGGTAAGTCGCTGTGTCTGCCGCAATGCAGAGCTGTGCGCAAACTTAAGCCAATGTTTCGTTTGGGCAGCCAAAAAACACGACGATTGACAATAAAAAAAAAAATAGCGGCGTCGACTTGGAGACAGCGTCAGCCGGCGTAAATTGAGTTAAGACACAAAAATGTTTACGGGAACTAAATTTAAAGTGAGCGTGTTAATTGCAATGGCTCCAAGCTAATGTAAACTAGCTATATCATTAAGAACACAATACCAATTGCATCTTGTTTTTGTTTGCATTGTCATTTGTTGTTCTGCTGCTGTTCTGTTCTGCCCATGCCGCAAAAGCGGCGCGTAAATTTACAGACGTCGCAGAGTCTGTGAGAAAGACAGAGAGAGAGAGAGCGAGAGAGTTGCGACGGCGGCGGCGGTGGCAACAACAGCAGCAGCAGCAGCAACACAATCATCATCAATCACAAACCATGGCCATATTCTGGCCATACACACATTATTTAGACAACAACAATAAACAGCTGAATTATAACTTTCATTCTGTTCTTCTCCTCCACTTCATCCATTGTCCAGCCCTTGCACACTGTCGGCAGTGTGCCCGAAGCAGCCAATATACTGCCCAGTCGAGTAACTGTGGCGGCCAGCCCAGCCAGTAACTGGAATCCAGAGTACGCCTTGCCATTAAACGGGATTGCAGGACAGCCGTATTCAGATACTGTTTATATGACCAATGGCGCTGGCCCATCAACAATACACTGTCAGTCTCTACATAAGGATACCCTAAGAGATATCATCGCACAGCATCGGGAGCAGCAACAACAACAACAACAAAAACACCAAACTGGCGACAATAACTTCAAAATAACTAACAATATAGGACAAACAAAATTCGATTCCAGTGTGATCACAACGGAGCACGAATCGGATAAACGTCTATCTGTCATACAACGCGCCTTGGACTTCATTGAGCACATCTGTGTGAATCGTCACGTGGAGGAATTGTGGAGCGTATTGCTATTGCAGCGTAAACTGAGTGATGTGCGGGAGTATTTGTTAAGCGAAAGCCAAGAAACATCATCCTCTACAATTAGAAGAGGAACTGCAGCTGCATCATCATCATCATCATCATCAAATACAAACAAATTGATTGAGGAGATCGATCAAAGAATTAACGCATTGTCCTCGTCAATTGATAGCAAAACGCCAAATCAAAATACAAATCACGACTCGATGGGCTTTGATCTGTTTAATAGGATACGACACTGGTTTTTGCTGGGCGGTCGGAGTAACGCCAAGGATCCACCAAAATCCCAAGGCGACGATAGTGAACAGAATCGCAAGCGCAGGTTAGCCAATCATATACATACAAAACTTATACATGTAATGATTATATTACTCCAACTTCCTTTGCAGCTTTCAGCCGTTGGGCAACGAGGACGCTGCACAGCGTTTAATCAAGTATCGCCGGGTGGATAATACATTTCCCAAATATATGCCGAATGAAGGTGAGCATCGTGGCTTTAGCTGTCCCAAATGGCTTCAGTAATGAATTTAAAAAAAAGAGAAGAAATTATCACTCAATAAGTCCGTAGGATAACTAAGAAAAACACCTTCGATTTTATTCATTCCCTTCAAGAGTGATACAATCAGTCCAACGCCGCTCTAGCATTTCGACACCTTTTTTTTGTAAAACGACTTGTCTTTGGCCTCAAAAGAAGCTTCAGTTTCGGCGATTACCTCTTCATTCGAGCCAAATTGCTTTCCAGCGAGCATTTTCTTGAGGCCTGCGAACTGGTAGTACTCGCTGGGGGCTAAATCTGGAGAATACGATGGGTGTGGAAGCAATTCGAAGCCCAATTCAATTCCACTGTGAGCAAACGCTGCACCCAAGTGGATGAGAACAGCTTTCTCATGGACAAATGTTCCTGCAAAATAGTTTGCACACAGCCTTCTGATATCTTTCAGGTGTCAGCTATCTCACGCAATTTCAATTTTCGTTTTTCCCAAACAATTCGGTGGACTTTTTTGATATTTTCCGGTGTAACCACCTCAATCGGCCTGCCAGAGCGTTCAGCATCGTCAGTGTCTGTACGGACACGTTTAAATTCAGCAAATCATTTCTCCACCGTTTGCCTCGATGGGGCAGAGTTCGGATAACACTTATCAAGCTATGCTTTGGCTGGGATGGTCTTTTTTTTTACCCATCAAAAAGCAATGATAAATCAACACACAAAATTGCTTTGAATTCATAAAAGTAGCGTCACTTTACCTGTGTAACTTGTAATCAAATAGTGCCTGTATTCCGAGTGTTGTAATTTAAAGTTACGTAAAGAATTTGAACTTTTTAAGTAAATTTTTATTGTAATCATTGCAGCGGAAGATTACAGCCACATGCCGAATCATAATCAGCGCAGGGAACAGGACAATACTAGCAATCATGTATCCTATCAGACTGATCGAAAGCGTCTCTCCATGTTCTGTGCGCCGCAAACGCGTCAAGTACGCGTGCGGAACACACAACCGTCGGTTCCAATCGATCTAACCGATGCGGAGGAATATAATGAGAGTAACTTGTATCAGACATTTTCGGATCGTCTGGCCACCGGTACAGCACCGGTTGGGCATCAGGAATATCAGGAACGCAATCATGCGGCAACAACAACAACAACAACATCAGCAGGAGCAGGAACAAACCGACCAGATATGCTGTACTCTGATGCAGTGCGTTATGGCAAAAATGGTTTTGTGGCCGACCTCAATTATAAAAGTCCTTCCAGTAGTCTCTCATCGTCGGAGCCACGTTTAAATGGCCATGGCCTTAATAGCTACGAGTCATCATTGGCCAACAGAGACAATGTCTTAGTAATGGAAGATCAACGCAGCGAACACAACCAGTACATTAATCTAATCAACAATTTGACCCTGTACGAGCAGGAGCGTCCACTCACAAATCGCCCAATCTCTGCCTCAACCACCGGAGCTGCCCGTGATCATGCACATGAGAAACCAACACGGCCACCGCCGCCGCTACTCCAACCGCTTACTCATTTAATCAATGGTGATGATTGGATGCGAGGCCTATGGAAACGGACTCCAGAATCACGGGCTAATGATGCCATCGAACGCCAAGAGTTTGCCAAACTGCTGGATAGGGGAACAAAACAGCAATTGGAGCAGCAAACGCCAATGTTGGTCAAGAAGCCGCCTGAGCTTGTTCAGTGCTATAGCCACGTCAACAATACCAGCAACATAAGGACTAACAGTAGCAATGATAGTCGCTCCAAATCAACAACAATTAATCTAACTGACGATTATATGGGGCGAAACACTAATAAGTGAGTGAGCCACACAACAACCAGCCTATAAATGTATATTCTTATATATTAATTTATTTATATGTATGTATTCCACTACAGATCAAAAATAACTCCGAAGACACAAGCTTTACAGCTGCGTCACAGCACATCCATCTACTTTTCAGACAACTATGCGCAGTTTTTCAAGGATAAATGCTCTCGCACACATAAGGAGACGAATCATGCAAAGCAACTGGTGCTAAATGAGTAAGTGACAAATGAAATAAATGTTATGTCCATCATCGACTTTAACTTCGTAACATTTTGTTATACAGAGCGGAAAAAACAACCGAAGAGCGTCGCTCGTACGAGCAAGAATTGCGCGAGAACTTGGCAAAGTGTCGCTTTAAGACACAAACTCTTTTTGTGCTGGAGAAGTACTCCACGGTGGAGGAGAGTGAACCAGAATTTATTCCATTCACCGAAGAGCATCATCGGCGATATAATGAGCTGATCATGGGGCCAGGTCAACAGGTAAACCATTTAGAGAGAGATTTCTCATTCACGCAAAGCTTCCTTCCACTAATCTGCCTTATGTGTATGCTCCTTCTCCAGGTACTCGTTTCGAAATTCAGCTTGAATATAACACGCACTGATATTCATACACTGACCGGCACCTGCTGGCTAAATGACGAGATTATTAACTTCTATATGAATCTGCTGACAGATCGATCACAGCGCAAGGAGGGTAAACTCCCAAGTGTTTATGCCATGAATACGTTCTTTGTGCCGCGTCTGCTGCAGAACGGTCATAGCGCTGTGAAACGTTGGACACGTAAGGTGGATCTCTTCAGCAAGGATATTATTCCGGTGCCAGTGCATGTGGGCGGTGTCCATTGGTGCATGGCCATTATTCATATGAAGAACAAAACGATTCGCTATTACGACTCAATGGGCAAGCCCAATCAGGTGGTGTTGAACGCCCTGGAGATGTACTTGCGCGCCGAGTCGCTGGATAAACGCCAGAAACCCTTCGATACCAGCGATTTTGCGATCGAGAATGTCCAGAATGTGCCGCAGCAGACAAACGGCAGTGATTGCGGTGTCTTTAGTTGCATGTTCGCCGAGTATATATCGCGCAACAAGTCGCTAACCTTTTCCCAGGATCACATGGAATACTTCCGCAAAAAAATGGTGCTTGAGATCTGCAGCGGCGAGCTCTGGATGTAATATGTGTGTGTGTCATCCGCATCCATTGGCAACCCCGCATCGAACAGCTGCAGCGAATCTACGCCCTTATCATTAATTAACTTTCTAACTAAGATAATATGTAGGTACCTTGCGATTCTCTTAAATAATTTATTTATTATTCCTAAATTGCGTGTCTGTGAACCACATCACGGTCATCACGCTTAAACATGTAACTGTAATCTTAGAATTTAAATCATCTACCCCAATTTTTTTTCCTACATATTTCTTTTGCAAATTATTCCAAATTTTGAGTTTCTGTTCTGATTGATTTCTTTTCGTTGTGGTAACTAATAAAAAAACAACTAAATAATGATGAAACTCGTAACTGATGGTCGCATCCAATTTTTCAATTTAGGTTAAGAATATTTTCAGCTCTTCAAATCATTTATTGGATTTAGAACCTGAAATTGAGATAGCATAAAACTTACCCTACTTACCTTATCGGAATATCGCTTTAAGTAAATCCAAACTCTGCTGTGGAGAAATGTATGCAATAATGACAACGATGAAAAAGGGCAGGGCGAAAATGATAACAATAGATAAATTTTACTGAGTACTGTACGGATACTCTATTGTAGCAGACTGACAAAGGGGTTGCTTTTTCTCATGGATCTAGTAAAACAAAACCGTAATCCGCATTCAAGCAATTTCAAAAAGCATCTAACAAGGATGATAATACCATTTTCTAGCTGAAAACAAAGCTTTGCGAAATTTTTAATGTTAAATCATAATTTGTATTTGTTTTTTTAGGAATCGGACGAACATCAATCAGAACGAAAATGTTTCAAAATTGTTTCCTTCATAAGCGTACATCTAGCTAAATTATATTTATTTTCAACTATTTTTACAGGATTTTGTAAATTCATAGAAAAAAAAAATGTATTAAATAAAAAAATTCTCTTAGTAGCTATCATAGTATTGCTAATGTAATTCACACACTTACATATACATACATATAGTATAGTATCTCTTATGTGCAATCCAAGAAGCGCTTTCGGATTTCATTTCATTTTGAGAACGCCTTCAAAAAATCGTATATATATATATCTTTTTTTATGTGTGTGTTTTTTCCGATAGTTTTCTTTGTATTTCCTAAATTAGTTGTATACAAAACTAATAGAGGACATTGTGGGGGGGGGATTTGTTGGCAGGGGGCAGGGGGGAAAACTGCGCAAATAGACTAAAAACAAAACATCACTTTTCTAAAAGTTTATTTGTATTAGATTTTACTTTTACTTATAACAAGCACAGGGAACTGGAATTTGTTGTCGTGTTTTCTTACGTTTCATTATAGTAAATGATGTAAGGAGTTACGGTTAAATCGAAAACTAAAAATATATATATGTATATATATATCTATATATATGCATGTATGTATGTATGTAATAGTCTACACTTCTATGAATATCATCTCGGTGGCGAGTTGTTCTCTGGCAAAAAAAAAAAAAAAAAAAAAAAAAAAATATTTAAGTGTTTCTTTTTATGAAAATAATATCTGTACATACATTTGAGGTATATAACGTGACCATCATCATCAGGTGTACTATACTGTACTTGTGTCTATATATTGTTTAATAAATCAGCAACATTATTGCTAATGCGTTGCCAATTGAGTATGCTCATGATGTTGCTCTCTCTTTCACTTTCATTCTGCTCTCTCTGTCTCTCTCTATCTCTGTCTATGCTGCTAACTGTGTAGCCTTCTCTTTCGCACGCGCTGTCCACTGTCTCTGTCGCTCTCGTGTGTCACGCCATATTCTATCTAATGTGTACCCAACTAGGCTATACATACATACATATGTTATGAGTTATGTACATATATATATATATAATATGGTTTAGGAAGTCTCTCGATATTTGCTTTAGATCTCGCTCGATTTATATACTATATATTTTATTTATATATGCATATGTATATATATTGATTCGATACAATATCGATCGAAGTAAGCCTGCGCTTCAAGAGGTTTGATTTTCTTTAGTTCTTATCAAAAAAGCATAATTTACTCTATCGTATATACATATATATACATACATATATGTGTGTGTGTGTGTGTGTGTGTGTGTGTGTGAGTGTAACTGGCCAACTTGAGAGAGATCAATCTCTTATATACTCTCTCAAGAACCCGGCAATACTTTGCTAGTGTACAAGTCCTTAAGCGAACCCTATGTATATATCTCTCCTCTCTTTCTTTCCTTCTCAACTTTTTCCCCGATTCAATCTCAGCTTATGTTAATAAGTTAATGGTTTTAATAATACTTCAATATGTATGTACATGTGAGATGGCCAAGACACAGACACGTGCGTATGTATGTGTTTATGTGTGTGTGTGTGTGTGTGTGTGTCATGTCCGTCCTTATATTAAGTATGCATACACGAGTACTCGAGAATAGGTTTAACAGCCTAAACATACAGTTTCCTATATTCATAATACATATACATTCGTATTCCGCATAAGTTCCACATATTATAGTTCGTACCTTCCTTCTTCTTCATTCGACACTTAAGATCCCATAATGCTCATGTATTATTTACACAGAATATCAACACAAACTAAATGCGATTGCAATTTGAATTTCTATCACAATAAATCGGATCAAATATATAAACTACGAGATGAACAAAAAAAAAAAAACGGTTTGGGGATATCAAAAATATAAAAGAGAAATTCCCTGAAATGTGAATGCGTAATGAGGAATGGAGAAGGAAACGGAAGTATGTGGGGGAGGGAAATGGGTGGGGGGGGGAATGATAACACACATTGGCAAATACAACAATTTCCGATGAGCCCGATGAGAATACTATATATATATAATTGATTCTATCATCTCTTTTCTTCTTGTTCTTCTTCTTCAGTATATTTTGTTTACCCATTGCGATTGAATTTAGTACTAATTCAGAAATCATATATCATATCATATCATGGTATATTCTTGTATAAACACACACACAAACATCATCTGTGTATGTGTACGTATGTATGTATGCGTAGAGAGATATCACCCGCCACTGAGTTAAGTATAATTTCAAAGATATCACGTTTCATCGTGTGAACGCATCGTGTGTTTTATAGTTTCAATATTGGTGAATCATCTAACTTTAATTAATGGGATTTATGTACCAATAATATACGTAAATATGTATGTATGTATATATATACACATATGTTTGTATGGTATGCTAGTGGTAACGTTTCTTCTTCTTTTTCTTCTTTTTGTTGTTATTGTTGCTGAGAATGACATGGATGATGATGATGAACTTGTTGTGTTTGTTTTTATCATATTCTTCAACTTCTTTTTCTTCTTCTTCATGTTGTTATATAAAATAATTCGTTCTTAGTGTTTTCTAGGAGAAACTTATCGATTGAAGCACAAAATATATAAGATTTGCTGACAAACGAGATGCCATTTTAATCTAACCATATATAGACTTAAAGATTATGTTCTTAAAATAAAACTTATAAAAGGTTTCTTTGTGATTTTCTTCTCCTTCAGTAATTCATGGAAATTTGATTACTTAATATTTAAAAAAAAAATTAATATTATAATTATTATTTATACATATATATATATATATACGATATATATATACGATATATACACAAATATGTATGTTTATATATATATATATATATGTGTACGCTATATA
The DNA here is from genome assembly GCA_018901885.1 of Zaprionus kolodkinae. Taxonomy (NCBI): domain Eukaryota; kingdom Metazoa; phylum Arthropoda; class Insecta; order Diptera; family Drosophilidae; genus Zaprionus; species Zaprionus kolodkinae. The sequence continues at coordinate 607,731 of JAEIFM010000183.1, read as the reverse complement.
TCCATATATATGTATGCATATTGTATGTATGTGCCATATGTACTCCACACTATATACTCGATTAGTGTATATATATATATAGTATCTGTATACATATGTTCAACACACACATCGGTCAACCTGATAATAGATTAACCAACGTCAACGTCAACCTCACATATTTGAATTCCTTGTTCTCTCATGATGACGATCGACGACGACGATAGGTTCCTTGTTAAAAATAGTGTGTGAGTGTGTGTGTAGGTGTGTAGTGTCTGTGTGTTTTCTTTTTGTAGTGTAGTGTAGTGTAGTGTATTGTAGTGTAGTGTATTGTGTGTTCTTTTGTAGAGTATTTATGTTTACTGTTAAACCTATTGATTCTCATCATCATCACCGTCGCCATCATCATCGTCATGTTGATCATCGAGCTGATGTTGCTGCTGCTGGGCTGCTGCGGCTAATAACGCGGCTTTCTGCACGGCTTGTGCCTGCGCCTGGATCGACGCTTGCATTGAGGGTGCTGACATGGCAATTTTCCCGCTTGTCTTGTACTCGGTCATTTCCTGCAAGCGAAGGAATCAAGTTAACCTCTTGCTCTCTCTCTCTCTATCTCTCTTTGTGCTCAACTTACCCGCTCATATCGTGCCTTATCCCGCTCTGCCATCGATTCATACTTTTGTTTGACCTCAGGATCAACATCAGACCATTTGCGGCCAAGCTCTTTGGCAATATCACCAACACCGAATTCCGGATTGAGAGCCTTCACCTTATTTCTTTCATCATTGCAGAACCAAAAGAACGCAGACCTAATTTGTTGAATAATAAAAAAACAAATATAAAATTGCATTAGTTATATTGTTCCATATTTATAGATCTTTTGTGATCTCTATAAAAGCTTTTGTTAGTAGATTAGGGACTTTGCTACGAACTCACAATGAACGTTTTGGCGCATTCGGATCCTTGATTTGTTTTCTTTTCTTCCCACGTCCCACAACGGTTCCCTTGGGCGGCACATAGTTTTGCATCTCCTGCTCGTATCGCTGCTTGTCTTTTTCGGCCATCTCATGGAAGCGTTTCTTCTCCTTGTCAACCATTGTCTTAATGGGAAAGAGAGCGAGAGAGAGTTTATCAACAGATATAATTTACATGGATTTTTTAATCTTTGCTAACTTACCTTCCATCGCTCAGCGCATTTCCTTGAGAATTCGGCAAATATCACCGTCTCATCGGGATGTTTCTTTTTGTGCTCCTCTCTGCAGGTTTGTACAAAGTATGCGTATGCGGTCATGCGACCTCTGGGTTTTGCATCAGCTTTTCCTCCCCTGATCATGGGGCTCTACAATAAAAAAACATAGAGTTGTTGAGACATTCAAATTCAATCTATAGAGAGAGAGAACACTTACCCCGGCTGAGTTGATGACATTTTGTTGCTGTTGCTGTTGTTGCATTTGCTGCTGCTGTTGTTGCTGCTGCTGCTGTTGCTGTTGTTGTTGCTGCTGTTGTTGCTGTTGCTGCTGCTGTTGTTGCTGCTGCAATTGTGCAGCTGTGTTGGCATCAACCTGACCCTGATTGGCAGCCGAATACCACCATTGCGAGCCGGGCACAGCTGCTGCAGCAGCGGCCTGTGCCATATTTAGACGGTAATCATAGCCGGTGCTAGCCGCATTCGAGGTGGCAACAACCTGGGCCATTGTTGTGGCTGGATTTGGGAAACTACTGGCCATTTTGTATGTGAACAGCTGTTGGGTGCCAACGCCGGCTGTGGTATTGGAGCTATTCTGATGTGCCTGTTGTTGATTCTGTTGGACAACTACTTGATGTTGTTGCAACTGTTGCTGTTGTACTGCAGCCGCTTGTTGTTGTTGCTGCGCAGCCAGTTGCTGCTGATATTGTTGAATTGTTTGCTGATCAATAGTTTGTTGTGGTTGTGATTGTTATGATTATGTGTGTGTGCGTATGTATGTATTTTATGTATAAATGAGTGTGTGCGTTTTATGTTTAATGCACGTGCGAATGTATGTACATACATGGATGAGTGAGAATGCGAGAGAGAGTTGGTAAATAAATGGAAAACAGCCCAAACACCCCCAATCCATCGATTTATTAAAAACAAAGTGCTTAACCTGCACCTGATCTTGATACATTTAATTGTTTTCTAATTATCCCCCCTAAACGGAACGAAATTACATAAAACAAAATCGAAAAACCGCAACAAAACTGACCTAGTATAATTATTTGCCTACATTTCTATCTACATACACATACACATACATATGTATATCTGTGTAATTGCACGAATGACAAAAAAAATGGTCAAAATAAAGTGCACGAAAATACGTACGAGTCCATCTAAAAACGGAAACAACAACAAAAAAAAAGCTAACCATATGCCGAGAGAGAAGTCGCAGATCTTGTCGAGCTGCCCCATTGGCGACGTTTGGCGCCAAAATAAAAAAAAAATAAATAAATAAAGCGATCTCTCGCTGCTTTCGCGCTCACATGCACGCACACACACACACACGCATACATGCATGCATATGTGTGTGTGTATGCAAGTGTTCAGTGGGAACGCGCATGAGCGTAAGCTCAAAATGGTTTGAGAATAACATCTGCGTTGTTGTTTCATTTCTCAATGGTTCCATTCAGGATTTATCAATACGCCACGCTACGTTTCTTATTAGCAATTCTTACGTACGCGATATGTAAACAAGTTGTTACGCATATTTGCACACACACACACACATACATCTTCATCTATGTGCCCCTATGCCACTGTGTGCGCGCACAACTATGTACATGCATACGTACATAGCGCAGTATGTACATATGTTTGAATAATAAATATAAACAAAAACATCGCATTGTTTTGTTAGAGAGCATGTCAGCTGTTTACTATGCTTTTGTATCTCGTTCATATAGCCTATGCAAAACGCAACAACTGGGAATGGGTTGATGTGAAGGCGGCACGTTGTTTGTGGCAAAAGAGCAGGTTCATTTAGCTCACGAACCAGTTTATCGATGTTACCAGGGATGTCTGAACTATTCTTGCAAAAAAAGGGCAATACTGGCAACTAAGGTATAAACACAATGTACACACATTCTCACACATGCATGCGTATACTGTTTAAAAATACATATATTTTTAAATTATTTATATTAACATATGTTTATGTGCATATATCAACTTTATTAATAAAATAAAACTAAATGCGCTCTCACTTGTAGGAATAGTGTGTTTTTACATACATACATACATGTGTATGTAAGAAACTAAAAACAAAATGGTTGTACAATGAGAGAACTGACAAAGCATTTCGAGTTTACACACACACACTCTCATGTACATACATACTAGTTGTAGTTGTCTTCTCACAGCAAGAGACTCACCATACAAAGAGAATTCGCATGGGGCGCATATGTACATACAAACAGACACGTATGTACATATGTATGTATTGAGCATACAGCCAATTTCAGATTACGCAAGCTTCAATGTTGTGTGCATACATACAATGTATGTATGTACATATATATATATTTTAAGTTTTCCTACATAGCGCACACATACACACTGAAACGGCCAGCCGTGTAGCCTGCGTGTGTGTGTTTGTGCAACATTTGAAATTTTGAGGCACATGTCATTTCCAATTTTATACTGTGTGAAAATACAGAAGCCATCAGCGAAATGTGTGCAATTTCGCTGGCATTCTAAATTAACAACAATTTAGTACACGAATGCGTAAATAAATTCGTTAATTCATGCACATGTAAACATCGAGAAAGCAACAAAATAAAATAAAAAATGGCGACCATAGATGCGCGCACGCAAAATAAAGTTTTGCTAGTATGTATGAAACTTTGTATGTATGCATAGCGTCGTTGTTCGAACGTGCAAAACTGTGTGTGTGTGTGTGTGTGTATGTATATATAATATATGTATTTAGTTTCTGCCTAAATGTGTACGAAGCGATGTACATATGTTTGTATCTGCGTTCCCAAACTGCCTATACTTGTGTGTGCGTACATATGTATGTATTTACATACATACATACACATGTACGCATTGGGATTCCAACTTGGCCATTGTAAAATTTCCATACTCTCTCATGCGTCTCACTTCATGTATAAATACACGCACACGTACATATGTATGCATGTATGTACGTACGTATGCATGTGTTTGCTTGTTTGTATGCCTGTGTGTGTGTGTGTGTGTGCGTTTGCGTGCATATAACAAACGTTGTGCATGTTTGCCAATTTTATTTGTTGTTGGCGGGAAAAATCTTTAATGCTTCTGTAACTGGACGCGAAACGCACAGTGAACAAATAAGAATATGACGACCAGGAGGAACGCCAGCATAGTTTGTGCAAAGCGCACAAGACAGAGAGAGAGAGAGAGAGAGCGAGTGTGAGGGAGATACACACGAGCAAACAAACAAACATATGTATGTACATACATACATACATGATGGGATGGATGGCTGACTGGATGTTTGCCTGTATGTAACATGTATGAAATATGTTGGTGCGTTGTTACATATGTACATATGTATATGTATGTATGTGTGTATGTGCACTTAAGCTTACCTGAATTTGATGAAAGTGTTCCATGTTGCCGACCGATATCTGTGCGAATTGATCGTATTGGGGATTTAAGGGGGGGAATCGAGCGTTTTTTTAGCCTGCGATTTTGTTAATAGTTCTGGATTGTATATTGTGTATCTGCAGTTATATCCTCTTTTTATTCTTCTTCTGAAGTTTGCACTGCACAAACCACACACAAATTTAATAATGGATAAAATAAGTTGAAAGCTAATTCCAACTAGCATTCGTTTATTCTACGTAGTATGTATGTATGTTTGTATGTATGTTGTATTGATTATTATACATACATATGCATGCATGTACATATGTGCATATGTATGTATGATGTTGGGCGAAGGAACAAACTGAGGAGCCCTCAGACGCTGCTGCACGGTTTTTTGTTTGATTTTTTCGTTTTCTTTTTGTTTTTGCTTTTGCTTTTGCTGTTTGTAGTTTTTTGTATATATTTTGTTAGTTAGAAATTTAACCGATTCTTACGGCGAATCGGCGTAACAGCGAACGGAACGGTAACGTAACGCAACGCGAGTTTTTTTTTTTTTTTTGGATATTGTGCTTTCCGCTCTTGTCGTTGTTAATATTGTTGCTGCTGCTGCTGCTTCAGCTGCTGTCGTTGTTGTTGTTGCTATTGTTGTTTGTTTTTAGTTAGTAAAAAATAAACAAACGACGCCACAAACGCAGCTTTATTGCAGTAATGTGTTTTTGTTGGTATCAATGCGGAAAAGATGAGGTTCGCGCGCCGCTCGCTTGATTGAAAACACACACAGAGAGAGTACCAACAACGAATGCAAAGGCTATTGAATTGAATAGCCGTCTCTGCCTTACTGTGCTTCATGGCCCAGCCTGGCTAGCGCCAGACTTGTGTATGCGTTGCGTGCGCAAGTGTGTGTTATGTGTGCGTATATGTGAGTAACTTTGTGTATGTGTGTGCTGTGCTGTGCGCTGAGAGAGAGGGTGTGAGTGAGCGAGCGAGCTATACAGGGTGAGAGACAGAGAGAGAGAGAGAGAGAGAGAGGGCGCGCGAACGAGAGAATGAGCGAACGCCAAGCAGAGCTCGAGCGGCGGCATGCTCTGAGTACAGTTTACTGAGCACACTTTCTCTCCGGCTGCCCAATGAGTGCTGAGTGTTTGTTCGTGTGTGTGTGTGTGTGCCTTTGCCCCTGTACGTGTTTACGTGTGTGTCTGTCTGTGTGTATACACGTGGTGGAGGAAAACAGGCCTTATAACATTTTTGGCTTGTTACTTTTTGTACAAAGGTATAAACCTACATACACACACACACGCACACACATACACACTGAAACTCATGCAGCCATGTGTTTGTATGTACAGACCTTTTTCAATGTACATACTAATATTATGCTAATGTGTACATAATACAAACCTACATGCCTAGCCTTGTATGTACATAAGCACATGTGTATGCGCAAAAGCAAGCGTACATCTGTTCATATTGATCTAAAGTTGTTATAAAACATTACTGGATACGCATATACCAATTGTATGTACATAAATAAGATAATAATAAATTATGTACCCCAAACTCCCAATTCGGCAGTAAAACAAGAAATAAACAGTGTGAAACACACACTGAGAAAAATTAAAACTTTGTTTGTATGTACATATGAATGTACGCAATTATGTATAAATAAACGTACATATTTACATATAAATATATACATATGTATGTTTCAACGTACATACTTATGTACATCGGTGTGTATGTATGTATGTACGCAGCCCCTTCCCATTCCAACAATACATTCTCATTTCTTTGAATGTGTGCGTTTGTTTTTCGCCTTAACACAAACACAAAAATGCATGTATTTTATTTGATATACACACACAACGATATGCTCGCTACATACACATGTTTCATTTTGCGTTCCTCGTCTGACTGTACTTCCCAACTCTCTCATTTTATAAAGAGAGAAACATTGTTGGAATAATGCAGCTGTGTGTGAACGTGTTAGTGAGGTCAGAAATACCCAACACACAAATTTTGTTCGATTTTATTTGATCATCACAAGGGTGTTTTATAGAATATAAACATATGTGTTTAGATAGATAAAATGTTTGTATTATTTTGGAATTATTTATTATTAAGGGTCCTACAAATTGACTAAGTTTATAAATAAAATAGATTTTCCAAATAAATTGCTGCTGCTAAAAAAATTACCTAGGGCAGCATAAAATATAATTAAAGGGAAATTGTTCATTGGTATAAACCCTACACACAAAAACGTAAACATAGATACATGCATACATACAAATGAATTTGTAAGGATTTTATTTTTGGAAAACGATTGTCGATATGCGCTATCGATAAATGTATAATATAAGGGTGTATTTCGATAATTTGTCAAATGAACTCTGTGATCACACTGTGGGATGGAAGCTTGACCGTGGAATAATAAACTGAGCGGAACTTCTAAGTTCTTGCTATTATGAATCTTCTATATGCAATATATGCTTTGTATGATATAATTATGCCTGCACAAAAATTATTTAATAATTCCCAATGGGTTAATTTGTACATAATAATATCAATTGTCACACAGAACATATTATTGCTCACTAGCTGAAGGTATGTATGTGCAAAATGTATTCAGATTCTTAAGTTTGATATAATGGTTTAAAAATAGTTGATCATTACCTATTAAATTTCTATATTTATTGTCTACACAAAGTTAATTATAATATACAAATTAACTGTCTTTTTTATTCGTTCTTTTGCCGGCCCTGTTTCATTCACAGCGTTTCATATTGCGGCTGTCATCTGTTCGCTGTGTGTGCTTGTGTATGTGCATGTGTTGTATTCATGTGTTTTCATACGGATGTGTGTAACATTTGTGTGTTATTATGAAGTGTCCGGCGTTAGATTTGACTTATTGTTAAAACGGTACTAAAACTTAGTTTTATTCACAAATAAATGGCTAATAGAACGGAAATACCGCTGCCAACGGAAGACCTTGACTGGGTGCAGTTGCGTCAGGATCTTGGCCCGCCCGTCGAGGTAGAAACAACCAAAGAGAAATTGCTGCGTAAAATAAACGAGAACCCTTTGGTGCCGATTGGTAAGTAATAGAAATGATTCTCCGCAATGTTGTTGTTATATAAACAAATAATGGGAAATTCAATTTTTTTTTTGCGGCATATTTTCACAGGTTGCCTGGCCACCACGGCAGCCCTGACAACTGGTCTATATAACTTCCGTACCGGCAATCGCAAAATGTCGCAAATCATGATGCGCACTCGAATTGCGGCACAGGGATTCACGGTGCTGGCCCTGATAGTGGGCGTGGTGATGACATATGGCGATAAAAAATGAAAACAAAATTCAAATTGAGAAACCTTATATTATTAAAAGTACGAATGTAGCATAAATTAAACGGAGTTACTGTAGAGGTATATGGAGAATGTTTTTTTTTTTTTTTTTTTTTTTTTTTTTTTTTTTTTTTTGTTTTTTTTTTTTATTGAAAAGAGACAGCAACATTTGTTGTTGTGCAACTAGTTTTAATCAACAAAGATATTAGATCGAGTAAACTGTTAATGTTTTTGCAATAAAAAAAACATGTAAATAATTTTATTAGTCCTTTTGCCAGGAATGTCCCTGATATTGCAGACACTTTGGCCGATATCATATATAATATCGGTTTTGATAAGGAACTGAATTGAATTCATCAAAATGGAATAATCGAAGGCGTGTGTATTGACTGGGTGTGGCCTTTGAACCTGCAGGGGTTACATGGAGCTGGAGGCGTGCGATGGCAGGACAGGAGCGCAAGCTATGCGCGCGCAGGGCACCGTCTCTCTCTCTCTCTCTCTCGCTCTCTCTAGGATTGTGAATAAGGCAATTGTAACCAGAGTACTCCTCAGTTCAAGGTGGAATCTCATCGGCACAGGACGTTAGATTGGATTAAGGTTTGACAATGTTTTGAACGAAATTTCAACAAAATTTGTGTTTGCAACACAAATAATCATCAAAAGTGCGTATAGCTGGATAAATCAGTTAGAAAACTATATATGTGTTTATATCATCTGGCTAAGTGAAGCAGAATCCTGCAGGATTGGAAATTGAAAGGAACCTCTGTAGACAGTATCAGAATTTGGGTCGAGTGGCATAAACAAAGCCATGGTTAATTGGCATACATATAGTAGGAGGTATACATACGTAATCCCCATACATACTATATGTATATAGAGACTATATATACATTTATCAGCAGATTTACTGCAGAATCGGTTGACTTTGTGGGGGGTTTATTAAATTGATGTAAATGTTCAATTTTGGAATTACGATAAAACAACCCTCCAAAGTTTGTTGTGGACATGGAAAGGCGTGTGTGTGTGTATGTCTGTGTGTGTGTGGGGGGCGGTGTAGTTGGGTGTGAGTGTGTTTGTGTATGCAGCGTGTGTAAACCGCACGTAGATATGCGCATGCAAGGATTACTACTCTATGTAGGTATTTGCTCAGGTTTTACAATAGGTAAAATTGGTATTGGGGGGAGCCCAAATATGTACATATATCTATGTATACATGCTATCGCTATTTGTGTGGTGGTTTATGTTTACTTTCATTTGAATCAAGTCTAACAACGTTTCCTTATGCTTTTTCCAAAGTCTTATTGAAAATGCTAAAACTAAAAAAAAAAAAAAAAAAAAAAAAAAAAAAATTTCTAAAATTTCTTCATTACACTAGTAAAAAATAAATTAAAATCAGTTAAATTCAAGTAACAATTTTATGCGTAATTTAAGATGCAATAAGCAGGAGTTAGATCAGGAATAGGATATAAATATGCAAAATAATAAGGGAATATATGGATTTAAAAAGAATAAGCGCATGAATTTGAATAAAAATTGGAAATAGAAATAAGAGGTTTTTTTTATCCTTTATATATAATTTTAAGATCTGTCCTAGTGTAGAAATAATAGTAAAACAAAATTTATCTTTACACATAAAAATATATCTAATGATCCCGACTTAAACCAAAATCCTTTCAGGCCACAAAATGAACTTAATGTTTGGAAATTGTGTTGGGAGCTGTGATCAGCTTGCCGGCCCGCCGCCGGATTTCATTCTCTCGATGCCGCCGCCACCGTTGCCATCGTTCCTGATCACGAAGCCGAAGAGCGTGGTGGACATTGTGCTGCCGGCGAACGAGAGCCAGCCCTGCTTTGCGGCCTTCATGTGCGGCCAGAGCAGTCTGCAGCACAACGATAGCGGAAACGAGCTGATGGAGCTGGTGCGCAGCGATACCAAGAGCATGGAGAATGTCTGGTTCTTTGTCTCCTCGTGCATTGGCATCTTTGTGTTGGGCTGTTTTCTGGCACTGATTGTCATCCGTTGCAGAGAGTAAGTTGCTCCAGCATACATGTATGTATCTATTTCATGATGATATATACTTTGAAGTCATTTCAGCACCTTCTTCTCGTACCACGATGCAAACATCAAGCAGACGGCAATCAATGCGCTGGGCGAGGCGACCAAATCGAATGCGTTCACTTCGGGCGGCATTCTGTATCCTTGCGCGACGGCCAACAGTCGTGATCTTCTCCAGAGCCAGTTGGTCAACGATAGCCGATTGCTTTGGGCCACATTGACGCCCCATGGCACGCGACACTTCATCATTGAGAATTCCCAAGACGGCAGTGGCAGTGGCAGCGGCAGCGTTGGAGGCGGAGGAGGACATTACGAGTCGGTTGACTATCGCGGCAAGGCGCACAGTCAAGTCTTTCGCGGCTATGCCAAGCAATCGCAATCGTTTGTCAAGGTAAAAACATCGAGCGGAGGCAAATGTTATCGATAACTTACAAACTTGTTTCTCGCTTCAGTCTTTCGATAACAATGGTTTTGTTGACTATGACTATGAGGATCCGACACCGTTAATGGACTCCTATCACGACGACATGGATTCGGGCTATCAGGAGCCACATGAGGTCACGGGCTCGCTGCGACGATCACCCATGCGTACAATGGCCTCATCGCCCACTGCGCACGATATATCGAACATTAGCGCCGGTGGCGTCGCCAACGGTCATGGAATCCACTACAGCAGCTCAAATCAAACTGGTAACGCCATGTCCATTAGTCGCAAGACCACGCTGTCGCGACGCATTAGCGATGCCTCCTCGCATAATGGCACATCAATGTAATCTCTAATCTAATTTATCGATTAGCCTATCGCATAGTTTAACGCGCACATACGTTATGTAAATTACGCATGGATTGATTGGAGGAGGAGGAGGGAAAAATGCGGGAGAGGGATAGTGAGAGTGAGAGGAAGAGAGAGAAAGAGAGAGGAGAAAGTGAACTAAGCGAGCCTGCCAGTCGTCCATTGATCAACTATCGCAAACTATCGTGCAGTATTTATACATATTTATATATATGTATGTCGTCCTAGTCCTAAGTGAATACATAGAGGTAATATAACTGCTTGAAACTGCTAATTCAACTACTTCAAACTACATACTATATATACATATATGCCATATAAATATGGAAATCGGCTAACGATAACCGCAAGCCGTTCATGAAGCTGCACTACTATCGTTATCGAGAGTTAAAGTTCATCAAAACTAGCACATACTATCGGACTATCGTAGTTCGAAAATAAACCAGTTACTTTTTTTTTAATCCATACCAAATTTTTGTTTTCAAGTTTTATATTATTTTTATTTTACATTGCAATAATTTTAACAACTTACGAGCAAGTTTGTTTTTGTTTATGTTCAACATGTCCCATTAAAAAATAAATAATTAATTATAACGAACGTCACATACTACGTAAATTACGGAGTATTTCGAAGAAAAAAAATAATAATAATAGATATAAAAGATAAAGATTAATAATAATAATAATAATAATAAAATTTAACTACTAAAGGGTGATTTTTTTTAGCTTTTTTATCTTTTTGGCAACACTGGTGTAATTAACTGACGCATGTTTGGTAACACTGTTTAAAGCTTCAGTTAAGTATTTAATTTACCAATGCATCATCGTCGCCTAGATCGTGCGATATAACGTCTATAGACTACCTTTTATGGGCCTTTGCAAAATCTATAATCTATACAGACAAGCTCGCTTCAATTGATGCATCAAAGGACAACATTGAAGCTTTTATACGTCAGATATCGGTCGATATGTTGGATAGAGTATGCCAAAATTGGTCAACATTTTCATGAAATAATCTTTAAACATTACATTAAATAGACCGTACTAAGGATTTAAATTTTCTGAATTGTATGTCTTTTTTTTGAAAAACTTTCCTATAGCTCCAAAAAAAAATCACCCTTTACAAGCAACTTAGCAACTTAATATACTCTTGATCCAATCGTGCAGATGCACCTCGATGACATTTACCTGGTTGTAGTTCTTTAGATGGAACTGATTGAACGCCGTGGTCAGATGCATGACGGCTGAGACAAAGTCACTTAGCCGCAGTGTACCATCCTTGCGTATATAGCGTTGGATCAGGCAATTCATGATGTCGGTGCTCAACTGGAATCCAATATCATAGAGGGCATCGCGCAATCGTTCCGCCCGCAAGATGCCAGCTTTCTCTTTTGTGTACATTTTGAAGACACCTTGCCATGACTTCAGGTTGACCATAAAAGTTTTAAACTGTTGGAACGTGATCCGACCGTTCCCGCTCTTGTCTTGCAGCGCAATCACCTGGCGGCAAATGTCAATGTTGGCACATCCCTTAATGTAATCGTTGGGCAGACAAGCCTCCAGCAACTCGTGCAGTTCAAAGCAATTGATCGTCTTGTTCTCGTCGGCCAGCTGCATATAGACCGGTTCGTATTGGCAGACACTCTTGATCTTCTGCACATTGTCATCGCTCTTGAGCGATGGAAACGGATCGAGTAGTATCATCGTTTGCGTCTCCAGGCATGATAATCGAAAGGCGGCGGTACCCAAAATCCGTACCGTAAACTGTGCCTCCTCGGCCGGTTCGTATGTTGTCGGCATTAGCACATAGTGACCCGCCTCCAATTGGGTATGATAGCTAACGTGCCGCGTATTGCCATAGTCGGAGTTCAGGTACGAGACGTGATTCTTAAAGAAATCCTTCTGCAGACACTCGTTGAGACTGTACTCACGATTCCACATGTACATTGTGAACCCAATAACCTTAGGCTCCACTGCCGTATGCTGGTTGAGAGCGATGACAATGTCCTGTTTCTCTTGTATGGCAATCAACAGTTGCGGATTGATGTGAAAGGATTCGTGATTGCGACAACCGCCCGCGGTCACGCCGCGCTTCCATTGGCCCTGGTACATCTTCATTTTCCAGTGTAACGGTCGACCCTTGAGCATATCCTCACCGTTGGCCGTGTCCGAGTCCAGATATACCACCTCCAGTGTGGTAAAGGTTTGTACAAAGTCATAGAAAGAGATCCAAAACTCTCCCAGCTGCAGTTGAGCCAGCAAGCGACCACGCTCCACCGACGACACGCGCTCCCAGGTCTTGGACGTTGGCGACCAATCGCCCAGGAAATTTGTCTTATCGCCAAAAGGTTTCGATGAGAATGTGTCCTTGATGCGAACCAATTGCACCGAATCGCCCATTACGGTTTCAACCTTGTCCAGGCAAGAGAGTCTGTAGTAGATCATAATAGATTTCCATATTAGAATCTTTATATATAGACATAGAATTGTTAATTTTTTTTACCTGTAATTCACATTGACCAGAATCCCATTCGAAAGCCTCTCGGTGGCATTCTTCTTCTGCACTGGGGCATTCTTCACCGCAATGCAGGTGACAATGCAGGTGGTGGCCAGTTGATCCTTTAGCGTCTGTGGCCTTATGCTATCCGATATGATGGGCATACATTTGACAACGCCGCCAAGCAGATCGGTCAATCCATCCGAACGTGTACCGTATTTGAGAGCCTCATACGAGCCATGCAGCTTGGCGATGGCCTTCTCCAGCAGCGATGCCCAATAGCAATTGGACACTTGTGGTTGCATGAACGCCAGGCGTCCATTGATTGTGGGCAAACGATCGTCGACGAGCACCTCAACCCATTCACCACACCACCAGAGACGAAAACGATAGATGCCCATAGATTTCTCTAGGCTCTGATCGGCAGGTACGACACGATAGAAGAGATTCCGCAACGAGTATAGCACACCCAGGCATGAGACCAACCAGCGATCTCCCATCTTTCCGGGCACCACATCGAATTCAGCATTCTCATTGAGGAACGCAGCCTGTGCATTATTTAGTTCCGCAATACGTTTCCATTGGAATGTGAAGGGGGGAGTTTGATAATAAAATACAGACGATTGTATTGCTGGAAAATCAGCGTCTTCCCACAACACATTTTTCGATTTGCAATCACTGATAATTCTCTCGTATTTCGATGCCATTATTCAGTTAGTTCAGCTTTTTTTTTACGATCTAATCCATACGAGAGAATTTTGTTTTTGTTTTACATTACTTTCATCAAGTTTCCGATATTTGCGACTTTTAGTTTTCCCAAGTGAAAGTTAATTTGTTAAGCTGCTGCTGCTGCTGCGGGTAAGTCACTGCCACCTAGTCTAAGTCTGGTTCGTTTCTACGTTCAGTGTGACCAGCTTAGTGCAGAGCGAAATGAACCAATCCAAGCCGCGCACACCAATCGCGGCTCAAGTCACGTCTGCGCAGACATCGAAAATGGGGAGAAAGAAAGAAAGAGCATGTGCGTGGGCAGTTTTGTAGGTCGTATAAAAAGGTTTATTCAAATTCGGTTCGTTATATATAATAAATACATACTCATAGGCGAGGCCTCTCTCTACCTCTCTCTCTCTTTCTCTTTCTAAAAGACGGCTGAAACAATTCCTGGATGGCAGCGTAAATAGTAATAGATCATAAGCGCAATGCCAGCTATATAAAAACCAATAATTGATATAGATATATACAATGATATATATAGTGCACAGACTATAATGGTCTGCAGAAGACAGAAAGTTAAATATATGGTGTACTTGTTTCTCGTTGGCGCGTCTCTAACTGGCGTATAGACAAACAAATAGACTACTCCGAACGTGAGGCATAGTATATAGTTAACTATGGCTGATCTTCCGAACTTGGGTTTATCCAGTGCAAAGACAATGGTGCCGCATATAAATATATGTAACAGAGAGCCAGCTAATGTCTCCAACGGAAATTTACTTGCCATATAAGCCAAGAATATTGTGCGGGAAGCTAAAAAAATAAAAGTACGTATTAGAAATATTACTACATATATTGTTTATATATTTATATAATATTACTAACCTGTCAAGCATAGAAGATACCAAAACTGTACAACAACTCCCTTGGTCCCTATATCATATTTATCCAGCTGTACTGAGCGATTCGAGCGATTATAGGCAACCAAACACCATGCGATGCTCAAGAAATATATTGTAAATGTTACAGCACGTAAGTCTGTGAAAAACAAATCGTTCTTTCATCACGAATCAGTTAATTGTAATGGGTTTTCGACAAATTTACATGTTAGGCTTTCGATAGATCCTAAGAGTATTGCAAGTTGTAATACTTTCTGAGGAGCTGATTCCAGAAACGAATCGAAGAGCCGTAAGAAACCCACATTGCACTCTTCCTTACAATGTCTATGGTAAAATCTGAAATGCGACATGAAGGGAAAAATATTAATTTTAATTCAGCTGATTTTTTTTTTTTTTTTAAATCAAATGCTTACTCAATTTCGGCTACTTTATCTCCAAGCTCCTTGGCCTGATAATATTTGAAGGCCCAACTTAAGGTGATTGCATCGCGAAACAAATAAGAGAGTACAAGCTTCCATATGTGATCGGCAAGGTCGATCGTCTTTCTTCCCAAGTTGCTTTCAATAAGTCTATTCAATGTATTCAATTTCAAATATTTTAAACTCAACTTTATATATAAAAATCATTATATTTAACTTACATATTTGAATAGATCAGCGTTGTCAGGAACATGGGCACCAATATCGATGCAATTGTCCAATAACAGTGAACATAAGATTCTGATTTGCCATAATCAAATACTAGATACCAATTAATCATGATCGAAATAAAACGCATTATTGCCGAAAATAATGTCATTCCTGTACTGAGTTTCGTTATCTGGCATAATGATGATGATGATGCTGAGGCCTCGTAGTTTTCCATTTTCCAGTGGAGAATCTCCAAAAGAGATCCAACGTTCTCGTGTGTCTCATCAATGAATTATTTAATTGCACTGTCTATAAGAAATTTTAAGATCTCAGGCTGGGCCTAGAAGCAAGTGCACTTGATTGCATGCAAGTCAGATGCATACGATATTAGAGATGGCCAAGCCTAGTTCGATAGTTATCGAATTGAGAATAGCGCTAAATCTTGCCAAAAATGCGGTTTAATGCACATTTATTGATCTTGCGTGCATTTATTTAATTATATGTGCAGAGACTATTGTCTTATTTTCCCCAGAATATAGAAATGTTACTGACGTTGAAAAGCTTATAAGCGGCTATGGGTACGAAGTATATTGCGCTGAGTCGACGTTTAAATATAGCTGACATAATCACCATATTATCAAATCAGTCGAGCAAAATGACTCTTTTACTTAGAAATGAAACATGCTTTTTTTAATTTTCAATACTATATTTCCACATTTAATATATAAATATAAATCTATGTATATGGTGGTACCATGTATATAAAAATAATAATCTTTCAACCTATGACCTTGGCATAATGGGTTTTTTTTTGTATGGGTACTTATGAGATTTCTTGTGTGGGTAAATAACAATAAAATATAATATATGTATATATTTATATGTATGGGAGATTTCAGTACTTAAATAATTATGATTTCATGTACTATCTTTAAAATTGTTGACTTATTACGAACGAAAATTTAACATTTTACAAGGAGTGAACACTTTGCTGATGTTGTAGCAAAAAGATACCGAGAAACCGGGGACAATAATAATACATATAGCATAGATAATATTCATAAATCAAACTCGTTCGCACTTTCCTGTTGTTGTTTTTCTCTTTCCTTTTTTTTTATATATACTTATTACTGTTGCTTTTACTCTTATTGTTACTGTTGTTAACTTTGTACCTTAGAGAACCTATACCCGGTAGCTCATCCACGCCCCCACTTGATTATAGCAATAGACCACCGGAAGGACAGACTATTATTATTGAACACGAAAATATTCATGTTCGTTTCGTTTGATTCGAGTTTGCACCGATGTAAAATTAAATTTATGAGATTCGCATTTGGGAATCATTTAGAGTAGCTCAACGTAATAAGGATGAGAACCATTTGTGAATACATTAGGATTGTAAAAATGGGATACAATGAGGCAGCACTGCTGCCAGTTAGAGGCAAGGTTTCATAATTACGGCATAGAGTTTCGTTTCTTATAAAATTAAACATAGATTCTATCAGATTGGCCGGTGTGATTTTCGTACAATGCTCCAAGTGACGAACAACGCACAATTCCAGCTTGCGAAAATCTTCGCATTGTTCTTTTCCAACAACCAACTTGGGTATCGTTTTGATTTGATTGTTATCCTGCAGGTCATTGAAATAAGTTGAAAATGTGCTGTTGAAGCACTGCTGGATATTATTGCTTTGAGATTGAAGACACTCCGGGCCCTCCTCGGCAATGAATAGGGCGATTTGATCGCCATCTTTGTGGCACACAAAATTCAATAAACTCTGTACAATACGTTTGATCACATCCTGACTTTCCTGCTCATCCTTTTCCAGACACGGCAACAGTTTTGCCGTGAACACATCAAAACATTCGACGGCTTCCGACCGCTTGGCGCAGTACTTATTGAAGACCACATCCAGCTCACCGCGAGGACTCGCTTCTTGAATTTCAGCTTGCATTGCCGTGAAGTTAAGTATTTTGGTAATGCATTCGGAGAGCGTCGAAAAGCCGACTTCGATATCTTTAAACGCCTGCCCGCCGGCCTCTTCGCCAGACACTTTGATGCACTTATTGCTGAACAATTCCACAAAATCGTTGGAGCTAAAGTTCATTTTAGAAAAATCATCTGAAATTTGACTCTGCAAGTCGAGTTGGTCCAAATTCAAATCGGCGCGTACTTCTAATATTCCGCACAATATTAAAATCAACCAAATGCAGGCACAGATTGGCAGCTTCATCTTGTTATATGATATTTTAATTAATTTGATATTTCGAACGGAATTTAGTTTTTATTCAATAATTGGTCGCTTCTTAAGTGTTACGCTTCCTGTTGTGTTTTTGTTAATCCCTTAAATAAATGGTCTACAATTATCTTAATTAATTAGTTTCAATTTTAAATTAGTCCCATGTCTCTAATATGTACTTGTACTTTGAAATCCGACCGACCCGTCAGTGTGGTTTTATACAATTAATTAGTCATTGTGTTTATGTTCAGCCTAACCTGTGCCTCAGTTTGTTAACTATCGTTTATCGGTAAATGGAATGAAACAGAAAACCTTTAGATATTCCTTTTAGAGCTGCACTGTGGTCCTTTTTGCAGTTTTTATTCAAATTAACCATTTTTGTATGAACAATTTTATATTTTGTAGAGAAACGACTAATAGGGATTTCTTACTAATAAGGTTTTCATATGGTTTTTTTGAATTAATACCGCTGGGAAACCATAGTGAATAGTTGGTAAAATAATATAATATAGAGTTTTGGGATTTTGACTAAATCTATTTATAAAGCATTATACGTTTATAAGCTCTAATGCATTTAATGTTCCAAGCGCGTTATAAGCTCAGAAACCCACTGTTTCAAAATTCAAACATATTTTAAAAGACTTCAAATATAAACTCATTCGACGAAAAAAAAATGCTAATAAAATTGCGTTTCCAATTAGATTTAGCAAATTTATCAATGTTTACTTATCGCATGCATTTAAAAGAAAGAATAGTAATTTTCGATAACATTTTTATCTGTTCCCGTCTCATCTTATCTCCATGTCTATACGATTGTTGCATTATCATCACTAGCGCTCGGCAAAAGCGGGAAAATTTTGCTTTTGTTTAAACACTTCTGTTTCGTTCTCTGTTCTTAAAGTATTTTAAAATGTGTGATAATCTATTAATTGACTTATCAGGTTGGAATGAGCCTGTCAAAGAGGAAATTGTTATTGAAGAGCCTGTCTTAGTTGAGGCCAACAGTTTTAAGGGACCATATGATCCTTTCGATTCGGTAGAAAAGGAAGCTTGTCTTATGGTAAGTGTGCACACACACACACACACATATATATATATATATTGCACAAGAGATACATATAAAATTCATTTGTGTAGGGCTTAAGAAAACCAGAGAAAGCTGAAATTGAAACACAAGACTTTCAGTGTCAATACGCTGATCAAGATTTAAACAATGAACCTCCGCCGGATGCCCTATTGGACGAATCAGTCATTCAATCTCCAGAGGATCAGCTTGCCAAGCCCAGTGAAGCATTATGCCATAATTCACCACCACATAACTCCAAAAAATTGTTCAGGGATGTTATGCTGGATAATCTACAAATGATTGCGGCGGAGTCACCAATTAAATTTGTTGAAGATGAACCATTACAAGTGCCTATTTCTATTACTACTGCAGCATCTGCAGCTGCATCTAACCCAACTGACTACGAATGCTCCAATGCCGAGTTCGAGGAACGTCTAAAGAATCTGCGAATCGCTATGTCGGGCACAAATGAAAATGTAGCTTCACATACTCCGGCAATAAACACAGATAAGATTCTCGGAAAAGCAAACAGTGTCAATGTGGAGCGACCTGCACATGGACATGTTGAAGGGCTGCTGCAAATACTAAAATCCTTGGTATACGAGAATGTTGAACCATCTAAAAGGAAGGAGTTCGACTTTGTGATTGATAGATTAAGGATCACCGTCAATGCGATAGTATCCTCTGTGGAAACTTCCAAACAACCGGCTGCCGACTCTCCACACGCAGCTTATACCCGCCAGGCAACATTTGACATGCAACTTCAGCAACAAGTAGGTTAAATCATGTGCACACTAAAGAAATGAGTATTCTATTTTGCATTTTTTGAATTTCAGCAACAAAATAAAACTCCCGAGTGTGTGACGGAATCAGAGGCAGGCAGAAAAGTTGATGTATTTCCTGACGCAATGACCTGCTCATCGGCTACTTACGATGGCGAACCTCTTGCACCAGTGCCGCTTCCAATCATTGATTCGGAGCAACCGAAAGCATTGCCTGAAATTTGTGTTCAAAAGCCAGATTCATATATGTCCAAGCAGGTCAATGACAACCTTATGCTGCAAATCAATGAACTTCTCGAGCGGCATAACTTGCAGACAAATGAAGAGCAGCCGAAACAGGAGTATGATCATCATAATGAAACAAAGACTGGCAGCGCATCAACAGTTATCTTGATTGTGAACTCAACAGCAACCGGCAATCAAATTCCCAGCTGTATAGTTCATCCAACCGCAAATACAACAGCCACGCCGGCACCAGTAGTGGTGGCATCCAATAGCAGCAGCAGCAGCGGCGGCAGCAGCGCCGGCTCTAATGGCCGAGCCAGCACATACCGACGACGTTCATCATCGCTCTCCATTCATGACAAAGCCAAACCGGAGCGCACCAAGCCCGTAAATCAAAATGTGCCTCCAAAAGAGCTGCTAACTGTGGGCGATAAAGTCAGTGCGATGACATCGTTTAGACAACGTCGCAATTCGTATTCCATTCATTCGACAGCTGCCAAAGGAGGCGGTTCCTCCTTGAGTGTGGGCAAGAGTGCAGCGATAAATGAGTCGACTACACCCACCAAAGCGGTCATACCAACCAAGCGGGTAATGCCCAGGGTGAAGCCATTAAATGTCTCCACAGCTGCAAACTCACATCTGAATACACCAATGCCGAGCAGAACGAAGCCAGGTGGCCAAATGTTTTGCACCAGTACACCAATGCCACAAATGCGTGCCCAACAACGCAGATCCTTGAGGCCAGTGAGCAGCTATTCCAATACATCAACGTCCATTTCAAGCGGGCAACCAACAAGCTACTCCAAGAGGCCAACACAATGAAAATGGTGCAGCAGCCCCTGCACTATCTCTTTAGATATTAGATATAAGTCGAAGAATCCGTCGAATATTTGTTGTTTAACATAACAAACATAGTATAAGAAAACTTCTTTTTATATATTGTAATTATTGATTAACTGACTGAACTGTTTATAATTCATGTGTTTCTGTTTCAAGGAGATCCACCAACTGGCTGGCACACACACACACACACGCACACACACAATCGTGACGACCAAATAAAAAAGAAAAGGAATTTACTAATGTAATGGAATTCTTTAATTAGATGTGTATACATATATATATTTAGTTCATGTTGCTAGTTGTAATTGTAGCGACTACTACTACGCACTACTTGCCATTGTTGATCTTGTTCTTCAAGATGCTGAGGTGAGTCAGGCAATTGTCACGATATGTGCGACGCTCGGCCAACTTGTCAATGGGCACCATTTCGTTAAGCTGTTTGGCCATCTCGACGGCAACGGGTCCCTCCATCTTGGGTGTGGGACCCATGGTCTCGCTGACGGCGTAAATGGTTTTCGAGTAACGTTCAAAATAATTGGCCATACCCTCGGCATTCAGATGTGCCGTCTCCAGGGGACCCAGGAAAGCATAACGCATGCCCAGACCATCGCTCATCACACTGTCGATGTCCTTCACATTAAGGATGCCAGCTTCGACCAGACGCCACGTTTCGTTCAGGATGGCATACTGGATACGGTTCAAGGCGAATCCCTCGATTTCACGCGACAGTGTCACTGGTTTCTGTCCAATCTCGTCCATAAGGGCGCGTGTGGTTTGCACAACCTCGGGCTTGGTCCAGGGTGCTGGCACAATCTCAACCAGTGGCACATAGTAAGGTGGATTGACTGGATGCGATACAACAGTCTGAGAAAAAAACAAAAAATATAGAAGCAGGTTCTCTAGAAGTCAACACAAGGACAGCGAGTCGTATCACCACGATGACGTAGTAGATAAACAAGCTGATATGCACACACACACACACACACACCCACAAACAGATACTACATAATTTTTTTTTTGGAATTTTTTCACGGTTAAGTGAAAGACACTCACATTCTGCTTGTTCTTCAGATCGGCGGTAAACAATGAAGGCAGGAACGTGCTGGTTGAGCTGGACAAAATTGTTTTGCCATCGACCACAGCGTCGAGTTTCTTGAACAAATCCTTCTTCCATTCCAAATTCTCGGGTATACATTCCTGTATGAATATGGCACCCTTGGCCAGCTCCTTGATGTCATTGGTGCCACTGATGCAGCTAAATTGCTCCACGGCATTCAATTTGCCACGCAACAGACCCTTCTTCTCCAGCTCGGCCAACTCCTTTTCGGTGGCCTTCAGTGCACCCTGCACCTGTTCGGGCAATATATCATAGAGTACCACCTGATAGCCAACCGAGGCGAAGAGCATGGACCAGGAGCGACCAATGAGTCCGCTGTGCGAAATAAATAAAAAAAAAATTATTTATACATCCCGCTCGATCCTTGCTCCTCCTCCCGCTCCTCCTTACCTGCCAACGATTCCAATTTTCGATGTCTTCTTCAATTGCGACATATTGCTGCTGATTTCTCTGATGCTCTGCTACGGCTTCTGCTTCTGCTGCTGCTGCTGCTGCTGGTGCTCTGTGTGCAACCACGAAAGAACGAATGCTAGCAATCAACTACCACTTGGTCCGGAGCACTTGCTGCGTTATAAGGGGAGCTCGACCGGTTTGATACTCATTCATTTAGAGCGATAACAGCCAAAGGTGAACGCGACCTACATGTGTACACAAAGTGTGATGTGCGCGCCGCGCCGGGTGTCAAAGCCGCTGACGCTCTCGACGCTGGGTGCTATATGGTATTTGAATGTATGTGTGTGTGTCTAGTACCGGGTATAGCAAGTGCTGGGTTGATTTCCAAAGAGATAATGCTCGGCAGCACGAACTCGAACTAGTTTTTCATTGCTCTGCGCAGCGCAAATCAAATTAAAACAAAAAAAAAAATATATATACAAAAATTAACCAATATACCCCCTAGAAAATCGAGCAATCCCAAAAAAAAAAAAAAAAAAACAAGTGGCGTCGCATTTTTAGAAACCAGTTTGGCCTTCGCATCGCCGGCCATAAATGCCACTTACCACTTGGATTGCTCTATTTACGGATGTATGTACATATATGTCGGCCTGCCAGCTAATTTCCAACTGGGTGGGCGGTTTTTTTTTTTTTTTTTTTTTTTTTTTCATTTAATTTCATGCCGAAACGCCCTTAATTTGACTTTTCCATATTAAATCTCTTTTTATAATATTTACCGACCAAGGAGTATCTATGTGATTTGTTGTCATACCACATGCGTGTGTGTGTGTGTGTGCGTGTGTGTGTTTATTTTTGTTTTTGTTTGTTGAGCGCAACTTCATGCGATATTTATAACTACCGTGCGAGAGATAAACTCGAGAGTGCTCGAAGTTCGAATCGTGACATAGACACAATGGATATGTAGACTAGACGAGACCGCAATCCAGTTGCCAGTTGCATGATCCAAAACTGAAGTAGCTAGCGGTGGCTTCAGCTCCTTCAGTTACAATCAGAGACGACATGCCTGCCTGCCTGCCTCTCTCTCTAATCTCAAGTCGTATCTGCCTGCCCGATCGGGCGCGTAAAGCGACATTGATAAGCTCTAACATATTATAATATATGTGTATACACTATGTATTACGTATATGTAAATGGGTCTAACTGATAAGGGGAAGGCGGGAGTGTTGCGTTGGCAGCTCACACCTAAACTAATTAATTGTTTGCTGAAATCTTCGGGATTTATTGATAATACCCCCCATCCAATAATAAACAGCAACAAGTTTGGAAGTTGCGCATGTATAATATAGATACATATATATGTACGTGTGTGTGTATATTCAGTGTCTTTGATTATAAGTCGCTTGTGACAATTGCAAAAAACATATGTATGTATCACAGGACATATTCTCTCAATGGCGACGACAATCCCATTTGAATGCGCATGTATGTGTGTGTCAAAACAGGAACTCATTCTATATATATATGTATCTAATGCAATTAACTTAAGTCCATCAGTATTTAGTCTGCACGTATTTTTTTTTTACACATATACTCTATGATGTAAGGGCTTCATGCCTTCCTTATCTTGTCTTCTTCCTTTTCCTTTTCCTTTCCATTTCATTATTTTAAGTAGACTTTATCGAGGTGCTTGCATCCACACATCCATGGATATGCGTGTATGTGTGTGTGTGTGTGTTGGTATATTACAAAATAATTTTGTTCAGCTGTTCATGATGAGGCGGCGACATAGTATAAAATGTGTGTGTAACTAGTGTGTGTGTGCCCAGGATGACATCCATCCATACTTCTTATAGCGCCATTTTGCGACCCTCGATGGATATTTCGACAGCGCGACGACTCTCCTTGGAACGTTTCGAGTCCAAGAACCTCTTCATGTGTTTCTCATAACGATTGGGTTTGCGTTTGGTGGACTAGAGAGTGGAGGAGCAGAGAAATAAAGTTGATTAATATGCATAATGTGGAAAGCTAAATCTACTTCCATACCGTGGATATTTCGCCTTCTACAGTTGACTTCGGGCGAACAACATAGTCTTTGTTTGAGGGCATTGGTACACGGGCGCGGGCAACCCAGCCGGGATCACCTGGGCGCAGCAGTTTGTCCTCACTGGAGAACGTTTGATTTAACGATGGCGGATTGCTAGATGATGCAGGCTCTGGATCGGGACTCTTATGCCGATGGCGTGACATTTGCGCAAGATCACGTTCTTGGCGCTCCTCTTTACTCATTGCTGAGAAATCACAGCTCAGGTTGAATATGGGACGTGCCCATTCTGAAATAAGACGACCCGCACGATCACGATTTGATTTCGTCTCCTGCGGATGCTTGTACAGATACATTACGGCTTTTCCAATTCCCGATTGCTTCAAATAACTTTTATCTATTGTTGGGAACTAAACGAAATAGAAAGAGAGCGACAATGAGAGAGGGAGAAAGAGAGAGAGAGAGGCATAGGGAGATTCACATACATCGGATAACAGCCTTAGTATACTCTCTCTTATCTGTAGACAAGGCAGACTCTTATTTGGCAACGGAGCTAGCCAATCGGTCAGCACATTGAGTATATTGTGTTCCAAGAAAGCTAGCTGCAGATCCTTCTTGATTAATTGTGACATCACTTGTTTGAGCATTGAAATCTTTTTAGTTGCCGGCTGCCCGGCCAAATTCAACTGGCGATCATCATCGGATGCGTTTTTCATGCTTATAATCAGTTGATCAATGAGATCATCATTGTCCATTATCAGATCGATATCTCGCTTGCGTCGGCGCACACGTTTCTCCTCCTTTTTACGCAGCAACATGGCATCGAAATCGGATATAAAGTTGCTGTTCCTAAGCGGGGGAAAAAAAAGAAAGAATTGTACAAATCCGCACTTTGCTTCTCCCTTCCCATCCACAACTTACTCTGGTTCATTTGAGATTGGTGTGTTCTCATCGTCGGAACTCTCGGCGTTTTTGTCCTGCTCTTTCGCTGCATCTCCCTCAGCACCTGGTGCTGCATTGCCTTCTTCTTCGTCCTCATTGTCTGTATCTGTAATTTTAGCACGTTTTCGTTGCAGTTTCGGTGCGTCATCTATATTGGAAGAGATCGTGGTGTTTTTAGTATGTGATAGAAAAGACAACAATCTGAACTTACCTTCGGAATCACTTGTGATTGTACGTTTACGGTTTCCTTCATTTTGGGAGCCCACAGACTCTGCAATACTCTTGGAACGTGATCGACTGCCGCGTGATCCATTCTTTTTGGCTTCGCTACGATTCGACGCTGCACTCTTTGAACGACTGCGAGAACGTGCCGAACCACTGCGAGAGCGTCGGGAGCCACTGCGAGAGCGTCGTGATCCACTGCGAGAGCGTCTGGAGCCACTACGAGAGTGTCGAGAGCCACTACGCGAACGTCGCGATCCGCTGCGTGATCGTGATCGCTTCGAAGCGTTTGAGCCGCTGCGCGAGCGCCGCGATCCAGATCCGCTACGAGAGCGTCGTGAGCCGCTTCGTGAACGTCTTGAACCGCTGCGTGATCGTCTTGAGCCGCTGCGAGAACGTGCTCCCGATCCACTGCGAGAGCGTCTGGATCCCGAGCCGCTGCGTGAACGTCTCGAGCCACTGCGTGAACGTCTCGAGCCACTACGAGAACGTCGTGAGCCACTACGTGAACGTCTTGAGCCGCTACGTGAACGTCTTGAGCCCGATCCACTACGCGAGCGTCGAGAACCGGATCCACTACGAGAACGTCTGGATCCTGATCCACTACGAGAGCGTCTGGATCCACTGCGAGAGCGTGCAGATCCACTGCGTGAACGTCGCGAGCCAGAGCCACTGCGAGAGCGCCTCGAGCCGCTACGTGAACGCCTAGATCCACTGCGAGAGCGTGAACGTCCGCCAGATCCACTGCGTGACCTTTTCGAGCCACTTCGTGAACGCCTTGACCCACTACGGGAACGCGATCCACTATGCGAACGTTTAGAGCCGCTGCGTGAGCGTCTGGAGCCAGAGGCACTACGTGAGCGATGCGAGCCACTACGGGAACGTTGACCAGAACCAGACTTGCTACGCGAGCGTCGTGAGCTGTCCACCACACTGCCACTGCGGCTACGCGATTTGCGTGTTACGCTTGGTGAGCGGCTTTTTGTGCGTGGGGATCCTTCGTCTGCCTGGACTGGTTCACTTGGTGGCGGCAAGGGTTCTGTCGCCTCCGCGGCAGAAGTTGAATCAATTTCATCATCTTGAAGTCTTTTGGATGCGCCATTCATGGTCGCATCTGTGTCCATGATTTTAGCACTCTCCGATTCCGGTTCCTCACTGAAGGTTTTCTCTACGGAATAAAACGTGAATGCATAAGCACGCTAACGCTTGACATGTTTGGGCCATTTTAATAAAGTACCTTTTTCAGCTGTTAGAACTTCCATTTTTCGAGCAACACTAACGTATGCCGCATGCGAATCACAAAAAGAAACCTTTTAGTGGTTCTCTATATCCACAAAGCCTACTTGGTGTTTTTCAATGTACAAAAAAAAATTATTTTAAAGAACGCTCTTGTCAAATTCCTAAATTGAATACGTGCGTACACACATTTGCACGTTTGTTTGTGTGCGTAATTGCTTCGGTTTTGTGAGACATTAAGTGGAACAAAATGGAATTGGTACACAATTTCGATAGGTGTATTGTGCACATGAGTTTGTTTGAGATGTCAATAGTTCGATGACGAACTAGTTCAATGATTTTGTTTAAAAAACAATAATAAAAAAAAAAATACTACTTTAATTATTTATAATCACAATTCAATATACTTAATAATTTATTTTGAATGTGGTTTTTAAGTTATTAATCGTTTTCATTTTGGTTGCGAAATAAATAAATCATTTTGGAACTTGTACTCACTTTTACACTGAAATCATTTAATATATTATATATATTCTGATCACAAAACGCATTTATAATATTTTGACCATATATACATATTTATTTCTCACATGGGTGGTTTCCCTAATAATATTTGGAATGACATCTAAAATGCCCAGTAAATTATATTGCGAGTTAAGGTTTGTTAATGCAAATATAACGCTGTTATACCATAATCGAATAACTGATTATTATATCAATTTTATCGTGTAAAAACTAGCTTAAGTCTTAATCAAACTATTAGAAATTCAGTTATATATGCCCCAATTCCGGCAACAACATGTTCAACTGTTTGCGAATTTTACATCAAATGAGCAAAAACATCTTCCGAAATTGTTGTGTAGGCGTATTATGTTTGTAGAAAGCATTCGTAGAAATGTGCAAAGCTTGCGTTAGATGCTGGAATTACCATGCATAGCTGACGCAACTATCCACATCCGCCGCCCATGGGGCATGTGCTGCAGTTCGTTTGTTGCGGTATGCGTCCAATGCGACGGTTTGGCCATAGACCACCTCCTCCGCCTCTACCACCACCGCCTCCGCCACCACCGCCGCCGCCACCTCCTCCACCACCGCCTCCTCCGGCACCCCATCCGTATCCGCGACGTCCCTCACTGCGCTTATTGTCATTGCCGCCATTGAAAGGAGCCAACAATGTCTGGAAACTGTAAAACATGGATGGGGATTAGAACCATCTCGAAAAATTGTTCACATTTAGAGATACTTACAATTGCAAGACTAAGTACCACAGTCCAACGAAAATTTCGACTATACGTTGCAAGTCCCAAGGACGTTTCTCCCAAACGCGACCATCTGCAGTGATTAAACATCGTTAGCTGTAGTCCAAATATTGGAATACATTTTGCTTGTACTTACTACGGTCAATGTAAACCATTTTGCTTTTTTATTAGGAAATAAGTGATCCGTAATTTTCTGTTTATTTATTATTGAGTCAGTTATAAATTTTGTCGACCATGACGTGTCTAAAGACGATACAAAAGCGATAATGATATGTTTAGGTACATGTATTTAATATCGATATACAATTCTATAATTATCGTTACGATTATATCGAAACATAAAACTTTACATTGTTTTTATTCCATAAAATAAAATCAATATTACTAATAATTTTGGTCAATATGATTTACTTTCACTTTTACATTAATTTGGTGCACATTTGTTATACACTTAAAATTGGCGCTTACTCTACCTATCGGTATTTTAACTTTTGAGATCATAACATAAAGAAATAAATAATCTGAGGTGAAAAATATGATTTCTGTTAAAGATGAAGAAACTCTTGATTATTGTATGAAAAAATAAGAATGTCAATAGTTTAAATTGGTTCATCTTCAAAAATGCTACTTAACAATAAATGGCAACCCTATTCGTGCCTTGTTGCTGTTTTGACATTCACAGCGCAAGGGACCACGCTAAACAGCTGTCCGTTTCCCGCCTTAATTCGATCCCGCAGCTGTGGAGCATGCAGGGCACAAAGGGCTAAGAGAGAGATCTCTATTAGAAAGTGCAATCAAAAGAGCGAATTTGACAAAATGCAACGCGCAATAAGGCCCAATTAAGTGGCACAACATATAATTGAATTGAGATAGCTAATCGGCGCCTGAATGTACCGCCAATTGTGAACAAGCCAACAGTTGATTATTTTTGTAAATTACATTTTATTTCTGTGTCTTTTGTCCCCAAACTGTTGTTCTTCTCACTTGGCGCCGTTATCTGTTTTTGTGTGCGCGTAAAATGTTCATACAGGATCTACAGAATGACTTCTACAGGCAGCTAATAGGCAAACGCATTCTGATCGTGGTCAATTATGATGTCGATGCGATATGCGCCAGCAAGATCTTGCAGTCGCTGTTCAAGTATGATCACATGCTTTACACAGTGGTCCCCATAATGGGGATAACGGGACTGCGGCGTGCGTATATGGAACACCAGGGTGATGTGAAATACGTGCTATTGGTGAACTGCGGCGGATGTGTGGACATTGTGGAGCTGCTGCAGCCTGCAGAGGATGTCACCTTCTTCATATGCGACTCGCATCGGCCGCTGGACGTGTGCAACATCTACAGCGATCGACAAGTGTGCATTTTGGGTGATCCCGCATTGGAGGAGAATATTCCAGCATTTGAGACGATATTCTATGATTCGGATGGCGAGGATGATGACGACGACGCCGAAGATGAGGATGGGCATGATGCTGACAGTGGCGCTGAGGATGGCTCTGAAGACGGCGATGCAGAACGCATTCGTGTTCCCAAAATGACTCGGATGCAACGCCATGAGCAGCGGGTGATGCGACAACGGGCGAGACGACAATGGGAGCAAGAACGAGATCGCATTATGTTCGATTACACACAATTCAGTTATTATAGCCGATCAACGGCATTGCTCATCTTTGAACTGGCCTGGAAGCTGTCCAAGGATAACATGGATCTACTGTGGTGGGCCATAGTTGGCATCAGCGAACAGCTATTGCTTGGCAAGATCGAGAGTGGCGCGTACACGCTCGAACTGGAGCACATACAGTCGCATGTGTCGCGTCTGACCAACAAGACGAACGATCAAAACACAATGAGCGCCTCCAAGATTAACTTTGAGAACGATCTGCATTTGGTTCTCTATAGACACTGGACCGTCACTGAGTCTATGCGGTGAGTAGAGTGGATGGCATCAGGCTATGGCTGTAGTACCTAACTTGTTTCTGTATTTTTCCCATCACAAGCTACTCGCGTTATTCCGCCTGCCAGTTGAAATTGTGGACGTTGCGTGGCGAGAAGCGGCTGCACGAGCTGCTTGTCGAAATGGGTCTGCCTTTGGTGCATGCCCGACAGATGTACAGTGCAATGGATCTGGTCTTGCGCAAGGAATTCTTTAGCATGGTCGAACAGCTGGCCGAGAAGTATAGCATACCGGACATTGTCTACGGCACCTTCACATTCAGCTATGGCTATCGAAGTCGCTACGCCGCCGCCGACTATGTGTATGCGCTACTTGCCATTTTGCAGTCGATAAAGAAGCACAAAACACCCGAGGATTGCTTCATGGAGGCGTCCGATGCACTGTCACGTCAGCACAAGCAACTACTCAATGCGGGCATTGACAACGCGAAGCTATTGCATGCGGCCATCTTTCGGCAGGTGCAAAGCTGCCTGGAGGCACATCAGGTGCACTCGACGGGTTCGTTTTTCTATTATGTGCTGCAGGAAGAGCACGCCTTCTTCTCGTATCCATATGCGTTGGCAATGTTGGCCAAATTTGTGCTGCATGGCCATGTGGCTACGACTAGAGCTCGTCAGGCTCCCGATTTGCCACTGATAGCCACCTGCCCGCTTGATGCGACGCAGGGCATGTGTCTGCTTGTCGGCATTGCACCGGTGCGTGAGGATTCGCCCAAGAACTTCTTTGGTAAGGCATTCGATCAGGCGGCGCAGAAAAGCAAGACAAGCCTGCTGCAGGACTTCTTTGAGCCGTCCATTGTTCAAATACGCCAGAGCGATCTGACACGATTTCTAGATGCGTTGACCGTGCTCTTGACCTAATTAATCCCCCCTATAAAATATAGCCCTAAGTTATAGTCCTAAGACAAATATATACATAAACTAACCAACGACTTTCGCTAAGCTACCCAAACTAATATAAGCTAATTTAATTTATGCACGACCACTTTGTTTTAAATATGATAGATTCAATCTTATATTTTTTTTGTCGCCTTGGCGCCTAGAATTACTACATTTAGGATATTAAATAATAACAAATAAAATGTATAATAAATAAGGACCCTTGATGATGTAGAGAATTTCACAAATTGTAAAACGGACCTTCAATTGTATAATCTATATGCTTAGTTTGTAAGTAAGAAATGAAAATAGAGTTAGGCCTTAGTCGTGCGATATATGCATTTTTGATTTGAAACTGTATAAAGCTGACATCGAAATACAATATCTTCATATATATATGTTCAGTACAACTTGTGCTTATATTTCTTGCCAAATGTGAACGAATGGACTGATCTTTGTATGGTTTCCTACTGGTTTCCCTATATACATTTATACAAACCACATAAATTGCTTATGCCATAGCTCTTATCTCTTAATCGCAATTTGTTGCTTAATTTCCCTGAGTGGTTCTCCGTGGAGAATGCGTGCTGATCCCAAGCACGCAATGTTGTCATAGAACACCGCATACTGGCCTGGCGTAATCGCACGTAGCGGTGCATCTAGCTGCACTTCGCCGGAGAGCAGCTGGCAGTCGACTAGGGGTTTAGTGTGTTGGAAGCGAAAGCGACACCTCAAGCTGCCCTGCTTGGCCAGCTCTGCATGTGCTCGCTTAGACAACCAGTTGATGTCGCCAATGTGAATGCGAGTGCTATGCAGTGCAGGATGTTCGTGACCGGCGGCCACATATATCGTATTGCTGGCGGCATCTTTGCGTGCCACAAAATATGGTTGCAAGAAGGAGCTGAGCCGGCAACGCTGTCCCACGGTCCATTGATGTATGCCCTCGTGCGTGCCCACAACTTCACCGCTATCGACATCCACAAAGCTGCCGGGTCGGGAGCTGATGTACTAATAAACAAAATAATTAACGTTTGGATTCTGAGGAGTCCGAGTGGCATCTGCGCGCTTACCTCTCGTATAAAGGATTTAAAATCCCGTTTGCCTACAAAACAAATCCCAGTGCTTTCGCGTTTCTCGGCCAGCCGCTGCAGTCCTATGTGACGTGCCAATTGTTTTACCTCCGTCTTCAGTAGTCCGCCTAGCGGAAACATGGTACGCTGTAATGCGGACTGTGCGATGCCAGCTAGAAAGAAAGTCTGATCCTTAAACGTATCGGCAGGAATGAGCAGGCGCACATCCTGCTCAACTGTTTGCCGGCCACTCGCATGTTCCAGAAAGTCACCCAGACTATTGCGGGCATAATGACCCGTGGCCACGGCGTCGTATTGAAGCGTTTGCAGCGCATGTCTATGGAACAGATCGAATTTAATGTGCTTGTTACACAAGATGTCCGGATTGGGTGTCAATCCCTGTTGGTAATCATCCAGAAATTGACTGAATACCGCTGTCCAGTATTGCTTGACATAGTTCACTTGACGCAGCTCGATTCCAAGTCTGTTACACGCCCACTCCGCATCTTTGAGATCCTGTTCGCCGCTGCAACGTCCGGCTTCGTCATGTTCGTCCCAATTGCGCATAAAAACGCCGAGCACATTGTAGCCTCGCTCTTTGAGCAGGTGAGCGCTGACTGCGCTATCCACGCCACCCGAAATACCGACCACAACATTCCGTATCATCGTAATTTGGAATTCATATTACACTATATTCCGTAATTGAGGTTGTGGAGCTTATCTGCTCTGCTGTAACACTGCCGCAAGTGAATAACATGTCAACAAAGCTTAACATACCACTGTTATGTTATTAACAGAGAATGTAACATAACGTGCTTTCTTTTTGTACCTTTTTGACATGGAAATAAATACATTTTTGTAAGCAACAGCCTATTTTTATTTGGTTATAATTTTTTGGCATATTATTGGTCAGAATTGTGTAACCATCATATAAATTTAAATTTAACTGTCGTCTAACAGAGTCTTAACAGCACTGCAGACAAATTTCTATAAAGCAGTTGCAGAGTGACCGCATTAAATTTTGTGGCAATTTTAGAAGTAGGCTGCTTTGAAAATACATTACAGTATTTTTAGGAGTGTTCTCGGCTTGCGATTCGCTTTTAAATAGTCTGCTAAATATCCTCTTTTATATAAGATATACGATTCTATTTCGTGTGTTATTTTGTCACATTGATCGAATTAGTTTTAGTTCATATACAAGTTTAGGTATAAGAAACTTGAAAAAAGGCAAGAAAAATTAAAAAAAAGAGGATGCTCAAAATTATTTTTTGAATCCCACTGTAATATATTCGAATAGACTTCACATCTTATCTTTTTTTTTAAAGGAAATATTTTTTAATAATGTTATTTGCCATAATCGATATTATATATTATTCATTTTATTAGCTTATGAAAACTTAAAATCTTCGTTGGAATGTCCTCAGTAAGTGCAAAAAGTTGAATGTTTAAACTTGACATTGATGGTCACACTCGCCCACTTGTCGTCGGCAAACCAAACCGTATTTACAGTTAGTTTGTTCGTCATCCTTGTTGCGTCAACTTGTAGACTTCGGGAATTTAATTTGGTGCGTTTTGTGAGTTCAACGAATTTGAGTAGTTTCAAAGAGCGTGCAACCGTACGAATATAAACAAAAAACACTGTCCAACAATTGTTTTTTTTTAAGTGTTTGCCAAAAGAACGTGTCAAACTCATGCCAATTTTGAGACATTTGTAGACCCAACAAAAACTGCAAAAATAAAAGAAACATAATTGGTTTTCTTTATTTGTAATTTCAGCACATATCGGCTGCGGCAAGCATCCGAGTATCTAAGGTAAGTAAATTTAGGTTAAGTTTAGTAATGTCGATCATATCAAATTACATATATTTGAGGTTATGTGTTTGTATTCCTGGCGCGATGATTAAATTTTGAATTTCCAATTGAACCCAATTCGCTTTTGTTGCCCATCATATATGGCGTAACAAAACAAAGTAAACACAAATGTAAACATGTTTCGACATGCCAGAATATTAAAGCTGCCAACATATGTATCCATCCAGCCATGTTCACGAAGGGTAGCACATACGTATAAGTACGAAACGTACTATAAATGTTTAAGCTCCCCTGAGGCATCCGTGGGAAATAAATGTGTAGCTCTGACTTTCATATTTTTATACCCTTCGACCATTGAAAATTGTAAAAAAAAAACGGGTATTACTATATATGTGGGCAAATGAAATATGGCGAAACAATATAGGGTAAACATATCATCTCTTACTGAACAACTTTTAAAGCGACAGAAAAATCAAATTTTGTATGCAGGTTATTTTATAAAGAAATGTACATTTTAAATTAATTTAAATTTATTTATTTAACTTTTCTTTCATTTAAAAAGAGCTTTAATACTATTAAACTGTTCTACCAGTACTGAAAAAGATTTAATAAGAAATGATATATGGGGTATCTAGTCAACGAACGTGCTTAACTGTAGCTTTTCTTATTTGTTTTTTTTTCTCTTTCTTTTTTTCTATTTTTCGCGATACTGCTAGGGGCAGCTTCAATGGGATTGTAAAGGTTTTGACTCCATGCCAAAAGTTAATTATTTGCAGTCGCCGTATTAAATTGAAAACTTCTCCCCTCTCTCTGTTTCTCTGCCAGCTGTCAAAACCACAAATCTTTTCTTTCTCCCAAAAGGACACAGCTTTGGCTTAGGCTGTGAACAAAAAAAAAAAAAAAAAATAAAAATAACAAGAATATAAAAACAAAGAAAAGGTAATTATGTAGTTAAGAAATGTGTCGAAGAGAAAAATAAATTAAAGTCATGTTAACTGGGCTTAAAGGACGTTCTGCTAATTGCAAAAAATGAAGAACAGAAATCTTGTCATGATAAGATATGAAACTATACATACATATATATGACACAGGTTTATGCTATATAAAAAACAGTCCCTCTTCGTCTACTCATATTCTTTTGAGCTCGAACTGTTTTTGGTTTTTTTTTTTTTTTTTTTTTATTTCAGCGTCCAAAACGAGCGACAGTTTTCAAGGTTATGCGCCAATTTCTTTCTTTCTCAGTGTGGAAGACATAAACATAAAAAAATATGCATCATATTTCATGTACTGCCAGATACAATTGTCCTTGGTATGAACCAAATATGTACGAAGCGTAAAGGCTTGCAATCTTAAAAATTAGCGGGAGAGAGAGAGAGAGAGAGAGAGAGAGAGAGAAAGAAATGCGCTTAGCTTTGTGAGAAACGGAAGCAATTAGGAAATAGAAATGGCGGCCGGAAATGCAGCTAACTGAGATGCCACAAAGATACGCTATCACCCTGTGTCTGTGTGTGTGTTGGTAGGTGAGTGCGGTTAAGCATTCTTGTTGTTGTTTTTGTTGTTTGCACAAAGCAATTACGCGACACTCGAATGGAAGCCACATTAATCATGAGCCACTGCGCGACACAGATACACAGTGTGTGTGTGTGTGTGCGTGGGCGTGATAAACCTTAAGATATAGGGGGCCCCACAGGGGTCTCTGTCTCTGTCTCTGACAAATAGAAGTAGCAGCATTAGCTGATCGCCAGCAGTCGATTGAGGGCGATTGGATGGGGTAGGGGGGTTGGGGCGATTGTAAACAACGCCAGCCTAAAAACGGAAACGGAAACATCGGCAACATCGATGTAGGCGTAGGCCAACACACACACAGACAGACACACACACACACACACAGATGCCAATCAGTTTGTTTAGCAATCGGCTTTGGGCCACTTTGGCGCTGATTCATTTTGCAATTTGCAAGGCATAAGAACATGAAAATGGTCTCCTTTATTTTCTCTCTCTCTCTTCCTCTTTTGCTCTCTTTCATTGCTCATTTCTCATTCCATTCGAGGTGGCAACCTTTTTGCCGCTTGTTGCTGCTGCTATACGCGTTAAGACTTTGCAGCTTTTTTGTTTTTTTGGCGTTGACTTTGTAAAGTAAAACAAAAACAACTCCGCTAAATTTACGAATGTATTTTGATTATGAAATGACGCACGTGGCATGGTGCGGAGCTGTTGGGTAGTATTCTTTTTTTTTTTTTTTTGGTCCATGGGCAGCACTCAACTCAAACTGGGTGGGGTAGCACTTCAAAGTTGAACCGCCGCTGCTGCTGCTGCTGCTTCGGCTTCTGCTTCTGCCTTGTTGTCGTTTGTGTAGCTGCTACGCTTATTAAATTTGTTTGCTCAGTTTCTTTGGGATGTTTGTGGATTGCTCAGGGTGGCAGCAAGGCAGCAAGGCAGCAGCAGGGAACTTTTAACTTGTATCTTGATGTAAATTTTCGGGAGGGCCGCAAAGTGCTTTCAAGCTCGAAAGAGATTCGCATGCGCTCGGCTTCTGTCAAGCGGCTAATGCCGCCAATTCCTGAGCTCTGCTTTCTAACTCAAGAGATTCAATTAGGGTGTCTCCACTCCACTTTTGATTACAGTTAATTGCATACCAATCGGTTAGACTAGTCCTACATCTCCCTCTCTCTCTCTCTCTCTCTTGAGATATTCTGAAGATTACAATTAATGAAATACAAATGTTTTTTTAGCTTTGAGATAATTTGATTTGATTGAAAGCTGAGTGCCAACATTTAATGGTATTATATTCAATTTTTCATGCATCTGCACTCTATAATAAGCACAATGTTAGCTATACTTTAGAGGGGAAAACTATGGAACTATACTTTAAATTCAGGAGAGACTTATTAGGGTAAATATATTAATAATTATAGGTATTTATCTACTTAAAGTAGTTTAAAATTTGTTTTTTCGCCTTATAAAAGAAATATTAAGAAGAAAAACACTTAAAATATGAAATAAACTCTATTAGGGTAACCGTATGTCGATATATTTTTAAACCTGTGTACTATAAGGCAAGCAAACTATAGCTTAAGCCAAACAAAATAAATAAAATAAATAATTATGTCAGTAAATTCTATAGAAAGATTATTAGAGTGACCGTACTACGCGTGGACGAGTAAATTATGTATTTAAGATATTATCAAATAAAAAAGTGTTCATCAAACTTGTAAAATGTATAGGAAGCTAATTTTCTAATAATGTAAGCTACATTATTGATAGATAAAATTCCCCCTAAAAACGCACTGCATGAATCGCTGAGCTCAAGCTCAATTATCTAGTATTTTGCTTTGAGTCGCATAACCTCAAATCTTGCGTTGTGATTGATGTTCATTATTTATGCAGTTTTTAATTAATATTTATGGCATAGAAATATATCGATTACAAGCACTAGCCTAAAATCGATAATGGAAATTGCTTTTAACTGAAATTGTAAGGCAGGAAAGGAAATGATGTTGCATTGTCATAGGCACACACACACACACGCACAGACGCACACACACA
Source organism: Zaprionus kolodkinae (assembly GCA_018901885.1). Classification (NCBI taxonomy): domain Eukaryota; kingdom Metazoa; phylum Arthropoda; class Insecta; order Diptera; family Drosophilidae; genus Zaprionus; species Zaprionus kolodkinae. The sequence continues at coordinate 570,606 of JAEIFM010000183.1, read as the reverse complement.
CACATACACACATGTATATGCCTTAATATCGTCTATAGGCTGAGACTGCAACTGAGACAAGCAAACTTGCAATGTAAATCACAAATATAATTTTCATTTAATGAATTGGATTATATAGCAGCAGCCCCGCCCCCCACCTACACCCTGTGTGTGTGTGTGTGTGTGTGTACTTGACTGCATAATTTACACTCTCTCACACACACACACACACACACACACACACACACAGTCTGATGGCATCTGCGACATGCAACAAATATTTCACTCGAATGACTCAAAAGGCAGCAAAGTAGAAAAATTTTGAAAAGCAGCAGCAGCAGCAGCAGCAGCAGCGCCAGCAACTTTTCTCACATGCAGCAGCAACTTGTGCACACTTTGCAACTGCCACTTGCAACCAGCAGCAGACCCCCCCTCCTCCTCCTACTTGCCTCCCACACTACGCCCCTGCTTGTCCCAGTTGCTTGCGTTGGCATCATCACGTTGATTAAGTGCATAACTTCAAATTGATGCTTAGCGGAATTGTTACGATTGTAGGAGAGCGGGGGCAGGGGCAGGGAGGACGAGTGGGTGGCTTAGGGGCCGTTCAAGTATTATGTAAGCAGATTTATGACAATTATTTAGACCCCTTCCCCATCCCCTTGTCAGCAAAACCAAGGCTCTTACCTCCTCTCCCATGCTTTTGTAAACATTTTTTAATTAACATATTTTTCTTTTTTATATATTATTATTATAATTTAAAAATACCAAATTTATAAAAATTAAAATTATTTTTGAATTTTTTAAATTGCAAAAACCATTAAGCCATTCTATTCTAGAACTAAATGCTTTACCCGAAGAAAATCGTTTGATTTTTAAGAAAGTTATGAAGTGAGGAAAGTGATGGTCCTACAAAGTATCTTTTATGTCAAATTTTTGGTCGACTTTGACATGATTTTTGGCCAAAAATTAAGTATCCTCTAAAACAGTTTAAAACACTTGTTTTATACTAATTTTGACCTCCGCAATCGATTAAAAGTAAAAGCGGTCGATTTAAATTTTTTAAGAAAAAAAATTTCTGAAAAATGGACAGGGGGGACCCTTAGTAAAATCCCAAAAAAAAAAAAATGTTGTTGAATTGTTTAAATTGAAAAAACGTTTAAGCCATTATATTCTAGAACTAAAACCATGAATAAAATGCTTTACCAGAAGAAAATCGTTTGATTTTTAAGAAAGTTATGAAGTGAGGAAAGTGATGGTCCTACAAAGTATCTTTTATGTCAAATTTTTAGTCGACTTTGACATGATTTTTGGCCAAAAATTAACTATCCTCTAAAACAGTTTTAAATACTTGTTTTATACTAATTTTGACCTCCGCAATCGATTAAAAGTAAAAGCTGGCGATTTAAATTTTTTAAGAAATAACATTTCTGAAAAATGAACAGGGGGGACCCTTAGTAAAATTTTTTTTTTTAATATTTTAATTTGCAAAATATATAATATATAATTCTTGAACGGCCCCTTACAACAGTCTGAACTTTTGGCAGCTTTGTCTGCCTCTCCACCCCCCTCACTTGGAACTTGCCTGCCTTTGGCTCTTTCTGGTGCCATTTGAAATCTGCAGTTGGTTATGCAATACGCTAACTGTCAACTGTCGTCCAGCCGGACATCCCAAGCCGCTATATCCCCCACACACACACACACATACATACACATACAGTGCCTATATACATGTGTATATAGTATAACGCATTGGCTGTCCAGGTGAGCAGCTGCTTGTACCGAATACGCTACGTATACGCTACATATTACGTATACGTAAAAAGAGTAAAAACTGGAATATGGTTGGGGGGGGTGTGTGGATAGAGGAGGATTCTGGGGCTTTTGGTGACTGCAACTGAGGTTGGCCTTGCATGTTCGTGTTTGTGTGTGTGTGCGTGTGTGTGTGTGTCATGTCCCTCGACCTACGTCTACGCCTTCGCTACGTGTCCCAAAACCTGCTTCTTCCTCCGCCTCTCTCTCTTCCTCTCTCTGTCTCTCTCTCTGGCTGCATCGTCTGCCATTGTTTGCGCGTCGTTTGAAAACAAGCTGCAACAAGCAGCAGCAGCAGCAACAACAGCAGCAGCTAACAACAACAATAACAATAACAATAACAAAAGCAATAAAGAATTGCCTTTAGCGCAAAAGGGACAAAAACAAAAAAAAAATAGAGATAGAAAAACGAACGATGAAAATTTTTTGGCCAAGTGTAATCTAAGTGGCCAACGAAAGCGCCTGACCCTGCCCCATTCAGTGGCACGTTGCACACTGTTGAGGTGGATTGTTGGTGGTGCGATGGTTAAGGAAACGGAAGCGGCAACGGCAACGGCAATGGGGAGGGCAACGAGAACGGGGACAGAGTCAGCTAAAGGACGCTTAGAGATTGCGGTCTGTGACCGCAGTAGTTTGAGCAGTTGTTGCAGGCTGAGCTTATTGAAAAGCCTCTCCAGTTGAGCTAGCTAAGTGGTATTTGTGCTCTCTCTCCCTCTCCCTCTTCGCTCTCTCTCTCTCTCTCTCTTTATCGCTTTGCCGATTTACGGGCGATTATATAGCTGCAAGTTGGGATTTTCGACTCTGGAGTAATAGTCACTTGCTTTTATATTTTAAATTGAATTTTTAATTTATTTTTATGCTAGTTCTTATAGATCTTGTGATTACTGAATATAAAGTGAAAATTAATAACTTATATTGTATATTTCATCTGATTGGGTTTTCTGGGTTTCCCCAATTCTTCGCAACAAATGTTGGATCAACTCAAATTGCCTTTTTCTTCCCAGATTAAATGATAAAATAATTAAAAAAATTTTAATAAAATAAAATCTGATAACTTAAATAATTATTTATTTTTAAAAATAATAATTTTTTAATATGCTTAGTTCTAACTTTAATTATACTGATATTTTAAATATAATTCATATTTGTAATTTTCTTTTTTAAATATCTTTGAGTCGACTGCTCTTAGTTGACGTTAAATAAATAAATAAATAAAAATTAAAGTTTCTTTATATGTATTTAAAAATTGCATTTTTGATTACCCACCGCAGATTACAATTAAAAGACATTAAACATACATATACTTTCCCTACATAACCATAAACTTGATGTCGCATATCGTATTGTAGTTAAGTTCCTGTTCTTCCAGCCCATTAACTAACCACAACAAGGGCACAAAATAAACCGATAAGAAAGTCAAATTTGCGTGATACAACAAATACTCAGAAAACATAGAAAACATATGTAGAATACCTTGTCTCAAGCTCTTAAATTGTTTAAATACTTATCGAATGCTTCCGCCCGAGACCCCACAAGACTATGGTAAATATTCGAAGCTATTAAAATCTCATCATTGGTTAATTAATTGCATGCAGATTATTTGGCTCGAATGGAAATTTGCGTAATTTAAGCCATGCCAAGCAGTTTTGGGTTGCATTTTGACCTCAATTGAATTTGCGAATGATTCAATAATTGCATAATGATTGTAATAATGTGCATGATGATACCTGACACCGCATGGGTGTGAGTGTGTGTGTGTGTGTGTGTGTGTGACCCTGTTCCAATGTGATTGAGCACTCTAAGCATTTGATTGCTCAGTTAATTGAGGTCCCCATCTATAGGTAGCACCGCATCGTCAACAACCGCAATTCACTCAGCTGCGGGGGTAATATCTGTCAATGTGACAGGTAATAATATTGCCCTTTCACTCCCCACCCAAGCTGTCTCTCTCTCTCTTTTTCTCTGCCTGTCTTTCGTTACGACTTTTTCCACTCTCTCTCTTTCTGTATGTGTGCTGGCCAAGTCAGTCATCAATGTCTGGGAAATGGAAATATCCTCTCTATTATTCATCAGCAGCATAAAGCTGATGCTAGCAAAAGACCAAAAGAGTCGACTAGACCATACTCTATATTATCGAAAGCTGAAGTAAAAATTAAAATATAGTTTGAGGTTATGTACAAGTGGCAAACCTGAGTTTCGAACTGGAATTTTTTTTTTGTCTATTTTCTCAGCTATTTATATGGTATAGCCAAATTAGGAATTAGATGTACTTACAGTTGGGGTATCAGTCATTGGACTCAACAGGGTACACCAAATTATTGCACTTTGGGCTTTCGAGCTTTGCATGCATAAGGTATGATTGATATTCAAACGGAAATTCTGGGAAATCTGAAAACCACAGGTTGGGGGAGAGCAGAAGAAAATCATACGCAGCATCAGCATAGTCAGGCGATTAATTGCCCAGCTACTCAGCAGCTTGACATGTTCTTGGGAGAGAGACTATTTACAGATTTCTTAAAAAGAAATGATGGTTATTTAGCCAGACTTTAACTTAAGGTTCCTTTCTTGCCTTAATCATGTCGTACTGGCTTTAAAATAATTATAGATAATACAACTGAAATTAAAAAAATGCAATCTTAAAATAAAATATAAAAGTTCTTCAATATTAATTTACAAACAACTTCTCGAACTTAACTTTAAGTAGATTATACAACAAAAAAAAAAAAAAAAATAGTTAGAAAATTCTTGGTAAATTTTACTCTATAATTCCTAAAAGTATTATATTCTGTTGATTTTCTGCCAACAAAAGGTTTCTTATTTGCCTCAAGTAAGTCCTAGTATCCACAAAATATATTTAGTTATAAAAAACCTATTCTAATTCTTCAAAGTTTGCTAATACAGTCACCTGCTTAAACTCTACTTCAAGTAGATTATTTAAAAGAACTTTAAACTTTATCGTAACCTCAATAAAATCTAAATTAATTCCTCATATTGTACCTTTGTTAAGCATGATTTAGGGGGCCTGTCTTAAGAGACCTTTTTAACAAAAAAAAGGTCTACAGATGCTTCACAGGGTCATAACTATTAATATCAGTTTGCATGCAAAACTGAAGTAGGACCCCCCACCTCCTTGTGACCTGCTCTTGAGAGGTCGCACATAAATGTCAACAACGCAATAAGCCACTCGCGAGGAGGAACATTTCGAGATGTATCAAAATTTTGCCGTGTTTAGTTTTGTGACGAGGACAAATCCAGTGCCAGGAAGCTGTCAGTTTTTGAGTGTAATAAAAAGCGAGGGATATGTAGGGGAAGTTGGAGAAGTAGGTATATGTCAAAAAGGGACCCCAGAGCAGGCGACCTTAGTGTATGTGTGTGTGTGTGTGTGTGTGTGTGTGTGAGTGCACAACAAATAACGAGCCGAGAATAAAACGCATGCAAATAAGGCGATGAATACGTAAAATAGATGAGGCGCGGAAAATGCAAATCCAGAAAGAGTGAGAAAGAGAGAGAGAGAGAGAGAGCGCTGTCTTTTGCCAGCGTGTGTGCGGGTGTAACTGTGTGTGTGTGTGAAAAGTGCGGGACTACAAAGTGACGTCAGCAAATAAAAGGCTTAAAGCTTGAGCGCGGCTGCCATAAAGGGACAAGGCACAAGCACGGCAAACAAGCGGAGAAACATCTAAACTGTAGCACACACACACTCACACACATACTCACACACATACTCACAAACATACTTACAAACATACTCACAGACTCACACTCACATACTGCGACACATACATACGTATAAACATATGTAAAGTCGGTCCAACAAGAACGAAAAGTTTTGTCGAGTTTACTCTCTCTCCCTCTGTACCATATAATATATGTATATCCTGCTGTAAATTGCTGTCTGGGGTATACCCAGCCAGTCAAGCTGTAACTGTATTCAATAATAATCAACTTGCTTCTGAAGTTTTTATACCAATTATTGTAAAACAAACGAGTTTTGACTATATGGAAACAAAAAAATTAATGTAACAGCTTTAAAAAACATATTTTTACAAAGTCAGGGAGTGTGGCCAAATTTAATAGCGAACCTTAATATACTGCAATATTATACGAGTATTATGGCAAAATTGGGAGCCTCTAGCTCTTGCAGTCTCTGAGATTAGGGCGATCATACAGACATATCTGCAAGCTGCGCATACCCGTTTATTGTAATGAAAAGTTTTTTTTTTTGACTTTTATTTAGTTTTTCTTTTGCAGCTTCCCGTAATTGTTGTTATGTTTTTTTTTGTGTGTGTGTGTGTAAGTCTGGGTGTGTGGTAATACCCTGGCTTGTTTGCGACTCCCCCAACCGTTGCCCTGTCCCTTTTCTTTCTCTCTCTCTCTGTCTCTGTTCATCGTTTTTCCTTTTTTGCGACTCGTTCACCTACATTATTTGCCGTTTGTTGGCACCATTTAGTTAACTTTAAGTGTAATTTATTATAAATTAATGCCCTGCTGCTTAGCTGCTTGAGTGAGGGAGAGAAAGAGAAAGAATGAGAGCAGAAAGAGAGGCAAGAAGTGTTCTGTGTGCGTTGCGAGTGGGAAAACACTCGACGTTGAAATCTCACTAAATGATCCTCAGTGTATTTGGTTTGTTGCATGTCGCCTCTGGTTTCATTGTTTTAATTGCCTGTTGAAGACTTTTTCCACAGCCAGATGGAACTATAAAATAAATGTATATTTTTAGGGGATTATAACATATTTCCTTAAGTTTTATTTTGCATTTTAAATTACTTTTATAATGTCTATAATTTTAATTTTATAAAATCTTCAACAAATTTAAGCGCATTAAGAATTCGATTTAGGATATAAATTATGTATTCCTTTTGATTATAATATTCTTCTTCTTTTTTTCATTCCCCTTTCCTTAACTGCATTTCAAGCTGCTTGGTGCCGCACTTTAGCTGCATATAAAGTATCTTTATATGCATTATACGATACTATACGTAGTATTTGAGTACGTGCTTAGGATAAGCACAACCTTTTTTATAGCTGCATATTTTGGCTCACATGTCTTCGAAAATTCAAGGTCAAAAAAAGTGTAAGGGAAGAATGAGAGGGTTAAGTCAAGAGGGAAAGTTGGAAATATAAAGATGGAGTTATGTAAAGAGTTATATTGTATATATGTATTACTATCTTGCTAAATAAAATAATAATCGAGAAATCAAAGTTTGCTGTTCATGAGTTCCCCATGTGCTGAGTTTGAACCTGTTTCCATGATATATTAATCAGATTTACTAGTGATAGCTTTACGTTAAGTCAATAGAAAAAAAATTATTTGTGTTAAATCAGGAAAAAAAAAAATTGTGTATAGTTAAGAAAAAGATCAAATGCGCTCCTTGGCATTCCATTAAGACAAAATTGATAAATAATTTTGGTTGTTTTCTGTTTTGGCAACATTTGCGAAAAGTTCGTGAAATGAAATTTTAGGATATTGATAGAAATTTGTCTTATATAATAGTATACAGTAAAAACACCAACTAAATCGATCTATAATCCAACATGGATCACGTAACTTGTCGATCCATCGATGATAGCGAATCGTCCTGTGCCTGCGGTCAGGGTGTACGTGGGCTGATACAGATGTTCGAGCAATTTAATCTATGTGGATTGACGACTACAAAACGACTCCGAGATCGGGATGAGAAGGTATCGCTGGTTAGCAATTGCCCGCAATGCAAAAAGCCAAAGATACCGGCGGTGAGGGCACGCACGCTGACCCTACTGGTCAATGGGCGACCCGTGGCTCGATCTGTCAAGCATTTGCCCATAGATGGAACCTAAATCAAGTAGATGGGAGGGAGGGAATCCCGAAGGGATCTGTGAAGTGACAACTGGCACCTCTCAAATGTGTGTCTTTTAAATTTGAAAACTCAACTCTTACTCAATTTTATACATACAATTGTGCCTTGGGCCTGGTTCCATTGTCTGGGAATTCCGGATGCATCGGTGGCATGTCAATTGAGCTGCGCTGCGTGCTGCAACTTTGTGCAAGTTTATCGACTCTCCCCCTTCTTGCGGAAACTGGTAACTTTTTTCATTGGCTAATTGTTTGTGCATTCCACTCAAAGGGAATTCCGTCGCCAGGCCAACCCCCAACCCCCAATCCCCAACCCACCAACCCACCAACCCAGCACCCACCACCCACCACCCACCATGTTCAAAGGGATTCGGAAATGTGCTCTGGCTTGGGCTTTGTTGCAGCTCAGCATCGTCGACTTCCTTTATTGAAATGCAATTGCGGATGCAGAGACAGATGCTTATATCGATATATATATACACGTTGGATAAAAATGCTTTACTCTATAAAAAAGAAAAGAAATAACCTTTCAAACTGTTGCTATTTTAATACCCACAGCTGTAGATAGAAGAGTGTTCTTATATTTCTTTCCCAACTTCTTTTCGTGGCGAAGTTTATGTTTTTTAATAAGTGAGGTTAAATTCATCAAGGTAGTTTTATCGATAAATACTTGTTATCGATATATACTAGTAGAATGGGCTATCGATGGGTTATTATTCAACTTTTTTAAATATATTATGAATATTGAAATGCAATTGCGGATGCAGAGACAGATGCTTATATCGATATATATATATACGTTGGATAAAAAAATGCTTTACTCTATAAAAAAGAAAAAAAATTACCTTTCAAAGTGTTGCTATTTTAATACCCACAGCTGTATATAGAAGAGTGCTCTTATATTTCTTTCCCAACTTGTTTTCGTGAAGAAATTTGTGTTTGTTAATAAGTGTGGTTAAATTCATCAAGGTAGTTTTATCGATACGTATTTGTTATCGATATATACTAGTTGAATAGGCTATCGATAGGTTATTATTCAACTTTTTTAAAAATATTATGAATATTGAAATGCAATTGCGGATGCAGAGACAGATGCTTATATCGATATATATATATACACGCTGGATAAAAAATACTTTACTTTATAAAAAAGAAAAGAAATTACCTTTTAAACTGTTGCTATTTTAATACCCACTGCTGTAGATAGAAGGGTGTTCTTATATTTCTTTCCCAACTTGTTTTCGTGTAGAAGTTTGTGTTAATAATTGAGGTTTAATTCATCATAGTGGTTTTATCGATACGTATTGCTATCGATATATACTAGTTGAATAGGCTATCGATGGGTTATTATGCAACTATTATAAATATATGAATATATTTATTATATATGTATTATATATATACTGTAGGTTTAGCCAACCTCACTTGAAAAATCGAGTGAATAGAATTCGCATAGCTCCATGTTAACTGTAATCGAATTTATATGCATGTGTCTATGTATGTGTGTTTGTGTGTGTGTGAGCCAGTTGTTGTTGTTGCCCTTTATCCAGCTAATGGGCAGCAAATGCAGACGCAATTCGCGTTCATCTGTTTCTGACATCGTCCTTTTTCGATGACAATCAGTCGAGGACAGAAGTGGGAGGGAAATAGAGAAAGAGACGGGGGCAGAGCAGGGTACTGGGGCGCACACAGGTAGGGGTAATTGAGTTCCATTGAAATTCCAATTGATAATAATAAATACGCAAATATGTAAATAATAAATGTACCCTGACATCCAGTAAGTTGAGCCTTTAATGCGTTGGCATTAGTGAGTCAGAACATCTGTAGCTATGGGCATAGTAATTGTAGCGGAAAGTATTTTGAATATAGGTAATTACATTTCCTAATAAAATACCTGATCTCTAGAAGTATAGCTAAGTAAATGTAGCAGCAAATGTTTTTTATCTTGTCAACTGAAGTTTCTTTCTGGCTTTTTATATACAACTATACAAATATATTTGTCATGGATTTTTCATGGGTTTTTTGTATAGATTGAGAGTTCGATATTTGAAAATACTATAAATATATTAGATTTATGCTGAACAAGAAAATAAAGAATATATATAATTATAATTTTTTGTATAGATTGAGATTTCAATATTTAAAAATACTATAAATATATATATAGATTTAGGCTGAAAAAGAATATATATAATTATAGTTTTTATATTATTATATATTTACAAGTATAATTATATTATATATAATCTCCTACTTTTGATTGGGGTTATAGGAAGCTTAGATACTTGAAAACACTTTCAATGTATTATCCATTTATGCTGAACAAGAATATATATAATTTAGGGCTTCATTGTCTGAGCAACTTAAGTGGGTTCTACATAATTTCTTAATCGCTTTTTCTCTCTTTTATTATATTTTGGATATAAAATGAGTGCAATATATTATATATAAATTTTCTAGCTGTGCGCTCCCACATGGAATTAATATCTATTCAAAGTGTTTTTCTTTTTTTTCAACTTGCTCTTAATTTTGTTGTCCAACTTTTTTCTTTTGTGTTTCCTTTTCTCCGGTTTTCCCAGGAAACCGTTTTTGTTGTGTTGTTTGCGGAAAACTTTGCTCGGAATACCGCACACTATTATCGATATACGTAGAGCAAATAGAGACACACACACAGCACACACAGCACACACACAACACACAACACACACACATAGAGAAGGCAACATAGACAAGAAGCTTGTTTTATTTGCCATGCTTTGTTTTGTGTTTCGCTTGAGTTGTTAAAATTTTATGTCCCAAAATTTACGTGTTGCACGCCGCATGCGAGAGGGGAGTATCCTGGGGGAGGTAGGGTGTTCGTTGGGCGTGACAATTGTGTGTCGGTGTGGCGAGGGGGGTGGGCAAAAGTTTTGTGGTTTGCCACGCATTCTGTTTGCGTTTTTCTGCTTCATTTTCGTATGTTTTGTTTATGCTTCTTTTGTTGTTGCTTTTTTGTTGCTGTTTTTGTTGTTACTGCTGTTGGTTTTGTTGTTGTTTTTGTTGTGATTTATGCGTTGGAAATGCGTAAACTTTTTGGCGCTCATATTTACATTTTTGGTCCGATTTTATGCCCGCTGCCCGTCCGCCTTTTGGGCTGCAGCTCGCACGTTACGCATACGCCGCGTATGACAGGCGACCACTCGCAGCTGCGCGTGTATATTTTCCAACTGATTTACTGCACCGCATGCTCACGCCCACTTTTACGCCCACAGACGTGCCTCTTCTTTCCAATCCCCCCACTCATGCTTCGCTTGAGCCACAACAATTCAAATTAAACAATAAAATGGGCGCCAAAAACAGTTGCGGTTTGCACTCTCTCTCTCTCCCCCTTTCCCTTTCCCTATCTCTTTCTCCGTCTCACTGTTTTTGCCCATTTTCCTGCCCCCCCCACTGCTCTGCGGTCAACCACAGCATTTGGCAGGCGTGGAGGATTGCCAAGTGCGGCTGCTGTTTTGTGGGCGTGGCAGGGGAATGTCTCTCGTTTACATCAGACGCCAATTTTATGATTTCAACACGCAAAAATCTTGTCGTTTTTCGCTATCAACAATTGAGGAGTTCGAGGGGGGAGGAAAATCAGCTTGACAGGGGAGGGAAATACTATACGTAGTACTAAAGGGGAATTCTTTAATGCTTAAAGAGTAAATATTGGGACTGAATAAGCTAAATATGTGCAGCTTGCTTTTGCAAAAGCTTTAAATGTTTTTTTCTAAGAGTTTTGCCAATTCTGTTTGTATGAACGCTTAAATCTCGAGGACTATAATAGCTAGAAACATAACATTTTGTAATAATGATCTAATAAGTATGTAGTTTATTTTAGAACTTAGCCACGCCCTCTTGCGCCTATGTATATCGATAAAATGCGAATGGCAAACTTTATTTATAGCTAGAATGTTTGTTTCACTTATTATCGCCTGCTCAACAAGCTCTGCTTAGTTTGAAGATATTATAGATAAGTAGGGTATTTTTTTTTTCATTTATACTTTAAAGTTCGTTGCAATTCTTATCGATCTCGAGGATTATGGCGCTGTGCAACAAACTGCGAATCGTTTTGGAATCGATGGCAAACTTTGCGCATTCTTCGTAACTTTCTTCGTTTCATTTATCAAATGCTCATCGCGAAAAGTTGGCCCCGTCAGAATGGTAGCAGCTGCAGCTGGCTTCAATTACCAACTTGCCACTTGCCACTTGCCGCCTGCCACTTGCCACTTGGCACTTGCCACTTGCCATGCTGTGCAGCATGCAACTTCGACTTGGGCTTGTGCGAGTTTGTGCTAATAAACAAATCAACTGACGCTCGACAAAGTTATGCAAAGCGCATTAGGCGCACAGGGCGTGGGCGTTGAACATGGGGGCGTGGCACTGTCTTCATTTGTATTATGTCAGTTGGCTGAAGGGGGGAGAGGGGAGAGGGAGGAAAGAGGGAAGACAGACAGAAGCAGCGTAGTGTAGAAACAGTTGCAAATTTTGTTGTCTTTGGCGGAATGCAAAAGTGCTGCTATCTCTCTCTCTCTCTCTCGCTGTCTGTCTCTTTCTGCGGGTGTAAAATGCAAATTGCAATAAAAAACTTTCTGCACCTGCAGACAAGGCTTAAAAAGAAGTAGAAAAAAGAAGAAGAGGAGAAGCAGAGAAGAATGGAAAAGCACGTTAATAATTTAATTAAGGCGCAACACAAACGGGAAAAACGGAAAAAAGTAATTTCGTGGAAAATTCGGAAAGTGTTTTGCGGTTGCTCTGACCCTGAGAGAGAGAGAGATGGGAGAGCGGGAGAGGGAGTGCAGGCAGCTGAAGGGGTTAAATTTAAATATGAAATTGCTTGGCACACAATTTGGCACAACTTGCGCCTTGGCTTGCCTCGTGTCCAATGAACCCAAACCAAAGCTCAACCCAAATCGGCTGACATTGCCCTCCTGCCCTCCTGCTGCCCACCCACCCTGCGCCTCGAGCTATTTATTTTGTGGTCTGTCGGACAGCTGGACCAGGAGGACAGCCCGAGCGTACAGTTGCATGTGGGCCACGTCAGCCACATCAGCCACATCCTTCCGTCATGGACGCACGCAGGCATTTTATTGTGCACCGGACTTCGGGCAGCAGCTGCTCCGGCTGCGTCTGCCACAGCAGCTTCTTCTCCAGATGATGCCCTGCAGAGGTGGGGGGATCGGGGTGAGCTCTTCTGCAATGTTTGCGCAATGAAATACGCTGCAAATTGTGCGCAAAGGCGCAATCGAAATGCAATTTAACATCGCACCGAAAAATGCCAACCCAGCGAGAGAGAGAGTGAGAGAGAGCGAGAGAGAGGGAGAGACAGGGAGAGACACAGAAACAGAGCTTGGGAAAAATTGCAAAATCTCGGAAAATACACACTCAGCTGACCAGGTGGCAATTTCAGTTTGCCTTCCCATTCCACGCATCGCTGCGTTGCCCTTTCGCTGCAGCCCTGAGCTGTGATGCAATGCGTTTGTCACTATTTTTTGCATGTCCCAAAAAGGGTTGAAGAGAGAGGGAAGAGAGGGAGAGAGAAAGAGTGTATAAAAAGTGAAAACTGGTAACAGTCGCGCGAGCCTGACTGTAAGATACCTTCTGCACAATCGCAATCAATCGCAGCGTTGTCGGGGAGCGCAAGCAGCGCTGCTCGAAACGGTGAAAAACGTTAACTAGGCATAACTTTTGTGTTTTTGCTGCAATCGAGTTGAAATTTGAGAAATAAATGCATTTAATATGCACCTGTCTGTGAGTCTAAGCAACAAATTGTATCCTAAAAAATAAGCCCAGAAATCGCAATTTACGATTTGCTTAAGCGTTGGGTATGCTAGCCAATATTTTAAATAAACATTAGATGCTTATGTTAGACAAGAACTTGTATGCCAAATTTGGCAACTCTAGCTTTCATAACAGTCAAGATCTGAGTGTTCAAACAGACAATTTACGATTTGCTAAAGCGTTGAGTATGCTAGCCAATATTTGAAATAAACATTAGATGCTTATGTTAGACAAGAACTTGTATGCCAAATTTGGCAACTCTAGCTTTCATAACAGTCAAGATCTGTGTGTTCAAACAGACAAATCTAGTTAAAGTGGCTAAAAAGGGTATAAAAGGCGAAGCACAGCTTTGGTTTAGACTATAAAATTTTCAGGCACATGAAATTTAGATCGATCATATAAAAAATGCACATTAATTTTGAATTGAATGGAATTGCACACGAACATTATACCAAAATGAGAATAAAAATGTCTTCAAAGTGTTTTTTTGTTGTTTCAACTGCAGCTACCAGGCGCAACTGTTGCTGGCACGCATGCGACGATCGTCATCTAGAGAAAGAGAATGCTAGAGTATGATATATGGGATATATATATATATGATTTATAATTACCGCTCTTGATCGTATAGTAGCTGTGATTCTTGCTGAGCGCATTCAGATGTTCCTCAATGATTCCAATATTGAGGGTATTTCCCTTCAATAGGCCAAGCTTCTCGGTGACCTCGATGGGCAATCGGAATGTCTCGGTGAAATGACCCTCAAGCGATTGTGCCTCCAGCTCTTGTTGCTCCTGCTGCAGTTGCTCCTGATGCTTGCGCTGCTGTTGATCCATCAGGGCCAGCTTTTTGCCCTGCTGCTTCTCCATTAGGGCCAGCTTCTTCTGGCGTGCCACATGCTCCTCGATCTTCTCGTTCAGCTCGATCAACCAGCTCTCTGTATTGGGATCACCGCTGCAGGAATTACGCATCTTGCTATCGCCGCCATGTAGCATCAGACACTCCTCAAATTTGGCCACAGTCTCGGCAACGCGACCAGTCGTCGGATTGCCGCCGGCGCCGCTGCCGACGCCGCCGCTGTTGTTGTTGTTCGCTTGTGCACACTTTGGTTGTTTTATCTGTTCGTGAATCGACTTGCAGATACCCTCGAATTTCTGGATTAAAAACTGCACACTGCGATTGTGTTGAATATTCGAGCAGGATGCATGCTTCTTATCCATGATGATGCCGCAATAAACAAACAATCGATTGATTACTTTGATTTCCTCTTGGGATTTTCCACACAAATCCGTTTTTTTTTTTTTTGCTTTTTTTTTTGATATATTCTAGACTAGAAAGTTTGTTTCTGTGATGTGTGTGATGTGTGTGTATAGATCTAAATTGAAGTTCTATATGTTTTTTTTTTTTTGTCTCAAGCCGTGTGTGTGTGAATTGTTCAATAATTTGCTGACAAATGTCTCCCTCGATTCGTCATACGGGCTGCTCCCGGCTTGCTAAGTTCTCGAGTTCAACTTGGTTGTCATCGTGGTGACTTCTCCTGCTGCTGCTACGCTTCCACATCAATCACAATCAGTGTGGCAACATTTATGGCTGCTTGTTTGGCTGTCGAGTTCCTGGCGTATTACACATACGCCCCATGGCCAGTGCCTCTCGTGTCTCTCTCGTGTCGCACGTAGCTTAAATACATTAACAGAACGTGCCAAGTCACTGTCTCTCTCTCTCTCTCTCTCTCTCTGTCTCGTTCAACTTGTTGTACATTCATTCATGTATTCATTCATTCAGTTGTCCAGTCAGGCATTCGTACACGAGTCAGCTGATTTTGGCTATTTTTGGATACATTAAAGTTGGGGGAAACTTTGAGTGCGCTTAAAGTTAGAGGGAATATTTGATTTCTGTCTGTTTGAACACACAGATCTCAGCTATTATGAGAGCTAGAGATACGAATTTTGGCATGCAACTAGCTGTATATCATAAGCACCTCAAGCATATTTCAAATGCTGGCTGTCATGCGCATTGACCAGGCAAAATGGTTATTAGCGTTTATTATGCAAAGTATTTTGGTTACAACATGCTGTTTTAGCATACATTTAGCTAGATATTATATGAGTATTTACTGCAAATTTCAAGCAAATTGGATATGGATATTATATATAATATATAGCGTGCATGCATATAACTTCCTGTTCAGGTTGGGTTAATTGTGCTGTTGCAATAGGCTTGATACGTGCTCTTCATGTCGCAAAATTTGCATGATGAGCTGATTACTATCAGTTGTGTGTGTGTGTGTGTGTGTGCACGTAGCGACCGTTAGCCCGAAGCGACAGTTCCATCAGAAATGAGAAACGTGCCAATTGGAATGCAAAATGGAGCTGGAGAGGAAGAGCGATGGAATCGAACACGAATTCATCGTATCAGTTGCACGCAGCCAATTGAATTGAGCCTGACGAGCAAATTGTTTAATTACCTTGTCATCCCACTCCCTCATTCTCTCTCTCTCTCTCTCTCTCTCACTCTCTCTCTCACTCTCTCTGTCTCTTTACAGCATCCTGCAGAGAAGCGATAATTGTTAGTTAGAAGTAGAAGGCGATGCGTCTGATTTGAATTTTGAATGTTGGCTTCGAAATTGAGTTAACTATTGGATAAGCCGCTGGCAAATCGAGCCTGGCAATATCAGCAGCAACAACAACAATAACAGCAACAACAACAACAACAACTAACGAGGAGCAGTTGCAACAGTTGCAAGTTGCAACTTGCAAGGCCGCCACATTGGAAGGAAAACGGCTTTTTACGGCAGTTAATAAGTTTTTAACTGGTTCAACCATTGCCCGCGAGCTAAGGCAGCTAATGGTGAGTAAAAAAGGCAATCGATTTTCAATACTATCGATTACACAAAAACCATAAATACTATTGATTATACTGAATTTAAAAGCAAAAACTATACTGATTCTTCAATTTTTATTATTACTGCTTATGTCAAGTGTTAAGTGTTGAAAAGTGTATAAAAATAATCGACAGTGTTGAAAAATATGCAAAAACAAGCAATAGTTTTATAAATTCATCGTTTTATTGAAACAATAATTAAATAATTGATTGTGGCACAATTAAAACATTTAAAACAATCAATAGTAAAAAAAGCACAATATGTATAAAAATAATTAGGCAATAATCGATGTTATAAAATGTAATACAGTAAAAGCTATAAAAAAATCGATAGTGATGAAAAAAAACAATCGATGCATAAAAAAAATTGTAATAATATCGATTACACATAAGCCATTAATACTATCGATTATATTGAATTTGAAAGCAAAAAATATACTAAAGATATTAAAACAATAATTAAATAATCGATTGTGGCACGATTTAAACATTTAAAACAATCGATAGTAGAAAAAGGAACAATATGTATCAAAATAGTTTTGCAATAATCGATATTATTGAATGTAATACGATTAAAGCTATAAAAACATCGATAGTGATGAAAAAAAGAAAAATCGATGCATACCAAAAATAATTTAATAATCGATACTATCGATTGTTAAATTTCTTTTAACTAACCCGAGATATTTCATTCCCATCAGACGAGAAACACAACACTGACTGGCGATGAACCCGACGAGGAGCAGATGACGTTGGGCACAGACGACGAACAGCAGCTGCAGCAGCCAGCTGAGGAGGCACTGCAGCAGCCGGAGGCATCAGCCCAGCAACAACAACAACAACAGCAACAGAAACAACAACGACGCCAGCGGCAACGCAAGAAGGTGACGACACAGCAGCAACAGCTGCAGCAGCAACGGAATCGTGCTCACTCTGACGTGGACACCGACTCCAGTTCATGTGAGGCTGCTGGGGTTGGGGCGGGGTCAACAACGCGGGTTAGCTATGCGCAACGTAATCTCAGCGAGCAAGTTGTCTACGAGCAGTACAACGATGACGAGGCAGATGATTACGATGACGATGAAGAAGATGACGATGACGACGAGCAAGAGCATGAGGAGGAGGAGCAGGAAGGGGAGGAGGAGGGTGATGAAGATGACGAGGACTACGATAGCTATGAACCATTGTCGTTGCAGCAAAAGCAGAAGCCAAAACCCAAGCAGCATCGTGCGACGCCCGGTTCGACATTGAGTGCGCGTCGTTCGGCGGGATCAGCCGCCGGTGCTGGAGGCACACCAAGTGCTCTGCCCTCCGCCGAGAGCCTGAGACAGAAGCGAAAAACGAAAACGCGTCAGTTCTCGCAACGCAGCAGCTCCTATGCCGTCGATTCTGGACGCGGGGAAGAGGATGCAGATGCATCCGACAAGCGTCGTTGCATTTCCAAGGGGCAAATGCGTGGTAAGTAGACGCTACCGACAAACGCTTCTACTCTTTGACACGAATCCTTTCAAGAATTTCGTGAGGCTTTTCGTCTGTTCGATAAGGATGGCGACGGTTGCATCACCAAGGAGGAGCTGGGAACGGTTATGCGTTCCTTGGGTCAGTTTGCACGCGTCGAGGAGCTGCAGGAGATGTTGCAGGAGATCGATGTGGATGGTGAGTGGGTTGACTAGCTGGGAAATCCCTCTGCTTCTCTCTTCTTTCGCTCATCCTCATCAATCCTTCCTCTGTTTCTTTTTCCTTTCTCTTTCTCTCTTCCCTCTCCTGCAGGCGATGGCAACGTTAGCTTCGAGGAGTTCGTCGATATACTCTCGAACATGACGTACGAGGACAAGTCGGGCCTCTCCTCGGCCGATCAGGAGGAACGTGAACTGCGCGATGCCTTTCGTGTCTTTGATAAGCACAATCGTGGCTATATAACCGCATCCGATTTGCGTGCTGTGCTGCAGTGCCTCGGCGAGGATCTCGATGAGGAGGACAGTAAGTTGTAGCCGGCGTAAGGCCCTCGATTAAGGTAAATGAACAATCTCTCTCTCTCTCTCGCTGTCTCTTTATCTCAGTTGAGGACATGATCAAGGAGGTGGATGTCGATGGCGATGGACGTATCGATTTCTATGAGTTTGTCCATGCTCTGGGCGAGCCAGAGGATTCGCAGGAGAATGATGATGATGAGGATAATACCACATCGCCGCTGCCAACGCCCAAGTCCATTGTCTCGTTGAGCTACGATTAAGTGCATCCACTTGCAAATAATACCCAAAAAAAAAAAATAATAATCGCATACCGATAACGATAACGATTACAGCCACAGTTCGATTTAATGAATAATATGCATAAATTAACAACAATTACAATTACTTTACTGTGCATTGTGCCACACACAGCGTAAATATATCGATAATTATTATTATTGTAATTCATACTAAATAAACTTAATTATAATTCAATCGATAAATCAAAAAAAATAATCAAATTTCGAATATCAAAATCTTAAATAAAAAAAAAAACGATAACAACGATTAGCACTGTTTCCGATAACTACACAATGAACTACTATCTAATGGAACAGGGCCTTAAATTATGCTCCTCCCTATTGTCCTCTTCTTCTATCGGAACTTATATAAAACTTTAAACATATAGAGTATTTCGAAACCGAGATTAAACCTATTTCTTCAACATGAAACATATCAAAGAAGCCTCTGTAAAAGTACATTTTTTTTTTTAGCATCACACATCACATACAACACCATCACAGACACACACACACCCACACTCACACACCAGTATTGTTGCCCAAATTTGAGGCGCTTTTACTCCAAAAAAAAACAAAAATAAATCAAGAATTTAGCGTTATTATAATATTATATTACGATATTTCTCGGCGGACTGAGACGACGATGACGAACTTACTTAAGCACTTGCTCCACTTACGGAAATAACGAAATATGCGGCTATACATACAATATTATATAGTATTATCTAGCTAATACGAGATGGCAAAAACTTTAATTAATATTTAATGTACAATTTTTATTCAATTAAAAAAATCGAAATCGAATCTAACAAAATAAACGCAATCAAAAAAATCAAAAATTAAAAAAAAAAATACAAAACAATTTTCTGCTAATTGCGGAGGGGTGGGGCTCTCGCGTCTATAATCTAGGTGGCCAGCGTGGGCGCAGGGGGGCGTGGCTAATTGAGTGTTCGCCGTGGCGAAAGGCAATCAACGCTATCGAGTCTGTCGGAACCCTTTTTCCTTTTATTCTTTTTTGACTCGCTCGTTTATCCCTCATCAGTGTGACCCCACAGCAATTTGTTATAATTTAAAAATAAATTACGAAATATTTGTGGAGAGTGCGAGAGAGAGAGAGAGAGCGATATGTGCATAGCTGTGCGTGGGTTGGACACACTGGGAGGGGGAACTGTGTAAATATTAGCATGTCGAGTGGAAGCATGCCGAAAAGTAGGCAACACTTTTTGTTGCCGCAATCAATGCGGGACAGCACTTGGGTTCCCCAGGCGCACATTCAGCTGCCATTGGCCGCAAGGACATGCGGCAAGTCGGCGTCGACGTCGACGTCGTCGTCGCCGCCGCTGGCAGCTGCGTTGGCAAAAGTCGCATTAATGTTCATGTAAACGACGCAAGTCAAGTGCTCAGCCAGCAAATTATTAGGGCTCCCCAGAGCTCAGCGGGCACACAGACGCACACACACAAAGAGAGATAGAGAGGGAGAGAGAGATAGACACACACACACACACACACTGTGGCACACTCAGGGACAGCAACAAAGGCGGCTGCTAACGAGCTGAGTCGCTTTGCGGTTCACGCTGCGTATGCGTAATATTCGTTGTCAGCTCGTCCACTTTGGACTATGATTTGTGTGCCGTATGTTTATGTATGTGTGTGTGTGTCGGTCTGTGTGTGTGTGTGTGTGTGCGCAACAAACACATTGTCACCAGCATTATATTCACTTGAAGCTGCCGAGTCTGCTCCGCTGGGAACTGAGAACTTTAAAAAGGGATCGCTTGACAATTGATGGGCAGCAAATCGATGCGTCAAGTGTTGGGGTCAACCTAGTCGACGCCCAGCCACCCTGCACAACAATTTCTGCCTGTACACCTCCTCTATGCATCCCCTCCCCCCTCTCCACTTGACTTTCCCTGTCAATTTGCCGCACAATCAGGCCCGAGCTTGAGTGCCTTCAGTCTTGTTGTCCCCTGGCGGCTTGTTCTCTCCTGCCTTGTGCTTTCTATTCTCTGCTATTCCCATTTTCCCCAATTCCCCCAGCCACTTTTCACTCTCTTTTTTAATTATAAGCCGTTATATCCTTGTTGTTGTTGTTGTTGTTGTTGGCTTTTGGCTGATTAACAACTTTGCCAACAAGTTTGAAGCGGGCCTAATCGTTGCGACGCGGTCGCTTGTCAACTCATTGTGGCCAATTTGCGTGCCCATTCAA
This sequence comes from Zaprionus kolodkinae, assembly GCA_018901885.1. Classification (NCBI taxonomy): domain Eukaryota; kingdom Metazoa; phylum Arthropoda; class Insecta; order Diptera; family Drosophilidae; genus Zaprionus; species Zaprionus kolodkinae. The sequence goes on along the minus strand of JAEIFM010000183.1, from coordinate 549,860 downwards.
CTGGCAAACTGATCAGATCAGGGCTGAATATATAGTAAATATATATAGATTTATATACTTATTCATTGTTAATATCCATAAATATTCACTGGATTTGCGGTCATTATTTCTAATTAATTTTAATGAGACCATCTCCACTTGGAAGCACTTTCGGGCACGCTCCTTGTGTCGTCAGTCTGATTGATATACTGCTGTAATTCGTCTTGATATATTGATGTATTGAAGTTGCAAGTGGCACACACACACACGCACATACACACACACTCGTAAATCACCAGCTGTGCCATCATCATGTTTTTAGCCCCATTTACTACTGCAGTCATGCAAATACCCTGTGAATTCGCGGAAATTGAGAGGGCTGTCATGTCTCATGCACTTCAATCAACTGGATCTCTGGATTCGAAAGTGCTGGGCATATGAAACTTCATAAATCTCTTACTCACGATTAACTTAAGCTTAGAAAATTCTCAAGTTCGGAAAAATGCATAATGAATACGAAATATTACTGAATCAATTCAAGATATAACTAGTTTGTAGTGTTAATAATAAATACTTCAAAGATGAATACAAATAACTAGTCAATTTATCATTTCAGTCCTGTTTCTATATTTTCTTTATTAAAATCAACTAGATCTCTGGATATGAAACTTCAAAAATTGCTTACTCGCGCTCAACTAAAGCTAAGAAAAATCTTAAGTGCTAGAAAATGTATAATGAATACGAGATATAACTGAATGAATTCAAGACTTAACTAGTTTAAAGTGTTAGGAATATATATCTCAATAAAAAATACAAATAACTAGTCAATTTATAAATTCAGTGCTGTTTCCATATCTCATTCAGTTAAATCAACTAGATCTCTGGTTCTATAAGTGTTAGCTCTATGAAATTTTAGATGTCGCTTCCTTAAATTCAACAAAAGCTCAGAGTATTTTTAAAATTCCTAAAAGTCATTTGAAAAACGAAATATGACCGAAATAAACTCTGTACTACTATCACTACTATCGAAATATATATAAAAAGCCGCTTGACCCGATTTACTCAACTTTAGTTAGGGTATTCGCTGTGTTGTTCTTACCCCGCCTGGTACGCCGTCACAGTTCTATTGTGCTGCAGGCATTGTCATAATAAATACATAATTACGATGATGTTATATGCATTGTTGATGGCCTAAATGGATGGAGATGGTGGGAGGGGGAAGAGGAGGGTTCGGGGCCAAATGGGCATAAATCAGCTAAGCTCTTGTGCGTAATGAAAGGGAATTATAATGGAATGAGATGGGTTGGATGGGATAAGTTGCTTTGGGGTTAATATCTGCGTAGTTTAAGCTCAAGTTTAACTAAAATTCATCAGGTTTTCATGTATTTTCTCAGTGCACCTTAAGGTTATGTTTAATTAACTGTAAATTTATTTGAGTACGCGCGTCGGAAGTGTTTTTTTTTCTTTGTTTTTTTTTTCAGATCAGAATCGGATCGAAGGTGGATCCATTTGCTCTTTTCCTTCATCATCTTCATCTTCTTCTTGTGGCTGCTGTTTTCTGCTATTGTGATCTTCTTCTTTGGCATTCAACTTCGTCGTCTAGAATTTTGAGTAGTGTGTGTGTATGCTGTGTGTGTGTTGGTGTGCTGTGTCTGTGTCTGTGCTGCTGTCCTGGAGGGCGGGTAGATTAGGCTTAGGGCGTATGGGGTAGGCGGGCAGGCGTTAACGGATCTCATTCCTTTTCAACCAGCTTGGCACGCAGCAACTTCTCCAACTTGAGACAGAACTCAGATTTCGCAATACCCGTATCCAAAAATACTTCCCCATCATGACGCTTTCTGACTACCAGAGATGGCTCCACGGCACCGCCATACGATACCAAACGAACGGTCGCACGTTGCTGCTGCAGCTGCTGCTGCTGGCTCAATGCATTTTGGCCCGATGTCGTTGTTGTCGTTGTCCCTGCCCCAATCCCGATCCCTGTCCCAGTTGTCCCTGTTTCCATCTCCGCTTGATTACCACAACCACCACCAGCAGCTGCCGCGTTTGACGTTTGTTGTGTCCCAGTGGCAACGTCGCTGCTGGCGCCGCCAGCAGCAAGGCTACGTAGCAGGGTGTAGCCTGGCAGCCAGCGGCGCAGCAGTCGATCCAAGCGAACCCATGGTCGTGATCTGATCGTAGGTATATTGTTCTGCTCCGGCACCTCCGGCTCCTCCAGCATCTCTGCATTGTGGCCATTATCGTTGTTACCATAACACATTCCATTTCCATTTCCAGTGCCGTTCCTGGTGCTGCTGGTGCTGCTGCTGCCGCCACTACCTACCCCCCCTACTCCGACTCCATTGCTCCTCGTACTCATTGTCGTTGTTGTTGTCCCTGTTGTTGGTGTTGTCCTCTCGCTCCCGCTCCCGCTGCCGCTCCCGCTCCCACTTAAACTCATCCCGCCCCGCTGTCGTATCATTGTTCGAGTTGGCACCGGCGGCGGCGGTTCCCGCTGCTTCTGCTCTCTGCGGCCGCCCTTCATCATCTTGAGACTGTTCGGGCTATAGAGTGGCTTGCGATAGGACATGGAAGTATTTTTGTTTCGTTAACTAATTGATTTATGTATTCATAAAGTGCCGCTTTACTGTTAAAAATGAGAATATACTGAACATACTGACACATGATTTGTTCGGTCTTGAGTTTTGTTTGGTCCTCTGACAGCGCTCGCCTGGCTACGCTTGATCGGGGTGGGAATGGAAATCAGGCTCTATAGTCGGGTAACAAGGAATGCATTTTTATCGATTAAGCTATCGATACTATCGATTTAACTATTGATACTATCGATTTAACTATCGATACTATCGATTTAACTATCGATACTAGCAATTTAACCATCGACACTATCGAGTCTTATACTCTAGCTCTTATGCTTGCTTGACCCCAAGTGTTGCGAGCGTAAAATGCTCTTAACAGTGTTGAAAAGTCTTTGAAAATAATTGATAGCGATAGGTAGTATGGCAACCCCTAATTAACTAACGTTATTATCGATTGTGCTGCGACTTAAGCTTTAAAAACTATCGATAGTAGGGAAAACAAGCAATGTATCGCATCTCTTATTAAACTATCGATGTTATCGATTGTGTTGGGATTCCTACGTGCTGATCAGCACATAACATCCGCTACCCTAGCATTACCCTCTTTGCTACGTGCTTAACCCTATACGCTCCTAATTCCATCGTCATCTCCATCTCTATTACCCTCTCTCTCTCTCTCTCTCTCTGGCTGTGTGTACATTCCCAATTCCCACTGCATTGCCCGCTCCAAATGTAGTCTCCCTTCTCCATTCTAATCTACACTTCCTTCTTTCAGTTCCCTCTCCAGGAGAACTGGGAGGGACAGTCCCCTTTCCAGTTCCCTCTCCAATTCCCTCTCCCGTTCCCTCTTCAGTTCCCTCTCCAGCATTCTCTCCCCAATTGCATCTCTATTTCCATTTGCTTTGTCCTGCATTCCCTCGCATGATTTGCTGCTCCACATTATTAGCTTATTGCACTCTGTGCGTCTATCTGTGTGACTCTCTGTCTGTCTATCCGTGTCTGTGTGTGTGTGTGTCGCCTAATGCGACCCCAGATAGACGGGGCCACTTTAAAGCTCCACAACGACAGTTGCCAGTTGCATTTGTCCGCCCAATCCGATCCCCCTCTAAACTGATTGCCCTGCAGTCATTTCAGCTTTAACTGAAACTGAAGTCTTTCTACCTCCCTACCTCCCTCCATCCCGCCTCCTCCTCCTGCTCCTCCCATTACGGAATTGATTATAACAATATATTTCCCTCTGGTCTGCCCAGTTCACCCCACGGCAGAGTCCACAACGATTTAGCTAGTTACTATTTATGGTTGATTCATTCGAGGAACTCTATTTAAGCAGCTTTTCTAGTTGTTCTCTTCATTACCAGGCGTACACATACCCTGTAATTTTTAACTTTGTAAACTAGAGCGTAGAATTCAAGTTCAATATTCTTTCCTCATTTAAATTGGTATTAATTGAAATCGACTAGATCTCTGGATCTAAAAGTGCTAGGTATATGAAATTTTATATACATTTTCCTTAACCTCAATAGCAACTCAGGGCATTATCAGATTCCTTTAAAGTAGCAAAGCAACCATAATATAACCCAAAGTGCTTGGTCGGTATGCAATGAAATCAATGCAAAAGAATAAGTAGGAATTGTCTTTGCTTTCGAGTAATACTTATGTACATATATATTAAGTGGGTAATAAAATGAAAAAAAAATCTGGCTTTCTTTCTCTACACTTTATCTCTTTTCCTTTTTCTCTCTGTCCTATTTTGCCGTTATTGAATTTTTATCAATTTCGCGTTTTGTCACATTTTATCTGTGTGTCACTGTGATTCGTTTGCATTCGATTAACTGTACGTTATTGTGAATTTAATTCCGCAATAAATTGAGTTCATAATTCAATCAGTTACAGTTTTTTTTCCTCCCCCCATATATATTCTATATATACTATGGATTTATGAGGCGTTTGGGGGGGCGTGGCAGCAGGATGTAGGCAATGAAATGAAGCATGAAACCTCGGTACACACAGTTATCGCTTTGTGTGCGTGAGTGTATGAATATGAGTGTGAGTGTACGAGCAAACAACAATATTCAATTAAACAGATGATATAATGCATAATAAACTGCGTCAAGCTGCGATGCTGCTTCTCCTTTTTCTCTCTCTCTTTCTGCTGTGGCTTTTCTGCATGTTTACTTTGCGGTTGAAGGAAGGAACTGGAGTAGGAGCAGGAGCAGGGACAGCAGCAGGGATAGGAGCAGGGCCAGCGGACACAGCGTAGGAGTCTGAGGCAGCTGCTGCTCTTGTTGTTGCTGTTGTTGCATTGCTTATCTCAAAGCGTTTATAATTGAAAAAGTTTTGCGCTTATGTGTTGCGCCATTGCCGTCGCCGTCGCCTTCCACTTGACTTGCCGTTCACACTTAATATTTCACTTAGAGTGGCTTCTTCCTCTTCCTCCTCTGGGACGCCCTGCCTCCTCCGCCTGCTTGCTGTGTTAGCCACAGCAATGCGTGTCTGTTGACTTGGCCGGGGCTCAGGCTTTTTGCCTTTTTTGTCTTTGACGTCGACATAAAGATGCCAGATAAGGCAGATACACGATATGGTGTATATATATATATGTAGGTATGTGCAGGGGCGTGGCACCCAGACCTCAGCCCCCTTGCTTGACAGACAGTTTTCCTTTCTGCATACTGCATACACATTTACTTGATCTGATTTAACAAACATGCAGTTTTAGCTAACCCCTTACCCAGCTACCTTGCTGCAGTTTGATAAGCTTGATGCCAGCTACTATATGTAGTAGCTTTAGTTTTTTCCTGTCCATCCACCCCTATGCAAATTCCTCGCCTCGGTTCATCATGTTTATCTTGTTATTCATTATTAACACGCGGCACGACGAAGACTTTTGCGCCAATTTGCATATTTCAAATTAAATTGCTACAAGATGTTATGGAAATTGGGCAGCAGCAGCAGCAGCAGTCGGGTAGGAAGAGAAAGTGAGAGGGGAGGGTTACGAAGAGAACGAAGCCAGAACAGAGTGCAGATGAATTTCACCTTCAAAGCACAAAAAAAAATTAAATAAAAAAATTAAATAAAATAAAATGCGAGCAAAAGCTAAAAACATTTTCTTTATTTCAAGTGAAATTACTGAGCGAGGGGAATTCGACATGGGATAATAGCAGGTCGAGGCCGAGATAGAAATAGCAGTTGCTCTATTATGTTTCTACTATAATATATAGACTTAATAAATTATTAAGAAATTTAATTGAAACAAAAATATATAAGAATGCTTTAACAATTAAAAATAAACATGGTTTACTACTTAATTAATTAACAGAAATAATTTGAATGTTGATTATTATTATACATATTGATAATTATGTTGGTAACTTTGAAATTATGCTTGCAACATGATTTTCTTTGATTTATGGGATCAGAAGTGGGCGTAACCTTAATCTAAAATAAAGTTTTAGGCACAGTGAGCGCTGTCACAAAATTTGATAACTCTAGCTTATATAGTCTCTCAGATATAGGCGTTAATACAGACAAATGGCCTTAAAATCAGCCTAAAAACAAAATAATAATAACAAACACAATAATAATGAACAGATATCATTTAATTATTATTATACATATAGCAAATTATGTTGCTAACATAGAAATTATGGTTACAATACGATTTTCTTAGATTTGTGGGCGCAGAAGTGGGCGTAACCCTCATCTAAATAAAAGTTCGAAGCACAGCGAAGACTGTCACAAAATTTGATAATCCAAGCTTATATAGTTTCTTAGATATACATAGGTGTTCATACAGACAAATGGCCTTAAAATCAACCTAAAAACAAAAACTTAATTACAAACACAATTATAGCTATACAATACTTTAGAACACCCCCAAGAAGTAGCTTAAAAAATCGTTATCTATAGGTTTCTCTCTCCCTCTCTTTTTTCGATAACAAACGTATGTCAAATTTAATTATGTTGGTAAGCACCTTGAGGCACCCTGTTTTTGGCATTGATCTCCACAAATGAACTAGGTATCTATTTTTAACGTACTTCAGATGCGTTGCTGCTGTTGACATAGTTGCTATTTATTCGATTATTGATTGTTGTTAATTACTCGATTAAATGCAAAATAATGTGCAACGTTTTGACCGCAAAAACCAAAGGCAAAACAGTCAACAGCAGCAGCAGCGGCAGCGGCAACAACAAATGATTAACTCGCACACAAGCAGGCAGCCAGGCAGGCAGGCAGACATGAATGTGCATGCGTGTGTGTGTGTGTGTGTGTGTGTGTCGTTTCCTTTTCCGGGGCTAAAAATGGCCGGAGGAAACAAAAGCGACAACGGGCAACCACGACTGCGCTGCACTTGTCAGTTGGCTAAAAGCGGAAAATATTACGCTAGCGTGCTGCTGCTTAGGCAGGCTCAGGAGGCAAGGACGAGCTAGCCGAGGATAGTGTTTCAGCGGAAGTTCATCTCGCACACATACACTCCCAGATACGTGTATGTGTGTGCATGTGTGTGTGTGTTGAAGGTTAGCGTTTGTCTGGCTTGAATTACCTAAAAGTGTTGCCTACTTTGAGGCGCAGCAAAAAAAACCTAACCCTGACAAGGCAGGGAAACTTATATGGTAGTTTGCTGTTAGTAGCATATATAGTAGATATATTACCTATATATATTCGTAAAATCAAGCTCAATGCTGTAGTTGTTTATTTATTTATTTTAAATTAAGTAAGATTTATTTATTTTATTTTTAATAAACAGAGAATTATAGCAAGTTTATTTACAGCCCCAGCTTAAGAAAGAGTATTATTCTCTTTATAGCCGCTTTGGTTAGCAAACCTTTATTTTTTCTAGTCTTATACATATATCTTTATTCGTCTAGTATTTTATACTCGTAGGTTATAAAAAACGGTCATTTTAATTTGATTCGCAACGTGCGCTACCATAATCATTTCCTTATCTCTTTAAATACAGGAACATGACTTATACACAGACTTCCGAATCAATACGAATTTTTATGGCAAACAATGAAATGAAATTCTTGAAAAAAACCTAAGAGTTAGGATTATTTATGTGCTTCGAAGACATTTAAGCGCTTTTTCAATCCAAGTTGAGTGGAAGAACAAAAAAAAAACAAAAAGAAAAAAAAAACAGGTATTTCATTTTAGTATGCCATATTTATTTCCTGTCAGTTTCAAACATGCAGTGTACAGGGTATAACGCTAGAGAACAGCTCGAAGAATCTACATTTAAATTTATAATAAATTTAACTTTACTATACTTGCATTATGTGCCATATATTTATTTTACCTTAAGATTTGTACGCTTTAAAATTATCTAAAAGTTTCCTTTAAGCTTCACACACATTTACAGGGTATGCAGCAGCACAGCACACATTCTCTATGCTGCAATGCATTGTTATTTGCCAAACAAACTTAGCATAATTCACATAAATCAACAAATTTTGGTATGAAGCTGAGAACACCTCGCACAACACATAACCTCGAATATTTGGCGTATTTCGAAGAAATTACCACCCCCCTCCGCCACACTCCCCCTTCCTCTCTTAGTTTAACCGAAAATACCGACTAGCTGAGGTTCTTGCCTAATGCTCGTCTATATCGGATTCCGACAAGGGCTCAGCTGCATATCTCACATGTCTATAATCAATTAGCTAAGCATTTCCTGTGGTTATCAACAAGCATGTGCCTATGTGTGTGTGTGTGTGTGTGTGTGTGTGTGTGTGTGCGAGTGTGTGAGAGAGTGCTGCTAATGAAGCTGTAATAATTGCCTGCAAGGATTTGCATCGCATAGGTCGTTAAAGAAACTGGGGAGAGAGTGTGTGTTGGCGACATAATGTGATACCGCGATTTGTGGTCGATTTACCTTTGTGCCAATTAACCGCAACTAACTGTAAAAGCGGCGAAGGGTTAACACACATATTGGTGTGAGCCAAGTTAATCGAGTTAAATAATGCCAACAATTGCGGTAAGCCAAGGGATATACATACATAGCTTTTTGAAAAAACTGTCTTAAGATTTTTTTCAAAAGCAAAAGCTCGTTGAGTCTAGTCTAGTCTTACCCATCCCATAGTTCCCAAAGAACACGTCTTTAAACTAAGGTCTAAACCTGCTAAGTAGCAGGTAATACTAAATATATGAAATACCAACTAGTAAAACATTTAAAACATTTTCAAAGTGCTTTTTAAAACTTCTGCTTTATATCGTAAAAGCTTAGCGAGGTTTTTAAACCAAATTCCCAAATTTCCTTACGATAAAACGTGCGATTATCGTAAGGATTTTTGTAAAAGCTCTCGAGCTAAAGCTTTTGCAAAAAAGTGCTTAAGTTCCCCTGCATATCAGGGGTAACTCACCACGAATTGTGCCAAAAAGAGGGGAAAACTGGAGAGAATCGAGTATCATGCTCAATGAGCCAGAGATCTGAGCAGAATCTCAGACACACTCAACCCGAGTCGGAGAGCAGAGTTCCATGCTCCATGCTCAGCCGACGGGTGCCTGTGCCTGGCAAGCAATCAAAACGCGCCTTGTGGCATCATTTTGTATTCAAAAAAAAAAAAAAAAAAAATGGCTCAAGAGCTTCAATGGATAAACGGATGGTCGGATAAATGAATGGATGGATAGATGGTGGATAGATGGCAAGCTGGAGCGATCAAAGCAAGTGTCAAGCTGGCAGGGCAATCTAGTGCACTGTGACACAGTCATGGTCAAATCGCACAAGCGGGCTCCGAGCTAGGGGGATGGGGGGATGTCTGCCTCAAGCAGCTGCGATGCGATGTTGCGGCGAATTCCATGACGACTGACATGACAGGTGAAGATGGGGCAGAGTGCAAGAGTAGCCCAAGGGGCAAGAGGCAAGAGGCGAGTGGCGATAGGCAGCGAATGGAGTTCGACTATTGAGGAAATGAGTTGTCAAGCAAATGGAAGTGCCTGGCCAGAGCCGGAAAAGCCAATTAATTTGACAGCGACCATAAACGAGCAGCAGCAGCGGCAGGCGGTGACAACGCTGCAAGCTCAAGAACGCAGCCATGCGGAACGCCGAGAGTTGTCTTAGAGATGTGCAAAGATGTGCAGGGCGTGGGGTGGGCTAGGTCAGGGAGCAGGAGCAGGCTGGTACCGGAAACCGACGAACAGGAGCCGCGGCGTGTCGCCGCCGGCGACGTTTCGGACACAGAGAAGCCAGTAATGCTGCAACGTGGAGTCCATTGAACTCAAGCTGAGGGTCGTCACACTAGGGCACAAACACACACATACACACACGCACTAAGAGCACACGCACACACACCCAGTCAGAGTAGAGTGGAGTGGTGTGGAGTGTGTGTGCCCAGCGCTCCTGGGCAGCAATGTGCAAATGAGAAAAAGGTCCCCGAAGAGCAGTCTGCAGTACGCGCGCGCCCTGTCCTTGCCTGCTCCAGACCCAGTCCTCAGCTCAGTCCCAACCCTATGGTCCCAGTCCTAGCTAGGACAACACTTTTAGGCTGCGCCAGGCAGCGGAGACATCGTTAACTTTGCGGCCGTGCCTCATTTGATTTTGAGAGCTGCCTCTCGCCGAGATGACTAAATTAATGAGATTCATAGACTGCGAGTGAGCCAGCGAGAGCGAGAGCGAGAGCGGGTTGTTTGCCCCAAGGCAGCGCCTTTTGGCAAAGGGCGAATGGCACATGGCATAGAGAACATGGCACATGGCCCTTTGGGCTATGGAGGGGTGGGGGGTTCTCGTCGGCTTAACCTTTTTCTTTATTTCTTTGCTCTGGCCTTGTTCCTGGTCCTGGAACTGTTGCTTCGCAGCCTTTGTCTCTGTGCTGCCCTCAGAGATGGGATAATGCGATGTTAGTAACAAATAAACTGCAATACCAACCAAGTGAGAGTGCTTCAGACGAGTGTGCTCGGCTGCTAGATACGCTACGTGCCACCGCACACACACACACACACAGCCGCTACTCCTGCGTGTGCGTGTTGCAAAAAAGTTTCTGTTTTTCTTTTTTTTCTGCCCGCCCCTCGACAACGAGGCAGGTTCTTACGCAGCGTTTTCTATTTTTTTTTTCTCTCCATTCCCGATATCGATTTCAACTTTGATTTAAAAATCATAGAACGTGCCATAACAGTGTGAATGGCAACCCTGGCAACTTTAGATGTAAGTCAATGTTTTTTTGTAATCAAGTTAAAAAAAAACAGGCAACAACATGATTAATTGCGCTCACGTCGCATCGAGTTCCTCCCACAGGTTACCTTACTGAATTACTGTACCAAGGCACCAAGGCACCTGTGGTCATTTCCAATTTACACTTATCTTGCTCCCCTCTACGTGCAGCAGCAGCAGTACCGACTGCATATACGAAGATTGTGATTTTAATTAACTTTTGCCAAATCGATTTAGGCTTTACTATATAATAAAGCCCCAAACTACACTGTTCGTTCCGAGAACAATGAAACACGTTCGTGTTGCTAGTTCATAAATCGTTAATCGAATTCCGTGGTCAGTTATCGATGCTTGCAGCAGCAGGCTGCCATTTTGAGCAGGTGCCATTTCGAGCAGGTGCCATTTCGAGCAGTGTGCCATTTTGAGTATTGCTTTATCTTCTACTACATAGGTGCACACACTGAGCTAAACAATGTTTACACACAAATAAAATAAATAATCAAGTTAGAGCAAACAAATGCTGCAGCTCTCATTTCAAGCAATTTTCCACTTTTCCGCGCAAACTTTAAAGACATTTCCAATTGTGTTTTCTTTTTTATTTATTTATTTTTGTATTTTTTGTTTTTCTAATTGATTTTTCGCTTGTGAGGGAGCAGGAGCGTGAACTGACCTGCATCCTGTTTTGGTGGCATTCAGCGAATACGTCGACGACGACGACGACGACGACTTCTTTATCTCCTGCCAGGCGCTAAACTGTAAGTTTTGGTTGCAAACTTTTATGGAATGGCATCATAAATCAACGGCTTCTTTCGCTTTCGCCTTCGGCTTTCAGCATCAGCCTTGGTCGCAGGTTTCAGTTGCTGTGGGTGGGCGGTAGGTTTAGAGGGGGTAGAGGGTTCAGCTTTGGCTTTGGCTCTGGCTTGGCTTGGCTCTCGTCTGGTTCATTTCGACTTATCACTGCTACAGCTGCAAGTTATGCACTAAATACGCGCGACTGGCACTGCTGCTGCCACTTCTGCTGCCACTGCTGCTGTGTTTTTCCCCATTTGCCCCATTTTATGGCTCCTCATTTTTAAGTTTACGCCAAATTTCGGGTCATGACTATCAAGAATACTTATTGTCGTTATGGCATTTGCTTGTTTTTCGCCAGCGAACTTTCAAAACACACACACACAGTGGCACTGCAAACAGCTTTCAGTTCTGCAGCTTAACAGTTTCGCGTTGCAAGTTGCAAGTTGCAAGTTGCAGTAACTGGCAATTTTACAGCTGGCAGTCGTCGTCGTCGTCGTCTTTGACTACGACTCTTTTCCGTCCGTTTCCAGATAAGTCACATTTGTGCGGCCGCAGGTGTTGCCAAATGCCGCAAAAGCAGACGAGCTGGCGAAATGTGAAATTCTCCTATTGCCGCTGCCCCATCCCATTGTTTGTCCAGTTATTTGTGTAATTAACAAAAAAAAAAAAACCCCAGTTGGCAACTATGGGTGTCTGTTCTGGGGGGGGGTGGCGGGTTCTGTCAGAGACGTGCTCGCATACAGGGGGAAAAAAAAGAACTGTTGGCATTATTAATAAAGTAAAAGAGCAACAACAAGAATACACATAAGAAAGCTACAAGCGAGTGTGCTTGACTGGAAAAATACCCGATCATTATTTAATACTAAAATAACTTCCAAGTTTATTAAGCGATTGCAATTAAATTTGTAGTAATCATTTAATTCGTCATGCTTTTTATACACAACATAATTTATAGTTCTAGCTTTGAGACTGCACTAGTAATTTGATTTTTTACCATTTAAGGTTGCAATAATATTAAAACAAACTTTATGAGCGTGTTATAATTAGACATGTTTATTGTTCTAGCAAATTTAATAGCCCTAGCTGTTCTAATCTCTGAGAGCTAACTCATCATACAGCAGAATATTGCAATTTATAAATATTGCATACTTTCTAGGGCCGAGCTGAGCACAAAGTCATACTACTCTGCCATCTTATAGTTAGCGGGTATAATAAAAAATACCAAACAAGAGCAAAAAAAAAAAAAATAGAAAACAAGCAGAGGAGAAAAATGTTTGCTGGCACATTGTAATTTTCATAATTTTCTGCGGTTGCATTGAGAAAATTCCAAAAATGAGCAATCAGTGGGTTAAATGGGCGGTTCTGGTTCTGGGCCAGCTGCGAGCATGGACGCTGCCGCTGCTGCTGCTGCTGCTGCTGCTGCTGTTGGTGCTGCCCATTGTGATTCAAATGCCAAAAGCGTCGGACTTGGACGCGAACGCATCGCTGCTGCTGTTGCTGCTGCAAAAAAATGAAATAAAATAAAATAATAATAATGGCAGCCAAAACGTGCAAAGGGAAAAGGCAACAACAAGCAACGATTTCAATTATTTATTGGAATTTTTACCTACTGACAGCAAACAGTAAAAACAGAAGCTAGCAACAAACAAGACGAACAGATAACACTGTATAGCCGCAGCGTGAATACTCTAACCAGAATTAAATACTAAAACTAGCTTTCTTTAAATTATTATTGTATTGTAAATAAATATAAAAAAAATAATTATGGCAGCTCTGTTAAAATAAACTAAAGCAAGCTCATTAATCGATAATCGATAAGTAAATATATTAATATTGTATTGTAAAGAATTATAAGAAAAATGTGGCAACTCTGTGAAATTGAACTAAAGCAAGTTCATAAATCAATAATCGATAAGTAGTTCCAATGAGCTTTTGTCCTGCTGTTATTTTGAAAAGTAAACAACTTTGTAATGTTGCAAGATAGTAAATCTAACGATCATCTGCATAAACAGAATGAAAAATAGCAATGACTTGGCAACTCTAGCCCACTGTGTGTGTGTCTGTGTGTGTGTGTGTGCAGAGTCTTGCATCAGCAATATCCTGGCAAAGGGCATAGAAACGGTGAACGATGAACGACGAAACGGCAAATGGCAAACCAAAAACCAAAAAAACGAGCAAAAGAGAAACGAAAATGTGCACACACACACACACAAAGATTGTTAAATATATATAAGTAAGCAACAATAAAAATAATAACAAAAGCAGCAGCAACAAAAGCAATAACATGCAGAGAGACGACAAATGCGGCACGAAGGAGTAGACCAGGGCTGGGCAGGGCAGGGCAGGGTTGGGTTGGGCGGAAAAAATGTGGATGATGTCGACGAGAAGCGACAGGCAAAGCCAATGCACAAAATATCAGCTTGACTGTGGAAAGTGCAGTTGGAAAATATTTTGGCACACACATACACACACACAGACAATGCACAATGGGCGTGAAGGAAAGACTATTAAGCGATTCCGATATACCGATAGGTGCGATTTGCTGAAAATTAAAGCGAAAGAGATTTCCAATGGCTTTCCACACGTTTAAGCAATATACGCCATATTGTCGAGATTGTGTGTGTATGAATAAAAAAAAAAAAAAAAAATACATCGATAAAAAAGCAGTTCGTAAAGGTTTCGCGCTGTAAAAATGAGTTTAAAATAAAATAGAAAAATAACCCAAAATAAGGAGTAGGGTATTCTAATTTCTTTTCAAAATTTGTCAACTGAGCTGGCATAATTAAAATACCCAAATCATTTGAAACCTCATCGCTTTTGTTAATCTAGAAGGGCTACACGGATATACAACACAACACAAATCCCCCCCCAGACATTTGTCACATAATCCTACATCAATTCAAATGATTGGAGGCATCTGATAAGCTGTCATTTCTCTATGCTTTTCCTTTTTTTTTCCAGTTTATTATTATGAATTTTTTTTTTTTTTTTTTTTGTATTCTGCTTTGTGAGGCAAAACTATGACAAATCCATGGAATATGGCATACTATGTGTGTAATATTATGCAAAAAAGTGGCTCACACTTTTGCTCTACTACGAGTACTACGATGGAAGCCATGGTCCGGGCCTGACCTGCTGTTCCATTGTGCTGCGGCGCCAGCGTCATTGCCTTCGTATTCGGCAACTGGCGACTGGCAACGGCCACAAAATTGGGTTCTGGTTACGTCCTGGCTGCAATTCTCTTTTATTATTACTATGTATACCCTGTATATGGCCGCAAAATGGGTGAAAGTCCTTCAAGCTGAGCCAGACAGAACAACAACCAGAAACTGTTATGTTTACCAAAGTAAAACAAAACTATTGTTGGGCCAGGCCACATTTTAGGGTTTCAATGGAGTAGGCAGGCTCTCTCTACTCTCTCTCTCTCTCTCTCTCTCAGTTCGCTCTTCTCTCTTCGTATAAGAGGGGAATAAAAGAAAACCAAATGAAAAGGAAACTTGGTAAATGTAAATTGTTTCTTCCGTTTAACGTGCAAAGTTTTTTCCGTACATAACACTTTTGAATGAATCGGATTTTTGGATTGTGGCAAGCTTCAACCAGACCAACACACTCCCCTCCCTTCCCTTTCCACACTCTCTCTCTGTGTGTGTGTGTGTGTAAACAATTGTAATTCCATTTGCAGATGCAAAATAAATGGAAATCTGTTTAAAATCTTTATGGTGCCAGCTATATATAATCGATATATCTATTTGTCTCTTTAAGAATTTAATTACTTTGTGCACAGACAAGATACCCGATTGCATGGGGCGCAGCTAGGGTATTGGCGAAGTTATCGGTAGAAAATGCTGCAAGCCAATAAAAAATTAAATAAATTCAATTATGCGATTTATGTTACCTTGTAATAAACGGTTTTTATTTTTTCTTTTTACGTTTTACTTTAAAAGGGTAAAAAAGCTGTAAGTGCACAGCAACAGACACACACATATACATATAAAATATATATAAATAATAATAAACTTATTGGTAAAATAAACTCGCTTTATGCACAGCGCGAACATGCTCGGAGTGTCTGTTCCGCTGAATTTTGCATGCGATAGACGCGGTTTCAATTATGTAGTATAAGTAGAGAATTTAAAGTAATTATTTATTTATTTTTTTTTTTTTTAAGTTTTAACTTTATTTAGACTTGTGATAATTTATTTAAAAAACAATAAAAACGCACAAGGAGCGCGCTTATTATGTGGGATTCGCTGTTGCTGAACTTGTTCAGCCTATCGATAACTAACTAGTTCATTTATAGTTCACAGTCAATTATCGATATGCAGCATAACTGCTAGTCGAGTCAGCCCCAGTCGGGGCTCAGCTCACTCTTATATTTATATTGTTTGATTATTTTTTTTATTTCATTTTATTTTATTTTTGTTGTGCTCTGCCTGTGCTGCTACTGTTACGAGCTTTATACTTTTCGACATATTTTATATGCACACACACCCACACACACACAGAGAGAAGGAATGAGAGAGCGAGAGGGAAAACAGCGTAGCTCTGTTTGCCAGTGCCTCCTGCAGAGACATACATACATACATACTGCATATATATGTATGTATAGTATGTACGTATGTGTGTATATAAAAAATACCTGGCTACAACAAGTGGCCCGTTTAATTGTCTTCCTTGGCCCAAAACGGTAATAAATCCGCTTCGATAGACCGACGGCCACTTGGCGGCGGCAACTCTGCTCTCCCACTGTCCCCCTGTCCCACTGTCCCTGTGTCTTTTTCGCCCGCGCTGTGCGCATAAATCGCCCCATTTCTCTTACGCTTGTCGAAAAGTGTTCAGAAATATGCAAATTTTCTGCTTTGATTATAAGTATCTCTGGGTTGTGGGTAAAGCCAGCCTGCTGCTGCTTCTGCTTCCCTGGATAACCGAAAGTTCTCTGCCCTCTCTCTATCTCACTCTCTCTCTCTCTCCCTCTCTCTCTCTCTGTGTGGGTGTGCCTGAATTTGAATTTGAGTTTCAGCTTGCATGCCAGGGCTGTTGCGCAACTTTAAGTTAAATTTTGGTTTTGGCAACAGCAACAGCAACATTTCAGTAGCTCGTTATGGCCAGCCAGGCAAATCAGTTACCCACACACACACACACACACACACACATGGAGACACTCGCAGCAGAGCTAACACACCCACACCCACACCCACACCCATACACACACACACACATCGCACACCACACAAATAATCAAAATTTATTGTTCAAATTAGTGCAAATATTTCATGGCTGCTGTGTGGGGTGCAGAGGTGGGGTGGGAAGGGGAGGGGAGGAGTGGTTAGCTGGGGTCTTGTGCTCAGCTAGCGGTGTCGCGGGGATCTCGAGGCAAAACAATTTGTATGCAGCGTTGCAATTAGAAATTTCTGACATTAATAAGCAGCAATTTGTGCACATGACACCGAGCAAGCAAGGCAGACGGACAGACGGACGGAGTCATAGCCGGAGCAAGCCAGCCAAAAGCAGACAGCTATATAGCTGCCAGCTATGTTAGCGTACAATGAGCACAAGAAAGAGATAGAAAAGAGCAAGAGCGAGATCGACGCGAGACGAAAACATTTCGCAAACAAGTTGAGCCAAAAACGACAAAAAAAAAATATAGTGGCAATTAGTTAGCCTGGCTACAGTTCCGACACTGGTTCCGGTTCCGGAACAGCAGCTGCAGCAGCAGCAGCAACAGCAACTTGTCCCAACTTGCACATTAAACAATTTAATTCGCATTTGCATTTTAATTGTTAAAATCAACAATAGAAAGTCGCCATAGCAGCTATCGATAATGAGCTGCAACCGATTAACGCGTCACATCGATATTAGGGAAAAATATGGATATTTTGTTTCGTTTTTTAGCTCTAATATGGCCAAAAATCATTTGTTTATACTCCGAGAAGGTTTTTTGATCTCGGTACTGTACCTTTATTGATTCTACATTTCAATTTTATCGATTTGGGAACTTCGATTTTTTTCGACTTTTTCCATCCAACCCCCTTACAAAAATTTTGAAAATTTTCAAAAATTTGACATATTAATTGTTTGATTGAAATCAATAAAGATATTCACAATTAGCATAAAAATCCAATCCGCAGCTGATTCGGATAAAGAACGTAGAAAATATGCAACTTTTTCGATTTTTCAGGTTGTCTCTCCACTCTCACATCGATATTAGTGAAAAATGTGGACATTTTTTTTCGTTTTTTAGCTCTAATATGGCCAAAAATCATTTGTTTATACTCTGAGAAGGCTTTTTGATCACGGTACTGTTCCTTTATTGATTCTACATTTCAATTTTATCAATTTGGGAACTTCGATTTTTTTCGACTTTTTCCATCCAACCCCCTTACAAAAATTTCGAAAATTTTCAAAAAATTTGACATATTAATTTTTTGCTTAAAATCAAATAAGATATTCGTAATTAGCATAAAAATCCAATCCGCGGCTGATTCGGATAAAAAACGTGGATAATATGCAACTTTTTCGATTTTCCAGGGCTGTCTCGCCACTCTCACATTGATATTAGTGAAAAATATGGATATTTTTGATCGTTTTTTAACCCTAATATGGCAAAAAATCATTTGTTTTTACTCTGAGAAGACTTTTTGATTTCGGTATTGAACCTTAATTGATTCTACATTTCAATTTTATCGATTTGGGAACTTCGATTTTTTTCGAATTTTTCCATCCAACCCCCTTACAAAAATTTCGAAAATTTTCAAAAATTTGACATATTAATTTTTTGCTTGAAATCAAATAAGATATTCGTAATTAGCATAAAAATCCAATCCGCGGCTGATTCGGATAAAAAACGTGGATAATATGCAACTTTTTCGATTTTCCAGGGCTGTCTCGCCACTCTCACATTGATATTAGTGAAAAATATGGATATTTTTGATCGTTTTTTAACCCTAATATGGCAAAAAATCATTTGTTTTTACTCTGAGAAGACTTTTTGATTTCGGTATTGAACCTTAATTGATTCTACATTTCAATTTTATCGATTTGGGAACTTCGATTTTTTTCGAATTTTTCCATCCAACCCCCTTACAAAAATTTCGAAAATTTTCAAAAATTTGACATATTAATTTTTTGCTTAAAATCAAATAAGATATTCGTAATTAGCATAAAAATCCAATCCGCGGCTGATTCGGATAAAAAACGTGGATAATATGCAACTTTTTCGATTTTCCAGGGCTGTCTCGCCACTCTCACATTGATATTAGTGAAAAATATGGATATTTTTGATCGTTTTTTAACTCTAATATGGCAAAAAATCATTTGTTTTTACTCTGAGAAGACTTTTTGATCTCGGTATTGAACCTTAATTGATTCTACATTTCAATTTTATCGATTTGGGAACTTCGATTTTTTTCGACTTTTTCCATCCAACCCCCTTACAAAAATTTCGAAAATTTTCAAAAATTTGACATATTAATTTTTTGCTTAAAATCAAATAAGATATTCGTAATTAGCATAAAAATCCAATCCGCGGCTGATTCGGATAAAAAACGTGGATAATATGCAACTTTTTCGATTTTCCAGGGCTGTCTCGCCACTCTCACATTGATATTAGTGAAAAATCTGGATAGTTTTGATCGTTTTTTAACTCTAATATGGCCAAAAATCATTTGTTTTTACTCTGAGAAGACATTTTGATCTCGGTATTGAACCTTAATTGATTCTACATTTCAATTTTATCGATTTGGGAACTTAGATTTTTTTCGAATTTTTCCATCCAACCCCCTTACAAAAATTTCGAAAATTTTCAAAAATTTGACATATTAATTTTTTGCTTAAAATCAAATAAGATATTCGTAATTAGCATAAAAATCCAATCCGCGGCTGATTCGGATAAAAAACGTGGATAATATGCAACTTTTTCGATTTTCCAGGGCTGTCTCGCCACTCTCACATTGATATTAGTGAAAAATATGGATATTTTTGATCGTTTTTTAACTCTAATATGGCAAAAAATCATTTGTTTTTACTCTGAGAAGACTTTTTGATCTCGGTATTGAACCTTAATTGATTCTACATTTCAATTTTATCGATTTGGGAACTTCGATTTTTTTCGAATTTTTCCATCCAACCCCCTTACAAAAATTTCGAAAATTTTCAAAAATTTGACATATTAATTTTTTGCTTGAAATCAAATAAGATATTCGTAATTAGCATAAAAATCCAATCCGCGGCTGATTCGGATAAAAAACGTGGATAATATGCAACTTTTTCGATTTTCCAGGGCTGTCTCGCCACTCTCACATTGATATTAGTGAAAACAAGAAAGCAAGGCTACCTTCGGCTTGCCGAAGGTTTCATACCCTTGCAGTTATACAAAATACAACATTGCACATATATTCTTTATTTACAATAATAAAATAAATTAATTAACTAAATATTTAAAAATAAATTATTAAATTAGTGATTATATCTAAGGAACACGCCGTCATGGTGACTATATGGAGTTTGATAAGTGATTGCGGCAGCACCGCTTACTGTGTTATCACAAAATATCCAATCAATTTGAGTTAAATGTTTTGTTGTTGGCACATTTTGTTGTTATTATTTAAAGTGGACTCGAGCTGATCAGTGGTTGTTGATCGGCAAATGTTAAAATCTCCTAATATTACCAATTTTGTGTTATTTTCAGCTGACGTTAGCCTTTCAACATCATTTCTGATTTCATTTCGAAACCTTGTAATAGGAAAAGCTGGATTCCTATAAACAACTATGACTATTGTATGCAAGTATTTAAATGTTATGGACTGGTATATATTTCTTACATTATCAACTGTAACTGTTTCATATAAGAATGTTATGTTTTCCGATATATTTTGTTTTGCATATATCAGTATACAATTCTTAGAAACAGCATTTGGTCGAATGTCTTTGTGTTGTAAAGGATCTGTTGGTCATAAAATCTAAATTTTGAAAGTTCTCTTACAAAAATGCATTTGAATAACAGCTATATGATTTTTTGTTTAACAGCTACATGTAATAGTACTCAGATTTCCATCAAATTGCAACAAGAACCTTCATTAGGCCGATCGTTGATCGTTATAAGTTATAAAAGTTCGATTTGGATGTGGTAAGCCTGATAGCTATATCTTGAAATATAACGAAAATCGGCCGATAGGCTCCATAACAGCTATACGATATATCAGTCCGATCTGGCCCGTTCCGACTTATTTAAAGAGGGCAGAAATAAAAAGCTTGTGGTCAAAGTTTCATGATGATAGCTCAATAACTGGGGGACTAATTTGCGTTGCAACAGACAGACGGACTGACTGATTGTTCCTATAACAGCTATAGAATATAAACGTCTGAGATATTTAAATGGAAAAACAAAGGGCGGGTTACTGTATAACATTAAAAGGTATTGATAATGTGCGGTATTTCCAAAAACAAAACAGGTTTGCATACAAAAACCCTGATTTCAGCCGATTGTTCCTATGGCAGCTATATGTTATAGTGGTCCGATTTTGATACAATTTTGACAGCACATTAAGAACGTAATAAGAATAAGATTTGCCAAATCTTGTTGCAATATCTTGAAAAACAACAAAAATCGGCCGATAGCTTCTATGACAGCTATACGATATATCGGTCCGATCTGGCTCGTTCCGACTTATTTACAGCCTACAGTAATAAGAAGCTTGTGTGCCAAGTTTCATGAAGATAGCTCAAAAACTGAGAGACTAGTTTGCGTTGCAACAGACGGACGGACGGACGGACGGACGGACGGACGGACAGACGGACATCCATTTTTCGACTCCTCTGGTGATGCTGATTCAGAATATATATACTTTATAGGGTCGGAGATGTCTCCTAAGGTGCGTTGCAAACTTCTGGCTAAAATTAATATACCCTCTGCAAGGGTATAAATATGGATATTTTTGATCGTTTTTTAACTCTAATATGGCCAAAAATCATTTGTTTTTACTCTGAGAAGACTTTTTGATCTCGGTATTGAACCTTAATTGATTCTACATTTCAATTTTATCGATTTGGGAACTTCGATTTTTTTCGACTTTTTCCATCCAACCCCCTTACAAAAATTTCGAAAATTTTCAAAAATTTGACATATTAATTTTTTGCTTAAAATCAAATAAGATATTCGTAATTAGCATAAAAATCCAATCCGCGGCTGATTCGGATAAAAAACGTGGATAATATGCAACTTTTTCGATTTTCCAGGGCTGTCTCGCCACTCTCACATTGATATTAGTGAAAAATATGGATATTTTTGATCGTTTTTTAACTCTAATATGGCCAAAAATCATTTGTTTTTACTCTGAGAAGACTTTTTGATCTCGGTATTGAACCTTAATTGATTCTACATTTCAATTTTATCGATTTGGGAACTTCGATTTTTTTCGAATTTTTCCATCCAACCCCCTTACAAAAATTTCGAAAATTTTCAAAAATTTGACATATTAATTTTTTGCTTGAAATCAAATAAGATATTCGTAATTAGCATAAAAATCCAATCCGCGGCTGATTCGGATAAAAAACGTGGATAATATGCAACTTTTTCGATTTTCCAGGGCTGTCTCGCCACTCTCACATTGATATTAGTGAAAAATATGGATATTTTTGATCGTTTTTTAACTCTAATATGGCCAAAAATCATTGATTCTACATTTCAATTTTATCGATTTGGGAACTTCGATTTTTTTCGACTTTTTCCATCCAACCCCCTTACAAAAATTTCGAAAATTTTCAAAAATTTGACATATTAATTTTTTGCTTGAAATCAAATAAGATATTCGTAATTAGCATAAAAATCCACTCCGCGGCTGATTCGGAAAAAAAACGTGGATAATATGCAACTTTTTCGATTTTCCAGGGCTGTCTCGCCACTCTCACATTGATATTAGTGAAAAATATGGATATTTTTGATCGTTTTTTAACTCTAATATGGCCAAAAATCATTTGTTTTTACTCTGAGAAGACTTTTTGATCTCGGTATTGAACCTTAATTGATTCTACATTTCAATTTTATCGATTTGGGAACTTCGATTTTTTTCGACTTTTTCCATCCAACCCCCTTACAAAAATTTCGAAAATTTTCAAAAATTTGACATATTAATTTTTTGCTTGAAATCAAATAAGATATTCGTAATTAGCATAAAAATCCAATCCGCGGCTGATTCGGATAAAAAACGTGGATAATATGCAACTTTTTCGATTTTCCAGGGCTGTCTCGCCACTCTCACATTGATATTAGTGA
Source organism: Zaprionus kolodkinae (assembly GCA_018901885.1). Taxonomy (NCBI): domain Eukaryota; kingdom Metazoa; phylum Arthropoda; class Insecta; order Diptera; family Drosophilidae; genus Zaprionus; species Zaprionus kolodkinae. The sequence continues at coordinate 527,103 of JAEIFM010000183.1, read as the reverse complement.
AAAATTTGGATATTTTTGATCGTTTTTTAACTCTAATATGGCCAAAAATCATTTGTTTTTACTCTGAGAAGACATTTTGATCTCGGTATTGAACCTTAATTGATTCTACATTTCAATTTTATCGATTTGGGAACTTCGATTTTTTCGAATTTTTCCATCCAACCCCCTTACAAAAATTTCGAAAATTTTCAAAAATTTGACATATTAATTTTTTGCTTGAAATCAAATAAGATATTCGTAATTAGCATAAAAATCCAATCCGCGGCTGATTCGGATAAAAAACGTGGATAATATGCAACTTTTTCGATTTTCCAGGGCTGTCTCGCCACTCTCACATTGATATTAGTGAAAAATCTGGATATTTTTGATCGTTTTTTAACTCTAATATGGCCAAAAATCATTTGTTTTTACTCTGAGAAGACTTTTTGATCTCGGTATTGAACCTTAATTGATTCTACATTTCAATTTTATCGATTTGGGAACTTCGATTTTTTTCGACTTTTTCCATCCAACCCCCTTACAAAAATTTCGAAAATTTTCAAAAATTTGACATATTAATTTTTTGCTTGAAATCAAATAAGATATTCGTAATTAGCATAAAAATCCAATCCGCGGCTGATTCGGATAAAAAACGTGGATAATATGCAACTTTTTCGATTTTCCAGGGCTGTCTCGCCACTCTCACATTGATATTAGTGAAAAATTTGGATATTTTTGATCGTTTTTTAACTCTAATATGGCCAAAAATCATTTGTTTTTACTCTGAGAAGACATTTTGATCTCGGTATTGAACCTTAATTGATTCTACATTTCAATTTTATCGATTTGGGAACTTCGATTTTTTTCGAATTTTTCCATCCAACCCCCTTGAAATCAAATAAGATATTCGTAATTAGCATAAAAATCCAATCCGCGGCTGATTCGGATAAAAAACGTGGATAATATGCAACTTTTTCGATTTTCCAGGGCTGTCTCGCCACTCTCACATTGATATTAGTGAAAAATCTGGATATTTTTGATCGTTTTTTAACTCTAATATGGCCAAAAATCATTTGTTTTTACTCTGAGAAGACATTTTGATCTCGGTATTGAACCTTAATTGATTCTACATTTCTATTATCGATTTGGGAACTTCGAGTTTTTTCGACTTTTTCCATCCAACCCCCTTACAAAAATTTCGAAAATTTTCAAAAATTTGACATATTAATTTTTTGCTTAAAATCAAATAAGATATTCGTAATTAGCATAAAAATCCAATCCGCGGCTGATTCGGATAAAAAACGTGGATAATATGCAACTTTTTCGATTTTCCAGGGCTGTCTCGCCACTCTCACATTGATATTAGTGAAAAATATGGATATTTTTGATCGTTTTTTAACTCTAATATGGCCAAAAATCATTTGTTTTTACTCTGAGAAGACTTTTTGATCTCGGTATTGAACCTTAATTGATTCTACATTTCAATTTTATCGATTTGGGAACTTCGATTTTTTTCGACTTTTTTCATCGAACCCCCTTACAAAAATTTCGAAAATTTTCAAAAATTTGACATATTAATTTTTTGCTTAAAATCAAATAAGATATTCGTAATTAGCATAAAAATCCAATCCGCGGCTGATTCGGATAAAAAACGTGGATAATATGCAACTTTTTCGATTTTCCAGGGCTGTCTCGCCACTCTCACATGGATATTTTTGATCGTTTTTTAACTCTAATATGGCAAAAAATCATTTGTTTTTACTCTGAGAAGACTTTTTGATCTCGGTATTGAACCTTAATTGATTCTACATTTCAATTTTATCGACTTGGGAACTTCGATTTATTTCGACTTTTTCCATCCAACCCCCTTACAAAAATTTCGAAAATTTTCAAAAATTTGACATATTAATTTTTTGCTTAAAATCAAATAAGATATTCGTAATTAGCATAAAAATCCAATCCGCGGCTGATTCGGATAAAAAACGTGGATAATATGCAACTTTTTCGATTTTCCAGGGCTGTCTCGCTACTCTCACATTGATATTAGTGAAAAATATGGATACTTTTGATCGTTTTTTAACTCTAATATGGCCAAAAATCATTTGTTTTTACTCTGAGAAGACTTTTTGATCTCGGTATTGAACCTTAATTGATTCTACATTTCAATTTTATCGATTTGGGAACTTCGATTTTTTTCGAATTTTTCCATCCAACCCCCTTACAAAAATTTCGAAAATTTTCAAAAATTTGACATATTAATTTTTTGCTTGAAATCAAATAAGATATTCGTAATTAGCATAAAAATCCAATCCGCGGCTGATTCGGATAAAAAACGTGGATAATATGCAACTTTTTCGATTTTCCAGGGCTGTCTCGCCACTCTCACATTGATATTAGTGAAAAATCTGGATATTTTTGATCGTTTTTTAACTCTAATATGGCCAAAAATCATTTGTTTTTACTCTGAGAAGACTTTTTGATCTCGGTATTGAACCTTAATTGATTCTACATTTCAATTTTATCGATTTGGGAACTTCGATTTTTTTCGAATTTTTCCATCCAACCCCCTTACAAAAATTTCGAAAATTTTCAAAAATTTGACATATTAATTTTTTGCTTGAAATCAAATAAGATATTCGTAATTAGCATAAAAATCCAATCCGCGGCTGATTCGGATAAAAAACGTGGATAATATGCAACTTTTTCGATTTTCCAGGGCTGTCTCGCCACTCTCACATTGATATTAGTGAAAAATCTGGATATTTTTGATCGTTTTTTAACTCTAATATGGCCAAAAATCATTTGTTTTTACTCTGAGAAGACATTTTGATCTCGGTATTGAACCTTAATTGATTCTACATTTCAATTTTATCGATTTGGGAACTTCGATTTTTTTCGAATTTTTCCATCCAACCCCCTTGAAATCAAATAAGATATTCGTAATTAGCATAAAAATCCAATCCGCGGCTGATTCGGATAAAAAACGTGGATAATATGCAACTTTTTCGATTTTCCAGGGCTGTCTCGCCACTCTCACATTGATATTAGTGAAAAATCTGGATATTTTTGATCGTTTTTTAACTCTAATATGGCCAAAAATCATTTGTTTTTACTCTGAGAAGACATTTTGATCTCGGTATTGAACCTTAATTGATTCTACATTTCTATTATCGATTTGGGAACTTCGAGTTTTTTCGACTTTTTCCATCCAACCCCCTTACAAAAATTTCGAAAATTTTCAAAAATTTGACATATTAATTTTTTGCTTAAAATCAAATAAGATATTCGTAATTAGCATAAAAATCCAATCCGCGGCTGATTCGGATAAAAAACGTGGATAATATGCAACTTTTTCGATTTTCCAGGGCTGTCTCGCCACTCTCACATTGATATTAGTGAAAAATATGGATATTTTTGATCGTTTTTTAACTCTAATATGGCCAAAAATCATTTGTTTTTACTCTGAGAAGACTTTTTGATCTCGGTATTGAACCTTAATTGATTCTACATTTAAATTTTATCGATTTGGGAACTTCGATTTTTTTCGACTTTTTCCATCCAACCCCCTTACAAAAATTTCGAAAATTTTCAAAAATTTGACATATTAATTTTTTGCTTAAAATCAAATAAGATATTCGTAATTGGCATAAAAATCCAATCCGCGGCTGATTCGGATAAAAAACGTGGATAATATGCAACTTTTTCGATTTTCCAGGGCTGTCTCGCCACTCTCACATTGATATTAGTGAAAAATATGGATATTTTTGATCGTTTTTTAACTCTAATATGGCCAAAAATCATTTGTTTTTACTCTGAGAAGACTTTTTGATCTCGGTATTGAACCTTAATTGATTCTACATTTCAATTTTATCGATTTGGGAACTTCGATTTTTTTCGAATTTTTCCATCCAACCCCCTTACAAAAATTTCGAAAATTTTCAAAAATTTGACATATTAATTTTTTGCTTGAAATCAAATAAGATATTCGTAATTAGCATAAAAATCCAATCCGCGGCTGATTCGGATAAAAAACGTGGATAATATGCAACTTTTTCGATTTTCCAGGGCTGTCTCGCCACTCTCACATTGATATTAGTGAAAAATCTGGATATTTTTGATCGTTTTTTAACTCTAATATGGCCAAAAATCATTTGTTTTTACTCTGAGAAGACTTTTTGATCTCGGTATTGAACCTTAATTGATTCTACATTTCAATTTTATCGATTTGGGAACTTCGATTTTTTTTCGACTTTTTCCATCCAACCCCCTTACAAAAATTTCGAAAATTTTCAAAAATTTGACATATTAATTTTTTGCTTGAAATCAAATAAGATATTCGTAATTAGCATAAAAATCCAATCCGCGGCTGATTCGGATAAAAAACGTGGATAATATGCAACTTTTTCGATTTTCCAGGGCTGTCTCGCCACTCTCACATTGATATTAGTGAAAAATATGGATATTTTTGATCGTTTTTTAACTCTAATATGGCCAAAAATCATTTGTTTTTACTCTGAGAAGACTTTTTGATCTCGGTATTGAACCTTAATTGATTCTACATTTCAATTTTATCGATTTGGGAACTTCGATTTTTTTCGAATTTTTCCATCCAACCCCCTTGAAATCAAATAAGATATTCGTAATTAGCATAAAAATCCAATCCGCGGCTGATTCGGATAAAAAACGTGGATAATATGCAACTTTTTCGATTTTCCAGGGCTGTCTCGCCACTCTCACATTGATATTAGTGAAAAATCTGGATATTTTTGATCGTTTTTTAACTCTAATATGGCCAAAAATCATTTGTTTTTACTCTGAGAAGACTTTTTGATCTCGGTATTGAACCTTAATTGATTCTACATTTCAATTTTATCGATTTGGGAACTTAGATTTTTTTCGACTTTTTCCATCCAACCCCCTTACAAAAATTTCGAAAATTTTCAAAAATTTGACATATTAATTTTTTGCTTAAAATCAAATAAGATATTCGTAATTAGCATAAAAATCCAATCCGCGGCTGATTCGGATAAAAAACGTGGATAATATGCAACTTTTTCGATTTTCCAGGGCTGTCTCGCCACTCTCACATTGATATTAGTGAAAAATATGGATATTTTTGATCGTTTTTTAACTCTAATATGGCAAAAAATCATTTGTTTTTACTCTGAGAAGACTTTTTGATCTCGGTATTGAACCTTAATTGATTCTACATTTCAATTTTATCGATTTGGGAACTTCGATTTTTTTCGACTTTTTCCATCCAACCCCCTTACAAAAATTTCGAAAATTTTCAAAAATTTGACATATTAATTTTTTGCTTAAAATCAAATAAGATATTCGTAATTAGCATAAAAATCCAATCCGCGGCTGATTCGGATAAAAAACGTGGATAATATGCAACTTTTTCGATTTTCCAGGGCTGTCTCGCCACTCTCACATTGATATTAGTGAAAAACATGGATATTTTTGATCGTTTTTTAACTCTAATATGGCAAAAAATCATTTGTTTTTACTCTGAGAAGACTTTTTGATCTCGGTATTGAACCTTAATTGATTCTACATTTCAATTTTATCGATTTGGGAACTTAGATTTTTTTCGACTTTTTCCATCCAACCCCCTTACAAAAATTTCGAAAATTTTCAAAAATTTGACATATTAATTTTTTGCTTAAAATCAAATAAGATATTCGTAATTAGCATAAAAATCCAATCCGCGGCTGATTCGGATAAACAACGTGGATAATATGCAACTTTTTCGATTTTCCAGGGCTGTCTCGCCACTCTCACATTAATATTAGTGAAAAACATGGATATTTTTGATCGTTTTTTAACTCTAATATGGCAAAAAATCATTTGTTTTTACTCTGAGAAGACTTTTTGATCTCGGTATTGAACCTTAATTGATTCTACATTTCAATTTTATCGATTTGGGAACTTCGATTTATTTCGAATTTTTCCATCCAACCCCCTTACAAAAATTTCGAAAATTTTCAAAAATTTGACATATTAATTTTTTGCTTAAAATCAAATAAGATATTCGTAATTAGCATAAAAATCCAATCCGCGGCTGATTCGGATAAAAAACATGGATAATATGCAACTTTTTCGATTTTCAGGGCTGTCTCGCCACTCTCACATTGATATTAGTGAAAAATATGGAAGTTTTTGATCGTTTTTTAACTCTAATATGGCCAAAAATCATTTGTTTATACTCTGAGAAGACATTTTGATCTCGGTATTGAACCTTAATTGATTCTACATTTCAATTTTATCGATTTGGGAACTTAGATTTTTTTCGACTTTTTCCATCCAACCCCCTTACAAAAATTTCGAAAATTTTCAAAAATTTGACATATTAATTTTTTGCTTGAAATCAAATAAGATATTCACAATTAGCATAAAAATCCAATCCGCATCTAATTCGGATAAAAAACGTAGATAAAATGCAACTTGTTCGATTTTTCAGGGCTGTCTCGCCACTCTCACATTGATATTAGTGAAAAATATGGATATTTTTGATCGTTTTTTAACTCTAATATGGCCAAAAATCATTTGTTTTTACTCTGAGAAGACATTTTGATCTCGGTATTGAACCTTAATTGATTCTACATTTCAATTTTATCGATTTGGGAACTTCGATTTTTTTCGACTTTTTCCATCCAACCCCCTTACAAAAATTTCAAAAATTTTCAAAAATTTGACATATTAATGTTTTGCTTAAAATCAAATAAGATACTCACAATTAGCATAAAAATCCAATCCGCAGCTGATTCGGATAAAAAACGTGGATAATATGCAAAATTTTCGATTTTCCAGGGCTGTCTCGCCACTCTCACATTGATATTAGTGAAAAATATGGATATTTTTGATCGTTTTTTAACTTTAATATGGCCAAAAATCATTTGTTTTTACTCTGAGAAGACTTTTTGATCTCGGTATTGAACCTTAATTGATTCTACATTTCAATTTTATCGATTTGGGAACTTCGATTTTTTTCGACTTTTTCCATCCAACCCCCTTACAAAAATTTCGAAAATTTTCAAAAATTTGACATATTAATTTTTTGCTTAAAATCAAATAAGATATTCGTAATTAGCATAAAAATCCAATCCGCGGCTGATTCGGATAAAAAACATGGATAATATGCAACTTTTTCGATTTTCAGGGCTGTCTCGCCACTCTCACATTGATATTAGTGAAAAATATGGATATTTTTGATCGTTTTTCAACTTTAATATGGCCAAAAATCATTTGTTTTTACTCTGAGAAGACTTTTTGATCTCGGTATTGAACCTTAATTGATTCTACATTTCAATTTTATCGATTTGGGAACTTCGATTTTTTCGACTTTTTCCATCCAACCCCCTTACAAAAATTTCGAAAATTTTCAAAAATTTGACATATTAATTTTTTGCTTAAAATCAAATAAGATATTCGTAATTAGCATAAAAATCCAATCCGCGGCTGATTCGGATAAAAAACATGGATAATATGCAACTTTTTCGATTTTCAGGGCTGTCTCGCCACTCTCACATTGATATTAGTGAAAAATATGGATATTTTTGATCGTTTTTTAACTCTAATATGGCAAAAAATCATTTGTTTTTACTCTGAGAAGACTTTTTGATCTCGGTATTGAACCTTAATTGATTCTACATTTCAATTTTATCGATTTGGGAACTTCGATTTTTTTCGACTTTTTCCATCCAACCCCCTTACAAAAATTTCGAAAATTTTCAAAAATTTGACATATTAATTTTTTGCTTAAAATCAAATAAGATATTCGTAATTAGCATAAAAATCCAATCCGCGGCTGATTCGGATAAAAAACGTGGATAATATGCAACTTTTTCGATTTTCCAGGGCTGTCTCGCCACTCTCACATTGATATTAGTGAAAAATATGGATATTTTTGATCGTTTTTATACCCTTCGACCATTGAAAATGGTCAAAAAAGGGTATACTAACTTTGTGCAAAATGTATGTAACAGGCATAAGGAGGCGTGGCAGACCCCATAAAGTATATATATTCTTGCTCAGGATCACTAGCCGACTCGATTGAGACATGTCCGTCTGTCTGTCCGTCTGTCCGTCTGTCCGTCCGTCCGTCTGTCCGTCTGTCCGTCTGTCCGTCTGTTTGTTTGAGACAACAGATCTTAGCTATTAAAAAAGCTAGAGACACCAAATTTGGTATGAAGGTTTCTATATATTCGGGGCAGGTGAAGTTTATGTCAAATGTTTGATGCCACGCCCACCGCCCCCGCAAATCGGTTATTTACGATTATTAAGCAAAGTAATGAACCTATAAAGTTATGCTTTTGTATGTGTAAAGCTGAATGCAATATAAACATATCCTCCAAATAACAATCCGATCGGACCAATAACACAGAAGTTATTAACGTCGACGTTTTCAGTACAAATGTTCGGTACGAGCGGCAACCGACGCGCTGCTTTAAGCAGTTGACGCCGACGTCGACGTTGCGTCGTATCGCTTTACTCTTTACGCGCGTCGCTGTGTGAGTGCGAGCGAGTAAGCTATATGTACTAGAAGTATTTGTGCAGAATTCTCTGTTTGAAATTATGAGTGTGGTTACACGTTTGTAATGGATTTTAAAATTGGGAGAAGGGTATCTTACTGTCGGGCGCCCGACTGTAGCCTTACCCACTTGTTTAACTCTAATATGGCAAAAAATCATTTGTTTTTACTCTGAGAAGACTTTTTGATCTCGGTATTGAACCTTAATTGATTCTACATTTCAATTTTATCGATTTGGGAACTTCGATTTTTTTCGACTTTTTCCATCCAACCCCCTTACAAAAATTTCGAAAATTTTCAAAAAATTTGACATATTAATTTTTTGCTTAAAATCAAATAAGATATTCGTAATTAGCATAAAAATCCAATCCGCGGCTGATTCGGATAAAAAACGTGGATAATATGCAACTTTTTCGATTTTCCAGGGCTGTCTCGCCACTCTCACATTGATATTAGTGAAAAATATGGATATTTTTGATCGTTTTTTAACTCTAATATGGCCAAAAATCATTTGTTTTTACTCTGAGAAGACTTTTTGATCTCGGTATTGAACCTTAATTGATTCTACATTTCAATTTTATCGATTTGGGAACTTCGATTTTTTCGACTTTTTTCATCCAACCCCCTTACAAAAATTTCGAAAATTTTCAAAAATTTGACATATTAATTTTTTGCTTAAAATCAAATAAGATATTCGTAATTAGCATAAAAATCCAATCCGCGGCTGATTCGGATAAAAAACGTGGATAATATGCAACTTTTTCGATTTTCCAGGGCTGTCTCGCCACTCTCACATTGATATTAGTAAAAAATATGGATATTTTTGATCGTTTTTTAACTCTAATATGGCAAAAAATCATTTGTTTTTACTCTGAGAAGACTTTTTGATCTCGGTATTGAACCTTAATTGATTCTACATTTCAATTTTATCGATTTGGGAACTTCGATTTATTTCGAATTTTTCCATCCAACCCCCTTACAAAAATTTCGAAAATTTTCAAAAATTTGACATATTAATTTTTTGCTTAAAATCAAATAAGATATTCGTAATTAGCATAAAAATCCAATCCGCGGCTGATTCGGATAAAAAACGTGGATAATATGCAACTTTTTCGATTTTCCAGGGCTGTCTCGCCACTCTCACATTGATATTAGTAAAAAATATGGATATTTTTGATCGTTTTTTAACTCTAATATGGCAAAAAATCATTTGTTTTTACTCTGAGAAGACTTTTTGATCTCGGTATTGAACCTTAATTGATTCTACATTTCAATTTTATCGATTTGGGAACTTCGATTTTTTTCGAATTTTTCCATCCAACCCCCTTGAAATCAAATAAGATATTCGTAATTAGCATAAAAATCCAATCCGCGGCTGATTCGGATAAAAAACGTGGATAATATGCAACTTTTTCGATTTTCCAGGGCTGTCTCGCCACTCTCACATTGATATTAGTGAAAAATCTGGATATTTTTGATCGTTTTTTAACTCTAATATGGCCAAAAATCATTTGTTTTTACTCTGAGAAGACATTTTGATCTCGGTATTGAACCTTAATTGATTCTACATTTCAATTTTATCGATTTGGGAACTTCGAGTTTTTTCGACTTTTTCCATCCAACCCCCTTACAAAAATTTCGAAAATTTTCAAATATTTGACATATTAATTTTTTGCTTAAAATCAAATAAGATATTCGTAATTAGCATAAAAATCCAATCCGCGGCTGATTCGGATAAAAAACGTGGATAATATGCAACTTTTTCGATTTTCCAGGGCTGTCTCGCCACTCTCACATTGATATTAGTGAAAAATATGGATATTTTTGATCGTTTTTTAACTCTAATATGGCAAAAAATCATTTGTTTTTACTCTGAGAAGACATTTTGATCTCGGTATTGAACCTTAATTGATTCTACATTTCAATTTTATCGATTTGGGAACTTCGATTTTTGTCGACTTTTTCCATCCAACCCCCTTACAAAAATTTCGAAAATTTATAAAAATTTGACATATTAATTTTTTGCTTAAAATCAAATAAGATATTCGTAATTAGCATAAAAATCCAATCCGCGGCTGATTCGGATAAAAAACGTGGATAATATGCAACTTTTTCGATTTTCCAGGGCTGTCTCGCCACTCTCACATTGATATTAGTGAAAAATATGGATATTTTTGATCGTTTTTCAACTTTAATATGGCCAAAAATCATTTGTTTTTACTCTGAGAAGACTTTTTGATCTCGGTATTGAACCTTAATTGATTCTACATTTCAATTTTATCGATTTGGGAACTTCGATTTTTTTCGACTTTTTCCATCCAACCCCCTTACAAAAATTTCGAAAATTTATAAAAATTTGACATATTAATTTTTTGCTTGAAATCAAAGAAGATATTCACAATTAGCATAAAAATCCAATCCGCAGCTGATTCGAATGAAAAACGTAGAAAATATGCAGTTGTACTGAAATTTAGTAAGGGTGTGGCATTAGGGAGGTCATAACGTGTTCGAAAAATAAAAATTCATCAGAAGATTTATGTTAGTCAAACAATATATATATTTCAAATTCTAATTACCATATAAATATATCGTTTTCATTAAACAATTTCGATAATTGAATATATTATCCACATCCCTACTATTTGCCTGTGCAGTTAGCCGAGCAACATAAATCAAATCAAATCAAATCAGATAATAATAACAGCGACAACCACTTATCGCCAAATTTGACAGATAATACAGACATATTTGGCGCCACGATTTGAGTTACACAGATCAAAGCTGGAGGTTTGCATATCCGCTGATTATCACATTACAACGACAAATAGGTAAGACGAGTCACAAAGTACTCCAAAGTCTGTCTGTCTGCCCCAACCCCCCCTCCCCCTTCCTCCTGCGTATTCATTATGCAAACAGGGTGCTGTGTGCGCCAGGCAAACGAAGGTTAATCAGGCAATCAAGCTGGGTTTCTTTCGCTCACGCATCAAATCCCATTCGATATTTTAAAGTCATTCAGATTCATTCGTATTTTTTTTTTATTTATTTATTTGTTTAACTAAGAATTATGTGCTCTCTCGCTGCGTGAGGCTTCAAAGGAATGTGGCAGGCAGGGGAAGGCGGGGTGGGGGACGGTCTAACAGGGTTGCCTTTTCAATGAGACACTCCGTGGGGTAACATTTCATATCCACAAATGGCTATCTCCAGAGATTGGCTTTTAAGAATGCCCCGCGATGCGCGACGCCCCTCGCTCGCGACAATTTACGTTACTTACACAATGTACTGTTATATAAGTACTCGTTTACACACACACAGACACACACGTGTGTGTGTGTGTGCGCTTTAAGGACAACTCAAATGAAACGAGACGCGGCTTCTAATCACGCGGCGACGGCGACGGCGGCGGCGACGCCAATTTTATGGCCCCCTGGCTATAGGCGCCGCCCTGGTCCGTGCCATAAACAAAACAGGAGCCGAGACAGAAATCGGAGCAGCAGCAGGCAGAGAGGCGGGCAGGAAGGCGGGCAGGAAGGCGGGCAGTCAGCCCGTTAGCCAGGAGCAAGTCAAAGCCCTCGCATTTTCTTGTGCGCCGCAACAGCTGCTGCCCCTCCAAAAAATAAAGAAGAAGATGGCAAGAAGAAGAAGTGGAAGAAGCAGCGGGAAGAGAGTAAAAACATCTTAAGCGTCTGCTGGCAAGCAAGTCTGCTCGCAACTGAGACACCCTATATGCTAAAGATGTGGGGGCAACTCTTTTAATCGATTAGTTAATCGATTTGGTTTTTAGTTTGCTAGAGTAGGGAATGCATCGATAGTTTTTTAACTAAATTAATTTTTTTTATTATACATTTTTTTATATAATTTATTGATCTTATCGTTTTTTTTTTCTGCTTGTAGCTTGATTTTAAATTGTTATCGAGCTCGTTAAGTTAGCTTGTTATCGATGCTGTTATTTAGCTAACTTACGCCACATGTTATCGCTTTTCATTTGTTATCGCCTGAACTAGTTCCGTTCATCATCAGTTCACGCTCATTTAAACCCGCCTGCAGTATCTGTACCCGCTAACGTTTTCCATCAATTTGGTCACTTTATGGCCATACAGGGTATTGCAAAAAACACAAGAGAGAGAGAGAGAGAGAGAGAGAGGGAGGGAGTAAGAGGGAAAGAGAGCGGGATAGAGAGACCCAAATTCAGGCTCCTTGACTTAGTCTCGGGTCCCAAAAATAAAAAGCAAAGTTAACAAGTTGCTGCCTTTTGTGTTACACATAAAGTATGCGCATGTATGTGTGTGTGTGTGTGTGTGTGTGTGTGTGTGTGTGTGTGTGTGTGCCAGTACTTATGGGCGTCTTTGTGTGCGTGTACTCACTATATACATATATACATACATTTCAATGTGGCTTTAGAGTTATGGCTGGGGAAGGGGATGCGGGCGATGTGCAGATTCCCCTCGGTGTTATCTCTTTGTTGGCGCGCCGGTAAATGGCCAACAAGCAAATTTTGAACTGCTCATCATCTTTTGCACCTTCCCCCCCCCCTTCCCCTCCTTGGGGTTGCTCTGCCTTTCCGACCTATACCACGCCCTGCCTTACCCTTGTTCTTCTGCTTCTTCTGCAGCGTGTATTTTGTCTTTTTTTTTGGTTTTTTGGGTGCTTTCGGTGGCGGCTTTAATATAAATTCGTTAACGTTAACCTTTTGGCAGCTGGCTTGTGTTTTCCTAAATCAACAATGCCTGCAACAAGGACGAAGCATCTTTCTCCCTCTCACTCTTTTTCTGTCTCCTCCTCTCTCTCTCTCTGGCTTCAATTGTGCCAATTGCCAGCCGCTTGTCAGTTAATCAAAGTAAAAGCCTCCGTTTCTCAGCTGAAAACAAAAAAAAAAAAAGAATGGCAAGAAAGAAAGGGAAATCAAAAAATCAAGAATAAAAAAAAAAAGAAAATAATAATAACAAAGCCGCCAGCCAGCAGATATTCCACAGGACTTCAGTTTCGGCTGAAGCTCAGGATATGGGATGAACAATATGATGCAGTTGCTCTTCTTGTTGTTGTTGTTCTTCTTCTTCTTGTTGTTGTTGTTGTTGCCTGGCGCACGGCCAAAAGCCGTTTGGCATAGAAAACAAAACGCGCCCGTGTTGGTGTCGCCGTTTTCCCTCTTTCTTTTTTTTTCTTTTTGTTTTGTTTTTTATGCCGCTTTCCTTTTCGACTACCCTTTGCCAGGCGACCGCGCGAAAAGGGGTATAACTTGGTGCAAATTTATGTAACACCCGAAAGTAATAGCCCAGCCCCAGCCCGATCCCCACCTGGCAAACAATGCCCGAATGGGTCAAGTTTGTTGATAAAAAGCAAAAATTGAAATTTACGTGCGCAATTTGTGAGCTAAAAATGTTTTTGAGTGACCCCACGATAAGCATAAATGCTCTTTAATATACAATTTGTCAGAGTGAGAAAGAGAGAGAGAGAAGAAGAGAGGGAGAGAGAGAGAGATAGAGAGAGGATGGGGTAGAGAGAGTCGTGTGAGCGAGCGCAAATTAATAATGCATGTAGTTTTTATCACTTGCTAAATGCGGCTGCTTAGCACCAGCAATCTCTCTCTCCCCCTCTCTCTCTCTCTCTCTCCCGCTCACGCTCACGTTCACGCGCTGACAAGTTCATTTCGCACTCACTCAAGTGAACGCAGCGCATTAATCGTTACTTTTGCCAATCACATTAATGCGCGTGCATCAATAACAGAGCAGCAAGAGAGCGAGCAGCAAGTGTTGCCAACTACTTTGTGTATTAGTGCAAAAGCATTGGCAATAAGCAAACTAAGCAAAGCAAATAAATTAAGACAAAATAAGCAAAATATTTATGATAAATAGTAATAAAATAAATAGTAAATTAAATAATAAAATGAAAATATTTGTTAAGTCGCACTACTTAGGGTGCCTGCACGTCGAGCAGTTTACACAGACTAACAAACTCCCCCGTTTTTTTAGTTATTATTGCTGCCTTTTGCCAGAGATTTGGTTTTGCGTATGCCTTCTCGTATGTGCCCTGCCAGGGTTCCTACCTACTCTGGACCATATTTTAGCACATCGATGGCGAAATATTTTTCAATTTTTCAACACATTTGGCTGGCAACAGCAAAACGCTGCTCATATTTTCCCAAGCTGTCAACATATATCTTACCGCCCAGCAGGGGGCGAAGGGGCGGGCGAACACGTCGAGACACGTCGCGGGGGCGGATGCTGCGTGTGCATTTCTGGCAATGATGTTGCAACAACGGCAACGGCAACGGCAACGGCGACGGCAGCTGCAACATGGGCAGACGCAAACAACAAGACTTGTGCCATGGCCACGCCCACCGACAAGGCTGGCAGCACGCTGATTGACAAAGGCAAGCGAGACGCCGTCGCCGTCGCCGTCGAGAATCAGAGACTGCCTGGCGTCGCCAGTGTAGACAGGACACAGAGAGGGGAGAGTGGAGAGAGAGAGAGGGGGGGGATGGGCAAAGGGCGCATAAACTCGACAGTCAACATCAAACAACATGGCATAAAAATCAGCGCCATCGCTTGCCGAGTTCGCTGGCTCGTAAATGGGCAAAACACTTTTACAAAGTGCAGCTCACACGCACATGCACAGTCACGCAAGCAGACACACAGACACACACACACACACATGCACAAAGAGAATATGCGCTAGTGAGAGCATGGCGAAAGCAGAGTAGTCTGTGCGGGTAGGGGGGGGGAGGTCGTAAGAGAAGATGAACATTTGCTAACGCAATGGCGCCGCACTTAACACTCAGCTAACCACCTAACATGGGCGCGCTCTCTCTTCCCTTCTCGCGCGCGCTCTCTTCCCTTCGCGCTCTCACACGCTGCCGCTCTTTGGCACTTTCGACGATTGAGGTGTGATGGTGATTTTGTGTGAGAGTGACTCTACGCGCGCGTTTTCCGCGCGATTTGATGGCGCTTTTGGCAGCGGCGCGCGCGTTTTGATTGCACTGGCGCCCTCTCGCTCTCTTTTTCTCTCTCTTGCTGGCCTCAGCAATTAAAGTCGCCTCGTAAAGCTCAATGTGCAAGTCGTGACACGCACGCTGCGAGCGCATATGTGTGTGAGTGCGCTGTGTGTGTGCGTGCTTGTGTGTGTATTTATGTGTTGTGTGTGTATTTGTGTGTTTGATTTCAATTTAGTTGGGTTATTGCTTTGGACTGCCGGCCACAAAAAATAATAAGCCAAATAGGCATAAAGTAGAACGATCTCTCTCTCTCTCTCTCTCCCCTCTGCCTGCCCTACGCTCTGTCAATTGCCCAAAAAAGCCACAACCCTAGAGACCCCGAAAGCATTGCCTCGTCTCGGTCTCGGTCACACACGGCAGGGGGAAGAGAGAGAGGGAGAGAGAGAGAGAGAGAGGGAGAGAGTGGGTGGGAGTGGGAGGTGAAGTAGGTGCAGTGGCATGTGAAAATGCGTTCAATTGAAACTGGGTTACAGCTTTGGGGTTACGGGTTATGGGCTGTATGAGTTTATAGCTTATATGGCTAATGACGCAGATTGTGTGTGTGTGTGTTTTTTCATCTTATAGTTAGTTTTTTCTCTCTCTCTCTCTCCCTCTCTTGTTTTTTGCACACATATTGGCAATGGCAATGGCAGAAATCGTTCACAGTTTTTTTTTTTTTTTTTGTTGTGCCGCAAAAACAGCTCAGACATCGAGGTCAACTGATTGAAAATACATAGCTGATGATGCCGATGATGTTGACGGGACGGATGGCTCGCCCCCATCTGGCTAACAATTGTTGCGATCCGGGACCAGGACTAATTGATTGTCCGTTGAAATCGGAACTGGGACCCCAACTGCATTCGCTGGGGATTTGGCGACATTTTGATTGATTGTTAAATAATTTTAATTGGCCACCGTCTAATGACTTGGCCTTGAGGCTAATTGATGGATAGACGGCCTAATTGAATGTGTAATTGAATTAATCAAGGTCGTAGTCGTAGACTCAAGACTCCATTTAATTCAATCCGTAGCTTATTTCCATTTCCAGCGATAATCGCAAAAGTGCGAAAAATCGATGTTAACGCAATTGTCTAAGCGGATTTCAAGGTCTAACTAGGTAGTTGAATGGGTTTCATAGGGAGTAGAATATAAATAAATGTGTACAGACTCTAACCCATGAAGTATTCGATGTATTGGAGTCGATATAGGCTTGTTTGTCTGTATGAACGTTTAGATCTCAGAAACTATTAGAGCTAGAGACAGCAAATTTTGTGATGATACTCCCATGCATAGCAGTTTCACGAAGCTTCTTTAAAATTTTGGCCACGCCCGCTACTAATCGAGAAATTTAAGTTTCAAACATGAATTTTTCTTTTTTTTTAATATTATTAGCAAATTTTGTATGGAACACTGTAGAAACTGCTTATATATTAAAAACCCATGGGTTTACATAGTCTAAACTTGCCTATAGACTACCTTTCATACTTTTCTACAATACCTCATTAAATTTCAACTTTAATTGTGAAAAATTTCGAGATAGAAATCCACAGCATAGGAATGAGTTCCTTTGATGCAAGCTTAATCCGTTCTAAGCCAATGCAATTTACCTTTACTTAACGGTCTTCAATTACTTTATAAGGTTTTTCATTGATGTGTGCGATGAGTTAAGAAGAAGAAGAAAGAAAAAAGGAAAAAGGAGGTGGGAGAAATAATAATTACAAAGGGTTAAATTAATTATAAAGCAAAGTCAACTTAACCTCAATTAAATTTAAATAATTCTCTCTTTCATTTCATTATTTAATTATATTTTTAGCTCGGTATTCTCCCAGCTGTCTCACAGTTAATTGCCGGTAGCCAAGTGACCTTTGGCAAATTTGCAAAGTTTCCTTTTCGCTTCTAAGCGGATTTTGTTGGCTTTATTTGCATTTTGGCCAAAACACTTGAAATGCAGTCAAATGATAGATTGCATGGACGTCGCATTCTTCTGGTCTCCTGGTCGCCAGTTATCCACTTAGACCGCTCGCTTTCTCTCTCCCTCTCTCTCTCTCTCTCTGTTTTTCTGTTGCCTGTCTCTCTCACTCGCTCGCCGCACAATTCAATAAAGCAAAAGCCGCAACAACATTCCCGGCTCATGGTCACATTCCCTGGCTGGCCCCCACGTCCTACCTCGTTTTGCCTCTCTCTGTCTCTCTCGCTCTCTCTCTACCTCACCCGCTTCGCTTGTTCGCACCACAACAACCATTGCTAATTGTATTATGGAAGGACAAACGCGGCAATCCTTTCTGGCGCCTCGAACCGCAGGCAACGGGGGTGGGCGGGGGCAAATGACAGGGCGGTGGGCAACTGTAACTGTAACTGTTATAATAACTATACACAGGCAGCAACAGCAACAGCAGCAACAACAACAACATCGCATTGATACAATTTGGCGACGCAAAACGAGTGCCCCCCCCTCTCTCTCTCTCTCTCCCGCTACACCGCAAAACTAAACAGGCCCCTGATGCTCGGTTTAATCAGCAACAAATGCGTCCGGCCACTGAGAGAGGGAGAGCAAGAGCAAGAGAGCGTGAGTTGCACAATAACAGTTTACGCCCCCCCCCCCCCCACACACACACACACACTCTGCATTCCGGACAATGACAAAACGCTACACATTTTACCCGCTATTAATTTCCAAAAAAAATATTCAAAAACCAAAGAGCGAAAGTTTTGGTTTCGTCTGTTATGCCCGCAGCAGCAACAACAACTACAACGACAGCAAATATGGCGGATTGGTCTGTCACTCGCTCTCTCTCTCTCTCTCTCTTTGCCTCTCTCTCTCCTTGCATTGAAAGCACACAAAAATAATTATCAGTGCTGCGATTTGCGTGCCCCGCAACAACAATGGTAAATCACTTACTTACGCTACGTTTATCTCTCTCCCAGTTCGCCTACCCCGCTCACAGCTCACCGCCGTCGCCTTGCGGCCATTTGCTGATTTGTACAACACTGCTGCCGTCGTAGCGCCCAGCCCCTGTCACCGACACCGCCCACTCCAAAACATTGCAGTCAACAACAACAACGGCAGAGGCAGAGGCAGAGGCAGACGCAGAGGCAGAGGCAGCAATGCTGATGATTTTCGTTCGTCGTTCGTTGTTTGTTGTTCTTGCTGCCGGTTGTTACGAGTATTTGTTGCAAAGCGCATAAAAAGCATAAGCGCGTAAATAAAGTCAACCTCATTTATTTTGAATATAAACTACATTTTTTACGACTGCCAACAGCCAACAGCAGCAGCACCCGTTCCAGCTCCAACAGCAACAGCAGCTTCAGTTCCAGTCAAAGCACTTTGCAATAGTCGCTGTCACCGTCACCGTCGCCGTTCTCGTCGCCTTCGCCATCGCCATCTCTGTTGCTGTTGCCAGAAGCTAGAGCAGCAAGCAGCCGTCGCCTGTTTTTGTTACTATGTAGCTGCGAATGGGGCATAACAGCTACGCGATTAAGTTGGCGCACCTGTGCGTAGTTCTCTGCCGCTGTTAGGCAATGCGAAGTTAACAGTGCACTGTTAGCGTTGTGTTAAGCTTGCGGCGCATAATTAGTTATCGATATTTGCAAGGACTTAACAGTGCAATGTATAAGTTAACATTAAGCCTGCTGCGCTTAACATTTGTATTTAACATAACAGCTTAAATTAAGAGAAATTTAATAGATATTGCAATTTAACATAGAAGGAGTATGTAAAGGATATGTTATGCATTGTAATATTTATAGTTACAATAAATTGTTTTAATTGAAATTTAAATAAGAGCATCTTATCGACACTGTTATCTTCTTTTTTTAGGAATTAGCTAGTTGCTTTCACAACTTGAGTTTATTGGCTTAATTAGCTTAGCAAAGGTATTTAAATTGAAAATGCTTTAAAGACCACTTAGCTGTTGTCTTCGGCCAATTAAGCCAATTACATTGGTTGGTGTCCATTGTAAGTGTATACTGCAATTAGGATAACAATTTAATGGCAGCGCTAGACAAATTATCACATAATCAACTTATGTTTCATTCAGCTCTACAACACTGCACTTATTTGCATATATGTAATTCTATTTCTATTTATATTTTCTATTTATGCATCTAACTATTCGTTTTGCTGTAAGAGAATGTAAATAAATGGCGAGAGATTAAATTACATTTATTTGACTTTAAGTTAGAGAAATTAAAATAGAGAAAGAGAGAGAGCGTAAGCGAGATAGACAGAGAGAGTATTGGCAGTTCGCAGAGGTAATGCTTGGAGTTATTTTTTTTTGCTTTTTGATTTTATTACACATTGTAGTCGTTCTAGCGCGTGTTGTTGTTTTTGTTGTTGTTATTGTTCGCTCATTCGCGTTGTTGTTGTTGCTGTTGGGCGTTGTTATCGTCGCGCCTCAGCAAAGGTAAGCAATTTTTGTGTAGGTCCCAACATTAAACGCAAAAATGACATACAGCTCACGGTGTGTGTGTGTGTGTGTGTGTGTCTCTGTGTGTGTGTGAGTGTGGGTTGGGAGAGGTTAGGTTGAAACAGTTGGCATGTTTGTACTTGCACAGGGGGCAACAGTTCATTGCCGCCTGTCGCTTGTTTGCCTCAAAATCCGCACACAACTAACACACACACACACACACAAACGTACAGACACACACACACACAGCAACATACACGCTCACACAGAGCCAGAAAATAAAGAGAAATGAATGCATTTGTCATGACCTCGAAACGGAAACAATTGAAAAAAGCTTTTCCTATCGCGTTGCGGCTGCAGCAGCAGCAGCAGCAGCCGGCGGGGAGCGGGGAAGCGACAAGGGGCAGGGGCAGAGTGGGCGTGGTAGGCAATGAAGTTTGGGACAAAACGAAACCGATGGGTCGCTCTGCGTTTAACACAGCACAGCAAGAGCGGCAGAGAGAGAGAGAGAGAGCGGCAGCAGAGAGAGAGAGAAATGTAACTGAGGCGTAACACAAAAATGCAACTGACATAGAATAACGGCATTTTATATTGTACATACAAACCAACCACAAATACTTGTGTTTGCGTGTGTGTGTGTGTGAGAGAGAAAAAGAGTAAGTCACACACACACACACAGACACACACACACACACACAGACACACACACACGCAAACAGTGAGCGCAGGCAACGTGCACCTACACAAGTTTTGCTTTTCGGCTCAATACGCAGCTAAGTATGCCTTAGTTTTGCATAAAATGCAACAAAGAAAGCAAAGAGAGAGAGAAAGAGAGAGAGAGAGAGGCAGAGAGTGCAAAGAGAGCGAGTGAGCTGCAGCAGCTGATGTTGACGCTGCAGCTGGCAGCGACGTCAACTTCAAATTAATTGCGCTCCAACTTCATTATTTTGCATGCCTGAGCATGGGAAAGAGAGAGAGAGAGCGGAAGAGAGGAAGTAGGCGGAAGAGCGGCAGAGAGAGAGCGCGCGACTGAGTGAGAGTGAAACCTTGGCGTTGCCTACATTTCGGCGCCGGCCTGACACCATTTTGCGCTTGGTCAATATTTCAAACAGATTAGAGAGCGACAGAGAGAGAGAGAGAGAGAGAGATGGAGAGAGAGACCCAACAAAATGCGCCTTAATTGAATGCCACAACACGCCGTCCCAGCCAGCCAAGTGACTTAAGCCACACCCCTCCCCCTCCCCGCTCACTCTCTTCTAGCAAGTTAACCCGCCCCACTGCCCCGCGCTGCTTTATAGGAGACAGGCGGGCAGGCAGGCAGGCAGCCAACAGCTGCTCAGCACAAGACATACATACTTAATGAGCCCCGACACGTCGCGCGACAGGAGTGCTGCAAGGGGGGAGGGGCAGGGGTAGGGGGTAGAAAGTAGGAGCCTCAAGGCAATCGGTTGCTACTGCTGCTGCTGCTGCTGCTCCTCATCTTCATTCGCAGCAGGCTGCGTGGCATCGTTAGCGTCGTTGCTCGCGTCGCACCTTGGCGTGGCACGCACTCACGCACACACAACCGCACACACGCACACTAGCATACACTCGCACACACACACACACACACTCGCACACACACACACTCGCACACACACTTATAAGCCGAAACATAAATTTCGTTAATCATTGAACTGGAAATTTAATAGCCAAGCCATATACAGAGACCGGCATTAAGTGAGCGTCTTACCCCCCTCCCCACCCCGCCTGCCCCTGCCTTCCCCTCCCCCTTCCACACCCCTGCTTGCCAATGCAGTTAAAGTTTCCGTCTCGCAGCGAAAGCCAAAGCCAGCAAAGCGCAAAAAAATCCATTGCACAGAGCACGTAGCAAGTGGGGTAGGGGGGTGGTGGAAGGAGAAGAAGTAGGGGAAGGAGTAGGAGTAGAGGGTAGGGGTATGACCAGGAGTAGAGGTAGGGGTGGGGGTTTCACTTAAAAACTACAGCAAATATAATAAGCAAAGCTTGTGAAAACGCTTGAGTGACAGGCCGGGGAGACGGGGGCTAAGAGGGGTGGTAGGGTAGGAGGGTTAGCCTTGCCTGACATTCCAAACTACCTCCCCCTGCTCCCCTTTTGACATCATAGGATTGCTGGCCAGGCTAAAATACATAATTATATGGCTGTTATTATAATGCGAGTTGGCGCAGAGTTGAAGCAACAAAACAGCAGACCAAAAAAGGAGGAGGAAGAAGGAAGAGATGGGGGAAGGAGAGGGGGCAATGAGAGAGGGAGTAGAGCGGCAGAGAGCGGAGTAGTGCAAGGCAGAGAGGCAGAGGCAGACGATCAGAGATAGTCACTTCATAGAATCAACCGCAGCTCATCAGCATCATCTCCGACCTCTCTAGCCTTTCTCTAACCTCTGCCTAATCTCTCCAATCACTGCCCAATCTCCTGCCTCTGCTATTCCCTCTCTTCTTCTCCTCTCTATTCCTCTCTAACCTTCTCTTTCTTCTAGGGTTTTTTTTTTTGTCGGAAATAGATTAAGCTTTAAATGCCACAATGTAACCGTAATAAGGTCAATAGCGTCGGCTGCTTGTGGCACCTGCCCCATTAGCATTCCGCCTCTTTGTTGTAAGCATACCAACCAAGTCGTCCCTCTCCCCTCCTGGGGAAAGGAAAGGACTCCTCCTCAGCCTTGAAGCTATGGCAATATATTTAAATGGGCGCATGGCAAGCAAAAGTTGAAAGAAATCGCCTTGGGCGCATCTCGGCAGCCAACGTGTCGGACAGCATTTGGCCCCGGGTGGGCCAAGGGGTTTGCCACCTCGCATAGCACACACACACACTTATACCTTCCCCCTCCTTTTCCTTCTCGCATACGCTGTCAGGTTGAAACAATGCGATTGCCTTAAGCACATTTCGCAAATTTAGTGCAATAAAATAAGGCAAATTTCAAAAATAAAATAAAGAGATTGCCAAAAAGCGAGTCGATTGCTTCGATTGCCGATTAGCCGATATCTCGATGTGGGGTAACCCTACATGGGGTAACCCTTCATGGGGTAACCCTACATGGGGTAACCTTACATGGGGTAACCCTACATGGGGTAACCCTACATGGGGTAACTCTACATTGGGTAACCCTACATGGGGTAACCCTACATGGGGTAACCCTACATGGGGTAACCCTACATGGGGTAACCCTACATAGAGTAACCCTACTTGTGGTAACCCTACTTGTGGTAACCCTACATGGGGTAACCCTACATACCTACATAATGCGGAAGCTTGGGACTGATCTGCGAAGTAAGGTTAAGTCGATTTGCCTGCCTTTTAGACACGCTTCTCTCTCTCTTTCTCTCTCTATATTCCTCTTTCCTGCTTCAGCTAATTCTCTCTTGCGCTCTCTCTATTTCTCTCTGTCTCTACAGTCTGTTGTGCCCTCTACTTCTCTTGTCTTCCTTAGGCCTTCTCTCCCGCAACCTCATGCGATTTCACACTCTTACTCTCTTCTCATTTCTTGTACTTTCTCTCTCTCTCTCTCTTCCTCGCTCCCTTACTGCAGTTCCATCCGCGCCTTGATTTACATACATACATACATCTTCCAGGCTTTATTTGTAGCACCCTCCCCCTCGTATATCTCTCCTCTACTTCCGCGACATCAGTTAAATCTGCGCGTAAATATTCATATCGAGGACAACCTTAAAGACAATAAGACTTTCCCGTTGGATGGGAGGGGGGAGGGGGGCTGATGTGGTAGAGGCGAAGGATGTGCGTGTCTCTGCAACGAGAAGTCCACTTTGGCCTGCTGCAGTCTATCTCTTTCTCTCTACTTCCCTCGCTCTCTCTCTTTATAGACTTTAATAAGACGCGAAAATATTAAATTGATGCAAATTGCGAAGCAGCTGAGCGGAGTAAGAAGGAAAGGAAACAAGAAGAGACAGAAAGAGAGAGAGAGGAAAAGCAGGTAAAGCTCTTGGCTGGAGGGGAGGGGAGGAAGTGGGTTGCAGGGTAAGCGTCAGACAACACAGTTAAATCCGCTTCAACTTAAACAGATCCGATTCGATTGTGTTTCATCGCATCTGCTTGTGTTGCCCCACGTCGTGCCGCATTCCTGACCTGCTCAGCAGGTGGTAGAGGGGAGGAAGGTAGGTGTAGGTACGGCTAGGTAGGTAGGTTGGGGTAAAAAGCAGCAGGGTTGCCATAAAGTGCGCAGTGCCAAATCCGGCAGCTGCAGTCGAAATGCAGCAGAAAACTTTGGTGCCATAAATGCCAGCAGCCAAGAGGGGAGAGGGAAGGGAGAGGGGCAACAGGCTGCCTAGAGAATATGATAGAGAATTGTTGTGTGAAAAAGGCAGAAGGCGTCTACGGCAAGTGGGCGTGTCACTGGAAAATTGTTGTGTGCGCCTCCTCCTCCCCATTTCATAGCTGGCCTTGACTTCCCCAGGACATCACTCCAGGAGTGGATCATCACTGTATCTGGACTGTGAATGCGGATGCGGATGAGAATGTCGGGGCGACTGCGAATGCGAATGTGGATCTAATTATGGCCAATGGCGCCAATCAAAGTGGCACAAAAGGCGGCAAAAAGCCAAAAAAATGCAAAGCAAAACAATAACACAATAAGCCCACGCACACAGCCACTGCCTGCCCTGCTCTCTCTCTCTCCCTCTCTCACTCTTCCTGTCTCCCTCGCTCGCCCACGCACTTATGAACTGCTCAGCGTGTGCAAATAGTTTGAGTAAATAGCCAAAAACAACAACAGGCAACACAAACAGAGCAACAGCAACAGGAGAGGCTGCAGAGACTGCCCCAACAGCGACAACAACAGCAGCAGCGTATTGACTAGCACATACCCTACAAAAAAATAATAATATTAATAATAATTAATACTCTGCCTAGCCTATACTGTTGATTCTTTCCATCTCTGCTTAGTTTAGCTCTAACCGCACACAGCTTACATGTTTATCGATAAATCAACGATAATTTGTTTAAGTTTCAACTGTGCACAGCTCGCTTGTTTATCGATAGATCCTGCTGAAATATGGTCTCGCTTTAGAACTTATTAGACACTAAGTTTATATCAAATTTCAGAACAAAAAGTTGAAAAATATGCAAAGGAAACGTTGTTATCGATTGCGATTCAATATCGATTACAGCAGTTGCTGCAATTGCTGAAGCGACACGCAGCCTGATATACCTCGTTGGACACAGACGCTTTCTAATGGGGGCAGACAGCCGTGCTTATTTACTGAGTACTCTAGATCTCTACACAATATACCCATCAGAGAGTACACCCCCCTAAGACACACACACACAGAGAGAGGGAGAGAAAGACAGAGAGAGCGAGACAGACAGATGTGTGTAAAGTTAGTTAGTTATATACAAATATGTGCTCAAGTGGTTGCCCATAAGTGGGGCCTGAGCACGGGAAATACTCGCAAGAGGGCAGCAAAGTGTGTGTGTGAGGGAGGATAGGGGGGAGAGGGGGTGGATGAGGGGTTAAATGGAATCGAAGTCAGTTTCGAGTGACCTGCAGACAGTGAGGCGGGCGGGGGAAGCGGAGACACCACAAACAGCAATTGACCATGGCCAGCCAGCACGGCTGATTGAAGGCGCTAATGGCTATCGGTTATCGATTTATGGTTATCGATAGCCAACATGATGTGCTGTGGGACTGAGGCTAGGAGACTGAGAGAGAATGCGAGATTGAGGGAGGAAGAGATATAGAGAGACAGGGAGAGAGGGAGATAGGGAGACAGGGAGACAGGGAGACAGGGAGACAGGGAGACAGGGCGACAGGGAGACAGGTAGACAGGGAGACAGGGAGACAGAGAGACAGAGAGACAGAGAGACAGAGAGACAGAGAGACAGAGAGACAGAGAGACAGAGAGACAGAGAGACAGAGAGAGAGAGAGAGAGAGAGGCAGAGAGACAGAGAGACAGAGAGACAGAGAGACAGAGAGACAGAGAGACTGAGGGACAGAGAGACAGAGAGACAGAGAGACAGAGAGACAGAGAGACAGAGAGACAGAGAGACAGAGAGACAGAGAGATAGAGAGACAGACAGACAGAGAGACAGACAGGCAGACAAACAGACAGAGAGACAGACAGACAGACAGACAGAGAGACAGAGATACTTAGAGACTGCGGACTATGAGACTGAAAGAGTAAGAGACTAAGAGACAGGAAGATAGAGAGACAGACAGACAGACAAATAGACAGACAGACAAAGAGACTGAGACTCAATCTGAGTCTGAAACTTCCTATAGAAGTGAGGTTATGCCTGCGACCGAGCAAAAGTCAAGGGATTGCGTTGCCTTCCTATATATATGGTTTCTGATTAAGAGGAAGCCTTTTCCTATGGCCTCGGCTTATGCTGAATACGCTGCTCCCTTTTGATACAGACAGACAGACAGACAGACAGACAGACAGACAGACAGACAGACAGACAGACAGACAGACAGACAGACATAGGGACATAGGGACAGACAGACAGACATAGAGACAAGCAGACAGACAAACAGACAGGAAGACAGACAGACAGACAGAGAGGCAGGCAGACAGACTGAGAGGCAGAGTGTGAGACAGACAGACAGACATACAGACAGACATTCAGATAGACAAAGAGACAGACAGAGAGACTGAGACTCAGCCTGAGTCTAAAACTTCCTATAGAAGTGAGGTTATGTGTGCGCAGAAAAAGTCAATGGATTGCGTTGCCTTCCTATATACATATGGTTTCTGATTAAGAGGAAGCCTTTTCCTATGGCCTCGGCTTATGCTGAATACGCTGCTCCCTTTTGATATTAAGCGGCTTGCAGTTAAAGCTGTTTAGATGTGCCTGAATTATTAAACATTTGTTGAATTTATGATTGTATATACGTATATATATGCTTCGAGTATTACGTATATATACGCATTTAAATCCCCTATATACTGCATAGCAATTTCACCCTATTGTTTGCCATTATTTCATTTAATTTGATCTAGTTGCCTTGTCTATTTTTCATTTGCTTTGCAAATTTCAAGAATATTTTTGGGGGATCGGGGCGGGTGAATCCCCATCCACATCTTCCTACTTCGGCTCCAGCTTCATCGTCGTCGTCGTCGTCGTCGTCGGCTTCCTGTGGCATTTTGACTTTATTAAAACTAATTTCATTTTCAGCTTTTCGTTTTATAGCACATTTTTTCCGGCTCCGCTTTTTTTTTTGCTCTCGTTGTTGCTGTTGTCGCTCCACTTGCTCGTTGCCATGTTGCGTTGCGATGCGATG
The DNA here is from genome assembly GCA_018901885.1 of Zaprionus kolodkinae. Taxonomy (NCBI): domain Eukaryota; kingdom Metazoa; phylum Arthropoda; class Insecta; order Diptera; family Drosophilidae; genus Zaprionus; species Zaprionus kolodkinae. The sequence continues at coordinate 499,964 of JAEIFM010000183.1, read as the reverse complement.
TTCATTTCAAGCGTCGCTTTTACGGCCGCCCCAGTCACCCTCCCCTCTGCTCCACCCTCTGTCCGCTTTATAGGCCAAATGCATGGAATAATTTTTATAATAAAAACAAAAACCACAAGCATGAAAATAAAACCAAAAAAAAACCTACAAAACACAAAAACAAAAACAGAATATAGCCAGAATAGGAAACTCGACGCACAGATACGCTGTAATTGCCAGCCTGCTCTCAAGCTCTCTCTCCCTCTTATCCAGTCTCTCTCTCTCGCTCTCGCTCTGTCTTTGTCTTGCAACATGCAGCAGCTTGGCATTGCATGGAATTTTAGAAATTTACAAATAACGCGAGAAACTATGTGGGGTCTGGCGATGCGTGCTGAGAGGCCAAGATGCTTGGGGGGGGTAGGTTAAAGGAGTGGGATATAAGACAAATACCAAACACGGTAGAAGGAAGAAAGCATAAAGTGAGACAAGAAAGAAAGTTTGCAGCGGATGTTTATGTTAGCGAAATTTTAGAGAGAAATTATTATTTGGAGGCAGCTTTTTCTTATGAGAATATAATATATTAAATAAAATGTAATAAAAAATAAATATAATAAAATATAATAAATGCATACACAATATAATATACGACTGAAGGAGGTTGGGTAGATCAGAACTGGACTCAAAAAGGTGTTCTACACTACAGCAGATCGTACAAAAGATTTTAAAGTGTTCTCTACAGTTCTACATTATTTTTTTAGTAAGAGATCAACATAGTCAACATACTCATAAAAAGATTAAAATTCATATTCGATAATGCAAATAGTATTTTTTAATTTTGTAAGTATTTTTACTAAGCTTCAGATCTTTAGTGCATCAATTACTGGATTTGGTTTTATTATATCAAGAAATCAAGCTCTAAGTGAGCGTAAGAGACAGAGATAATAAGAAAGAAAGCGGAATAGAAAGAGAGTGAGCGAATAAACTTGACAGTTGATGCAGATCAGTTAAGATATATAGTAAATAAACCTTAAATAAACCTTCCATACGTTAATCAAACCTATTCAGCTTCGTGACCAAATTAGGTACTCTTACCCCTCCCCCTTCCTTTCTCACCTTTCTTAACCAAATCTGTCGATTAGCTTCAACTTGCTGCAGAGCTGAAAGGTGGCCTAAGGTGGCCATGTTAGGTGGCTCCTCTAATCCGCTGGCGATGTGTGCGGCGAGAGAGAAAGAGAGAGAGAACTATAAAACCCTTGTCAAGGGTATAAAGCAACAGCCGCAAGAACAACAACAAAAAAACAAGAGAAACAAGAACAATAACATAAACGAGAGAGTGTGGTAGGCGTGTAGAGGGAACAGGGAGGGGGCGGGGCGGGGCTAACAATGTATTACGACGTTTATTTGCATACTTTGTGGGGCGAGCGCACACACAAAATGATTTAAAATGATAATTTCACCGCAGCCGAAATAAAAAACTCGAATAATAATAAAAACTCAAGTTAAATGAAATAAAACAAAAGTAAAAATAGAAAATAAAGCGAGCCTGACAGCTGAGAGGGGCTAGGAGAGGGGGGAAGGGGCACAAACTAGACTAGAGGCGTGTGTAATTTGCCTGCGCTCGTAATTTCAATTAAAATTATTCCGCTCTCCACGGGGGAGCAGCAAGGCAGGGGCGAGGCAGGGGCGGGGCTGGGAGCTAGAAGAGGCAGAGTGCTCTCAGTGCTCTCAACAATCGAGTGGCAAGTTTCTAGCTAAGTAATACGCATCGCTCTTCTCGTCGTCGTCGTCGTCGTCGCTAATGGTCCGGCACTGTATGGACTCGAGTCATGAATAAGCTAAAGTAACTAAACCCTCCACTAGCCCCCCCCTCTCTGGCCACGCCACTGCTTTCAGCGTCAACGATGCCGGGACAGTCCATCAGCAGTGGCGTCGCGCCGTCCCAGAGCGCCATTACCGCAAAACTTTAACGCAGCGCGCGGCAAACGAACTTAGAAACACAAACACGCGCGTCACACGCACACGCACACACACACACACACACACACACATACACACACTCGCACATTATAATGCTCGCCAAGCAATCGCTATATCCAAAAGCTAACCCATCGTTAGCTTCTCTAGTCCAATTCCAATCCCAATCGCAGCTGAGCGGCATTAACTTAGCGCGCGCTTAAGCCGAAGCTCAGTTAGAGTTTCACTCGTATCCCTTTCTCGCTCTGAGTGCTCTTGCACTCAATGTCCTCGTCGTCGCTCTCTCGGCGAGCACGGCAGCCAGCTTCTGTCTGTCTGCACACTCAGTCAGCTTCACAGCGAGCTTTGCGGCTGCAAACTACATACACGTGCATGTGCTACATAGTATGCGTGTGAGTGAGTGCGTTGAGTGAAATTGTTCAGATTGAGCGCAAATCGTCACACTGAGCGCTGAGTGCGCGCCGCACTAGTCATTTGTCGCCTGCTGCTGCTGCTCGCTTCAGCGTTTTCTCACTTTTGTTGTTTTTGCATGATTTCTTTTTGTTCTTGTTAGCTGCGCTTTGGAGGCAACTCTTCCATTTGATTTCTTTGATTCTTTTTTTAGCAGCAACGATGGCGACGACGACGATGACGACGACGGCGACAACGTTTGTCGCTGTGCCCCATGCCAGAGAGCAAAAGTGGGTCAGTTTACGTACGGCGACGGCATGTTGAAAGGAGTCTGTGTGTGTGTGTGTGTGTGTGTGCGCGTAACTGTCTGTTGTTCTTGTTAAATAAAGCATGTTCGACTAAAGTGTGCCCCGTCTCTACTGCGACATGTGTGCGAGTGAGAGAGAGAGAGAGAGAGAGAGCTGATATATGCGACAGCGGCAAATCGGATATACTCGTGGGGTTTTAATTCGCAACTCAAGAAAATGCAACTTGCGATGGCCGACTTTAAATTTTTGATAATGCCAGCAACAGCAGCACACACAGCCACGCACATACACAAGCTAAATGCTACATAACTCTCTCGCTCTCTCTCTCTCGGCGTGTGTGCGCCATCTATCTTTGCCTAAACATCTGCAGCAGCCACTGCAACTGGCAGCAACTTCATCGCCATCGCCATCGCCGCCTTTGCCTTCGCCTTTACTTTTGCCTTTTGCCTTGGACTTTGCCTTCGCCTTCGCCTTTGCCTTTGCCTTCATCTTCATCTTGCTTGGACTTTGCCTTCTTCAATTTTGCGTAGTTATTTTCGTAAGTGCAAACGAGCAATTTGAAGTGCTTAAATATTTGATATTGGTTTTGCTTTGCCTGTCGTCGTCCACACTCGCATTCTCTCTATCTCTCTCTCTCTCCGCTCCATCGCTGCTCCAGTGCAGCTGCAACTTAAGCTGTGTGCAACATTTTAATGAAATTGTCTGTGTGCACTCGTAACGTCATCGCCAGACAGGCAGAGAGAGAGAGAAGGAGTAGAAGAGAAGGAGAAGAGAGAACGGACACAGAACCAGCGCCAACACATCATAACTGTAATAAAAGTTTCAAATAAATTTATTAACGCCGTATTTATAATGATTACAATTACCCCCGAGATGCCAGCAGCAGAGCTGACCAGCGGCAGCGCAGCAACTGCGCTGCTACTAATTGCCAAGGCAAATAGTGCAAATTGAAAATGGAAATTGAATTTGCGCAAGGCGCAGCAAACACACTCGAACTAATGCCGTATCAATTAGATAATTGTCTGGTCAGCTGAATATGCGAGGAGCGTAGCAGGAAGACAGAGTACGAGAGCGAGTGCAAGGCGTATACCAGTCAGTCTCTGTGTGTGTGTGTGTGTGCACAAGTCTTGCCAGCGAATTAAAGGGGCAATAAATAGGCATTAAGTGGGTAAAACAGCATGAAAGCAGTACAGAAGCTGCTTGCTGCAAGGATTTCGCTGAGCGGGTGCAATAGAGACGGGCAGACTAAGAGACAAACAGACAGACGAGAGCCGAGAGCAGCTTGAAGAGAGCAGAGCAGAGAAGAGCGCGCACACAAAGAAACGTAAGTAAGTCGCATGGAAATGTTTTTGCAATTTGTTGTGGTTGCTGCTCTGTTGCTGCCGCTGCCTCTGCCTCTGCTTCTGCCTCTACCACTGCCGCCTGCCACAGCCACTGCCGGCTGTTGATGCTTGCGGCTTGCTAGCAAAAATTGCGGCTGGCTTCAAGTGGATTGCCAGCTAGACAAGGCTGAAATGAAGGCGAATAAAGTGCACAAGCAGGTCGCAGCAAGCCCGAACGGGAAGAGGGGAGAGACAGAAGTGAAGGGGCGATGATAGAGAAGCGGCAAATGCCATAACCACGGCCATAGCTCAAGCACAATGGCCAGGAAGTTGCAGTGCTGCCAAGTTTCGAGCACTTGCCAAAGAGACGAGCAAGAGAGAGAGAGAGAGAGTGCGCAAGAGGGGGAGAGAGGTAAACAGGGACAAGGCTAGTTTCGCGAAAAGCACGAAGCGACAATCTGATAAGTCGCACAGCGAAGAAATTAAAAGAACAGATGATTAAAAAGAAAAGCAAGCAGCTACTTGAAAATGAAATAAAGCCGGGTATATCTTGCTCGAAAGTAAGCCAAAACTAAAGGAACTAGCGGAATAAATAAGTAATTGAAACCCTGCGAGAGGAAGAGAGGGAGAGAGAGAGAGAGGAGAGAGCGAAATCCCAACGGGCTAAGGCGAATGCATAATCCGATATGAATAGCTAAATGTAAAAGTAAATAAAATGCTATGAGAACACTTGAGGAGCAGCAGCAGCAGCTGAAGTACCCAGAAGTTTTCAAGGGCTTTTCCACACAACTGATTTGCCTAGAAAAACGTAGCTCTTTTCATTTTGTGAATTCATTTGGCAACAGGTACATACTATACATTCAGCTAAAGTTGAACTGAAAGCAGGTAAAATGAGTAGAGTAGAGTTGAGAGCACGTTTTGCAGCATTGAAAAAGCGAAGCCTGATAAACAATTCAATAATGAAAAGTCGTGACAGAGTAATGCAAGAATTTGCTCATTAGATGCGGTGAAAACTTTGGCGAATTGCGGCGATGCGCGGCTTAAAAATTCACTTCAAATCAGTTGCGGCAATCTTGCAGAGGCTTCTTTGTATGCCACGCGCACAATTGCATGCTGAATGCTATAAAACTCAACATGGCTGCTCTACCACACTACACACACTACACATGCATGCATGCATGCCACGCACAAATTATATACGGTATATACTCAGTCACTGACTTGCTCACTCGGTCGCTTGCTTGCTCTCCCCGCTCTCACGAGCGCGCTATCGTGTGCGTGTGTGTGTGTGTGTGCGCGTGTGAGAAGTGTGCGCCAAGCATGTGGAACAGAACGCAAAAGTTGTGAAAACTTTTGCGGCGATCTCTAGCTAAGAGAGATAGAGAGAGAGAGAGAGAGAGAGAGAGAGAGAGCGAGCGAGCGAGGGGCTGGGTAAGCGCACTTCAGGCAGAGCAAATGAAGCGTAAGAAGGAATGCACAACTTACACTAACATTCACACACGCATGCACCGCAGAGCAGCGTACCGCACACGTACGCCTGTGTGTGCCTGCCTGTGTATGTGTATGTGTGAGGAAAAAACAATGCATTTAATTAAAGTTTAAGATGAGTTGGCACAACACAACAAAAGAGCAGCAGGAGGAGGAGAAGGCAAAGAGCAAGAGTGCAGCAAGCAGCGAGCGTGAGTGTGAGTGTGAGTGCGTGTGCGTGGGGTAAGAGAGAGCGAGAAGTGAAGACAGCAAGCAGGCAATATAGAAAGCAGAAAGCAGGAAGCGGGCACACAACAACCGTCATACATTTCACACTTTCAACACTTTGGACAAAACCTTAACTAAAACTATGTTAAAAATTGTTAACGCTGTGCAATAGCATCCAGATTTAATTAAAATTATAGCCCCGGCAATATCTGAGCGAGCAGGCGAAACTTTATAGCGTAAATTCTGTCTTTCTATCTGCCCGCCCACCTCCTCCCACTTCATCTCTCTCTCTCTCTCTGTCTCCCTCTGTCTGTCCGTTTATCCTTCGCTGCTCGTCCGTTTTGCTGTGTTGCGTCTGTATCTGCACGCGCTCGTGTGTGTGTGTGTGTCTATATATATGTGTGTGTGTGTGTGTGTGTGTGTTTGTCGACTGTTGGCCGGGGTGCAATTTATATCAACGTAGCGTGCAGAGCTGAGCCAAGTTTGCCGGAAGAATTGTCCGTGTTGCACTGAGAGAAATTAAAAGTGAGTTAACATTTTAAGGAACTTTGAATATTGAATAATTTTAGATTTAATTAAAATATTAAAAACTATAATTAGTTCAATACGTTATAATTGTAATTATTATATTTTTTTTTATATATTAAGCTATAATTATTTTTTATAAAAAAATCTTGTTATTGTATGTCTTATAATCTTTATATTTAACTATGTACAATTATAAAAATAATAAAACATAAACTAAAACAATTTCCAAAGTTTGTATTTGTTTTAATATCTCCTTTAAATAAACAAATTTACTAATCTTTTGTATTACGTAGAATTTTCTTCATTAGAAAATGAAATTTATTTAATTTTTTTTTGCAGTGTAAACTTTTGTGTTTCTCAATTGTTTGCAATATGCGCTCCACTTTTTACTGCCCCATTACCCTTTCCCCAGACGAGGGGCTGAGTGGGAATATTTCTGTATTGTGTCACAAATTCAGTTATGTTAGACAACTTTCTTTCAGTGTACACTTGCAGTGTACGTAAAATACATCTCTATGCTCGGGCCATAAAAGCGTCTAACCTGCACCAAAGTTTTTCATCGCAAATTAAGTGACTTTTCGCACAGTGTATTGCACAGGCAGGCAGGCAGACAGGCGGCAGGCAGAGCCGTGCTACGTTCTAAATTTGTTGTTGTTGCCGCTGCTGCTGCGCTGCTCCTGCGACTGTTAAACAACGCTCAGCGCTATCTGCTTGATGACTAAAACTTTTGCTTAGCACAGTCACGTCACAGCGCAGGCAGAGCGAGAGCGAGAGCGAGAGCGAACAACAACAATGGCGGCAGTCCACTGTCAAGCGGGCGAAGTGAGCGAAGCGGGTGAAGCGGGTAAAACGGGTAAACCGGTGCGTGATTGTCAAGTCATGTTTTAAATGTTGGCCAACCAAATTGGGCAAACATTTCGAAGCGAATTCGCGTTCGCATTCCAAATTAGCACATTTTCGCAGAGCGTAGGGGCGTGGTAAGGGCGAAGGAGGGAGAGAGAAGGAAAGAGTGGGCGAGGCAGAGGAATTATTACAGTGGCAACATTTGTAATTCAAAGTGCGCGCTGGCGGCGCTGATTTCTGCTGCAATTGCCGCTGCATGCGCCTCAAGGCGAATGGCAATGGCAGCGGGAGTGTGTGTGTGTGTGTGTGTGGGAGAAAGGGAGAGAGAGTGAGCAGACGGGCAGTTTCATTTCCGTTAGCTGGCGGAGGCTGTTGCAAGTACTCAGCGCGGCTGTCGGAAGTCGCTGCGCCGGGGCGAAATGCCTGCAAAAATAATCGAGTTTTCGTGTCGTGTGTGAAGAAGGGAGAGAGAGCGAAGGAGCAGGAGAAGGAACGGGTGTGTGTGTGCCTGGTCACAACAATAAATGCTAATTTCCTTTTTTTGCAGCCTTAATTGAAAAACACTGACAGAAATCGCTGTGACGTGTGGGGCGTGGCAAGTGTTCGGAAAGGGGCGTGTACGCTCAAAATCGACAGTTACTTAAAGCGAGGCTGCTTTTGTTTCATTTGCGCTGCCGCTCGCCGTCAAGCGCAAGACAAACAAAAAGCCACAAAAACAGACAGGCAGCGGGAGAGAGAGAGGGAGCGTGTGAGTGAGCACGACAGACAAACAAACGACACACAAACGGGCAAACAAGCAAACAAAGCTAAGGCAAAAACAACAAACAAATGGACAAAGTTCGCACATGGAAGCGGAAGAGGAAGATGTTGACGAAGTCGCGGCTTAGCAGCAGGAGAAGCAGCAGCAGCAGGAGGAGCAGCTCTTAGGGCAAGAGCGTGGGCCAAAGGGCACATGGGGAGCACATGATGGCACAATATGAATAAAATGAATAAATTGGCATATGTAATGCGTTTGCCTGTACCAGCGAGGGGGCGCAAGCGGAGCCAACGCGGAGTAAGGGGGCCACCTGCAGATTTGCTTGAATGCGGCACTGATTATATGCCATGAGATTTTCATGGCGCTCCCCCCACGCACATGTCACTGCGTGTGCGAGAAAGAGACACACACACACACATAGAGAGACAGAGAAAGGAAGCACTGCTTGGAGAGACTCAACTGGGAGGCAGTGGAACCAAGTGGCCTAGTGCCTGCCAACAGAGCGCGCGCGGCTGGTGACCACGAATTAATGTGCGCATAAATCGACAACCCGCTGATAGCAGCAATCGATAACAAAAAGCGATTGCCCATCAAGCTGCTTTGTGTGACACACAGAGTGAGTGACATAGCAGTGAGTGACATAGCAATAAGTGTGGCCAAAATTGTGTGTAACATACATAAGTGACTAGCACATACTCTGTAGCAGCGGCAAGTGAATTAATCGATAAACAATTAGCGATGGCACTTTTATAATTTCAAATAATGTGATTATCTGCATATTAATATTATCTGCATTTCTTAAGCGTTTTCTTAAATTATGTTCATATTAGCTTAAAAAAAAAAAACTTTGAGTAGAAGTAGTAAGAAATTAGATCATACGATTATTAAGACTTCTTAAGGTCTAACCTCACTTTTACAACATTCCTGCAACTTTACCGAAAAAAGCTTAAACACGAGTTCATTTTTCCCGTTTTTGCTCTATATTGTTGTAAAGAAAAATATGAAATCATCATCAAAATGAGATGTTTCGCTGCGTTTTGCGTATTGGCAGCTTCGAAATGCACTTTGATTGCACACTTTTCTCTTTGTTACAACTTTTCGTAAAATTTCTAGGGAATTTTTGGCACAGCTCTTTACTCTCTACCCCACCCTCTCCTCAAGCCTAGGAAAACATCAATCAAAATGAAGGAAAAATAGCAACAGAAATGCAAATGCAAATGCAACTGGAACTGGCTATGGAATGCAGCATAAAACTGACAGATTCTAATTGATGATTTTCGGGGGCAAAAAGTTGAGGCAAAAAGTCGAGTCTAAGATAGTTTGCTATTAATTTACCGTTACCTGCGTTGCTGCATGCTGAACTGAATTATGCAGATTATGCAACAGACGAGCAAATTGCCGGCAAAGGAGATGAAAGGAGAGTGACCTAAGGCAGGGAGAGGAGAGAGTACAAGGGAGGAGGAGGCTAAAGGTGTTGTTGTTGTTGTTTCCACTCGAAGATCCGCTCGGGGATTGCGAGCCGGATATTTGACAGGCAAGCTGGCTGGCTGGCTGAGGAGAGGAGAGGAGCAGGGTTCGTCGGCATTCAGGGAATGCATTTTGGGGGCGAATGACGTGCGAGTGATTTGCAATCATGAATAAACGTTCTGAATTTATAGACAAATTTGCATTGGAATCTGCAAACAATTTGCCAATGAAGAAGGTAAAGTCATGCCACGCCCACTTGCCATGCCATGGCCTCCTGCCTCCATACCATACCATCCCTGGCTAGTCGCGCGCTCCTCCACTCTAGCGCTGAGCGGATGCAGTGCACGCTGATCAAATAATTTTGGCAGCTCAAGGACTTGGCCTGCTTTATGTGTGTAATTACAAACTGCAGGAGCAGCAGCAGTAGCGGGAGCAGGAGCAGCAGGAGCTGTGGCAAGAGGAGCAGCTGGATAACTAGTCTGTGCTGAGGCAGCAGCTCCCCTGTGCACACACACACAAGCACGCACAAAATTGCACGACATTAGCATAATGTGATTCTCAAAAGCGTCTGATTTGCAGGCAGATAGTGCGAATCAGGGAGATAGTGAAACAGAGAGAGAGGGAGAGGGGGAGAGGTAGAGGGTGGCAGCAAAGCCAGAGGGCGGTCAACTTGTTGACTTCGAGAGCAGCGTATCAGCTGCACCAGCAGCTGCAGCAGCAGCATCGCTTCCTGCCAATTTCGCACTAAACGCTGCAAATGAGCAAGTGTCACAGTTGCTACCCCCTACCTTCCTCCCCTCCCCCCCCCCACTTACCATGCTGGGCGTAGCGCATTGATTTCAGCATTCAATTGCTGCTCCTGCACCTCTGTCTCCCGCTGCCGCCCTCGCCCACGCCATAGCTTTGCCTGACAGTTGATGCAGTCATTCAATTTTATCAGCGCACAAACGTAAATGCAATAAAAAAAGCGAAATCAACTTGCGATGCGATTGCAAGCAGGACAAATATATTGCCAGAGGGGGGGAAAGGGAAAATGGGGCATGGGATGAGAGAGCGTGAGTGACGAGCAGCAGCAGCAGCAGCAAGAGTGCGAGGAGAGCACGTAGTTGAGTTACGCCATCTAGCGGCATGTGCTGTGACTCTCTCTTTGCTTGCCAGCTATCGATATATTTCTGCACTGCTTGCGATCGTGACGATATTTGCCAGTCACAGCGATTTGGGGTGGGCGAAGGTGACAAAAGTGCACAGTCATGCAACGCCATTTTGTATTTTATTTACAATTACTTGTAGTTTTAATACTGCAATTAATTGTAATGGAACTTAAGCTTAAATTTATAAATAAATACTTTAAGTTTACTTTTATTTTAATACTTATTTAAACTAATTTAAATTCCTTCATTGATTTCATTTTGTTGTTAATTTGCTTTTATTTAACTCTTTATTAAATCATAAATCAAGTCATCTTCGGTGACTTTAAATTAATAAATAAAAATGCTGCAGCCATAGAGTGCTTTTGTGGGTTTACCTGTCACTCTCCCTCTTGCTCACTCTCTCTCCCTCTAAATGCTGCTTGTGTGGTGGCAGTTATTGTGTTATGCGGTGCCAGTGCAACAATGCTTCCATTGTTGTTTTTGTTGCTCCTACTGCTGCTGCTGCTGCTCTTCTGCTCCTGCTGCTGCTGCGGCTGAGATTCATTTGGCATTTGAATGGCGCGCGTTCGTCAATTCCGATACTCAACGGCAGCCAAAATGCTGCCGCATCATGCAAAACTCATTTCCAATGCAACCAACTGGTAGTTGTGGCATGTGGCATGTGGCACGAGGTGTAGGTGGCACCTGCTAACGTACTGCCTGACTCTGTGCTTGCAACTGAGCTAAAAAAGGTTTCTGCACACACACACACACACACACACAGACAAAGGCAAAGCCTGTTTCCGGCCATTGGAGAATCACTCTTTCCTGTTCCTCTCCCACTCTTTCCTTCTCTTCCACTATGTCGGTTTTTGGGGCAACATTTTTTCTTTTGATTACACTCGTTCGCCGTGCAGAGGAATCTATCTACGTCTATTGCGATTGTCTATGCGGTGCCACCTTCGCTTTTGTTTGCCCTTTCATCTGCATGTCTATCCTTTTCTCTCTCTTTCTCTTTCTCTATCTTTTTTTGTCTCTCCCTCTCGCTCGCTCGCTTGCTTTGTGTGCGTGTGGCATGCTGCATAATTTACCGTTCGAGTCAATACTGTTTTCCCAACTTTAATTAAATTTGCGCTCCTCAGCGTTTGCCAATATGCCCTCTGTGTAATGCTTGTATGTATGTGTGTTTCTCTATCTGTGCGCGTGTGTGTGTGTGTGTGTGTACGGTGGGCGTTGGTGGGGGAATAAAGTGAGCGCAGTTGGCCCGCCCGCTGATTGCACCATGGTCCAAAATGGGCAACAAATCGCCGAAACTTTGTTGCAACATCAGACCGGGGCAAAAATACACCTTGATGTGGCGCTGCCACTGACAGGATATGTGTGTGTGTGTGTGGCAGGATATATATGTGGCAGCACATCTGGCAGGTGTGTCGGTGTGTGTATGTGCCCGCTGATGTGGCACACAGGCGGAGTTCACGTCGCCTCAAGGCGTTTATCGGTTAATTGACATCGACACGCTCGGCAGCTACGTGGCTCTGCCACACACACACACACACACACACAGACACCTACATTATGCCACGCCCCTTGCCGCACCCATGGGAGACATTGCGCGTAGCCAACGTGTCGTTCAGATAATCGCGTGCAATTATCGAAATTGCTTATCGTCTTGTTTGAGCAATTAATTTGAATTGTCTTGCTGCGATCTATCGATATGCGCGCTGCGTGTATCGCAAGTTTGAGAATCAAAACAAATTGAGCAATGCGTCGTGTTGGCCGACAGTTGGCGCTAATTAAGCGCTACATAGCCATAAGCTGCTTGCTACAAGCACTCGCAGACGATTAAACTAAGTGTGATAAGCTGCTTGCTGCAAGCACTCACAAACGATTAAGCTGAGGTTGTGGTTGTGGTGTTTGCACATTATCGATAAACGATAAATGTGAAATGCACTCGCAAATCTTGCACTATGATCGCAACTTTTTGCCACTGTGTTGCAGTTGTCTCCCCCACTTTTCCTTCACACTGCTGCCCCCATTGTTTGCCCAGTCAGTCAGTTGTTGCTCTGTTGTTTTACCAATGCCACCAGCTGTGGCCCCTGTCTCTCACTCTCTCACTCTCTCTCTCTCTCTCTCTCTCGCTTTGTCTGTGTTTGTGTCTGAGTTACTGTTTGTCTGTCTGCGCTGTCCCACTGCCTTTCTGCATGTCTCACTGGCTGCCAGTCTGTGCATGTGTCTGCCTGCCTGCCTGTGTGTGTGAGTGTGCACAACAATTCTATCAATCGCATCACATTGAATGCACTCAAATTGCTCCTCAGCCATTGGCATAGCTGAATGCGTCGCTGACGTTGTCGCTGTCGCTGCCATTGCCGCTTGCCGCTTGCCGCCGCTTGCTGCAGTTGCTGTAGCTGCCTTTGGCTGCCGTTTCCTGTTTTGCTGCGCACAGCTTACGTCACGTTCCATTGCACCCGCAACGCTCATTTGGGGGCTGTGGCCATATGCCACATGCCACATGTGGGCCACACCAACACACACACACACACAGGCACACAGACAGGCACTGCTACTACTACCACAGCTTTACTGCAGCCCTGCACTCCACACTTCTCCAGGGTTCCACTCTCACACTCTCCCTTCGTCTTTCACTCACTGTGTGCTTGCCTTGATTTGCTTGCACATTTAAACGACATTTAATCAATGCTGGCAGCCGTTGCACAAACCGCACGCACAAGCCTTAAACTATTTGCATACACACACACACACACACCAGCACACACACACACACTCGCGTAGGGCGCCAACTGTTGCACAGCAGCGATAACAACAACAACAGCAGCAGCAGCAGCAGCAGCATCAACGTGAATGGCAACGGCAACGTAAACGTGAATGGCAACAACAACAGAAAATGGCGCACAGCAAGCGAGAGCGAGACAACAGCATGCTTAATACGCTCTGCATTTTTGTGATTTAATTAAATGTCACTTTGATCGAAATAACCTTGTTTATGCCTGCATCTGCCTGCACGCGCATGTCTGTGTGTGTGTGCGGACGAGGGGAGGGGGAAGCTCAGCATTTGATCCAATAATCACAACACGAAATGGGAACCGGATTCGCTGCCGGATGCGGACACGCTGCTCATCAACCCGCAGCAGCAGCAGCCACACCGGGCTCAAGGCAACGTCGACACCGGCAACGGCACCGGCACCGGCTCCGGCTCAGAGTCAGGCAGGCGTAAGCAATGCAATTAATTATAAAAGAAATGAAAACAAAAGCAATGCGCCAAATTGAATCATACAAATACACACACGCATACACACACACACACACGCATACACACACACGAGCGCGACAGGCGTGAGCGAGTGTAAAGAAGTGTTGCATGCTTTTAGGCTGTGTTCATAAATTGTCGCCCTTGCTGAGTCAGGCAGGGCGCGCGCCCTACCTCCCCCCCGCCCCCTGCCTGCCGACAGCCTGCGCTGTTCACGCACTGTGCACACACATACACCCACACATACACGCGCGCAAGCCGTCATAATTACAGGCAGGTTATGTTTCTGTAATGAGCTGACGCCGCTGTCGACGCCGCCGCAGGCAATCCACCTCTCTCTGTGTGTGTGTGTGTGTGTGTGTGTACGTGTGCAAGGCTTTTTGCTGTCTGTTTGTATGTATGTGTGTGTATTGCATATACCACCATATATATTTATTAGCCAAAAAAATGGATAATTAAAATAAATACACGCGTATTTTTTGAATACAATTTCAATAACGTTTTCGACAGCAGCATCTGCCTGCGCCGTTCTTCTGCTGCTGCATTCTGCATTCCTCCTCCGGAACGATGCCCAAATTGCGTTGCAAAAGACTATTCAATTGGCGACAGAATTCCTTGCGTGATATACCCGTATCCAGGATGGGTCCCTCGTCCGCCGCTGCTGCTGCTGCTGCTGTCGTAGTTATCGTTGCCTCTGATTGCGTCGATTGTAGCTGTTGTTGTTGTTGTTGTTGTTGCTGATGATCTCCGTCTACGATGACAACGGACAAATTGCTTTCCCTGTCCATCAACATCATCACGCCACCACCACCCTCGGAGCGTTCCTCGAGCAGCACAGTGATCTCCGGCGGCGACTGTTGTTTGGCATCACGTGGCCTCGCGGCGGCGCCGGCGGAGGCGTGGCTCTTGACATCATCGCTCATCATGAGGCGCCGATAGAGATTCGCTAGTTTCGCTAAGAATCGTTTGGGATACAGCATGCTTTGCAATTTATACTGGCTTTGGCGGTCCAGTGCGTATGTCTGTCTGTGTGTATGTGTTTCTATCTTTGTCCAGCAAAGTAGAAGCAACAACAATTTATATACATATATGTATATATATTTATATATGTATATGTATAGAAGTAGAAAAAAAAAGAGAAATTTTCACTTTACTAAATTGAGAATTTAAGAAAAATCTCGAAATTTGTAGAGAAATAAACGACAAAACTGTGTCTAAGGTATTAAGAGAACAAACGAATTTCAAAGCATAGCACGCGCCTCCCAGTGACAGCTAAGGCATAGCACACTTCGCTCTGGCGGCGAGCACTTGCAGGTAATACGTGTACATATCCATAAGCTGCTTGCTACAGGCACTTATAGACGATTAACCTAAGTGTGATAAGCTGCTTGCTGCAGGCACTCGCAAACGATTAACCCGAGGTTGTGGTGTTTGCATATTATCGATAAACGACAAATGTGAAATGCACTCGCAAATCGAACAACTTAGATTGCAACTTTTTGCCACTGTTAAGTCAGGCTGGACCAGGGCAAAGCCGCTGCTGCTGCTGCTGGAGTCATTAAAGTAAGTCAAGTCACGGCTTAACCCGTTACTAAAGTGGCCAACGGAAGCTCGAGCGGATGGGGATCACCTTCAAGTGGCTCTCGGTGCTGCTGGTGTCATAAAACTTTTATTGCCCATTTTCGAAGGACAACGACAGTGAGAGAGTGAGTGGGAGCGTGCTCCGCCGCTTTCAATAAGGCGCTTTAGTCGGCCTAGCGGCATCAATTATTAAGCAGCTCATAAAATTATGACTGCCGGCTGCAAGCCTGAAGGGAACGTAGGGAGCAGAGCACGTGGGATGACTTGATGCGCAGCCACTTGGAGTGAAGTCCCTCACGCCTGGGGTTCGGTACCGCAGCTTAATTAAATTCGCAACTAAGTGCAGAAAGAGAAGGAGGGACAGAGAGAGAGAGAGAGAGTGGAGTGCATTGTCTGGACATGATAAATAGCAGGTCATAAAACATTGCAAACGTCGAAAAACATCGCAAACATAGCAAAATATCGCAAACATAGTAAATTAACGAAAAAATCGAAAAACATCGCAAACGTGGAAGAACATCGAAAACATAGAAAAACATCGCAGAACATAGAAAAACATCGCGAATATAGAAAAACATCACAACAGCATAGAAAACATCACCAATATAGAAAACAATAAAAACATCGCAATCTAAGAAAACATAGAATTTAATACGTGAATAATATAACCTCAAACCTCACAAAGACAGCCGTCTAACATTTATAGCATACATTCCTGCGCCATTTGCCACTTGGCACATGGTCAGCTCATCAAGCGGCCAAGTGGCGCCTCAAATGCAGCCTCTCTCTCTCGCTCTCTCTCTCTCTCTCTCACTCTCTTTGTGCCCTACAAATCTATGTTTTCGCTTCTATTTTTTTTTCTTGTTTTTATTTCACTTCATCTTGTTTTATTTTATTAGATGCCCTTTTGTTACTGCGCTGCGCTGTGTTCGCTTCTCCCCTCTCCTCCTCCTGCCTGGTGCCTCATTTCGACGAAGTTTTTATGGCCACATTCCTTGGGTGCTTTATTTGCATTTTGGAAATTCAGCTTAATTGTCGAAGGCAGGCTTCCAGTTAATCTGTCTGGCCAGTTAATGCGCTATATATGTATAGCAAATACTATATATACATATATATATCCAATGTCATATAAGAGTTCTTGGCACAAAGTGCTGCAAATGTGAGTGTAAATAAGTGAAATTAAGCTTGACGGGGGGACAAAATACACACATACTTAAAATTATGACTCTCTCGACCCCCTGCCCACTACCCCTGCTCGTATGCCCAATAATTCGGGGCAAGTTTTAATGAGGCACGAGTTCATTTTTCGGGGGGGCCAACAATTTTCATAAATTCCCTCACGTTGTCGGGGAATATGGATGGGAATATTCCATTCCATCTGGCTGAACTCTAGCTGAAATTGAATGAGAAAGAGAACAGAAAAGAATGAAAATTACTAGCGTACACACACACACACACACACCACACACACCCAACACACACACACACACAGTCGGCTGAGTGGGGAAGTGCGCGTGTAATGCCATTTATAATCGAAATCTTTCATTAAATTAAGAACATTGTTTGTGGCCGCGAGCCACTGGCGACGACATGCCTTGCCCCAGCACACACACACACACACACACACACACATTTACGCGCACATTAACACACAAGCCGACACACACTGGCACACACACACAGACACATTAACATACATAATTACAATTTAATTAGCGGACATGAATTGCAGCGTCGCAGCCTCCAAACTGACCAACTGACCGACCGCATGGTAGCTGGCCCCCCTCTTCCCCTCCTCACCCCGCCTACGCCACTGTCTCTCTCTCTCTCTGTCGCTGTCTCTGTCTCTGTCTCTTTTCCGGCTGTTGGCTGCTTGCGAGTGTCGGTGCGGCTGTCGCTTCCTGTCGCCCATAAACTTTTTGCTCATCCGCTCATTATTTTCACACACACACACTCGCACACACACACACACACACACACTCGCACACACACTCGCCCAGCTGCTGTACACGCGCAGCAGATAATGCAAAGCAGCAGCCGCCTCTATATGTTATTATAACGGAATATTGTACATGTACATATACATATATAAACGAAAAACGAAAAAAAAGAAGAAAAACAACAAAAAAAAAAGAAGAAATGATGATGTTGTTCCAGTGAAATATGACACTCAGATATATTCGCAATTATTTGCGCTATTCATTGCGTTGCACCCCAGCTCCAGCGCCAGCTCCAGCTTCAGATCCAGCTGAAACTTTTCCACGCTGCTCGTTTCAGCAGTTCACAACTTTTTGCACCTACTTCCCCTGTCCCCCCCCCTTCCCCTCACAGAGTGTCGCAAAATAAATAAAAAAAAAAAAATACAGAAACGAAAAGAAAACTTGAATAAAATGTAAAGTTTGCCTCAAAAAAAGCAACAGGAAATGCCGCGAGTAGCAGCAGAGGGGGCGGTACAGCAGTGGGGGGGGGGTGTACACGAGTAAAAGTACTGCCAACATACTGTTCAAATTACCATCTATAAATAGGCAGCTTATATGTCGAAGATATCTGTGCGATCTGTGCGATTTTTCTCCGTATTTCTGAAATTAATGTATAAAAACAAAAACAGAATTAAAAAATTTAAAAAAAAATAAAAAATAAATATGGGAGTATTTCTCTCTTACCCTTCATTATCCTCTCTTTCTCTGCCTCCCTCTCTCTTCGTATTTACTTTGTTAATTGTCAATTGTATTTTACGGTTTTCCCCAGTTGCTGTTGGCCTCGGGCCGTGCATTAATGAAATATTTGACATTTTTGTTTATATATCGATTAACAGTAAATTTTCAATTTGATTTGTCAGCTCAGTGTTCTTTATAACCTATTGAATACCCTGTAATGCAAGTGTTGCAAATAGCATAATTTTAATACAAGATATATCGAAGGCAAGTTGCTTGCTATGCCAACGATAATTTGTTATCGAAAAGTAACGAGTGATTACTTGAGTTGTAGCAAACATCTCTCATCCCTTTCTTTTTCATGTTCCAACGAGCTTTCGATAATTATCTATTATTATCGAAGACCAGCAATAATTAAATTAAATATATTAAAAATGTTTTTATAATCAGCTGCCTGTCTTTAGCTGTAACAAGTGATGGCATAGTCTAAGATATCGAAATATGGAACTATCGATAATCAGCAAAATCAGTCGATTAACGTTAAGCAAAGCAGAGAGAATTAACTGTCCGTGTAATCGTTGTCAATTACGTTCCACAAACTCAATCATTTGCCCCTTTTAACCCTTGACCAGTTTCAGTTATACGATATGTCTGTCATTTTACAACACTAATTTGCCCCCCTCCCCAAAAAAAAGAGGAATTTCATGTTTCAATTTTGGACTAATTTTGAACCGGGAATTAACCAAATCCCGACAAAACACAAACTCATTTAGCTGAAAGATCTCTCACATTTTTTTGCCAATGATTTCGCTTGTGAATTATTTAGGCGCACGCTAAACGTTGCCACAACCAACCCCCTCTCCCCAATGTTCTATTGAGAGAGGGAGGGGGACCGGCGGTAATGTTAATCTAATTTTTATGCGGCACTTTCGGCTCATGTCATTGGAGCTTAATGCGATAATTAATGCAAATGCGACGACGCGACGCGACGCGGCTGCTGCGATGCACACGTATTGGAAATGGAAAATGTCGAAATGGAAAAAAAGGAAATTTGAGCGCGATTTTCATTAGCCGCCACCAATTGTCATGTTAAATTTAATGAGCCACTTTCCGCCTCCTCAGTAGTGGAGGGAGAGGAGGCGTAAAAATATTAATTTTCTCATTTTCCGGTCGTTATTTTGGTTGCTTTGCGTAGCGTTTCGTTTTTTTTTTTTTTTTTTTTTTTTGCTTTGACTTGCTTAATGCTTTTTTATTGAGCAGACACACACACACACAGACTGGTTACTTGCAGTCGCACAGGCTGATAAGCGAAGCGAGACAGAGACAGGGAGAGAGAAAGAGTGAGAGAGAGCACAAAAAATACGCTGCCACAGCAATTTTTATGTTCTGTTACATGTGTGTATGCTGTGCGAGTATTGTGTGAGAGTGTGTAGTGTGTGTGTGTGTGTGTGCTGTGTGTGTGTGTTTTAGAAGTGTGTATGTGTGTGTATTTATTTGTGTGTGTGTGTTGTGTGTGTGTGCGCGTGCGAATGTGCGTTTGACACACTGTCAAAAAAGTAACGTAATATTTGTCATAAAACTTTATGATGCACAAAATTAGTTTTACAGCACTGCCAAAACCCACTCGAAGGCGTAACAACATTTCACCCTGCACCCCCCCTCCTCTCCCCCTCTCCCCCTCTCTCCTACCCCTTCTCCCCCCGTCCGCCCCTGTCTGCCTTCGCCTATCGATGCGCAGCAATCGATTTTGGCAGCCAAAAAAGTCATTTTCCAAGGCGCTGCTCGCTCGCCTCTCTGCCTGCCTCCTTGGAGGGGGGGAGGATCAGCGTTGTGCCACGCCCCCACTGCCCCTGTGCCAGAGTTTATTTATGCAATGCGAGTGCGCTGGCTGTGCAAGCGAATTTATTTATTTAGAAATTTTCTGCCATTTAAGCGCGTAATTGTTTTAGCTGGCGTTGCCAATTGAGGATTTCCATTTACATTTAACACACACTCCGGCACACACACTCCGGCACACACACTCACACACTCGCACACACACACAACAATAGCAAATTGCAAAATGGCAACTGGCAGTCGCGCGCCCACTCAACGTGCCACGTGCCACATGCAGCATGCAGCATGCAGTTAAGGGGGGCCCCAGCACGCTTATAAATTATGAAAAATAAACATAGTTATGTTCGCATATAAATTGTTATTGTTGACATTTTTTATTTAATATTAGTTCGGCAAATACCCTAGAAAAATGGGGAGCAACAAATGGAATATTAAAAGCACATTTAGTAGGGCACGTGTTGGGGCGGGTAAAATTATTAACTTGGTTTAGCTGTGCAGTATTAGTATAATAATGTATTAATAGAATATGTTTTATATAAACCATATATCATCGCAATTTCTTTAATTTCAGTTTATTTATTCACTTTATGTATACAAAACAAGCAGAAGGCATAATTTGGGATCCTATAAACTACATATATATTTAATCTATATTTATAGTGGAATCATTATAGTCATATTTTTGTCTGACTGTTTGTACGAAAGCTTAGATCTTAGAGACTATAATAGCTAGAGCCATCAAATTGCAGGAGAATACTCATTGTGCATTGCAGTAACCTAAACTATATTTTACAATTTGGCCACGCCCTTTTTAAACACAAAAAAATCGATAAATGTCTAGTTGTCAGCCATATTTCAAATAATTAAATTATTATTTTTATTCTGCACAACAAATATCGCAAGCAGTTGATATATCTATAATCTATAATCTTTAAACCTATCGTTTCTTTCACAGGGTAATCGGACAGTCGAGACTGTCTTACTCACTCTCTGCCCTGTCTGTCGTCGTTATGTTTTCATGGCTTTTATTATTATTATTTATTTTATTTTTTTTGTTTTTGTTATTCATTTTTCTTTTTGATTTGTATGCGTTGCCGCTGTTGTTGAAGGCTTCATTTTGTTTGGATTTCGTGGCCTGAAAACTATTGAAAATATATATCACACTCGATATATGTTTGGTAGAAAAGGCAATGGATGCAATCGGTTGGGCTATCGATTTAATTTGATTCGTTCATTTCGCTTTGTGTACTTAAGCATATTAAGTGAAATTGAAAAACACACTTACCCGAACCACGAACACAGGCACACTCACACACACAGACACACTCACACACACACAGACACACACACACACTACAACGGGCTGCCCTGCGCATCGCTCATACGCCGCGTGCACCAAAGACAATGCGAGGCGAAACCCAAATGAAATCACAATATTTGCCAAGCAGCTGAGCGCAATGTTCCACTTGTCATCGCAAAGGGTACAAGCTAGATCCCTACAGGTGCCCAATCCGCCCAGCTCCCCTCCCCTTCACTCTCCTACACTCCTCCTTTTCAACCTGCAGGTACCTCGTGGCGTATGCGTAATGTGCGTTTGCAACTGCATCCGTGTGTGAGTGTGTGTTTATTCATAATTCATTCCGTGTGCAAATCGTGCTCCCCAGCTACACACAGTTTTCCCCACACTAGTGAAATAGACTATGCACATTTGACATACTTAGCAGGATACAATAGAGGGCGAAGTTTTGGGAGAAATATAATAATATAATAAAACCTGCGAATTACGTTGTAATTTGCCAATTGGCAGACACTTTTTCTGAATTTTGATAATAATATTATAATAAATACATTTATGCATGTATAAACATATAGAATACTTTTAATAATAACATATATTTATTTATTTATTAGTAATTTTATTATATTTGCCCTATCAGCATGAAACAATCGAGCTTTGATGGTTTTAATTTAGTTATTTATTTATTCATTTAATTAAGTCGACTCTAAGATATTAAAAAAAAGAAAATTACAGATATAAATTAAATTAAAAATATAAGTATAATTTAAGTAAAAACTAAAATATTAAAATTCTTTTTTTTTTAATTTATAATTATTTCAGTTATTCGATTTTATTTTATAATATTTAAATTTTTTTTTAATAATTTTATTTTTAATCTGCTTGAAGAATATGCCTGATAGACAGCTTAAGATATCTGTGACTCCATACATATATATATATATATTTATATATATATTCATAGAACCCATCAACAGCTTAATCAATACAGTCATATCTTTCTGCCAATTAATCTGTCTGTCTGTATGAACGTCTATATTTCAAAGACTATAAGAGTCAAGGCCAGGAAATTTTGTTACAATACTCCTAGGCATTTGTAGTATCTTTTAGTTTAGTTTAAGAATATTGCCACGCCCACTGAAGCCAGTAAATATCTACATTTTCAAGCTAAGACGTTTATTTTTTAGTGTGTATAATTAATAAGCGCAAAACCAAGTATTATAGTTTATGGGAAATGCATCTAGAAGTTATTAATACTATACATAGCATTATCCCTGGGGTAAAATTATAATATTTATAATGTTTAACATTATAAATTATAATTGATTATTGAGTCAGCGTTCCAATTTGAACTGCAAAAGGTACGAACTGCTCGCTTGGCCAACTCTCATCACTCAGCTCATTCGGGATGCTGCCACTTCCGCTGCCACTTCCGTTTCCGCTTCTGGTTCGATTACGTTTTCGTTTACGTTTTCGATTTCATCTTGGCCAACTGTGTCAATTGGCCAAGTTCGAGGAAAGTTTTCCAAGTAGGCGCTGCCTTGGCAGCCAAACACCTTGAGGCAGTCAAGTGGACGCCATTTGCGAGTGTCGCTTGGGGGGCGTGTGTGTGTGTGCGAGTGTGTGTGTGTGTGTAAGTGTGCCTGTGTGTATGCGAGTGTGTGCTGCGTGTGTGTGTGCGTGTGTGTTAAGTGTTGTGCGGCGTTTTGGGCATATGCGAAATGACGACAAATCATTTACGAATCAAAAAAACGCTGAAATTGAGTTGGGATTGGGTGAGTAAAGCTGCTGAGCAAACGGGAGAGGGAGGGGTAAAAAAAAACCTGTGAAGGGGAAAGGGTAAGAGGGAGAGGGGTGACCACTTGCGTTTACGCGTCTGCAGTCACAGTTACTCGCCCACTCGACAAAGACATCAGCCAAAATGACGAATGCGAAAGCGAATGGGAAAAGCGAATGCTGAATGTGAATACAAATGGTATGGGGCGATGGGTGAATATGAATGGTGAATGGTGAATATCACTGGCGTGTGTCGCTGGCGAATGTGAGTGTGAGTGTGAGTGCGAGTGCGACTGGTGAATGTGAATGGAACTTAGCTGTTATATTCCATTGCCATAGTCTGTCAATAGTCAAATTTATGCAAGCTGTTGCCGCTCTGTGCGCCCCAGCAGGCTCAGTCAAGGTTTACCCGCCCCCCGCCCCCCCTCTACCCCCTCTCCGCCCCTGCCTACCCGCTTGCCTGCCTGCTCTATAGCCCGCTGAATCCCTGTAGGGAGTGACAGACAGGCAGGGAGGCAGCTGCCTCCCAGCTGTGCAGCATTACTCAAACAGATGCGGGTTTCGCACACACACACAGCTCCCTCTGCTTCCCCCCTCCCCCACCCCCTGCCTCTACAACATCTTTCTCATTTTTCTGGCGCTCTTTGTTTTCCCTATCCCGCCCCTGCTGGCGCTGCCTTTGGTTTTGTTTGGGCAACAAAGGCGCGTATAAGCAATATAATGTGCTTGCATTATACACAAAGTATATTGAAACTAGTGCGATTCATTGTTGCCACTCCCCCCCACCCCACCCCCTACACATACATATGAGTGTGCGTGTGTGTGTGTGTGGGCATTGTGCTCGTATCCAGTTACATAATTTGCTGCTCGACTGCTGCTGCTGTTGCTGTGGCTGACACACAAATTAGAAGCGACATGAGCAGCAGCAGCAGCAGCAGCAACACTTGTGCGCCCCTCGAAGTATGCAATAAAATGGAAATGAAAATCGAAACGAAAATGAAGAAGGAGGAGGAGCAGAAGAAGGCGACGAAAGAAGTAGGAAAAGAAGGAGGAGCAAAGTGAGCGATGAAAATGAAACTAAACTAAAGCACGCCGGCTGCCCCAAAGTGGCGAAGTGTCATTGAAAAGTGGCCAAAACTGTAGCAGGCCGTGGCAGGGGAGAGGGGAGCGACAGCGACAACATGAATAATCAGAACATGGCCAAAAAAAAAAAAAAAAACGAAAAGAAAAATGAATGAGAGGCATAAAAAATTGAACACAAAAATGAAGAGGGCAGGGAAAGAGGAAGGAAAGAAAAGGAAAGCAGAGGAAAGAAGAGGCAAGCAGAGCATAGGCAAGAGGAGGAGAGCAGGGAAGGCAAGGAAAAGCAAAAGCAAAAGAAAAGAAAAGCAACAGCCAAACCAATCAACAAGCAAATCCAATACAAGCCAAGCAGGACCAAGACACAGACAGGAAGCGAGAGAGGCAGGAGAAGCAGAAGGGAGAAAGTGTGAGGAGGAAAAGGGAGGGGGGAGTGTGAGCGCACACAAGGACGCTAACTAACAGCTGCCACGCCCACATAAAGAATTCAAATCGTATTGCCACTTAAACTCAAAACGGCTCGCTACACATGTCGAGACACACGCGCCAGAAAGAGAGGGAGAGAGCGAGAGAGCGAGAAGGGAGAGAGGCAGAGGGAGTAGGGAGAGACAGGGGGCAAGATTGAGCTGTGTGTGTGTGCGAGATTCCCGCTCCTGCTGAGCGCGTTTTGCTTTCAATTATGGCTGCCATCAAGCCCGAAACTGAAATGTTTGAATACATTGCTATTTAGCCCAGGACCAGGACCAGAACCAGGGCCAGGACGACGATGAGCATGCCCAGCCGTGGCAGCGAGGGGAGGGATGGGAGTGGGTTGGTTGTGCCAGCGCATATATCACAAGTGCGACACAATGCGTAAATCAAATAATATGCGAGTGCAAGTATGACAAGTATGTATTATGTTAGTAACTGCGAGCATGTATTATCAGCCAGGGCCATATTGTCCTCAGAGCAGGCAATCTCCACTACTCCCACCTACTCCCAGCTCCTCTCACCTCCTCCTGACCATGCACAGTGCGTGCTGCTGCTGCTCCCGTTGTGGTGCTGCCGTTGTGGCAGCGCATTCAGCCTGAGGGCAAAACTCCTCTGCGCTGTGTGGTCTGATCTGAAACTGTTGCCTATTGCTCTGCCCCCACACGCTTCCTCTCCGCTTCTCTCTCCCCCTCTCCCTCTCCCGCTCTGCCACTGCCTTCCTGCTGCTGTCGAGCAGAAGAAGTCAGCAAGTCGGCAGCGAGTGACATGTTTATCGCCATATTTTGCGAGCCATGACTAAAGAGGCGAACGCATAAATACAGCGTCAAGCAGGCGACAAAAGTTCAAGCGCCATGATGAACGTTAACGGGTTGAAACGGGCGAAACGGTTAAGGCAATTGAAGCGGTTGAAACGGGTGAGTCGAGTCAAGTCGAGTGCGGCAGCACAGGGTGAGCCAGGTGGCATACATCTTGCGTAATGTCACTAAATAAATAATCATTAAATCAGATATGAGTAACTTGAAAATACTCATAGTATGCCATCGATAGCTGCAAGTAACTAATAAATAACTATTTATGTCACATTCACATTCGTATTAAATTGCAGCCGGAATGAGGAAGAAATCTCATTCGGAATGACTTAATTCATTATTAGCTCAGCAAGTCACTAATAAATAACGAAATATGATTACATATTCCATTTTGGGTTAATGCTAATAAATACATATAGAAACGTATTACGCATTTGACTCGTTGCCTCGTTTTATTTTGAATCACATCTTGTTATCGATAACTTGCAAGTCGTAATATAACATAACAAAATTGTGTGGAACTGTGTTATTAAATCATTCAGCAATAATCGATAGAAAAACTTATCGGAAAGGCTACAGTCACGCGGTGAATGTAAGAGATGGATTTTTTAACGAAACGCATTTTCGGGGAATCCCGCATATAATGTTTGGGTACTCGCTTCAGAACCGAGCAGGTTATATTCACTTGTCTAAATTTCGATGGTTGGAACAACCGACAGTTCCGATGATTTTAAATGAAATATTCAATAGTATCGCAGAAGTAAACTAAATTGCTTTACGAAAATATATCATTCGATCTGTTTTAAAAATTTAACATTTTTGTGATTTCTCTAAGGGTCCCCCCTATTCATTTTTCAGAACTTTTTTTTCTTGAAAAATTTAAATCGCCCGCTTTAACTTTAAATCGATTGCAGAGGTCAAAATTAGTATAAAACAAGTGTTCAAAATTGTTTTGGAGGATACTTAATTTTTGGCCAAAAATCATGTCAAAGTCGACTAAAAATTTGACATGTAAGACCCTTGGCAGGACCAGTATCCTCACTTTCCTCATTTCATAACTTTCTTAAAAATCAAACGATTTTCTTCGGGTAAAGCATTTTATTCATATTATTAGTTCTAGAATAGAATGGCTTAAACGTTTTTGCAATTTTAAAAATTCGACAAAATTTTATTTTTTGTGATTTTTCCATTTCATTAATATAAATTATTTTTATTATTATTTATTTTGTTAATGTGAGTTATATATATATAGCTAATATCTTACCAATAGTTATGTTATCGAACGCTCATAAATCGATAACATGTCGATAAGTGATCTTACAAGACGCATTTTGACTCTGTGATCTCTATGTATACATATAATTCTTATTTGTTATCAATTTTCTATCGATTACTCTATATTTCATTCGCCCAACCCATCGATAGCGCTCCTTACCCTGCCACCAAGCCAAGCATACAGCCGCATCTCGTCTGTCCAGTACAAACATGCATGTATAATAATTCAATCGAATTCGAGAATTTTGCGACACATTTATCGATAACTCGTTGCGAGCTGGCTGATTGGCAGCGTAGATTGTGTCGCGTCGCTGGCATGACAAACTGCACTACGCAATGTGACAGCTGTTTTGGCATGTGAACACACACACACTCGCACACGCACACACACTCGCACACCCTCTGCCTATAACTAGCTAGTGATGGCAGGAAGTGTTGGAATAGGGTGACCATCGTCCGTTTCACTGCCTCCCTCTGGCTGCCTGTCTGCATTCATCATGCGAAAAACAGAGTCAGATACAAATATGGCGACACAGAAACCATTTGCAAATATGTACGTGCACACACACACGCACACACACACACACACGCTAGTACTTCTGGGTATGTGTGAAATCGGTGGCTTTTGTCAATTGGCATTCCCAGGGTGCGACTAGGAGGGAGAGTTGGGGGGGCTGCTGTTGTCATGCGTAAAAAAGCGTCATTGAGATGTCAACTGTGAAAAGTGTGACCCGCTTCCCGTGCCCAGCTCTATACCCCATACCCTGTGCAGTCCCTACCCCCTCCCCGCACATGTCATCTGTCCATGTGGTGAGCCAATAAATATCGTGTTTAAGCCAACACCCAAACAAAGTGAAGTGAAAATAACACAGCGACGACTGTTGGGCAAGGGCAGCGTTCGCTAGCGCGGGGGGAGTGGGAGAGGGAGCGGCGGTAGGACATGTTGGGTAGCTGGGACCTTGCCCCATTGTATACGCACACCCACACACACACACACATGGCAAACAGTGCGAAGGCGTCGGAGCATAAACAGTTTTTGACATTGTCAGGCCCAAGACACATGCTAATGCCAGCCCCAGATCCAGTGAGCTCTATATGAGTGTAGGAGTGTGTGTGTGTGTGTGTGTGGGAGTGTGTGTGTGTGAGTGTGTGCGTGTGTCTGCGTGTGTGTCGGCTTTGTCGGCCACGGCGCACGGCTTGTCCAGCCAGCCATAAACGTTATCTGCCCATTGCGACAAATGCATGAATAGTTGCGTCTCCTCGGGCCTGCTGCTGCTGCCTCGTTACGGGCATTACGTGCACACATACCCTGTAAACCAGTCTGTGCTGCACACACAAGTGTTCATAAATTTCACTGTGTGTGTGTGTGTGTGTGTGAGGTCTTCGGCGTGTGCGTGAGCAGGCAACTTTGACCCGAGGAGCCGCCCCTGATTAGCATCGCCAGCGCAGTCGATCGAACAATCCGCAACCCCAGGACCTTCTTGAAACCCAAATGAGCTCTGAAATGGGGTATATATAATATGTGTATGTACAGGGTGTTTTTATGTTTATGACTCAGTGACTTTTCGTCGTTGTATATATACTATAGATATGTCACATCCCTGGAAAGCTGTGACAAAAGTAAAAAAAAAAAAAAAAAAAAAAAAAAATATGCGAACATTTATTGGGCCAAAATATTTTTATGGTAAAAATATCGTAAATAATTTTTTGTTGCTCACTTTGTTGCGCAGATTTCGAAAGAAAGATTTGGTATATCGATATCAAATAGGGAGGGTAGAAGGGTAGTCTAGTATGGTAAAGTGTGTAGTAATATAGTTGGGTGTAGTAAAAAAAGGGAACAGGGAATTCTATAGTATAGTTTGATATAAAGCGTATCCGATTATAGTAAACAGTATAGTGCAGTAAAGTTGGTTATAGCATAGTTTAGCATGTTATAGAGCAGTATATAGGTAAAGTGTGTTGTGTTTTATTGCAGTTTATAGCAAGCTGATTATGATTTATTGGCAAATTAGGGCACAGTTAAGATTGTAATGGAACAACTAATTAATTTGTGATATATCAGGGGAAATTATAGCAGAGTATAGCACTTTATGGCACAGCAGAGTATGGCACAATACTGGGCTGATTTTGATAAAGCTTACTAACAAGGATACAAAAGGGTTGTCGGATTTCCCCGTATGCATTAATAAATTTTTAAATTAAAAAAAAAAAAAAAACTAACCATTTTTAAAAAACTGTATAGAACTTTATAGCTTAAAAGGCACAGTATAACTTAGTACGGTATCGTATATCATATTAGACAATACCATAACCGATTATAACACAGCTTTGCATGGTTTGGTATAAGCATATAGTTAAAAAATATCCAAAAACAATTGCGAACATTTACGATGCGAGACAGGATTCTATATCTATGGCATATCAGGTATGTATCGTCGAACGGATACCCCTTCCGATTACAGGGTATTACATGGGTCGGTTGCAAGTAGGGAGCTTGCCAGACCCTTTTTGTGAACAGATTCTGCTGTATTTGGGCTTAACAAATGCCTGTCACATGGCTGGGCTACACGTTCCAGCTATGCAAACACACGCACACACGCACACACACACGTCAAGTATGCGCATTTATATAGTATTATGTATATTGTGAGCCGACTACTATATAGATGGAACCCAATATATCTGCCTGTTTTATAGCCTGACCGAGATTCACATTTGCGGTCGCCATGGTGCGGGACAGTGGGATCGGGTTCGGATTGGGGCTTGGAGCTGGGTCCTTTCACTTTATGGAGTCCATTCCGTGGGCGAACGTGACATGAAAGAGCGCCAAGTATGGCTAAAGCTGTGAACCGATTTGTCATTATTATTGGAGACACACGGCAAATGGCCATAAAAGCCGCGCCGCATGCAACAAAAGAGGCCGCCTGCCAGCCTTGTCGTCCTTGCCACGTGCGCTGACGGGGCACAAAAGTCGAAGCGTTTACAAACAGCTAAAAATTCTACCTGACCAACCTGAGCTAATAGTGCCGCCAGAGGCGTGCAATGGAGGGAGGAGGGGTAACCCGTAGAAGGGTAGCCAATTTGCATGCGTATGTGCGCAATCAGGCTGGACGAGGCATGCGACATGAATATGGATACGGGTGACGAGTTGGTGCGGCTACTCGTGAATGCACATCAAACTAGGAGGAGGGTAGGAGGAGTAGAGTAGGATGAGGCGGGTAGGAGCTGGGAGAAAAAGCATCAATTGCAGACAAACAGCGCAATGTATGCAACGTGTTGTGGTAGCCTATTATGCGTGCCACAGGCTTGTTGATTTTAGATACGAGCAACGAGGGCAGAGAAAGTGCAAGTGCATTGGAAGGGGCAGGATCGGGGAGAGAAGGAATCGGATTAGAAGGTAAATAAAGAGGGAAGATCGATGAGGAAGGGGGAAGGAAGCGAAAAGCGAAGGATCGGAAGAAATTCAAGAAAGAAGAGTGAAATAAAGCAAGATCGGGGGAGGAGAGAAGAGGTTGGAGCAAAAGAAATCATAAGGGAGCTAAGTAAGAAGGAAGTAGTAGGGGGAAGAAAGAAGAAAGTGTTGAGAGACCAAAGGGGTAAGAAGGGAAGGGAATGAAATGGAGAGAAAGAAGTGGAAGAAGAGGGATCCCTCCAATCTGGGAAGGAAACGGAGAAAAAGAAGACGAAGAAGAGGGATCCATCCAGTCTGGGAAGAGGGATCCATCCAGTCTGGGAAGAGGGATCCCTCCAGAGATAGAGGGTAGGTGAAGAGGGAGCAGCAGCTGAAGAGAAAGAAAAAGGGGAAAGGAAAGAAAGTAAGGTAAAGAAGAAGTGAAAGCAGATAGGGAGCATTAGGAAGAAAGGTACGCTGTGAGGGGAGCTCTTCTGCGCCACGTGAATTGCAATTGGCCCAGTGGGAGGGATGCCTGCTACGCAGTGGGAGTTCCGAGAGTGCGAGGGGCGTGAGGAATCACTTCTGGGCCAAGCGCTTAATTAGTTGTAAGCGAATTTGTATTCAATTTGGCCAACAATCGAGTCCGGATGGGCCAGCAAGCAGGCAAGGGTACGACAAGAATGAGGGAGAGGTGGCTGATGAGTAGAAGGGGACAGGCCATCTCATAACACGGTATGGCAGGCCATAAATTATGTTGCCGACAACTTGGCAATTAAACGCAGGCAGCACCAGGCACGGAGCACCCAGCACCGAGCACCGAGCACCGAGCACGGAGTACCAGGAGACAGGAGGAGACTACAGCGGAACAGCGTTGGGAGCGCGTGCCAAAAAAGCCAAACTACTGATACGGATATGGCCACGGTAGCAGGCAGAGAGACACGAGCCGAGGGGGGATGAGGCTGGCGAGGGGTAGCTGAAACAGCCGCTCGCCACATCAAATTTACACCTAACAAACTTCATAACAAAGTCATAAAAGCCTTCCGTCTGTCCATCCGTTGGTCCAACCGTCCAAACCCTACCACTCCCTGCGTCCCGCAATCGGGTGAGCGTTGTAGGCCATAAAAATGTACATAAGCCTCGCAAGCGGCAACACGAGCAGCAACCGAAAACCGGAAAAAAGGGGCGTAAAAAGCGTAGAGACCCACATGCAGGATGGCGGGGGGCGTAGGAGAAGGAGAAGGAAGACAAGCACAAACAAAGAGCCGGACTAAAGCCGAAATCGAGGAGAAAGAGGAGGAGAAGAAGTAGGAGGAAAGGAGTGGGCCGTAAAGCAAGTCGGTCGAGCAGCATGGGCATGAGCTCTTTAAACAAGTGTATACACTGGTCCAACTATCTCCCTTTCTCTTACGCTCTTCAGCAGTCCTTCTCCCTCCTCCTCCTCCTCCTCCTCATCCACCTCATCCTCGACATCCGGCGATTGCTCACTCGTTCACTGTGCCCAAATATGCATATGAATATAAAACTATTCGGACATTTTGCGGAGGCCAAAAAGTTTTACACATGACTTTGCCAGACAAACCTGCTGCATCAGCGCAAGCGAGAGGAGAAGAGATGGCGAGAGAGAGAGAGAAAGAGAGAGGAAGAAAGAGTGGGTTCATCTTCGGCCAGCAGCCGGGCAGGTCATGTGCCAAGGGCAGACAGATAGTTTAAGTTTGTGTGCTTCTCCTGCTCTCAGGAATCTGCTGTGAGTTCCAATTTCAGTTGGGTTTTTGAGGCGGGTTCGAGTTGCGGCTTGGGGGTTTCCCATGTCACCGAGCCTGTAATGTATTCTAATTGAATGTTGAACTTGACCAGCATGGAGCATATGCAATTCCTGCCAACACTCTGCACACACACACACGCAGAGAGGACTATAGCTGGAAATGCTTAAAAACAGTTTTACTGCAGTTCAGAGTTCGTAGTACGGTTTGGTTTTTATCTTCAGAAAATGTAAATGCAAAGTAAGCCCGAATTCTCCAGGGCTCTTGACAATGCTCGACAAGCTAATACCCTTTTGCCACTACAGTGCACTTGGCTGGGGCCAAGAAGGCGCTCACACACACTCACACACATGTACATATGTACCAGTACATATGTATTGTCTGTATGTATATGCTGTACACATGCTATGCTGCCTTGTCTTTCGACTGTTGTGCAATGACTCCGATGAAATTTCTATGTGAGCACATTTATCAAACTTATTTAGTGCCTGAATTGCACTATACATATTTTTCTCATCACAAATCAACTCATTCTTGTTGGCAATAACAATACAAAAGAATGCAAAATGGCGCTGATTGCCAAGATGGCGGCTTGATCGCAACCAGTCTGTTTTACCACTAAGCAGAGAACACATAGAGGCGTCAAATAGCGTTAACATGGCTGCTGACTCTATGCCCATTTTCAGATACCACCGGGTCTCGGCTCCCAGTCGGATCGAGACACGAGTATCAACTCCGAAAACACGACGACTTCAATTCAGTCGGACAACGACTGCGGAACGATGAGCACGGGTGTTTTTCGAAGCGCGTGCCGTCGTTTCAATGTATGCGTTATGTATGCACATGATCGCATATGAAAGTATGCGTATGCTTGTGAAGTTTGGCAACTGCATGGCACAGCACAGCACCAAGTCTATTTTTCTATTTCAGAGTCGAAGCCCACAGACCGAAAGTGCGATCGCATGTGTGTGAGTGTGTTCATATTTGCAATTTTTTGGCATTTACGTAACAGACTTTGATGGCTCAGTGGATGTGGTCGTTGACTGTCGAGACGAAAGGGTGCGAGTTCGAATCCTACGCGGATGCAAAAGTAGTGGGTTTTTGGGGTACTAGCTTTTTTTCAAGCATTTAAAACATTTTAAGTTTAGTATTTTAATTAAACAGAATTTTAAGGGGACTGAGTTGGTATTGTCTACACGAACGACGCACGGACACAATAATAATTTGTTTTTGTCCTGTACGACAAGCTGAATGGTCTCATAATGCGACTTTGCCAACTCAATTCATAATGCGTTAATGGCAGAGCGGTTAAAGTTGCGGACTACGTAGTTCAAGCTTTTTTGGAGGTCCGTGGTCAAGTCCTCACGTGGATAAATTTTTTTTTGTTTTTTCTGTTCTTATTCTTTATTTTTTGCATTATGCTATATCTTCTTTTAAAATCGATGTTAACGAATTTTTTACTATATTTAAAAATTAGTCTAGCTCACTTAGATAATTAATATTAAAAGTAAAAAGTCAGGTGCATAGCATATCATAAAATCAAAAAAAAAAAGATTGCAGATAAAGAATCAAAACAAAAGGATGAATGGGCGCTTGCCAGCTGTTTCGTTGACAACAACAAAACAAAGCACAAACACAGACACACTCACACACATGCGATCGCATTTTCGGTCTGTGGGCTTCGACTCTGAAATAGAAAAATAGACTTGGTGCTGTGCTGTGCCATGCAGTTGCCAAACTTCACAAGCTACGCATACTTTCATATGCGATCATGTGAATACATAACGCATACATTGAAACGACGGCACAGCGCATCAAAATACATCCGTGCTCATCGTTTCGCAGTCGTTGTCCGACTGAATTGATGTCGTTGTGTTTTCGGAGGTGATACTCGTGTCTCTTTCCGACTGGGAGCCGAGACCCGGTGGTATCTGAAAATGGGCATAGAGTCAGCAGCCATGTTAACGCTATTTGACGCCTCTATGTGTTCTCTGCTTAGTGATATTGCTATTGCAATATAACAGCGCTCTGTTAATTGACGCCACACAGCGGACAATGGAGTACTCGCTTTGGTATAACATGGCAGATCAGCTGTTCTTTGTTTACATTTCTACAACGCAGCTCGAAATATCAAAACTGCATTTTAAAATTCTTGGCAATTTAAAGACTTATTTGTACATGATAATTTATGTGATTGCTTACGCAGAGCGCGCAATATGTCGCACACTTGCTGGCAAAAATGATAACAGACTCTGTAGAGCATCACATGCGGCAATGCGCTTTACATTTGCAATTAAAGTAAATACGCAATTTGGCATTGCGTGCATAAATGTGTTTAAACACAATTATACACACGGCTTGTAATTTTATTAAAAACTTTTGCTCAAGCGACCAGAATGACCCGCCTGGCCATGCACAGTGGGTCACTGCGTTGTGCAATATGCGCTAAATTTCGGATTTTCATGTAAGAGAGTGATGGATCGAGAGCGGTCTGAATGGGCGTGTTATGGGAAGCTGTACATACACACAAACATACATACGTATCCACATACTAATATGCAAACACGGAGCTCTCTCTCCCTCGAGTTGGAAAAAACAATTTGGGCAAAAATGGCACCGTAGAAAATGCAATTTCCATAACAAATCAAATATTTTATTGCTTTAGCCAAATGGCCAAAACGCAAAAGGCAGCTTGAAATTTCAATTTTAAAGCATACAAACAGAATGAAATGTTGAAACGCATTGAAATGTTGAATGTCAATAGGTCTGGCTCCCTGACTGGCTGCCATAGCCAGTGGCGCACGCTGCGTGCCAGCTAGGGTGCCACATGCCGCACGCCATGCACATAACCTCACACCCCGCCTTCGTCATGCTCTCCCTCGCTCTCTCTCTCTGCTGCTTGCACACATACGCCCCCTCAACTTGCCCAAGTCCGCTCGGTGGAAAACCGAAATCCGAGCGTTTTCACATGTCGATTTAAGAACCTAAAATGGACAATATGTTGAATCATTTAAATTTTTATTGAAATCAATTGCAAATATTGTATCAATCCACAGGGCAATTCATCATTGCGAAATCAAAACTGAGATGAGAAGGAATGTTTGTATGTGTGTTAGAGATGGAGGGGAAAGGAGAGTGAGAGAGGCAAGGGAGAACAAGCGATTTTGATTGTGAAAAAACATTGAAATAGTCGTTAAGAACTGCACTCGCTCTCCCTCTATCTCTGTCTCTCTCTCTCTCTCTCTCTCTCCACTCCACACATACATAACTGTTCGATACCCTTGCCACAATTTCAGATCTGAATGAAATACAAATGCGGTCAAACCGCTGTAATTGAAATAAGTTCAGCATTAATTGATTTTCAGTTAATATCGATTTCGATGCCACAATTAATCGCATTATTGTTCTCAATTTTATTTTACAATTCTTTTATTTCAATTTCATTGCATACTTTTTCGTGCCGAAAGCGTATGCAGCCTTTCGTATGTTGAAGTATCCTCTATGCCTGCCCCTTTTCGAACGAATAAAATAAAATATGCGAGTATATCAATTTGTGGCTCTTGAATCGAATTTAATAAATATAGATGTTGTCCGACACCCGATTTGTGGGCAAGAGAAAAAAAGCTTAAGCTTATATTCACATAGATTATGGGAATTTGATTAGAATTAAAAAAAAAAAATAAATCAAATAAATAATCTGCAGGACATTTGCATAAATGAGCGCGTGTGAACTCTGTGACTCTAGAGATGTGAGCGATAATATTATCATTTTCTGTTAATGTAATCGATTTTAGTATTTTCTGCCGCATAAAATATTCTTGAAATTAAATTTATTTGAATTATTTGTTTTAGTAATTAGTTACCGATTACAGTATTTTTCTATCGATTATTTGTGCAATGCTTCGTCGTGCCTGCTCTCGTGCTCCGTGCACATCTCTAGCTGTGCAGACTGCAAATAACGATGGCTATTCAAATAATGTGAAGTTGAGCTAAACTTTGACCTGCCCACCCAACTCGACCTCGACGTCGTCAGCCAATTATCGGCTGCATTGCCAAACTAATCAGTCCAGTGCTTTTATGTTTTAAAGATTAAAAGCTGAGCTCAAAAAAAAGGCGTAGAAGGATGAGAAAGGAGATGCAAAAATCGGTGCAGAGTGTAAGCCATCGGGAAAATACCACATAATGTTCCATCCGGCGCCCGCTGGGAACTCGCTGCTAACCCTCGGACAGTGTGCAAAGTTGTTTTTAAGCCTACGAGCTGTGGTCGTGCTGCCCACTCGCCCAATCTTGCCAGCCAGGCAGGCGGAGTGGCTAAGCGATGCTGGAGCTCTACCGCGCTGCCCGCTCCCCGTTGCCGTTGTTGATGCTGCAAGTGCAACAAAAACAAAACAACGAAACCACCAAACACCAAATGCTGCCGCTGTCAGCCAACAAAAGGGCGCTGTAGCGAAAGGCAGAGAGAGAGAGAGAGCGGGAAGAGGGGAAGCGAGAGCATGTGTAGGAGGTACTAGAAGCAACATTGTCGGTGGCATTGGTGGCAACACTGGAGCAGAGCGCCCGTTAGCGCAACTGCTGCCAGCTGTTAAAGTTCGCACACACAAGCCGCTCGCTTTTTACCACTCTCTCTCACTCTCTCTCTCTCTCTTTCCATACATGCACGTCTCTATCTCCATGTGTGTGTGTTCGCGTGCATGTGTGTGGGTGTGCACGTATGCGCGCATGTGAGTGCGAGTGCGAGTGAGCCGCTGCTGCTGCTCTACTACTGCTGCTGCTGTTCATTTGCGCATCTAATGAAGCTGAGCGCTGCAAATGTGCGTGGGCGGTTAATGGCTGCGGCTGCGGCGACAGCAACGGCAACGGCAGCTGATGCTGCTGATGCTGCTGCTGCTGCTCTGCTGTGCGATGTTACAAAAAGTTAGCCAGGCAGAGAGCGAAGCCAACGGCAACGTCAGCGTCAGCGTCGTTGCCAGCGTAGCCGAAACATAACGTTTCATTAGAGATGAGCTGATAAACATGCAGGCACAGCAACAACAACAACAACTGCACGCGGTAGCCTGACAGGCGACAAAATTGTTGAGTTCAGGAGTTGTCATCGTTTATGTAGCTGTTGTTATTATAGTTCAAAAATATCGTATATATATACGATTTATTTTTGGTCTAAGCATGCGATAGTTCGCCAGTGTTTACCTAATCACTCACCTACTATCGATAGTTTTTTTTTTTCGTTTTTGATTAGCTAAACCAATGAGCATAATTAAAACACGCGCATACATAATTAATATTGTTTTGAGTTCAAATATTGATGGATATCAAACGAGACACTTTATTTGACTGCTTCGAGTCGTTTTGGCGTTAAATTAGAATAGAAAATAAAATAATTTAATTTAATGTGTTTGTGCCGCCGTTGGTTATCGAGACTGCCAACTTCACCAAAAACTTCTAGAGGTGCGGCTTCTTATTCATCGGTATTTATACAAGTATCGATAATGCTAGTGGTGGTCTAAAAGATCCAGTCAAACAAAATCAGATTTAAATTCAATAAACTTAATTCCTTAACAGAAATATGTATGAAGTCGCAACATCCCACCCACCGTAAAACTACTCCATAGTTTTACCCAATACATCTAGCACTGCAAGCTTTGAAACTGGTCTTTTTAGTAGTCCAGTTGATGTTTTTACTTCAGCTATTCGGATTTGGCCGTCCGCGGCTGCAATTGTACGAAGAACAACTCCTTTTTTCCAATTGCCTCTTGGAAGGCTCTCCTCACAAATTACCACAACATCTCCCTTTGCTATGGGTTTGGATCGCGCATGCCATTTAGTGCGCCGTGTCAAAGTCGGTAGATATTCACGAATCCATCGATGCCAAAAATTGTCTTTCATTTGTTGACTGATTCGATACTGCTTACGTAGGCACAAGTTAAGATCTTTTCCAGGAGTTTGCGTCGAGTTCGTTGTTCCCAGTAAAAAATGGTTTGGAGTCAGAGGTTCCAGATCATTTATATCTATTGGCAAATGAGTTAATGGTCGACTGTTTATTATATTTTCAGCCTCTATCAGCAGGCTCCTTAAAGTTTCCACTTGTGGTGCTTTTTCTTTTAAAGTTATGGCCAATACTCGTTTTATGCTCCTAACCATGCGCTCCCAGCATCCGCCAGAGCTCGGATTGGATGGACAATTAAACTGCCACTCGATGCCCTTTTTTTCCTAACTCGGATTTTATATATTCCATATCAAAAAAATCCTTTGCGTTCTTTAATTCCTTATTGGTGCCGATGAAATTAGTTCCCATGTCAGAACGGATCTTGACAGGAATTCCTCTTCGGTTTACAAAATTTCTTATGCACAACACACATGCGTCTGTGGACAAGTCTGCCGCTAACTCCAGATGAACAGCCCTAATGGTTAAGCATGTGAAAAGTGCTACCCATCTCTTTTCTTGTCTTCGTCCAATCGTCACCATGACTGGACCAAAGTAGTCCAATCCAACGTACGAAAATGGCCGTTGAAATGGTGTCACTCTATCCTCTGGTAACTGGCCCATCAACGGTGGTAAAGGCTTAGCCATCTCGTTTTTACAATGTTGACATCTTGACTTAGCTCGACTCACAGCTTTTCTTAAATTGACAATCCAGAATTGACGTCTTATTTCGTTTACAATAAGCTCATTGTTTTGATGATGATAGCTGACATGATACCATCTAACAATTAACTCTGACAAAATGTGACGCGATGGTAACAATATCGGACGACGTGCCCTCTCCGGAATAGAGAAACAATAATCCAGCCTTCCTCCAACAATAATAACACCACTTGCGTTCAATTGAGGCGACAATGAGTATATTGGACTTTCCTTCGATACGATTCCAGATTCCTGAAGTTCTTCTATTTCCTTCCAGTATGCTTCAAGTTGCGCAATTTTGCATAAGGTTGATTCTGCCAGGTTCAATTCGTGTGTCGTCAGCTCTCCGTCATATTCTCCATGTTGGTCTTTGCGACATTTGCTCACAAACCTCCAAATCCAGCCTACTGTACGTTTTAACCGAGAATAATTTGAAAACCTTTCTAGTGATATCCATTGAATCTTTCAAAAAACATGATTTGTTTGCGCCGTTCAGTCATATCTTCTTGGTTGGAAATGAATTTTTGTGAAGGCCACTTCTCCTTTTCCAAAAGCAAAAATTCAGGTCCACTTATCCAAACACTGTTTACGTCGTATTCACATCGATTAGTGGTTTTTGTGGCTTTATCGGCTGCATTAAGTTTTGTTGGCACCCAATACCAATCATTCTCCTGTGTACTTTCCAAAATTTCGCTCACTCTATGAGCCACAAATGGTTTATATTGACGATGGTCCGATTTGATCCATGAGACTACCGTTCTTGAGTCTGTCCACAAAGTTGAAGACTTCACATTCACGTCGTGGCATTCTAAAACGGTTCTTCTTAGACGCGTACCAAGTACGGCCGCCTGCAGCTCCAGCCTGGGAATAGTTAATAACTTTAGAGGTGCACATTTCGTTTTTCCACATACAAACATTAATTGTACGCTGTCACCACAAGTTATTCGCCAATATGCCACTGCCGCAAATGCTTGCTCACTTGCATCGACAAAGACGTGTAACTCAACGTAGTCTGACCACAGGAAATTCTGAGAATAACATCTTCTTAGATTAAATTCCTTGACCTTTTTGAACTGCTGAACCCATTGTTTAAATGCAGTAAATATATTATCAGGCAATAAATCGTTCCAATGGATTCCTGTTCGCCATACATCCTGAACTAAAACCTTTCCGTATATCATTAAATCCGCGAGCATGCCAAAGGGATCGTAGACAGACATCACCATGCTTAATAGCTGACGCTTCGTTGGACATTGAAGACCTTCTACTATTTGTTTATCTACGCGATTCAATTTTAAGTCAAAAACAAAAACGTCTTTTTGACTGTTCCATTGCATACCTAAGATTTTATCATAGGATTCGGTATCCAGCTTCACTGCTTCTTGATTGTTGCCGTTGCTTTCCACGCCGCTATTTAAACTTTGCTGAACCAATACGGAGTTTGAAACGAATCCTCGCAGCTCAAAATGACCCATTTGATGCACCCTCTTTACTTCTGCGCTAATTTTTAAAGCTTCTGCCTCAGATCTGAAGCTAGCCACGAAGTCGTCCACATAATGTTTATTTTCAATTGCATCAATAACTTGATCTCTGTGCATCGTCGCATTTTGGGCATTTAAATTCTTTACATACTGAGCACAACAAGGAGAGCAAGCAGCTCCAAATATCATTACTTTCATACGGTAGGTGTCCAACTCAGCATTTTGATTGCCATGTCTCCAAATAAATCTCAATGAATCTTGATCCTCTTTGCGAACCTGCACCTGCAGAAACATTTCCTTTATGTCTGCACATACCGCAACGATTCCTTGGCGAAATTTAAAAAGAATTTGTGTCAAAGGTGGGTTTTCATCTTGCCCTTTTAAAAGTTCTGTATTCAGGGATACTCCATCGACAGTCGCAGCTGCATCAAAGACCAATCTCATCTTCTTTGGCTTGTTTATATTATAAACACCAAAATGAGGCAAGTACCAAGTTCGCGCACCAACCTTTGCAGTTTCTTCCTTAGACATTTTTTCGGCATATCCTTTCTTCACGAAGTCCATAATCGCAGCATCATATTCGTTGATTTTTCCCATGCTCATCATCCTCTTTTCAACTCCTTGCAATCTACTGAACGCCATGTCAAAACTGTCTGGGAAATGTATATCATCTTTTTTCCATAAGAGCCCAGTTTCATATGAGTTCTCCAGTCGTTTAGTAGTGTTCTTTAAAATACTCCTGGCTCTTAAATCATCAGCCGATTGCAATGGTTCCTTAGCTGCGTTGACCCCAAAATTTTCAGTCGTGAAATAATCCGCAATCAATTTGTCCATTTCGGTTTCTTCATGTTCTCGTACATGGAATATCGTTGAAATTAAAGATCTCTCTTTACAAACGCCAGAACTTCCGTAGATACTCCAGCCTAATGACGTCTTTGCTGCCAACAAGTTATCATCCAGTATCATGCTTTTCAGTGTTGCGGTCAGGTGACAATTATTTATTCCAATCAAAAGCATTGGATTCGCATCAGTGTATCCTTCAATGGGGACATTTCTCAATCTTTTATATTTCTCCATTAGCTCGTCTATGTCCAACGATTGTAATGGTAACTGCAGATTAGGGACCGTGTTTCCAGAAAACCTCAACCATTTGCTGTTTCGACCTTGTCTCCTTATTCGCAAGTTACACTCCATTGAGCTAACCACAGTAGTACGATTTTCTATCCAATTCAATGTTAGGTTATCTTTCTGCTGCTGTACTCCCAAATTTACTGCAAACTGTTCATTAACTAACGAAGCGGAGGAACCTTCATCTAAGAATGCATATGTCCTTACAATTTTTCTATTTGGTCCAATGACTTCAACAGGTACTACTTTGAACATTATTTTCGATTTTGCTGGTTTTATAGTATTTACGGAAACTTCTGTTGCAGCGTTCTCTTTACATGGTTTTTCTTCTGAATGCAGCAATGAATGATGCAGTTTCTTGCATCCATCCTTTTTACATTCCTTTTTATTTTTGCAAACATTTTGTCTATGTCCTTTTCGCAAACATCCAAAACATAGTTGATATTTTTTGACCATAGACCATTTGTCTTCTGTTTTCGCTTTAGAAAACACGCTGCATCTGTCAAAATAATGATCTCCGTGACACTCATAACATTCAGGTTTATATTTCGTTTCTTTCTTGGATTCCTCATCCTTCGTGGTCTGCATAACAACTTTTTGATGTTTGTTCTTCTTCTCTGATTCGTCTGCTGGGAATACGATCATTGCCTTTGCAATGCTTCTGGCCATAGTGCTGATCCATGTACTAAAGTCTTTCAAATTTGGGTAATTTCGAAGAGTCGTTGTATACTCTATCCATTGAATGCGTTTGGTCATTGGTATCTTACACACCAACTGTTCAATCAGGGAAGGATTCTGTAAATATTGGGTTGCATTAGCCGATTGCAAGAATATAACC
Source organism: Zaprionus kolodkinae (assembly GCA_018901885.1). Lineage (NCBI taxonomy): Eukaryota > Metazoa > Arthropoda > Insecta > Diptera > Drosophilidae > Zaprionus > Zaprionus kolodkinae. The sequence continues at coordinate 458,304 of JAEIFM010000183.1, read as the reverse complement.
AAATTTTCAACTTTCGTTGCAAATGGCACCAACAATTGCAAATTATCCTCTGATACTGTAGTGATTTTGCTGACCATGTCCATTTGACTCCTTATCAATGACTCCGGCCTCCCATAAGTGAACTCTAGACGATTCATAACATGTTCAACATTCATAGGATTTATAAGCAAACCCTTTACTTCATCTCTGGCCGCTCCCTTTATGCTTTTTTGTAGCCTCAACAGGTTTTCCAACTTAGAATATCCAAAAGCGTTCGACGACTCCCAAAACATTGTTGAAAATACGGGCCAATCCTCTGGGTTTCCATTAAACTCAGGCAAATCAATGAGCTTTCGAGGATATACGAGTGGAGGATGTTGCAACACATTTCTGCTACTGTTCAATCTGGCTGAACCCAATAAACCACCACCAAAACCATCGACCCCGTACATACCAATACCATCTCCAGAGTCTCCTAAGCCGCCAAAACCATTTATATCAAGATTACGTGAGCCTTCGTTAGCGTCCATGTTGAATAAGCCTTTCATTGGTTCGTATGTACCGACACCAGATCCTACGACGCCAAAGTCATCTGCACCACCAGTAGTGCCAATTTTGCCACGCACGTTTGTAAAAGTGCCGGCATTTCCAATTTCACCTCTGTTATCTTCTGAATACAGCGCACCTCCAGCAGCGCCACGATCATCACGCGCACATCGATTAGTGCCCAATAGACGTGAATTTCTAACAGCATCAAGTTGTTTCTGTGAACTTCCAGGAACGCTCACAGATTCTGCGCCATCCAAGGCGCCCAATTGTCCACATATACCTCCAGCAGTGCCTCCAGTGACATGAAGCATTGTCTTCTTTATGCTGACTACTTGCTTAGCCAGCTCCGATTGAGTTACGTTGACATTTTCCACAAAGATGGCCAATTTATTTTGCCGATCCTCCATGTTCCTCACGGAGTTATATAATTGACCGTTTCGCTCATCCATTTTCTGCATCATGTTCATCAAATTTCGTATCAAGTCACCATGTGCATCCGATTTTCCAGGAGTCTCGACAACTGTGTCATCCAAGTTCGAATCCATCTCGTCAGTAGAATTTGACCCACTTTTTGACCTCGGAGTTCCTTTTCCAGTCATGTCGTTCGAATTAAAATCCATGTTCTGCTTTTTCATTTGCTTACCGCTGCGTAATTTCATCATACGCCGGCATCGCCTCGTGTGTATGTGTCTATTTCACAAGAAATTGTAACGGCTTTTCACAATTTCACCACACACACACACATCAATAAAGCTCGCTTTTAATATGCACGACCAAAATAATTGAGGTACACATTAAATTAAAGATGTTTTGAGTTCAAATATTGATGGATATCAAACGAGACACTTTATTTGACTGCTTCGAGTCGTTTTGGCGTTAAATTAGAATAGAAAATAAAATAATTTAATTTAATGTGTTTGTGCCGCCGTTGGTTATCGAGACTGCCAACTTCACCAAAAACTTCTAGAGGTGCGGCTTCTTATTCATCGGTATTTATACAAGTATCGATAATGCTAGTGGTGGTCTAAAAGATCCAGTCAAACAAAATCAGATTTAAATTCAATAAACTTAATTCCTTAACAGAAATATGTATGAAGTCGCAACAAATATCTTTAATTGAAAATAATTCGCAAAATGAAAAGCCCAATTATCGGTTTGCCGATAGTTGCATGTTGCAAAATTTTATCTCTAATTAGTGTGAATTCCGCTCAGCTCCATCCACAAAACACAAGCGTGCACAAATTAATTTTTTATGAATTATTAATTTGCATCGAAATAATTTCATTAAAATAAAAATATATATGTATGTATGTATAAATACATACATATGTATTATACATATTCATAGCTATGCTCTACTTACGCATTTAATTAAAATGTTAAAATTCATTAAGCTCTTCATCGAATATTACGAGTATTCGCGCTGCACCGACACTGTAAGTTGTGCTTAGTTAGTTCGCAATTACTCATTCCATTTTTCGCATATAGTAGATCTTTGCAGATATATATATTTTTCTGCGCATTTCTCTGCATTTTGCCTACTATTTCGCAATGTACCCAATGTACACCATCATGTACCATGGTACAATATGTGTATTTGTAATTACCGCAGTAATACATTACAGAGCGTGTCACAGTTTAAAGTGGAATTCATGATTTTGCCGCTGCGTCCCTGTCAGTTTTGGTCTTTCTCCGTTTTGCCAGCAGGCAGCTGCCATCACTTGTCGCCTGTCCAGTATATAGTACTGTCCCGTTCTGTTCCGTCCTGTGCTGTCTTTCTGTACTGTACTGTACTGTAGTGTACCGTTCCGTTCCTTTCCGTCCCTTTCTGACTTGTCTCAGGCTGTCCTGCTTTCTGCTGAATTGTCCTGTCGCCTGCACGTTTCCCCACACACACACAACTATGAATATTTCTATATGTGTGTGTGTGTGCACACCGTGCACACAGTAACATGTGTAAATGTATATTTGCCAGTGGTGTGTGTGGTGTGTGTGGTGTGCGTGGTGTGTGTGGTGTGTGTTGCTGTTGATGTTAGCAATTGTTGTTTTGTTGCTGGCAGCTCGCATGGTTTTCATACGCTGCCCTTGGGGTATTTTGTGTTTGTTACGAGCTCAGCGACACCTCGCTGTGGCATTTGCTCGATGCGAAAGCAGTACACGCTACTATATGAATATAGGATTTTTAAATTTTAGATAATATTGCGTTATTTTTTAAGAACTTGTCGAAAAAAATAATGAAAAAGTTAACTGAAAATGCATAGAAAGTTTTGGCAGTGTTTTTATTTTTCCGCCCTGTAAAGTATGCTATAAATTTGCTATAAATTGTATTATGGATTCGTAAGAGCCGGCCAAGCTGCCAAGTTTTCGATATCGATATAAATCGATTTTAGAAGCAATCCTACATGCTTTTTGTAGATAAATTAAAATAAAAATTATAAAATTCTTATAAAATAATACACATAATACTACAAAAAAATAAAATATTATTTTAGTATCTATTTATATTTATATTTCAAATAAATCTTATCGCATAGGGTAACACTGCCGTCGACCTTGTGCATCTTGTTGTTTTTTCGCTAGTAGTTTTTGTTATTGTTATTGTTGTTGCATTTTGTGCTCGGCTGCCCTCTAAAAAATTTCACAGTTTCTTGTTTTGGATGGGTGACCAGCGCAGCATTTGGCGCTGACGCTGACGCTGGCGCCGGCGTTGCTGCTTTCACGTCTCTCCGCGGTCCCGTTGGCTGTTGCCGTGTGTGGTCGGACGCACGACAACAACAGCAGCGTTCAAATTTGAGTGTGACGCACACACACACACATACACACACACACACACACACACCGACACACGCACACAATACAGTCATCTACACCGACAGAAGGCTTTGGCACGCCAATACAATAACAAATTAGAAGCACAAAGGATTTAGCATGTGCCATGGCTTAGCTCTGCGGTGTGCGCCTCTAACCTCACTCCCGCTCTCACCGACTCGCCCACTCTCTCGCGCTCCCCCTCTCTCTCTCTCGGGCTCTCCTATTGCCCCTTTCGTGCTCGTCGTGCGTTGTTGTTTATGCGTGCAAATTGCGTTCCTGGCCCGGAACTGTGCAGCGCAGCGCAGCGGAGCGAAGCTCTCAGCGCTCAACTTAAAGCGAGCATTAGCCGCTATTACCCCGTTAGCTGTTGATAGTGTGTGTGTCGTTCTCTCTCTCTCTCTCCTCTCTTGGCATGCATTTAAATGTATCTGTGTGTGTGTGTGTCTGGCTCTTTGCCTGCATGGGTTATGCGAGTCCGAAACGCTTTCTTGCGCGCAAATATCGTAAGCTTCTTTTAGCGGAAAGTTACGAGCGTCGACAGCAGCAACAGCAGCAGCAACAACAACAGCAACAAAACATTTAGGAAACAGATAACAGTTGCAATTGGCTTGCCTAAGGAATACCCTGTAATTTGTGCGGAAAATCAAAGAATACAATTTTTAGCACATCAATTTGTTCCGATTAAATTCTTAAATATAACGATCTTGTCAATCAATTGTAATTTCGTTCACATGAACAAGTTGTGTGCTTTCGTTCAATTGAAGTAGTTAAGTAAATTTAAGTATGGTGTTTCCGTTCAATTAAACTAGTTAATTGCTGCCGTTCATTTAAACTAGTATCTTTATCGAAATTAAAATTTAAAAGAAAATTACAATTATTAGCGAATCATTGGCAACTTTATAGTAGAACTTCTGCAGCTTACTACTTGGCCAGTATACCCTACTCCCCATGAAAAACACTGGGTATTTACAACACTAGACAACAACGATGACAGCGCGTGCACAGTGCGTAAGGAACGAAGGTTCAAGGTGGCAATGGACTGGACGAAGCCTTTATCAAGGGTTATGGCGCCCCAACACAGCGCGCATACATTGAGAAAAACGTTGTCATAGTTAACCTAACCTTAACTTTGAAATTTGCAAATTCAAGCTATCTTATCAGTTGCTTATTGCACACTCAAAGTTATCAAAATGTATTCTTAATAAGAATTTATTCGTAGAGTACTTTTCCTGCAGTGCATTTCTCTAGCTGCCCTCTTAATATTCGTTTGTCCCGGACCATATAATGTGCTGCAGCTTGTGGTACGAACATACTATTTATATATGTATGTGTTTTTATCCGAGTGTGGGACAAATGAATCAGTTGACAAAAAGGGGGAACTTTGTATTATTTTAAGTTAGGGTTAAAGCAATCCTATTTTCCGCATAATATAAACAAATTTCAGAACTTTGTTATCGTTAACATCGATCTGAAATTGGCAAGAATTATTTATCAGACAAGTATATACTCGTTTACTTTCTTTATTTCGCGGTTTTATTCTCTCTCGCTCAATATATGCTGAAGAATAACAAAAGAACTCATTCATATCTGGTTGTGGATATCTGGAACAAGGGAAATTGCAACACTGCGTGCGGTCAAGTGACGAGAAATCGCTTTGAATTAACGCCAAAATTTATCATACTTCTGATTTATCGCAATTTGTTAAAACCCTGGCCAGAACTGGATGCCAGGCCTGCCGGCCGGCTTCATAAATAATTGCAATCGCTTAACGAGGGCTTTAAGTATTAACGGTATTTCATTTGAGAATTTATTTCGGTATTTGTCTCTCGCGGTTGAGCAGTTTCGAGATCGCAACCTTTCGATAACCTCATTGTTCGTTCGGTTTGGCTGAGTATGGAAAATCAATAATATTCGTTGATTTAATGGATGAGAAGGTAGAGCGAACAATAGGTATGATAATTGTCCACCATGCATTGTTTAGACGTGAAGTGGGCGTAGGGATAAGTGGGCTAATGATACAAATAAACTATCATAACTTTAGCATATTTCGATTAATCTGAAAATATATACATTTCAATATCTTCTTTTTTGCTAAGGGCCAGCATAAACCAAATGCTGAATACAATATACGGTTTATTCCAATAATTCCGCTTAAATTTGCCAAGTGCATCTTGGATTCAATGATTGATGCAATAACCAGCAGGATTCCCAGCTTAAGCCATGCGATAGATATATCGATAAATGATAAAGTGACTGCATTCATTCCAGTTCATTGCCACTGCACACTGCGGTACGTTCATACATACATACATACATACTTATGTATGTATTTTATGTATATGTATTCTTCGCACCTTATTCGACTGAACGTCAAGTGTTGGCGGCAACTATCGATTGTCGATAAAGTGCGCGATTAATTGAATTGCGAGTCACTTTATTACTGCCACACATCATTTTGTATCATTTAACACCAGGTGACGTTTCACCTGTGCGTTAAACGGGATGATAAATGGCCTGATTGATTGCAAGTTACTGCTAGTCAGAGTCACTGTGGGTGTGTGTGTGTCTGTCATCTGTGTGTGTACGGCATGTCAATGCAATTTACGGCGTCATCACGCTCCTTGCACTTAGCAATCATGACCCCAGCCATTCCGTCCTCCTGCAGCCTGTGGGCAGCTATTCTAATAAGCAGCACATTAGCCCCAAATTTCAGGAGCTGCATACACCGAGAGACAAAGCCGTGCCCTGCCCTAACCCTCTTCCCGCCGTGCCTACAACGGCAGCATCTGTTCCTGTCACTCTTTTACAGACAAAGTCGGAACGAACCGCATCCCGCTGCACTGCTTTCCTACTGAATTGTACTATAGTTACTCAGGAGTCACGAGTTCGGCACTAAAAATAGTGATTTCTACGATAAAAATAATAATGATAGATATAATAGATTTAAAAAATATTTTACCCGCATACATCGCTACATTTATCGATTACAATTTTAGTTATGGCAGGTATAGCCATAATCGATCAATTATTGAGAGAAAACTTGACTGTCATATTAAATATTTAAAATAATTGCCTTTTAAATATTTCACATTTCTCCTACGCTTGTAATTATTCCTGCAATAACTGCTACTTCTGTGAAGCTGTCACGCTCTCAGGTCTAGCGCACACACAAAGATTAAATGCAATAAATGGCGTAAAACTTTGCGGTTTCCGAGCCTCGGGCTGCCTGCAACCATTACACAGCACATGACGCCCACACACACACACACACACACACACGCACACATACCATATTCCCCCACGGTCTCCACAAGTTCATGCATCAACTTAAAACGTCAATGAGAGGAGGCAACCCTGCATTATTGAGTTGACGCTGCTGCTGACCGACGACGACGGCGGCTGAGGCGGCGACCAGAGTAAGCTTGACTTGCTGCTTGTGTCGCTAGGTGGCGCTGCTGCAGCAGGTGGCGCTGCTACCTGCTTGCCGCAATGTGGTGGCACTTCGGTTGTTGGCATTAGTTTGACATTTACTTTGGCATGTCGTTAACTGCCCCCGACCCGACCACGTTCCAGTCAACCCACAACCTGATCATTCCTGTCAGCACTAAATGGTTTCTCTGTGTGTGTGTGTGTGGGTGAGTGTGGCACATTAGAAGTGCCTGCTCGGCAATTCAAATAGTTGAAATTGTTTGAGCTTGATTTAGGCGAACACCACACACTTTGCCCGCACACACACACACACAGAGAGAGAGAGAGAGAGAGAGCAAGTACACCTCAAGCATATTTAGCCGGCCTTGGCGGCGTCAAGTTATTCGAAGCACTTTAGCCCGGTTTGCGTCTTACGGCACGCCCGACAAGCAATAAGTGCGTCTCCTCTCCTCTCCTCTCCTCTTCTCTCTGCCGGGTGTGAAGAAACTCGCTTTCTCTCATAATGTTTGCTCTCGCCCGACCCAAAAGCACAACAAATTAAGCCTTTTAACAAACACAAACAAAAGTCCAATTTGTTGCCAACTTGCTGCCGTTGCCGTTGCTGCTGCTGCTGCTGTCCAAAATGCCGAAAAGCCGTTAACTGTCCCAAGGAGTCCTTCAAAGTGTGTGCGCCCTGCTCTCGACCTCATATACGAGCGCGCGCGCTCATCTTGACACTTTTCATTTGCCCGAAACTTTACCCATCTCCGTTCAGCTTCATAGAGCACTTAGAGCAGCCGCTCTGCTCTGCCTATCCTAATCGTAACTGTTTCTGTTGCGCGTAGCTTTGTTGGCCTTTGATAACGCACAGCACAGGGCGCAAGATTCTGCTGATGTTGATGAAATTAAACAAATCCGAAGAGCGTGGAAAAATTTGAATCCACTTTCGGTTTGGCGGTAACGGCTACGGCTACGTCATTGCTTTTATGGCCCTGGCCTGGCAGCAACACGCTGGGGCGAATCCGAATCATTATAACTGTAAACGGTGGCGAGACTAACGAAATCATCTCTCCTAGCCTGATGCCGTCGACGCACAACAACCGGGAGACGCTGAGTAATTTGTTTATTTGCTTTTGCCTTCCCCCCTCCACTGTTTGCACTGTTTCGGGCGATGATGATGATTCCAAAGCAAAGCAATATTACTTAGCGCGCATATCCTGGGCAATATACTAGATACGACACAGCGAGCGCAGATGTTGAAATATTTTTACAGCTGCCTCGAGGTGGGCGTGTACGTTGCTGAAGCTGAAAAGAAATACATATTATAGATATATATATACATATTATAAATATATATGTTCATTCGATAGTTACGTCTTTGTTTTATGATATATATAACTGATATATATGTTTTATATTTATTTTGTTATGCCACAATAAATATTTTTTATGTGCTATTTTTAATGACCAATGAATTATACGCGAAAGAGAATCAATTCACTGTGCATGTGATTTTTTTGTTTTACAATTGTTACCGGAAACTGGAAAAAAAACACACAAAAGATAATAGAGGTTCAACGTTTGGCCAAAAATAAAATACATACCTTTGCTACAATTCAATCCACATTATTGCGTTAGGTTTGGAGAACTCAGCTCAGTGTTGGTTTCCAAAAAAAAGAAGCTAAATCAATTTACAGCCAGCTAGCGGCAAAAACTGCTAAACAAATCGAAAAGCTAGCTAGATTTAGCTACAAACTTGCCAAGCTGCCATTGCACTCAGCACTGACAGTTTCCTCTTTTCCTTTTGCCAACTATCGCGTTTCCATTGCACACAGTGTTCTGCTTTTGCTGTTGCTTAAAAAAACAGCTGATTGATTGAGTTGTGCCTTTGTTTACATTTTCTACATTTTTGATTTGTTTCTGGCAAACGGAAATATTTTCGGCAAGAAATAACATGGACTTTTTGGTTTGCATGCAGAAGACTTGATGGAAGCATACGATACGCACTTTAAATTTCAACAAGAACGTTAAGAATGTCCTTACACACATGCACTCATAAATACGTACATATAAGTAAGCTTAATCTGTTTGACCGCTCGGAATCACGCTTTCAATAATGTCAATAATTTTAAAATACTTAAGTGCGATTAATCAACAGAAAAGGTCAATATTTATAAGTGTGTCAGTGTGCGTGTGTGTGTGTGTGGCTGCTCGAGTGTGTGTCTGAATGGAACATAATAATAATAATAAAGCAGAGCGCGAAATTTCTTATTTTCTGCTGCGTTTCTCTTGGCCAATGGAAAAGTTGGGAAAAATATCGTATATAGAGCGTAAGCCGAACGCACACGCGGCGCATTCAATCGATTTTCAACAAATACGTGACATCTGCTGTGGTCGCCACATTTGGCGCTTTGTGCCAAAACTTGCTCCATTCTTTCCCATTGACGCACTAGCTCCATTCAGCTTATTGCAATAGGATATTTTAGTATTTTAACAGAGTTTTTTTTGGTTTTTTTTTTAAACTACTGAAGCAAAATAAAGTCGAACTTCACTTCAGTAGTTGTAAACTTTTCTTTTAAGAACGAGAACACAGAATCCACACACACACACACTCACACACACTACTTTTAGTGTATTTTGATCTCCTTTTAATGCATTTTTCGCCCAGTAAATTTCTCTTTGCAGCTGGCGATTTTACTCCTCGCACGTCTTTATGTTATGTACTTTCATATTACTTATTGTTTGTCAGCGGTAGAAGGGCGTAAAGGTATTGTAAATAGTACTTTGTTTATTTTTCTCCAAATAAAATTGAAATCAATCAAGTTGATCCGGCTGTGGCACCAATATGCTAGAGCTGAGCTTATGGTTTGAAAAAAGTTCAATTAAACCACATAACAAACTGAACGAAGGAACAAATAAGTCACTGCCTTTGGCTACTCTAGTTTTAAGCCACAAAATACATTGGCAATGCGTAAAAGGAAATGCAATAAATTTATAAAAAAAGAGTAAATAGACAACAAAACAAACTGAATTAAGAACAAAGCGAATCTCTTCATAATGGAACAGCATACTAGGACAATAAGTTCAATTGAGTCCCATGCCAAACTAAACGAAGGAACTAGTCGCTCATCTAGTTCGTTTTTTTTTCGAATCGATCCAATAAATGCATTAAAAATGCCCAAAAGGAAGATGCGCTTAAAGAAAGCGCGCACAAACTGCAACTGAAAACAAAAACTTAAATTCAACAATATCTTCTCAATGGAATTGCAAACTCTACAACTATAAGACTGGAAAAGACATACAAGCAAACAAACAAAAGCACACGCCTGGCAAGTGCCAGTGTGCCAGTGATCCCGCGGCGCACAAATAATCCCAAATGAGTTTAGTGGGGGCCTGGGAACTAGTCTCGTCGCGGCATAATCACTGCAATTACTCGCAGCTCCTTTGGCCAATATTTACTCGCAGATCTTGCCCCGCACACCCAACTCTGACTGTGGCCGTAACTGGGACTGGGGTTGTGGTTGTCGATATGGTTACGCGTTGCCAGGCGCGCGATGCCACTTGCGACACTCCCCTTAATCACAGCTATGACGTCATTTGGGATTTATAACACGCTGCGAATGGCGATGTCGTGATCGGCGCTTTCATTGTAATGCCAGGGTCCATTTATGCGAGCAGTCGGTGGCAGAGTGATCCGAGATTTGCTTAGTTTAATCGTACACGGCCATAAACGTTGGATAAATATTGTGATACACTGAGAGCAAAGTAAAGGTATGTAGAATTAATTAAAACACGAAAAGGAAAACAAAATTGCAATTGGAACTTGTTACTCAAATTCATTTCGTAACTAATTGTGACAAACAAATTCCAATTGGAGCAGACAAAATGAAAATTACAGTTGAAGATGAAAACAAAGATGAAGAATGAGAAGACAAAGCATAGAGTAATTTGTTGTCTCCTTTGACTTTCATTTTCCCCTTTGTTTTTTGTCTTTAACCTGCAGTAAAATTTTGTGCACTTGAATTGAAAAGAACTGAGAGAAATCAAAGAAAATAAACAATTATTGTGAAATTAATAATAGTAATTTTGTTATTGATTCTGTTTTGTTTGTTGTGAAAATTTAGTGTTTTTTTTTTTTAATACATTCTTAGTATTTCGCAATCTTCAGGGTGATTTCTCGCTGTGCACGTGCTACGTAAACTTTGTCTAATTACCTACGTCTTAGCAAAATCAAGAGATGAGTCGCAGCGCAGTTGGAGAGATTTAAATGGGCTGGTCTCGTCTACAAGATAGATCGTAACTGCCAGGCAAGCGTTTAGTCAGCCACCGCCAACGGGAGCATTCAGAATGAGCCAACTGGAGGAGAATTTGCCCAAGACTCTGGATGTCGGCATATTGGATATGCCGGGGGAGAAGAAGTCCGCACATATCGATGATCACCAGCAACAGGATGATTCATCATCACAGCCACCCAAAGTAACAGTAGCAGCAGCGGACACACCCCCAGCGGATTTCGAGACTGCCATCGATACGGCGGGTTTCGGTCTATTCAATATATTGCTTATATTGGTGGCCATACCTGCAGCCATGGGTACTGTCTATGAGACATCCACCATGTCCTACATCCTGCCCAGCGCCGAGTGTGATCTGAAATTGAGTCTTCTGGACAAGGGCGTACTGAATGCCATCACATATGCTGGCATGATTTCTTCGGCCATCTTCTGGGGCTATTTGGCCGATACCAAGGGACGACGTAAGCTGCTCATCTTTGGCTACTTGGCCGACACCGTCTGTGTGCTTGGCGGCGCCCTCAGTCAGAACGTTGTGCAACTGATGATCTTCAAGTATCTGGGCGGATTTACGTATGTTTCACAAAACGAAAATTATTAACCTCTAGCTAGATGTACATTGTGAGATTGAACCCGTTTAGTATGAGCGGACCATTCGCCGTGCTAATGACCTATTTGACCGAACTGCATGGACGCCAATATCGCCAGCGTATCATGATGATGGTTGGCATCATGTTCTCCATAGCCACCCTCAGTTTGCCCGGCCTGGCAATGGGCGTATTGCCGCAATCCTGGAATATCAATATACTGGGACTATCGTGTAAGTAACACACCCATTTTTTTGTTTTTTTTTTTTTCATCTCTTTGCCCTTGAGGCGTGTCTAGAGGCGGACACATTCACCTTGTCGTTGCGCGACAGTAACATGTATTAGAAGATATCTGTTAATGAGGCTGATAAGTGTGGAAGATACACAGATATAGTAAGATAATTCAGATAGCAGAGTCGAGACACGAGTACGACGAGCATTGTCAAAGCAGCTGCCGCCCAAAGCGTGTTTCGTTTATGTATTCCCTGGAATTAATTAGTTTACTTGCTGCTAATCCCTTCTTGACTTACGTGCAAATATGTACTACTAACTGTTCAGTTGATAAATCTTTATGTGTCGTAATTGTGCCACGGAATCTAAGATCTTAAATAACTCTCTCTCTCACTCTGATTAGATTCGGAAACTTGTGTCTTTTTTAGGGTGTTATATCATCAGAATAATCAAATAATATTTTGTATAACATTTTACATTTGATAAATGAGATAGTATGATCCAAGTTAAGCTACAAATAGAGAGGAATATGCCATGTAAACTGGAAAAGTTTAATCAGTTCTAGTAACTAGTAATTTTCCATTTGTTGGAATTTATCATATATATATTTGTTAATTCTTTTTTATTATATTACCAATTTATTTTTGACATTTAGTATAATACGTTTATTTGTATTCCGATAAGCTTTATCTAATCTTGCTTTATGCTTTTTGCAGTGCACTCATGGCAGGTGTTCGTGGCCATCACTGCCTTGCCCAGCATCCTGAGCTGCATGCTGTTCCCCTTCTTTCCCGAGAGTCCGAAATTCCTGATGTCACAAGGACGCAACGAGGAGGCAATGGAGGCATTCAGGTTTATCTATGCCCTCAACTCGCGCAAGCCGCGCAGTGCATTCCCGGTGAGTGAATGACGGCAACACTTGCCCAAAGAAGCACTAACAACAACTCAATCCTTTGGGGGGGCGATGCCTTTCCTTGCCACAGATTAAGGAACTGGTCAATGAAGTGACAGCGAAGGCCAAACCAGCCAAGGCAGCAGCAGCAACTGCAGATAGCGAGGTCGATGGCAATGGCAATGAGAAGAAAACTGAGCCGGAACAGAAGGATGCGGTCGATGTGGATGTCGAGTCAGCTGCTCGTCCAAGCAGTTCACTGCGCTCGGGTCTGCTGCAACTGCGTCCACTGTTTGTCAAACCGTACTTGCGTCTCTCCCTTTGGGTCTATTTGCTTAACTTCTGCGTACTTTTGGGGTAAGCAGTCAACCTACTTTGATTCGGGCCTGGCTGGCTGGGAATAATAACAATAACTCAATTTGGGTTTCCATTTCGATTGCAATCGACAGGCAGAATACGATGCGTCTTTGGCTGCCACAACTGTTTGCCTCCATCAGGGAATACGAGCAGCTGGTGGAGAGCAACCAGACCGTTTCGACAGAAACCAGCATATGCGTCATCATTGACTACAGCGTTAACCGCACAAAGAGCCAACTGGCACTGGCACTGGACAATTCGGACATGGAATGTACGATCAATGTGAGCCCCGCCAGCTACACGAACAATCTAATTGTGGCCGCAGCCGGATTATTCTCGTATATGTTGGCTGGTTTCCTGGTCAATCTGGTTGGCTTCAAGCGCATTATGTGTAAGTGTGATCTGGGCATCGGAATCAGAGAGGGAAAATTATTTTTATAATCTTTGTCTATTTCTTTGCAGGCCTGTGCATGATAACTGCCGGCTCGTGTGCCATTGGCATGTACTGGTCCAGCTCATCGGCCACGACAGTGGCACTTGCATCCATATTCACTGCGATGGGCAGTATTTCGGCTACATCGGTGCTTAGCGCTTCGCTCAATATGTTCCCCACAGCGTTGCGGTAATATATTAATTTAATTAAATTAATTATCTATTTATATGGATATTTCTTTATTTGTGGCATTATTACAGCACCATGATCGTCTCGCTCGCCATGATGTTTGGTCGCACAGGCTCACTGATGGGCAACATTTTCTTTCCGGCTCTCATGGATTTGGGCTGTGTACCGCCCTTCCTCATGATCAGCGCGTTTATGTACTGTAAGTTATCCCCCTGGACTCTCTGTTTCTGCTCCACCTTATTCTGAGTACCCTAATTAACCCTTGCCATCTCTTTCGCTTTCTATTACAGTTGCCTGCCTCTTGGCTTCATTTTTGCCCCTAAAAAACAAAGCCGCCCTAAAGTAACTTGGCACCGACTCACGGGAACTGGGGAAACTTGTTAACCCAGAGGAGCTCAAGGCTGGCATTCATCAACATCAACGCATTTGTGCACCTGCCCCTTCCATTTAATTTGCCACTTTCTCCAGCTCTTCATATTTGTATATACAGTCGCTTAACCCAATAACCTTTAGCTTTTAGTTTTATATCATAAGTTTACGTTGTTATTTTTTGTTTTTTTTTTTTTTTTTGTCGGTTTGTTACCTTGTGTTATTAAAACTTAATTTATTACAAAAGCGACCTTTGTACAACAAATTAATTTGTATGCAATTCCAACTGTTTGTCAATATGCAATTTCCATAAACTTTGTTGTTGTTGTTGATGTTGTTGTGGTTGCTGCTGTCGCCTGTGCATCCCCCCTAATTGCAATCACTTATTAATTCCTGCTCTGTTGCTCTTCGCATACATTAGTGTTGAAAACAGAACAGAAAGCGAAGAACGAGCGGGTGGGAAGGGGCAAGAATCGAGAACGAAACAAAAAGTTTCTCAACATTGTTGTGGAAATGGGAAATAACGAAGATAGAAGAAGAATAGACGTGTAATTGAGTTGATAACTGCAAACAGCAATGAGAATGTTAATCAGTTTTGCGGTTACCCGGGGAACACTCGCATTGATGTCATAATGGCAGACATTTTCAGCACTATAGAGAGAGAGATATACTTGGATAGATTATTGGTAGAAAGGAACGAACGCCAACATGTGCTTGTGGGTCTTGAGAAAGTCAAAGTCAATGACTTCTCGTTATTAAAGATAAGGTATTTGGATTGTCATTGGATTGATTAAATGAATTCCATGCATTTGTACTGATAAAACATGAGTAGAACAGCATATTTTAAGTGATTTTATATATTAGTTATATTTTGATCATCAATTTATTTTGATAGTTCACATTTTCAATTCCAAAAGGAACTTTAATTAGAAATTCAAAATGTAAACAAAAACAGCTGATTGACAGTGAGACCATAGTCAGTCAAAATATGTTAGATTACATTTTTCGATAATGGGCAACACTGCTCACTGCAGATGACAAACAGCATCATGATGTAATAATTAAGAGGTGCACTAATTAAAATTTTAAACTCTACGAATAAACTTTCGTGCGCCGTAATTATGTACATAAGGTGCTCTTAACAAGTTTAAATCAATTAAAAACTTAATATATTCAACTATATCGCAAACTGTTATCAAAACTATCGATAGTAAGCTGTGTAGCTTAATGCACTCAACTTAACAGAGGTCGTTGTCATGTTTTGAAAAACAAATAAAGGGTATTCATTATAAGATAATTTCTGGCAACTCGAGATTGCTGTTTGTTTATTTCCTCGCGCCCCCCTAGCAAGTCGTTACTCTAATCAGTAACTATAACTATATATTTATACAAGGCACACACACACACATATGAAATTGCGTATATGTATGTGCGCCTTAACAAGCGCTGCGATAATTTGTAATTGCTGTTATCGCAATCAGTTCCATCTCGCTCGCTTTTATTCAACACGACGCGCTGTAGAATACCCATATATCTTGGGGCGCTCTCGGCGCTACTTCTCGACGCGGCCATGCCCGGCACTGGTGATATACGAGCCAGCTTGGCCCGCGGGCTAAATGGGAATGTTAATTATCTGACAACGGAACCGCTTAAAGTTAATGTGAGCAGCCGTCGGGCGTGTTCGAGAGGCAGGTCTCTCCGGCTCGGACTTTGGGTGTTGGGCACCAAAAAACGACCTGATATCTATCGCCGTCATAATGCTCCGATTAAATGGAACGAACATCGGGGGCGCGCTTGTACTTATACATAGCTGTAGTTGTGCGGCGTCAGCTTGGAGCGCGATTTCACAAATGTTTGAAATCAGACAAGCCGCAAAAAGTTTTAATTAAAAACTTGCCGCTTGACTTTCAAAATGTACGGTGGGGCGAGGTGGATTGCGGCACAGTTATGCAATCCCTAAACGAGACGCCTCATCTCTCCCTCTCTCTCTCTCTCGCTCTCTTTCAAACAAATGCAAAAAAGGTTAACCCGATCCCGGATGGGGCTGGGCAGAGCCAATCGAACTTGCATTCGTAAGGGAGACTCAATTCAAACTTCGAATACGCAGCACAACCGCAACAGGTTCGGGCAAGCACAAAACACCACAGACATAGACACACACACAAGCAAACACGCACACACACACACAGAGTTAGCGATGGTTGCGTGACGCATACGCTATGCGATGAAGCGTGCTGCCTGCCCATGCTCAAGTTTAAAAAGTTAGATTTTTGATTAATGCAGAAAAACTTGAGGAAAACAGCTAAATTTATCTTTCATCTTCAATGATTCAAAATAAAAATGAAAGAGCTTATTTCAAACAAGCAAAAATATTGTAGTGAGTGTTAAGCCGTAAGTCTGAGACGCAGCTGAGCTCCAATAAATACATACATATTTTTCGAATAAGGCTTACTTTACGGAGAGCTCAAAGTTTGTTTGCCGAGCCAGCTTAGAATATGTAAATGTAAACAAAAAAAACAAAAGTAAGTGTGTGCGAAATGAAAAAATTGTGTAAATATCAGTAAAAGTTATGTGTGAAAAATACTGTAAATCAGATGACAAACAACCCTGCAGGCCCCAAGGCTATTAATTAAAAGCTCTTTGCTCCATGCAAAAGGGAATCAGGCACTACTTTGCAATAGTTTGTTTTTTTTAATGCGAGGGAATTACATTCAGTTTGGAGGAAAATAAACTCATTTATTTACAGCGTTGCTAAATAAATACATTTATAATTTCTTAATCAAAAATTGTAATGAATATGTAAATATTTGATGTATTTAAATCTATATATTTTATTTATATTATCGACTTAAATGCAATTTAAATCTAAATATCGTTCGATTACGATTACCCACCCCCTCCTAATAGCTATCGATATTGAGTGCAAAGCTGAACTTAACGAGCGCGCAACTTAACGATTGTTTGTTTACGTGCGTCTGCATTGAAAATGCAAAATGAAAGCGAACACGCCGAGACATCATTGCAGATTGTGATTATTTTCTTGCTAATCGCTGAAATCCGAATATATCGTCTAATGTTTCCCAGACAGAGGAACACACTTCACACGCGGCCAGCTCTAGTTACACACACACAGGCGCAACATGCTGCGATTTGCGTCACCTCAACTTGAGTTGCAGGCGGACGAGCGGGCGGTCGCGCGCGCTAATCTTATCAGCGCGGGAGCAGGGGCTGAGCCCGTCAAACGTCTGTGGGGGCACACATAGCACTTACTACATAAATGCCGGTAGTGCGGCAACGGACACACATAGTCTTGAAGATGAGCCTCGTCGAGAAGGTGGTGATTGTAACGGGAGCAAGCAGCGGCATTGGTGCTGCCATTGCCCAGGTGCTGGCCCGTGAGGGAGCACAGCTGGCGCTGGTGGGTCGCAATGTGGCCAATCTGGAGGCAACGCAGGCAACACTGCAGCAGCAACAGAAGGGCGTCAAGACGCTGAACGTGGTGGCCGATGTCACCAAGGATGCGGATGCCATTGTCGCACAGACACTTAAGCATTTCGGACGCATCGATGTGCTGGTCAACAATGCCGGCATTCTGGGCAAGGGACCGCTGGCCGATCTGGACATTGAGGAGTTCGATGCTGTGCTCAATACCAATCTGCGTGGCGTTGTGCTGCTCACCAAGGCTGTGGTGCCACATCTGGTGAAGACCAAGGGCGCTGTCGTCAATGTCAGCAGCTGTGCCGGCATTCGTCCGTTCGCCGGTGCCCTCAGCTATGGTGTCTCTAAGGCAGCATTGGATCAGTTCACCAAAATTGTTGCCCTCGAACTGGCGCCACAGGGTGTGCGTGTGAATTCAGTGAATCCTGGCTTTGTGGTGACCAACATTCACAGTCGCATCGGCATTGTGGATAACGACTATAAGGCTCTGCTGGATCGTGCCATTGCCTCGCATCCCCTGGGACGTGTCGGCGATGTTTTCGAAGTGGCCGAGGCTGTCGCATTCCTGGCCAGCTCCAAGGCTAGCTTCACCACCGGCGCCCTCTTCCCCATCGATGGTGGCAAGCACAATCTGACGCCACGCTAAGTATTCCACCTGCCACCTGCTGCGTGGGCCGTCGTGCTGGTCAGGTTGCTTCCATCTAATTTTTTTTTGTTGTTTTCCTACTAAATTAAGTCAAAATATATATGCTAAAAATATAGACTACAAGTACAGTTAAACGGCGTCTGTTTGAAATGCAAAGCAAGTGCCTCAAATCCACGGTTAGACAGACGACCCCAAAATGACCGCCACCCCGAACCGAACAGCGACACCCAACATCTAAGCTTATCAGCTTATCACCTTATCACGCGCTGCTGTCACATCTCGGCCAGAGTCTGCACCTCGGACCGCGTCTTCTGATATATGTCCGCCTGTACACACACACACATACATACATATGTCACGAACAGGCATGCCCACTACATATGGTTGTATGTTAGCTTGAGGGCGTGCTAATCGTCTATCTTAACTCAACTCAATTGCCCCCTCCCACTCACACAGTCCCCTGCAAAGACGCCTTATCAAAGTACAAAACACTCGAAAATACTGGGTTTTTAAATAACACTAGGTCACTGCGTGTTCCCCCTCCCCCGCCTAACATTGTGTGGGGTAGGTCGCTTGCAGAAATTGCCCAATCATTTCCGGGCTTTGACTTTGGGACAACTTTGGGATATTTTTTAAAAAGCTCATCAAATTTCACTCTGATGAATTGCACATTTTGTCACTTTTTTGATATTTGAATGCGATTGCACTATCTACATAGATTTAGTGTGTCAGAGATAGTGTTTTATATATTTTATAGTTGTACAAAATTTCGAAACTTTTTTACAACTATGTATATACAAAACCATCTCTAGCACGATCCGTTCTTTGTTAAAAATACTCGAAAAGTTGCGCTTTTTTTAATTTTTCTAATCACGTTAGTCTCGATATTAGCTAGGGTTCATAACTTGGCAATGTTGTGTACTAAAACTGCGTATATTTTTATCCGTAATGTACAATTTCATAATCAAGGTTTCAATAGCTATAAAGAATTGTTGCTATAAACACATAATGTCCTGGCTAAAATAACCTTTTAGGGACTGTGTGATTTAAGGTATTTTACTTATCACACAGATTGCTCTGGACAATTTTCAGTTCCTTGGGAATTTTATGAAGATATAAACTCTGATTTCCTTAGCCAAGTTTCAAGGGTTAACAAGAAAGTTTGCTATAAATACCCGATACCGATTGTCCTAGTGAATAAATCCTCTTTTGGGAATTTTATTTGTTTAACTTTGCTAATTTCCTACAGAAAGACCCCTTTAGACAATTTTTCTGGACAATTTATTGGAGTTTCCTTGGGCACTTTGTGATTCAAATTTGTAACTGTTATAAGGACATTTAGCTATGTTTAATGTCCTAGTTAATATCCCTTTAGGCACATTTGATGTGTTTTTGGAATTTCACTTGCGACTTCGGTTGCCCTGGGAGTTTTATAAAGCAACAACATCGGAGACGAACTTGAAAAAATGGATGATGGAAATGCTAAAAGAAAAGCTCTATCGTAGTTTCAATATAAATTAAGTAAGCTTTCCCT
Organism: Zaprionus kolodkinae; assembly: GCA_018901885.1. Classification (NCBI taxonomy): domain Eukaryota; kingdom Metazoa; phylum Arthropoda; class Insecta; order Diptera; family Drosophilidae; genus Zaprionus; species Zaprionus kolodkinae. The sequence goes on along the minus strand of JAEIFM010000183.1, from coordinate 438,592 downwards.
TTGCAACTCTGCTAAAAGCTGCAAACAACCCTTATTTCAAACCAAGCACAATATGTGTGGGCGAAAGCTTTCACCAACTGTTGCTGCCTTTGCGGGTGTGGGCTCTATACACCGATTGCAACCCTTAAATTAGGAAAACCACGCACCCGCCGCCTTCCGCCCCACTCCCTTGCCCCAACAAGTTGTGGAAAAAGCTCAATGAAAAGTTGGCAACAAAACCTGACAACGTTGGCCGACAAGCAGAGTCCGTCAGTGCGTCAGAAACTGTCGCAGCGCGCTCGTGTCGTCTGGCTGCAATTGAAATAAACTGAAGCTTCCCTTTCGTGTTTGCCTTGTACTCGTGGCGCAAACTCACCCTTCCTCCTCCCCCCCGAATCAACACAGACAGAGACACACACACACACACTCATAGCGAGACACAGGGCCACATGCAACGCGGATTGGACAGCTGTTAGAAAGCGGAACAGCAGCAACCGATTGATTTTTCACCAAACAAAACCAAGTGGAGGAAGCTATCGTAGCTGGAGCAGGAGCAGGAACGGAAGTGGGCAAAGTAGGAGTGTGGTGTACTGTGTGTGTGTGCGTGTGACTTGCTTGTGGCCAGGCCACGAGTTATGGATATGGAGCTGCAGCTGGAGCAGCAAACGGACGTGGGAATTGAAACTGCTGCCATGCAGGCCGAAGGTCAGCAAATTGCAGCAGCAGCAGGAGACGCAGTAACCGAGCACACTGAGAGCATCGATAGCCAGACGGATGTGGAGCCGGAGGCAGAAGAAGTTGAGGCGGACAGCGGTGATGCTGATGTCGAGGATGAGGGGCAACCGCTGAGTGAACGTTGGTCACCTCTGGGCGCCAACTATGACGACGCAAACAGCGTCAGCTCGGAGCTGGCATTGGCTGGCGGCGAACGTGAGCTGGAGCCGACGCTGCTCAATCTATCGCTGGACAAGCAGCAGCAGCAGCATCATCAGCAGCAGCAGCAGGCGAGCACGGCTGCGGCGGCGGCTGCAGCAGACAATGCCAACGAATTGGAGCGTCTGCGCAGCATTGAGGATGAACAGGAGCTGCTCACCAGCTCGCTGCTGGCCTTGACATCGCAATTTGCCCATGTCCAGCTGCGTGTGCGACAAATTGTAGAGGCGCCAACTGATGAGCGGGATCAATTGTTGCGTGATCTGGAGGATTTTGCCTTCCAGGGTATACCCGAGGTGACGTCGACAATGTCGACAGCAGCGAGTACAGCGCAGGATGAAGATGCTGCAGCAGATGCCGAGGGAGAGACGACTGGACCCCCTGATGGTCAACTCATTGAACAACTCAAGTCACAGCTAACCGAACTGGAGCAGCTGGCCTATGAGTCGGGTGCACCCGGTGTGCTGCCACAGCATGTGCTGCTCGAGAAGCAAAAGTTCATACTCGATGAGCTGCGCACCAAGCTCAATCTGCAGGTGGAGCAGCATCAGCTGCCCGCCCTCAGTACCGAGCAGCTGCGTCATCAGGTGGACAATGCCATTGGTGAGTTTGTCGGTCCGCTCAAGATGAAGGAGCAACTGGTGGCGCAGCTAAAGACGCAAATCACAGATCTGGAGCGTTTCATTGCCTTCCTGCAATGCGACACGGCGGCGAATGCCAGCGACAAGATGAAGCTCCTAAGTGGCGCCTACAATAGTTATGCGGCCAAGCAGACAGCACGTCAGGCACCGCCACCATCCGCTGCACAGCTGCCTGTGCGTGCCACCGCAGTGCCCGCAACCACAGCAGCAGCAGCAGCTGCAACAACCTCCACATCATTAGCGGGTGCCACCACGTCATCGGGTGCAGAGGCGGGTACACGTCGCGAGAGTCTGCACAGCAAGGCACACGGATTGCTCGACAAGGCATCGCTGCTCATGCAGATGTTTGCCACAACGCACTTTGCCAAGCGACAGGCGGATTTTCAACAGAATTCGCTCAAGAAGACCAACAAGGGCAACCACTGGGGGTGAGTAAAAAAAGGGAAATTTGCCGATCAGTTTGCAGTTTTCTAAGCCAGTGAGACCAGTTTTCAATATGGCGACAGCTTTCGATTACAATTCCGATAGGCAATTAAAATATACTAAAAAAAATATACCTATAATTTCCCAGCAGGAATTTTTCACTTTGTTAATTTCAAATAATAATATTAATTGCGATAATTAACTGTATTTCCTGCCCCTCCCACAGTGATCTGCGTGCTCAACTTGAGGTGGACATCCAGGAGGTGGCCGCACTGGCCGCCACGCTGAGCTGCGATCGCGAGAAGTTGGCAAACATTAAGCGCGCCCTGCGCCAACATCAACAACAGCAGCAGCAGCAGCAGCAGCGGCAACAGCAGCAGCAGCATGCGATGATTAGTGGAGCCAATCAGGCAAGTGGATCGTTTAACGCACAGAACGGTGCACTGACCACGCTGCCGCCGCGTTGCAGGCGCGTGGTTACCACCGGCACCGAACTGACACCATATGCCGCTGGCGCGGCTGCATCATCGGACTCCGATGAGGATATGTATGAGAACTACGACTGGGAGAAGGACAAATCGCTGGGGCGTCGCATTGTGCACATGCGTGGCGATTCCATAGCGACAATTGGACGCGAATTGACCAGTGTGGTGCGTAAGAATTTTGCGCGCACGCTGCAGCAGCTCATACAGCACGGATTGCGCATACCGGCCGAGTCGGCTGCGTCTAGTCTGATGGTGCCGTTCATGCGTTGTCTGCATCCCAGTGCACAGCGTGTAACAGTTAGTGCTGCGGTGTCGGAGATGCAGTTTCTGGGCATCGGAAGGCCCATGCATGCCTGGGAGCTGGTACTGGAGTATTATAATCTAAAGAATGGGGATGAATATAACAATACGCCGGCACGCAAATTGTCGCAGAGCTTTCAACTGGACATTGTCGATGCGCATGCGGTGACAGCCAAGCAGAGTCTGCTCAGTGCCATTGGCATGATTCTGGCCATGCATCGGCCCTACAAGCGTAGCTATAACGCTCATTTCAAGGCGCTCATCTGTGCGGGACTCAAGTAAGTGCAAACAGGCATATGTATTTTATATGTGTATATATATATATGATTGTTTGTCTGCAGCTCACATTTGCTGGTGGAGTGGCTCAATCTGATACTCAGCTGCAACGAGCTCATTGATACCTACTACACGTCCAGCAGCTATGTGGCATGCACCGGATTCCGTGACTCGCTGCGCTCCATTGACGCCTTGTCCAAATTTGATTTCGATTTACCCGTCGATTTGGCCATACGACATTTTCGAAATATCTAATAATGCAAATGCGTGTGCATGATTATTTTTCTCTCTATTCAAAAACTAGTACGAATCCGAAATCTTAATGTATAAATATGTGTATATAACTTTAGATATGTCCAATTAACTAATACCTACTAAAATGCAATTGCTAAACCTAAATACAATCTGAGCATTTTGAATTCGCGCCAACTAAGCGGGAATGAAACAAGGTTGCCACTCTGTAGTAAAAAGTGTTGGAGCCGCTGTGTGAATGGCAAAAAAATAAAAAGGGAATGTGGCGCTAAATGACAAATCGAATAAAACAAACACATATTTCCTTTTAAATACATTAATCTCTCTATTTAAATTCAGTTGCATAAAATTCATAAATGCATTGACTTAACTTATCGCCCAGGGGCCGCTGCAAAGGACCACAAGTCAAACCAGAAAGCAAGAGACGCGCCTCCGTCTCCGTGGCGCACTCGGCATAAGCATCAAGAAGCTGGCGCGGCGTCGCATATCGTTCCACAATGGCCAACGCTCGATCCATGGAGAGTGAGTGCAGCTGCAACAGTTGCTGGACAAACACCTCGCGCACCGTCAACTGTGCATTGCGTGCCGAATCTTCGTAGAGGGCACGAAACTTGAGGAGATTTACACGATTGGAGCTGGACTGGGGCTCGTTAGGCGTACTAGGAGTACTCGATTCTAGAGCGGATTTGTCAACACTATGCAGGGATTTGCTGGCATTTATAAACAACTGTTTTAGAGCTCCAGTCACGCCACCCAGATAGCACATAGAGCGATAATGATTGTCGGTACGCACCACTTGAATGCCCTGCGATTGGATGCGTGCATTGGCCAGTGCCTGCTGTAGTGAATCTAGTGGCAGCCCGATCTGTTCGTTGTCCCCGTAATCCTCAATTAGATAGATGACATTGGGTATTCCGCATTGTCCCAGACGATGCTTTTGCTCGTGAAAACGTCCATCGCGTATGCTGCTGGCCAAATCGTCCATACGCTTGCGTTCCACAATGTAGGGCAGCACCAGCTCATTGCCGGCGCCATCACATGCAATCCACAGAAAGTCTCCGACAGTTAGGCGACGCACTTCGTGCTCCACGCCCAAAGATTGCAGGTAGCTACGTGTTTGATCCAATGCACGTTTATTCTTGCCGCTCGTTTCCTGTGTGTCCACAAGCAGTACAATACGATAGCTTCCCGGCTCCATGTGTACTACACGTTCTCGTTCCTCGGCTGCTGCCAGTTCCAGTTGTGCCTTCTTTGTCAGCTTTTTCGGTTTCTCCTTTGTCGTCGGCGCCTTTTGCTGTTTCTGGCGTTTCTTTTGCACAACCTTTACGACTTGTTGCACCTGCTCCTCATAGTGTGCGCTGGATTTCGGTGTGCCTGGAGGTAGTTGCACCTTGGCTTGTTGCTCCAGTGCCCGAAAATCACGCAGTTCCTCGTCGAGGCGCTGGCAAAGCGTTGAGCCAAATCCCCGCAGTATGGCACATTCGCGTCCGCTGTACAGTGGCAATGGATAACTGCGTAATGCCTCCAGTGCTTGGCGCAATTTGTGCTGTGACCTGCAATCCCGTTGCTCGGCCGCCTTCAACCATCGTTCCAGCCAGCCCGCAAAGATTGGATTCGGATCTTGCAATCGAATTTCCAGCCGTGTTTCCATGTTGGCGCCGAAATGCAATCTCCAAATGACGCCGTGCGGTCTACAATGGAAATGGCAACGTTATTTCTATATATTCTCAAACTATTCTATTTATTGATTTTATCTTTAATATTGCATTACATTTTAGAATTAATACTATTATTTTTTGTTTGCGACTAAATTTTTGACATTGCGCTCAAATATTCTCTCAAAAATTAACAGCTGATTGAGGCCACCTATTGGCAAATTTCAGTACTAAAATGCGTGTAAGGCTGCCACCTTATGATATTCACACTGTCATTCATGGCAGCAGTTCGAATACTTAATACTGTCGTAAAATACCAAAATCAGCTTAATCATTTTTTAATTGTATACGATAAGTTAATGTTCAAAAAATCTTTCATTAACATTTTATATCTATATATGTTTCCAAAATAGAAACAAGTTTTCAAAAAAGACCCTAAATCATTGTAAAATCGCTTTGCGTATTGGTATATTCGGGTTAATTTAGTATTCTGGTATATTTAAGTAAATACTTTAGTTTATAAATGCTTGCAACCCTATGTTTTTTTGGCGCAACGCAGTAAACAAAAATCGTATATTTGAAATAAAACTTTTAATATCAAGTTGCGACTTCATTGAAAGAGGGAAATCTAGTGCGAGTGCAATATCAACCCATTCGACAAAATATAATACTTATGTTATATTTTGTGAAATTAATCGTAAAAATTTCTAAGCTTAATATAAATGTCTGAATATTTTGAAATTTTAATTGATAGTCTATTAGTATTTAATCATTGTTTATTAAAATTTATTCATTTTAAATAAAATAATATAGTATTAACGATCATTTTTACATAGATAATTTATGAAGCTTTTGCAAAATTCAAATATGTTGCACTTTACAATTGAGTGGTCACATTGTTTTTGCAAAAAGCTCGCTTACAGTATTTTAAAGAAAATCAACTAGTATTTTTAGTGGTATTTCTATGGCAAAATATGTGCTTTTTCGAGTATTTTTGCAAGTGGTCACACGTTGTCAAACGTGCAACTTTGTTTTGCCGCACATCGTACCAAACATGTCCGCCAATTCACCCGCCGGCAGCCCCAGCGGTAGCAAAAGCCCTGAGAATGTTAATCCCAGCATTAATGACATCAACTTGGAGGCTCTGTCCCTGAGTGAAGGCATCCGGGACTCGCCGGTCTGTATTATTGTGCTTGGCATGGCCGGCTCCGGCAAGACAACGTTCACACGTAGCCTGATCGAACATGCCCAGGCACAGTTCAATCCGTATGTAGTCAATCTGGATCCTGCCTGCCGAGAGGTACCCTATGCGGCGCACATTGACATACGAGACACAGTCAACTACAAAGAGGTGATGAAGCAGTATCAACTGGGCCCCAATGGCGGCATCGTGACCGCGCTGAACATGTTCACCACAAAGATGCCAAAATTCGCTGAACTGGTGCGTCGGGCTGGTGAGCGTGGTCACAAATGGTGCATCATCGATACGCCCGGACAGATCGAGGTGTTCACATGGTCAGCATCGGGTAATATCATCACCGAGGGCCTGGCGACAATGTTTCCCACCATAGTTGTGTATGTCATGGATGTGGTACGCTCGGCTTGTCCCACCACCTTTATGTCCAACATGCTCTATGCCTGTTCTATTCTATACAAGACACGCTTGCCGTTCCTTGTAGCACTGAACAAGGTTAGTGTCCATGATGAACTGCAATCTGTAAAGAACTTTCCAGAATTAATTTACTTGCTTTTTAGATTGACCTCAAGGAGTGCAGCTTTGTGCAGGAGTGGATGACTGACTTTGAGGCTTTTCAGGATGCACTGGAGGAGGAGAAGAGCTATGTGAACAATCTAACACGCACCATGTCCCTCACACTGGACACATTCTATGAGAATCTTATCTCATGCGGCGTCTCATCCAAATCTGGTGTCGGCTTCGCCACGCTAATGGGACACATACTCGAGTGTGTCGGCGAGTACGAGCGCGACTATAAGCCAGTGTACGAGAAGATGCGTCTGGAGCGTCTCGCCACACAGAATGAGAATCCACAGCCGGCGTCCAACATCGACGAAGCGGGCACAGCAGTACCCCTGGGCATAGATCTAAATGTACGTGTATTCCCGGAATTATATTAAGATTTCTCTAACCTTATCTCTGCCCTGCAGGAAACTCCTTCGAATGCTGATAACAGCGTGTTCCTTATGGCACCAAGTCTGGTGCCACAGCAGATGGAGACCGAACAGGAAGCTGAGGTGGATGCCAAGAGCGAATTGGAGGAGCAGAATTTCCAGAGTTTTGTGCAGCAGCACATGACGGTGCAGCAGGGCAAACGTGATAAGCAGCAGCGCGAACAGCAGCAACAAAATGTTTAGAACTGTAGATGCAACTCGTTAGTAATTATAGTATATATATATAGTAAGCCGATCCACCATACATATGTACATATATGATGAATCGCCTCTTTCCACCATGTATATTACGCAGTTTAGTTTGTTCTTTATTATTATTCACTTTAACAAGCAAAAACATTCAATATAGTGTTCTGTTCTTTTTTTTTCGGTTTTGTATATATGTATGCTATAATATATATATTATACATGGTATATGTGTGTGTCTGTGTGATTGTAATTTCTGGTATATGGACTTAATCGTTTAGCTTCGCAAATAATTTGTAACAATTACAGAGTGATATACGGGGAATATACATATATGTATGCAATATGCATTCCCCAATTGGAATCTTTGTTTGATTGGATCTATATTGATAATAATACATCCATATGCATGTCTGTATATAAGCATGTACATCTGCATCTGTGATTTGCAAGCGGTTGTCGTGTACTTAGCATAGAGAATATCGCATATACTATGTATATATATAGTATCTCGAATATACACACACACAAATACATATGTACTTCTCTATACATACATATATCCTATATAATGAGCAAATCAATTATAAGTGCGTCACGCTCGTCTGTAGGCAATATTACGCCCAGCTGATCCTGATCATCGCGATCCCGTGATGCTCCTCCTGCGTTCCCCCCGGTCTCTCTGTCTTTTCAGATTTTGTTAAATATTACGCTTACAAAAATACAGATCATCTCAAATTACAAATACAACTCTCAATGATTCACAGTTACATATATGTATATATATATAGATCGACATTTAGTTAGATACAGTTACATACATATCCATAAATATACATACATATATATATATATATGTATTATAGTATATTCTTTTACATGATTCGAACCATTCGCCGTCTACTTAGCCCTCCATCTACCGCGTTTTCTTCGTGTCTTCTAATCCGAGATGATGATAAACTTAATACTTCCGATTCCAAAACCGATTTCCGCAATACATAAACATACATACAATATATTTGTGCTCAAGATTTATAGACTTCTGGACTTAATGATTATATAAATACGTGTAGGTTTTCATCTCATCATCTGCTGCTGCTTTCTTTTCTATGTGCTTGGCCAAAAGCTGTGCCCCCTGCGCCATAGAGATGCGTTCCACATGCATCACGCATTTGGAATACTTTGGAAAGTTTGTCATCTTAAATGCATTTCAAGCTTAAAGATCTCGTAACTTTGTGCTACATACAAATTACGGTTTAAAGTTGTTTTTAAAAAAGACAAAAACATAAAATTGATTTTACATCTAAACAATACTGTGCTGGAAAAGCATAAAACTATATGTTATATATATATGTATATATATGTAGCTTACTCAAGGAATCCTCAATACGTTTTCAAGAAACAGTCTTTTCTATCAATTTTCTTTTTGTCTTTAGTTTTTTTTTTTTTTTTTTTTTTTTGTTCACTTTGGTAACATAACAGTGAAAATTGCTTGACTGCCTTGTTTTCATTTCTTTTTGTCTCTTCTCTTCATTTTATGACTGATTTTTAATACCCTGCACACAGAGAGAGTATTCTACAATTTTTTTTTCTTATAAGTTTATGCGTAGCTTAGCTTGGACAGCATTTTAAGTAAGGTTCATTTTTTATGTATCTAGGCAAATGGCGATGTACCCCAGGCAAATGGTAGATATATGTATGTTAAGATTTGATAACAGCGACCGATTTTGATGTACGATTTTTCATACATTCTTTCCGCAAATAACCTAAAAGAAACCTATTTGCATGAGGTACATACATCCAGATTTTGCTCTACATAATATGATGAAAATACGCTTTATCTATATAGGTGTATATAAAGGTTTTTTTTTCATTTGTATTAAGTTTTGGGGTTTTTTTTCTTTTGTTTCGGATCTTTTTAGTCCTATAAATTTTTGTTTGCCTGTATATGTTCTGTATATGTATATATATATCATAAAAATATGTAAATTCGAAAAAAAAATGTAACATCAAAAAGCGACCGAAAATTATAAATGGGACACGCGCACGTAGATCATCTCTATTAGATTCTACTACAACTACAGCTATATAGTTTCTGATTAATCATCGTCGGACAGATTTGTTGTTGTGAGCAGTGTGGCATTATCCTCGGCGCCCTGCTCCTCGATATCCTGAAGGTGAGATGAAAGAGAGAAAAAGAGACGATGAAAGATGAACGATCACGTGGTCAGTTTGATAGTAGGAAATATAGTTCAGTTCTTTATAGTAGGGTGGGGAGAAGGTGTGCTACCCAACAACCAGTTTCTTTAAAAGATTTTCAGCATGTTTTCATTTTTTTTTTGTTTCTTTTCTTTTAGTTTAGTTTTTTTTTTCTTATACAAAATATATTTAGATATTTGTTTTTCGTATTACATTCGATAGGACGTAAGGAACCACACGATCATCGGAGTGCTCGAGTTGGTAAACTAACATTAAAAGTACGCCTCGCACAAACACACAAACACACACACGCACACAAGTGCAGATATGTTTGTGTGTGCGCATAAACAGTGCGGATTGCATCTCTCTCTCACACACACACACACACAGAGACACACTCACACGATCGATACATCGCGAGAAAGGAAAACAAATTGATTCACATAAAAAAAATTCTTATTGATTTTGGGTTTTTCCTCAAGTTTTCTTCTTGTATGTATAAAAATAAAAAAATTTGTTTATTTTCAAATAAAAAAATACTACGTAATATATGTATGTAAAAATATGCGAATAAAAAAAAAGCTTAAAATGAATCAATCGTCGTCGTGGTTTTAGGCTTGAATATTTTTTTGCGAATTGAACTTTCGCTCTGAGAGAGCAATTAATAATTATACATATATAAATGCAGCGCGACAGTGTTGGAAAAAACGTGAGACAAGAGTGTCGTGCGTGTGTTTGTGTGTGTGTGTGTGTTTTGTTGTCTAGTGTAGGGCAGGAGCAGGTTGAGCTGCTGCTGCTGTTGCCAGAGTTGCCTTCGTTCTGTTCATGTTGTTGCTGGCGTTGTTGTTGTTGTTGTTGTTTTTGTTGTTTGAGCGTCTTGGAAGTGCGCGAAAGATTTTGTTGTTGTTTTTGTTGCTGTTGCTGCGTCGTTGTGATTGTGATTGTTGCTGTTGTTGTTGTTGTTGCTGTTGCTGTGACTGAACCGAGCCACCTCACTTGAGCTTCTGCTTGACCGGACTCGATGACGTCTGATCCGCCTCGGGCAGATCGCTCTCCTTCTTGCGCTTCACCTTATCCTTGTTGGGCGCCTTCGCCTTCTTCGTTTGCGCCGCCAGCAATTTGGCTTCACGTTTCGCCTCCCGCTTGGCACGCAGCTGCTCCGTGATGAACGAGAACACCAGATAACCCTGCAGGGCAATCAGGCCAACGAGGACGAGCAGGGCACGCAGCTTGTAGCTGCTATCGGAGCCACCAATGCCATAGTACAGGGTGAGCACACCAATCACCGAGGTGGCAAAACGGACGAGCACAAAGCAAGCGCTGTTCACAACACCGACACGTGCCAGACGCTCCTCGCGATCGAACACGCCAATCAGCTGGAAGATGTGCACCAGCAGTTCGCTGAAATAGTGCAGGGTGAGCAGGACGAGGGCCAGGCGCTGGAAGCTAAGCGTGTAGGCGAGCACGATGAGCGTGAAGCCGCTAATGGAATGTATAATCTTGGGCTGTTGCTCCTCCTTGGCACGAATCTTCTGGAAATACAGTTCGGGCAGCATGTGCAGATAGTACGATAGCTGAATGATGAAGTAGAATTTATGCAGGAAGCTCATCGGATGCGCCGGATAGCCTTCCCACAGCTGTGACACCTGACCAAGGTATCCCTCACGCAGCACGATCTGTGCGCCCCACACAAACGATATCAGATAGAAGGCAACCAATTGGCCCGATTCATTGAAGCGTGCCAGCTTGAATTTGGACAAATGCAGCTTCTTGCTAATCTTGTCAAGCACAAACTCTTGGATAATGGCATGCATGATGATGCAGGTGAGCGTATAGAAGAATATCGCACAGTAATCCTTAATGCCAGCCACATAGGTGTAGGGTTTGCCATTCGGTTGCTCCCGCGTTGCCTCCTCCCCGCTGACATTGTGATGCAGCGAGATGAAGGCGCTGGCAAAGGCGGCCGTCGATTCGTTCATCAGGCCAACCACAAAGACCATGGCTACACATGATATGATATCCGCATGATTTTGGATAACAAATTCATGGCTCAATATCGGTGGATTTTTGTTGCTTGTCTTGCGACCAATTCCGGGTTTGATGGCCATGATTGTTGCCTTTGATTGTTCTTGTTGTTGTTGTTGTTGTTAACTGCAAAGGCAAAGTCGATGTCTGATTAGAGTTATTAAGCGAGAATGCTGCGTTCCCTATGTTCGCCCTCTCCCGCTCTCTCTCTCTCTCTTCGCTCTCCCCGCTCTCTTGTTGTATCGATACATGTGTGTGCGTGGCTCGTGCAACGTCAGCAGAAGCAGCTGACAATTGCAGCAGAGGCGGCAGTGAAGGTGGCTGCGAAGTTGTGGCCATGTGCATGCCAATGCCAATTGCCCTGAGAAATCAGTGCAACAGCAGCAGCAGCAGCAGCACACACAATAACAACACACAAACACACACACACACAAACACATTTACATCCACCCACGAACACGCACGCACATGCACATGCATTACAAATTTGCCTTGTTGGCACCAACACTCTCAGACACACACACACACACACACGCGAGCAAAACGGTGGCGCACGCAAGCACATTGATACAGAGAGTGTGTGAGCGAAAGAGAGAGAGAGAGAGAGAGAGAGGGGCACCGCATCTAGCGCCACACGCAAGCAATTTCTTTTTGCTTTTCACTAGACGAAGCGAGTTTATTGTGGTTTCTGTTGTTGTTACTTACTTACAGGATTGGAATTTTTGTGCAATCTGCTGACGTAGGCGTCCTCCTACAATTCACGTATCAAGTGTGATTTTTATTCACACTTTTCTTTTATTCGTTGCAACGGCTTTATCCCCGTTATAATGTTTCACAGTTTTGTTGGCAATATTTTTTTTTTTATTTCGTTGAATTTGTATGTTTTCCGTTTATGTTTCTGTTATTTTCTTCTCCAGTCCGCCAGTGTGGTCCAGCCGCCTCTGCTGCCTGCCTGCCTCTGGCTTTAGCTTTTACTTTAGCTGCTGCTCACCTGTGGGTGAGTGTCTGACTGACTGACTGGCTGGCTGAATGAATACGAATACGAATACGAATACGAATATCAATGTGAATGTGTGGCTGCGTTTCACCAACAGCGCTGCTTGCTCTGCGAATGCCAAGGCGGCCTACTAGCCAAGAGCCAACAACAGCAACAAGAGCGCAGCCGAACGGCTCTGGCCTCTGCAGCAGCAGCAGCAGCGGCGCGACAGCGGCAGCGGCAGCGGCAATACAACAAAACACACAGCCCCAGCGGTGGCAGCAACAGCAACAGCAACAGCAACAAACAGCAAAAGCAAAACGAAACAACAAAAAAAAAGTAAAGAAAAAACTGCCACGCAAACGACTCTCGGCTCCAACGGGCAATAGTGTATCGTGTTTGTGTGTGTCTTGTTGTTGTTGTTGCTGTTCTTGTTGCCAGCTCACTACCACTTGTTCACGTTGTTGTTTATTGCTTGCTCGCTTGCACGCACACCATCCGAGCGCTCATACATTGCCGGCTAAACTCAAGCGCTCTCGCTTTCACATGCTCCGAGCGCCACAATGTTATGTTGGGGCGCCTGCTCGGGTCGGTATCTTCGTCGCGATGTTTGGCCACGATGTCCGTTCGGCTCGTGCGCGTGCCGACCGTGACGTGTAATTTGTTGTCTTTTTCCATTTATCGATAGCCACAACAAGCGGCACTGGCGGCTAATCGACAATATTGCAACTCTGTTATTTGGCAATAGGCACAGCAATATGAAGGTTGTTTGCACTCAGTATTTTTAGACAGCCTATGACGTCACGTTTTCATTATTGCCCCTCTTGCTTAACAGAGTTGTTGCGCTCTTCTACTGATTTGCCATTCACTGTTGTTCGCAAGTTTTTGAGTTGGCATTTATATATATTTTGTATAGATAATTAATGTTTTCCATTAATCAAGTAAGCTGTAAGCGTACTTATACTTATATCATGGTGGGAATAACGTTTTAAATATTGAATCCTTTCTTGCCGATAATTTTTGTACATTCTTTCGATCCTGCTCTTTAAAACTGTGTTGAATGCTTTGGTTTTTTAATTTCGTATGTGAAGCTCCTTTTTGATTTACATCATTTATCACTGCTAACATTCATTCATTTTTTTAATCGAATATGAATAAATTTATAGTACAAACAAAAAAGCTCGTAGTTTGATCACACTTTTGGCATAATATTGAAAACTTTTAGATTTCCGTTGGCATTTTCAAAATTTGTACGACACTTTTGAATGCCAGTTACTTAAGAGAATTTGAATTTCATATTCACATAAGTACTTATATGAATAATATTCAACCTAATTGAATTTAAGAATAAGTTCTTATCAATCATTCGGGTGCATAAAAAAGTAAACTTAAATATTGTAGTAAAAATGTAATAAATAAATATAAAAATATATACAGAACTTATATAGAATTAATATAAATATATAGTACTTATATAGGTCGTTATTTTTAGGGTAAGTATTGGCGCTTAAGAGTTTGCAAGTTTAATTCGGAATTCCGAAACTGTTCTTGCACTTTCCATAACCTATATTCCCAGCACTTGTCGGGCAATTCGTGCGAATTGGTTAATTGCATCGGAGTGGTTAAAAAAAAAAAAAAAAAAAACAAAAACCACAGGGTGCCCCCATTGAAGTGCTTTGACGTGTGGGTCGAATGTGGCGCAAGGTTATGCAAGGAGTTGCCACACACGGTAATTAAATGCATTTTCTGTGTGCCACTGCGGGTGTGTGTGTGTGTTAGTGTTTCTCTGTGTGTGTGTGCGTGCGCGTGTGTACTCACGTTACGATTCCGCTTGCGCACGGAGGATACAATGGTGCGCTTGTTGCGTGCCACCAGGCAGACCGTTATAATTAGAATCATGCCAATAAGTGCAAATCCAAGCAGAGCGGGCAGCAGCACGCTATCCTCGGCCTTGTAGCCCTGTGTGTTAGGCAAATAGAGGGAGAGCGAGATAGATCCATTGAGAGAGAGAGACAGAGAGATAGAGAGGGAATATGTAACTAAGAGCAGCAATTTAGGGATTAGCCTGATACCTACCGACCACTGCACGTAGGTGGATGGATCAATGTAGGCCCAGTGTGTATTCATCCAGTTGTTGTTGTTGTTGCTGTTGCTGTTGCTCTTGTTCTGTGCTGCATCTGCGTTGCTTGAGGATTCCTGCTGCTGCTGTTGCTGCTGCGTGTTGCTCTTGGCCAGCACAGGTGGCATTATGGGCTTCTTGGCCATGGACTTAAGCAGCGGTACTTGTATGATGCGCGTGGTGATTGTGGCTGGCATCAAGCGATTGCTAAGCGGTGGGGCATAGGTGGCTACTGTGGCAGCCACTGGCGGCGGCGGTGGCGGTGGCGTTGAACGTGCCACGGGCAAATCCATGACAGCAGGAGCAGCTGGCTCAGTGGCGGGTACAACGATAATTGGTGCTGCAGTTGTCGTAGTTGTTGTTGTGGTTGTAGTAGACGTAGTTGTGGTGCTGGTGGTGGTGGTGCTGCTGCTGCTGGTGGAGGGTTGAGTCTTATTCACCTTCAGCACAAACTGCTCGACACCATTACGATTCACAATCTGCACACTTTTACCCACATTCTGGCCAAGCATAGCGGCTGACAGCGATGTTGCTGGCACCGCGACAACAACAGTTGTTGCTGTCGGTGATTTGGCAGCAATATGTTGCTGCTGCTGCTGCTGCAGCTGCTGCCTCTCTCCGCTGTGCGTGAACGCAGCCTTCGTTTTGAGGAACCATTCTGTTGGACTGGGCAGGCACTCGGCTGAGACCAGGAACGGTATGAGCACAGCGCCAATGATGACGGTGCACACGAAGATTAGGCCCAAATAGGCAAAGAATGTGCGACGTTTACGTGGCGGACCCAAGCTGCGTTTGTGGCCACTGGAGGCGGCAGCACCAGCACCCGCGGCACCAGCACCAGCCGCGGACGTTGCACATGTTGATGACGATGAGCCCGAAGCAGCTGTTGTTGTTGTTGTCGCCGTCGATGACGAGGAGGAGGAGCACATGGAGGAGGATGCGTTGCCCGCCAGGCGGTTGCCATTTCCCAATTTACCCTCAATGCGAAAATCATCGTTTTGCGGCAATATCGTATATTGCAAACTGTTCTCACCGTGCCGTATCGTTTTGTACATTTTGCCAACGTTTTCGCTTTTCGCAAACTTCACCTGTGTGTGTGTGTGTGTGTATATTTTTGTGTGTAACTGTCAGGATATTTTCTTCCGTTTTCGCTCCTTTTTTTTTGCTTTTCCAAATTCCTTTACGATTTTGTTGTTGTTGTTGCTGCTGCTGCTGTTGATGATGCTGCTGCTGCTGCTGCTGCTGTTGGCGTTGCTGCTGCTGCTGCGTTTGCTGTTACTCCTGCTGCTGCTGCTGCTGCATGCATGCTCCTCGCGCACTAATTTTATGTTTTTATTGATTGAGCATTGTTGTTTTGCCAGCAGCTTGAAAACTGAAAGTTCTCGCGCAGTCGCAGTTGGAGTTGGTAGCGCGCAGATAACGGTTAACACTGCCAGTTGCAGTTGGCAGTGTTGTAAAACGCTGCGCTACAAGTTGCATTTACAGTGGTGGCGTTGGCATTGAAACACTACAGTTGCAGCGCGCAAAGGTGTGTTTCGAATTTAAAGCAAGTGCAAATAAATAAATATAGCTTGAAATATATAAAGTATGTAAACAAATATTAAAATAGCTAGTTGTTTAAATAGAAACAAGGAATCAGTTTAATATTAGTTAAAATCAAAAGAGCGCCCGCAATTAGCCACAGACAAAAGCTAATTAGCACGTGACTGCTGACAGTAGCTGCCTGATACGCCAACGATTTGGCGAAGAAGCAAAGAAAAATCTTTATGATTGGAATCATAAATAAAAAGTATAAAAATAAAAAATTTGCCAACAGATTTATTATCGTCGTCGGAATGGTCAATTGCGACTGCGATGGCTGCATTACTCATGTGGGGGATGGTGTGGAGGGTGGGAGGGGTTGTTTGGCATTTGCTACGATTGATTAGAGACTCCGAGGCTTTTGATAACGAGGCTAGCGGCGGCCTCAAGAGCAACGACCAAGTGCTCGTCGTGTGAGGAGGGGCATGGTGTATGGTTCTTATCGAATCTGAGCCAAAGCAACCCAACCAACCTACCGGATGCAATGCAATGGAATCGTTGCTCAGTCACGTAAACGACAGTCAAGTGCGCGGAACATGTTCATCCTGGTTGTGGTCTGCCTCAGTCTCAGCGTTCTGGTTGCCCTACTCAGCCTGGCCCTGTTGCTGCTGAGCCGCAAATCGGTGCTGATCTTTGGCAAATATCCCTGCAAGGGTCTCTTCTATTGGTTGAAATATGCTCTGGCGCTGCTTGTGCTGCGCCAGCTTCGCTATCGCATCTACAAGCGCAATGAGCAGCTGCTCAGCTCCGGCGCTCATCTGGCCACATTGGATCGCCCGCAGCAGTTGACCAGTGATCCCAAGAGCTATGATGTAGTCAGTTTTATAGCTGCAAATCCCGGCAGCCACGAGAAGCTGCTGGTCACGTTGGAGCGACGACGACGCGGTGTACTCAAGGCAGCACTGTATCTCTGGTTACCCGGCGATGCACTCTATAGCTCACCCAATTTGCCCGACATGGTGTACTTCACCACCGATGGCAGCGAGGAGAGCAGCGAGTTTCATGGTGCCGGATTTCACATATATCCCGAGGAATCTATGCGTCGCTGGCGCATCAAATATGACGGTCAGCTGCGACGTTGCCCGGTGGAGGGGGCGGAGGCGGAGACAGAGGCGGAGCAACTGCTGACGGTGCAGCTGGATTTGAGTTTCACCAGCTCTACGGATCATTTCAATTACAATCGCGATCTGAGCTCATCCCTGATTGCCGACTCCATAGCACGTGAGGCATGGAACGATAGCTTCTATGGCATGCTCAAGTCGGTGGGTCACATTGTGGAGAAGCGTACGCACTACGAGCAGAGTGGAGAGCTAAATGGCAGCTGTGTGCTTGGCCAGCGTCGCCTCGAGTTGAGCTTGCGCGGCTTTCGGGATCACAGTTTCGGGACAGAGCGTTGCCTCAGCACAATCTATCGTTATGTGTATTTTGCCCTATTCCTCGATGATGGCAGCAGCATGATTGTGGGTAATCTCAGTCAACCCTCGTTCTTCCTGTCCTCGCTCAAGGTGGGCTACATCTGCACGCCCAAGGGTGTCTATCAGCCCATCACGGCCAGCAATTATGAGCTCTATTCGTACGGCGAGAAGGGTATTCCGCCGCAGCATCAGAATTTCATAGTGCGCACCGCCAGCAAGCAGTATCTGGTGCAGATTCGGGTGGAGCACAGTGCAGTGCGATATGTCGGCGGTGATTGGGAGTCCAAGGTGTACAATCAGTTTGTTGCCTGCACTGTCAATGGGATCCCCGGCCAGGGACATGCCGAATATCTGTATAGGCACAACGAGGGACGACCCGACGCAGTGGCTGCACAGGATCCGCAGTGGTATCAACGCATCAAGCGCTACGAGCGTAGCCTAAGCAACATGCAGACTGTGGACGATAACGAGGAATTCATATTCTAAGAACTAGCTTAAGAAATCGTATATAAAGTGTGATAAATGTAAAGTTAATAAAAACAAAGAAAAACAAATTGCAATTTTTCGGAATTGATTTTCGATTATAGGGAATCCTTCCATCAGATGATCAGATAAATTGCTACTTGAGACAGTACTCCAACATTGTGTTTATTGTAAATTAGAATTAGCCCGAATCGATTGTATCTTCGCGTCAAAAAATGGGTTTTTTATATTATACGTAACGGGGGATACGTTGGATAAGATTAAAGAAATATTTTGGATTTTCTATCAATAAATAAAAATCAATAGGCTCTTGAGTTTTTGTGTATTTTTACCAAGTAATTTATGAACTCGATTTATTGTCTTTGCCTTCGTCACGGTATCGATCCAAAATAGTTGGGATTACTGGCAATAAAGCAGCTGCAATGACGTGCAGTTTTTGTGCATTTTGCAGGGGGTCATAAGAAATATAATAAATAAAAAATGAATGTTCTAAGCATAATCTCGATTCAAGTGGCATAACTGACCTGCCGCGAAAATCTTGAATGATAAAGAGTGCCGGAAACTTCGAAGTGCTACGAAGTTGAAATATTTGATAATAATTATGAATGAAACACAAACTGTGCTATAATAATAATAATAAAGCTGATTTGCAACGAGTTTAAGCAATTAATACGCTGTTAAATGCATCTATAATTATTCTAATCCTTATTTTCCAAAATTCAAACTTTGGCGCCAAACACAAACAATTGCCCTCACTTGACAAACGATATGTTATCGAACTATCGCAACGCGCACAATTGCGATATTTGCTTTGGTCCAGCAACCCTGTTACGTGTTGCCATACTGCAAACATTGCCGCAGAAGAAAAACATAAATAAAGCGAAATAATTGTAATATTTGCGCAGAATTAAATTAAATCACAAAGCACTGAAACCTTAAAGTCGGTAAATACACAACGTTTAAAATGGCCAGCAGTTCACGAACCACAATACTACCACAGTCCAAGGAGGCACTGCTGAAGTCGTATAATGCCCGGCTTAAGGATGATGTGCGCAGCATGCTGGAGAATTTCGAAGGTAAAAAATAAAAACAAGCACAGAAAATAACGCTTATATATATAGGTAGAGGCAGTGTTTTCGTATCCGGCCATAATTCCCTGCACTTGCCTGACAAATACACAATACAAATCCGACAGTATTCACTCTAATTGCTCTTCCTTTGCTTACAGAGATACTGAAGCTAGCACGCCGCGAGAGCCATAGTCAGATCTCAAAGACCACACAATGCGAGCAGGATGCACTCGAGATGCAAGTGCGTGCCGCCAATATGGGTATGTATTTGGCTTACTATTACATGAAACTATTCTCATCTCATCTATCAATTTCAGTTAGAGCAGGCGAATCACTGATGAAACTGGTTGCCGATCTCAAGCAATATCTAATCCTAAACGATTTCCATTCAGTCAACGAGGCCATCACCAGCAATTCGTCACTGTTTCGTACCACACAAATCGATTGCGATAAGAAGCTGATGAAGCTGCGCGATGAGATGGCCATGGATCTTTACGATCTGGAGGAGGAGTACTACACAAGCATATTCAAATAGCCTTGGCCGGATGAGAGTAGCAGTAGCAGCAGTAGTAGTAGTAGTGGTAGTAGCAGTAGCAGCAGCAGCAGCTGCAGCAGTAATAATAGTTAAAGATTCGTATTTATCTAGTACTATATCTATGTTTGTTTACACGACATCGACAGCGATACAAGGAAGCGTAAATTATGGACCCAAAACAAAAGTAAACGAAAATAGAAGTCCCTCGTCTGTGAGGAACCTCCAAACACAATGCATTTGGGACTCATGTCATATTATTTCTGGACCGGATCCTTTTGCTTGTCTTGATAACCATGCGACAGGGAGGACAACGATGCCGATGTATTGTCCGCAGTGCATAACTCATCGTTGACGTTATCCACAATGTCGCCGGTATAGAAGAGTATCGCCTTGGGCACAATCTGGGTGCGCAGCAGGTAGCCCACCTCAAAGTCGGCACCGAGTACCATTTTGGTTTTCTCATCGGCCAGTGATAGATCCATCGCCTGTGGCGGTGAGAAATACCGAAAAAAGGACTCGCGTGGCATTACCTTTGGTACATTGCGTCCACCCTTGCGCGAACGCTTCTGTCTGACTGTTTGCAGTGTCAGATTGGAACCATCACGCCAATGTATGTGACATCCCTCGCAGCGCACAATTTCGGGGCCCTCGAACATAAACGGATAATCTTTGTCAGCCTCATGGCGCAATATGTACTTTTTGGTTAGCACCAGCGACGAAGTGTGCAGATATTCGTTGGGAGCGAATCGAAAATGCACTGTATAGCTATCCGGCTCATAGCTAATCCGTACATCCAGCAGACACTCGAGTAGTGGCTCATCGTGTTCCTGCACCAGATCTGAGATGAGAGCCACATTGCGAAAAACTGTTAGCCAGAAACTTGGCACACCCACCGCATTGTTGGGTAATTGCGGCAATTGTTCCGTTAGCTGCTTGAATTCCTCCGTTGTCTTAATCTCCTCCAGCAGCTCGTCGGGCTCTTCGTGCCAATAACGTTCGGTTATCGGTGGCTCCACATCGCCGGCGACAATATCACGTCGGGCATCGAATAACGTACAACTTTGGCCATAGAAACGCTTCTCTAGCTCGTAGACCTCACGAAAGAACTGCTCCGATATCTTGATCTGTTGCAGCTGATTGTGCTTCAGGGCAAGCACACGATTGTGCACCGCTTGGGGCAAATGATCCACCATATGTTGTAGGAATGCACGGCGACTATTCGAAGACATATCCGACGGGTTCAATTTCATGTTCTCCGAGATTGAACCTGGACTACGACTGCGACTGCGACAACGACTACGGCTCTTCGAACTTGAGGCCCTTATCGAATCCTTTAGATTTACTATAGTTGCATTCGAGCTCATCACGGAGCTGGTGTCACAGTTGAACATCTGAACTCTTTGAATTTTGATAGTAAATTTAGTTTTGCAAATCTTATTAAAAGTAATTTCTTTTTTTTTTTTTGTTTTGACTTTTTGATTTGAAAGTTAAATGTAATAAGTTTTTGTTTTATAAATAATATATGCTGACAGGTGTGGAAGCTAAGGGCATAAAATAAAATAAAAAAAACAAGATAAATGCATTTTGGGCAGAATACCGTTAATATATATATTGTATATATCCAATCTGTTAATAAAATACAATAACTTTTATTCCTGTCACACAATCAAGTATGATTTAATATTATGTATAATTAATTTAGATTTATAAACAAAAAGAAAAAATCAGTTTTTATAAAAAAAAAAAACAAATTTAATTTGAATAATTTAGATATATCGCTTTAATGTTTTGATTATCGTCTTCGTGCCAAAGTAGCAGTATTGCACTTGTTAAACATCGTGAGCGAGTTATCGATACCAGATGCCATCGATTTTTGTTTTGTTAGCCTGTTAGTGATTTCTTCTCCCATCCTTAGTTCTTGACCTGCAGAGGTAGTGAAAAGGGCCGCACGAATAGCATTATAGTAAGGCAAGGCTTAGCCCTGCAACGTAAATCTCATCAAGATAAGCCAACGAAGGAGATTCTACACCTGTAATGCTTTAATGCTAAAGTCCATACTTGGCGCGGACACGAATGGTTCTGCGGAAGATCTACCAAGTGGAGGCGTTGCCGTGGCCAGCGGCAGCAGCAGCGGAGGCAGGGGCAGTAGCGGTGGCAGTGGCAGTGGCAGTGGTAACAACAGCAGTGGAACTGGAGCACTTAGCCGTGCCAGTTGCGGGCTGGGCTCCAGTTCGATATCCAGTGGCTTGAGTGCGGTGTGTGGCCTGGTGGGTGGCAGCAGTGGCAGCGCCAGTGGAAGCGCTAGTGGCAGTGGCAGTGGAAGTGGCAGTGCAAGCGGTGGCAGCACACCAGCGACCATCTATTGTCCTGCATGCATAGCCAGCAATAGCAGTTCGCAGCAGCAGCAGCAGCAGCAGTTGGCATTCGCCTCTGGTGGTCCTGAGGCTTTGCTAACGCGCGAGTCGAAGTCGAGCAAGAAGTTGAAGGCACGGAAAAGTGCATCTACAGTTGGCTGCCTGGACGCGCAGCATATACGCAATAACTTGAGAATGTCAACATCCAGTTCAATGCGTAGCACACGCGGAGCCGGCGCTGGCGCTGGAGCGGGCAGCAGCAGCAGTAGTAGCACCACATCGGCGGTTATACCATCTGGTGGATCGAACGGCTGTAGCAGCAGCCTAGCCTACGATGCCAGCAGCAATGGTAGTTGCAGTAGCTTCAACGGCAAGGTGGTCTCACCCGGTAGCTACAGCTGCAATGCCCTCAACGTCGACTTCAGCTCGTACACTGCAACACACCAATGGACACGCATGCTGGAGTGTGCAGAGTTCGTGGGAGCAAAGTAAGTTGTAGTGATTTCCCATATTTAAAGGATTAGGAATAAAATTAACGCCATTTTTGTTTACTCATCAGGCGAAGCAAGCACACTGTGGTCTCCTACAAGGATGCCATGTTTGTGTTTGGCGGCGACAATGGCAAAAACATGCTCAACGATCTGATACGGTTCGGTGTGAAGGACAAGTCGTGGGGACGTGCATGCGCAACGGGTACACCGCCGGCGCCGCGTTATCATCATTCCGCTGTGGTTTCTGGCAGTTCAATGTTCATCTTTGGCGGCTACACGGGCGACATACACTCCAATTCGAATTTGACCAACAAGAATGATTTGTTTGAGTACAAGTTTCTTAGCGCCATGTGGGTGGAATGGAAGTTTTCGGGCAGGTAAGCAGTTTCACAGATAAATATGTATGTATGTATTCCTTGGCCTGATCATGCGTATCTTTCCGTTCTCTGCTTAGGCAACCGGTACCAAGATCTGCGCATGGCGCTGCTGTTTATGATAACAAAATGTGGATTTATGCTGGATACGATGGCAATGCTCGTTTAAATGATATGTGGACATTGAATCTGACTGGCGAGAATCATCAGTGGGAGGAGGTGGAACAGCAGGGTGATCGTCCGCCAACTTGTTGCAATTTTCCCGTTGCCGTTGCCCGCGATGCAATGTACGTTTTCTCTGGCCAGAGTGGATTGCAGATAACCAATTCGCTATTTGAGTTTCACTTCAAGACGCGCACCTGGCGTCGTATTTCAAATGAACCAGTGCTGCGTGGAGCCACATCGGCGCCACCGTCGCGTCGCTATGGACACACCATGGTGCATCATGATCGCTTCTTGTATGTCTTCGGTGGATCAGCCGATTCAACACTGCCAAACGATTTGCACTGCTACGATCTGGACTCGCAGGTGTGGTCGGTTATACAACCGGAGCAGACCTCAGATGTGCCTTCGGGTCGTGTTTTTCACGCATCCGCTGTGATTGGCGATGCAATGTATATCTTTGGCGGCACTGTCGACAACAGTGTGCGACGTGGCGATACCTATCGCTTTCAATTCTCCAGCTACCCGAAGTGCACGCTGCGCGATGACTTCGGCAAATTCTTTCACGAGAAGCAGTTCTGCGATATTCAATTTGTTGTCGGCGTTGAGGAGATTCGCATTCTGGCACACATTGCCTTTGTTGCCGCACGTTCCAAATATTTGCGCAATAAGATTCTGTCGGCACGGGAGGCGCGACAGCAGCAAATGGAAAAACTCTATGGCGTCGGTCAGGTGGATGCGCAGGCATTGAATACCGGTGTCGGTGCAGATCGTGTGCCCATGCTGGAGGTGCGACTGGCACATGCATCGCCCGAGGCGTTCGAGATCATTTTAAATTACATTTATACGGATCGCATTGATTTGGAGGACTCATATAGTAAGAACATTATCATATTAATCACAGACATCTATCAGTTGGCCGGTTTGTTTACAATGCCGCGCCTGGCGCATGGCTGTATACAGTATTTGGACTATAAGATCAATAAGGCAAATGTCCTGGAGGCGCTCTACAATGCGGACAAAAGCAAGTAAGTTCTGTGTAAATTATCTCTGTCTATTGTATCTGCTCAACATTATTTTGATTATCATTTCCAGCATTAAAATCATCAAAGATCATTGCATGCAGTTCATCATTAAAGAGGAGAACTTCACCGACGTGGTCATGTCCAGTGAATTTAGTGATCTAGACAAGCCTCTGCTAGTTGAGATAATACGCAAGCGTTTGCATCCGTTTAAAATGGTTATGGATACCAGTTTTGAATCAAATATTGGTGAGAATGTATTTCACCATTATCGGCATAAACATGTATATTAATTGAGATAACATTAACAGGCACCACATTGGAGCATGACTTGTCCACATTTCTGGAGACAACGGGCAAAGATTTTTGCGATATTAACCTCATTCTGGAGGATCATGTGATACCGGCACACAAATCTGTGTTATCAGCGCGTTGTACCTATTTTCAGGGCATGTTTCGTTCATTCATGCCACCGGATAATACCGTCAATGTGAGAACGATCTGTGTATTGTGCCATACAAATATTATAAATATCGTTTATCGAACAGATACAAATTGGAGAAATTTCACCCTCACTGGAGGCCTTTCACTCTTTGCTACGCTATATTTATTATGGAGAGACAAAGATGCCGCCACAGGATGCTTTATATTTGTTTCAGGCACCCTGCTTTTATGGTCTATCCAATAATCGTTTGCACGCATTCTGCAAATACTCACTCGAGCATAATATTACCTATGAGAATGTGCTGCAGACACTGGAAGCATCGGATATAACAAAAATCTATGACATCAAGGAGTATGCATTGAAATTGATTGTGAAAGATTTTGCCAAGGTGGCCAGGCTGCCAAAAATATCGGGCTTGTCGCGCGAACTGTTGCTGGAGATAATACGCGCTGTGGCCGATTCGCAAGGCGAGTTTCTGACCCGCATCAATATCAATACCGATATCTGAAAACTAGTGCTGCTACAGCCGGCTTTGCAGTTGTTGCTCGCCTGGTTGCAAATCGGACGTAGCACGTAGTGCAGCAGTAGCGGTTGGTAGCGCAATCAAAATTACATTTTAATTCCCCTAAACCCTAACCAACATCTTCCCTCCTGTTCTGTCCTGGCCATGACCTTGCCCTTGTCTCTTTCGCGTAATGTTTTACATTAGTTATTCTTTTGTTTCATGATTATTATTAGTATCACACACACAACACGACACTACTTAAAACAAAAGCAAGAAAGAATGAGAAAGAGAAAGAAACAGTAGTAGACGAAAAAGAGCAGGATAGACATAGAGAGAAAAAGATAGAGAATGTAGCAGCTAGGAGTGTAGGTCGTCACTGTGGTAGTCAGTTAGCCTTAGTCGTTAGTATAAATATATATGGTATGGTATGGATAGGCATGCAGTCAGTAGGACACAATCTAAATACTTGAACAGACAAATTCAGTTTATATATAACGAACGATATTAGTTTGATATCTTAGGCAAGTTCCAACTAGAACTACTTGGCATCGATGGTGGGTAGCTATAGCTCAGGCGTGGCAGGCAGCTATGATAAGAGGAGGTGAATTCTAATCCTAACGAAAAGTTTTCTAAATGTGCAGCTAGAGAAAGATTTAAATGATTTAAATCTGTTTATTTTTTAATTTCTCGAATTTGGAATAGTCTTCCTAATTGAAAAGCCAAAATTAAATATTATTTTGTTACTGTTTTCTACAAACGAAATTCTACAGATACCTTGATAGGTATAACTATAAAGTATACACTGCTGGACAGAAAAATAGGTTCAGTTGGTAAAGAAATGACGAAAAGGAATTGTTTCGGTAGTGACTTTACTAGACTCGATGCCAAGTAGGATAGCTAAGGAGTTGCCCAACATAATATATATACTTATTACAAACAATCTATATTATATATCCACTATATATATGTATATGTATGTATGTTTGTACACGATATGTACCTAGAAGTTTACGTTTAATTGCACGAATAATCGGTATATGATTTATAGTTATATATTATATATTATATTTATATACTATATATGTACTTGTGGCACTGCGATTCGATTTACTAAGATAACTTAACTAGTTAACTAACTTATCTGCGAGCGGAGCTGAGCTCGACATCATCTGCTGTACTTACTAACAACAAAAACTAATCAAGTCAACTCGTTGAGCCGATATTTCTTAATGGAATTCTCCATGAATTATTTAAACCTTTACATAGAAACCCCGCCGCACACACCCGAAAACCCCACACCACCCCATCCCCCCAACCAACATCCAAATCGGGCGTCAGTCGCCCGATTTCAATAGAGCCTTTAAATATGGATTAATAACGAGCAATAGCAAATAGAAACGAAACAGTTAACGGTTTACAAATACGTGTATAATTATAATGATAAAGATACGGAACAAATTTGTACATCGATTGCAACGATATATAGCAGTAGCTTATGAATTTTGCATTAGTTATTATTATCGTTTATAAGAACAAAAAACAAAAAAAAAAAACAAAGCCTTATGTTTTCTTGCCAGATTTAAGAATTGAATGAAAGATAAACTTATGGTTTTACGACAGAATTGTGATAGATCTTTCTGTTTGCATTGCCGTAATACATAGTATAAATTTCTGTGTAATAGTATTAGTAACTAGTAATCTGCAATTTGTATTTTGTAATTTGTAATTTGTAATTTGATGCATCCTTAAAAAATAATATGCAATATTATTTATAGATTTTTAAATCATTTAATTAGTTTTATGTATATTATTGTGCCTCATTATACCCCTGCAGGGAGTGTACATACATATGTATTGATAAGGAGAGATCTGCGATCCCGGTTCAGTATCAAGCGGGAACTCGAAATACATATGAAATACTCTGTTTGTCCGTCTGTTACCTGTTTTATAAATATCTTGACGATTACTTGCCACTTCTATAAATAAGTCTAGAGGGATCGAATCGGTATATCGTATAGCTGTTATAGTAACAATTGATCGCTTTTCCTTATTTATATAGATATTGCAAAAAAATCCAACAATATGTATCTCTCTTTTTCTATAATACGCTGTCAAAATGTAATATCAGATTACTAGAACAATTAGCTGCCATAAAAAGAAAATTTATTAGGATCGAACTAACTATCGGATATAAATTAGTATGAAAACTTCGGCTATGTATGGATTGGACAACGTCTACAAAGTATAGCTGCCATAGAAAGAATCGACCGAAATTAGCATATTTTTCAACAAAATTTCTTATATGTTTCTTTTGCTGTCAACATTAAAAATAAAGATCGGATTACTATAACATATAACTGCCATAGGAATAATCAGTCAAAAATTGGGATTTTGCATGAAAACTAGTTCCGTTTTAAAAAAAAAAATACCGCTATCCAACTACATCAGTTTTGGATTATATTGTGCCCTATAGTACTATATCTACCGTTCAAATCAGCAAACAATAGCTTTTATAGGAATAATCAGTCGAAAATTAAGAGTTTTGTAGTACAAAATTGTCCCCACCAATTAGAATTCGAATTGCCGAAATTGAATAAGATTAATCAAAATTGAATTGTTTTTTATATATAATTAGAATAGGAACAGTCGGTGAAGACATTTTTCAGCAAGCTGCAAGGGTATAAAATCTTCGGCAAGTCGAAGTTAAATTTTCCATTTCTTTCGTTTTCGTTCAACTTAGGCAAATATATACAAAATTAGATAATGCCGTGAATCACAAAAAAAAAAAAAAAAGTCAATGAAGATTCGGATGTTAGAGTTACATATGGTACATGTTCATTAGATAATTGTTTTAAGTTAAGATCAAAATTGACCGGCACCAGAATGAGTCGATTGTTTTGAATTCAATGAATTTCAAATTGTTAGCTAATTACAATCAAAATGACATTGGCGCATTGCTCATCGATATCATTTATTCACTTATATCATTTCCATGCTAATCGAAACATATTATAAAATATGATATGCTGCGTTTTCTGCTTTTGTATTTTGTCTTTGCTTTGTTTTGTTGATGTTTTCCAAAAAAAAAATTTTGAAAATATTGGTAAACAATTTAATCGAAAAAACATGTTAAATGTGGTGTAATAAAAGGTACATTTTTATTATAAATGTGATGATGGAAGCGATTCTCCATAGGCCCCATTATTTTCAATGAAGTATTATATATTTTTTAAATCCCCTTGGCAGTTACATGCACTGATTTATTTTTGTGTCTCAGGCTTTTGCATCATCCTTCATGATCATCAATTAGCCCACAAAAAAAAAAAAAAAAAAAAAAAAATTACAAATAAAATTTGGCGAAAATTTGTGTATTTTATATTATATGAGTATTATTTATTAAGCATAGTTTATATACAACAAAAACATTAAACAAATAAAATATACAATTGCGTGTATGACAAATAAATGAAATTGATGTATTCAATGGGAGCGCCGCGGGGGACTTTGGAATTCCACAGTTGAGTTAGGTTAGGTTGAGGCGAAAGTTGGCAGGCGAGCAGAGCAGCAAATCCCGCTAGGGATTTCCATAATATGCATACAATTGTCAAACAGAGCCCAGGGGTATTTTTAATTTCTGGCAGTTGAAAAGCTCGCAAACTTTAACAGCAGCTCCCACACACACACACACACACACCGAATCGAAGGAATGTGCCCACTGTAACCCGGCAATGGCCCGAGGAAAAGTCGAGAGAAACAAAACAAAAACAATGAACGAGAATAGAAACACAAATACGTAATAAAATTGTGGACAAACAAAGCTGAGCAAAAAGCGAGAGCGAGAGAGGGAGAGTGGGAGAGAGAGAGAAACGTAACCAAGATGGATAATATAGATAGCACAGCTCAATGGAATTAAAACAAAACAAAAGGCTGGCAACCCAAGGACAAGGGCAGCAAAGACGACAGCGACGGCAAATCGAGTTGAGCTATGTCGCCTCGCCGCCTGTTCCTGCTTATCAAATGCAAATTGCAAAATCAAATATGCCAGAACCAGGACGAGAATCCATCCTCGGGCCATGCACAGGCCGAAGCTGGAACTGGAGCTGAAGCTCGAGAGTGAGAGAGAGAGAGAGAGAGAGAGAGAGAGAGATAGCAGGCGATATTTTTGGCAACAGTTTTCGAGTGTGTGTGCTGGCAACAGTGACTTTTTCCCGCTAAATCTAGCATTTGTTGAGAGGAAACTGGATGTTTTCTAAATTAAGATAGATTTATCAGTATTAAAAAATAATAATCGATCATCGCTGTCTAATTGATTTCGTGCTGCCAGCTCTAGCGCAATGTCATATTGATTGAGATCGTTAGGCATTTAAATAGTTTTATTGCGAGAAAACTACGGAAATCACAAATTCTGCATATTTTCTAAATTAAGTTAGCATTTTTCAGTATAAAAAATGATAATCGATCATCGGCAAAAACATCGTTGTCTATCGATTTTTTACTGCCAGCACTAGCGCAATGTCAAATCGATTGAGATCGCTAAGCATATAAATTATCGATAGCTTTATTGAGGTAAAACTACAGAATTCACAAATTCTGAATTTTTTCTAAATTAAGTTAGAGTTTTGTCAGTATTTAAATTATCGATGCATCAATCATCGGCAAAAACATCGTTGTTTCATTGTCATATCGATTTCTTGCTGCTAGCTCTAGCGCAATGTCATATCGATTGAGATCGTTAGGCATTTCAATTATCGATAGCTGTGTATTTATATATTTTACTATATGCAATTTTATTATTCTAAATAAGGACTGAAATACCATAAAAAAGTATGCAACTGAATTCCCGCTAGTTTTGGCCAGAAACAAGCTCAATTGCACAGCACTGATGCGCTGGCTTTGCTCATGTCAGAACTTTCAGAAACATAATGATACATCGCATGCAGGATAGATTGTGTCAGATAGCACGCCGCCAAGACAATTCAATTTATTGGCCCAGGAAACAGGAAACATGTTAAATTATTTGAAAACTATAGGTACGTATGTACTTGGGCAAGACAGGAGAGAACAATAGGGGGCAATACTTCGCACAAGGAGTCGCATCAGTTGGAATCTCCTTGACATCTGACAATTTCATCAAAGTTATGTTTGAATATTTATAACATTCAGTTCTGGCTATTGCTTTGACATTCTGCCTGCCTAATCGAGTGTCTCGTTAATTCATAAGATTTTCATTTTGTCGCAGACTTTTCCACTTCATCCAAAGTCCAATTAGGCCAACAAAGAGCAAAGGTAAACTGAACTTTGACCCTTTTGCATACCCTGTGTTTTGCTACTTCAAAAGTATTGCAAGTGGGGTAGGGTATATTGAGGGAGTAGATTGAAATTTATGATTACTTTAGGAGTATCGCCCAATTACTGACATTTATTTGTATATAGTATAGTATATATTTAATGAACATCCTTAGTACAGGGTACACTCTAGTCGGGCAACGAGCATGATAGACTTTCGCTGGACTTTCCAGCTAATTCTCTGTCCCTTTCAGCTACGCCTGCTGCTTCCGCTTTAAACAATTCGCTTTCTCAATTTTAGAACCCAAAAAAAAAAACTAGCTAAGGTTGTTGTTCTAAAGCTTCGACTGTAAAATACTCTGTACTAAATTAAAATATTAAAAATAATAAGGTTAAAATTTAATAAGTATTTACAAAAAATTAAATCGAATTTATCTCTGTATTGTCTATAAGAATCTGAAGGTTAAGTTTAATGATTTAATCCTACAGTATTATCAAGATATCTGATTTAAATATATAGTACATTGTTGAATAAATGCTGAGTTCTAGAATACAACAAAGTAAAACAGGAAAAAGACTATGCAAAAATCCCAAATACCCTCATTATCTTTGGTACAGGGTATCAAGTCTAACCCCTATAAAAATTCCTCTGCCGCCTGTCAATTTATAAGTTCATAATTTAAGCCAACAAAGCCCAAGCGATCGAAGTCAATCAGCTATATAATACGCATGCCATGTGCCTTATAGATATGCGATTGTATTAACTAGGGATGGTATGAGGCGTTGTGGGGATGGGGTTACTTGAGTTTTGGGTCTGTTAGTTCTTCGTTTCATGATGCTTTTTAATATCCGTTTCATGGGGATTTATGCGCTTCAACTTCACGCTGAGCGCCAACACATAAATTTCATGGCAATTGAAGCAAACCGAAAAGAACTACAAAAAAAAGAAAAAAAAAGAAACCAACAACAAGATTGAATGGAACAACCCCAAACCCCAGAGGACTGATAGAAGGGTTAACGTGTAATGGATGCGATGGGTTGGGGGAGTTTCCTTAAATTGACTTGTGGCATTTTTCAAAGTTTCCCCCCCTCCCCCTGCCAAACAATACTCCATTTATCCGCTGACCAAGTTCAATTAATTTATTGGGTTAAGGATTTCGAGTAGCCCCGTTTCCCCTGGTACTACTCCCCTCCCCCCTACTGACCAGACTCTCCTCATAAAGTGTCATTAAAGTGGCTGCCTGATTAAAGACATCAATTCGGGATCCATTCGCGGGCCCAGTGCAGCTCGATTGGGGCATACTATATATGGATATGCGTGTGCTACGTAGGTTCCTATATATGTATAAATATATATATATACGTATATGCAGATGCGAGTATAAATGTATGTTGCATGGGGAGGTTTAATTAAAAAACTGCGCCCCAAGCATCCGAAACTTTTTCGTTTGCAAGAAATATGTACTCGACTTGGACATACCACGCATAGGAAGGTCGAAAAGATTTTTTTAATATAAATTCGGCAAATTGTTAAACATAAATCATACCTGATAAT
Source organism: Zaprionus kolodkinae (assembly GCA_018901885.1). NCBI lineage: Eukaryota > Metazoa > Arthropoda > Insecta > Diptera > Drosophilidae > Zaprionus > Zaprionus kolodkinae. The sequence continues at coordinate 406,675 of JAEIFM010000183.1, read as the reverse complement.
AAAAAAAAAAAAAAAAAAAAAATGGAATATATCATAATATTATTCTACGTTTTCCTGTCAGGCCTTTCAGTTAATACTAGTCCATGCAATCTCATATATCCCCAACAGTTTTTAGAATATACTCTCTCTCTCTCTCTCTCTCTCTCTTGTAGCTCATATGAACACAAAAATTGATTAAACTCTTCATAATACTTGAAAAAAATAAAAATAAACAATGTCTGTAAAACAATGGATTCATAAATTGAAAAATATATGCAAAATAATCCAGCCATTATATCATTTCCATAGAGTAAATAAATGTAATCAAATTAAATAATAAAGAGCATTTTGTGAATAGTTTTGCATGTAGAGACAATTTTACATTGATTTATTATGATTGATGCTGTAAATTGAACAAAAATAAATGTAATTAAAAAACAATTAAGAGATAGCTCTCTCCATCTCTCTCTCTCTCTCTCTCTCTCTCTCTCTCTCTCTCTCTAGGGGCTAATTGATATACCCCAGTGGGGCAGGAGATGTGAGCGGGTATTAAAACAACACCTGAAATTGAAGTTTAATTGAGCCGGCAGAGAGAGAGAGAGAGGGAGAGGGAGGCAGGGAGAGCGGCTATATAAAGTAATTACGTTTTGCATGCTGCACGGCCATGCTTAACCGTTACCGGGTAACCGCTTACCCGTAACCTGCTACCCGCTTCGGCAAGTAACATCGCCGTTGCATCGCAACGTACAGTCAGCGCCAAAACATTTAAAAGACTCGCATTTGCAGTGAGCTGAGCTGAGAGAGTTGAGTGGGTGCCACATGTGGCACGTGACACGCCCCATCCGAAATGTAGGCTAGAGTTGCCGCTAGACAAGTGGGCGTGGCAGGGAGGCGGTAGTGTCGGGTCGTTCGGCCCGTTCTTATCAGCTTTATGGCCGGCAATAGTTTTCATTTACTTTATGGCACTTTCATCTAGTATTTGTGATTGTCTCTCTCTCTCTGTCCCTCTCCCATCTCCCCCTCTCGCTCGCTCTCCCTCTCTCTCTCCGAATTACCCACACATCAGCATTTGCTGTTTGTTTCGTGTTCGGCGCCTCAAACTGATTTCCTGTCGCAACGTCGTCCTGTTTCCTTTACTGCCGTTTAACTTTTATATGTCAACCCGCCGCCCACAGCCCTCCTTCCTCTCCTCCTTCTCCTCCTCCTCCTTCTGCCCGCGCCTACTTCGCGCAACACTCACGTGTTTGCAGCACGAAATCCGTTTGGCACATGGGACACAGAGTTTCATCGGGGCGCATCGCGTGTGCTTTATGGACCAAATGATTGCCTGCTCAGGAAAAAGGGGCTCACTTGATTCGGCATGCCCCGGCGCAGGGCTACACTGGGATTGAGCCGGGCCAGGGTTGCGACAATGTCTCGGTGCCAGCGGCAAACATGAATTTGCTTTTCAGCACGCCACCTAAATAGATCTATGTTTGCACACACACGCACACACATACTCGCTCTCTCTCTCTCACTTCCCACTTGAGTCTGTTAATAGGTAGAGCTCCCTCTCCCTCTCTCTTTGTCTTGTAGCAGACTTTTAGTTAGGCTTCTCCTACATGAGTATCTGGCTTGAAAAACTTGGAAAACTGTTGTATAAACTGTCTTACATAGTGAATTTTGAGTGGGCGAATGGATCAGTGGAATCAACAAGTGCTCAATAGGTTATAGACCAAATTTAATGAGTATAGCTGCTATAGTTGCAGAGTTCTAAGGCTTTATAGGTCGGTATTACCTTCAGAAACTTCCTGCTTAAGGAATAACCAGAAAAATTCAAATTTGCTTTGTTTTAGAGCATTTTTTTTCGATTTACATAAAGAAAAGTGAGGTTATGCAGCAATGGTACAGTAGCCACTTTAAATTTATAGGTCCGTTTTGCTGTTAGAACTCTGCTGCTTGGGCAATGTGCAAAGTCAATGTCGTAAATTATAAACGTGTCAATATTTATCTCATCTGAAATCATTTTTTCGATTTACATAAATAAAAGTGAGGTTATGCCGCAAAGGTACAGTTGCCCTTTTAAATTTATAAGTAGGTACAGCTGCTAGAATTAAGAAAAATACAGTGAGTCTTTTTATTTATGAGTTTTTAAATATAATTCAAAAATGACTTCATCTTAAAGCATTTATTAGACTTACAAGCCAAAAGGAAAGTGAGGTTATGCCGCAAAGGTACAGTTGCCTCTTTACATTTATAAGTAGGTACAGCTGCTGGGACTCAGGGAATATAAAGAGAATATCCCTTATGCCTAAGCTATTTAAAGAAAATACAAAATTGACTTCATCTTAAAGCATTTATAAGAATTACGAACCCAAGCAATGTGAGGTTATGTCGCAACGGTACAGTTGCCTCTGGTGTGTGCATACTTTAAATTGGGACAACTTAAGTTACGGGGTAAACAAATGATGTGCGCACAAATTAAATCCGATTAATCGAAGACAAAGCATTGCTTGAGTGTGCATGTTTATGCCTGTGTGTGTGTGTGTGCGTGTGCGTGTTTGTACATGTTTGTGCATGTCAATTGTAAGTAGCATAAATATTTACTTTGGCACATTGCTGGTGTGGGCGGGCATCGTGTTGTGTTTGTCGATTGATTTGAAATTAACAATGTGACCGTATCAAACATAACTGTCAATTGCCCCCAGCAGTTCAGGCTCAAATGAGGTTAGGCACGAAGATTAGGGTAGTCCCGGGGGCAGGGGAGGAGGTGGGAAGGCTTAAGCAAATAGTTTCTTTTGGGCCGCAACTTGAGAATGCAATTTGGCCAAGAGTTTGGGGTAGACCACAAAGCACAACATTAAGTCGTAACCCACGGTGCATGTAATTATCGCACACACACACACACACACACACTCGTACACTCCTATAGACCCTAGGCTATAAGGTGAGCCATTCCTGGCGACGACATTTGATGGACAGCTGTGTGTGCGTGTGTGTGTGTGTGTGTGTGTGGGCCTAATAAGATTACAAATTATTTTGGCTAATTGCCTCCGACATAACTAATAACAACTCTGCAACAGCAGTGTCGGAGTCCTCGGTTCTTGGATGCTTCGTGGATCGGATCCGGAGCCAAGAATCGAGCTCGTCACGTCTGTCTACGTGGGACCCACTAATGGGTCTAGCTCCTTGCGCCTAATTGTATGCCATAAAATAATAATTACATGCCATGCATATATGCACACACACACGCACACACACACACACACGCACACACACACACACACATTGTCACATATCAAGGGAGTCCGGTACTGGTCACAGCACCCACGTCTCACCCACCTGACACTAAGCTGCTTAGCAGCTTCAATGGGATTTAACCCGGCTGCACTGCGAAAACGCATTGGACAAGGCATACCAAAGGATTAGTTCGGGGTTGTTGTGGCTTGTGCTACGCAATATGCTTTATACGGGGTGTAGAGTAGGAGTGTATAGCCTAAATATAATACTATGGGGAATAATGCTGTAAATGATAGTGATATATATATATATATATATATATGTATAGATCGGTATTTGTAAGACCGAAAGCAACAAGTTTTGAGTGTATAAAGTCAAGGATTTTAAATTTTAAAAAATTCTACATTTATTATAAAATTATAATTGAGTTGCAGAAATGATTTAGGATGAATTAGAGATCTATGTTGATATTTATAGTTTTATGCGATGGTTTGCGGTGAAGTACCACAAAAATGCGATGTTTGCGATGGTTTGCGGTTAAGTACCGCAAAAATAATGCGGTGTTTGCGATGGTTGCCTTAGAGTACTACAAAAAAACACGAGGAATGCGATGTTTGCGCTGCTTGCGATATATTTTTTTGCGCATTGAACTGCGATGTTTGCGATGTATTTATTTCTATACCGCAAAAGTATCGCAAACTTGCGATGCAACGATTTGCGGTGCTCATATAAAAATAGCACCAAAATAAAAGCGATGTTTTTTAAATGCGTTCTCTGCCAGCGAAACCTGACACATTCCTCTACTCCAACAATATACGTTGCTAGGCAGAGAGTGAGTACCCTATAAAACTATGCAATACTCTACAAAAAAACAGAAATCTCATTTATCTCGTGTCTTAAAATGTAATTTCATTTCGAATTTCTCGCTCTCGATTTCACACAAATATCAAAAAAGTTTTTTTTTTTGTTTTCCAGAAAATTTACCCTAATCGAAATACAGCAACGAAGCTCAGCAAGAGGGAGAGGGAGTGGGAGAGACAAAGAGAGAGAGGGAGTGGGAGAGAGAGAGAGAGAGAGAGCTGCGTGTGTGCTGCTGCTGAGCCTCATGTGTGTGTCTGCTGCTGCGTGGCCTCTTGATTGTCAAGGACATTTTGCACGGCAACGACTCCTACCTCCCCCTACCGCCCCCTACCTCCCACTTCCTGCTGCCTGCTGCCTGGCTGTCGTCAGCTCACGTCGAACGGTAAATGTTTATGACACACTCGAAATTGTCTATCAAGTTCGCGAGTGAGACGCGTCGCTGCCAGAGAACAGTCATAAAATGTCACTTGAAGCACAAGTGGAGCAGAGGAGGAGGAAGCGGGCAGGAGGAGGACGAGGACAGGGACCAGGTTTAACGGGAAATGGGCTGATTTCCTACTGGGTGGCAACTTGTGCCTTTTGTTCTTATGATTGAATATTTAATTCAATATGCTGCACGAATATTTCCAAGAGTTTCCCAACCCCCCCCCATCCCTTTGCCTATACTTTTACGAGGGTCGTCATTGCGTTGCTGACAAACTTTTCTCTTCTAATTAGACGCATCGTAAACATTTAATGTCTCCCACCAAGACGAAACGAAAGATAAATCCCGAATCCCGAAGTTTCTTATGAGTGGAGAGTGAAATATCAGCTATGGGGGAAGGGTGGGGAATCTGTGGTAATCAAAACCAGCTCTACTTTATATTGTTCTTAAAAAGAGAATGAAAAAAAACTTTATAAAAGAATTTCTTTTTCTCTAAATAAATTTTTAGCATTTGCAACGATTGTAATGATTTCTTGTTCAGGGAACTAATAAAATTAACAAATATTTTCATTGCAGCTCTACTGCTCTCTCTCTCGCTTTCTCTTTCAGTTTTTCTCTCCCTATTTGTGTGTATTTTTACTGGAATACACTTTCCTGGGCAGCAGAAGCTGAGTAGGTTGTGATTTTAATGAGGTTATATGGGTCGTAGTATAACGAAATTTTGTAGATTTATACTATATATATTAAAGTATTTATAATCAAGTTTTCCCTGGGGTATACCTATCCAAGGCTCTGATATGCACTTTTTAATAAAGATACAGTGCTATGAACATAATACAAGTTTTTTTTGCTTAAACTATAGAGTTTCATTAAGCTATTAATTGAGTTATCTGCCTGCTGTTCATGAATATATATAATATATAACTTGTGCAGTGTATATCCTACTGTGTACTACTCTGCTCTGGCTCTACCCGCTTCAACGGCAGCACCAGCTGCACTCATAAAACGTTGGACCCGCTGGCCAGTCAAGTGGCGGAGCGAAAGAGAGCGAAAGAGAGGGCATAAGAGAGAGCGAGAGAGAGAGAGAGCGAAAGAGAGAGAGAGAGAGCACAGTGGAGTTTGTAATTTATGGAGCAACAAACAACATTGTTGACATTATTGACAAGCAGCTTGAGCAGCGGCAGTCGAGGCTACTCGCGCCCTTCGGGTAGGGGAGGGGAGGGAAGGGGTGGGGATTGGGCCAAATGGGCGTGACAGGCGAATCGCCGTCAGTTTCTGGGGGGTCCCAAAACAATATGCTTTTTATGACAACGGGTGAGGGCACACTCTCTTCCCCTCTCTCTCCTGCTCTTTCCCCCTCTCTCTCTCCCTCTCTCTCTTGGCTCTGTCTTCCTTGCGCAGCTCTTGGCCATAATTTGCCAGCTGCCGACTTTTGAGTAGCCCTCCCCCCCCAACGTTGAGTTGGCCACTTTTCGTTTCCGTTGTTTGAGTTGCACATAAAATATTTGGCAATTTTAATGAAACATTTATAAGTTAAGTTCACCAAACTGGCAGGAACAGGAAGGGAATGGAAAGGTTTCCCAGTTAAAGTTACTGTGGATTTTTACACTGCACTACAATGTATAAGATTTTCGAAAACGAAACAATGTTGGCAAAGGCAGCCAGACTCAACTTGAGTCATATAAAAAGTATAAAAAGAACTGCTGCCATATAATTAAAGGCATTAAAAAGGGATCTATATAGTATAAGAGTGCTCCCACGTTACAGTCATTATTTTCCTACACTTTTTATCTCATCTCTCCCTCTCTCTCTCCAGTTTTCCCGCTGTAAGCTGCTCGTTATTTTCCCAAAGATCATCAATTTCCTCTCTTGAGCAGCTTTCAGTTGCAATTATGCTCTGCAACTGTTATACGAAATATTTTCCTTTACATTTTCCTAAGATTTTCCCCCACTCAAGTCAAGCGTCTCAAGTGGCAAATCCTTTACAAACGAGGAGGCTAGGCAAAAGCTCTTGCTGCCAATTTGCAAGGCGTCTCCTCCTCTGCTGCCCTCTCCTGCCTTCTTCTGCTCTCTCCTGCCTTCTCCTACCTTCTTCTGCCTCTTCCTGCCTTCTTCTGCCTTCTCCTGCCCTCCTGCTGCCTAACGATTTGCACTATTCTAAGCCAATAAAAATTATATTACGCATACGCCCAGTTGCCCCGCAGGCAGAGGCAGAGAGAGAGAGAGCGAGAGCGAGCGAGACAGACATATAGACACAGTGTTGCACAGACAGATATCAAAACGCATCAAAATGTTGCGCTAAACTTTATTCACAGGCTGCCTGCCACAGCCGGCGGCAGCATTGAAATGCCAAATAGAAAATGCATTTCCAGTTGCTTCCTAAGAAAATATCCAAGTGAAGGAGGAAGAAAGAGAGACAGAGAAGGGGAGAAAGAGGAAGAGAGAGAGAGAGAGCGAGCGAACGGGTTGCATGGGATCTGCAGTCACGGTTGCGTTGAATTTGTGCTGCAAACAGAATGCAGAAGCGTGGAAAGAAATATGATAATCAAAGCGCACAAAGTGCTGAGAGGAGTAAAAAGCGAACATCCCAAAATGGCAAGACAGCAAGAGGCACAGCGAACTGCGTATACGCTACAAATCATGGGAAAAAATATTGAAAAAATTGCACTTGGATTAATCGCAAAAAATGTGAAATAACTATACAAATAATATTGTTTATTAAGCTTTAATAAGCTTTTAGAGCTTTTAATATTATTATTAGCAGATAAAAGCTTTAATGCTGGTTCAAATATTGTTTTCAGTATTTTTAATGAGATATAATGAAATTGTTTATTAAGTCTACCCAGCTTTATGGAGCTTTTAGAGCTTTACAGCTTAATATTGTTATTATTAGTACTAAACAAAACATTAACGCTGGCTCAAATATTTTTTTCAGTATTTTTTATAAGATATGAGATATAATCAGATTGTTTATTAAGCCTGCCCAGCCTTAAGGAGCTTTTGGAGCTTTACATCTTATTATTAAGTAAAACTTTTATTGTGGTTCTAATATTTAATATCCGTATTTATAATAAGATATAATGAGATCAAGAAAAAACAATTAAACCCAGCTTTTACAAGTTTATTTCAGATATAAGAGATTTTTCCCGTTTCAATAAAAGTATTACAATGCAAGTTGCAGTTTTCAGGTGATTTTTCAAAGCTGGCATATTACTTAAAGCTGCCTATACTGTATAAACTTAAAAGCTTTTTGTATTTTATTGTTAGTCATTAAGTGAAACAAAGCTTTTTAATGTACTTTACAGATTTTTTAAAGCTTCGTTTAAGCAAATATGCTTGATAATTGCTGTAAACTATTTTGCTGACATGTCGCTGTCCTGAATCGATAGACCCCGCCCCACCACCGGGGGTTAGGGTATAACTGGCGATGAGAGTTGGAAAATGTTTATCCTTTCAGCTTTGGCGTCGACATCGTTGCGTAGCAAATGTTATTGTTAAATGTTAGTTTTGTTATGAAAACACGTACAGAGCAGGCAGGCAGGCAGGCAGGCAGGCAGACAGACAGAGACAGCGACAGAGACAGACTTACAAAGATACACACATGCACATAGAGAGAGGGAGAGGGAGAGAGAGGCAGACGAACGGAAATATGAATAGTCAAAGTCGAAGTCGGCCATATGTTCGCCCGAACTTTATCCCACAAAGCGCAGACAGCATCGCTGGGACAGAGTTGCCAGAGCACAACAATGTTTGTACAAGTAGGGTTAGGTGGGAGGGGACAGAGGGGAGGGGGAGGAGCGTGTGGCATCTAGGTGGCTTCGCCAGTCAAATGGCAAAGCGCTAATGGGAATTTGTGTTGTCTGAAGCCTTTTGAAGCTCGCACGTCTTGCGCTTTAGCCGGCAATAAGCATGACTTGCAACAACAACAACAACAACAACAATGGCAGCAAAGCGTGTGTGGCAAGTGCAACATTCGAATGCAGTTTTAGTTGCGTAGGCGGCAGCAACAACAGAAACAGAGCTGCTGTGTGTGTGTTGCAACTGCCAAATGGCCATGGGCAAATTTCTATGCACAAAAATGCTCGTTGTAAACTTTGCACTTGGCTGCGTCCCCCCAGGGGCGTTGGGTGTGAGGGGGGAGTCTAAGTTTGCCACATGTTGTGGCTGTAAAAGTTTTTTTTTTGTTGCGACGCTGCAGGGGAAGAGAGCGAGCAGCGCTGCTGCAGCAAAAAATTACGCATACGCCCAGTTAAATCCGCAGCAAATTCCATTTTTGTTTGTCGGCATTTGTTTATTTATTTACGTGTGTGTGTGTGAGAGTTTATATGTGTTTATGTGAGTGTCTGTGTGTGTGTGTGTGCCGCAAAATATGAATGCGACGCGTGCGGCACACAAATGCTGCATACTTTTTAGCGCGCATGCATATGCAACAACAACAGCAGCAGCAGCAGCCATAACAGCAGCCACAACAGCAACAATAACAGCAGCAACAATAACAGCAGCAGCAACAACAGCAACAATAACAGCAGCAGCAACAACAGCAGCTGCAATAACAGCAGCAACAACAGCAGCTGCAATAACATTGCGCCCAAAGCCAGCAGCATCTGCCTTCGCGTATGTTTATTTATTTGTTTATTTGTGTGTTCATTTATTTATTTATTTATTCATTTGTTGCCTTGGTTTATTCGCATGCCCTGCGGATTTTGTGTGAACAGGCTGTGCAGCTCAATTGTGCATGCCGCATGCAGCTCTGATCTGTGACCTCTGACCCTTGTTGCAGCCGCACTGCAAATAAACATTAATAATAAGCCGGGACCACCCACAGTCACATGTCCAAATTGAAGTCCAGTGTCAGAATCAGCTACAGCTTTCAGCGAGAAAAAAAGGAGTAAATCATCAGAAAATTATTTATAGACGACAATTAAATGCGCTTTCAACTTTTCAGTTTTTCCATTATATTATAGCTTCTTCTACAGTCAGATAGCCTTAAAATCAATGAGAAATATTAATAACTTGATTTATTTATTTACTTTTGAATTATGCTACGAATTCAAATCCTTAAAAATCTATAATATTTACTTAGAATACATTTTTTGCAGCTCATAAAGCTAACAGCCCCTTATTGGCTGTTTATATGCAAAGGGTATCCAGCCGAAAATATATGTATGTATAAAATACCCTCACCTCTGTCTGGGCAGTCGGTCCATTGTACACTTTGGGGCGCATTAACGTTGCAATCTTTAGTTGCCGCTTGATGGCCGGCAAATTGAAAATGTCAAGTGCACACTGCACGCACACAAACACACACAAACACACACACACACACACTCACTCATACACCCACTCAATACAAACACACACACAGAGCACATTGTGCTGAGCATTATGAAAAGTAGCCATATATATAGTAAGGCACAAGCAAGTCGAGTGGGTTGTTTGTGCACTTAGCGCATTCATGTGCTGTAAATGGAATTTTATATTAAATGATTTCATTTCTGAAAGAGAAATTTCTCAAAAATGCAGAGTAAATTGAGTTAGTTAACCTTATTCGATAAGACCATGCAGATTACATTGCTGCAATCAGCATGCAGCTTATTAACATAACAGCATGCAATGTCTATCATAATCTGTTAAGTGTATGTCAACGCAAAAGCAGCAAAACGATCATGTTGACTGTTAACTTGCATAACATAACATAATGAAGTTATTAGCATAGCAAGCACATGTTAAGGCAAGAGCAGCCATTTTGAAAATGTTTTAAGCAAGTAATGAGCTTAAAAATAAGTAAGGTTATGTGCAGGCAAAAGAAATGGTGAAATTTATGTATATAGAAAATAGTCAAAAAAATCATGTGGTACTACGTTCCATTGTATTTTGGAATTTCTATTGAAACCCACTTGAAAATTTAAATATGCATCCAGCTGGCGGAACTATTTCAGCGCGTTTCCTTTTCTATTTCACAGCGGGGGAGTTAAAGTTATTATTATTTCTTTTTTCTCATACGCTTTTACGTTTTGCTCTTGCTTTTGACAGCGCAAAAATAAAGCAGATAAATATAGAAGTAAAGTTGTTCTCAGCAAGCCGAAGCTGGATTACTCTTAAGAAATGATATTAAAATAAGAGCATCTGAGCATCTGCTATGGGTAATTCTAAAGTTTTCTGATAGAGCTGCCAGTTAAGGCGTAACATACTTCATTACTCAAGTGTGTTACCCTACGCACACAGGGTGGAAAGGGTAGCGCGCAGCATAGAAAACGTTGCATACTTCTCGGCTGCTTTATAAAATATTTAATGCGCTTTTCATTGTCTCAATGCTGCTGCTCGTTGTTGTTATTGTTGTTTGTTATTGTTGTTGTTGTTGTTGTTGCTATTGTTGTGCTGGCTGTTTATGTGCATAAATTTTATTACACATGTGCTTTTGTTTATGCGACGCAACAGCAACAACAACAACAACCATGACAAAAGTTAATGCAACATAAAATTTCGTTTTTTATTTATCACGCTTTGTTGTCGTTGTTGTTGTTGTTTTTTTCCGGATGCGCCGTCCCTTGGGGGCAGGCGAAAAAGAGCGCGAAACAAATAGAATAAAATCAAAGGGAAATAAAATAAAATATTTGAAACAGAACAAGGACAGAAAGCGCACAATAAAACTGCCGCACACATGCCACATGCCACGTAGCACACACACACACACACACTCGCACACACACGCAGGCATAAACCACAACGCGTGGTGCCACGCCCACGCCCACACAAGGCCATGCGCATTCATATATCAAAAATATGCTAAATCAGCATATTTGCGAGTTTATTTACAAGGACATTTATAAAAATTTACGGCCGTGCCGTAAATTGCAGCCGCCGGGCAGGTCTTGAGATTTATGCCTCGCCGATTATATCATAGAGGGGTAGAAGGGGGGAGGAGGGGGGGGTACCCGCACGCAGCACACAGCAGTTTGCCCTGCACACTTTACCAACCCCACCATCCTCCTCCCTCCCCCCCCGCGTTTGTTCTCACGTCACCCCTTTTTTGCTTATCGTTCGGCAACGATTTCTCACATAATTCAAAAGTCGTTGCATAAAACAAGGCGTCGTCGAGAGAAACTCGAGAAGGAACTTGAGCCGGGTCAAGCGAACGCATAAGGTGCGGGGGGCAAAAAAGATGTGACCCAATTTAGATGGGGTTAAGCAGGCTGAAACCCAACTCGACTCAAGTCGAGCAGCTGTCACAGAAATTATTATGATTATATGGGGCAAGGGGGCAAGGGTTATAGAAGAAGAAGTGCCCCGTTGGCAACTGCAATATCTATTATGTATATATTTACTAAATATATATTTACTTGCTATTAAAATAACATTAGAATATGCGTGTGCTGCAAATTATCTGTTAAATAAAGTGTTACCTTACTCGAGATTATACCTTGCAATATGTCAGCTTAACATACATATGTTAGCTTAACATAAGGGACTTGCATGGCGATCTTAGCGACTGTTAACGCTGCAATGCAATTAACATAAAAGCCTTAACATATTTTGTGACAATGTAAAACGATCACAGCAAGTGTAATCGATAAAATGCAAATAACATTTATGTATGTTAAAGATGTTACCTGTTTTGATTAGACCATGCGATAGCATAACATAAATGCTCACTGCAACCCTGAAGGATTTGATCTGTTAAGCTAAGTAAGCAGTTAATACAGACGCATTAAATTGCAGTAGAAATAATTTGCAGTAAGTCGTAACTTTGCAGCGACCTTTGCACGAAGTCAATGGCACTGACACTGCTCCCCCCCCCCCCCTCTCTCTCTCTCTCTCTTCCCCTGCCTTTTGCTGCTGCCATTCATCATTGATTACTGTCATGCTTCGTCTTCGTCTTTGTCTTAATTTTAAATCAATTTTCAAGCTAGGGTTGCCAGGGCTGTCAGCTGCAAGGGCTGCGTTGTGCCAGCTGCTGCTGCTGCTGTACACGGTTGCAGCAGCGTTATACAAATATCATTGGCGTTAATCCTTTTCTACATCATCAAACAATTTCATCAAATAAATCTAAAGTGATTTGTATTTGTCACACAGTTTTCAACTGCTGCCGCTGCCACTGCTCGTCATGCCCCAACGAGCGGCAAGTGTTGCCAACATGTCGGCAACATATCCAGCTGCAGCTACAGTTCCTGCTCCTGCGGCACCCCCCATCCCTCTCCCCCTCATGTTGCTGCTGCGCCAACAGGAAAGTGCACGCTTCGTCTGTTTTTAAACGCTGTAGCATTTTATTTATTTTCCTTTTTCTTTTTCGCTTTTCGCTGACTGCTCGCTGATTGACTGCCGCCATTGCCCGCAGACGGAGAGAGGGAGGGGTGGCTTTCCATTCCATTCCCCCCACCCTCTCTCTCACACTCATGTAGTGTAGTGTAGCCTGCCCCGTGCTGCATGTTTACTTTGCAACATTTCTCATTTAATGCCTTGGCAATGACGTTGACTCGCCGGCTATGGCGGTGATTGAAAAGTTTGCTTTGCCTCTCTCGCCGCTCTCGCTCTCTCTCTCTCTCTCTCTGAGAGAGTTTGCTGTATTAGCGCGCTCGCATACTGCATCCATCACACACACACACACACACACACACACGCACAAAGAGCAAATTCAGCTGCAGCTGTGGCAACCCTGTTAGCCACCTATTAGTTAAGTAACACTGTTTGAAGTTATCGATATCTATCGGAACTCACTTGAATGGACTTCTTCTTCTTCTTTTTCTTCGGTCTCTCGAACGCGGAATAAAGCTCGAGCCCTTAAACTCCTTTAATAAAGCGTATTATTTCAGAACAACTAATGGCGTATTCAATTCGCCATATTGGTGACCCCGACGTGATTTAAAACTTCTTTTGAACATAAAAACTAACTACGTCGATACTAATTGCATCTGCTCTATGAATTTCATCAGACGCCTGTGGTGAAATAACGCACACACGTTCATATATACGACGCATTTTGTGAACACGTATCAACGGGCAGCAAACTAATAGAATCGCATGCAACAACCACGATACAATCTTCGCTCATTAACCAGGAGGAAACTAAATTTTGAAACACACAAAATGACTGAACCATTGAATGATATCGAAGAGCAACTTCGCACAATGCAAAGAGAAATGGATGCATTACGTGTGGCACACCAAGACACTGCAACACACCAAGTCACGTCTGCACCGGCTGTTGCACCAGTTCATCGTCTACAAATTAATGTGCCAAAATTCACTCGGAGCAATCCACAACTCTGGTTTGCACAAGTTGAGCGCGCATTTCGCCTCAACAGCATCATCAACGACGTGGACAAGTTCGATCTCATTACTGTACAGTTGGAGGAAGATATTGCATTGAGTGTAGCTGATTTGGTCCAAAATCCACCAGCTGTTGACAAATACCCCGCTCTCAAAACTAGGCTACTAACTAAGTTCGCCGAGTCTGCTGAGTCCATGTTGCGTCGTTTGTTGCACGGAGGAGCAACTGGCAAAAAACCGTCAGATATTCTGGCACACATGCGTCGTCTGGCACCTGGCGAGCAATACGAAAGTATTATCCGCACGCTTTTCCTTGCAGAGATGCCATCTAATTTTCGCCCAATACTGACTGTGTGGCCGGAAGCAGATCTTGACAGACTCGCAGCCACTGCTGACCAGATGCTCGAGGCTAATGGAACTAGCAATACTTGTGCCACAGCTGCTACACCCGATGCTGTCAACGCAATTGCTCCCACCAAGACCTTGGCAGACGTCGCCGAAAGTTTACGTTCACTTTCTGAGAGAGTTGAAAAACTACAAGGAGAGATGAAATATCTAAAACAGCAAAATCAATCACATGGAAAATCATACGACTTACCCAACGGAAGAGGCGACCAATCATCGACGATGTGTTTTTACCACAAAAAATTCGGTGACAATGCTCAGAAGTGCCGACCTGGCTGCACTTTCAAAGCAAATTTAAACTAACACAGCTGTCGCCTGTTCAGCTGCACGGCGACAGCAAATACTCTGTCAGCAATATTACAGCACCCCCTGAGAGCCGCCTACACGTCTATGATCAAATATCAAGGACACGATTTCTGGTGGATTCTGGTTCGGTGATTTCTGTGATACCGCGTTCTGCGTTTAAGCAAAATCCACAAAAAGGCGATCTTGTATTGTATGCAGCTAATCAAACACCTATCTACACGTATGGCAAACAGGTCATTCAATTAAACTTGGGACTTCGTCGGGAGTTTAGTTGGACCTTCATCATTGCTGATACTCACACGCCGATCATCGGCGCTGATTTCCTTTCAAAGTTTCAATTGCTGATCGATCTCAACAACAAGCAACTCATCGATTCAACGACAGGTCTAACCACTAACGCGCGCCTTAATGATGGAAGTAACACAGCCATTTCCACTGTCGACAACGCTGTTGACTTTCGTGGCCTGCTACAGGAATTCATTGCGATAACACGTACATCACAGCTCACTGTTAATAACAACACCGATGTTTGCCATTTCATAGAGACCACCGGCAGCCCTGTTGCTGATCGCCCTCGTCGTCTTGCTGGTGATAAATTGGTAGCCGCAAAGTCGGAGATCAATTTATTGATCGAGCAAGGCATTTGTCGACCGTCTAAGAGTTCCTGGTCCAGTCCATTACATCTCGTGACAAAAAAGGATGGAAGCTGGCGCGCTTGTGGCGATTATAGGAAGTTAAACGCTGTAACAGTACCGGATCGCTACCCAATCGCTCACATATACGATTTTGCAGAACAACTACACGGAAAAACTATTTTCTCAACCCTCGACCTGGTACGTGCTTATTACCAAGTGCCAATGGCTGAGAGCGACATCAAAAAGACTGCAGTTTGCACCCCTTTTGGACTAGTAGAATTCCTTAAAATGCCGTTTGGACTAAAAAACGCTACACAAACGTTTCAACGATTTATGGATAACATTTTCCGAGGCTTAGATTTTGTGTATTGTTACATTGACGATATTCTCATTGCATCAAAAACAGCAGATGAACATGAACAACATCTTCGCACAGTCTTCAACATCTTGCAACACAACGGTCTCTGCATCAACGTTAGTAAATGTCAACTTGCTAAACAAGAGGTTCGATTCTTGAGTTATATCGTCAGCAAATGTGGAATCAAACCCCCAACTGATCGCATTGACGCTATCTTGAGCTATACCAGACCAGATACAATTTGCGAACTTGGCCGATTTCTTGGAATTATTAATTATTACAGACGTTGCCTACCTCAAGCATCTCACACCCAAGCACCACTAACGGAGCTGACAAGAGACATTAAAAAGAATGACAAGCGCATCATTCAATGGACACCAGAGCTTATACAAGTCTTCGAGGAATGCAAACGGAATGTAGCAGACGCTACAATGTTATCTTATCCAACGCCAAACACCAATTGGGCCCTAGTCTGCGATGCTTCAGATGCGGCCATTGGCGCTTCACTCGAGCAGCAGGTTGCTGATGTCTGGCAACCCCTTGGATTTTTTTCGAAAAAGTTAACTCAAACAGAGCGTGGCTATAGCACTTACGATCGCGAGTTGTTGGCCATTTACGAAGCAGTAAGACACTTTAAACATCTGCTAGAAGGACGTGTTTTTGTTGTCAAAACGGATCATAAGCCATTAATCTTCGCCTTTAATCAACGTCCTGAAAAGGCATCGGCAAGACAGTTAAGGCATCTTGATTATATATCACAGTTTACAACTACGATTCTGCATGTCAAAGGCGAGGAGAATACAGTTGCGGACGCACTGTCACGACTGTGCGAGATTAAGATGCCAACTGCAATTAGTACTGTCAATATTGAAGAAGCACAGGCTTCTGATTCCGAGCTCGGTGAATTGCTAAAGGGCACTTCCTCGTTGGATTTAAAATCAATTCGTGGCGACGACAACACTCTCATTTACTGCGATGTGTCAACGGGTACAATACGCCCCTACATACCACAGAGCCTGCGTCATCGAGTTTTTGGATCTGTGCATGGTTTATCTCATCCCAGTGGCAGGGCAACTCTGAAGCAATTACGCCGGAGCTACATTTGGCCAAGCATGAACAAAGATGTCCTTTTCTGGTGTCGCAACTGCCTCCCATGTCAACGGGCTAAGATTCATAAACACAACTCACTTCAGCCCAGCAAAATCGAAGTTCCTGACAACAGATTTGAACACGTTCACATGGACATCGTAGTAATGCCTCTTCAACAAGGATATCGTTATTGTCTTACGATTATTGATCGGTTCTCACGTTGGCCTGAAGCGGTGCCATTAAAAGACATGACAGCGGAGACAGTCGCCACAGCATTCTGGACACATTGGGTAGCTCGTTATGGTACGCCTAAGACGTTAACTACAGACCAAGGCAGTCAGTTTGAGTCAGCTTTATTTAAGCAGCTGCTCAAGATGGTCGGTGGTAAGCATATCCATACTACCCCTTATCATCCCCAATCGAATGGTTTTGTGGAAAGATGGCACAGATCATTTAAAGCTGCACTCATGTGCCACCCAGAATTTCCTTGGTCTGAAATACTTCCAACTGTTCTGCTGGGATTACGGACATGCTATAAAGAGGATCTCAAATCGTCAGCAGCGGAAATGCTATATGGCACAGTGCTGCGAGTTCCAAATGAATTCTTTGACGACATAGATGCCGTATCTGATCCTGAGATGTTTTTAACAAAGTTTCGCAGTCATATGAGAGAAGTTCGGCCAACAGCAACATCGCATCATATAAAAGACAAATTTTTTATACAAAAAGGAATGCATGACTGCACACATGTTTTCGTCAGAGTCGATTCAGTTAAACAGCCACTAGAATCGCCGTATACTGGTCCATACGAAATCATTCGACGTGAGTCCGATCGGGTTTTCATCATAAGGAAAGACGATAAAGAGACAGCGATTTCTGTCGACAGATTAAAACCAGCATTCTTCTTAAAAGATGATTCTGCACAGGAAGACGAAACTCCAAAAACAATTCGCACGTATGGAAAAACAAACCAAATATCGTGACAGCATCACTGGAGGGGGAGTACTGTGGCAACCCTGTTAGCCACCTATTAGTTAAGTAACACTGTTTGAAGTTATCGATATCTATCGGAACTCACTTGAATGGACTTCTTCTTCTTCTTTTTCTTCGGTCTCTCGAACGCGGAATAAAGCTCGAGCCCTTAAACTCCTTTAATAAAGCGTATTATTTCAGAACAACTAATGGCGTATTCAATTCGCCATACAGCTGCGGCTGCAGCGCCCTCTGTGGTTGTGTAGGGGGAAAGGGGCAACAAAACTTTTGCGCTGTGTTTGCCTTTTAAAGTCGCCTAACAAAATTAATCAAAATGAATTGCGATGGCAACACTGATCATCAAAATTTCAAACGTCTTACTTGTATTTAATTTGAGGTTATGAAGAGGGTTAAACAATTAATATAAATTAAAAATAGAGAAAAAAATCATAGATAATTTAATTATGAAAAGCACTTTATGAATTATTAAAATATTTTAAAATTTAATTTAGAATCGCTCAAGGAATCGATACATGTATTCAATTTGAGGTTATGAAGAGGGTTAAGCAATTAAAATAAATTAATAACATAGAAAAAACATAGATAAATAAATTATAAAAATCGCTTTATAAATTATTAAAATATTTAAAAATTTAATTTAGAATTGCTCAAGGAATCGATACATGTATTTAATTTGAGGTTATGAAGGGGGTTAAGCAATTAAAATAAATTAAAAATAGAGAAAAAATCATATATAAATAAATTATGGAAATATTTAGGTATTAAATATATAAGTATGCAAGCAATCGATAACAAAATGATCGAAAAATTGAGATTCGCTCAAGGAATCGATACATAACAATCAAAAGTCTACAATGGGTATCTTAAGGTCTTAAACACTTTTGTCTCTTTTTCGCAGATGCATGCACGTATTACATTTAGGCCAAATAATTAGGTACATAAATGCCACAGGATGCGGAAACGGTTGCGGATGTGAATGCGGATGCGGATGCGTATACGTAATTTCGGATTGCATTTTGCGGCTGGCAGCCACAAAGTGGCCCCAAAAAATGGTTGTGCGAGCCATCGCAATCAATTGCGCCACGCACACACACACAGACATAGATTGTGCGCCACAATGCCAAAGCCAGTAGCTAACCCGGAGCTGGAGCCGGAGATGAAGCCGTAGTCACAGCCAGAACTGAAGCTCGGTCCCGCAGGGTCGCGATGAGATGCAGCAGCAGCAGCAGGAGGAGGAGCAGGAGGAGGCGGAGTTGCCACACAACGAGCGAACAAATCGGCATCGAAAGCGATTTGCAACCAAACTAAAATGCATTTGGATGCCACAAAGTGACCACAAAATGCCAAATGCATTCACAGTGCTGTACTCCATCTCCTCCTCCACACACACACACACACACACACACACACACACTCTACACATGCAACTACACTGTCCACTCTAGTGTTTGTCCTCGGCCAACAAAATTATGCATGTTAATTGGGGGGTGGAGCATTAGTCAAGCTCATTTTCTAAAGTTTTCGATTTTCAAATCATGTTGGTTTTCAATTTCAGCTGAAGCTAATGAAGTTGTCTTTAGTCTTTTCAAACAATGTGTTGTCTTTAGTCTTTTCAAACAATGTGGACAGTCCGTGCTACCCCTTGGAAATATTAAGATCTTCTCAACATTTTCTCGCACTTATTTTCAAAAATCAAAAGCATGTCGTTGGAGAGACATTTGCTTTCGTTGTTCCATCTCTAGATTGATTTCGAATTGAATTATTTTGAATTTGACATTTAATATTTCGATTATTTATCAATCTAAAATTTTTAAAATTATTGACTCTGCCTAGTAATATTTTAAGATTCCTAAAGCATCTGCCAACACTCTTTCTTTATCAAATATCCTCAAATATCCTATTATTGTAATTTTCTTCCTATATTGTTTTGATCTATTTTGATAGTTCGATGATTTATTTTTAAATTTACCTGTCTTTGCCTTAAAATATTTTAAGATTCCTTAAGTGGCTTCTAACACTCTTACTTTATCAGAAATCCTGTAATTTTCTTTCTATATTGTTTCCAATATTAATTCTGCATCAAAATATTATGCATTTAAAATATAAAAAAATTATTGCTGTATCGATAACTTATCGCTTTTTCTTTTCGCTCCCTTCTGTACTAATATTTATCAATTTGTATTTGTATAATTAATATTTATCAAATTATGCATTCATTTATGATATATTCTTTTCTCTGCATCTGAATTTTTATACTTGAAATAAAACTCAATTTCTTTGGTAATCGATAAGTCAGTCTATCGACTTGAGCTGCAGTTATTCGCTAGCAAGTCTCCACATATTTGTCACCAGCTTTGCGCTTAAATTCACCAAATTTATGGTCATTCAATACACAGCAGGCGCTCTCCCGCTCACCCTACCACACACACTCTTCGTATGTCTCTCTGTCTCTCTCTCTCTCTCTCTCTGTCTGTCTGTCCCTCTGTCTGTCTGTCTGCCCTTTGTCTGTACTGCGACCCCGTGCGGCACAATTGTAATTTTTGCGCACTTACAACAGTAATTCGTGTTAACTTTTCGTGTAATGTGCAAATTTATGGCACAAATTTCGCACAGACAAAAATAAAACGCATGTGCCATGTGTGTGTGTGTGTGTGTGTGTGTGTGTTGGTGTGTGTGTGTGTGTGGGTGGGCAGACACACATGCGAAAAAAAAAGACAAGGACAGTTGTGCAAAAGAAAATAACTTTAAGCTTATCGAAAATTGCAAGAGAATTGTCGAGTTCGATAGTCGATTTTATGGCACATGCTCAATTCGATAGTCGATTTTATGGCACCCTGACAACCCTGACAGAAGTGCACTTTTAAATCCAATCGAATTGTGGAACATAAAAACTAATAAGGGTATGGCAGTTAATCAGGCGCGTATATCGATAGTTGATGTGTCAAATTAGAAAATTTATCGATAATTTTAGAGAATAGATAGCATAGGAATGATATCGTTTTTATCGATAGACTGGCTGATTAAACTTAGAGTCTTGCTATGATTAATCTTTGATGACATTCGATAAATATCGAAAACTTTCAAAAATGGGAAAATAATTCAATACACATTAACCTGTAGTAGCCGCTGCTTTCTCCGCTGACCTCAAGCTGTTTCGATAAGCTTCGCAAACCTATCGAAATTCGATTTATGTTGCTTGAGCGCAAAAGGGCAGACAACTTGAAGCCACAAGCGATTGTTCCCCAATGGGCAGAGGCGGCAAAATCTTTGGCTTTGCACGAAATATACTTGCTCGTTGCCCACTGTACTGCCGCTGGTGCACTACGGTACACTCTGCTACCCCATTGTACCCCTTCGACCAGTCTCACTCTCTCTCCCTCTCTCTCTCGCCCTCTTGGCCCGAGTGTGGCCATAATTTACCAGAGCCAGGCGCGCGTACTACCAATTGGCTGCAGTACGTACGCCCCCTTTCTACTCTGCCACGCCCTGCTCGCCCCCCCCTTGCCGCCTGCGACAGTGTCTCACATATGCGTTCTCTTTGTCCTTGCGAACGCAGCGTCACAGCGGCAATTTATGGCCCCGAAACGGAGCAGACACACACACACACACACACAGAGGCAGCAGCGTAAGAGGTTAATAAAGTTTAATAATTTCGTCAAGTGTTAACTGGAGGCGACTTTAATTTCGGGTAAGCGTATGCAGCAACCCTACCAGGGGCAACCCTAACTGTGTTCTTTCCACCTGTTTTCTCCCTTCCTCTTGCTGGCCAAGTCAGAGCGCAAATATGTCGTAAATATCAAGAGAGTTCCCTACCCCCAACCCCCAATGGAGACCCTACCCCTCCCTACCACGGCTGGGCAGGTGCCTCCATCTGGCATCGTAAAACGAACGAAGACGGTAGCAGCAGCAGCAGCAGCTGCCCAGGGTTCCCAGGCTGCCCGGGCTGCTGCGTGGAACGCATCTATCAAAAATTTATTTTTACTACACACAAAAATTAAATTATATAGTCAGTCGCTCAACTTGATGAATAAGTAGCCGTAAAAAACTGAAGTCCAACTCCGGGGTGGGCAGAGAAGGAGAAGGAGAAGGCAGTGGGTGGGGAGGGGAGCTGCGACCTGCTGCGGTCGGTCTTCTGGGGGTCTCTGACCCCCAAGCCGGACGTCAGCAGAAAAATCAATCTAATTTCATTAAAGTCAGTCAACATAAAAAAAGAGAGAACGAGTGGGAAGGGGAGGGTAGAAAAAAGAAACCGTTACATCTTACAGCCGGGCCAAGACAATGGCTACCTTCCGTCTCTCTCTCTCTCTCTCTCTCTCCCTCTGGACCTGTCCTACCCTCCTGCTGTCTCGTCGTGGAAATTTAATTTTGAATATGCCCAAAAAGCGAACTTCAAAAAATTGCCCCGATTTTTGATGTGAGCAGCTTATTAAAAAGTGAGAAGAAAAGTTGCCTTCTTAGGGGGAGGTAGATGTAATGTAGGAAGACAGAAATGAGGAATACTAGGGTAGGGCACACAATTGTTTTGAATTATATAGAGTACGGCATAGTACTATGTATACCTTTTTGTTCTTAGCTGATCGAACTGTGTAACACATCGAAGAGAGTAGAGGATAGGGTTAGGAGGATAGCTGAGCATAGGGGATAGGGTCTAGAGTGTTGATTGTTGGGTTAGACTGTTCGTACTTCATTAGATACCGATAAGGCGTATCGATTAGGGGTACCTCCATCTGGTAAGTCCTGACGGCACTTCTTGCCCTCCTACACCTGTGCAACATATGGTTTAGGATTGACGATGGGGCTAGGAAGGTAGCTGAGCATAGGGGATTGGGTTATCCTATTGTTTGCTGGGTTAGACTGCTAGTACTTCATTGGATACTGATTATCCAGGGAGACTTTCATCTGGTAGACTGTATTTAGGTCTAGCGACACTTCGAGTCAACATATAACTTTGTAACACACAGAACAAGGTTACGTGTAGGGTTTAGAAGGTAGCTGAGCATAGGGGATTGGGTACAGGGTATTTATTTGTTGGGTTAGACAGTTCGTACTTCATTAGATACCGATTAACCAGGGATACCTCCATCTGGGAAGTCCTGACGACACTTCTTGCTCACCCACAGCTGTGCAACACATGGTTTAGGATTGATGATGGGGCTAGGAAAGTAACTGAGCATAGGGAATCGGGTACAGGGTATTTATTTGTTGGGTTAGACTGTTCGTACTTCATTGGATACCGATTAGCAATGGATAGCTCCATCTGGTTAAGTGTTTTCAGTCCTGACAATACTTCTTGCTCACCCACATCTGTGCAACACATGGTTTAGGATTGATGATGGGGCTAGGAGGGTAGCTGAGCATAGGGGATTGGATTTAGCCTATTGATTGTTGGGTTAGAGTGTTGGTACTTCATTGGAAACCGATTAGCCAGGGAAACCTTCATCTGAAAGAGTGTTTTTTTTTGGTGCTGGCGACACTTTCCACTTCTTGAACATATCGAACTGCGCTGTGTATGGGGTTGAGGAGTTCGCTGAGCATAGAAGGCTCTACATAGGTTTCCGAGGGGTACTCCTCACTCATGTGTTCTTGCTAATTTCTCAAGCAAGACGCTCCCATAATGTAAATCTCGTGTCGGAGCCCATACATAACTCACACGGCGAACACGTGCAATAAAACATTTCAGCTTCCTTTTTTTAGCTTGCTCGTTTTTCTTCCTCCTCCCCCTTCCCCCTCTATACTGCTAATGACACGCCCACGCGCAGACGTAGGAAAGGCGAAGGAGGAACAGGGGGAGGGGGGTAGACCATAAATTCAATTCAATTCGACCAGCAGCTGCAGTTGAGTCGAGTTCCGAGTGATTTTCTTAATGTAGTTCGAAGCTGAAGTCGAGTCAAGTCGAGTCGATGGAATGGGAAAGGGTTCCTCTGGTTCTACTTTTTGCACATTTCTTAAGTGCTCTGAGGCTGTATGTATAAGAGGGGGGGGTGAGACAGGGGTGTAATGCATGGTTTGCCCTTTCTAATACCTGGTCTAATAAATTCTCCCAGCGCGAAGGCGTCACCAGTTTCAAGGCGTGGCTCAGCGTGGAGAAGGCGTAACTGATTTTTGAATAATATTTCACTTGCAGCTCAAACGTATCATGTGTGTTCTAGAGAGGGAGGAGGGCAGGGCAGGGTATGAGTATGGGGTGTTTGCAAGTGTGTGAGAAGGTGAAGGGAGGGTGGAGGGGTAGAGGGTAGCTAGGTAGGTAGGTCTGCTATTCTGTTGCTGCTGCTGCTGCTGCCGGTGTAATTGTCTGAAAAATTACCGTGTCTACATGACACGCACACATGCACGCGCTGGCATTAAATCAAATTTGCAAGGTGTGTAATTGGATGCCAGGCGGAGAGAGAGAGAGAGAGAGAGAGAGAAAGAGAGAGAGAGAGAGAGAGAGAGAGAGAGAAGAAGTAGAATAAGCCGGAGAGAGAGGTAGAGAACTGGAGAGAGTGAAAGTAATAGGAGCTAGGAGAGAGTGTGATATTATACACATGTGCAGGGAAGGTCGAAGGAACGTAGAGAGGAAGCATGGGAAGAGAAAGAATGAGAAGATAGAGAGACATTAATCCAGAGAGATGAAGAGAAAGTGGGGAAGAGAATAAGAAATATATTTATAGTGATCCAGAGAGATTTGTCGAGAGAGATGTAGCGAGAGATCACGAAGTAGGCACAGGAGCGTGAGCAGGGGCGTAAATAAATTTAAGAAAATTTTAAAAAATGTTTAATCTATACTGAATCAATCCAGGGGCCAAAAAAATGGATAAAATATTCTCTTTCAAGGAAATCTGATGATTTTCTTATGAAGTTTTCCATACTAGAAGCTCTATAGGGGTACTGATATCGAGCAAGGGAGACCCATAGAAGAAATATTTAAGGTCGAAATTCTCAAAAACGTTTAATTCATTATTTTTTGATGCAGAATCAATCTAGGGGAATTCTTCAATACTATAGGCGCTATGGGAGTACTGAAATCGGGCAAAGTTTTTATTGAAAATGCAGCCTATACTCACAAACACTCACACAAACACTCCCACACACTCAATCGATCTGAAATCGCTGCATTCAATATGAAATTTAATTTCTCTCCGAGATTGCTTCTCCCCCTCTCTCTCTCTCCATCCCTCTCTCTCTTTTAATACACACTCGCACAACATGACAACTGGCAAACTGACACAACTGTTGTCAGTTGCCGTCTGTTGCCGTCAGGTGGCACTTAACACATTTCCGTTTCCGGACAAGATCTGTCATATCAAATCTCCGCATTTATTTCGTTTCTGATTGAAGCTCTGATTAATTTCACGCCGAGCAAAAAAAAAACATTCCCGAGTGCAACATGCCAGACGAGTGCCGGCAAGTGGCAAGTGGCAAGTGGCATGTGGCATCTCACGTTCCATGCTCGACCAATTCTCGCCCAATTCTCGCCGGCGTCCGACGTTAGCCTAATGGCGCAACAATACATCGTTTTTCCCAGCTCCATATTGAATAGGTTGCCTGCTTTCTCCTTTCTTCTTCCTATTTCCGCTGCTGCTCTCCCTCTCTCTCTCTCTCCCTATCTCTCTCTGTCAACAGGACAACAGCAGGCACACAGGTGTTCCATTCCGGGTCGCTCTCGTCGCGTGTAATGAGCAGCGAGCGCTGCACACGTATCGCGCATTGGTTACACACGATATGCGATGTGTGTGTGTGCGAGTGTATGTGTGTGCCAGTGTGTGTGTGTGTGTGCACCCAAGTCCCGCACACGCACACACACAGGTCACAGGACACCAGGAACAAGGGAACGAGTAAAGAGATAGAGAGTGAGTGAGAGAACGTATATTTGAAATAATCTGTCATACGCTTGCAGCGAATACCCTGCTTTTTGTTTGTTGGTGTATATCAAGTTGATGGAACGCTAGTTGGTTTTTATGACTATATCGCTTGGGAATACTTTATAGAGTGCCTGTAATTAGTTTAGTTATTTGAAAAAAGGTTTTACCTAAAGTTTTGCGTAGAAGCATATTCTAGAAATTCTTTTAACGCTGTTTTAACTATTTCAGGTAGCTGTATTAAATTTCAAAATTATCTATAGGTTCCATCTTTCCATCTTATACAGTTTTAGTGTTGTAAATTTCTTTCATTGTTTTTCTATTATTTCCTTTTTATTTATCTAATTTTCTGTTTCATTTCTTATATTTTCCGCTCTTCGATCAAAGATCTTAGGGAAATGATCACAGTTTTCATAAGATTTCATTTTTTTCGGACTGTTTTTAGCTTCAAAGTTCCATTTCTCGCTGTTTTCTTTCGTTAGTATATCATTTTTAACTTGGTATCAGTTTTATTATATTTATTCGTTGCCTACTCTTTCGTTTTTAATTTTCCCCAGCTGCTGCAGTTTTCCTCTCTAATTTCAAGTTTCCTTTAGTTTTATTAATTTTCTTTGTTTTTTCCCCCTTTTCCCTGTTCCTCATTCCCAACTGTTCACACCTCGTAAAGTTGTGTAGCGCATCACGTTGTTCTTGCTGGCCGATGATGGCTTTGCCTATTTTATGTTTATCACTTCGCACGTCTTCGCACTCTTATGGTTTATAGTCCAGTTGTGCCACTGTTGCCTTGCCACGCCCACGCCCACTACCGCCGCCCCCCTTCGAAACGACACATTTCTTGTTGTTGTTGTTGCTGTTGTTGTTTTTATAACTTTTACGCGCTCCATCGTCGTTGTTTATGCGCACTGCGTGATCACATTTAGCCACGAAAAGGTGTCGTCGTTCCCATCGTTCCCAGCTGTTTCACCTGCTGCCTGCCTGCACAAACATACATATTTCTACTCTGAAATCTCTGAGTTAAAGCATTCAGCTCAATCATCACCCTGCTCGTAACTCTCGAGGATTTAATGCTCAGCTGCCTCCCCCTCTCTCTCTCTGTCTCTCTCTCCCTCCCTTTCGCCTGCTGACTCGACCAATCTCTTCGTTTTCCGTAAGAAAACAATTTTCAATTTCCGAAAACATCTTACCAAATGCTATTCAAATCATTATGGGCTTCGGTTTATTAGCTCATCTCAGTTCTCTAAGCTGCAAAACGGAAACTCAATACTATAGTAGATAATTGAGAGAGAGAGAGAGAGAGAGAGAGAGAGAGAAAAAGAGACAGGTTTTCTTCTTGATACTCTGTTTCCAATTTGTTTCCGTCTGTCTGTCTGTATGAAAACATAGATCTCAGCTATTAAAAAAGCTAGAGACATCAATTTTGGCATGCCTATATATCATAGGCAGATCAAGTTTATTTCAAATATTCGATGCCACGCCCACCGTCACCGCAAACCGGTAATTTGCGCTTATTAAACAATTTTTTGAAGTCATAATGTTCTTTTTCGGTATACACAATGCTGAATGCAATATGAACATATCCTCCAAATTACAATCGGAACAATAATACAGAAGTTATTCAAATCAACGTTATAAGTAGTACAAAAGTACGATACGAGCAGCAGCCTGCGTGCTGCTTTGAGCAGCTCACTGTGTAAGTGGGACAGAGTAAGCGATATGTAGTAGTGCAATTATTGTATTTGTGCAGAATACTCTGTTTGAAATTTTGGTAACACGTTTTTTTGTTTAAGCAAAACGTAATGGGTTTTTGAAATTTTTCTATATTTGGGTAAATTAGACAATGGTCCCCCCTATGATTTAAAAAAAAACATTTATTTTTGTAAATTTGAAATCGCTAGTTTTTAATTTTAATCAATTGCGGAGGTAAAAAAAGTACTAAACAATAATTTAAATCGATTTAAAACGATACTTAATTTTGGCCTAAAAATCATGTCGAAATGGTCAAAAAATTAGACATGTAACAACCTCTACATGCCTGGTACCCTCGTTTTACACCCATCGTAACTTTCTTAAAAATCAAACGATTTTCAAGCGGAATGACATTTTGTTTATGTTTTAACAACCTTAGTGATTCTACATTTAAAAAATAGCATAAACGATTTTTAATATTTTTCGATATTTTGGGAATTTACCTGTAAAATAAAATGTTACTATAATTAGTTCCTATTGATATCTCATTCTACAAGTTTGCACTACTTTACTCTGTCTTCTCTCTCTTAACTTGATGTCTTTCTTTGGGTCAGCGAAATCTGAGCGGGTTCTTGAGAAGCCCCCCCTCCCACCTCTTCGCTCTCCTCTACACCCCTGACAAGCCAAACCGAATCACATTATGCTTAAAAGCTTGCAAGACGCTGGGGCCGAGTAGAAAGAAAAGAAAAAGTTAAGAGCAAGTAAAATAGACACCTGGGACAAGTGAAGATGCTGTTGTCTCTCGCCTCGTTGTGGGCGGCGGGTTGCAGGTGATGCAGTAGCTCCGTGGGGGTCGTGGGGGGGAGTGTAGGAGGGTAGCTGGAGTGGCTCTGGCAGTGGATATATGCTGGCTGAGTAAGTGCAGCCCAGCTCAGCTCAGCTTGGCTTGGCTCGACTGCGGCCCATAGCCTGTGGCACAAAATTTATTGACTTTGTCGTGCTCGACGTCCTTGAATGTCCTCGTACAGTTGCCACAAAGGTAGCAGCTATGTGTGTGCCACACTCTGTGTGTGTGTGTGTGTGTTTGTGAGCCTGCTCAGTCAGCTTGTCTTAATAATTTGGCGTCTTTGCTAAATTAAAACTAAAGTCCTGCCACATAAATCTGCACGCAGGAAGGCAGACCAGACCAGAACCGACCCGACCCCACCTGACGAGCAGCAGTAGCATCTCCCCATCTTTCCCAGGTTGCTTTTACGACACTGCAGTCCAGGTCCAGCTCCAGCTACATCTACTAGAAACTCTTGTGGTCGGTCGCAGAAGGAGCATGTATCACCTTAGCCGGCGTTTACAACTCGGGCCGGGACTGGGGCATTTATGTTGTTGTTTATGAGGACGTGTAATCACTGGCCAAACGACCTGCTCCATGGGCCACTTCATTGCCAACATTGCCGGACGAGTCGCGTCCTCCGGTTGCACAGATCCATGCATTGTGTGTGTATGTGTGTGTGTGGCATGCTACACGCAGAGAAATCACAGAGACAAGTCCTTTGAAAAAGCGCAAGAAATAGGTCGGTTGAGAAATAGGTTGGTTGCAGAAATAGGTCGTTTAGATTTAAAGAAATGTAGGTAGTCTATAAAGAGTGTATTCTTGTATTCTATTCTACAGGAATGTCATTTTGAAGTCCCTTATGCATCAGTATCTTCGGTAGAAAAATAGGTCGTTATAGAAATAGGTCGATATAAATGCAGTAAATAAGTTATGAAGGAAGACTATAAAGAGTATATTATTTTATTATACTCTACAGGAATGTATTGTGTGCAGACATTTTTAAGCCCCTTTAGCATCAGAATCATCATTGCTTGCTTGGAAATTAGGTCGTTATAGAAATAGGTCGATTTGATCACAAGAAATTAAGTTTGTTTATAAAGAGTAGCTTCTAGGCATGTATACTATACAGTCCTTTCTTAGTGCTTTAGCAGATTTATGTGCTGCTTATGCAAAAAGGTCGATAGAAAAATAGATCGTTATGGAAATAGGTCGATTAGATTGATAGAAATGCAGTAAGTATATATAAAAGTAAGCTATATATAGAAGAATTAATTTCATAAAATACATATATAATCATGTTGAATAGAGGAAGAATAGATCAACTATATAGTAACCTATTTACCGCAAGCGACACAATATAAAGTCGCAGCTGAGAAGTAGATAATAATTAAGGATTTTTCTCACAGTGCAACGAGGTTAAAGCTTCGCTTATCCGACTCCATGTCTGCTGCTCACTGTCCACTATACCCCCCTCTCCCTCTCCCTCTCTCTCTCTCTCTCTCTCTCTCTCTCTCTCTCTCTGACCCTACTCCGGCGTAGAGTCGTCCGTCTGGTCGCTCGCTTCATTTATTGTTTCATGGCATGTGATGTGTAGTTGTTGGCACGGATGACGGCGATGACGATGGCGATGACGATGGACGAGATGGACACTTCAACCTGGATGACTTTGTTGTAGTCCCCCCCGCTTCCCACTCTCCCCGCTCTATATGCATTATTGTAATTGCAATGGTTTTCCTTGATTTTGGCATGGCATCTATGCAGCCTGTTGTTGTTGTTGTTGTTGGAGCTGAAGTGTCCTCGTTGATGATCCGAGAGTGCTGATGGATGCTGATGCTGATGCTGATGCATCAAGTGCTTTAGTGTTAAATCATGAGAGCCGGAGCTATGCGACGCCACAAGGTGCCAAGCAGTCTGTGTGTGAGTGTGTGTGTGTGCGAGTGAGTGCGAGAATGTGTTTGATTTGAATTGAGTTTGCACACAACACAACGAGTCTTCCTCTCCCTCTCTCTCTCTCTTTCTCTCTGGCAGTAGAGTACTCTTTATCGGGGACATGCCACAATCAGTTGACATTCTCAAATGTGTTTGATTTACAATGGAACTTTTTATATCACATATGCTATATAACTATGGAGAGTTGCTAAGCGAGTTAAGTTCTTCAGTTATCTATTCTGTTTCACATAAAACTTGATATAACTCACAAAATCCTTGACTTACAAGCAGGAAATTTTGTGTATACACAGTTTATATACTCTAGAACATATGGTTAAAATCTTTTAAATATAGAACATAAGGCAAAGATTTGCGCAAGGAAATAGACTGCAAGCGAAAGGATTTTGTGAAGAACAAAGGTAAGATTTGTATGTATTATAAATTCGCAGCATAGGAAAAAGTTATTTAAAAATTATAATAATGCTGAAAATTAGAAAAAAAATATTTATCGATTTAAGATTCGTAGTTTTTCAATTTCCTTCAGGAGGTTTGACAAGTTGCACAAGTTTTCCAAAGCATTTGCAAACAGTGCCTGCTGTAATTAAATGAACTGAAAAGCTGTTGGGCAAATCAAATTGATGTAATCAAAAGTACAGACAGCTGGAGGGGTACGGTATCGGGGGTATAGGGAGTATAGGGAGGAAAGTTAGAGTTAAAGCTGCATTCGGGTAGAGTGAAGTGGAGTAGGGTCCTTTGCTATGAGAAGTAGTTACAAACAACTGTCGAGCAGACAGCAGACGGTTTGGGCCGGAAGGCAGGACATGCACACCTGCACAGACCCGACAGGTGGACAGACAGTGGGAGAGAGTGGGAGAGAGAGAGGGACTAAGGGACATACGAGTACATACCGAGTACATGTGAATGGGCGCATTCCTCTGAATTTTTGTGAATTGAAATTTTTGAAATTTCCCGTCAGTCTGCTAGCGGCCAGACACGTCGGAATGCCGTTAATTGTTGTTGCCGGCAACACAACGACATCTGGGACAAACGACAGGCCAGACATTGCCAGACCAACAAAAAAAAAAAAAATAGTACTGCAAGTGATTGGTAGTAAGGGCGAACCGAGCTGAGTACCTCGAGCTGACCATTCAGGCGCAATGGGTGCATCATATAACTCGGCGATCTGGTTAAATAAAATAATAGAGCTGGGGTAAAAAAAGAAATAGGGGTTACAGGAATGCAGGAAATACATTTAAAACTTAAGCAAAATAAAAAAAAAAAAGAAATAAAAAAAATGCTTATATCTTTGGCTGTAATATTTACTAAATTTTTAAGTATTATTTACGTTTAAAGCAAAAATACTTTTAGAAAAATTATTTGCTGCAGTAAATTAGCTTAAAGTGTTTATTAAAATATTAAAAATAGCTGCATATAAAAAAATACATCTATAAACATATTTAAATGCCTGCATACTCCACACACCCTACCCGAAATACCTTACAAGGTATTCATACGTTGAGCAAAGCGCATAAGACGCACCCATAACAGTTTGTACTGAACGCTGCTGCACGCTGCTGTTAAGCTGTGCCCACTGCAGCTGTTAACAGTTAACAGTGCACTGTTAGCAGAAACAACTGTTGAGCAAGCTTGAGAGCGGCGGCGCTTGCTCGCTGACACGCGCGCTCTCTCTCTCGCTCTCTCACTCTGCGTCGCTCTCTGTTTTCGTCTCTTGTTCGCTTATACGGTTTTTGTGTGTGCAAAAAAAAAAGAAACGAGGAGGAGCAAAAAAAAAACGTGTACAACGACAACAAAAGCATAGAACGCAACTTACACCAACTACAACAGCAAGAGTAGGAGAACGCGCGTGACAGCTGCGACGTCGGCAGCGCTGTTGGCCTGCCTGCCTGCCTGGCTGGCTGGCTCGACGCGTCGCCGTCGTCATGTTGTACTCTCTTTCTTATTGGGAAAGAGCAGTTTTTCACCAACCGTCAAGTTGTGTCCGTGTCGCGGTCGCGTCGTTCCACTGTGTTTCGTCGTTGTCGTCCGTTGTATTGTTGTTGTTGTTGTTGTCATATACTTATATACTATATATATATGTTAAATTATTAAATTATTTATATTAATGCCATATTAAATAACGGCTACGGCTACTATCAACAACAACAATGGCTTGAAACTTCTTTTGTGTGTGTGTGTTTTTGTTTTTGTTTGTGTGCTCCCCCCCAGTTTGCCCCCTCCCCTTGTGAAATTGAAACGCGCATTGGAATTAACAGCGCGCGTCGCCAGTCAACAAAAACAATAACAACAGCAGCAGCAGCAGCAGCAAGTGCAGTGTGCAGTGTGTAGGGCGCAGCAGCAGCAGCGACGCGTCGGGCAGCAGCTGCACAGAGTCACAACAATAACAATAACAGCAGCAGCAGCAGCAGCGGCAGCAGCAGCAGCGGCGGCGACAACAGTTACAGATGAACTGACTTCGACAGCTGTTTGGCAATTGTGACAAGTGTGCGGCGAAAGAGGCGAATTTCAAATGAAGTCACAGCGAGTTTGCAACAAAAGCTTTTAATGTGGAAAATACTTGCATAAAACAAAACAACAGCAGCAGAAAAGAAAAATAAAAAAGTTTACCGTTTGTGTGTGTGTGTGTGTGCGGGAGAGGAAGAGAGAGAGAGAAACAGTAGCAGGAGAAAAAAAGTGTTTTTCAAGTTTTTGTTTTTTTTTTCGCTTATTTTGTGTGTTTCATTTGTTGTCGTTGTTGTTGTTGTTTGCCTGCGCAGTTTGGCGCTCTCACGTGTTTTGCCTGCGCCGACTGCGACGCCGGCAGCGCCGCAACGCGCGATTGCCGTGTTTGATAAATGTAAAGAAATTCCCATGCGGCCGTTTAGTACATTTTCTACAGTTTATTTCGTGTGCCGCCTACTGTTACAGTGCCTTGCAGTCGCAGTCGCAGTCGCAGTCGCAGTCGCAGTCACCGTCGCAGCCACAGCTACAGTAACTGTTACGTCTGCAGCAACAGCAACTCCTGCTGATGCGACGACCATGTAGCAGCAGCAGCAGCAGCAGCAGCAGCAGCAGCAGCACAGCCTGAGCCTGAGTGTGCCATCCGTTTACTTAGCCTCTGCTGCCGCCGTCGTCGTTTGTCGTCGTCGTCGTCGTCGTCATTTGCTGTGATAAGCTCAATTGCAGAATTGGAGGCTGCGAAGAGAGAGAAAACGAAAGAGAGAGAGAGAGAGAGGTGAGTAAGCTGAGCGCAGCTGGGTAACGGTTCCTGATCGTGGGCATGAATCACAAACGTATTTTACATATGAATTATGTTATAATAATGATAAGAACCCGTAGAAAAAAAATATAGAACGACAAAAAAAAAAATCCGACTGTAAGATACCCTGCTTTAAATTATAAAATAAATTTCTTTACAACCCACTGTTTTTTGGCTTTTACACACACACCTGCAAAAACTAGACCTTAACTTAAATAACTTGGATGTTTGTGATACGATTGGTTTAAAATTTAAAATATAGCTGTATATTATAGCAAGCTGTAAGTATGTTTGAAATAGCATTTCGGGACTTAGGTACTTTATCTAATAATCGTAGTTTACTGATTTGCGCGGCAGCCGGGCGTGGATTTTAGGATTTTAAAATTACTAGGGAAACGTATAAAAGTTAGAAATGTTCAAGTCAAATTTAGTGTATATAGCTTTTATAATAGCAGAGATCTCTGTGTTTAAAGAGATAAATATTAAGAAATACACACGGAAATGACTTAAACAATACGGCAAATTAACTTGTTCAAGAATATATTTAGTTTTATAATTGTACAAATTAAATATGCCCTTTTTTAAGTATTTTTAATGGGCGAAGGGTATACAAATAATAATATTATCGCATTGAAATGCCTCAAGACCGCCTATAAGGGGTATAACAAGTGTAGTAAAGGAATTTATTGCTGTAAATTAAATAGAGGCACAAAATCTGTATAATCTATTGTATATAAAAATTATATTATAACTTACT
The DNA here is from genome assembly GCA_018901885.1 of Zaprionus kolodkinae. Classification (NCBI taxonomy): domain Eukaryota; kingdom Metazoa; phylum Arthropoda; class Insecta; order Diptera; family Drosophilidae; genus Zaprionus; species Zaprionus kolodkinae. Next base: position 372,844 of record JAEIFM010000183.1, on the reverse strand, counting down.
TTAATTTGTGCAACCTTAAAGAGGGACTTAGCTATGGAAACGTCTGTGCAAGTCGCCTTAGAAAAGTGGATTACTTTCTTGGGAAAGGAGTTTTCCCAGCTTCAATTGTGAATGGGGCAATTTCTTACAGTGCCTTTTCAACTACTGAAACAGCTGCTATTTGTCCTGCTTGCAATTCGCAATATCCTCTCATCGCTCTCATCGCCTGTGACCCGCCCACTCCCTGCCTTGCTCCACGCCCACTTTACTTAGCCAGGAACCACGGCAGACAGTGCCGCCCACAAGACTGTGGCGCACTGTGCACAGTGCCATCAATAAGTATGTCAACCGAGTCAACAGCATTAGCACAGGAGATGGACACGGAAAAACAGGAGAGTTGCAGAGGAAGTAAGGGAGAGAGCGAGAGAGCGAGAGAGAGAGAAGGGAAGAATTTGCAGCATTTGTCGTCGATGTCGTCGCTCATTTGGCCGAAAACCGAAAGAAAGTTGCAAAAAAACAGAGCGAAAAAGGAAAATAGAAAAGAACACTAAAACGAAAGACAAATCAAGAGAAAAGGCATTCTGCTGGAGGGGGAGGCGGGGGGAAGGAGACAAATATTCTGGGCGCAGGGGGGGAGGTCCCAACATAGCGCAATATAGCAAACAATTCCATTGATTTTTCTTGTGGGAATACCGAATGTATCTACATACTTGTGTGTGTGTGTGTGTGTTTGTGTGTGTGCGAGTAGTTGCCCCTCCCCCCAACACACACACACATACACACTTTCAGGCAAAGACAGGCCATAGAAAATAGACATAGACAGAGGCCCCACCCCCTAAAAAAAACACCCATTGCGCTGCCTTATCCCCACCATCTGCAGTAGGCGCACCCTTTGCGGCTCCTGGCTCGCGTCGTTGAACTTTTTGAAACATACTTCTTGGGGGTCTAGTGGTTAGACTACACTGGGAGAAAATGCTTGTACAAAAATAATAAATACAGCTCTCAAATATAAATAAAAGAATCTATTATAATATATTATATTATAAATTGATTAAACAACTTTTGATATAATAATAACATAATTATAATAATAACATATTTTTGTTAAAAAATATTTTGATATTATTATTATAATAACTATTTATTGAGATACAATATAACAATAAATATACATAATATAATAATAATATATAATAAATAATCACATATATTAAATCTTTTTAAAATATATAAAAAATAACAATTCAAATAAACAGTAGACATAAATGTAGTTCCATATATGGTTTATTATGCATATCCTATCATTGCTTTTCCTTTCTTTGAGTATAATTAAATATGACAATTATTTTTGCTCTTTAAGCCACATAGATACTCCTAAAATTTGTTGAAAGCCTTACTATATATTTATAAAAGTTAAGGAAGCTAAACTATATTAAACTAAAGAACTATTTAGATATCTATTATATCATATCATACTTAGCATATCTTAGGTTACATTCTCGTCCAGCAATAGTTTTTTTTTCGCACAGTGTAGTTGTTTTTACCTTTTACATCCTACAGTTGGCCCTTTCTTCCTTCCTCCCCCCTTGCCAGATCTTGGTTTTGCAAACGGAATTTATGTTAATTTGGTGCTACATTCTTGCTACCATATCCTTTGTCTTATTTGCTTAGCTATGACTTTGTTTTGCTTTCGGTTTCCTGCTGTGGCTGAGAACTCTATTTTTGGGGTAGGTTACGTAGGTAACCGTACATACATATATCACTTGCATACCTTATAGATTAGATGGTATAGCTCGTTTATACCAAGTTTTCCATTGATATATTTATATTAGTTGGAAATACATATTTATCGAATGTTTTGCATATCTAACTATAATCTGGAATGTTATGGATAAATATTTACAGTTTCATATGGACACAGTGTGCATTCTGAAGTTTCCTTTTCACTGGGCAGCAGCGAAAGAGAAAGAGAGAGAGAGAGAGAGAGAGAGAGAGATAGAGAGAAAAACAAATCTCTTTTCACCTGTCGTAGCAAAATCGATTGCAAGTGCAGTGATTCTTTATTCAGTTAACACCTGGAAATCCGTTGACCTGCTTCCAGCTCGAAACCTTTGACCTTTTTTTGTTTTTTTTTTTTTGCATTGTTTTTCTACTTTCTACTTCGATTTTGTCCCCAGAGAACTTTCGTCGCATTTTCCTGAGCTCTTTACTTTATTACGAGACGAAACGATGTATCTTCTCTAATTGATTTTTACTTTTTCTTTTTTTGTACTTTTCACACTTTTCTCTCTATTGTACAAGTTAATTTAATTTGGGTCAAGTTGATGGGGATGGTACTTGATAGTTGTTCAAGACGAAACTTAGAGTTTACAGATTTTTTTGGGGGAAACTTTAAGCAGCTTTAAAAGAGTTTAAACTTAAACTTGAGTTAGTTAAAGCTTTTTGGTAGAATGTTGAAAAATTTGTAAGAAAATTGTGTATGTTGGCTTACTTTGTAGATATTTTATTGGGAGAGCTTGTTTGATTGTACCCTGTACTTGATTCTTGAGGAATAAATAGTATTTTTTAATTTTAGGCTTAGTTTAAAATGATTATCAGCATTAATTAAATTAATTCAGAATTAGTTAATTTAATTATTATTATTATTTTTTTTAATTTTTCAATTTCAGCCTTCTGCGCTTGTTTTATATTTATTAAAAAATAATACAATTTGTTGCATAGTTTAAACTCTTTTTATTCCAAATTACATAATAATATTCTCTAAAAAAAAAAAAATAAATAATATTCTCTAAGCTTGAAAAAACATTGCCCGCAACAAAGTAAATAGAAACTTGTTTGCGATTTTTTTTTTACCATGAAAAGTAACTCAAATTTTGTGGTAGTTTTATCAGTTAATAATGCAGATATGTGCCTCGGGTGTGTGGGAGTTGTCTGTAGGGTGTGTGTTGGTTTGTGTGTGTGTTGTTTTTCAGATTGGAACCGAGCTTGCTCTGCATGTGCGATGCGAGGTGCGTTTGTGGCATCAGCTGGCGGTGCAAAATGCATGTCTCAAATAGCAATTCCATGAACTGTGCACGCACACAACATAAACACAACTTGGCCCCAAAATCCACACACAGGCAGACAGAGTGTGTGTGCGTGTGTGTGTGAGTGTGTTTTGGACGAACCATCAACATATGGCCAAACAAGCCGGCCAAGAAAAACAGCAGGCAGTAGAAAAAATAATGGCAAAAATAGAGGAAAAATAAAAAAAAGAGGCTACGTAGAGAGTGCTCAGCGTGCAAATACCCTGTAGTAAGTACAGCAGGCAGTAGAAAAAATAATGGCAAAAATAAAGGAAAAATAAAAAGAAAGCTAGTGCTCAGCGTGCAAATACCCTGTAGTAAGTAGTACCCTGTTTTGTAGCGCTGAAAAAAGCTAGTCTGCTGCTAGTTCTTAAATAACTACTAATTATACTCAAGTTATTTGAATGAAATTTTAGTAGAAGCTTAGCAACATGTTATTATATGTACGTACAGAAAATCAGCTTTATATAGCAAAAATTGTGAAATTTATAGGGCTTTTGTTGCAAGTTCTTGCAGAACTACTGTTATGCTCAAGCGATTTTGATGAAAGTTTAGAGAAAGGTAAAAAATATAATATTATATGTACATGCAAAAAATCAATTCGTTATTTTCAAAACTGTGCGTTTTATATAGGTTTTTCGTGCGAAATTAATTAAATGCTGCAGCTATTACTTGCATAACTACGGTATTTCGTTGGCGATTCAGTTGAAAGTTTGGAAAAAGCTTAGCAATATAATATATGATGTACACATCCTTATTTGCCAAAAATTGTATCATTTATAGCATTTTTTCTTTTGAACTTTAAAATTGAAAGTGCACACGATTAGCTTCTGCTTTACAGGGTATACAAATTGTGTAGGAAACTTTAATAAAAACATGTCAAGAGCACTTTTGCACTGAAGTAACTGCAGCAGCAGCAGCAGCAGCGGTAGCGGTGGCGGTGTCGGCGACGCCCACGACAGGCGCGTCTTGGCTGCGGATGCAGTGCCTCCTCCCCCATCAAAAGATGTGAGCGAGTGGAGGCGAGGTTGAGTTTTTGGTCGTTTCTTCTTGCTGTTGTTGTTGTTGTGGTTGTTTTGGACTTGACCAAGTTTATTGCCTGCCATATGCAATTGCCATAGATTATTTTCTTGGTTCTCGGCGAAGCGTCGACATGGCAAAGGCGTCAACGGCGAATCTTGTGCACAGATTTGACACCCAGTTGCAATCAGTGTGGCCAAAAATAGCTATGTGGCGCGAATAACTTGACAGGGGCGGAGCTACACGCCCCCTCTCTGGATGTTGGCTACGTGCTGTTGCCTAACTTGGCCAATTTTGGACACGAGCCGCCACTTCAAAAGACACCACAGCGCTCCGGCATGCGTGCCCTGCCTTGGCAAGTGGCAGGCAGGGCAAAGTGGGCCAGAGTGTGGCCAGAGTGGCGAATCAGTGCAGTACCCCGCAGTACAGCAAGTGCAGCAAGTGGAGCAAGTGGAGACCCAACGCTGTCGCCGCCGGTTGTGGAGCTCTTTTCTATGCAAATTTTTGTTGCATTTTAGTGTCAAGTGCGGGCGAGCGAGTGAGTTCACTCGCTGAAGGAGCTGAAGGTAATTGCGCTAACTAAATGCAAACGATTTGGGTTCGTTCTGCACGAAAGTGGAACTAGTTCAGACATGGGTGAACAATTATGTCATGTAGTTGGAGTGCTTTGGTGGATCTTCAGAGGTTCCAGCTGTTCTAAAATATATATATTTTCATATATTTATTGTTTGTTATTTTTAAAATTATTTTAGATTATTTTGCGGAGCCAGTTCATTTGTGAACTGGTTCATTTTTGTAGCTTTGTAAATTAATTTTAAATATGACATTTACAATTTATTTCTTGCAACTGTCTTTTAATGCATAATAATTAAATTAACTAGTTCATTTTGGTGATTTAATTTCGAACATTATTTGTTCATTATAGTCTAGAAATTCATAAATAAATTAAATTCATTTTAGAGTCTGGTTTCATTTGTGAGCTGGCTCAATTTTTGTACATTATGTTTGTACATAATTAAATAAATAACCAAAAGTAGTTCCATTTGTGGTTTATTTAGGCAGAATTTCATGGGTTTTATTGGTTAATTAATTTATTGAAAATGCGCTGTAGTATTTAGAGAAATTACTCACACTTTGTGCTTATTATAATTAAATACAATTGATTAAGAGACTGGTTGCATTAGTGAACTAGTTCATTTAAAATCGCTAAAAAATATACTCTGTCAAAATTCAATTTTCAAATGTGCCTTAATAGAAAACTAATTATTAGTTTAATTTGTCTATTACTAATGAACTGGTTCATTTTAAAAACTCCTCAGTAACCTTTGCATATGCTGTGTAAATTTCCCTAAATTTCTTAAAAATCTGTTACTATTTTCTTTGGTGGTTCATTTGTGAACTGGTTCATTGGTTTAAGTAGCTTATAGAGCATCGAATATGCACTGCATTATTCATCAACTTGACTACACTCCACCTACACTTGAACTCCAGTTCCATTCATGGTTCATTTATGAACCGATTTCGTTGCTGATTCCGATTCCGATTCCGATTGCGATTGCGATTGCGATTCCGTTTCATTGTGCCTAATGTATTTATGATGCCAGCAGCATTTGCCACCTACTGAGTGCGAGTACGAATGAGCGATTCAAATTCATTTCCATTCACTTAGCACTCATTCGACTCTCCCTCTCTCTCTCGCTCTCTCTCTCTCTCTGGCTAAACGAAGCGGTTTGTTAACTGCCCAACGAGTCCTTGGAGCGTGTAACTGCGATTGCTTCATGACGTTGGCCAAGAGGGAGGGGGGGAGGTGGCAGGGGGGGGCAGGGGGGAGTCAGAGGGGGGCCTGGCAAAAGTCTTGTACATTTAATTAATTATTTATACAAGAAAAGGTAAACGTGCCGTCGTCCTGCTGTGCCCCAAAAACACGCAAGAAACAAGCAAAGCCAAAACACACACAGCGCAATGTGGCTAGTTGAGCAGGTGAAACAGGAGGAAGGTAGGGAGGGGGGAGGCAGGTAGGTTAGCTATATAGGGTCGTGCCGTAGTGTGGCAAACATTTTAACGGATACATCGTTCGCTCGTCGACGTCGTTTTTTGCATAATTGATTAAATGACTCGCTATGTAACGAGCAACAGCGTTCAAATTGTTTGCCACACTGGAGCTGGAGCTGGAGCCACTTGCCACATGCCACATGACCTACCCTATTGCCCCCCCCCCGCCCTTAAACGCGAATTTACGATAGGGAAAAATCGAGCTAAAGGAACCTACGCTAGTTCGCTTACCTCTCCCTGTTTCCCTGCCTCGCTGTCTCTCTGTCTGCTTGTCTGTTTGTCTGTCTGTCTGTCTGCTTGTCTGCTTGTCTGTCTGCCTGTTTTTCTCCCTGTCTCTCTGTCTGTCTGTATGTTGCATGTTAGTTATGGCGTCTGGCAAGTGTTGTGATTATTGGCTAAATGAAAAATGCAAAGAACGAGCCAGAAAAAAAAATAAATAAAAAAAAAAATAAAAGGCAATTGGTAAATTCATGTTGAACCTTTGATGGTCTACGAAATGTGTCTGTCCCTTTTGCTCTGCGCCCTTGACACTGCAGTATATATATTTGTTTCTCTATATATACACACACCTCTATATATCTATATATCGTATGTGGGGGAAGGTAGAGTCAGGCACACTCGTTTGACTTGTGCAAACAGCAGGTTGATTGCATACTTTGGGGCGTATTTCATTGCGCCTCATGGGATTATTCCCGCTTCTCTCCCCCTCCCACCTACTCTCGCCCTCGTTAAACATGATTACAACCTATTGCAAAGGTCGTTTCGAAATCAATACAAAATAAAATCAACTAATTAGCTATGACAGCAAATCGATCAAAGCGTATGGAAAAACGGGAAAATTGATATACCTTATAAAGTAATTGATATGGTGGGGAAACATGAATTTTACTTTCAGGCTATGTTGATAGTAAATTCATTATTGTAATTGCTTTAGATCTCATTAAAAGAAGGAAAAACGACTATACTGAAGTTTTTACTGCACTAAGTTATTAATTTTATGTTTTCTATACATAATAACTGCCATGTTTATTATGCGATCGTTCTCAAATTTATAGGAATTATTTGTGTGATAGTAATTATTATATATACCCAAAACAATAGTTCTAACTTTAAAATTGGGCGTGCTATGTGAATTTTATTGATTTGCGAAAGGCATGACTAAATTCTGAATAAAACTTTAAGTAGCTACAGAAGCTATAAGTATTCTTACAAAATTTGATAGCTGTGGCTCGTATAGTCTCTGAGATTTGGGAGATTTTATAGATAGACAGACGGACAGACAGAGAGACAGACGGAGAGACAGACAGACAGAGAAAGGTTAGACAAAACGAAGAAAAAGAAACAGATTAACAGAAAAGTAGTTCCAGCTAAAGTAAACCTAATTACAGGGTATTTACTTGACATATATTTTATATTTTATATTTTATATATTATATATATGTTTAAAATTTCAGCTATATCTGCCCAAATTTCTCATATAACTATAGATTCCCATGCAGTATTTATTTTATTTGTTTTTCATTTATCGCAAATTGCTTTTTGTCTATATTTGCACTTGGCAAGCGTGTGTGTGTACGTGTGTGTGTTCGAGTGTGTGTGTGTGTGTGTTGTTGGCCCGTGTTGGCTGCTTGAACTTTGAACTTTTTGTCTTGCATTGGGGCAAGTCCCCTTTGGCTCCACTCAGCCTAATGCGGGCCTAAAGCAAACACACACGAACCGTGGCATGTGGCATGTGGCAAGCACCAAGCACTCTAAGGTTGTGCCCCCACCCCTCACACACCTATGTGTGTGTGTATGTGTGTGTGTGTACTTGGTGTATGCTAATGGCCTGTGTGTGTGTGCGTGTGTGTGTGTCAAGTGTATATCCTTTTGCCAAAGCGAGTGCATTTTCTTGTCAACGCTGACATTTCCTGCACTTCGGCCTTGTTTTCCTTTTTTCCAGCTACCGCCCCTCGCTTTCTTTACCCTTGCTTCGTCCTTCTTGCTCTCCTTACCTCCCCTTCTTGGCTGGCAACGTCTTGTCTTGTCGCCTCTGCTTCTTTCTGCTTTTTGCCTCTTCTTCTTTTCCTTTTCTCTTTCTCTGTCTGTGTGTTGCGGTGTTGTCATTTTCCGTTTAATGAGCATTTCCCTTTTGGCTTTTCCTCCTCCCTCTTCCTCGCTCACTCGACAAAAGCCAGAAATTATGATTGCTCCAGATATTTTGTGAGTGGCAGAGTCACGGTTTCTCTTCACATCTCCCCTTCTTGTGGGGAACTCAGTCATGCCAATGATCTCTTTGAGTTCAGAATGGGAACAGAAAAAGAGACAGACACATATTACGTATACGCAGACATACACCCACTTCTTGAGGTGCCTGTGGGATTATTCAAATATTTATTTATATATTTTAAATAGGTGAGCGACAGGAAATTTAATCAAAATTCAGAAATTATTAAAAAAAAGATATCAGAAAATAAATAATAAAATAAAAAATTAAACCTATTTTCTATAAATAAAGAGTTCAATAAAAAGAGGAAAAAAATTAAAACTATTTCCATGCTTTTTTTAAATATGATAAAATTATTAATACAATATAATATACAAATTTAAGTTATATATAACAATTAAATTTTGATTGTATGTAGTCGCGGGTTTTAAAAGATTGATAATATGTTATCAGAGTTTTTTAAAGATTACTATTATATGTTGTTGCACATGGTCATGATATATATATTTTATATTCTTGCATAGTCTTTAAGTAATTTTCCTTAAAAAGTAGAATATACTATTTATAAATCTTCGCGTTATCGATTCCATATTTATTTTTATTGTTTAGGGTTCTTGTTCTAGCAACATTACACTTATTAGTTTATGGATTAAGTGTACCATATATTTTCTCATTTGTACAATTTCCATTAAAAGCTACAGATCAACTTTATAGTTTTTTTTTTTTTTTTTTTTTTTTTTTTGTAGTAGGGCACTTGAGAAAACTTTTTCACTTGCCATTTGCTCGATTGAGTCATCCTTCGGGGCGTATCAAGGTCAGGGTCGTTCTCTAGCTGTCATCTAAGTTTATGTATGCGCATTTTCTACTTCCATCTCTCATCTCCCTTTTCCCTTCCCCCTTCCCTTCCCTTCGTGCCACAGCGCGTGCCAAAGAATCGGATTGGCGTCGACTTCGCTGCGCGTCAGCAAAGTGTTTCAAATTTGTTTTTTGTTTAATCGATGGCGTCAATTGCGATCCACTTGAGTCGCAAGACTTGTGGATAAATAAAAAAAATGATATAAGGCTGCATGAGTATAGAACAAAAGATATGCTATTGCTATAGGCTTTGCTTTTTATATTTATAAACAATTCCATGAAAAACATACATATACGATAAACTATAATAAAAAAGCCTTAGACGGATATATAGCAATTAAAGTAGTGGTTTTTCATATATATATATATATATAATTGTAACCGTTGTAATTATTATTTTTAGCTATCTCTCATAAAATTTCGATATTTAGGAATTATTTCACTTTTGTTTAAATAAATTCTCTAGTTATCTTAAATATTTGTATATTCTTCATTAGTTTTCTCATTTTCAGAAAGAAAATATGATTGAAAATGATTATAAATAAAATATAATATTTAAAAAATATATATATTAAAAACATAAAAAAAATAAACTGTATATTTTGTATGTTAAATAAACTTTTATATTATTAATTAAAATAACTTACATTATTATTCTAGTATTTAGTAGTTATTTTTCGTACGCTAATTAATAACATAAAATAATAAATAATATATATTATTAATATAATATATATCCCTTTGCGTGTCACGCACGACACGCGCTCCTCGCTAGCGTCGGCACGGCCAGTCCTCAGGCTCGTCAGCATTGATTATTCATGAGGGCGTAACAGAAATTGCTAACCCATTTCTTTTATGCATTATAATTATGCTTGTAATTTACGCTAAACGTTTAAGAAACAAAAACAACAACAACTGCATAATAAGCAGAAGAACAAAACATAAAAGCGCCAAAAACAAAACAACAGCCAAAGAAAGTAAACAATAAAATTTGCCTGTCCTTTTGCGGTCGCTGTCACGCTTTTTGTTCTCTTTTGGGCGTCAACCTCCAACCCTCCCTCCCTCCGGCTGTCCTTGGCCAGTACGCATAATGCAGAAAGAAAAATGGAAACAAGAACAGGCAAACAAAACAAAACAACAACAACAAGAATAATCAACAATAGTTTCGCAAGTCTGCATTGTTTGCTAACCAACAGACTTAACAGAGTTCTGTTAAGCGTTTAGCAGCGACGCAACAGCGTGCTGCAATGTAACTACCCAGAGAGCAGCTTTCGATTTTACAAAGAGAGAGAGCGAGAGTGAGTGAGAGAGCCATGCGAGCACGTGAGCGCAAAAGTGGGGGAGCCAAGTCAAGCCAAGCCAAGCAGAGCAGCGCAGCACACAGCCGAGCGCAGCGCAGCGAAGTCATTGCATGTAACGTGCGGCTGTTGTTGTTGTTGTTGGCTTTGTAAATGAGCATTTGACGTTGACGTTTTGACTGCTGCTGCCGCTGCCGCCGCCGCTGCTGCTGCGACTACAACTGCATGCAGCAGTCGTTGCTGCCGCCGTTTTTGTTGTTGTTGTTGTTTTTGCAGTCCATTGACTTTTTCAGTTTGCACAGTTTCTTTTGTAGGTGCTGCCGCTGCCGCTGCTGCTGCTGCCTCCGTTGCGGCTGATGGCGCTCTGTGAGCAGTTGTCACAGTTGCTGCTGCTGCCGCTGCTGCTATGGCTGCCATTGCTGCTGCTGTTGTTGTTGTTGCTTTTGTTGCCACTGTTATTGCTGTTATTGTTATTGCCATTATTGTATAGATTTTTTCTCACTTTTGCCATGTTTACTTGCATTTTATATTCATGCGAATATGCATAAGCATGCGCCCGTTTTGTTTATTAACGATAAAGCTCTCCAATCTCCCTCTGAGCAGAGCTACAGAGCGAGCCTCTGGTCGTTGCCCAAGCCTCAACGAACAGACATGCAAATGTGATACAACAGTAAACAAAAAATAAAAAAGGAAGCGTTTTATAAATACCCTGTAAAAATTTATAAAAACTAATTTATTTTATTTGTTAATAATGTTATTTTCTATTTATATTATTATTATTATTTATATAAATAAATTTAAATTTATGTTTTACTATTAATTATTATTTATATATTTTTTTATTTATTTTTTTATTATTAATTATTTTTTATTATTTATTTTCTTATATTTATTATTATGAAGGGGTATCTCCTAGTCCATCATTTAATACCCTACCTCGTGAAGTTGTCTATTTTTATTTATATTGTTGTTGTTGCATTTTAATTAAGATAACTTCACTTTATGACAGTCATACACAATGCACAACATAACATAACCAACACACACACACACACAAACAAACACAGACAGACACGGGGGCGCAGGCATGCATGTCTATGCATGCATATCAGCTGCCCAGTCCAGGCACAGTGTCCAAAGTTCATTGTAGGCCGTTTGTAATTTATAAATAAATTGAAGTTACAATCGTCGGTCGTGACTCATGTGTGTGTGTGTGTGTGTGTGTGTGTCGCCTTACTTACTATACTTATGGCTAATAATACGACCATATCGTGCCATAACATAATGCAAATATATAGTATAAGTAAACGGTACTGTACATGGGCTGATTGCACTCCGTTTTTGGACTTCGCTTTAGCAGCGATTACAAGCGATTTATAATTATAATGCATATAGAAATATCCATGTGAATTGAGGGGTATCAAAACCGGTAAATATATATATATTACTGTTTTATATTAATAACTTCTTTATTTTTCGTTTATCTTACTGACTTTCAGAGCTAAGTATCTTATAGTCGACTAAGCTCTTCTTAAATGTTTATTAGATTGTTATCGCCATCATATGTTGTGTTTACTGCCATATTATAGTAATTATATAGTATAATACTCAGGGTCATTCAACTCTACTTAAGATACACTGTCATAATGATAGATTATGTATCATATTATTTGCTAATTGTATGATTATATGTTATTAAATACTTTATCTTTTTAAGACAGATTTTTGATTTTGGAAAATTAATATTTATGAGATCTATAGCAGCTGTATAGCAATTTTGCTTTACTTAAGAGGTATAGAAAGGCATATATCGCAAATATTGCAGTTTAATCCGCTAATAAATTTATCGCAAGCACCGCAAACACCGCAATCATCGCATTTTTCATGGTACTTGATTGCAATCATCGCAAAAAGTGAGCCTACCGCAATTACTTGTAAAGTTGATTGTTCCAGGTCTCTGTTATATTAATATAAAGGTTATTGCATTATAATACCCTTTAAAATTATTATTTGAGTATATACGATAATATAGATTTAAAAAAATATTAAACGTCGTTGCGAATCGTAGGTGCAACTATTTTGCTGGCGCATTTTTTGATAGCTAATTGCTTAATCTTTAAGCCCGGCCAAGTCGTAAGTCTATCTCCATCTCTTTCTCTTCAACAGTCTTTCTCTCTCTCTCTCTCTTCGGGTCTTTGCACAACTTTAATTGACTTTAATTAAATGCAAGTCGTAAAGTCAAATGTGTGGCACGGCCGCACAGTCGCATTCTCGGGCCAAGGCTTTGCAATTTAATTAAAGCGAATGCGAATCATAAATATTATAATACTTACTCGGGGTAAACTGAGCAGAGAGCAAGAGAGATAGGGAGAGAGAGGGAGAGCTGCGCTATAAAAGGCATTGTCAAATAACGGCACGGTCACCGACTCCATTTACATTTACCAACACTGTCGCCGACTCCAACTTCGTCTCCAACTCCGACTCCGACTTCAACTCCGACTCCGGCTTCGACTCCAACTCCGACTCCGGTTCCGAGTGTCATAAAAAAATGTGCCAAGCATTGGTAAAGCATTTCCTGTTCCTCTTTCATTTCCGTTCCTCTTTCATTTCCCAACTGAAGTCTTTAGGAACATTGCAAACATACTATATCATATATGGAAGAGTCTGCTTTATAATATAGTATATGATACTTTTGGCTATATATACAAAAAACAGTGACGGTTTTTAGCCACACGTTGCAAAACTTGTGTCAACTTTAAGCCGCAAACAGGTCCATGCGAAGGTCGTTTGTTGCTTTTGTTTTGTTTTTTTCTTTCTGTTTTTCTTGTTTTTGGGGTTGGGTTAACTTTCGGATTTGGACTATGGGTCTGACTCTCAGTTGGAGTCTGTGTCTGTGTCTCGACAACATGACTCTTAATTAGCTGCTTATTTTTCTGACACTTTGTTGTTGTCTCATTAGAGGCGACGCTTTTGTTGACCGTTAAAGTTTTCAGTTTTCTGTTTTTAGTTTTGAGAGGGTGACCAAACAACAAACAAGAACAAGCTGCGATCGAGCAAGACTGAGCGTAAGATACCCTATGCGTAATTAAAAAAAAACTCTTTTAACTATAAAAACTGCAAAACTATGCTTAGTCTCTCTTTAATTTAAAATTTTTGTGGCCAGTATTTGTGTTAGCTTAAAATTGAAATAATCTTCAGTAACGTATAGTACACAAAAGTTTTTATACCAAATTTGTAGGCTCTAGCATTTATAATAGCTGAGATCTGGGTGTTCTGAGTTCTAAAACTTGGATTGGATGCCTGTTAATGATGTGTTAAATAGACTGAAGTCTAGTAATACATATACTCAAGCAAATGCCATTAAAGCTGGCACAATTTCAGTGTTGTAAAGTGTAGTAAAAATATGGTATAGTAATTTTCAGCTAAAGTTTTCACTTCCGAAGAACAAAAAAACTTCTTTCTCTTTTCTTTTTTTTTGTCAATTCATTTGGATTTTTTTATTTCTCGCTCTCGATCTCTTTATTATTGTCATTTTCAGTTGTGGTTCTAGTGGATTTACTGAGAGAGAGATACGTACTTGACGTTTTCCAGCACTGGGCTGCATTTCGATGAGCTCAGCAATTGCATTTGACATGCATTATGCAGCGCCCATTAAAACCCATAAAGCACCCACAGCATATACGAGCACACACACATACACACACACACACTCTTTCTCTCTCTCTCTCTCTCTCTCGCACTCCCACATTATGCCATACATTATGCATGTTCACATATAACCGCATATATATTCACTTGATCTGACGGCCAAGTTGCAGTCTTTTGGCTGTCACGTAGGTCATAGAGCTATGCCACGCCCTTCCCGCCTCCCGCACCTTGTCTTTTGTCTTCTGGGTCCCAGTAGTGCTTACCAACTGGCATAAACAACAATAACAACAAGAGTGAGCGAGAGAAAGAGAGGGAGAAAGAGAGAAAGAGAAATGACAATCGTTTTACAACTAAACCGCAACGCGGACGGCAATGCACCCGCGTTTATAGAGGGGGTTTTGCCCCTCCCCTCCGACCCCTTTGCATCCGCACTACTCCCTTCTATAGCTTTTACCAGCGCCCAGACCCCATAGAAGTGGGAAGGGGGGCGGGGGGAGTTACCAATTAAAATGCGCGACATCACATGTGCGCGAGCATTTATTATAAATTTTTCGTTGGAATTGACTGAAAAATAGTTGGTAAAAAGAAAGAGAAGAAAAAAGTAGAGAGAGGAAGCAGAAGTGAAAGAGGGCAGGAAAAACATAAGAAAAACCAAAAAAAAAAAAAATGAAAGAACTAATAAAAGCGTACAGTTTACAGTGTATAAAAAACTAGTTGACTGCGGATCGCTCTTATTGTAGGCAACTTGACGCACTGCACACCCTGTACAAGTCAGCAATACTTGCATAACTTTTGTTATTGTCAAGCGATCCTTATGAAATTTGGTAATTGCTTAAAGTATACTTTATAGAGTGTATATGCTAAAGCTTTAGACTATGTGCTCCTAATTGTCGGTGTTATGCATTAAAAAAGATTTGCGTGCTCTGAATGCAATGGCAAGCTTTGACAAATTTGATTTTTTGTTATTATTATAACTTTTTTAATTTAAAAATAATTAAATAAAATTAAATATAAATTTTCATGGTTTTTTCATATAGTATATTTACTGATTTTTTAAGCTATTCTCAGGTTTTAGGTATGGTTTACCGACTATAGGCCCCTCTTTTCGGATTGTTTTGTATAGAACTAGATATGCGTGCCTTTAAATTAAATTAAAAGCAAAGTAATATTGAATTTGAAGTATAGTAAGTAGTATACTAATTATAATACTATTTTAATTATTTGTATATTGTAATTAATTTTTTTATTTAATTTAAGTATAGCATTTTATAGATCACAAGATTAGGATAGGGTAGACTGCAGTACCCTTTTTTAATTTACTCACTTTGCATATTAGTTTTTTTTTTCAGATTTTTTTTTATTGAGTACAGGGTATCAGAAGTGTCACTACGTTGTTCGTTGGGTTTGTAGGCGGTATTTGGGGCCGAGTTGGATAGGGTAGGGTGCTCGGGGTACAGTTGCCGTAGTCGTTGCCGTTGCCATTGACGCTGCCTCTGACTTCTGCTGTGTACTCTGTCTGCAGTCGCTGCCTTCGTTCCTCCTGTTTCTATGCTGCGTGCATGTTACAATGTTGTTAATATGACGCTTAGTAGTTGTCTCACACACACACACACAGAGAGAGAGAGAGAGAGACAGACAGAGAGAGAGAGAGAGAGAGGGACACACACAGACAGAGGAAGACAAAATATGCATTGACAATGTTTTTCAAATTGACGACGCATTACAAGAGAGAAAGAGAAAGCGAGAGGGAGAGAGAGAGGGAGACGGAAAACAACGGATGAGGCCGCCGGCAATGAGGTGTATGTGTGCGTGTGTGTGTGTGTCAGAGGCGGCGTGGCAAAGGGGGAGCAACAGGAGGCAGGGGGGGGACTTGTGAAATTATTGGCATGCGAACGATGCTGCAACGTTTATTAAATTTTTGAAGTGCCACAACAAGGGGGCGAGAGAGAGCAATCGGGGAGGGAGTGCCGGAATATAAAGCGTATAGTATAGGGTATCTGGGGGTACGGGGTGATTGTCAGCTTGCATGCTGCAAATAGTTTTCAGTGTACTCTCCATTTGTGTCTGTCTCAATGTGTGTGAACAATTTTATGTTGTATTAATTTTACAACTTGCGACACGACGACGAGGAGAAAGAGGATCCCCCCTACCCAACCTGCTAGCCAACTGTCGATGGTTGATAGAAGATGTGGCAAATGTAGAGTATATACATATTTGTAGAACCCTGAAGTATGTTGAGTTAAGTTTATAAAATAAGAATTTTAGAAGCATTTTTCAAGTTGAGTTTATAATAAGCAGGTTGTTTAGCTAGTTTTTACTATATAACGTTATAGTCTTTGATATTTAATGTATTAGATATTTTTGTATAAATATATAAATGTATAAAGTATAAATAGAAATACTTAGGAACTTAGTTTTGTATGAAAATAATTTTCTTCAAATTCATTTTTTTTTTCCAAACTAAAAAATCTGTTATTATATTTTTTAATATCATTACTCGAAATTTAATAAAAGTAGACATAGATTTACATGTGTAATTTAAGAAACTCTCAAGATCACAAATTTGAGAGTTGAAAGATATAGTGAAAGTTCTCATAACTTAAAAATATTTTAAATCATTTTGGTTTTCAGTTGCAGCTGAGTCGCAATGCAAAGCTAAGGATTGTCAGGGTGCCATGACTATTGGGAAGCCAATTCCAATCCCAATCCCTGCAGTACACACACACACACACACACATACACGCACAGCGCAGTTGATAATACTTGTACATAAATACATTGTCTAATATTTGTCGAAGAGGAGCTGCGCTGCGCTGCTTCTGGCTGAGCTCTAGCTCTGTCTGTGTGTGTGTGTCTGTGTGTGTGTGCAGAGCTTAACTGTCGTCTGGAGGGTCTCAAATTTGCTTTTCCCTCGCCTTTGCTTTTCCTTTTCCGCCTTGGATTTTCCCTTTTTCCTTTTTTTTACAGCTGCTGCTTGCAACATGCCGCACTTCATTGCAACTAAACAAGTCTGCTAACTATTTGAGTGAGTTTTCATGCGTCGTTGCTGCCGCCATTCTTGCACTTATTTACTGCGGGTGTGTGTGTGTGGGAATACGAGTGTATGTGTGTGTGTGTGTGTGTGCATTAGCGAGCTGCAGCCAGCACGCAAAAACGTAAAGCTAAGCAAACCAAAGAGCAAACAGAAGACAATGAAGTCTGAAATAGGAACTGCACTTATCCAGCTCGTTCCCTCTCTGTCGCAAAACATAGTTGTTATACATATGCATGCTCCTCGTACTCCTCCTGGTTCCTGCAAAATAGTAGTATCTGTAAGTTACATATCGCTAAGCGGCTTATGATCTGAAAGCTTCAAAGTGCTGGCACGGCTAATGAGTTCATTCAACCTGTTTACGAATAATAAGCCAAAGGGCTTCCACCCAACCGATATGTCTACCGCACACACTCGCACACACGCGTGGTTGTCAAATTTCAATGCGTTGTTGCCAAATTGCAGCATTGATTTCTTTTACATTTTTTTAAAAAGAAAATGAATAAGCATTTTTAATTTTGAAAGACATTTCTTGTAGCTGCAATGTTGTGTTCACTGTTGCCACACTTCAGTGCCATGTTGCCAAATTTCTTTTGTATCGGAATATACATATATTTTCAATGCAGTGTTATAAGATCATAATCAGCTTCAGCATACACATATATTATATTTTATATAAAAAAAGGTTTTTTAGCTTCTTTTACACTGTTGCCAAATTTCATTAAATTATTTTCAAACTATTCTTAGCCCAACTTCATTTGCAAATTATTGCTCAATTTAAACTCTAATTGATTTAGCTATTATGCCTTGTAATTTAGATTTCAGTACCCAACTGGATTTGTCAGTTAAGCATATGCATACCGAGATAATTACAGTCCAAGTCTCCACTGCAATTTCACATGTAATTTCTCAACTTAATTTGCGAACTTTGTGAAGACAAAAGGGATCGCTGCTTGGGATTGGGCTGTGCCTTTGCCTCGAGTTCTGCTCTGAGTCCATTTGCACATGTTGTTTGGTTAAATATGCAGATGAATGAATGTTGACCGGTTGCTTATTCCAAAATGAGACGTTGCCAAACTTCAATTAGAGAGACAATTTGCTGCAAAGTGCACTTAATAGACGACTGAAGTGCACATTTTGTCAAATCAAGAACAGAATTTGAATTTCAATCAACTTAAATTAAATCAAAATTTGTAAAATGAAGTGTAGACGCACACACATACACACAAACACACACACACAGAGACAGTTTGGGAAGCATTCAAGGGACACTCGATGATTCGAAACTAAAACTCTCGACTCCAATTCCAATTCCAATTTCATGGCCAGCTGCCGGTTATACTTGGCCATCTCCTTGTCCTTCATCCCCATCATCATCGTCTTGGTTGCTCGTAATCAGCACAAAATTTGAATATAATTCTCATGAATGCCCCGAGAGTTGTGCTTCGGTTTTTGGCTTGGCTTGGCTTGACTACGGTCTCAGGGTCTCAGGGTCTTTTGGCTGCACACTTTGACCGCAGCTGAGCTCAAGTCGTTTCGGAGTGGGAAGAGATAGAGAGGGAGAGAGAGGGCAGGGTATCCTTGGGAGCAGTGCAGGCTTTTAGCCGCAAAAATTCAGGGCAAAGAAACAAGTCAAAGAATGTGGTAGTTGTTACAGTTGTTGTTGTTGTTGTTGTTGTATGTACTGCATGTACTCCAAAAAAGCCATCATCAGTATCGTCAGAGAATTTTGGGGTCTTTGCGTTGCGTTGGCAGCGAACAAACCGCAGAGAAAGATGAAAGACCTCGCTGGCGTTTGCCTTTGATGATTGAAGTGGCTGTACAGGCTGCACCTTGTCCAGACCAGACTAGACACTCCCCGCGGCATATTCCCCAATTCCCGCCCGTAGTTCTTGGCCATGCACTTGCCTCATAATTGCTTTCAACGGACCACAGCAGCAGCAGCAGCAGAAGAGAAGAGGCTAGACACAACAGGTAGAAGGTAGACAAAGAGAGAACGAGAATGAGAAATAGTAGAGAAAGGAATTTCGTTAGTTGTTTTGCACTCGCTGCTCGAACCGTGGGGCAATTGTTCATTAAATATTGCGCACACGTAATGCCAATTGACGCCCCAGATTCGCGCACCTGTTGTTCTACATGGCACGTCTGCCCCCAAAACTGTCGACACTTTACCACACTGACAACTATGCTAGTTGTGGTGTAGCGGGATTTCATTTCCAGTTTTGGCCCTGTTAAATATTCCAAATTGATATCAGAAGTTGAGAAATTATTCTAAGGCCCTTTCTATTTATGAATTAAACACTTTTTGTCTTACAATAATCAAGCTAAAAGTTTTTTAGCTATTGTGTAAAATGTATTTGGCATAAAGTTGCCAAACTTCAGTGTGCTATGTTGCCAAACTTCACCAGTTGCTAAGATTCACTGCGCTTGGTTGCCGCTTTTCACTGTTTTTTGTTGCCAAACTTCACAGTTCTGCGTTGCTTAGCCTCACTGTGCTATGTTGTCGAATTTCAGTGTGCTATGTTGCCAAACTTCGCTACACAAAGTTGCTCAACTTCACTGGGTTTGATTACTTACATACACTGTGCTGTGTAAATAAGCCTTACTGTGCGATGTTGTCAAACTTCACTGTGCTATGTTGCCCAATTTCACTGTGCTGAGTTGCCAAACTTCACAGTCTTGTGTTGTTTATAATTATTTTAAAGAACTTTAAGCTAAATTTACGTAAAGGTATTATATATAATATTATAGATATTAGTATTACCAACTTAGCTTTATCTTAGAGAACTTCTAGTTTAATCCATCCTATACTCTCATTTTTATTTCATTTTCATCTTTGAGAACCATGAAATAAATCTGATTTCTCTCTCCCTCTCTCTCCCTTGCAGCTGCCCTCGACCGCCTAAATGTCTGACGAAGTGCCTTTGGGTCGTTTATCGCAAATTTTTGATACACTCACCAACCTACAACAACAACAGCAGCAGCAGCAGCAGCAACAACATCATCCGCAGCAGCAACAGTTGCAGCTGCATCTGCAACAGGCGGCGGCTTCGGCGGCGGCGGCTTCGGAGCAGCGACGTCGTTCAGCCTCCTCATCGCCATCGCCGTCAGCGAGTGCATCCGCCTCGACATCGGGACGTGCCACGCCCGCTGCAACGCTGGGCGTGGCTGCCACACAAACGCTCTACTACACGCACACACACAACTATTTCCTGCGGCCGCAAGATGGCGCCAGCTATCTGCACACCTTCCCAGCCTCAGCTGCCCAGCAGCAACATACGTCGCACTATTTCCAACAGCAGCAGCATCCCCAGCATCTTCACCAGCTGCAACATCATTCCCTGCTGCATCCACAGCAGCAGCAGCAGCAGCATCAACAACCTCCCTCGTTGCCCACTCATCTGCCCGGCTGGCGTTCCGCCTCCGGCTCTGGCTCCGGTTCAGCATCGGCTTCGGCCTCGGCATCGGGCTCCGGTTCCGGTTCGGGTACTCAATCCCTGCACGCTTCGCCGCTGCTCACCAAGCGAGCCACCTCCTTTAGTGGCCAAATGCCGCTGACACGCGCCGCTCAGTTGCATGAGGTGCGTCTGCTGGCCGCCTCGACGCCAAATAGTCCACGCCTCATGCCGCGCCGTGTCTCACGCCCGCCGCCCATACCGGCCAAGCCGGCCAAGGAGTTGCACCAGCAGCAGCAGCAGTCGCTGCATCATTCGCCCGCGGCGCCAGTCGTAGCTGCAGCACCCACACCCATTGTGAATCCTTTGCTGAGTGCACTCGATGCACCAGATGCACCCTGGCCGCATTTCTCCACGCTCACCGATCATCTGGATGTGCATCAGCTTAATAACTATGGACAGGCATTGCCGGAGGTAGGTGAAGAGAGCAGGAGCAGGAGTAGGAGAATACCCTGTACAATCTTTCTCTTTCTCTTTCCCATAGATCAACTGGCAGGAGCGTTGCCTGGAGCTGCAATTGGAGTTGCATCGCTCCAAGAATCAGGCAGGTCGTATACGTGATATGCTGCGTGAAAAGGTGAGTCAAAGAGAGTATAGGATAGTATACAGATCGCATAGAGCCATAGTTAAACATACTACCAAAAAAAATTAAGTCTAAGCCGTAGCAAAGTGTTATAAGCTAGGTACTTTACTCTCAAATCGATTTGCGCGCTAAGTGGGCGTGGCATCCACATTTTTTTTTTCAAAATTTAAAATTCTCACTTTTCTCACTTCATAACTTTCTTAAAAATCAAAGGATTTTCTTCGGGTTAAGCATTTTTTTCGTGGTATTAGTTCAAGAATATAATGGGTTAATATTTTTGGCAATTTAAAACATTTAAAAAAAAATTTTAATTTTTGTGATTTTAACAATGGTCCCCCCACAGAAAAATTTTCAGAAAGTTACTCACTTCATAACTTTCTTAAAAATCAAACGATTTTCTTCGGGTAAAGCATTTTGTTCATGGTTTTAGTTCAAGAATAGAATGGGTTAATATTTTTGGCTATTTAAAATATTTAACAAAATTTAAAATTTTGTGATTTTAACAATGGTCCCCCACTGTAAAATTTTCAGAAATTTTCTCACTTCATAACTTTCTTAAAAATCAAACGATTTTCTTCGGGTAAAGCATTTTGTTCATGGGTTTAGTTCAAGAATAGAATGGGTGAATCTTTTTGGCAATTTAAAATATTTAAGAAAATTTTAATTTTTGTGATTTTAACAATGGTCCCCCACTGTAAAATTTTCAGAAAATTTTTTTTTCAAAATTTGAAATCTTCACTTTTCTCACTTCATAACTTTCTTAAAAATCAAACGATTTTCTTCGGGTAAAGCATTTTGTTCATGGTTTTAGTTCAAGAATAGAATGGGTTAATATTTTTGGCAATTTAAAATATTTAAAAAATTTTAATTTTTGTGATTTTAACAATGGTCCCCCACTGTAAAATTTTCAGAAAATTTTTTTTCAAAATTTAAAATCTTCACCTTTCTCACTTCATAACTTTCTTAAAAATCAAAGGATTTTCTTCGGGTAAAGTATTTTTTTCGTGGTATGAGTTCAAGAATATAATAGGTTAATATTTTTGGCAATATAAAATATATAAAAAAAATTTTAATTTTTGTGATTTTAACAATGGTCCCCCACTGTAAAATTTTCAGAAATTTTCTCACTTCATAACTTTCTTAAAAATCAAACGATTTTCTTCGGGTAAAGCATTTTGTTCATGGTTTAAGTTCAAGAATAGAATGGGTTAATCTTTTTGGCAATTTAAAATATTTAACGAAATTTTAAATTTTTGTGATTTTAACAATGGTCCCCCACTGTAAAATTTTCAGAAAAATTTTTTTTCAAAATTTAAAATCTTCACCTTTCTCACTTCATAACTTTCTTAAAAATCAAAGGATTTTCTTCGGGTAAAGTATTTTTTTCGTGGTATGAGTTCAAGAATATAATGGGTTAATATTTTTGGCAATATAAAATATATAAAAAAAATTTTAATTTTTGTGATTTTAACAATGGTCCCCCACTGTACAATTTTCAGAAATTTTCTCACTTCATAACTTTCTTAAAAATCAAACGATTTTCTTCGGGTAAAGCATTTTGTTCATGGTTTAAGTTCAAGAATAGAATGGGTTAATCTTTTTGGCAATTTAAAATATTTAAGAAAATTTTATTTTTTTAACAATGGTCCCCCACTGTAAAATTTTCAGAAAATTTTTTTTTCAAAATTTAAAATCTTCACTTTTCTCACTTCATAACTTTCTTAAAAATCAAACGATTTTCTTCGGGTTAAGCATTTTGTTCATGGTTTTAGTTCAAGAATAGAATGGGTTAATATTTTTGGCAATTTAAAATATTTTAAAAAAATTTTCATTTTTGTGATTTTAACAATGGTCCCCCACTGTAAAATTTTCAGAAATTTTCTAACTTTATAACTTTCTTAAAAATCTTTTCTTCGGGAAAAGCATTTTGTTCATGCTTTCAGTTCAAGAATAGCATGGGTTAATATTTTTGGCAATTTAAAATATTTAACGAAATTTTAAATTTTGTGATTTTAACAATGGTCCCCCACTGTAAAATTTTCAGAAATTTTCTCACTTCATAACTTTCTTAAAAATCAAACGATTTTCTTCGGGTAAAGCATTTTGTTCATGGTTTTAGTTCAAGAATAGAATGGGTTAATCTTTTTGGCAATTTAAAATATTTAAGAAAATTTTAATTTTCGTGATTTTAACAATGGTCCCCCACTGTAAAATTTTCAGAAAATTTTTTTTTCAAAATTTAAAATCTTCACTTTTCTCACTTCATAACTTTCTTAAAAATCAAACGATTTTCTTCGGGTAAAGCATTTTGTTAATGGTTTTAGTTAAAGAATAGAATGGGTTAATATTTTTGGCAATTTAAAATATTTTAAAAAAATTTTCATTTTTGTGATTTTAACAATGGTCCCCCACTGTAAAATTTTCAGAAATTTTTTTTTTCAAAATTGAAAATCTTCACCTTTCTCACTTCATAACTTTCTTAAAAATCAAACGATTTTCTTCGGGTAAAGCATTTTGTTCATGGTTTTAGTTCAAGAATAGAATGGGTTAATCTTTTTGGCAATTTAAAATATTTAACGAAATTTTAAATTTTTGTGATTTTAACAATGGTCCCCCACAGTAAAATTTTCAGAAATTTTCTCACTTCATAACTTTCTTAAAAATCAAACGATTTTCTTCGGGTAAAGCATTTTGTTCATGGTTTTAGTTCAAGAATAGAATGGGTCAATCTTTTGGGCAATTTAAAATATTTAAAAAAATTTTAATTTTTGTGATTTTAACAATGGTCCCCCACTGTAAAATTTTCAGAAATTTTTTTTTTCAAAATTTAAAATCTTCACCTTTCTCACTTCATAACTTTCTTAAAAATCAAAGGATTTTCTTCGGGTAAAGTATTTTTTTCGTGGTATGAGTTCAAGAATAGAATGGGTTAATCTTTTTGGCAATCTAAAATATTTAAAAAAATTTTAATTTTTGTGATTTTAACAATGGTCCCCCACTGTAAAATTTTCAGAAAATTTTTTTTCAAAATTTAAAATCTTCACCTTTCTCACTTCATAACTTTCTTAAAAATCAAACGATTTTCTTCGGGTAAAGCATTTTGTTCATGGTTTTAGTTCAAGAATAGAATGGGTTAATCTTTTTGGCAATTTAAAATATTTAAAAAAATTTTAATTTTTGTGATTTTAACAATGGTCCCCCACTGTAAAATTTTCAGAAATTTATTTTTTCAAAATTGAAAATCTTCACCTTTCTCACTTCATAACTTTCTTAAAAATCAAACGATTTTCTTCGGGTAAAGCCTTTTGTTCATGGTTTTAGTTCAAGAATAGAATGGGTTAATCTTTTTGGCAATTTAAAATATTTAACGAAATTTTAAATTTTTGTGATTTTAACAATGGTCCCCCACAGTAAAATTTTCAGAAATTTTCTCACTTCATAACTTTCTTAAAAATCAAACGATTTTCTTCGGGTAAAGCATTTTGTTCATGGTTTTAGTTCAAGAATAGAATGGGTTAATCTTTTGGGCAATTTAAAATATTTAAAAAAATTTTAATTTTTGTGATTTTAACAATGGTCCCCCACTGTAAAATTTTCAGAAAATTTTTTTTTCAAAATTTAAAATCTTCACCTTTCTCACTTCATAACTTTCTTAAAAATCAAAGGATTTTCTTCGGGTAAAGTATTTTTTTCGTGGTATGAGTTCAAGAATATAATGGGTTAATATTTTTGGCAATATAAAATATATAAAAAAAATTTTAATTTTTGTGATTTTAACAATGGTCCCCCACAGAAAAATTTTCAGAAAGTTTCTCACTTCATAACTTTCTTAAAAATCAAACGATTTTCTTCGGGTAAAGCATTTTGTTCATGGTTTTAGTTCAAGAATAGAATGGGTTAATCTTTTTTGGCAATTTAAAATATTTAACGAAATTTTAAATTTTTGTGATTTTAACAATGGTCCCCCACAGTAAAATTTTCAGAAATTTTCTCACTTC
Source organism: Zaprionus kolodkinae (assembly GCA_018901885.1). Taxonomy (NCBI): domain Eukaryota; kingdom Metazoa; phylum Arthropoda; class Insecta; order Diptera; family Drosophilidae; genus Zaprionus; species Zaprionus kolodkinae. The sequence continues at coordinate 347,654 of JAEIFM010000183.1, read as the reverse complement.
ATAACTTTCTTAAAAATCAAACGATTTTCTTCGGGTAAAGCCTTTTGTTCATGGTTTTAGTTCAAGAATAGAATGGGTTAATCTTTTTGGCAATTTAAAATATTTAACGAAATTTTAAATTTTTGTGATTTTAACAATGGTCCCCCACAGTAAAATTTTCAGAAATTTTCTCACTTCATAACTTTCTTAAAAATCAAACGATTTTCTTCGGGTAAAGCATTTTGTTCATGGTTTTAGTTCAAGAATAGAATGGGTTAATCTTTTGGGCAATTTAAAATATTTAAAAAAATTTTAATTTTTGTGATTTTAACAATGGTCCCCCACTGTAAAATTTTCAGAAAATTTTTTTTCAAAATTTAAAATCTTCACCTTTCTCACTTCATAACTTTCTTAAAAATCAAAGGATTTTCTTCGGGTAAAGTATTTTTTTCGTGGTATGAGTTCAAGAATATAATGGGTTAATATTTTTGGCAATATAAAATATATAAAAAAAATTTTAATTTTTGTGATTTTAACAATGGTCCACAGAAAAATTTTCAGAAAGTTTCTCACTTCATAACTTTCTTAAAAAATCAAACGATTTTCTTCGGGTAAAGCATTTTGTTCATGGTTTTAGTTCAAGAATAGAATGGGTTAATCTTTTTGGCAATTTAAAATATTTAACGAAATTTTAAATTTTTGTGATTTTAACAATGGTCCCCCACAGTAAAATTTTCAGAAATTTTCTCACTTCATAACTTTCTTAAAAATCAAACGATTTTCTTCGGGTAAAGCATTTTGTTCATGGTTTTAATTCAAGAATAGAATGGGTTAATCTTTTGGGCAATTTAAAATATTTAAAAAAATTTTAATTTTTGTGATTTTAACAATGGTCCCCCACTGTAAAATTTTCAGAAAATTTTTTTTCAAAATTTAAAATCTTCACTTTTCTCACTTCATAACTTTCTTAAAAATCAAAGGATTTTCTTCGGGTAAAGTATTTTTTTTCGTGGTATGAGTTCAAGAATAGAATGGGTTAATCTTTTTGGCAATTTAAAATATTTAAAAAAATTTTAATTTTTGTGATTTTAACAATGGTCCCCCACTGTAAAATTTTCAGAAAATTTTTTTTTCAAAATTTAAAATCTTCACCTTTCTCACTTCATAACTTTCTTAAAAATCAAACGATTTTCTTCGGGTAAAGCATTTTGTTCATGGTTTTAGTTCAAGAATAGAATGGGTTAATCTTTTTGGCAATTTAAAATATTTAAAAAATTTTAATTTTTGTGATTTTAACAATGGTCCCCCACTGTAAAATTTTCAGAAATTTATTTTTTCAAAATTGAAAATCTTCACCTTTCTCACTTCATAACTTTCTTAAAAATCAAACGATTTTCTTCGGGTAAAGCCTTTTGTTCATGGTTTTAGTTCAAGAATAGAATGGGTTAATCTTTTTGGCAATTTAAAATATTTAACGAAATTTTAAATTTTTGTGATTTTAACAATGGTCCCCCACAGTAAAATTTTCAGAAATTTTCTCACTTCATAACTTTCTTAAAAAATCAAACGATTTTCTTCGGGTAAAGCATTTTGTTCATGGTTTTAGTTCAAGAATAGAATGGGTTAATCTTTTTGGCAATTTAAAATATTTAACGAAATTTTAAATTTTTGTGATTTTAACAATGGTCCCCCACAGTAAAATTTTCAGAAATTTTCTCACTTCATAACTTTCTTAAAAATCAAACGATTTTCTTCGGGTAAAGCATTTTGTTCATGGTTTTAGTTCAAGAATAGAATGGGTTAATCTTTTTGGCAATTTAAAATATTTAAAAAATTTTAATTTTTGTGATTTTAACAATGGTCCCCCACTGTAAAATTTTCAGAAAATTTTTTTTCAAAATTTAAAATCTTCACCTTTCTCACTTCATAACTTTCTTAAAAATCAAAGGATTTTCTTCGGGTAAAGCATTTTTTTCGTGGTATGAGTTCAAGAATATAATAGGTTAATATTTTTGGCAATATAAAATATATAAAAAAAATTTTAATTTTTGTGATTTTAACAATGGTCCCCCACTGTAAAATTTTCAGAAATTTTCTCACTTCATAACTTTCTTAAAAATCAAACGATTTTCTTCGGGTAAAGCATTTTGTTCATGGTTTTAGTTCAAGAATAGAATGGGTTAATCTTTTTGGCAATTTAAAATATTTAACGAAATTTTAAATTTTTGTGATTTTAACAATGGTCCCCCACTGTAAAATTTTCAGAAAAATTTTTTTTCAAAATTTAAAATCTTCACCTTTCTCACTTCATAACTTTCTTAAAAATCAAAGGATTTTCTTCGGGTAAAGTATTTTTTTCGTGGTATGAGTTCAAGAATATAATGGGTTAATATTTTTGGCAATATAAAATATATAAAAAAAATTTTAATTTTTGTGATTTTAACAATGGTCCCCCACTGTACAATTTTCAGAAATTTTCTCACTTCATAACTTTCTTAAAAATCAAACGATTTTCTTCGGGTAAAGCATTTTGTTCATGGTTTAAGTTCAAGAATAGAATGGGTTAATCTTTTTGGCAATTTAAAATATTTAAGAAAATTTTATTTTTTTAACAATGGTCCCCCACTGTAAAATTTTCAGAAAATTTTTTTTTTCAAAATTTAAAATCTTCCCTTTTCTCACTTCATAACTTTCTTAAAAATCAAACGATTTTCTTCGGGTTAAGCATTTTGTTCATGGTTTTAGTTCAAGAATAGAATGGGTTAATATTTTTGGCAATTTAAAATATTTTAAAAAAATTTTCATTTTTGTGATTTTAACAATGGTCCCCCACTGTAAAATTTTCAGAAATTTTCTAACTTTATAACTTTCTTAAAAATCTTTTCTTCGGGAAAAGCATTTTGTTCATGCTTTCAGTTCAAGAATAGCATGGGTTAATATTTTTGGCAATTTAAAATATTTAACGAAATTTTACATTTTGTGATTTTAACAATGGTCCCCCACTGTAAAATTTTCAGAAATTTTCTCACTTCATAACTTTCTTAAAAATCAAACGATTTTCTTCGGGTAAAGCATTTTGTTCATGGTTTTAGTTCAAGAATAGAATGGGTTAATCTTTTTGGCAATTTAAAATATTTAAGAAAATTTTAATTTTCGTGATTTTAACAATGGTCCCCCACTGTAAAATTTTCAGAAATTTTTTTTTTCAAAATTGAAAATCTTCACCTTTCTCACTTCATAACTTTCTTAAAAATCAAACGATTTTCTTCGGGTAAAGCATTTTGTTCATGGTTTTAGTTCAAGAATAGAATGGGTTAATCTTTTTGGCAATTTAAAATATTTAACGAAATTTTAAATTTTTGTGATTTTAACAATGGTCCCCCACAGTAAAATTTTCAGAAATTTTCTCACTTCATAACTTTCTTAAAAATCAAACGATTTTCTTCGGGTAAAGCATTTTGTTCATGGTTTTAGTTCAAGAATAGAATGGGTCAATCTTTTGGGCAATTTAAAATATTTAAAAAAATTTTAATTTTTGTGATTTTAACAATGGTCCCCCACTGTAAAATTTTCAGAAAATTTTTTTTTTCAAAATTTAAAATCTTCACCTTTCTCACTTCATAACTTTCTTAAAAATCAAAGGATTTTCTTCGGGTAAAGTATTTTTTTCGTGGTATGAGTTCAAGAATAGAATGGGTTAATCTTTTTGGCAATCTAAAATATTTAAAAAAATTTTAATTTTTGTGATTTTAACAATGGTCCCCCACTGTAAAATTTTCAGAAAATTTTTTTTTCAAAATTTAAAATCTTCACCTTTCTCACTTCATAACTTTCTTAAAAATCAAACGATTTTCTTCGGGTAAAGCATTTTGTTCATGGTTTTAGTTCAAAGTAGAATGGGTTAATCTTTTTGGCAATTTAAAATATTTAAAAAATTTTAATTTTTGTGATTTTAACAATGGTCCCCCCACTGTAAAATTTTCAGAAATTTATTTTTTCAAAATTGAAAATCTTCACCTTTCTCACTTCATAACTTTCTTAAAAATCAAACGATTTTCTTCGGGTAAAGCCTTTTGTTCATGGTTTTAGTTCAAGAATAGAATGGGTTAATCTTTTTGGCAATTTAAAATATTTAACGAAATTTTAAATTTTTGTGATTTTAACAATGGTCCCCCACAGTAAAATTTTCAGAAATTTTCTCACTTCATAACTTTCTTAAAAATCAAACGATTTTCTTCGGGTAAAGCATTTTGTTCATGGTTTTAGTTCAAGAATAGAATGGGTTAATCTTTTGGGCAATTTAAAATATTTAAAAAAATTTTAATTTTTGTGATTTTAACAATGGTCCCCCACTGTAAAATTTTCAGAAAATTTTTTTTTCAAAATTTAAAATCTTCACCTTTCTCACTTCATAACTTTCTTAAAAATCAAAGGATTTTCTTCGGGTAAAGTATTTTTTTCGTGGTATGAGTTCAAGAATATAATGGGTTAATATTTTTGGCAATATAAAATATATAAAAAAATTTTAATTTTTGTGATTTTAACAATGGTCCCCCACTGTAAAATTTTCAGAAAGTTTCTCACTTTATAACTTTCTTAAAAATCAAACGATTTTCTTGGGGTAAAGCATTTTGTTCAATGTTTTAGTTAAAGACTAGAATGGGTTAATCTTTTTGGCAATTTAAAATATTTAACGAAATTTTAAATTTTTGTGATTTTAACAATGGTCCCCCACAGTAAAATTTTCAGAAATTTTCTCACTTCATAACTTTCTTAAAAATCAAACGATTTTCTTCGGGTAAAGCATTTTGTTCATGGTTTTAGTTCAAGAATAGAATGGGTTAATCTTTTGGGCAATTTAAAATATTTAAAAAAATTTTAATTTTTGTGATTTTAACAATGGTCCCCCACTGTAAAATTTTCAGAAAATTTTTTTTTCAAAATTTAAAATCTTCACCTTTCTCACTTCATAACTTTCTTAAAAATCAAAGGATTTTCTTCGGGTAAAGTATTTTTTTCGTGGTATGAGTTCAAGAATAGAATGCGTTAATCTTTTTGGCAATCTAAAATATTTAAAAAAATTTTAATTTTTGTGATTTTAACAATGGTCCCCCACTGTAAAATTTTCAGAAAATTTTTTTTTCAAAATTTAAAATCTTCACCTTTCTCACTTCATAACTTTCTTAAAAATCAAACGATTTTCTTCGGGTAAAGCATTTTGTTCATGGTTTTAGTTCAAGAATAGAATGGGTTAATCTTTTTGGCAATTTAAAATATTTAAAAAAATTTTAATTTTTGTGATTTTAACAATGGTCCCCCACTGTAACATTTTCAGAAATTTATTTTTTCAAAATTGAAAATCTTCACCTTTCTCACTTCATAACTTTCTTAAAAATCAAATCGATTTTCTTCGGGTAAAGCCTTTTGTTCATGGTTTTAGTTCAAGAATAGAATGGGTTAATCTTTTTGGCAATTTAAAATATTTAACGAAATTTTAAATTTTTGTGATTTTAACAATGGTCCCCCACAGTAAAATTTTCAGAAATTTTCTCACTTCATAACTTTCTTAAAAATTTAAAATCTTCACCTTTCTCACTTCATAACTTTCTTAAAAATCAAACGATTTTCTTCGGGTAAAGCATTTTGTTCATGGTTTTAGTTCAAGAATAGAATGGGTTAATCTTTTGGGCAATTTAAAATATTTAAAAAAATTTTAATTTTTGTGATTTTAACAATGGTCCCCCACTGTAAAATTTTCAGAAAATTTTTTTTTCAAAATTTAAAATCTTCACCTTTCTCACTTCATAACTTTCTTAAAAATCAAAGGATTTTCTTCGGGTAAAGTATTTTTTTCGTGGTATGAGTTCAAGAATATAATGGGTTAATATTTTTGGCAATATAAAATATATAAAAAAAATTTTAATTTTTGTGATTTTAACAATGGTCCACAGAAAAATTTTCAGAAAGTTTCTCACTTCATAACTTTCTTAAAAATCAAACGATTTTCTTCGGGTAAAGCATTTTGTTCATGGTTTTAGTTCAAGAATAGAATGGGTTAATCTTTTTGGCAATTTAAAATATTTAACGAAATTTTAAATTTTTGTGATTTTAACAATGGTCCCCCACAGTAAAATTTTCAGAAATTTTCTCACTTCATAACTTTCTTAAAAATCAAACGATTTTCTTCGGGTAAAGCATTTTGTTCATGGTTTTAATTCAAGAATAGAATGGGTTAATCTTTTGGGCAATTTAAAATATTTAAAAAAATTTTAATTTTTGTGATTTTAACAATGGTCCCCCACTGTAAAATTTTCAGAAAATTTTTTTTTCAAAATTTAAAATCTTCACTTTTCTCACTTCATAACTTTCTTAAAAATCAAAGGATTTTCTTCGGGTAAAGTATTTTTTTCGTGGTATGAGTTCAAGAATAGAATGGGTTAATCTTTTTGGCAATCTAAAATATTTAAAAAAATTTTAATTTTTGTGATTTTAACAATGGTCCCCCACTGTAAAATTTTCAGAAAATTTTTTTTTCAAAATTTAAAATCTTCACCTTTCTCACTTCATAACTTTCTTAAAAATCAAACGATTTTCTTCGGGTAAAGCATTTTGTTCATGGTTTTAGTTCAAGAATAGAATGGGTTAATCTTTTTGGCAATTTAAAATATTTAAAAAAATTTTAATTTTTGTGATTTTAACAATGGTCCCCCACTGTAAAATTTTCAGAAATTTATTTTTTCAAAATTGAAAATCTTCACCTTTCTCACTTCATAACTTTCTTAAAAATCAAACGATTTTCTTCGGGTAAAGCCTTTTGTTCATGGTTTTAGTTCAAGAATAGAATGGGTTAATCTTTTTGGCAATTTAAAATATTTAACGAAATTTTAAATTTTTGTGATTTTAACAATGGTCCCCCACAGTAAAATTTTCAGAAATTTTCTCACTTCATAACTTTCTTAAAAATCAAACGATTTTCTTCGGGTAAAGCATTTTGTTCATGGTTTTAGTTCAAGAATAGAATGGGTTAATATTTTTGGCAATTTAAAATATTTAACGAAATTTTAAATTTTTGTGATTTTAACAATGGTCCCCCACAGTAAAATTTTCAGAAATTTTCTCACTTCATAACTTTCTTAAAAATCAAACGATTTTCTTCGGGTAAAGCATTTTGTTCATGGTTTTAGTTCAAGAATAGAATGGGTTAATATTTTTGGCAATTTAAAATATTTCAAAAATATTTTAATTTTTGTGATTTTAACAATATATTGCAGCTGCGTCTAATATACAGAAATCTGTATACAAAACTTGGTGTCCCTAGCTTTTATAATAACAGAGATCTGCGTGTTCAAACAGACAGAAAAACTATTTTATTTGGTTTAACTCGTTGTGGAGTTAAAATAGCTAAGAAAACCTTGAGCCCATTAGGTACAGGGTTAAAATACCCTAATACCTTTTCTAACCTTCCACCTGAAATACCCTTTCACTTTCCTTTAATAATAAACTCACCCAGGGAACTGTGCGAACCGGTTCCATCATCACCTACGTACCACGTATGGAATATTGTCGCGCTCGTTTTGACGACGACGCTTGGGGACTTGTTGATTAGCGTAAATGAGTTAATAAGTAAGAAGAATAAAGCAGGAGGCAGAAAGAAAATAAAACAGACCAATGTACAGACACATTAATTACACACACACACACACTCGCACACTCACACACTCGCACACCCACACACGCAGAGCGACTAATGCACATCTTGTGCTTAATGATGATTTATGGGGCCCATGGTTAAAACATTTTTACGACGGCTCTCTTATAATTATCAGACCAAAATTATTTCCATTGCGCGGACAGGATGCCCCCTTTTTGTCGCTATGGCAGAGGCGTAGAGGGCGACCCCCCTCTCCTTCCCCACACTCTCATTCAGCCTGTGTCTCCCAGTGTCGCCTGCGGTTAATGTGTAGCGGAAATAGTGCAGCTGCCTTGATGACAGTATGAGCACGTGTGTGTGTGTGTGTGTGCGATGTGTGTGTGTGTGAGTGTGTGTGTGTGAGTCCTTTTTGTGATTAGGCTAATTAAGTCATTAGGCATTTGGCCAAAATATCAACATCGGCAACATAATCCACCTCGGAGGCGACGTTCCCCATTGGCATTGTCATTATGCTTATTGGCAGCGCCATCTAGCGGCGGCATAATGCAAAAACTATATGAATTATTAAAATAGGAATAGTGTGGGTGAATGTGGATGTGCGTATTACTTTCATCTCTTCACACATGACACCGAGAGGGAGAGGGAGAGCGAGAGAGAGGGAGAGCAGCGTCATGAGTCATGACATAAATTAATTACACTTCAATGAGTTTTGCAGCATGAATAATGCATGAAGAGCGCAAGAGAGACAGTGACAGAGCGAGAGAGGTAGCTACTAAGAAGAGTGAGGGAGAAAGCAAGAAGTACCTACAAAAGAGAGGAAGGGATAGCGAGGTCCCAGTAGCCTTGCTTTGCCCACACGCCTGTCACTACCCTATAGCCTCCCTATGCTTGTCTCTATCTCTGTCTCTGTCTCTCTCTATCTCTCTCTGTGCCTCTCTCTGTGCCTCTCTCTATCTCGCTCTACCCTTCTTCTACTCTCACTGCTTCTTTCTGTCCTCCTCTGCCTCCCCCTCTCTGCCCATGATATCATAACATAATTTGTTAAGCGGCTTAAATTGTTAAAAATAGAAAAGAAATCTGTCAGTATGAATATATATTATCATTGAATCGTATATTATAATCCATGTTTCAGCTGAAAGAATATGATATTGTATTGTATTCGAGGATTTAACATATGTTTTCCACATAATACACAATGATATATTGATTAAATGTATAAATAACTATGACACTTTTTATTTTTACTGTGTTTATAAAATTGCAGTAGATGCCTTAACAAATACTGATTAAACTGTGCGAATTTTGTGCAGTACAATAATGAAACTTCAGGTATATCTAAAGTTATATCTTATGTATGTACATGCACAGTTTTACACTGCTCAGAGCAGGGAAAACGGAATTATTGTATAATGAATTCCAAGCAAGTGTTTTCTTGGCTCTTTTCATATGCGATTAACAACGTGTTGAAGGAGGCAGGGGGAAGGTGGGGAGAAAAGTGCACAATGAAAGCTGTGTATCGGAGGGAAATCGCGCAGCAAGTTGACAGCTTTTGTTCGACTCTTTTCTAGCCAGTTTTAGCTGTTTTCGGGCTATGGCACAAGGAATAACCCAGAGTGACCCCTTCAAAAAAAAAAAAAGGTTGCTCACTTGCTGCTGCTGCCGGTTGCATTCATTGTTGGTTATGCCATGTTCCATTATGTCAGGTGCCGTTCTTCAGTGAATGAGAATGAGTGTGTGAGTGCGAGTATGAGTGTGAGTGTGTGTGTGATCGAGTATGCTGAGTGCGTGTGAGTGTGGCGCCTATTGCTATGCAATGCAAAGTTTGCGAGCCATTGTTGATTTTTGCACGAGTTGAACGAATGCGAATGAATGCGCAAGTGAACGAATTGTTCAAAGTGGGTGTTCAGCGAGAGAGAGAGAGGGAGAGAATGAATGAGTGAATGCATTCGTTTGCTTTGTGCATTGCCGCGTGACGTTTTTAATGAAACAACAACAAAAAAAGAAGAAAAGAAAATACAAAAATAAAAAGAAAAAGAAAAACCAAAATTGAATGGGGCCAAATCTGAAATTCGTTTACGGCAAACCCAGCCCCAGCACAGTTTCCCCCTATTTTCTCCATTTTTCCATTTTTAATTGGCTGCAAAATTTGACAAACAAAACGAATCACAGATGAAACGCATCACAAAAGGGATATCAATGAAAAAATAATAGGAAAATAAGTGAAGAAGTCAAGAGTGCAAGGCATGTAACAGTTAGATAAATCAGCAAATACCCTAGGAAAGAGGGTAAAATAATAATAAAATAAATGCAGTATGCAGTATCCTAAGTTCTTTAAAGAACTATCATATAATCAACTTGATCTGACCTCATTCATAAAGCAAATGATTTAAATTAGCTTCTGCAAAAAAAGGGAAAACTGGTAAGCAATTTAGTTACAGGGTATTTGGCATAGTCCCCCTATTGTCAGCCTGTTTTTCAACTCCCTAGAATAGCATGCAAAATATCAGTGCAGCAAATCCGGAAGAAATATATGTATATGTACATATATATACTGCAGCTCAATGCCTAAAAGTATACAATGAATATTTTATTTGCATTTTATGCAGTTGCCTTTTGCCATTTGCCATTTGCCATTTGCAATTTTGCCATTTTTCCATTTTCCATTTTCCATTTGGCCATTTGCTGTTTGTGCCTTTTGTCGCCGTATTTATGAGTGCTTCCATTTTTGTTGCAGTTGTTGTTGTTGTTGTTGCTGTTGCAGTGTTGTTGTTGCCTTTGAACTTGCAACTTTTTGCTGCAACAGCCGCTGCTCAAGTGCAGCACATTTTTGTCATCATAAATTTTAAATTAGCTTTAGTAAACTTGAACCGGACATGCCATAATAAGTAATCGTATTACTAGTTTTTGGGTATGATAGAGTACTGTATACCCTATGCTGGGTAGTTGAAGTGAGATTGGGGAGGGTAGAAATATTTAATTTTATTTGGTTTTTTTTTAAATGATATCTAGTGGGTATGTTGGTCTAAAATTTTTATTTCTGACTAGTTGAGTGTATCCTTTGTTAAAAATATAGGGTATAGTGTGCGCAGAGTTCACTTAAAACCTATGAAAATATGCAAAGAAACATCTTTCTCGAGATCTTTGCATCCAATGCAAATTTTTCACTCAAGCTTAAATTTGTTGTTGTGTGAATACCCTGTAAATGAAAATGAAATAATCAGAGTATATAAAAATGAGTATAGAAAATAACTGTAGCGCTGGATGGTTCTATAAACTACTTGGAAAAGAAATGTTTAAAATTAAAAATCATAAGGTATCTCACAGTCAAGCAGCCACGCCCCTTTGGCTACCACCGCACATTGTTTTAGTTTTTAGGGTGTTTTCTTTTTACATAATGTCAAAGACGACAATCAAAAGGGGACGATAAGCCCTGGCCACAAAATCGGGTACTTCAAGCAAAGGTTGTGGCAACAATGTCCAGGCAAGTGGCATGAGGCAAGTGTGGGGGGTGGGCAAGAGGACAGCAAATTATGGCCAGGCATATTGCAACATTCTTGTACGACAATAAAACCGGTATCAAGCGGAAGGTATTTATGAGCATTTTACAACACTGCACGAATTTGTCGCAAGGATCTTTTAGCGCTCCACAAAAAACTTTTGTCTTCCAATTCAATTTTAACACCCAACTTGAATGAAAAGTTGACAAAACTTGCAAATTTATGTGGTGCACACACATTTTGAGGGCATGGGAAGGGGGATAGAGACAGAGAGAGAGAGAGAGAGGGAGAGAGGAAGAAGGTGAAAGAGAGGAAGTAAAATGGCAGAAAAAGCTGAAAATGTACTCAGTTGCAGTAATATGGAGTTTCTTAACGAATTATCCTGTATTTTATCTTGTTTAACGTTTTTCATACCCTTCAAACATTGAAATTGGTCAAGAACAGAATTGGCCCGAAAATGAGACACGCACAACCTCAACGGGCCAGGTACCCTCGTTTTACACCTATCGTAACTTTCTTAAAAATCAAACGATTTTCAAGCGGAATGACATTTTGTATATGTTTTAACAACCTTAGTGATTCTACATTTAAAAAATGGCAAAATGGATGTTTTTAAATTTTTCGATATTTGGGAAAATTAGACAATGTTCCCCCCTATGATATTTCAAAAAACTTTTTTTTTTATATTAGAAATCGCCAGTTTTTTAGTTTAACCGATTGCGGAGGTCCAAATTAGTACTAAACAATTGTTTAAATCGATTTTAAACGATACTTAATTTTGGCCTAAAAATCATGTCGAAATGGTCAAAAAATTAGACATGTAACAACCTCAACAGGCCTGGTACCCTCATTTTACACCTATCGTAACTTTCTTAAAAATTAAACGATTTTCAAGCGGAATGGCATTACGTTTATGTTTTAACAACCTTAGTGATTCTACATTTAAAAAACAGCATAATAAGTTTTTTAAAATTTTTCGATATTTTGGAAAATTAGACAATGGTCCCCCCTATGATTTTTCAACAAACATTTTTTTTTTAAAATTTGAAATAGCTAGTTTTTAATTTTTTTAATTTTCTGTTAATTAGTTCTATTTGCTTTGCTTTGCCAAATTTCACTTGCGCGCAACGTTGCCAAACTTCAGCGAAACTGTTCAAGTTACTCTGACTCCGACTTTTTTCAAGTGTCCAAGTGCCCCTGACGCTGACGTTGATGCTCAACGGCTTTCTAGTGTTAAGAGCCTCATCGAAGATGACCCTCGGTCGCGTAGCGTACTGTCAACGACATTTTGTCCACTTGAAATGCCATCGCCGGCCATCGTTGTGTCGTCCTTCAATTTCGGGCGCCGTCGCCGCACATTGTTATGAAATTTTGTTTGTCAATTGGCAATGGTTTTCCGCGTCCCCCCACTCTCTCCCTCCCACTCCCACTCTCCCTCTCTCTCTCTCTCGCACACATACAGTGGTTTTATGGCCTGGCATGGTCATAAATGGGGGCCATAAATCTGCAATGCCAACGCCGGCCCAGTTGCGAGTGATTGCACATCGGACACAGTCCAAGAGAGACAGAGAGAGAGAGAGAAAGGGAGAGCACCAAAAGTGGCCACATTAGTGCCATAAGCCATAAGCTATAAGCCATGTCAGCTGTGTGTGTGTGAGAGAGAGAAAGAAAGAGAGAGAGAGAGACTCTGTGTGTTTGCAGCGCGTTAACGCGTCGAAAGCTGCGCTTAGAGGCATCAACATGGGGCATTGCCCCAGGCAACAGCAGCACTCTTCTGGCCGCCTCGTCAGCTATTTCAATTTCCCCCAATGGTTCCAAAAAAAAAAGCCAAACGCTGACAAAAGTTTGCGTCCATCGTCGATTAAAACGGGATACACCCGGAGTTGCTTGACATGCATAAACATGTTACATGTGCCGGAAAGAGTGTGTGTGTGTGCTCGATAAGGAGTTACCCATTGTTAGTTGGAGAGATATTGTACTAGATCAGATCGAGAAATAGACTTAACTTCTATATATTTTGTATCGATAGTTAAGTTTATATTAATATTTTTATCGATAGTTAAAGCGCAACTATCGCTTCAAACAGGCATAAATTCTTTTTATTTGTATTTTTATCGATAGTTACGATTATATTTTTATTTTTATCGATAGGTAGGGCGCAACAAACGCTTCAAAGCAGTTTAAAATTTGCCAAAACTTTTGTATAGCTTTTCTTTAGACTGTATACGATAGTTAAAACTATCGCTTAAATATATTGAAGCATAAATTGAGCAGGTATGATATATTTATATGCGATATATCTTTTAAAATTAGTCAAACAATATTTTTCTATGCGATATATTCGTACTAATTAATGCAAATGATTGACCTATAATAGCAATTGAACAGACTGTACTTTTTGAATCGATAACTTGCGTGAATCGTCTAAATATCGCTGCTCTCTTCGATAATTGCCTAATAAAACTATTATAAAATTTTCGTTTCAACTTGCTACACGCCTTGCATACCCTCTAAGTTTACAGCAGCACATTGTAGGGTATACACACTGCTGGTGCAACAGTCGCAGCTGTCGCATCTGTCAGGGCTGTCATTTAGATCCGGTCGCCCGCCCGTTCGTTGCAATGAGGCGGCAACACTGTGCGCAACAATGCCGCATGCGACAGCTTCAGATAGGCGCCTAAAAGCGTGCACTGCGCTGATTTCACATGCAGTGGGAGTGAAAGAGAGGGAGAAAGCTGGAGAGAGAGAGAGAGAGAGAGAGAGAGAGAGAGAGAGAAAGAGAGCAAGAGACTCGCCCACATTCAGTGAGTCTGACACAGAACGTTCACTTTGCATAGTCGAGTGTGTCGACTGTGTCGACTGTTGGGTAGCGTATGTAGGCGGAGGCGTATGCAAGGGGCGTGGCCTTTGTTTACCAGAGCTTTACGAGATTGCAATGCATCGGGAAATTGAAAATGTTGCAGTATTTTCTGCTGAGCAGGAAGTCAACTTCCGCTCGTTCGTTCGCTCTATTTCGATGTTGGCACAGTTTACCTCAATCAACGAATCGATAAAGGTGCCAGCAAGTTATCGATAACGTGTTTGTGCCTGGGCAACATCATCATCATTGTATAAATTGCAAATAGTTGGGCTTGTTAATTGAAAAACTTAAATGTGTTGGATGTAAATAACTATATAGAAGTAGTATACTATGGTGGAATACGCTTTAGCATAGTAATCGATAAATAATATTTTTAAGAATTTTGTATTATACATTTTGGGATATATATTATATACTTTTAGTATTTTCTTTGTTATTATCCGATTTATATTCCATATTGCATTTTTTTTATATAATCGTTACGAGAATTTCGGTAATTTTGCATGCCATCGCAAGTTTCGATAGTTTTGTCTGCTATCGATAGTTTTCTAAACGCATGTGGAATTTCTTTGTAGAATATCTCAATTTCGTTTATAAACAGCTCAAGAGATGGAAGGAAGTATGTTTTGAACTTTTTTCATTTTTTTCCCAATTAATAATCACTTTGCTCCCACTGTGCATGTGAAAATCACTTGCCCAACTGACAACGCACTCATCGGGGGGGGACAGCGTGTTTAATTAAAAATTTTGGACAGCTTCGTGTCTGGGCATAAATTGCGCATCGATGCTGTCGATGCGTGGCAAGTGGAGGCAAGTTGAGGCGCTGCGTTGCGATGTGTGGCAACCCTCGCCCCGTGTCAGGCAACACCAAAAATTTGCTCAACTATTTGAGCAATTAGATGAGGGACAAGAGCTAAGGCATTGGGAGAGTAAGTGGAGGGGGAGGGGGGTGGAGCCTGGAACTTTTGCCCCATTCAGCATTTGCGTATAATTAATTAGAGCCCAAAATGCATTTCCCTCTCCCTCTCTCTCTCTCTCTCTCACTCTCTCGCTCTCACACGCCTTGGCTGGCATATTCTCATGTCCATTTTGAGGCTTGGCGAGGTTTGTGGGGGGTTTTTGTTTATGACAACTTTTAAATATGCATATGCACACCCACACACACACACACACGCACACCCAACACACACACACCCACACACACACACATACAGGAGGCGAAGGTTTGAGCAACATGTGCTGCCTACTTTTCGGCATGTCTGGCAACTTGGCGAGGCGACAGTGTGTGAGCTAGAGAGAAGCTGGAAGAGTGTAGAAGGCAGGAAAGAGTGTGTAGAGTGGGGAGAAGAGAGTGTAGAGAGCGGGGAAGAGAGTGTGTGAGAGGGGGACGAACTAACTGCCAAGCGACTGCGGCCTGCAAAATTAATGGCCATCAGTCGCATAATAAATGAAGCGATGCTTTTGTTGCTCTAGTCTAGGATGCGAGTTGGATGCCACGCCCAGGCCAGGCCAAGCACAGCCTGAGGGGCTCCCCCTCCTCTCTCTCCCTCTCTCTCTCTCTCTCTTCTTCGCCAAAACAAGCGCAAGACAAAAAGTTGTAAAGTTTTGCGTCTAAGGCCGCCTCGGACAGAGACATTTTGCTGCAAAACAGATTCGCGCTGCGTCCTGCCTCTCGCTCTGTCTGTCTATCTGCCTCTCTCTCTGCCTGCCTGTGCAAGCGAGACAAGCAGTGTCTTCTGTCTCGCGACGACAACGACAACTCATTTTGTGTATGCAGCTCACACACACACACACACTCACACACACATGTTGGCCACGCTCGTTTATTCATTTGAATTATTCCCAAAAGCGCATTTAATTTTAATTATGCGTGACAATGCCTCATACAAAATGCTTTTGCCACGCCCCCCTCCCCCAAGCCTCCTCTCTTGCTGACAAGATTAAAGACTAGTTCACTTGGCATCCTGCCCCTCCCCCCCTGCGTGCCTCGCTTCGGGGCTGAGGGCATAGTCAGTTTTTAATCTACTTTTTATATACCCTTGCCAGAGGGTTGTAGTCATTTCCTTTCTTCCCTGTCGCACAGTTTCATATTCATAGAGCTTGGGCATCTGAAGTTAACTGTGTACATACCTGGCAGTTAGTATTATTATATTTAACTCAATTGACTGTCTAATAATCTCAGATCCTGAGATATTTTGGAACTAGCGCCTGCCCATACCTTTTTAAAAAACTCTAAATAAATAAAACATTTAACTGGAATATATTTATGTTATATTTAAATAAGTATGCACCTTTTTATTCCCGAAATATTTATCATTATTAAGAGTTTTCTTTGAAGTTTTTCATTTGCAACAAAGCAGCAAAAAGGTCATAATTCTGGAATAAGATAGAACAACAAACATAACTTAGGGTACTAATAAGGCAAGAGAGTGTGAGTGCGACTGGTATATACCCTGTAAAGTGCTAAGTTAAAATTTCATTTAGTTTTGGCTTAACCGACCTGATTGTGCCCTTCTGACCCGCTTTTGAAATAAATACAGGGTATAAAATACCAAATAAATATTACAAAACAAAAAAATATTTGTCATCTTTTTATTTCGGTTCCATTTTTGTCTCTTTTATCTCATTTAATTTTTTTTTCATCTTGCTTGCTATCTGAAAGATTGAAAGTGAGTTGATTTTCCAGCTTGGGGTAGGAAAAGTGGGGGTTGTGTAGATGGAGAACTTGTGCCTGCCTGTTGACGGCATCATTTGAATTTGGGGCAGGCATTTCTTGAGACTGAAATATCTTAAAGATGCAAACGAAATGAGGTTACAATGGCAACGAAAGGTGGTTCAAAAAAGCTGGAAATATATAAATCGATAAATGATGCGATAACTTTGTGAATTATCAATAGAGTTTTAAAAGTTTTATATTATTTAAAAAATAATTAAAGAAAAAATAATAATAAAGTATTTTACTTAACTTTATTGAGAACAAAATTATCGATATTTATTTTAAAAACGCTGTAAATATTTTTTATAGTTCCTTAAAGGTTTTAGCCACAGTTATTGTTAGTTTCGATAGTTTTCTAGGGTTGAACAATAACATTTATTATGTACTAAAATATTAGTAAAAGATTTCTGCTTTTTATTTGATTTTTAAATTTGTCTATCGATAGTTTGGTTACATTTGCCTGTTGGCCAGCTAGTTTTGCCCACTGTGCCCACTGTGTGTCACTGTGCGCCTTGTGCCTTGAGCTTTTAGGCGCATGGCTTAAGCGAGTTACATGCGTTGTGAGCATATTTCAAATGCCACAGGACGAGAAGGAAATGGAGGAGGTAACAAGAAAAAATATAAATAAAAATAAAGCTAATAAATACAACAAAAAAAAAAAAAGGCCAAAGAGACTGCGGTTGCTTTTAAGTGTGTGTTTAACAGGATGTTAAGGGAGGGCTGCACGGAGAGGGGGCATATAGTGGACAAGGGGGAAGGGGGGGTTCGCTTAGTTCTGCTGAAACCATAACGAATTCGTTGCCTACTTTTTGGTGCGGTCGCTGAGCATAAAACATGATTATGAACGCGCTGCCAGGCCACGAGTCATGAGCGCCACAAAAAGCAAAAAGGGGGGGGCACACAGGACCAACGAGGGGTAACCCTAAAGTTGTGCCTGCAATTAAAGCCGCGAATTCCATTTGCCTCAGCAGTGCAGAAACCGCACTAAAGTTGTGTGTTAAGCGGCTTTTGGCTGCGTATTTAAGCCGTTTATGTTTGTTACGTGTAACTGCGAAATACACACACACACACACACACACACGACTCGCATAGAGCGAAAGGGAGGGAGAGAGGGATAGAGAGAGAGGGGCAGTCGTATAATGGCATTTCACACCAATGTGCGGGCCGTATGTCAGCTGCAATTTCCTGGCCCCAGCGGCAAACAGGATCGGGTGTTTCTTCTCCGTCCCCCCCCCCTGTTGTTGGCCAAGTTGGGACACTCAAAGTAATGCCGAAAAATGATATTAAGCGGATTGCCAGAGTGGCAAAGAAAAGGAGTGAAAGAGAGAGAGAGAGCGAGAGAGAGCAAGGTAGTTGAGACAGAGTCTCAAATTTATGAAAACTATGCGAAAAGGAAAAGCAACAGCAAATGCTACACCAAACACCAATAATACTTATGACCCATGTGCACCCACACACACACACACACACACACACACACACACACACACACACACACACACACACACACACACACACACACACACACACACACACACACACACACACACACACACAGACATACACACTCAGCGGGGGCGTAGGTAGTTTGCCACAATATATATTTATGGCTACGGGATTAAAAAGGATATTAGTCAGTTGTCGCCCGAACAAGTGCAGAGCCAGCAGCAACAGCAGCAGCAGCAGCTGTAACAGATGCCTGTTAGTTGACAGGCGACAAAAGTAGCAGAAATGTTATACATAGCTGTCAGTCGCTTTCAATGCGCTTAACAGCAACTGCTGCTGTTAATTAATTGAGCGATCAGTGTGGGTGCCTTAACAGTTGACAGCGCTGAGGCAGAGAGCGAAAAACCAACATGGCGGCTCATTAACATAAATAATATGCAAATGCTTAAGCTGTAAGCTAAGTTTTAACAGTCTTTTAACATAACATAAGCAATATGCAAATGCTTGAGCTGTTAGCTAAGTGTTAACAGTCTTTTAATTAACAGTCGTGCATGCTGCGAGCTGTTAGTGCGCTGTTATTTATTTATTTTATTTATTTGTTTTTAAATTAACATAATAAAATGCAGTTAAATTTTAAATTTATTTTTACAGTTATTTATTTATTTTTTTTTTTTTTTAATATTCTTTGCCAACAAAAACGCTCTCTGCACATTCATCGCCTGTCGCTGCGCCCCTTTGGTGCATGTCACACTCGTATTTAAGTGTAATTGGTGTGTGTATTTCATGTGCGTGGGGTGTGTGTGTGTGTTTGCGTGTTAGTGTGTGCTCCATTGTATTCGTATTCGCACTCGTATTGGTATTAGTGTTTGTATACGTATTCATCTGGAGTTTTACATAAATTCATAGAGCTGGCTGGCAGCTCTTTTGGGCTCTTTGGGCTCTCTTCGCCTCTCCCTCTCTCCCTCTCTCTCTCTCCGCCTCCCCTCTTTGGCTTTAAGCGTTTTGGGGCTTAATTGCTCAACAAGTTGGCGTCGTGCGGCGTTGCCAGGGCCAAGAAACATATGAAATGAGGCAAAAAAAAAGCCTTTGAATACAAACGAATACATGCGAATAGCATTCAATTTGAGCATTTCCCTTTCCCGCCCCCCACACAGAAGGCAGCCACCTGCCAGGCTCAGTGACATGTGGCAAGCGTGGCAGCGATATGGGGCAGGCTTGGGACAGCTGGCGAGTGGGAGGGAGGAGGAGGCGGAGCGATGCCTAATGCCAAGACCAGTGCACGGTGAGAAAACGTTGGGGGAAATATGGAAAATATCTAGTTAAAGGTCTGAGAATGCTCATTCTGTTAATTGCGAATATATTAAAAAAAAAAAAAAAACAAATTATATAATTAATGTTATATAATTTAATTATAAATATATGCGGTATATATCTGAGTAATGTATAATAATAAAATATATACATAGATAAAAATCAAACAAATACCTAGTTTTATTTTTTTTTTTTAATTACCATTTACATTACTTTACTTGACAATTTCGCTGTCCAGAATTTCGCTCAGTGTACCATACTTTCGCTGGCAGCAGGTGCGGCTTTGGCGGTCCCGTTTGACGGGCCCCGGACTTAAGTCCTCCATTGTCACATGGCTTGCTAATTGGCCGCATTTTGGGCGAACCAAAAAAAAAAAAAAAAACAAAAAAGGTCAGCTTGAAAATCAATAGAAATCGCCACTAAGCTGGCCAATTTCGCTGACATTTTGTGTGTCTGAGCTGCGCTCACACAGCGAGCTCTTTGTGTGTGTGTGTGATGCGTGTGTGTGTGTGGCAGTTCATCCTCAGCGATCCCTACGCGCTGCTGCCCACTGCGTGCTGCTGCTGCCTACTGCTGCGCTGCGTTTAATTTAAAATTCAAATGCAAATGCAAACAGGTTTTGGCAGCGCGTGAACAGAGGGCAAACAGAGGCAGAGGCAGCGGCAGCGAGCAGAAGCAGCGAGCAGCGACAGCAGCAGCAGCAGCGGCTTCAACTGCCGGCAAAGTCATTAAAATTCGCAGGCGGCCAAACAAATGTGGCCGCGTTGTGTGTTACGTTGCCTCTTTAAGGCTAACTCGGTTTGGCTTTAATACAAGCAAACACACACACGCACACACACACACACACTCAAACACACACACACACACACACACTCCTTACTGCCTCGCGCACACAATCAGCGCACGAAAGTATGCTACACGCATAGCCGCCACTCAGAGAGAGAGAGAGAGAGCGCGCGCGGAGAGAGAGCGAGAGAGAGAGATGAGGAGAAAGACGTGCGAGTTGAGGTTAGAAATCAGCAGGCAGAGGCAAAAACACGAGCGCAGCGTCGCTGCTCACCACACCGAAGCAGCGACGGCGGCAGCGACAGCGACAGCGACAGCGACCAAACAAAAATATCCCTTGTTGTCGTTGTGAATTTCCCTGTGGCATGAATAGTGGGAAATCTGTGCTGTGGCTGCTGCTGACATTTCCCACATGACAGCGCAAGGGGTATTTCTGCTTGCGGCTGAACTTTGCTAAAGAATTTAAATGTTTTTAATTTTATTTTAAATTTAATAAAAATAAAAATAAGATGTAAAAAGAAATATATAAATAATATGAATAAATAAAAAAAATATTTAAAAAGAAATATTGAAAATAATATGAATAAATAAAAAAAATATTTAAAAAGAAATATATAAAATAATATGAATAAATAAAAAAAATATTTAAAAAGAAATATTGAAAATAATATGAATAAATAAAAAAAATATTTAAAAAGAAATATATAAAATAATATGAATAAATAAAAATAAATAAATAAAATATATATAATATAAGCAAAATGTCAATTAAGTCTGTTTTAGTACATTTTAAATAATGAGTAAAACTAAAGAATAAAAAATAATATTTATAAAAATATATGCAAGCAAACTACCCACTCTATAGCTCGCTATAGGGTATAGCAGGACTCTTACCCGTATTCCCCTTACGTGTTTATGCCAAAAAAGGGAAATTCACGCTCACCACGTTGCCACTTTCAACACACTCAGCTGCACAGCTGTGCTGTGTTTGTGTGCGTGTGACTGTGTTTCTCTGCGTGTGTGTGTGCGCGCTCGCTTCGTTTCCTTGTTGTGTGTGCCACTGACTTCGCTCTGTGTCGGCTCCGTCGGCTGTGTCGGTAAATCACAGACGTTGCACGGCACACGGCAATCAGTTTGTGTTTGGCTGTGTAACGCGTTGCGTGCTCCACGCTCCACGCTCTACACACGCTCGCCTCGGCAATCGCAAAAGCAACTACGAGAGTTGAGAACCAAAGAACGAGAACATGTCGACAATTTTGGAAACCAAAAACTGAAAGTGTTAAGTGCGCGTAAAAGTGAAATAAATTAACTAAAAAAAATATCGAAAATTATTTGTTGTTTGTTTAGTGCTGCAAAACGATAGAAAAAAATTAAATTAATAATTTTAAAAATCTTGAAGAAAACTATGTGCATAAACTGTGTGAATTTAGGTGGTTTATATAGGGCATATTTAAATTATTTCTAATAAAACAACTCGCTGTGTTGGCAATTGTTGCATACGGTAAAATATGGGAAGGGTAAAGAAGTGGGGGGGGGGGCTAAAGCCTGTGCCCGGTTGCCAAGGCCAAGCAGCCAGACAAACTGGCGCCATTTTTCTAGTCTAAGCCTAAAAGCATGCTATATAATATGTTTCACTGCAGTGCGCTGTGTGGCCCGCTATACTTAGCGTATGCGGTTGTCTACCCTGTATATATAAATTATGAAAAAATAAATATATACTCTATAATATATAGCTAGAATAATGCTCATATTGGCTTGCGCATTTTTCATGTTTTTTTTTTTTGTTCGCTTTGTTTTGTTTTCATTTCGCTTCGCTTTGCTTTGGCATCAAATTTTGGCGCAGCCATTGCTGCTGAATTTCCACGCAAAGACAATGCGTGCCTGTGTGTGTGTGTTGGTCATAAATATTTGATGAGCATTTGGCATGCAGAAAAAAAAAAGACAGCGCCAAAAAGTATGCTACAAAAATTTAAAAACAAGCAAAATAAATACAAGAAAAATAAATATAAAATAAAGCATAATTGCGGTGCTCAGAGAGGTAGACAGGCATGGGTGGGAAGGGGTGGCTGCAACGGGTAGGGTGCTGCCGCGTTAATTTTCCATTTCACTTGGGCTGCTTTAAAGAGCGCGCCAACAGTTTTGCAGCCTCGTGTCATTAATATGCTTAAGTCAGCCACTGTGACAGTGTGTGTGTGTGTGACAGAGTGTGTGTGACAGAGTGTGTGTGACAGTGTGTGTGTGTGTGTCTGTGTGTGTGTGTGTGGTGCGTGCGTGCAAGTCTGCATGCATGAGACTCCTCCAGCTGCTTGTGGCTCCTTCAGCCTGCCCAGACATATGTATATTATCTCTGGTGAATTATGGCCTGGCCATATAGATTCCAAAACGGCTTGTCCCTACACCAGCAGCAGCAGCGGCAGCGGCAGTTGGACAGTGTCTGCCACACACACACACACACACACCCGGGCTGTCTGTGTCTCCCTCTCTCCCTGTCTCCCTCTCTGTCTGCTTTGTGGCACACATTGTTAAATGGACGATACAAAACTTCAGCAACAGCAACAACAACAACAACAACACGAACAAACAAACCTGCCAGGCGACACATCCTGCCAAACATGTCGCCTGCCACTTGTCCCTCCTCTTCCCTCTTCCCCCTCCCCCTGCTGCTCTGCTGCCCTTTCCTGGCACTGTCTGCCTTCTCGCATTACTCGACTCTTGTGCGCTGTTGCAACTTGAAATTAGATCTCGATATGAATAGCCCAAGCTCTCTCTCCCTTTGCCTTTTGCTCTTTCCCTCTCTCTCTCCCTCTCTCTCCTATCTCCCTATATGTATTTTTTAAATCAGCCCAATGAGTCGAAGAATCAGCTCACTAATTGGCTGCAGCAGTGGCAGTGGCAGTGGCAGCATTTGATGCCCCTCATCACAGATTCCGCTGCACAAAATTTATTGATGCCAGCGTCGAGCAGAGACAGAGAGCCATAGCGAGTGATAGAGAAACGTAGAGAAGGAGAGACAGAGAGAGAGAGAGCGAAAGAGCGTTAGCTAATGCCAGAAATTGAGTTATTTATGCTCCACAATTGATTGCTCTCTTTGTTGGGGAGCCAAAACGTTCTCGACGCGTCGCCATTTGCCGCTGGTCAAGCGTGTCGTCCACACACGCACACTAAACACACACATATATCACACACATACTTTGCTTTGCATATTTAGCGCTTTTTTGCTTTTTCTATCTGTTTTTTTTTGCATTATTTATTTGACATTTTTTTGCTAAATTTCATGCATATTTTTTGTTTGATTTAATTTGCAACTTTGCAGCTACGCAGTTGCCTGTTTTGGCGTATTTTGTGCGTGGAATATGCCAAATTTTTAATCTGTAACTATTTAAGCATTAGTTACTAAGTAAAAGCTGATTAAAATGGCCTAGAAATATGTTTAAAATCAACTACAACTCAATTTAGGCAAACTATAGCAAATGCAAAAAGTGTTGCCTACTTATGAGCGCAGATGGGAAATCGCATGAAATCGGCAAGAAAGTGTTGCCTACTTATAAGGGCAGGGTGGAAATCGTCAATAAATGCGCATTTTAAGCGGCTAAGGCAGCTTTTAATGGGACTGTACGCATATTGTCAAAATATATTTTAAAAAATATATATCTATAAATTTTCGATTTATATTTGCGAATATGCATAGATATTGGGCCATATTTTATGTATATATTTGCAAGGTTAGAATAAAAAGGTTTAAAAAAAAAAAAAAGTTATAATGGATTACATGCAGCTATAGAGCTTAAAACATTATTTAATTTAAAAAATTGCCAAAACTGTATTTGCTTAAGCTACTTCAGCTTCTTCTTTAATATTATGGGGAAATATTTAAATATTTCGGATATACTTTAGTGTGTATATAGTATCGTCTCTTACTATGTGTCGTATATTGCTGTTGCTGCAAAAAAATAAAGAGAAAATCTAAGCTTTGTTGTGTGTGTGTGTGTGTGTGTAGTTTCGCTTCTTTTGTTTGCGCATTTTTTGCCTTTTTTTGTGTTGTAGTTTTCTTTTTTGCGTTGCGTTGCGTTGCGCCTCAAGGAGGCAAAAAATAAACGCTGCCATTTGCATAAAGAAGCCAAAGACTTGTAAATATGTATAATATGAAACCTGTATATAAATGCTGTATATATATATGTATGTGTACCGCTTTTTATGTCGCTTTAAAGAACTCCTGAACTGGAGGAAGCTTTGCTTTTTGTGTGTGCTGCTTTTGCATGGCTTTTCTTTCTTTTTTTTTTGGCTTTATAAAGAACGAAAAATCATCTATATGTGTGTGTCTTTAACAGAGGCAACTATTTTATAAGTATAAGGGGAAATCGGGCTTACAATGCTGCCCAGGGACGTGGGGAGCTGTTGGGTAAATAATACAAATTAAAGGAGGACGATATGATGATAAGGCAAATCATATGAAAATTCGTTTGGGTTGTCTATAGATATATTTATTTATTTCATATAAATGGCATACATAATAAAAACTATAATGAATGGCCTTACTCACACAGGCCTTATAAAACTGTTGAGATTTGCATGAAATTTGTTAATGTACTATGGGAATAACGCATAAAAACCGTGGGAAAATGCATGCAATATAATAATAAGTTAGTGTAAATATTCTACATTTATCTTAATTGAAGACAAGAAGCTACGAAAATTGATAGAAAATTTTCTTGATAAATAAATTGACTGTTAAATATTGCTAAATTAAATTGACAATATGGTATAGAACGAGACAAATTTATGGTTATCGATAAACTAATTGTAGTCTTATCGATAGCTTGGGATAAAAATATTTAAAGAACCGAGTTGATTTTTCTGTCCCTTTCTCCCTCTCTCTCTATTAATTTTTTGTTGCTGTCTTTCCATCTTTCTCTTTTTCTGTCTGTTTACTTTGTCACCCTCTCTCTCTCTCTCCCTCTCTCAATCTCTCTCCTCCTCCTTCCTTTATTGCCGCATTTCAATGCGTTTCGCGCCCATCAAATGGCAAATGACAACAATCAGTTGCAGCGTGGCAGGGGCAGCTGCGGGTGAGGGGCAGCTGTGCATTTGTGGTTAACACCCGAGCTGGGGCAAGCTGGCTCTCATCTCATCTCTGGCTGGCATCTCCAACTGCCTCTCCTGCCTGGGCGGGGGCTGCCCCCCTGGGGAGCCATTAATCATGTGGGTGACGCCTAAATGTATGCAACATGCAGCAGGCAGCATGCAGCAGGAGCAGCAGCGTGTGGCATGCAATTAAAAAGCAAACAATTGCAACAGCAACATAAATTTCCAATGCCAGACACAGACATCAGACTAGGTGGAGGCAGGGGTCAGCTGAGGGCGTGGCAGCGTTACTGAGGTATGCAACAATTCTATGCAGCACACGAGTGTCGCGATCAGCCCAACAAAATGAACACGCAATAGAAAGAAAAGTGGAAGCAGAAGACGAAGACGCAGCAGAAGTGACAAAGCAACAGGCACGAATGGATGTGGCAGGCACCACGCTCCTGCTGATGGATGCCACAGAGATGCAGCAGCAGCAACATCAACAAGAGATGCAGCGTCAGAGCAACTGCGATGCCAGCGGCCAAGCGGCATTGTCCAGTGACTCCACAGCCGCCGGCACTGCCATGGAAGCCACTTCGAGTTCCATTACCGTATCCGTCTCCAGCTCGAGTAGCCACTGCGTTGCGGTCTCCATGAGCAGCAACAGCAGCGGCGCCAGCGTCGTCGCTGCCACCTCCGATTGCGCCACCGTCACCGCCAGCACCTCGAACAGTTCGTCGGGAAACAGTTCACCCGCTAAGGCCAGCTATCTGCATCATCATCAGCATCTGCATCATGGCTCGCTGGCGCATCTGCATCATCATCATTCGCTGCAGTTGCATCACACAGCGCCGCCCTCGCCGCTGGCCACAGTGCGCCATCAGCAACAGCAGCAGCAACAGCAGCAGCAGCAGCAACAGCAACAGCAGCAGCAGCAGCAGCAGCAACACTCGACACCATCTCCTCCGCCCGGCAACTGCCTGGCTGTCTGCTGTGCCGCTGCCTCCTCATCGCATCATCATGTCGGCCCGCTGGGCCATGTCCCGCACCATGTGCACTCTCACGCCCACGCCCACACCCACTCACACTCACACTCGCTGTACCCGCTAATGGCTGCCGCCCAGCTGGGCTATGTCGGCTCCAGCGGTCCCAGCTCGCTGGTCAATTCACCCGCCCTGGGGCGACGCAAGCGCTACACCAGCACCTCCTCCAATTGCTCCAGTCAGTTCAATAACAACTATGCCGGGCTGGATGTGGATTCGTTGGATGATATGTTACGCAAGGTAAGCAGAGCTGCTTTAGCTATATAAAACTATCGATATATCGATAAAATATCGAAAAATTATAGCGTATTAATCGAAAATCGGTTAAGTACATTTTTTAAAGGCAATTTAAACTACCAAAGAGAGTCTTATTTTGTACAATACTTTAAGCATCAAAAAAGACAGTATTTCAAGTGATTTAAACCTTAAGTGTGCATATGGTCACCCTTAAAATTTTTTCATATTTTTTAAAGGCATTCTTGGTCTCTATAAACTATATATACCTTGCTAATTATATCTGCTTTTCCCTAATCTGCTCGTATAACAAATCGAACGTTACAAACCTAATATAGCTCGCGCAATATGGTCACCCTAATAGTTTTTATATATTATATTAATTAAACACTAAGTAGGCTGTACAATGTATGTGTACATTACACATTTTGAGGTTTTTCCGAATTTATTTAGAAATATTTTTAAATTATTTAAAAATTTGAAAATATTTTTAAGAACTTTTCCCTTAAATTTCTAGCTTTATTTCTAGCTATATTTTGGCTTTAAAAAGGGAAAAGCTTAAAATTTTGTATAGTTAACTTGGGATACTTCAAGTCTATACGCACAAAAAAGTGTGTATGTATATGTCTGGTATAATATCATATATAATATATGCGCATCTAATAAACCTCAGTCTTGAAAACAGTTTGCTGTCTCTCTCTCTCTCTCGCTCTCTCTCTTTTTGTCTCTGTTAAGTTTTACTTTCCGTTGCATTTCGCGCATTACACTTCACCTCTCAATTCTTCTGTCTATCTTGCTTTCTGTCCACTCCCTACTGTCTGCTGTCTGTCCGTCCTGTCCGTCCTGTCCGTCCTGTCTGTCTGTCTGCGGGTCTGTCTGCTGCTGTCCGCGACTGTAGTCATAAATCTTGAGCCTAGTCCGCAGTTCGCGCAGCATGTGGCGCAGTCCCCCTCTCTACTAAAAAAAAAGAGAGTATGCAACACTTTTTACGTGTTTAACATTTTTAAGCGCAGCGCGACCCATAAATAATATGCGACAAGTTTATTTTTTGTTGTTTTTGTTGCCGCTATGGAGTTTTTGATTTTTTTTCTCGCTTTCGTATTTTTTATGGTATTTCGCAGGGTATACGAAATTTAAAAGGGCTGTTTGAATTGCTGTATTTCAATGATCTTGCAAGATAATGTAAGGAAACTCAGCTCATCGACTCTTAAGTTTGTCTTTAATGTGCTGTCAAAATTTCATAGAATTTCGAAAAGTAGATTTGAGGTTATTGAGAATTTTATAAACTACTCTAGCGCTTTTTTATTATAATTAATAATTATAAATTGTTATAATCACCAGGGAATCGTTCAGTTCCTTTTGAATTTAACCTAATGTGTAGCTTAGAAAAATATTGTGTATAATGTGCCTTTAAAATAGTATGTACAAATTACAAATTAAGGGAACTGTAGAGCTATAAACATTATTTTTTTTTTTATTAAAACCTCAACCTAGTTTTAGCTTAGCATAGGCATAGTCTCTTAGGTATGTGGATTTATAGATATTTACACTTGTTTGTGTACGTATTGTCTCTGCAAAGAGAGCAGCTTTTTTTTAAAGTATACGTAAAATAGAGTATAAAACCCTTGGCATGCCAAAGATAATCCTTTCCCCCCATCCCCTCCCCCCTCTCTCTCTATATGCTTTTGTATTTTTGCTTGCAAACAATTTAAATTTGTAATGGCGTCGCGCAGCGTATGAAACTAATGAAAAATGGCCCGCACTGGCGCTACGCACCTGCATTACGGTTTGAGGTTAGGTGTGCTGTGTGTGCATGAGAGAGTGTGTGTGTGTGTGTGTGTGTGTGAGAGAGTGTGTGTGCTTGTGCATTAGTATTTGTTGCACGGCACAAGCTTTTGGCCGCTTGCATTTTATTAGCGATAATCAACTGCACACTCTGCTCTCCACACTTCGCTCTCCACACTCCACTCTCCCCTCACTTCACTCTCACCTCTCCCTCTCCACACTCCCCTCTCTACACTCCCCTCTCGACACTCCCCTCTCCCGCTAAGCGAAAAGCGTTGCATACTTTGCGGCTGTGTGTCGCATTGGGCCCCGCCAAAGGTATCGGTAGCGCGACTGCAGCGCATTTGCGGCCTGCCATAATGGGCCACAGCCCGCAGTCCGCTGTCCACAAGAGAGGGAATGGGGAGCGGTGAGGGGAGGGGCAGAGGGCCAACTATGAACTCAGCGTTGCCACTTGCCGTAGCTGTTGCCACGTTGCCGTTGCAATTTGCCGTGTGGCATACTTTCAGGCGCGCCGCGGCGCGTGTACAATGGCAATTTGAATAATGTGCCAAAATATGCAGACATTGCATTGTTTACTCTGCCTCAGTCGCTGCCTCTGCCTCATTCGCTGCCTCAGTCGCCGCCTCAGTCGCAGTCGCAGTCAGCTGCTCGGCAAATTAGATCAAGCGTAAGCAAAGTTTGTCGCATTAGGCGAATAAGGCGAACTCTAAAAAGGCGCAAAAAATATGAAAGACAAATCAAAGCACACACAAAGCAGAGCGAAGAAGGAGAGAGAGAGAGGAAAACCGAAAAGAAACTTAAATCGAATTGGGCCCAAAAAAGTTGTTATCAAGTTGTGGCCAAGTTTAAAGCGTTTTCAGCATCATCAACGAACTTTGCGGGCCACAACAGAGCGAGGGGTGGGCGAGGGGATGGGGGGAAGGTATCAGCAATTTGCTTTGAGGTCAGTGTGACCAGTCTGCGCTGGTAAGCGGATTAGGCTGGCGGCTCTGATTGTGCAGTGTGACCAGCTTTGGCAGCGAGGGCCGCATAAGCTGTGCTTGAACAGGCAGAAAAAAGGTACGAGCTGCTCTTAAGTCGGGAGGGAGAGAGAAAGGGAGGGAGAGAGAGGGAGAAAGAAAGAGGGAGAGAGAGAGAGAGAGGGAGAACGAAAGAGATTTAAGTGTGACCAGCACTGAAGTGTTATATTTGCCATTTGATAAGATATATAAGTTCAATTCAATATTTATAATACTACGCCAAAGCTCTTTCAAGCCTTTTTAATCTTGCAAGTAGCTGAAAAAGAATTACAGTGTGACCAGCTGTGCATAAAAACTGTTCTATCAACGCTCTGAAACCCCATTAGCTATATCACATATCTAAGCTCATATGGTTTTAATTCTTGGGATAAATTCTGAATGGTTTTAATTCTTTGCATAAATCCTAAACATTTCAAATTTTTCTGCTCAGGAATTTATAAGTATTTCTCTATCTCACTCTCCCTGTTCCTTCTCCCTCTCCATGTGGTATATATAGTATGTCGCCTGCATTTGTTTATTGCTCTTATCCAATGGCATTTTTATGGCTGAGTAAACCAGGAGCAGAACCAGAACCAAGAGCAGAACCAGCGGGTCGCAATTGTTTAATGTGTGCGCTCCCAGCGAAATATGCTGGGTAAAAATTATGCAGACCTAAACATAATTACGCAAGTGTGAGTGCGTGTGTGGGGGTGGGATGAGTGTGTGTGTGTGTGTAGTGTATGGGGTGGTCTGTTTACCTGCTCGCCTGCAGCTGGGTTCACTGGGGTTGGGGCTGGGATTGGGTTGGTCTGGGGCTGGTGCTGGGGTTGGGTTAGCTATGCCCTGGTCGCTCGTTAGTCGCCATGAAATGCCTTCGTTCTGGGAGCGAAATGAACAGCAGCCCGCATCGCTGGCACACACACACTCACACACACACCCACACACACACACACTGTAGCGACACCTGCATTGTGAAATAATGTTTTTATAAGCCACCTTTATGTAATGACAATGGGGAATCATTAAATGTCTATTTGCGCATTTTTATACCCTGCACAGAAGTGGAATAACTCGAGAGGGGTATGTGCAACTAAAAGCTGAAAGTTAGTTGAGAGTTAACAAGCGAATAAAAGAGGCATATAATATCCTGCGTCTTATATACAGAGTAACTGCTAGGGTAACTGCCAGTCGAGCATGCCTGTTGCTAAATTATTTGTGCTGCTTCTTTTGTTTGCCTGCTGCTTTTGCTTTTAGCTTTCGCTTTCATTTCAGTTTTCTCCCTGACTGTGGGGATATTATATATGTAATTGTGTGTGTGCGTAGCAGTGAGCTATTGTCAGCTAACATATATATAAATCTGCCCAATTAGACGCTTTTCAACACTGAAAATAGTTTATCACTTTCTTTCTTGCCCACACTCCTCTCTAACACACAATCGATAACCGATAACAATTGGCAATCATTTGAGCGTCTGTGCCAGACAAAAGCTGCTAGACATGAACTTGGCTAATTTATCTTGCGCCACACACACATTGTGGCAACCCTGCCAAAAAGAAAAAAAAGAAAAGAAAACTAAACGAGAAAAAGAACAAAAAGAAGAAGGAGTAGGAGAAAGAGAAAAGAAAACTAGAATCAGATCCTAAACCGAAACCGAAACACACAAAGCGTCATAAAATAGCAAAACTAACGAACTCGGGCAGAGTTCCCCAGAGCAGGCTGGCTGGCAAAAAAAAAAGGGTTACCGCTTAACCGCCCCCCCTTCTACCCCTGCCCTGCCACACTCACACACACTCCACTATAATGTCACTCCCCATGCGCTGCTGTGCGTGTCCATCAAGGGATTTCCCTTCAATTAGGATTAATACTCAAGATACCAAGGCAAGGCAAAAAAAAAGCTGGGAAACCGAACCAAAATGGGAAAAATTTCCTTGGACTCGCCCAGCTAGGGTAATGCCCCACACACTCACTCACACACACACACACACACAGGGACGTATGTGCAGCCAAAAGAGCGAAAAACTAAACCCCAAAATCAGCTCACTCCGACTCTGAGAGACCATCCGCAATAAGCTCGGAGATGGACTAAGACCCCTCCCTCCCTCACCCCTCCGGCCCTACAGAATGTCGGACAATTGAGGCATTATTAGTAAAGTAGTTTTACATATGTATACGCAGAGTAGGGCAGTATGCTTGAACAGCAGATACCCTGTAAAGCAGCAGAGAGAAAAAAATAATCAATTTACTAAGCAAAAGTTCCTAAACCGATTAATCCATATGTGTACAAAGTTTAAGCTGCCTTAAATGACTGTACCCCATCGATAACATTGCCATGTAAACTATCGATAACTAAGAATAGTTGTAGCTTTTGCAAGCTATCGATAAGCTATGTTGAAATAAATAAAATTTATCGTTTCTAGTGATGACAACTTGTGCGATAAATTGCACTGACCTTACAGCTTTACTTTGCTTTTCACAGGGTATACCACGTGACCTAAAGCCTCAATCCAGGCCCGAATCCGAAAATATACCTTTTTTTTTGTTTGGTATCTTGACACTGACTGTGATGAGGGCCCGCTTCGGTTTCGCTTAGCTTTGCCCTCGCTTTCCTTTTGCTCCTCTTCTCCGCCTTCTCTCAGTTTTGTTTTGTTTTCTGTTTTCTGTTTCTCTTCTCGGGTTTAAATTGCTTAAAAGTACAATTTATCACAATTGGCAATTGGATGCTATTGTGTGTGTGTGTGTGCGAGTGTGTGCGAGTGTGTGTGCTGCCTGGCAACAACTTGACCGAGTTTCCAAATAGCTTTGGTACAACTTCAGCAGCCCCAAAACTGGCCCCAAAACTGGCCTCGAAACCGGCCCCATTCCCTGACCACAGTGTGTCAAAATGAGTTTACACATGGTACATGGTACATGGCTTTGCCTTTTTATGTTTTGTACAATTGCAGAGCTCTTATCACAGCTTGCCCCCTGCCTCCTGCCCCCTGTCCCTGGCACGCCTCTGTCTCTTATCTGCCTACTTGGCTTTTATTTCTAGCCATACGCTTACTTTGGCTTTTTTCAAGCCAGTTTTGTGGTGGCAAATATGTTGGAAATTTTTGTGGCCTAATACACTAAAATTATTTGCTTATTTCTTGAAAATTCCCGCTCTCTCCCTTATCGATTACAATAATATGCAATCGATAACGATAATTCTACAAATAAAGTAGCGAAAATTTCAGCATATTATTGGGAGAGAGAGAGAGAGAGTAAGTTATACGCCCTTGCCTCATGCAGCATATCGTACTACCTCGCTCACTCAAGTTTCTTGCATCGCAAACACTTTTATCGATAGACCGATAACACAAACTAATTGGTCACGCAATGAGCACACACACTTGGGCTGAGTGTAAACACATTTACGCGCGAAAAATATGCAAATTTAATATGATTTTAATTTGCGCCCATTATCAGCATACACATTGGAGCTCCCTCCCTCTCTCTCTTTCTCTCTCTCTCTTTTTCTATATCTCTCCCTCTCCCTTACACACAAGCAGCGGAGCGCAGTTTTATCATATTTGTAGCAACTGCATTCATCAGCAGCCTCATTGTCAGGCATTGAAAAGGCAGAGAGCTTGGGAGAGAAAGAGAGAAGAGGGAGAAAGAGAAGGAGAGAGTGCGAGGCTAAAGAAAAAACGTAGCATACTTTTCAGCGCTGCAACATATTGAGCGAGTTCTGGCTTTACAGATTTGAGATCTTAGCTCACTCTCTCTCTTCATGCTATCCTTTGTGCTTGCTCACTCACACACACACACACTGGCGTATATATATATTCATGTTCACGTGTAGATTTTATTAAACATATGAATTCATTATGTAAATTCGACAAAAACATCAGCCAAGGAAAATTGTATGAAAATCGCCTTTTGTGCGTTGCCTCCCTTTGCCCTGAACACACTTTGCATCCCTTAAGTAGTTTTTGTGTGCTGAGGGGGGGTGAGGGAGGGCTGGGGCAACGTGGGGTTAATGGGTTATGTGCTGTGATTTTCGAAGAGCTTTTCCTGCTTCCCCTCGCCCTTCTCTTCAGCTTTTGTTGTTGATTTTTATGTAAAGCGTAAATTGATTTGGCATTGGGAAAAGAAAATTATGAAAATTCTCAATGTAAAAGTGAAAAAGTTTCTGCTGGTTGGCATAATTGAATACAGTGTGTGTGTGTGTCGCGTGTGTGTGCGTGTGTGTCGCGTGTGTGTGTGTCCATTTCTTCCGGTTCATTGGGCAAGCTGAACTGATCCATTCAAGCAGGTTGAAAGTGTCTTAAGTCGCATAAATCAATGCAAAGGACTCAGCTCTGTCTCTCACTCTCTATCTCTTTCTGCCTTTATCTCCCTCTCTCTCTCTCCCACTCTTCTTTCCCCCTTTCTGTCTGTCTGTCTGTTGTTGTTATTGTTGTTCGCACACAATTAACACTCGAAATGTTTAACAGGCCTTAACAGTGGGCTTAACTTCATGCTCGGCCATGTACATTGTGCTACATGCCACATGCCACACGTTCCACATGTGCCAAGAAAGAGACAGATAGAGAGAGAAACAGAGAGAGAGAGCATCACATGCCACTTAATATCATTTCTTTTCATTTTGGCAGACAAAACGCGCGCGCACCGTGGTGCAAGTGCTGCGAAAACTGTGCTAAATAATATTTAAAAATATTGCAAAAAATAAATCATTAAATTTGGAGATATATGGTTGATCATATATAATATATATAATATATTTTCTACCAGATAAGTATTTACATCTGCAATGTCCAACTTTTTAAAATAATTATTGCGATACACTTGTGTTTTTTTGCGTTAGCTGTAATAGAGTAAAAAATTAGGTATTTGCGATGTTTGCGATGTATCGATTAATTGATTAAATTGCGATGTTTGTGGTGTATGCGCGATAATACTGTAAAAGCAACGCAAAATTGCAAAAGCTCATGTAAAAATGCAATATCTTTTTTAACCAAACTGCAAAATAGTTTCATTAAACCTAAAAAATCGCTTTAAAAAATATAGAATATATAAAATTCCAAGAAATATGTAGAATTTCTATATTTCTTTTAGCTCAAATAAAAATATATAATGTGAGAATAAATTTGATTTACTTTTTGAAGCACAAACTATTTGCTATTTATGCTCTTCCAATAAAATAGTTAACTTACATCGATGCCCACTGTGCAGCGTCTCAATTTGCCCATTGTTGTTGTAGCCATTGTTGCTGCTGCTGTTGTTGTTGTTGTTGTTGTTTTTTTCGTTTGTCATAAAGCGGCGTGAATGTAATCAAGGCGGCTATTATTCTTAGATTTGAAGCGCAAATGAAAACGGCGAGCGATGCCGGCTAGAGGCGGCAAGCGCGGCCGCAAGAAGCTCCTGCCCCCCTCCCTGGAGCAGCTCCTGGACGGGATTCGATACGAAACAATGGGCACACGTATGTGAGAGTGTATGTGTGTGAGTGTGTGCGAAAGTGCGTGTGTGTGTGTGGAGCAACAAAAAGGCAAACGCGCTGTCGCATACAAAAGCCTCATTGTTTGCAACGCTATAAGGCAACTCTTGGGGAGGGGGGAGGTGGTAGGTGGTAGGTGGGCGTGTCAGCGCCTTTAGGGTGTGGGTGATGATAATGGAGGTTGGTCGAGAAGCAGGAGGGTTTTCGGGGTCTTCAGACATGTAAGTGTTGCGGCTCATGTGCTTAAATATGCACACTGGGTGTGCGTGAGAGTGTGTGTGAGAGTGTGTGTGAATGCGTGTATGCTTGTGTGTGTGTGTGTGCCATTTTTTCATACACACATTTTTAAGTAAGTTGGTATCACGAACATTATACGAGATTCTGCAGGCACATTAATTATAATAATATATAGTATTATAGTAGTTATTATGGTATAGTGCCACGACTCGAGTTGGGGTCGTATTGCTTTTGATTCCCTTTTTGCTGGGGACATAAACAGATCATTATTGTTAAATATATAGTTGGAAAAGTAGGTTAATTTAAGAGGTTATACAATATGGATGGTCGCTTTTATGGAACTGAGAAGTCATTACCACAACGTCTAACTAATTTAAATTTAAATAATTCGAAATATAGATAGATTTATATATATTTATTTATATTTTTTATATTAAATAAGAATCCTAAAATAATCCTAAAATAAAATAAATAAATAGTTATCGGTTAGCTGAACAAGAATATATATCTATATATAATACGTATATGCTAGTGTTGGCATTTATTTTTAATTCCACAAAAATATTTTATAGATTGCTTGATTGTTAAAGCACATATCGATATTTTTTTTGCAGTTTTGCAATTCATTTTCGATAACTCAGATTTATCGTCGCATTTTTTTGCACAGATTGGCAACGCTGTCGGGTCTGCATCTCGGTCTGGGTCTGAGTCTGGTTCGCACTCGCTTTCAATTAGTCGACAATACGAGGACAAGGTCTTAAATCGATAATGACCTACGTCTGCTGTCGAGGCTGCCAATGGGGAGGCAGGCCAAGTGGCAAAAAGTGTGTGGCACAAAAGGGTCAGCAAAGGCGGCAGCAGCAGCAGCTGCAACGTTTTCCATGTGGTTCCGGTTCCGGTGCTGTTGCCCTGCCCTGCCCTGCCCTGCCTTTTCTTTTGGCTTTTCCCATGTGTCCTGCCGTTTTTCCTTTCGGGTGCCAATGGCAAACAATTGCATTGTAATTTTTCAGCAACACATAAGGCATAGTTGCTGCTGTTAGTGTTGCTGCTGTTGCTGCTGTTGGTGTTGCTGCTGCTCGACTTGAACTGCAGTTTTGGCTGGCATTTTTGTCTTTTGCCAACAGTTGCTGGCGTCGATGCCACAAAAGCCACTCCAAATATGCTCTCTGTGTGTGTGTGTGTGTGTGTGTATTGGTCTGCAACAGCAAACAGAATTATTGAAGCGCGCCGTGCCACGCCCACTCAGAGAAAAAAAAAAGAGTGTGGGAGGCAATGGCAGCCACATGCCACGGCGCGCCGTCAACCCTTTGTGGCCGTCCGCTTCACTTAGCTCATCGTCGTCGTCATTTTCAATGTTGCTGCAACAGCGACAACAACAACAGCAACAGCAGCAGCAGCAACAACAGCAGCAGCAGCAACAACAGCAGCAACAACAGCAGCAGCAACAGCGACGGCAGCAACTGCTGTAGTTGTGGCTGCGGCAACGGCTTTTGGGTCACTGTAAAGGAATTAAATTACAGAAGGAGTGTGGCATGTGTGGCATGCGGAAAGGGGGCGTGGCATGCAGCATGCTAAATGGAATATTGAACAGAGTTAACTATGAAACGAAAGCAAAAAAACACAATCCATCCAAAAATATTGCAATTTTTACTCAACTCAACTCGATTGCAGTATGTATAGCCGAAAAAGGGCCACCCCAGGAGCGATTGCTGTTGCCTCTGAAAGCGTATGCAAAAAAAAAAAAAACCAATTGAAAATAGTATTATCACATTTTATACAAGTTCAGTTTTTTATTGAAGCAGGCTTTATGGCATAAATGCTCCTAACTCATTCTCCAATCGATGTCTATGTGCATTTATGTATATTTTCAGTAAATGGAGTTAACTCTTGGTTTTTTGGGAGAAATACTTTTATAAAATTCAAATATATTTCCATATAAATCGATTACTTGAAGTGCATTTACTATTTGCTGTGGAACTATCGATAAATGCGATTTATATAATAATTTATTATGATAGTTATTAAGTTTTTGCCTTTTGTGTTTAAAGCCTCAAATGGATGATAATAATTCGTTCAAAATGTACGCATTAATTATTAAGTTATCGATACAATCGATATACATTGTGAGTATTTATATAAATGTTTCGGTATCTTGGATTTCTTCAGAAAAAAAGAGCTGAAGCAGCTTTAAACTAACTAGGGATATAATACATAAAACAAACAGCTTATAGATACTCAAACTGCAAATCGATAATATGCAAAAAACAATCGCTGGCAGCTTATCGATGTTATCGATAGGCCTGACTAAGAGCTAAGCAAGCGCAAGCAATAACAAACCATATGCCTGGCATAAAAGACAAACAAGCTGCCCCTGCTCAAACCCATCGCCCCTCCCCTCTGCCACGCCCCTGGCACACAGGCAGTATGTGCCGCCTTCGCTCAGGTTGGTAGCTCCCTCTGTCATTTTTGGAAGAGCGACCCCTCTGGCTGACTTTGCACTGTCAACAGCCGCAGATTGTTCCTGTTGTAGAGCAATTTTTGTGCCCCCAAACTTTTGACTGCTCAAGCAGCAAATCATATTGCTCAGCCCCCGCTCACTCGCTCTCTCTCACTCTTACACACTCTCTTGCTGCTCTCTCTTTCTTGCTGCTGGCCTGGCTCAGGCACAGCTGAAACTTTGTCAACAATGTTGAATAATTAAAATGCTCCCTCGACAACAAGTCTGTGCAAAGACTAGAGCGCGTCTCAGCCTGCTCACTCTCTCTCTCTCACCCTCTACCCGTCTCTCTCTCTCTCTCTCTCCTGCTACTCGCTCTCTTTCACTCATGTCAAGCCTGCCTCAGCGCGTTGCTGCATTGTTGTGACAGTTTATAGAGGATTTGTGGGTTGCAGAAAGAGAGAGAGAGAGAGGGGAGAGAGTAGGGGGAGTACTACCTCCATGGGGATGGGGGCATGTCTTGGCGGGCCTGTTTGTCGTTGTCGTCCTCGTCGTCTGGCTGAGCTCATCAGCAATTCTCAATTGCTATTATAATATTTTTTGCTTTCCTTGTGCACGACTCCGGCTCCAGCTCCGGCTCCGACTCCGTCTCCCGCTCCGTCTCCGGCTCGCTTGGCTTTCGGTAAACACCTGATACAATGGCACTGAGAGGGAGCGGGTTGGGGGAGTGGCAGGAGCAGTCAAGGAGTCAGCGTCGAGGCGTGGCTGTTGGGGCGTCAAGTTTTCGCTTAATGCGCAGTCCCCATGCAGCGCGCTGAACTTTGTCGAGCTAAAAATTCATCAACTTTGTTGCATAATATTTCAATAAAAGGGCCCGAAACTCCCCCCAAGAGAGAGAGAGAGAGGGAGCGAGAGAGCGAGAGGCACGACAATTGCCTGGTGTCATCAAATTAAAGCACACTTTCTGGGGCCTGACTAAACCAACTCCCTCTCTCCCTCCCTCCTCCTCCTGCTCCGACACACACACAATAGTGCACTGGGGAATGTTTTAGATTTTGTGCAGGCAAATTGCAACAATAGAAAAAGAGAGAGAGAGAGGGAAAGAGAGCAAGAAAGAGTAGGCTCCAAGCAGGAGCCTAGCAGCGCTCCCGCTCCACCTCCCGCTCCCTGGGCGACATTTTTGACAGACGACGCCAGTCAAATTAGTTGGCCAACTTAATGGAAAACGCGCCTGAATGGCATTTTCCATTAGCTGCAGCGATTTTCCTCAGAGAGAGAGAGAGAGAGAGAGAGCTGTGCAAATTATGAAATTCTAAAGTGATTTAACAGTGAAGTTTTATATGCTATATAAATGTCTATTAGTTATATTAAAATAATCGATTTAGAATACTATCGATTATACCTTACTCAATATGCGCGTGTCTGTGCGAGTGCGAGCGAGTAAGCAATATGTATAAATGGATTTTTAAAATTTTTTCGATTTTTTGAAAAATTAGACAATGGTCCCCCCTATGATTTTTCAAAAACAATTTTTTTTTAAATCGCTAGTTTTTAAATTTAATCGATTGCGGAGGTCAAAATTAGTACTAAACAATTGTTTAAATCGATTTTAAGCTATACTTCATTTTGGCCTAAATATCATGTCGAAATGGTCAAAAAAATTAGACATGTAACAACCATAACAAGCCTGGTACCCTCATTTTACACCCATCGTAACTTTCTTAAAAATCAAACGATTTTCAAGCGGAATGACATTTTGTTTATCTTTTTGCAACCTTAGTGATTCTACATTTAAAAAATGGCAAAATAAATATTTTTAAATTTTTCGATTTTTTTAAAAATTAGACAATGGTCCCCCCTATGATTTTTCAAAAAAAAATTTTTCTTTTTTATTTTGAAGTCGCTAGTTTTTAATTTTAATCAATTGCGGAGGTCAAAATTAGTACTAAACAATTGTTTAAATCGATTTTAAGCGATACTTAATTATGACCTTAATATCATGTCGAAATGGTCCAAAAATTAGACATGTAACAACCTCATCAGGCCTGGTACCCTAATTTTACACCCATCGTAACTTTCTTAAAAATCATACGATTTTCAAGCGGAATGGCATTTTGTTTATGTTCTAACAACCTTAGTGAATCTACATTTAAAAACTAGCATAATGGGCTTTTTTAAATAATATCTATAAAAATATTTAAGTTTTCAATAAATTAACTTTAAAATGGCATAGCATTTTTTAACTCGTCCTCTCTCTCTATCTCTCCCTCACTTGCTCCCTGCTTCCGCTTTCTCATTTAATTTTGTATAATTTTAATCCAATTAAACTTAATTAACCCAACGTTACTGTGTAACCCATCGCCGTATCCAATGACTTTAACCCGTAGCTGAGCCGTAGCTTGCCAGGATTCACTCAGATTCGCAATTATTACCACTTACGGCTAAATACGGCTAAATGCTGCAGCTACACACACACAGCCCTCTCTCTCTCTCTTCCTCTCTCTCTCTCTCTCCCGCTGTATCTGTTTGCTGGCCACAAAAAGTTTGTGAGCCACAAAAATTTCCGTATCATGCAACCGCAACAACATTGAAAACTTTTAGCCGAAAAAGGCTAACGAAACGGCGAGAGTTTTTCAACGGGGATAAACTTTTTGCTTTAATACTTTCGCTGTGGCTTTCGCCTGTATTTATTTGTCTTCCTCTTGTTGTTGTTGTTGTTTCTGGTTGCCCCGCCCTCTTCAGAGTAGGAGGGGCGCATTAAATTTATGCTTCCACCTTTGGACAAGGCATAAATCTTTGTTATGCCTCCCGCTTTGTCTTCCAGCCCGGACAGCAGCAGCAGCAGCTACAAAATCTCGCCAGGCCACTCCATTTCCTTCCCTTCCCTTGCCTTCTTGCTCCCCCACTTCCCCAGCTTGCCCCTCGTAATTATTTTGGACATTTTGGCTTTCGTTTCGCTTTGTTTTTCTATGTGTATTTTTTCTGTTTTTTTTTCTCTGTTTTTTCTGTTGTTTAACTTTTGTTTAAGTCGCGTTTTAGGCCCAAAACCCCCGAGGCGCTTATGAGGTGCATTTTATTTCCCTCTCAGTTTCAGTTTCGGTTTCGCAGTTCTCAGTTCTCAGTTTTCCGTTTTAATTAATGCTTCCATTGGCCCGAAAGCCCCCGCATTTAACATGACTTTATAATGAGTTTTAATAGCCTCGTGGCATTTGATGTATGCGGCCAGCTTCGTCCAGCGGCACATTAATCATTTACCCAACTCTTTCTACCTCTCTCTCTCTCTCTCTCTCTAGCTTACTCTATCTCTCTCTTTCACTCTCAACTTATGCGCCTAAATGTTGGCTAAGCTTCAAGGAAAATTCAATGAATTTTAGTAGATTTTATTTGATTACGGTTGAACAAATTGCTGTACAGTTAGGCAAATAATCTTTAAGGTCTTAGGGAGGCTGGCTTGAAATCTAGCTTGAAATTTCAGTAATTGAAGACCGAAATTGCTATGGGCTTTTTCCTCCATATATATTCCTTACAAAAAAACATTGGAGTATATTTTAATATGTATCTTAAGTTATCTAGATTCTTTGCTCCACTATAAAGTAGGTTAAAATAGTTTTTATACTAGGAATAAATTTTCTTCTTATACGAATAACATATTTATATTTTTCTTTTAAAGCTAGAATAATATAATCCTTATACCAATGAAATATCTTATACAATAATCTGTAAAATAATAATCTATTATATTAATTTTCGATAAGATACCTTTCCCACCTCTAGTGCTGACAACAGCAATAAAGTATCGCGTGCAAATTGTCGATAAATTTTGCTATGTTATCGCACTGTCTCAGAACATTCAGCTGCCTCAATCAATCAATCAAATTGTCACTTTGTTGGGGTTCTAAAACCGCTTTAACTCTCCAGAAACAGCTAGAGTATCCAAAACGGATGTGTTTAGCTATAAAATGAAAGAAAAAGCCGCTAACATTTAACGTTTCAATTTCCGCTTCCATTTCCGGTTTGCCAACTAGCTGCGCTACTTAGTCAAGTTTCAATTCCCCATTCCCCGTTCCCCTCCCCCACTCCGGTTCCACTTGTTTCCGCATTGCATGTAACCATTAATAAACATACTGATTGTCCTGCGAGATTTATGTTTACACGCAATGCACCCCTTTGCCCCTTTGTCGGCTTCCCTGGGACGCCCCTGCTCCTGTTGCCGCTTGGGCCGATAAATTGAATAAGGAGGAAAACGGCAAATGTGACAGCAAAGAAGGCAAACAGCAGAAGCAGAGGCAGCAGCAGCGGCAGCGGCAACAATAATGAGGGCCAAACAATTGCCGCCTGACATTGCATTATTTATCGATAACAATTAGCAGCGATGCATGAAATGCGATAACATTAATTAGACGCTGCCCGTGCGACCCACTCAGCCACGTTGCCAATTGCCGAGCTGTGGCTTAGGCTATGCATATAAAGCATACATGGCATGTGCGTGTATGTGTGTGTGTGTGTATTCATGTGTGTGTGTGTGTGTGCGTGTGTGTGTATCGAGCATGTGCGGCCCTTGATGCTCCCCCAACCAGTAGCTCCACTTAATTGCCTGGCTTCGCCAATAATAATAACACACAATGTATGCTTGCCTGCCTCGGTGTGTGTGTGTGTGTGCGTGTGTGTGCCGGCATGTGCATGTGTGTGTGTGTGTGTGTCATCGATATAACCATTAATTGCGGTCTGGCTTTCTTCTGCCTCATAATTCATGCTGTTTATGTGTGAAATTTCAATATTGTCTGAGGGTTAAATGATATATGCAAACCGATAAAATCAATAATCGATTATTATGTTAAGTTCGTTGGCAATCGAGTTAAGGCATGAGGAAAGAAAATTGAATGATTTAAAATTGCTACAAGTTCAAGAACAACAAAAAGTAGTGTAACTCTTGCTAGATATTAAAGACTGTTATCGAATTATTTTTGAATCGATAACACTTATTTAAGATATTTCACCTGAAAAATGCAGAAGATATGATTAACATTTTTCTGGAAGTAGAAATTAAATTGAGAAATAGTCTAAGCAGCAAAAATAAGTGCAATCAGTGCTTTAGACTGCTATCGATAAATTGTTATAAATCGATTATAGATAATTTAAAAATTTGACTAATAAATAAAGAGTTGAACGATTTAATATACTAAAAAAAAACAAGTATAATAGAACAGCAACAGTAAGAGCTGTACACTTATTTCTATCGACTGCTATCGATAACACTTTATAACTCGTTGAGCAATACTTTATATGTATATTCGATTAGTTGCATTGAAATTCTTTAACATCCCAAATTGAAATTCTTTTTGAAATATTGCGTTTTTTACGCATAGGGAGCAAGGTTAGAGATGAAATATGAATTTTCAAGCTCAAGATATCTTTAAGATATACCCGAAAAACTGTAAGCAATACCTTTAAAAGGTTATGCCTTTGGTTTCAAGCAATTTTCTGAGAGGGAGAGAGAGTGAGAGAGAGAGGGAGATGGAGAAGAAAAGGAGAAACTGTTTCTTGGTTCTCGTTGAGGACATTTGGAAAGTGCGAGATACGATACACACACTCGGTAGAGTGAACGGAGTGACACAAATACGAGACGACAGATGCCACTTACAGGGTAGAGAAGGGGAAAGAGGGGTGAGAGGAGA
Organism: Zaprionus kolodkinae; assembly: GCA_018901885.1. Classification (NCBI taxonomy): domain Eukaryota; kingdom Metazoa; phylum Arthropoda; class Insecta; order Diptera; family Drosophilidae; genus Zaprionus; species Zaprionus kolodkinae. The sequence continues at coordinate 304,474 of JAEIFM010000183.1, read as the reverse complement.
GGAGTAGGGGCTTTGGGCTGCGAACGGATCCTAGCCAAGTTGGCAGCCATGTCAACACTTATCTTTATGAGTTTCCGCTTTCTGTAAAGTCATTGACATGTATTCCTCCCGTTGTCGCAACTACTGCATGCCAAAAATAAACGCACAGCTGCCGTGCGAAGAGCGAGAGAGAGAGAGAGAGAGAGAAAGAGAAAAAGAGATAGAGAGAGAAAGACAGAGAGATGGAGAGAGCGCGCACAAGAGGCGTCAGCAGTCAAGCAGCTCGTAATATTTGCGCGTGTTTATTTGCTTGTTGTGTGCGTGTGTGTGTGTGTGTGTATGAGTGTGTGTGTGTGTGGGGGGGGGGTTGGGAGGTAGGTCATATGTGTATATGTGCTGCCTACTTTTGGGCACCATTTGAAAAATCTGAAAACAAGAGTCGCTATGACATCGACAAAAGCTCATTGCAAACAACTGCGTCATGAAGCTTTACAGATGGAAATGAACTCGCAAACGGTGGGGGGAGGGGTCGTAGCGGGGCAGAGGGCGTGGCAAATGGCAGGGCGAAATGCGGAAAATGTTTGCAGGGGGTGGGTGGAAACGATGGAGTAAGCTACGCTACGCGCTATCGACGCCACATTGGGGCAAATTGTTGAAATCGCTACGGTGCTTTTAGGCGGCAAATGCAATAAATTACGTATACGCATAGTTGCCAATAGGGGGAGAGCTGGCTATCCCCAAGGATGTAAAGGAAGTATAGGAGTATGTGTGTGTGTGTGTGTATGAGTGTGCTTAGTATTGTAATTATTATTAAGATCGTTGCCACTTAAGTCAATTGAGAGTTGGATTTGGGCTTGATTTTGCTTGAGACATAAAAGCAGCGTGATATCTAAAAAATATATAAATACAAATATTAATATTTATTTTTATAATATAATGAGAAGACTATAAAAATATTTCTAGCTCTATAAAGCTGCCCTTTTGCACTCATTAAAATTATACAAAAAAAAAAAATATAATTAAATACGCAAAAGAACTGTATTTTCCCATAAAAAGTTGCTTAAAATATATGCAAAATTTGAAATAAAATACAAATCTTCCATATCTTACCTTTGCCTCTTCTCTTTAGCATCTAAAACTCTTCGCTTTTGTTATGTTCCTTATTTTGCGAGAAGTCTTAAATAGATCGCATATTGAATGCCTGATTTGGGGCTTCTTAAAGGGCAACATTTGCACGCTTTTCACTTTTATTATCCTTTATGTGCGATTTCACACCTTCAATTGCAGTCCAAAACACACAGAGTGAGAGAGAGAGAAAGAGAGAGAGAGAGCGAGAGAGAAAAGAGAAGAAGCTGCCACACGTAGCAGCAAATCAAAATCTTGAATTTATTCCACATACGAAGCGCATGAATTTCAAATTACTGTGGGAACACCGCACAAAACAGCACAGGGTGTGCAGAATGAGAAGAGGTGTGAGGGGGGGAGGTAACGAGGTGGCAAGGGAGGGCACAAGAGACGAGAGAGAGTATTACGAGTGTCCAAAGCCTGCACAAAGACGTGTGTGAACACTGACCCGGCACACACACACACACACATAGACACACTGAAACACAGACAGGCAAAGAAGTCAAGCCACACAGTCAAAGAATGCTCTCCCTCTCCCTCACTCTCCTTCTCCCTCTCTCTCTCTCGCTTTCACACTGCTGGCATCTCCTGATGTTTATTCGCATTTCCATTTCCATTCACACTGCTTGACTGGCAGGCGAAACGTGTGCAACACGTTAGACTAAAATTCAAAAAAATAAGAAAGAAAAAACGTTGCATACCGCAAGGGGCCCAATAGCAATGAAAGCGATAGAGCGAGAGACAGCTAAAGGGAGAGAGGGAGAGAGAGATCTCTCTCTATGTGGCTCTAATGACTGCACTGTGGTCGTGTATCTTAACATTTTTAAACCTTTTTCATATGCCTTTTTTTCGGTAGCATTTTGGCACCTTTTTCAGAAAGAGGGAGAGGGAGGGAGGAAGAGGGAATGGGAGAGGGAGAGGGCAAGCCAAAGCGGCTCATTTGAAATTCATGCGGCCACTCACTGGGTGCATAAAGCAATCAAATCAACCACAAACACACACGAGTTGCTACTGCTGAAGTTCTCTCTCTCTCTCGCTCTCTCCCTCCCTTTCTCTCTCCCTCTCTGTCTCTCCTCTGCAGGTTCTTTTTCAGGTTTTTTAGCAGCTCTTTTGGTTTGCTACACGTTTCACTCGTGTAAATAATAAATAAGCTTAGCATACTTTGCGGCGGCGCGCGCAAATGCTGAACGTGCCGAGGCCAAAAGTGACGGCATAAAAACGCCGACTATCGATTGCAACACCAGCAGCAGCAGCAGCAGCAGCAGCAGCAGCAACATCGACAGCAGCAACATTGTAGGGCGCACAAAATCTGCGCCTCGGCAATCCCATCAAAGCATCCGCCCTGGCGAAAGCGAAAGCTGCCACTTGTGCAACCCTTTTATTATTATTTTTCTTTCTTTTATTTTACTTGTGTGTGCGAGAGAGAGGAGGAGTGTGAGAGAGGGAGAGAGAGAGTGTGTGTTCCTTAGCAGGCCAGCCATGATTTATGCATTGGGTACCAGCCCCAGCGGCAAAGCTATGAAAGCTCTACCACATTTGCATGTTAAATCAGCGAAAGGACATGCTAGACCCCTCTCCTCCTCCTCCTGCTCTTCCTTTCCCTACCCTACCTCCTCCTCTCATTCGCATACTTAATCTCAGCCAGCAGGCGTCCTGCTGCCGTAGGTGCCTGCCTCCTCCTCCCCATCCTCCTCCTGCTCTGAATGCCGCGAATTGATCTGCTCAGTTGATCACGCTTAGCATATGGAACTATTACATATGTATAGGTAAGCTTGCATATAAGGTGGGTAAATCCATTTAAGGACTTTTAGCCAAACCATTTTAAAGAGTTTCCCTTTCGAGTGTAGAAGGTTGAACGAAAGCAAGCTATTATTCTGGTATTTTGCATAATTTCAGTACTTAACTCATCCCGATTGAGCTAAAATTTGCAGCACAGTTTAATATTATATGCAGCTATATGTATGTTGCAGAAAAAGCCTAGAATGTGCATTACCAGGCCTTATAATCACTTTTAAAAGTTTAACTGCGATTTGCAGGCATGTTTAGCGTGATATTCAAAATTTAAAAGAAACTTACTCTAAGTATATTATAGAGTAATACGCATGCCAAGTTTGCTGTCGCTAGCTATGCCCATTGCAGAGATCTGCGCGTTCATACATACAGCAAATGGCCTAAACGACTCTAAAACTATCGATAGCGCAGCTTGGGCGCTAGCGATAATTTTGCATACTATTTAACAAGTTTTCTCGTCTACTTCCTTTGCCAGGCTGCATGTTATGTGAAACCAATTAGTAATGCAATTAATGAAGCGCAATCTGAGATGATGCAAGGAAAAAAAAAGAAAAAGAAAAACTACAGAAAGAGAGAGAGAGAAAGAGAGAGAGACAAAGCATAATGAGAGGAACTGGAAAAAATCACAGCAGGAAAATAAAAAAAAACTGAAAAGAAACGAGCGGGGTCAGTGTGGAAATTGAACTGCAGAGAGTGAGAAAGAAACAAGGCAGGTAGAGACTGGAGAAGGAAGAGAAAGAGAGAGAAGGAGAGAGAAAGAGAGAGGAAGAGGGAGACTGTATAGGATGCTGCTGTGCCAACAGCAATTTGTCTTTTCATTAATTATTTAGCAAGCAAAGCGAAGCGAGCAGCGGCCGCATAGATGGGCGCAGAGGGGAGGATAAAAGAGGACAAGAAGAGAAGAGAGGAAGGGGAGGGGGGGGCGTGGCACGCGCTCGTGCTTGCAAGAATATTGACAGTTAATTAATTGAATCTGTTCAACGTGTTGCAGCAACAGCAACAGCAGCAGCAACAGCATCGACACCAGCTGCACTATCCAAGTGGATGAGCGTCATCCGCAGAACACGAGATCCAATTTTCCCACTCCCACTCCCAATCGCCCTCCCCCTCCCCATCATCGTCATCAGCTATCGAATGTGGGCGTGGCCGGTGAAAAAGTTTAAAGTACAATTGCGGCAAAAAGTTGCGGCACTTAATTGTCTGGGCAGCGGAAATGAAGGCAACTAGTTACCCGTTACCAGTTACCCGGTACCCGTTACCAGTTACTAACTCTGTCGATGGTCAAGTGAAGTTTTTGGCATCGCAAACTTGCAACAACTTTGCTGGGAACTTGCAACGACTTGCTGCACGCAACTGGCGCATAAAGTCATTAAAGTTTCAATACGATTGCGCCTCCATCTTTGACTAATGCCAACAAATTAATACGCCAGTTGTACTATATGGCGAGAAAGTTCCCAAAAGGAGAGAGAGGGGGAGAGAGAGCTGCCATTAAGCCCGAATTGAGTGCGCAAAAATGCCCCAATTTATGTAGCATACTTTCGCGTCCTCCCTCCCAGCCCTCTGATTAGTCGTTGTCCCAGTGAAAATGCAGCATACTCAGCGAAAACCCACAGCTGGCAAACAAAACGAGCAGCTAAGCACGACTGCAAGATATTCCATATCTCGTTTAAATTCACTGCGATTGCGTTTAAATTTCATGAATCGATATATCTATTCTTAAGCTACTTATATAACAAATTTAAGAGCACAGGCTCAATCTGTTAGCGAATAAAGTAAATTTAAACATTATTTTGTGTTTTTCCTGGGTTTAGTAATATATTATTGTTTCTTTAGCATATCTCTACTTGCGTAAACAGCTGCAGCATGCAGAGCTCAAATTTGCTGACTGTAAGCCTTATAGTTCTCAAGATCTACGCTTTTTAAAATTCAAAAAAACACTCAGAATACTTGAATATCAATTATAAGCCATGATTTCTACGTATTCACCTTCTATAATACTTTAAAGAGCCAATACAATTGACATACTTATGTATACTTTTCAATTTCCATAAACCCATAATACCCTGCACTCTCTACACTCTCTACTGGGTATAAAAATCAATGAAAACGAGCCGCATAAACCGAAAAAGAGAAAGAGAGGGGGAAAAGGGAATGATGTGACGAGGGAGGCTGTGGTACTGTCACTTGTTATCAGTCAAAAGCACGCGCGTACTTCCCACTACCCCATCCAATAATTTTGCATCTGTGATACAGTAGAAAAATACAACGGAAAATGTAGCCTACTTTTGGGCTGTCGAATTTCGCATTTTATTGAGGCCATTCGGTTTGTCACATTGACAGAGCGAGAGAGAGCGAGAGAGAGCGAGAGAGCGAGAGGAAGAGCTTCAAATTTATTTGATTCGTTTCTCGCTTTGGTTATGAAGTAAATACCATAAATAACACTCACTCACACACTCGTTCGAATTTCATTCGATATTCGCTTAACTTGATTAAAATGGAAAAATAGAGAAAATTGAATTGAATGCACTTTAAAGCGTTAACCTAATCGAATTGTAGCAGGTTTCCATATGTAAATAGAAGAGAGATATATTAGAAGAGTTGAAGTCATCAATCAATTACAATGAATTATAGAAAGTAATGCGGAAAGAGTTGAGTTAGCAATTTGGGTAGGGTGTGCAGAGTTTGCTAACGGGAATGATGAAATTCGGTATACAGTTTGTTATAACTTAGAAGAGTGTAAATAAATAAAAATCTTAAATAGATTAAATAAAACTCAAGTTTTAAATGGTTTTGGATGTGGAGGAAAGAGGAAACTCTAATCTAGTATTTTTGTGCCTTGAGCCATTGCTTTTACGACCCGCGATCGAGTAACTTCAAGAATCGAAAATTAACTTTGAATTATTTTGTGATTGCATTTATGCGTCGCGATGTCTTCTCCTTGTACGTGGTATACGTGGTTGACGCACTTCACGATTAATTTGCGCGCACCCACACAAAACCCACAAAACAAGCTGCAGGGCGTGGCGTTACGCCCCCTATATCTCTCTCTCTCTATCTCTCTCTCTCTCTTTCTCTAGCTAGTCTCCCGCTGTGGTAACCCCAAGCTGATTGGTCACGTGCCTTGCGCACGGGGCTGGGCTTCAATTCGTTGTGATTGCTTTGTATCGATTACAAAATGCATTACAACATTGCCACATGATAAATAACATTGAATGGGCGGTTCACCGCAGGGGGGAGGGGGGAGGGGACGTGGCACACGCACACACCCAACTTCAGATAAATGAAACAATGAGCTGGAGTACACGAAACAGACACAAATCAAACTTCATTGCGATAAATCAAATGCTTCGATTTCAACTTGATTAAAATTTCGGGCTAACTTTAATGTTAACTCTGCGTATGGGGGGGGGGTAGAATTGTGCTGGGGAGGTTAGGGATGGTACGTAAGCCTTTTCGATAAAGTGCGTGCTTGCAAAAACAATTTGGAAATTGATGTGATACTGCAGAGCTGAAGGGAAATTTAAATGTATTTACTAAGAGTTGTAGATCTGCAGTTGTGTTGAAATTTGTAATACATATAAGGAATATATTAAAGTTAAGATCTGCAGAGTTTCATAAGCATATGCTCAAAAAACAATGATATAACGAAGGATTCTTAAGAATTATGCGAGCTGACTTATAACTAAACTAAACTTTAAGCAACACTGGTTTTTTTAACGATATAAACAAGTTACTATAAGTAAGAATTTTCTCTCCCTCTCAAATAGCCCACACATAACCTCTAAACTGCTTAACCACGCTTAAAAACACTGTTTTCTAATCGATAGGCATTAAATATAATAAATACGAACTTTTGCTTTCACTAAACACTCTATAAATTAAAAAAAAAAACTTTTGCATTAAATTAAAATTAAAAGTTTTAATTTGAAAAGTTGTATATATTATAATATGATAAACTACACGTATATAATATTTATAGCGCATAAATGCAAAATTCATTTGAATTTTAATGCAGATTTAATTAATTTCTTCAGTTGATAGAAACTTATTTTAAAGGTCATATATGTAACGAACCGTACTTGACCGCTTTATCTTTCATTATAATCCTCCGTCACTCACTCAGTCACTCTCGCGTTCAGTGTGACCGTGTGCTATTAATAACAAATGAAATTGCCGCACTTTCAGCCAACTTGTCTGTGCTTTTTGCTTTCCATTTCCATTACGATTTCCATGGCCACTGCCAGTTCCAGTTACCGGATTCCAGTTCCTACGAGTTGGAGTTAAACCACACGTGGCACGTGGATACAAAAATAAAATGCAATGGCGTGATTATTGAACAATTTGTATCAATTTACTTTGCCAACCCACTGGCACACCCACTGCCCACTCCGCCCCTGCTGCCTCCCTCTGCTCCTTCTCTTCCTTTCCCTTCTGTTTGTTTATTTATGCATTTCACTTGATACACGCTTCTTGCCCCTGCCCTGTAAATTCTCAATTCCTGCTTGGCCTGCCCTCTCTCTCTCTCTCCCCCTCTCTTTCTCCCTTTCTAGTTGGCTTTATTACAAATGGGAATTATTATTGATATAAGTGGTGTGTAACTGTGTGTGTGTGCGTGTGTGTGTGTGTGACATGAAGTGCGCACAGCTAAAACAACTTCTCCAGAGAGAGAGAGAGAGAGAGGGAGAGAGAGAGACAAATCGAAGGAGGCCAGAAAGACCTTCAATTGGGGGAACTCGCCTCGAAGACATTGCCGCAACGTGCCGAAAGTTTTGGTGATGCTTGGACAAGCGTCTGTCACACGTATCCCCCAACTACCCCGCACACACACTCGAACACACACACACTCTCCCACACACACAAACACTATCTACCCTCACACTCGCACCCTCTGCCAGTGTCACTTGTGTCTCTCAAGTTTATTAAAGTGGCATAAAAGTGTCATTGGCGGTTAATGGTTGGCGATTAGTTGCATTAAGTTGACCATGCCACAGCAGCACCGCCTTCCCTCACCCTCCCACTCCCCTCTTCTCTCTCCCCTCTCCCATCCCTGCTTTAGCCAGCCCACACTACCCTAGCTCAGCCCACTGTCGATTTCTTTTCCCATTGAGTGAGTGCGTAATTGAATAGCTCAGCAAGAGGGAGAGAGTGAGAGAGAGGAGGGAGAGGGAGTGGGGAGTGGGAGCAAAGTTGTTGACAGGCAATCAGCTGATAGTACTATGTATGATCACATATAGTCTAACCCTCCTCCCTCCCTACCTCTGGGGAAGCTCTTAAAGTTTTACTCGACAATTGACAAGTTCATGAAGTCTCAACAAACTGTTACCAGACTATAAAATTAGCTTAAGTTGGGCAGAAACAAAGATTAACAAAATTGGTAAGATTAAGAAGAATTTACATGCATTAAATAAGCTGAGAAGAAGAAAGAGAGAGAGAGAGGGGAAAGAGATAAGGCTTATTCTAGTATTTAGCCAGGCAATAAAGAGAACTCTTGACAGAGTCTTTATGCTTGAAGAAGCACTACGAGTGTCTTTAAATGCATTGCTTATCGATAACTCTGATTCCGCTCTATCATCGTTACTATCGATTATTTTGCATATCTTAAGCAAAGTTAATTCTTTAATTTAGTTGATTTCCACTCAACCCAATTGTTTCAGGCACAAACCCGTGTTAAATAGTATTCAAAAATGTTTAAAAAAAATCGATAGTAAAAAAAAAACAATCGATGTATCGAGAAGATCCTAAAACAACAATATTATCGATATGCGTAACGATCACAGCAAAAGTTCTTAGCTAAAATTACCTCAAGTTTTGCCAAAACCTTACTCAAAAGAGAAAGAGAAAGAAGAAGAAGAATACAGCTCGCATGCCAGCTGAAATAATTGTTATCGCTGTAGCGATACCGATAACAAGGCAGCATATCGTATTCGCGACATCATCTATGAAATTGATAGGCAAGTCTCGCGTAGCATGGGCAAAAGTTCGCTGTACTGGGCGGGAGAGAGAGAGAGAGAGTAAGAGAGAGAGAGAGAGAGAGAGACGTGGCGAAACTTATTGAAAAGTCATAAAAGCCATAAAGTACAAAAAAATGTCTCTGGGCAGGCACATGAGCAGGAGAAGAAGGAGAGGGAGAAGAGGAGGAGAAGGGAAAGCTTTAACTTGTCGCAAAAGCCGCATAAAATAAAATACAATTGGGATGGGGAAGGGGAAATGGGGGATAACCTGAAACACATTTTGCCAATGCGATAAACCCGACGGCATCGAAATTGTTTTTGCTTGCAGCGCACAGCAGAAGCCAAGCAAGAAAGGAGAAGAAGAGGAGAGGAAAGAAGAGGCGAGAGAACAGAGAAGAAAGCTTCTGCTTTGCTTTTGTAAATCATTTAACACGCTCTCGATTTTTATTTTAATGGCATTGCCGGAAAGTTTTTAATGGCTACGGGAACTGACTTTGCTGTTGGCCTCTCTGAGCTGCTCTGCGTTGCCTCGAGCTGCCTCAGCTGCCTCTCGCATTATGGCCACATCGATAATATGCGCAGCGTTTGGCTAAGTGGCAAGCATCAAGGCGTCATCGTCCTTTAATGGCTGCCACACAGCGCACTCAAGATGTTGCCAGCTACGCAGTACAGAGAGAGACGGGGAGAGAGAGTGGAAAGGGAGGGAGAGAAAGAGAGAGGAAGAGAAAGAAAGGGAGAGAAGTAAGCGAGCGCGTGTGTGTATTGAATGTTTTGACAGACATTTTAAATTCCACTATAGACCAGACCTGATCACTTTTAGCATACTCGATAAACGTTGATTAATCAACTGGAATTTATCGATAAAACTTAAGAAATGAAAATTAAAACAAAAAAAAAATTATGGAAAATAAAATGATATTTCTAACATAATTTTAATCACTTTTCATATATCAATCATTTTCCAAATACACATTAATTATGTATCTAATATTTTCTGTTAATTTCATTTACTAAACAAAAAAAAAAAAAAAAAAAAAATAATTATACAGATCGGAGAAAAACTCCAAGAGTTATTTAGGGAATATTATAAATACACGCAATAACTAAATTCATGCTGCAGTTATTTTAGTTTATAAAGCATAAACTAATTTCCCTGGCATCTACGATATTACCCCCCTCCCCCGGGCTAAGCGTGCCACATGCAACATGCAACATTTTCAATTAGATTAGTATATGCTATATGCCATAGTTTGTAGCAACGACTCTATGGTATACTGCATATGGTATAGAGGGAACTTTGCTAAACTCTGCCAAAATTTCATTATTTATTAAACAATAATTATAAATTAAATTGCCAACATAAATAACGCTTGCGGGTTGCATTTTTAGACCCAGAGAGAGAGAAGAGAGGGAGACAGAGTGGGCAAACAAATTTGCACTCCCTCTCCCTCTCTAGTCTCTCTCCCTCTGGACTCTGCTGCCTTTCAGCCTGCATATCTGATATACTCAGGCGTCAAATGTTAGCGGCAATGTCAGCGGGAATATGGTCGCTCCTGCAGGATGCTGCCTCTTGTTGACCGACTGTGCCAATCTCATGAAATCACAATGCACTCGCTGTGTACCCACTGTGCGAGTGTGTGTGTGTGCGAGTGAGTGTGTGTGTGTTAATGATAATCATGAATATTATGCTGCTTGTTTGGTGTTTGGGCCCCAAGCTGACTCGCTCTCCCTCTCACTGTCTCGCTCTCTCCCTCTCTCGCTCTCTCTGTGTGTGTTTGCCCCGCAAAATGTTAATACGCCGAGACGGCGAGCCCAAAACTTCTGCAGCCAGCTAAATTTTTGATTAGCTCTGGTGCTGGTGCTGCCTCAGCCCCTGCCCCTGCCCCTGCCTCAGGCCTTTTCCCACCTCCATTTGCCGCCTTCGTTTTTCTTCATTTTGCTGCATACTTTTGTGCGCAATGAAATCAACTTAATTAAAGTTAAACAAGCAGCTAATCAAATTTTTATTCAACTGTCTTAATGCTAGCCAGCTAGCTGACCCTTCACCCCTGCCCCTCCCCCTCTCCCTCCCTCCCATCACAGAGGGCGCCCTCTTGCTGTCCGACGCGTCGGTTAACTAAACGTGGCGTAATTTCATTTTAAAAATGCATGCAAAGGCACGTGTGTGTGTGTGTGTGTGTGTGTGTGTGTGACTACTGCAGGTGTGTGTGTGCAGGTGTGTACTAGATGTATGTGTGAGTGTGTGTGTGTTTATTTAAACCGAAAACTTTTACTAAACTATTTGCAGCACCGCGAAAGGGCAGACAAAATAAAACACTTTGAGTGTAGACTGCTTTGCCCATGTGCTGTGCTCACAGATACCCTCTAAAAATATTCTGTACATTTATGAGAGTTAATCAGAAAGTTTAATTTATAACTTAAGGTATCTACATAGCTGTTTATGCGGCTAAATATGCTTTAAAGTCTTTGTAGATACATTTGTATCTTTAGCTGGGTATCTGCAAGTGCAAATGTATCTATAGCTAGGTATCTGCAAGTGTATATGTATGTGTATCTGTGTAGCTAAAGATTCATATGTACAGATGCATATGTGTAGCTGTAAATATATAAGTATCTGTATCTATGCATTGGTAGATACATATGTAAGATACAGATACTTTTGTAAGCCATAAATACATTTATCTATAAAATATCTGTAACTGTATATGTATCTGTTAGCTATAGATTGCTAAGTATCTACATATATTTATTTATGAAACTCCATAACACATATGCATAAATGTATCTATGAATATATGTATCTGTGTATCTATGAAACTATACAGGCAAATCCAAAAATTGACTTATGTAGATTATATGTATCTATATATCAATCGATCCTCTACATCAACGAAATATATATTTATATTTATAGATAAACAATTATATTAAGATACACATACAAGTTCACAGATAAAGATACATAGATACATGTAAATAAGATCCAACATGTATCTATGCATCTGTGTATCTGAATTTGTATATGTATCTTTGTATATTTGTTTATCAATTAATATATATATTTAGATACATGTATCTACATAGGTGTAAACTATTAATTCGTGTATCTTTATCTGTATCTAACTATCAGTATCTGTAGCTGTATCTATGCCATGCAAGTGTACACACACAGATGCAGCTACAGATACAGCCAGCTATCTTGCTTGTATTCGTATCTGTATCTATAGCTGTAGCTGTAGCTGTATCTGTAGCTGTATCTGTAGCTGTAGTTGTATCTGCAACTGTCTCTCCATCTTCATTTGTATCTGTATCTATGGCAAGGCCGTTGCCGGGCAACAGCTCATCAATTCGCATGGCATCAGCTCGCCCGCTACTCCTCCTACCCCTCCCTTTTCCCACTACCCTCCCCTCCCTGCCCTGCTGCTACCGCATAAAATCCGTTTGTTTCACTGCAACGCGCAGCTTAAATCCAGCCCTGCCCTGGCAACTGTTTTGCCAGATTAAATGAGACTGGCGCGACAGCTGAGATGAATGAAACTGCCACAGCGTGGCGAGTGAGAGAGAGAGAGGGAGAGGGATAGAGCGAGACAGACTGGCCAACCGGGCGTATGCGTGTTTTCAATCAATTCCGTAATTAAATGCAAAATGATGCGCTTATGTTAATCCGACTGCGGCTGCCGCATGCCGCTTGCGAGCGTGTAATTATGCTGATTATCATTAAATACAGACGAAACTAAGTATTATTATTATTGTACAGACTCTCGTTGAGTTATTATTAATATAATACTGCGCCAGCTGCAACCAGGCAGGCCGAGAAGGGGGCGGGGGAGAGGTGTGTGAGCTGGCAACAGATTGTGTTACCAATTTGCAAATGCAAATTGAAGCTCAAAACGGGGGAAGGGGGAGGAGAAATGGATGTGTGCACGTGTGTGTGTGTGCGTGTGTAACTGTAGCTCACATCAAAGCGTGAACTTTGCACTTTGAACTTGAGCTACTAGAAGGCAAAATAATGCCCACTTTGATCGAGCTTGACATCTGTAAAGATTTCGATTTCATCCTTAATGGCCACACCCGAGCTGCGTTCGCCCATGTGAGTGTGCTGCGTCTGCAGCGCCTCGTGGCCAGCACAATCCTCCAGCTTGCTCTGATGCACATCCGCACAGATGCTTATCTCCTCCAGGCGTGCCGGTGAGTGTGAGTCACGTGTGCCGGGCTCCATGGTTTTCCTCAGCGTGTCCTGAGTTTGCTCCAACTGCTGTCCCGTCTCCTCCCTCGCCTGTTCCGCCTCCTCCGCCTTCCTGCGCAGCTGCTTCAACTGCAGCGCCTCACGCTCTGGCACTGGCGTTGCCATTGGCGCATCTATTCGCATTTCCGGTTCCGGTTGCTCCAGCTGCACCACACTGCGACTGGCCACCTGCTGCTCCAGCTGATCGGCAAACATTTGCTCATCATCGTCTTGATGCCTCGGCTGCTTGAGGCACAGGCCCAGCCAGAGGCAGTTGCTGCCAAAGATGCGCATTGTTTGCTGGCCGGGCTGCAACTGCACAGTTTTTTTTATAATGAGGGCAACTGCTTCCAGACTAATTGAAATGCAAATTTGAAGGTGTGTGTGCGTGCGTGTGTGTGCGAGTGTGCGTGTGTGTGTGTTACTTTGCTTATCGATTTGTCAGCTGTTTGCTTATCGAGGTCGCAGCAAAGCAGCTGCTTCTTGGAATTTTAAACATTTTCTGCCCCTTCACCTACTCCTCTCCCCCCCCTCCCTTCTTATCCAGCTGTTCCCCTTCTCCCGCCCCCCTCCCGCTTGGCCAACAGTTTCAATTTCAATTAGCCAAAGTCGTTGCTGAATTTACACATTTTTCGTTGCCTACTTTTGTGCGCCGCTGCTCTCCCTCCTCCCCTTCGCCCCCCCTCCCCCTCCCCCCGCTCAGCATCTTTTTGTGAAACTTTTGCGCGCCTTAATGAGTTTTGTAATTATGCCAAGTTGAATATATAATTACGGGTAGCTCGTATACGAAATAACAAAGAAATAGATTACAAAAGAGCAGGAGAAAAGCAACAAAAAGCAAGTGAAAAAAAATGAAAATAAAAAAAAAATACATGAACTTTTCTTATAAATATGATTGTATTGGGGCATAAACAATACGGCAAGATAATCTAAAGAGAAAGAGAAAGTGCACAGTCATGCAAAGTCATACAATATTATTATACCCTATATAGCAGAAGATTACTCAACTGTGGTATATTATTATTATTATTTTTTTTTTTTTCGACTTATAGCTCTGCTATCTATAAAGACAGCTTTATTAGGTTAATAATAAATTGGAAATTTACTTAAAATATTGTGTGATTTTTGACAGATTTTGTTTTTTTTACTTTTAGTCAATATTATGTCTTATATAATATTGTATATAATAAATATCATATAATACTCAAGCTCACTTTGATGCACTGAATTTGGAACTCTGGTCTCTCTCCATCTGTTTCTCTCGCTCTATCTATTTTCTTTTATATTTCTCTGTCTCTCTTTTTTTCTATCTTTCTCTCTCCTTCTCTGTTTGTGGTTTGCTCTTCCTTTTTATTTTTTTTTTTTTGCTCTGTGGCTAAGTAAACTAGAAAAATATCAATGTCATTTGCAGGCCTTTGGCTAAAATTTTTTGGGGGTGGCTTTTGAGAATTGTTGTTGCTGTTGTTGTTGTTGTTGTTGTTGCTGTTATTGTTGCTGTTGTTGCTGCTGCTGCTACAGTTGCTGCTGTTGCTGTATGTTATGTAATGTTAGATGTCTGTTCGTCTGGGGCACATCATTGCGGTTTCACTTTGGGTTGCCCCGGCGAGTTGCCACTGTGCAACGTTTTCAGGTTCATCTAGCTGTAGTTGTTGTAAATGTTGTTATAGTTGTTGTTGTAGTTGTTGCTGCTGCTGCTGCTGTTTGGCTTGTTTATTTGGCTTTGGTCTCATGGCTGTCAAACCAAGCGCATAACCGCAAAGCACAGACACACACACACACACACACGCACACGCACGCACAGGGGAGCAGGAGAGAGAAAGAGAGACAGAGGGGGAGGCAGGGGAAAGCAGTAGGTAAGGGAACCTGAAGCTCTAGTGGCACAGGGATCTCATCCATCCACCCCGGCAATGGCAATGGCAATGGCAATGGCAATTGCACACGTTTTTCGGTTGCCACGCAGCTATTTTCAATTTGTGTAGCATACTTTCCAGCTGCTCTTGAAATTCCCAACTCCTTTTCCTCTTTCGCCAGCAAATCTCATTTATTCACTTGAATTTTTTTTGGGTCCCTGCCGCTGGATGGATGCAACCCCAATTGAGAAACCATTCGTTAGATTTCACGCTGCGGCTTCTTCTTTTCTCTCTCGCTCTCGCTCTAACTCTGTCTGTCTCTGTCTCTTTCGATCCCCCTTGGGTTGCTGTGGTCATGCCCACTTGATGCGTATTTAATTAACGTTAATTGAAATTGATTTATGTATGCAGTGTGCGTACACTCGGTACCCTCCCCCCTCGCTTTCGACGCCCCTGTTGGTTTTCCCCCTTTTCTGCGGAGGGGTAAGCAGCCAAAAAATATGCTGCGTGAAATTTGCGGCAAGTTGCCGCATGTCGTCACAAACAACAACAAATTATACCCCCCCCTCCCTCCTTCCACCCTTCCTATCCCTGCTGTACTCCACAAGCTTTCGAGGCATGCAGCATTTTTGAGGCTTCATAAAATTGATTAGACACAAATGGAAAATGGCAAATGGAATTTGGTCTTTGCGCTGCCGGCGATTTTGGCTCAAATTGAAATTAGCATAAAGGCAGCTCCAAGAAGGTAGGAAGGAGAGGAGAGGCAGAAGGGAGGGGAGGTAGAGCAAGCAGGTCGCAACTGAAGGAATTCATCAGTTTCTTGGTTGGTTAGGCATGAAAAGATTGGTAAGCTGAAGCTGTGGAGCAAGGGGTTTCCCTGAGAATGATATGGATACGATTTGTAAAAATAGATAAATATATAATTAGGAGGCAAATAATTAGAAAGATAATTGAACAGATAAACAGAAAGGAATATAGAGTCAGATATGGGTAGATAGCTAGGAAGTTAGATAAGATAAATGGAAAGAGATGAATAGATGGATAGATGGATAAATAGATAGATGGAATGATGGAGAGAAGGATAGAGATAAAGATGGATAGATATATATAGATTATAGAATATATACATAAATAGATTAATAGATTGAAAGATAGATAGAAAGATAAATAGATAGATAGTAAACAGGACTTTTAAACAGGACTTGTATATAGATAGATAGATAGATAGATAGATAAATATATATATAGATAGCAAGATAGATAAAAAGATATATAGATAGATGGATATAAAGATTAATAGATAGGCATATATATAAAAAATAAAATAAAATATATGTGTCTACATACATTTCTAGAGAAATAGGTCGCTGGAAATCTAGAAAGGTTTACCAGCTATCATCTTAATTATTTATACAGTCCTTGAGCTACGATGCGAATTAATTTCAATTTGAGCAATAAATAAATTACGAGCTTAGTTTCTTCTCACATTCTTCCTCTCTCTCTCTCTTCCTTCACTCTCCCCTCTCTCTCGCCAACACTGTGCAAAATCCATGCATGGCTGCCAATTTGATTTTTGTTGCTTTTGATGTAGAACTAATCAAATCAAGGCAGCAAGAACAAAGCAACAAGGAGTGGAAAAGAGAGGAGAAGAGAAGAGAAGAGAAGTACAGGATGAACAACTGTAAATGTAATTCCGGCCAAAAAGCAAGCGGGGTCTTGCACACACATAAAATTAACGAGCAAACGCGATGGCGGAAGTGTGCGATGCGTTGCGTTGCTTTGCGTTGCGATGCGTTTGCGCAATTTCCACATCATTAAGTTTTTTCATTTGGCCAGCAAAGCAATTGCAGAACAGAGCGCGTTACCAGTGTTGCCACCCCGCGCAGCCCATTCCCATCCCAACATTTGGCCTGTCCCTTTGCCTGGAGCGCACCTTTTGTTGTCCGCGCGCATAGCGAAATAAACATTAAAAGCGCTGGCAAAACACACACACACACGCACACACACACGCACGCACACACATGTGTGTGAGTTTGGCTAATGTTGTTGCTGTGGTAGCTGCTGCTGTTGTTGTGGTAGCTGCTGCTGTTGGCTTTTATGTTGATTTAATTAGAAAAACGCAGAAAGCGCAACTTTTGCCCGTTTTTATGGCATAATTTTAGGAGCGCAAAACCAAATCGAAACAGCTCAAGAGTTTTGCCCCAGCAGGGGGAGGGAGAAAGAGAGAAAGAAGGGGGAGAAAGACAATAAACCGCAAGAAGAAAACAAAACGAGGCACCTGCAGTCTCGTAAATTAGAAACGGCATTTTATGCGTGTGCAAAACACACACACACACACACACACAAAAATGTGTTGCATACTTTGGGGCTCGTAAAAAGTTTCATTTGATGGCGCGCATAAAATCACTCATACGACCTGTTAACCAATTCCAATAGCAGCACACACACACACACATTTATATATATTTATGTATATATATTCCTGCTCATTATTAATTTATTTCCTTTTTTTCCTTTTTTGCTTCTCTCTTTTGCAGGTGAGTTTCGTGTTCGCTTTGCTTTCAGTTTGACTGTGCAAATGATCGGGAATGGCAAACTGAAACTGAAATTGGATTTATGGCATTGATTGACTGCGTTCCTCCCCCTTCTTCCCCCTCCCCCGTGGGCAGGGTAAGCAGATGATATGTGAGCTGTGCTAAGCTGGCGAGTTATACGCAGAGTATATCGAGCTTGCCACCTTTAGAGAAACTCAGCTTATATCTGAAGAAGCAGAAAGGTATATGCTGTCTTTAAACCAAATTTCAGCTTTATATGTAGAGAAATACCATAAGAAATCTATATCAATGGACTACACTCATAGTGTAGACTGCTTCTTGGAATTTCCTTGGCATTTTGACGTAGATTTACATATATCAGCTGTATCTCTAACATATCTATAGCTCATACATATACCCTCTATAAGAACTATTTGAATCATTAGCAAACAACTCGCTCAGCAAAGCAACCAAAAACATGAAATACAATTTCCGTTTTTATTATTTTTCTTGTTTTTCTATTGTTTTCTTTATATCTCTCCCTTTTTAACTCCCTCTCTCTCTCTCTCTCTCTCTCTCTCTCATTCTTGCTTGCTATTTGGTTTTTCCTAATTTCGGTAACAATGAAACGTAGTCTGGAAATTTTCCTAATTATGCGTTACCTGCACGTGCGAGTAGGAGAGGGAGAGCAGGAGAAGATAGCAGGAGAAGCAGGAGGAGGGAGAGGGGAGCAGGGGAAGCAGGGGGAGGGAGAGGGGTGCAGGGGAAGCAGGGGAAGCAGCCGGAACAGATTTGCAAATGGTTTGCAATACGCACCGTGTTTAGAGCGGGGTAGGGTGAGAATTCTGGCCAAGTCAATGGACCACAAAAAAAGCGAAAACAAAAGCGCGCAAAATGGCGCAAAAGAGATGAGGGAAAATTGGGAGCAAAGCGGAGATGAAGAGAAAGAGGAGGGCTATGTAAATTTTGTGTGTGCTGACAACAAACCCCAAGCTGGTACTCCTACCCCAAAAGGCACACACACACTCGCACACTGAACTAACGTTTCTGTGATTAACAATTACAAAGCAGCAGCAAAAACGGAACACGAAAGAGCATGAGCAGGGGCAGAGAGAATGGGGAGAAGAGGGAAGGCAGGGAAGAAGCGAAACGAAACGAAACCTCAGAAGCGTTTTGCCATATCCAAAACCAGGGAACAACAATACACAACAGTTCAAGGAGAGACACGAGCTCGGAAAGCACTCTCTGTGTGGGTGAAACGCTACCCTGTCCTGGCCTGTCCTGGCCTGCCCTACCCTGCCCTGCCCTACCCTACCGCTACCCTGCCCTGGCATTCGCTACGTGCGTTGCCATAAGCAATTTAGCTAATTTTCTACCAACGACTAACGCAAAATAATCGAAGCGTAAGATAACAAAAACAGTTGAGCTTCAGTTCCTGTTTCTGCCTCTACCTCGGCCTCTACCTCTGCCTCTGCTTCTGTTTCTTCTTAGGCTGCTCCGCTCTGCACCCCCTGTGCCTTCAGCATGTCGCAGAGCAGCACATTCCACTTGTAAAAAACAAAACACAAGAAACCGAAAAACGAGAAACGAAAACAAGAAATAAGAATAACAACAACAACAACAGAGCAAGAAAAGGCATTGGTCATGCCTCTCTCTCTCTCTGCAGTAGGGTCCTGTTCCTACTCCTGCTCCTACTCCTACTCCTGCTCCTACTCCTGTTCCTGCTTCCTGGCTGAGTGTTCCCCTTGCTCTCTCTGGCCAGATTTGATAGCAGATTCACGGGATTTGCTATGCGGTTTGCCCTCAAGGATATTTACAAATTGTGCTAAATGTTCGAGTTGCTAAAAACGATCCAGAGCAAGAGGGCTCAACTTATATACACAATCAACACTGTCCTGCAAGTTGGGGGAGGCAGCTAGTGCAGACTGTATTTCTACTGTCTGTACTACTTCAACTACTGCTAGTACTACCTACAACACAACAACTTCATCTACTCCTCCTGCACATCCTACTACTGTTTCTGGAACTACTGTTCCTTTACAGTTCCTACTTCTACTGCAACCCCTAGATCCCTTCGAGTTAGGACCTTTACCCAATGTAGTGCCCTGAGATACCACTAGTACCTACCTACCTATAATACTAAATCTTCAGCTACTCCTTCTGCACTTCCTACTACTGTTTCTAGTACTTCTTCTACGATTCCTACTTTAACTACTTCCACTGCAACCCCTAAACCCCTCTTGAGCTAGGACCTTTACCCACTGTAGCGCCTTAAGATATTACTTAAGATAGATAATACTTAATCTTTAGCTACTCCTTCTGCAGGTCCTACTACTGTTTCTAGTAGTTCCATTACAGTTCCTACTTCAACTACTCTTACTGCAACCCCTAGACCCCTCTTGAGCTAGGACTTTTTCCCACTGTTACTCTTAGCTATGCTTACCCATTATACCTCATCTATATTCCTTCTTATACCCATCTATATTCATCTATAACATCTTCTCTAACATGTTCATTTAAATCCATTTGCAATATGCATTTTATATAGAGCATCGACGACTTCACTTCACATTCGAAGTGCATAAATTCAAATGCCTGAGTGGCCTTTGCTCTCTCTGTCTCTCTCTCTCTCTTTCCCTTCCTTTGTTTTCTTGCACTGCTCACTCCCTTCGCTTGTGTTGTTGTTTCTGTTGGGGAGTGCATAAGCATAACAATAAATGTAATGCCTTGTAGTGGAGTGTATGCTGCGTAGTTTGTAATAATCATCATCATAATCATCATAAGCGCCATAACGTGCGGCAAGTTGACAGCCAGCATTGTTCTCACTCGCTCTCTCACTCTTCCTCTCTCTCTCTCACCCTCTCTCCCTCTCCTGCGGACAGCTGCTTTAATAATCGTTGCTTTTTATGCACATTGGCCAGAAAGGGGGAGGTAAAAAGAGAGGGAGAGTAGGAACTCTGTCCAATGGAGCAGCTAAAAATCAAATTTGCCTTTGCTACAAGTATTCCCCACTTCACTCCATCCCACTCTTCTCCCCCCTTTGGATGCTTGCCTGCCTGCCTGTTCGTGTTGCAAATGCCATTTGATTGAATTTTAAATAACGCCTCAAGACGATTCAACTTGTGGCATGGCAACTGGCTGGCTAGCTGACTGGTCCGACATTGCAACAGAATCCTATACAGCTGCCACATAGCAAGCGGAAACGGAAATGCCATAGAAACGTACAAAGATGGAGCAGCAGAGAGGATGAGTAGGTGGAGAAAAACAATGCAACGACAATGCACAAAACAGTTTGAACTGATTTTTGGGGATTCCCCTTTAGCAGTTGCGAACTCTAACCCTCCCTCTGTCTCTCCCAGTCTCTTCCTGTCTCCCCCTGTCTCTCCCTGACTCTACCTTCTCTCCCAGTCTCTCCGTCTGCCTTCCTACTCCGCTACGCTCTCTCTCTCCATACTTATCCCTCTTTCAGCCTTTGCTGGCTAGCTGCCTGTCCCCTTTCCTAGACCAGACATGGAATCCCCTCTGGCGAATGTTGCTCTATCCCTCTCACTTCCTCACTTTCCACCTTTCTCTCCTCTCTCTTACTTCCCTCTTCGTGTGTTCAAGTGAATTAAATGAATTTTGCTAAACTCTTTTCCCGTTGGCAAGACAAATGCGCTTATTGACTTGAAATGGTCGCGCATAAATTTCTCAGCTGCCACGCTCGACCGTGTCTTGTCTTGTCCTCCTGTTCTTCTGCCTTCTACTGGCTTTTCCAGCCTGTGTCTACCTGTCCACCTGTCCAGCCCAACGCGTATAAATTAACTGCAACTGTAGCTGTCTTTGTCTCCCTCTCTCTCTCTCTCTCTCTGGCTCTGTGCCTCAGCTTGCAGTAGATTTGCAGGCCAAGTCCCTGTGACAGTTGCCAGAACTGGAGTCAGGACATGGTTACAGGGCTCTGGCTGGAGGATGCCAGCACTTAAGCTGATTACTTTAACGAAAGTCCCCACCTGTGAAATGCAGCTGCTTCGTACTTTACGCACTCTGTGTAGGCTCATGTCATGTTGGCACATGATCTCAAGACACTTGCAGGGGTCTAACCCAAGGATCATTTTGTCTGTCTAAGAAAATTACTGAAACAGGAGTAACCTTACTCAAAGTAACCTAAACAGTAACCTTAGCCTGACAAACCTAGCCTAAACAGCCTATAACCTTATATAATCTTGGCACATAATATTAGAACACTTGGAGTGGACTAACCCAAGGATCATTGGGTCTGTCTAAGAAAGTAACCTAACTTGAAGTAACCTAAGCTGAAGTAACCTAAGCAAGTCTAAACCAACATCCACTAACCTTAAACCCAACTAAGAAGAACCAGACTTACCGCAGACAAACTAACCTCATTCATCAACCCAAAACTAACCTAACCCGAATCAACATAATCAAACCTTACTTGCGGTTGAACCTAATTTTTGATCAGGTGCTCTCTCTTTAGAGCGATCTGAAGACTCAGTGTCTCTCTCTCTCTTTCTTTCTGCCTCTCGCTCTTTTGTCTTTGTTATTCCCTTTCCCGTTTTTTTTTCGCTTCTATCTCATTTAGTTTTGCACCGTGGGCAATCACGCTATGCACGCTATGCTCTCCAATCTCATTTCCTCCAGCTGCCTTCTCTTTTCAACTCTCTCTCTATCCTTGTGTGTGACCCTCCGTCTCTCTCTCTCTCACTCTCTTCTGTCCCAGTCTGTGCTCTGCTGCTATCTCATAATTGCGTAGGCGAGTTAGTACTCATTAAAATCGTTAATCGCTGTCGCCTTTATGTGTTTGCATTCGGAGGACTTTACTTTTAACTCGAGACGAAACTGGGGGAAAAAACCGATTTGCATAAATTTACGCGCTATGATAGCAGGGACTGCGCTCTCTACCCCGAATCCCCTCTCTCTCTTCGGTGTCCTTCCCCTGTCTCTTCTCCTCTCTTTTCTATCTCTCTGCTGCCTCAATAATGTCTGTGCGCTGCGTGATGAAACGCTGTCGCCCGCGGGCGCTGTCCACGCCATCAACGACAATGCGAGTACCCAGAGAGAGAGAGAGAGAGAGAGAAAGAGAGAAAATGAGGGAGATAGAAGGAAAGACACTTAATTAAAATTTTTATTACGAAAATTTTGCTTTTGTGTCGATAATTTTATACTTATCATCAGCAGCGGCGGCTTCTAATTTGCAACATCAGCGCTTTGTCATTGCCCCAGCTGGGTCTCTGTCTCCGAGACTGCTTCTCCAGCTCCTCAAGGTGTTTGCAAAAACGCACAGCGCATACAAAGACAAACGTTGTCCGCCTCTCTCTACCTCAACCTCAACCTGTGCCCCTCCACAAGCCACCTCCACGCTCCACCTTTGCCCGGCGGGCGAGCACATAAAAACGGAAATTAAAAGGGAAGCCAACGCAGCAAACTGACGTCCGATTACGATTCTCCTGGTTCTGGTCCTAGTCCTAGTCCTAGTCTCATCCTGACTGTGACTCCAACGCAGACTCCGACTCCGACTTGGATTTGGTCTTGTCCGTGGAGGACGCGCTGCGATTGCTTTTTTGTGTATTCTTTTCGGACGGAAGTTTTCGCTTAATATGCAGGAAATTTCATTAAAGTTGCTACAACTTTGAGAGGAAAAACAGAGAGGGAAAAAGAGAGAGAGGAAGGTAGAGACAGGAAGAGAGAGAGGATGAGAGCGAGTGAAAGGAAAAAGAGTTAAGAGCTGCGATGCTGACTTTGTCATTTGATCGCTTCCATTTCTATGCTCATCAATCTGAGCGCCAGCATGGACATAATGATGGGTCGCTGTCAAGGTGACTTGTTCTTTAGCTAAAAATAATTTAACTATTTTAGAGATAGGATTACAAAGAGCTTAGAAGGCAAGTCAGGGCAGGTTCAATTTCAGTGCGTTGCAAAAGCTTTAGAAGATGAAGCACTTGAATGAATTACATCACCTAACTCAAGCAACAAAATCATTCCTGAGTGTTTGTGAACTAGCTCCTGCGAAATGGCCTAACCGATTGTTATGAAACTTGGTATGCATATCGGTCTATGTTGTATGAGTCTGCTAACCTCAAGTTTTCAAGCCTCGCAACTTTCAATAAAATTTTAGAGACGACTTTACTGCAAGACTTATGTGTTGTGAAGTGACAAAAGTGATTTAGGGAGATACAAGTCTAGCAGCCCAGTAGCACCTAGGTTGCCCAGATATAATACTTGAAATCGATAACATTTCACTCTACCTTACGTAGTGACTAACGTCATGTGCTGCTTACGTTACGCCATAACATAACCAGAGTAGGAGCCAAGCCAATCCATGCTGCATTAACGTAAGGCAAGCTTACGTGACAGCTTATGACGGGAGTTAGAGAGGGAGGAGGGAAGGGAAGAAGGGAGAAAGGCAGAGAGACGACACACTTATTGATATTTGCACAATTGATACGCAGCTGGCAGCGGGCTTTCAAGAAGAAGTGCTGCCTACTTTGGAGCTGCCCAGCGAGGCAAACTAATGGGCCTATCACACAGCCTCCCCATGGCCGATGGTGTCTGGCAGCAACAATTGCCCCAATGAGTTGCTGCCACAATCAATTTGACAGGCAGCCATGTGGCAGCCAGCCGCGTCTGGCAGCTGGCCAAGAGAGAGAGAGACAGAGAGAGAGAGTCATGTAACCCAGAGGAGTAAGCCGGAGAAGTAAGCCGGAGGAGTAAGCCAGAGGAGTAACCCAGAGTGTTGCCGAGAGAGGACTCAGTTTCAATCTTGGTTAGGACGAACGACACAAAACAAACAACAAACGCAGTCCACATGTCAACTGACACACAGTGGCAAACTGGAGAGAGGGAGAGACAAGATAAAGAGGGAGTGAGAGAGAGAGAGAGAGAGACAGCTGCAGCAGTGGAAGCTATAAAAAATTTAAGCAATGCGGCATTTTACACCTTTGCCAAACAGACGTAGCATACCTCAATGTGTGCGCCCCAATCCGTTACAGAAACAGCACTGAAATTGAGGCAACTTCCAACACTGCCTCCCCGTGTCTCTTCCTCCCTCTCTCTCTCGTTCTCCTTCTCTCTCTCCCCTGGACAAAGCTGAAGCCATCAGTGCGGCAATCAAAAGCAATGATTGTTGCTCATAAAACGAAACGGTTATGTTTATCTGGCTTGCGCCCAGAGGCCGACCAGGCTCCTGTCCCTCGTCCTCTCCCACTCCTTTCTTACTGCGCCCCCCTTTTGGCTACGCCACTGCCTTGTGCAGCACCTTTTTGGGGCAGCCTAAGTAAAAGAAATGAGTGCGCGAAGTAAATATTTAATGGCGATACAACACACACAGCCCCATTGCCTTCACTCCCTCACTTTGCTCTGACTCCGCCCCTGGACTGTGCGTAGCTAATGGACTCACTCGCTGTAAACTGTAACTGTTCTCGTTCTCTCCCCCTCTCTCTTTCCCTCTCTCTCCCCTCTCTCTCTCTCTCGCTCTCATTGTTGTTGCTGCTCGCTTTTTGAACAAGTGCAAATGTTTTTCATGGCATTTCATTTTATTTAATTTCTGTTTTATTATGATTATATTTTCAGCGTGTTTCCACGCCTTTTCCACACAATTTTCCGTTCGCTTTCCATGCCGATTGCTACGTTTGGGCTAACGAAAATTACTTAATAAAAACTTTACACTTTGAATTATTTACTTCACTTACCCACTCAGCTTATCTTTACGCCCTGAAATGGGACTAAAGCGGGTCTAAAACGCTTTATAAACAAATGCTGAGAGTTAACGCTTAGGTAAAGCGTGCATAAGATACGTTTAAGTTAATAAGATATGTATTTCATATGGTATTCCTATGCGTCTTATATAGAGCAGCAATCGTGTGAAATTTGAAGGTTGTAACTTTTAAAATAGCTGAGTTATAAGCGTTCATACAGACAGACAGCTAAATATAGGACTTAAGCGACGTTGCTAGGTATGCTGAATAAGTATATATATACCTTATGGCTTGAGCCGATAGCTGACTATTTGGATTAATAATAAATATCGTTTTAAACAGGGAACTATTTATAGGTTGGAAAAGGTTGTTAGGTTTTAAATAATTAAATATTGAATAGGAAATTCAAAATAGTTCAGCTTAACGTAAATTTCAATTAAAAGTCCAATGGGAATGGGTTCACCTTCGATTTGCAACTGTAAGTGGCAGGTTGGAGGTTCCCCCTACCGCGAAGCACCCAGATAAGTCGCGTAAAGCCACAGCAAGAGTAGCAGCAAAAGGAGAGAAGTAAAAAACGTGTGGTCCAAAGCAAATGGCATGAAAATTGAAAATGAAACGTAACACGCCGCAATTCAAGAAACAAATGGATCTCCCTGCCGATGCCGATGCCGTAGTCGATGCCAGAGACGGAATAGAAGGAATTTGCCCAAGCTATGCAATTTCCATCCGGTGTGGTGCAGCCACAGGAGTGCGAGGAGTGCGCAGGTGGATGGCAGATGCAGTGAGGATGCGTTGGGCGAACGTGCAGACATGTGCCGGGACAGTAAGCGATATTCAGTTAGAGAGCTAGAGAGGAGGGAGGGGAAAGGAGCAGGGAAGAGGGAAGACTGCAGCGACAGCTGGAGCCAGCGGGTTTGGTTTAACTTTGGCAAACGCTTACGCAACGTTTTGTTTGTGCAACGCGGGTGGCGTGTTCGGCGTGTGGCACGTGGCACGCGGCGAGACAAATGGCAGCGCGTCCGCCCGCCAGGCAACCAGCCTGACAGCTCCAGGTGCAGCAACAGCAGCCATGACCGCCAAAGAGCAAACAACATGGTGGGAGCGGGAGAGGGATCGGCTCTCTACTACCTGCAACCTGCAAGTCACCTGTAAAGCACTGGGCAAACTGGCCAAAACTGGCAAATAACACTGAGCAGAGCACAAGCTCGCGCTAGCTTCCCTCTCTATTCTACCCTTTCTCTCTCTCTCTTTCTCTCTCGAATTTACATAAAGCAAATGAACCTGAAATGGAAGATGGGCGAATGCAGCTGAAAGCTGTAAAAAATGCAATGTATATAGTGAACAAGAGAATGATTCTATTCGACTAACGCATACTCTACTGGCTTTGCTTTATTTTCAATTCTAATTCGAAATATAATACATAAAAATAATTTTATTTTTCTAAATATCTTGAACATTTATTAAAAAATTCCTATAAACATTATGCAATTTTTATACAATTTCTATTCTTTAAAAAAAGTGCATTAGTATGATATTAAAATTTTAAAAATTTTGATATAGGTCGTTTGTTCTTTAGTCAATTTCAAGTAGTAATAGTAGTCCGCTTTGGATGAAATTTCTAGAATATATTAAAAACAGCAAAAGGTCGATGTATTGCAAGTTTGATTGCAAAATCTGAAACATCAAGCGAAATAAACAAAAATATCATTGACAACTTTACAATACATCCAGCTAAAGCGGTTTATTTTGATGTAATTATAGAGTACTGTAGTAAACAGCCAGTGCAGTTAGCTTTATCAATATATAAATTTATAGCTTGACTAAGAAATCAGTTCAGATGAGTTAGCTATAAGGCAGGAAATATACATATGATATAGGATAATATAAAATATGTTGTCATTGACTGCGACACATGTCATTAGACTACCCTTTGGGCACTGCCAGTAAACAACAACTATATATAATGCAGACGTAGTTATATATAAAAGAAAATACCCTTTTTATATATATTTATTTATATATATAGCTTACACAGCCGCACTTATATAAGTCACGCAGTTTGCTGCATTTGCCTTGATCAAAAAAAGGTAAATACTTCAATTTGCGCAAAATGTTGTCAGGTGAACTCTGGGATGGGAAGGGAGGGGAAGGGAAAAGTGTGTGTGTATGGAATATGAGAGTGGCCAAGAGAGTGTGTGTGTCTGTGTGCTTGCTGTGTGGGTCAGTTGAAAAATGTAAGATAAATATGGCTCATTCGTGTATTTGCCACAGACATTGCCCACACAGCGGGACCGAAGAGAGAGAGAGAGAGAGCCGGCACTATGTAGCTCCAGCTGCAGCTCCAGAGCCGGAGCCGGAGCCGGAGCCAGCGTCAGGGCAATACAAAGTGAAATGGAAAATTGCAAAAGAAATTGAAAAGTTTACCCACACACACACGCACACGTACACACACATAGACACACCCCCTTAATGAAGCTGTCCGTTTGCGGTTGTTGCTGCTCTCTGCTCCTGCCGGATTCGGTTGGGTTCATTCCTGCGCTTTAAGCTGGACCATAGTCTCATGTTTGCCCAGTGCAGTGCTTGTTACACTCAAGTATCGCATTTCAGCTAGCCACAACCACCACCCACCCCATGGGCTCACCCCCGCCCACTACGGGGGATCAAACGTCAAAGAGCCGAAAGAGAAAAAAAAAAAAAAAAAACTGGCAAAATAGATGAAGTAGTAGATAACATATGTGGGTTTACCTCCCCCTCTCTCTCTCTCTCTCTCTCTCTCTCTCTCTCTCTCACTCTCTCTCTCTCTCTCTCTCTCTCTCTCTCTCTTCTCTCTCTCTCTCTCTCTCTCTACGTGTAATGCAGTTGCTTGTAATGCAATAAAAAAGCCATAAATATGAGTCTTACGTAACGCTAACCCTTACGTATTACAATTTGATTATTTCTGGACCCAAGAAAGTTGCAAATTGTTCTTTAAATTGGATTTTATTGATTTGAACTGCAAATCAAGCAGCTGAAAGGCTGAAGATCTTTAGCAATTGCCTGACTGGCAGATACCCTGGCGCATGCTTTGACTTGTAGAGCTGTAAAAAGAATCTATTTTTTTTTCAAAATATTTTTTAAAACTGTTTTTTTAAATTCTTTTTGTTTTCTTAATTGATTCGCAAGTGTTGCAAGCCCAAACCCTTAAAAAAAAGTGTTGGAAAGTGCAATAAAATTATCGATTGCAAGCAAAATAATCGTTGTAACGATAAGCTGATTAAATCTAGGATATTATGGATTGAGGTACGATTTTTATACAATTCTAAACTACATTTATTTTCTACAGGGTACATGGTATTTACACTTCTACACTTTCTGCACTTCCGATAAATTTCAAATTTACAGGGTATCTGCAGTTCAATATATCAACAATTAGATGTGTTTGTAGCACACTTTAGTCACTTTTTGAAAGTCTTTTGGGACAACTTTAATTTGTCATCTTGCCAGCTTTTCATCCATCCCGCTGCTCCCCCTGTACCCTCTGAAGATTACAAAGTGGCTTAACTGCAGGGTATTAGGCCAGAGCCAAAGCCAAAGACAAGCTCAGCCACCAGGGGTAGCATCAAAGAGAGTTGAAAGGAGAGAAAGAGAGAGAGAGAGAGACAATTCCAATTCCGAATTCAAATTGGTAGCGACTTGCGCCGAGGGACGACTCTCGCTCGAGCCACGCTGCACAGGCTCGTCAGGTGTGTCCGGGTTGAGGGAGCGGATGTGGGTGCGGGTGGGGGAGCGGGTGCGGGTGCGGCGTTTAGGAGCTTTAAGAGCGGCATCCTTTGCGAGTTGTATTGACAGCTGTTGTCGTCGCCCTCGTCAGAGCAGCTCATTTCCATTACTTATCCGCCCCGTTGGCGCGCCAAATGCTAATGCCAATACAAAGGGGGAGAACGAAAGCAAAAGAAAAAAAAGAAAAACACAGAACACAACAGACAGAGTAAGAGAAGCAGCAACAATAATAGAAAGAGAAAGAAACAGCAACATTTCAATGTGTTGCATTTTCCTTCTGTTGTTTATCTTTTATTTTTTTTTGCGCTTCCTTTTTAATTAAAAGAAATTAAAATGTAAATTTTCACTCTGCACATTTCTCCTGTTGCTTTGTCTCCCACTTCCCCACACTCCTTCTCCTGTTGCTCGTGTGTGTGTGTGTATGCGTGTGTGTGTGTGTGTGTGTGTGCGTTGTTTATGTGCACGAGTGTTATTAAAAAAACACGTCGACAAGTGGAGACAGCGCACAGCGAACTCAAAAATAAACCAAAGTACAAATGTAAACAACAATTAAACGTTCGCTAAGCAAACAATGTGCCCCACCTTGTGGCAGACACACGCACACACACACAGGGTGTACACAGGGTGTGGTCCCGTAGATATGGCAAATTTAAAACAAACTTCAACTTCAATTGCCACAAAGGAAAAAAATATACCAAGTTTCAAGACTTTTGTTGCTGCATTTACAGAGATCTTTCAGGAAATAGGGTAAATTAACAAAATTTTGAGGTTAGCTTGCAGTTAGAGAAAAGATATATAGGAAAGCTAAGAAAATAGTTTGTTAAAAATCCCATGGCATGTAGATACTTTCAGAAAAGTGGATACAACAAGAAGAAAAAAAAAAGATAAAGCAGGAAAACTGAAGTATATAGAAGAAAGATAAAATAAATAAAGTAGAAGAATGTTAAACATATATGAAATAAATTAGATCTCTACGTAGAGGCTCAATTTATGCAGGTAGAAGATAACTTAAAGGCTAGAGAGAGAAAAAGAAAAGATATATATATATATATTGAAGACGTATAGTAGACAAATATTAAAATATTCCCAGAGATATGAAGTAAAGCTATAATTAATTGAAGAAATATAAAAAATAAATGTTATACAAATAAGGTACAGATCTGAAGGTACAACCAGCAGCATATAAAAGAGAGAGACCTTCATTCGTCAATCCAAACTTCTTCAACACTTATAGAGCATTACTTCCAAAACACATAGCTCTTGGCTGATAATACTGAATACTACGTGATAGATATTCAGACAACTGGAGCACTGCTACCGGGTTGCACACGGTGGTGGTACCAGCTTCGCCTGTTGCCAAAACCATCTGTCAGCTGTCTTAGCCATAAAGTATTATCCAGTCAGTCACCCACTGCGAGTACGAATGTTTCCTGGAACACTCCACTTGTTTCAGTCTTCTCGTTGACCGCTCTCGATGTTGGCGCTTCTGAAATTCTGCTGCCTCTGGAGCGGTGCTGGTTTTGTATCGCGACCGCGTTCGTCCAAGCCGCTGGAGGGTTTACCCGCGGCTGGACTGAGCCGGCCCAGTGAGCGTGCGATCTCGTGGGTCTCTGTGCGTGATATACATGTGGCCCCATTGACAAGGCAACCGATGCGACAGCTCTACGGCACATCGCCCATCCACACACCCACAACGCACATGGAACCCGCTGAATCTTTGGAGGAACTGGTATTCGCATTGGATATGAGTTTGGACTTCAATCCGTACGATGTGCGATTTAGTGTGCAATTGAATGAATAAATTACACATGAATTTAACTCGAATTTAGATATTTTATTTTTTTGATTCATTCCACTATTTCACTGGTTTCAATTTCAAGAAGATCAGAGAATTAAAAATGTATTTCATTCCAGTTGTTTATACAATTAAATTTAGCTTTTTTTCTTATTTTTTTTTAATTAATACCTTTTTTACTCAGTTTTTTTTGTTTCATTTCACAGTTCCAAAGCAGATTTTTTGTTTTATTTTACTGTTTTCGCGTAGCTGTTTCATTTTTTGTATTTCTCATTTTATATATTATGTTAAGCTGTTTTTTTTTTTTTGTTTCATTCCATTGTTTCCGCGCCGCTGTTTCCTTTCTTTATTCCCTTGCGTGTTAAATATTATAAATAATTTTTTTTATTTAAGTTTTATTCCTAAAATGAATTTTTCCCAATTCAGTTTCCATTTCCAAATGTTTCACGTTTCCAATCTGTGCAAAAACTTGCACTTCAATTTGATTTTAAGTGTTCTCACGCCTGCACATCCATTCCATTCTCAATTTCCCCCATTTCAAATTCCAAATTGTTGCGTGTATGTAGAAAAGTTTGTCAATCTTCTCTCCCACTCCCTCTCTTTCTTTCCCACTCTCTCTCTCTCTCTCTCTCTCTCTGTCTGTCTGTCTACCTCACGTAGCAAATCCAATCAGATGCGTTTTTTTTTCTGCCCCGTTCTGCTTTCTTAAATGTTCCCCGTTCCATTTCCCATTTGCCAACTGCAATTGCAGTACCTCTGGCCAGGTGCCGCACCCCCCTCTCCCCGCCCTGACCAGATGCGGGTCCTTAACTTATTTGGTGTTACTTTGCGGTATCATTAACCTTTAAACTTGCAGCGAGCCAGCGAGCGAGCCGGATTCGACACGACACGACACGAGGCACTGTAAACTTTTCTCCTCGCACCGCTTGCAAAAGTTTTGTGCGAGGCGCAAAGTTTTTGCAGTCAGTGTCGCCCACACACACACAAACACACACTAGCACACACGTAAAATTTTTAACTTTATTTTCGATTTTCGTTTGCCGCAAAAATTGTATTTGTTGCGGGGGCGTAGGGAGGGGGGCGTAGCACGGGTTGTGGAGGCGTGGCAAACTTAATTTGCGCCACAAAACTTTTGCCGCGCTTTCTGCTTGTTGTGCAGAGTGTACCCTGTGTGCCCAGTGCACCCTGTGCCTCCGCCCCTTTGGCTGACTTCCTTTTTTTAATGCAATCAAGCGGAAATTGATACGTCACCGCCAGGCCAAGCGGAAAGGGAGGAGCAGGGAGCAGGGGTGGGGGAGAGGTTGCTGTGTGCCATACAAAAGTGTTGCCAAATTGTTGCAAATAAAATTGCTGATATGGAAATTTTATGCGCAAGTTTTTCACGCCGAATGTAGAAAGGAGAGGAAACAGGAGCAGGTGGAGAAAGCAGGAGAAGTCAAGGAGACGAGGTGTAGTGCCTGGCAGTGTCCTTGGTATTTAACACTGGCAAACTGCGTGAGGTGCCACACTCGCCGTGAGAGAACAAACACGGCACATAAATTGCCTCCACCTGCAGCTGCACCAGCACTTCCGTCTCCGCCTCCTCCGCCCCTTCTCCTCCTGCAACTGTTTCAAGATGCCGGAAATGCTTGCCGGAAGTGGCTGGCAAAAGTGGCAGCAACAGCAGCAGCTGCAATGCAATACCAGCAGGCCACGCCCACACCCGCCTCGCCCACACTTGAAACTATTGCAAGCAGAGAGAGGGAGAGCGAGAGAGATAGGGAGAGAGCGAGAGAGAGAGAGAGATAGCGCAGAGCGAGTAGCTTGTGTAAAGGTCATCAGCTGCAAATTTCTTGTGTCATTCCCATTGTTTTGCGGCATTCAATGGCAAATTGTGCCATTCCATTCCGTTTCAATGTTCAACCTAACCTAAAATAGGGTCTAGCTCCCCTTCCTATGCCCGAAATGCAATAGAATTTCTTGTAAATTTCTGCACATTCCTTGCACAAGCACATCGATTGCCAACTGAGGCGGAAGAGTCAAGATACGATTTTCTATTCTATTATTATTCCGAAAATTTTAGCAGACTTATGCATGCAACTCAGGTGTTTTAAGTTAGGGGGTCCCTTAAGATTACTACAATTAGGTATCAATGTGTGTTCGCAATATTTTATATAATATAATAACTATATCAGTTCCCTAACTAAACAACTCAAAATTCAGTTTACAATTTTTGCCAAATATTTTAAATTTTATTTTAGAATAAGTAAGAAAATCGCAGTAGGCTAATTTTCGGGAAACCTATTGTATCTTTCGCTTTAAAGACAGAAAATCAAATTTAAATTGAACCCATTCTATATATGATATATAGAAACCTTTCTGCCAAATTTGCTATCTCTAGCTGTTATAATAGCTGAGATCTGTATGCATCTTAAATGATTTGTATGCCTTACTTTCTAGCTATATAAATAAATATATATAAAATATATATTTAGTTGGAAATCAGCTTCAATAGATTAGAAAATAGTTTAAATAGTTTCAGCTTACTCAACACATTATTTTCTCGAATTAATACATACTTTTATCCCCAAAAACTTCTCCCAAAAAATAAAGAAATAAAGCTCAACAAAATACGAGGCAGATATAACAAGACTTCATTACGCAAACTAGATAAATTTCTGGTAGATTCAAAAAAAAAGAAAAAATGAAAAAAAAATTCTTTGAAATTCCTTGTGCCAAGGTGCAAACCGAGCTGGGCGCAACATGATCAAATTTAAGTTTGGCCATCAATGGGGCTTACGAGTCGACGCCGCGAGAAACTATGTGTATGCAGTGTGGGCTGCACAGGGAGGGCATGGGGGGCGGGGCACAGCTGTGGTGCTGCCACTCCAGAATGCCCATCAATTTGAAACTTAATCTTGCCGCACAAATAAGCCGCGCCAAAAGTTAAGACCTGGAGCCGTAGCCGGAGCTGGAGCCGGAGCTGGACAACAAATGACTTGAAGGTGGAGGGGAAGGAGAGGAGGAGGGAGCAGCAGCTGGGTCCTGCAACTGAAAACTGGGCGTAGCGCTATTGTATGCAAACAATTTACAGGGCAAAAGCGAAGGAGAGGGATGGAGAGAAGGCAAAATAAATATGTAGACAAAGCGAAGGCGGACGAAAAAAAAAATGAGATTGAGTTGAGCAGAATGAGCTGAATGAGCATGAAAAACTAGGCGCCGTCTCATGCATAAAACTCAAAATGAAGGCAAGCAAAGTGAGCGAATTATAGACGCTGAGATACCCTACCTTTAAATACTATAGCTTAGCTAACTGCATGCAAGCACACAAAGTTGTATCTTCAAAAAAGCGCTTTTAAATTAAGTTGAATAAGGAAATCGCCCCTTTTTATATGTGCTATGGGCGTGGCATCCCATATTTGATATATGCTTGATCTGCGCAAAGCACACCAGCATCTGCCTAGCAAATTTGATGCCTATAGCTTTCATAATAACTGAGATCTGTGCGTTCATACAGACACAAAGTGAATATACCACGTTTTTTTCAGCATTTACAGTGGTTGAGGTAGTAGTATAATGAAAATGAAATACAAGGCGCAGCAACAAAGAGAAAAATAGAAAAAAAAAAGCGAAACAACAGCAACAATGGAAGAAGAAGACAACAGCGAGGAGAGCAAAAAAAAGAGAATGGAAATGTGTGTGTGTGTGTGTGTGGAGCGGCGCAATAGATGGACAGACCCATCAGGGATAATTGAAATTCGCCGCAACCTCAAAACTGCGTCTGGCTGAGGGAAGGGAGGGAGTCCTCTCCCTGACAGAACTATGGGTTACTTCCGGGCGCCAAATAGCACGCAGATTTTGCTTGTTATGAGAAGCTTAACTTGGTCATCTTGGCTGGGTGGAATAATCGCTACACTGCTCGACCAAAGCGTGCTCTAAACTAATTTAATAATGCGTAGATATGTTATACTGAAAGGAAATACCCTGTAGAACTGCCTTAAAGTAGGGTAGTTAGTTGGAGCAAGTACAAACTAAAGTCTAAAGAAGTTCCCTATCCTTAAAAGTCTTTATAAAGGTAAAAAACTTTTTGAATATGTCGAACTTTATTGTAGAGCTTTCTGTGCACTCAATAATGTTTGCTATATCCATACTATATCTCTATATATATTCTTGTTCAATATAATAATCGAATAATTATCAAAATTGATTTTAATGTGGTTTAAAAAGTTTTATAGCTACTTTTGAAGCAATTTACACAGTTTTACAGGGTAACTGGCAGTTGCCTTTGGTCTCCCTTCTCTCTCTCTCTCTTTCTGCCTTTAGTTTCTTCGATTTTTTTCGCCTTCCTTTTTCTCTCTTGACTTGCGGCAACTTGAGGCATAATTCTTGCTGCACAATCTGAAGTGAACAAGTTCAAGTGGCAGCAAAAATATTATTGCATACCCTGCGTGGGGGGCGGCGGCATTGAACTTTGAGTGGCAATTACCAAAGAGAGAGAGAGAGAGAGGGAGTGCGAGCGAGAGGCTGCCACTTGAGGCAAGTACAGGCTGGCCTGGACAAACGGACTGCTACAATTAAGTTAATTAGTATACGAAATACAAAAAAAAAGTGCTGCAAAAAAACAGGCACATTAACTGCCCAAAACGCTGGCACTACCTGGCTCGGGGTCTGACTGGAGTACCCTTCCCTCTTCCACACTCACGCAGTCCATTAACAGTGGCAACCATGCACCCTCTTTCCTCTCTCTCTTTGTTTTCGCATGTCTGTTGTGTGTTTTGTCTTCTGTTGTCTTCTTTTTCTACTGTTTTGGGCCGCTTTCCGTGCGCAATTAACTTGATTGCGCCTATAAATATGCAGCACTTGGCTGTGATTATTGCACGCGCGCGTCTTTTCATTTGCTTTGTCTGTCTGCCTCTCACTCTCCCTCTCTCTAGCTCTCCCTCTGTCTCTGTGTATTTTGCATGAGTTCTCTAAGCCTAAAAGTATGCACTAATTGCTATTCTTGCCGTCTGATTGCGCCCGCCGCAAAGAACCTTTCGTTGTCTCTCTCTTTCTGCCAGCGGCTAATAGTCCCCTCTCTCTCTCTCTCTCTCTCTCTCTCGCACTTGGCGAGTCAAGAGTCCATTCCAGTACCTCTCTCTCTCCATTCTTGCATATTTATGCCGCCTCTTGTCTTGTCTTGTTTTGAGTTGTCTTTTGCTTAAGTGGTTTTTATGCCGAATTTATCTAGCTTAAGACATTTTCATTTCTTTTCTTTATCTTTCCACTTTTCATTCTTATTTTCATTCCCATTCCCATTCTCATTTTTATTTGCATTAATTTCGCTCTCAATTCTCGCCCGCTCTTTTCTTTATTTTTTCTGTTTCATTCCATTTCGTTCACTTTTCGCTAATTTTATGTTTCATTCCCTTTTGTTTCTGAAATCAAGCATCTTTCTAGGGTTTCAATTGCATTTCATTTGCGATTCATTCCTTTTTGGCACTTGGCAACTCTAGGAGAATTCAATTAATCCACTTTAAGTTGGAATTTCCGTTTCATTTGTTTTATTCCCATGTGTTCCCAATCGGCTTTGGGACAACAATCAAATTGCTGCAGTGGCAAGTGCTACTGTTGTCTCTCGGTTGATGATTCTCCTCCTCATTTGGTTCCTCCTTCATTTGTCGCTAGCTTTGCTGTCCATTGATAGCTCCGAGTACCTCCTGATATCTCCTACTCTTTCATCCTGCCTTCTCCTACTTCTTCCGGCCCTCTCCTGTCTACATCTACCTCCTCCTGCTTCATTCTGCCTCCTCCTGTTTCATTCTGCCTCCTCCTGCCTTCTCCTGCCTCCCCTGCCTTTTCTGCCTCCTGGCTCTCCAGCTCTCCCAATTGTTTCTTCTTCTCCATCGGCTATTCTTCCCAAGCCTGATCCTTCTCCTTCTTCTACTTCTACACCTCCTACTGTTCCTGCTTCATCTTTTTCTTGTCCTTCTCTTGATCCTGCTGCAGCTCTTGTTCTTGCTCTTTCTCCTGATATTCCTCCTGCTTCTCCTCTTACTTCTGTCCCTGCTTAACCTCCTGATGTTCCTGCATCTGCTTTTCTTTATGCTCCTGCTTCTACTCTTGCTTCTGCTCCTTGCTCCTATCACTCCTCCAGCTCCTGTTCCTGCTTCTCCATCTACTCCTACTCCACCTCTTTCTCCTACTCCTCCAGTTGCTCCTGCT
This sequence comes from Zaprionus kolodkinae, assembly GCA_018901885.1. Classification (NCBI taxonomy): domain Eukaryota; kingdom Metazoa; phylum Arthropoda; class Insecta; order Diptera; family Drosophilidae; genus Zaprionus; species Zaprionus kolodkinae. The sequence goes on along the minus strand of JAEIFM010000183.1, from coordinate 267,591 downwards.
CCTGCTTTTTCTGTTGCTCCCCCTACACCTACCCCTGCTCCTGCTGCTCCCATTCCCACCCCTGCTCCTACCCCACTTCCTACTCCTTCTCATCCTCCTCCTTCATCCAATCGGCTTAGTCTTTTGCCCTGCCGCGGGGCAAGACAAACTAAAAAAGGGGCGTGACAGCAGACTAACTAGCAGTAACTCCTTTTCTTGGCTGCTGCTCCTCCCTCCCTCCCCTCCCCTTGGCAGCTGTCTATTGTCTGCTGTCTGTCATGGCGTTCGTCTGGCTGCCGTTGTTAATCTTTAACCTGAGTCCTAATCCGTGCGTCATGATTGAAAGCAGCTGCAGAGCGTGTATTCCATGTGTACCGTGTGTTCCGCCTGCTTTCGAGGCGAGGCATAGACAGGAGGAGCAGGAGGAGGAGCTGGAGGAGGAGGAGGTGGGATGGGGGCGTGTTGCACGTTGTCTTATGCGTTGCTTGAATGTGAAAACGATGAGAGGCAAAGGCGGCACATGATGAGCACATTGACGAGAGCAATCCGCATGCTGCTGCTCCTGCTGCTCCTGCTGCTCCTCCTGCTCCATCTCCTGCTCCTCCTGCTTGCCGTAGCTAATCTGATTGCCATGATGTACTTGCCTCATGCCAATTTGTGTCAATTTGCTGAAGTTTTGCGGCGCTCGCTCGCTGCACTGCGTCACTTAAGCGGCGCCGTGTGGCAACTTTAAACTTGCCACGCCGCCTGTGTCTTGCCACAAAGTTTGCCTTAAGCATTTTATGTGCTGCCATTAAACGCTTCCGGCACGTGGGGCACGTGGGGGACGGGGAACGACCCACCGGGTCGCATCTAATTAGCCCAGCTCATGCTTGCGACCCAATCAGGTTGCAAGTTGCAAGTTGCACCTGGGCGCCCTTGCCACAATTGCATAATGAGCGCGTGCGCTGCCTGCGCGGGTTAATGAGGCTGAGAAACCTTAACCCATGTTAGCCTACTTTTTCGCCAGCGGCACTCGCTGTTTTTTTTTTTTTTTTTTTTTTTGTTGCCTTTTCTATACTTGACCCAAAGCTGAAGTGCAGCCCGAATACATGTGAAAATATATATACTATATAGTAATATATATATATATATATATATATATATATATATATATATCATGGCCTTGCTGCAATTGACACCAATTGCGAACTTTGTTGCATGCCCCAAAATGGCGAAATGTGTGTGTGTGTGTGTGTGTGTGTGTTTGCGCATAGAACATGATATTATAATTGAAACCAACGTGTTTATATGACAATCTACACACAACCAGCGGGTATACAGCTATGTTATATAATATATCTGTATATGGTATAAACTGAAACCCGATGCAAAATTGTGTCTCTGTTTGTTTTCAGCAGCTGAAGGACAATTTCAAATGAGTTGAATACATTGTGACAGCTCTCAGTGAATTTCAGCAGAATTGTCATATTATATCAACGAGATATATAGGTTTATTTTTTCGGTAAATCAATATTATGTAATAAGCTAAAAGACTGAGGGTTTTTACTGCATTAAAATAATAATAATAGCGATGGTTTAATCATGCTTTCGATGTAATAATTTTGTTTATTTATTATCATAAACTTTTTAAAGATTTTTCAACACTGTTTATAAGGGATTTGCGCTAGGTATAAATAATAATTAACAAAATTCAAGAATTTATTATCAGAATGAATAGTATCAATAGTTTTGTTGCCTTAATAAGAAAAAAAAACATTTTATCCATTTTATTAATTTTTTTTTTTTTTTTTTTATTTGCATTTTATTTTTTTATCAATACGATATATGATACGATTTTTACAACTAAAAATCTCATAATATACTTATCTCTTTTATTCAGCAATAATCTGCTTTATAGATAACTACAATTTCCCACTAAATATCCAGCATAATAATATTATATTTACATTTACAACAAAACTATTAAATTGTCTTCTGGCTCTCTGCTTTCCACTCATAAACAAAATTATAAAACCATAATAGTTAAGCAACCAAATAGCAGCATCCTCCTACCCACCTACCTATTTGTGCTCTAATAAACTATCAAATAAAATGCTGCTGCTGCCTTCGTGCTGTGTGTGTGTGCACCACGCGGCGTATGCGCAATTTGCGCTGCGCTTCTCTAATTAAAATCATCGTCATTTGGCGACAGGGAGACGTCGCGTCGCGATGCCAACTTGAAAACACAAATAAAAAGCGCACGTGCTACGCGTCATTTGCAGTTGGTCGATGCCACGCCCCCACACTCCACCTACTTGCACGCCCCCTGCCGCTGCCTTAGTCAGATTTCCATTCGCAATTTGAAATTGTAAGCAGCTGTTGCCAGTGGCTGCTGGCAAGAGGGATGAGTAAAGGAGGGACAGGGGCAGGGGCAGGGGGCGGGGCTAGGGTTGCCAGGTTGCATTATGCAAATGTGTTAGGCCATTCGATTTGATGGGCGCGCGCTCTCTCTCTCGCTCATACACATAAATGTAATTATTTAATGCACTACTAAAATGCATTCGATCTGCACACACAGCATAAGGAACTATAGCAATAAAGGGAGAGAGAGAGAGGGAAAGAGAGAGGGCAGTGTAAAAAAGAGATTAACATAAATGCATTTATTTATGTTTTATTCATAATGCCAGCGCGCACACACACACACACACAACGCGTCGTGTTTAATTTTCATATTAATTAAAATTGTAATTAATTTCGCCATTTTGTTTAACTATTCATTACAAGCGTTGCCCGCAGAGACAACTATTACAGGCAGCGGGGAGGGGAAGGGAAGAGGGACAGTAGGGGGAGAAGGTGAGTAATAGAATAATAGAGTGGGATATGATAAAGAGAGCACCCAGCAGAGAGCACCCTAAGCATTTATGGCAGCTTAAAGCTCATGTTGGAGAACCTGCTGTCTATATAGTATATATTCTTGTTCCATAGAATGATATATAATTAATAAAAAGCAAAGAGAGTGCTCAGAAGAAAGTAGCCAAGCAATATAAGAGCCTATATATCAGCTGTAAGCCTAACTTTTGGTAGTTTCTATATATATGCTATATATTCTTGATAAATAGAGTGATAAAGAGTGAGTAATATTTAATAGAGTGCTCAGAAGGAAGAGCTCTATTATTAAAACAATTATGGAGCTATAAAGCTGCGACTGCTGTCATTTGATAGCCAGAACAGTCTAGTATATATGCCATACATATTATATATTCATGATCAGTAAGCTGATTTTTGATTTCACTTCTTTTCTAAAGTTTGTGTTGCGTTTGAAGTTTCTAGAAATAGAATTTTTTATATATGCATTAATTTGCTATATATATTCTTGTTCTCTCAATTTAATATGATTCTATAAACTATTTACGACACGCTGCGATCACCTGCTCTGAGTGGGAACTTCGACTGCTGTCAGACAATAATCTAAACACTGACTGTGCGACACTCTAGACCAGTCTAAACATCCAACTCAGTGCGAGTTGGGGATCTGGCAAACATTTTCCCCAAAGCAGTTGGCAATACAGTTTCCAACTACATACAGATAATCGGAATTGGAAACAACTGTGCATAAACAAAAAAAAAAGAGGGGGGTAAAAAAGCGACATAAAAAGCATTTGAACAGAGACGATTGTTTTCAGTACATCGCGATCGAGAATGGCGGCCAGAATGTTGTTATCGCTTGTGCTGGACTTCTTCAGGTGCTGCAAATCGATAGTACGCGAGGCAAATCAATCGAATCTATCGAAAATCGAAACAATAAATTTAAATCTTAAGAGTAACGAGACAATAACAGAGGCTGTCGGGATTGATCATGATGTTGTTGATCTGCCGGCAAAGCCAGAGCTGCAGCGGAAAGAGGAGCAGCACAAGCACAAGTTGGAGATCGATAAGCAGCTGCAATCGACAATCGAAATGGCAGAAAGGCAAGAAGACGCGAGCAAAGCAGAGCCAGAGAGAGTGAGAGCGCAGGAGAAGAGCGAGAGCGATAGTGGAAGTGATGTGTATAGGGATGCCGATAACGATAGTGCCAGGGATGGCAATAAGGATAGCTTTAAGGATGCCGATAACGATAAGGATAGCTACAATGATGTGGAAAACGATAGCGATAACGATGAATATGGTTATGATGATCCGCGATTGCCCGAGATGATCATATAGTGAAGGGGGGTGGGTGTGTATATGGTATGAGAGTGTGTAAGTGGGAGTGTATGTGTGTGTGTGTGTGTGTGTGTGTGTGTGTGTGTGTGTGTGTGTGTGGGTGTGTATATATGTGTGTGTGTGCTTGTTTACCCAGCTCGTTTAACTAATTTGCATAATTTACAAAAAGCAAATGGCCAAAAATTAATCAGAGCCAAAAATGATATAATTACCAGACGACAACAACAGCAGCAGCAACAGCAGCAGCAACAGCAACAGCAACAGCAGCAACAGTAACAGCAGCAACATCAGCAGCAGCAACAACAACAGCAGCAATCGCAATAAAATTCAATTACAATAATTTTTAATTAACTTTTTGCAATTAACGCAAGGCGAGACGCAGCTGGCGGGCGTGTCTGGCACAGCTTGACCAGCAGATACCCTGTAAAAAGTAAACACAAAACTAAGCAACTGATAGCTATTTTTAGACCTAAAAATATAACTCCAAACTAGCGTAATTAATTAATTTCTAATTATAACTAATTTATTTATTATATATAATTTCTTGTGCAACAATTTGATGCCTCGCAATACTCTCTACTCGTTGGACACTTAAGCGGGGTATATTGAATAAATAGAACAACAGCAAAAAAAGAGCAAATAGTATACATAATAGAGTAGGGGAAGGGGTAACCGATGGTGTGATAAATAAACATAAATGAAATGTCTAGAAATTTAATAGCACGACAAATTAATCCACATGTCAATGAGCTAACAAAGCCCGCACCCAATTGTAATTGCAACAATAACAACAACAACAGCGACAACAACATTAAGGGTATCCCTATTAAATATTGCACAATATACTCGCATTAAATAACCAAATAAACCTCATGTGTGTGTGTGTGTGCGCGCGAGATAAGCCTTAAATTACAATGTACAAAAGAGAAAACTATTAAATAAATATCAGTTATTTATATTAACTGACTGAAATAATCGGGATAAAAGTAACACGGCTTAACGGCAATCGAGATAAACAGATTTATTTAAATACTTTCATAGTTTTTTTGTTGTTAATATATTAAATACGCGAGCTATAATAGTCAGTGTAACACAAGAGCGAGGCTCTATCTGTTCTATTTCTTAAATAACTTCTTTGTTTATTAAGCAAACGTCATGAAATTTTCAGTAATCATTAAGAATCCTATAAAAAATGTACACAACAAAAATGAATACCGAAGTCCTTAGATTACTCTCGCTATCTGCTTAATACCAACCATCTTTTACATTAAATTCTTCTAAGGCAACTCACACAAATTTAATTGTTTGCCTTATAGGCAATTCAAATGCTGATGACAACCCTATGCCCTGCCACATCCGTCCTGACATGTTCGCTGTAACTGCCTTTACACCTACGTTGTTCCTCTCTCCCTCCCCTCCCCAGCTTCGTCTCCCGTCCAGTTTTGTGTATATCTTTATCACGCCAGCAGCATTTCTGACTTTGGCTAACCAAATGTTCGCCCACATCTCGCAGTCATTCGCTGCAATCACATGTCCATCTCTTTCTACATTTCTACATCTCCTTCTCCCTATATCGCTCTCACTCCTTCCCTTCCCTTCCCCTCTCTCTCTCTCTCTCTCTCTTTCCAGTCCATTCATCTGTCCGTCTCTGCCCATTTGTCTGTACCAAATTGCATTCGTGGTGGGCAAATTAGATTTGTGTACAAACAGCTTTCGTTCCCGTTGAAGAGTTTACCCCCCACCCCTCTCTCTATTTCGCCTAACCCCCCTGCTCTGTGCCACTGCTTTACCCCTTTGCCAGCTCCTTCAAGCAGAGGCGTCGGCTGCCAAGGGTGATAAGGCAGAGGAAGACCAAAAAAAAAACAGCTCAAGAAATTAATAAAAAAAAATAAATATATTACTATCGATAGTATTTAAGCATAGACTAATATATCGATAACCGTCTATCGTTGCTTTAAATATATACAAATATATATATATATATATATATTAATATTAATAAATATCTTGCTTATTAATTGCTTTAACAACAAATTATGTATATTTAATTTGGAAATATGTATACTAAGGTTATCTTACTATCGTTTAGAGAGGCAGGCGATAGTATTACTTATATATGTAACTTTATCTAGAGACATCTTAACTTATTTAAATATAATTCTTAAGTATTGCTTATAGAAAACTCTATCTAAAGCGTTTAACCAGCATTCCTAGAACTTTCAACTGAAATCCTGCCTCGCCTATCGTATGCAAATACATCGTATGCGATAGTTTGAAATACAAACCAAAACTAACTCAATAATTTCCTTCAGACCCCCCCTTTTTTGGGACACCTCTGGCACGCCTCGTAAACTTTGTGCATAGAACGCACCGCACGAGGCAATTAAGGCCAAAACCGTAGCTGCTTAAAGCGGCCAAAACAGCGCGTCGACCTGGTCAAAAGTTCTAATTAACTTGCCAATTGGCAGGCTCGAGTTTTGGGCCCAATAATTAAACAGCCGAAGGCAACAATTTCTTTGTTTACGTGTGTGTGTGTGTGTGTGCGGCAACACACCTTGCCCCAGCGAGTGGCAAGTGGCAGCTACGCCCAAAACACGCACACGCACACGCATGTTTCATCCCCCCTCCCCCTACCCCAACCCTATGCCACGCATAAGTTTCTCCATAAGAATCTAATCCATTAGGTTTACCTGCTGCTGCTCACAATATTGATGAGCCTCCCCCTGCCCCTTCCCCTCCGCCCCCCACAGGCCACAATTTGTTTATCTCGCACTTTAATCGCCAGTCTCGCCAACATAATCTTTAATGTCTTTGATCACAATTCCTTCCCCATTCCCGCTCCCGCTCCCGCTCCCTTGCCCTGCCCCTCTCTCGCTCCCTGGCTCGCTCTCGCTCCCTTTCGCACTCGTCCAGTATCTGATCGGCTCGCTCCATGGCGCGATACGTGATGCGTCCATCCCAGTCGTAGATAATGCCGCCCACACTCTCACTGGACACGGACGAACTGGTGCGTGTGTGGCGACCGCAAGATCTGCTGCAGGCTCGTCGCTGTTGCCTTCGATGTTGCGGCTCGAACTCGTCTCGCTCGTCGCCGGGCGCAGCTCGGGTGCAGCTAAAGAATTTGTTCAGATTCGTGCACATTGCAGGCGCATCGCGAGCGCAACTGTGCTGCAAGCCACAAGTGGCAGCAGCTTTTTATCGCCAGATAAGATAGAGGCTATATATAGAGAGAGGGGGTGGGGAGGGAGGGGGTCTGATTGCAATCCAGTTGATGCACAGCTGTTTCTCTACTCTCTCTCTCTCTCTCTCTCTCTGTCCCTGACACACGCATCGCAGCGAATCTCTGCGCAGTTCGCCTCGAGCATTGCCATGTGGCGCAACATTGTGAGTCGCCTCTGGCCGTGCTGCTGCTCCACAGCAGAAGAAGAAGAAGGAGAAGCTCATCTAGCGCGTAGTGCCGCCTCCATGCTTAGCCTGGAGATACTCATCGCCGACGAGGATCTACCTCAATCCTCATCGAGTTATTCCTTGAACAATCTTGTGACTCCCTGGCTCAAGCGATTGGTGCTCTGAGAGAAAGAGAAAGAGAGAAGGAAAAATCCAAGTCGAAATATACCCAAACTACCCGATTATATATATCCAGTTCTTTGTATGATAATAAACGAGCTTAACAACCCTAGAAAGAGAGGTTTTCTTTGTTGTGCACTTGAGAGACTCATTATACGAATGAATTCGAATGCGAATTTTGCACTTAGCGTGATTTACTCAACTCTGAAGCATATGACTATGCCGTAGGGTATACGAGAGACTCATTCGAAGAGCACTTACTAGAAGATACTCTGCACCATCGCTTCATCAAGTGATTGATTGTAGATGGAGGTTGACCTCTTCTTCGAGCAGTCTTCTCTGTAGAATGAGAAGCTGCTCAAGCCTAAGACCGAACTTATGAGATGATTAACCCTTTGTTTGTCATATATATATTCAGAAAGAACTTCTTGCTATATGACATACTAAGTTTTGATAGGAATACCAATAATTCATAAGACCTAACCCCCTAGCTAACTGAGCTAGACCAACATCAAAGAGGGTTCTAGGCAGTTTTAATCTAAAGAAACTTGTAACTTCTTTGGGCATCAAAATGCTAGCTCTAATTTGTTTGCTTTTCTAGCAATCCCCCCCTTTTTTTGAACTGGCATAACCCTCCTCATAGTTTCCCCCTATCCATCCGCTTCCTCTTGCTCCTTAGCGAAAGAGTTATTAGCGAGAATTATCCTTTAACCCGCATCAAATTGCAGACAGTCTCATAGACTCAAGGACATAAGAGAGAGTCCTTTCCCGCACTCCTTCTACAATATAGTATCGAGTTCAAGATAAGCCTCACCCTCTCCCCCCCCCCACGTTGCTTGTAGGCGTTAGGGGTGTGGCCAGGCCACTCAACACAACGTAACCTAATCAGCGAGAGGCACTTGAATTCGATGCGAACCATTATGCCAGGGCAATTTGAACTTGCCCACCTTCTGTGACTTCATCCAGCTGCCATGTCAAGCTGACGACTCTATGACTTCCGATGGGCTACGCCCCATACCCTGCCCCCACCCATTCCCCCCCGCGCTACTCACATTCTGAGCTTCCGCTGTTTATGTTATGGCCATGAGAGATGAGCTCGAGATGAGATGAGCCGAGATGAGAGCTCTCATATTTTGGCATCCATCAATCAATGGATGGGTGGAGAAGGAGAAGGTGGAGGAGGAGGAGGAGGAGACCGAGGTGGAGGTGGAGCTGGAGCATGCTCGAGGCTGACGCTGTGAATGGCCACTTAAATGCCATAAAAAGCGGAAATTAATGCACTGAAAGCATTCAAATGGCAAAGCAACGAAAGGGATGGCCACCAAGGGGGGGGAAGGGTAGAGGGTAGCGGGTCGAGGGGATTAAGCTCTAGTCCTTAACATCGATGCTCGATGAAGCTCGCGGGCTTCATTCGTGTGATTAATTGATGAAATTCCAAGAGAGAGAGAGGGAGAGAGAGCGAGAGAAGGTCGCACACACCCATTCGGGGGAGGGGGAGTGGGGTAGCGGGTATCCCATAGCGGGTAGCTCATAGCCATTCTGTAGCACGTTATATCCGTTATGGGCCTGTTAATGGCGACCCATTGAGCAGTTAAAAGTGCGAGATTAGCATTTCCGCCCAGTGGAAAAAGCACGAGCTGCCTTGACAAGTGGCTGCCTCAAGTGGCACGCGGCAAGGTGTGGCATGCGACCCAAAAAAAAAAAAAAAAAAAAAACAAGAGACTCAGCCCAGTCCCAAATCGAAATGGCAACCAATCTACCCCAGCCCCCTCCCCTTTCCCCCCTCGACAAGCTGCCACTCGCAGGCCATCGCTATGAATTGTATTTGCCAGCGCATTATCCTTACTAACCGCAAATCGTCTGTCATTTTCCATGATTGATTGATTGATGTTGATGTAGTAGTAGTAGCAGCAGCAAGAAGGTGAGTAAGGGGGGGGGAGAGGGGAGCTGGGCTTGAATTGGCAATCACTCATCACATCACTTGCAGCAGGCTGCTTGCGGCATGCGTGGCGCCATCTTTTGCTCGCAGAGCGCAACTCAACACACTTGCTATGCGAAATAATGGGAAATTCCATGGCTTGCGGTGTGTGTCTTGACTGCGGTTGTTGTCGCTGCTAACCGCAAGCTCTGTGTCAAGGATAATCTGTGCTTTTAGCTTAAAGTTGAAGGAATTAAGGGATTGAGAATTACTAAAGTTGTGTTTTGGAAAGAAAAAAGGATGAGAATAAAGTTGCCAGTTAAATCTGCAGACTCTATAAGTTTAAACTATATACAATTAAAGGTAACGTTCGGGTTTATTATAAAAACAGCAGGATTGACTTCTAGTTGGATTTCTTAACTTGTACAACTAATTTAAGCCTTGTTGCATTAGATATAATAATTTGCTTTAATATATATTACCCTCCTACATTTGGTAACAATTTCACTGAGATTCCAGTCGCCTTTAACCCTATACAGCTTTGTGGTTTAACCATAAAACTAATGTGAACACGCCGCGTGGCTACTCGATTATTTGCACATGATTGGCGTCGTTTAAGTAACATGCAGTAGAGAGGAATACCCAACTACCCTACCCACTTTCTCCCTCTCTCCCCCCTGAATTCTCTTTAATCTACTAACGCTCGTTTCTTTTTTTTCGCCTTTCTTGCAGTTAACGGAGCTGGAACAGCGCGTCATCGAAGCGGAAGAACGCGCCGAGGAAGCTGAAGATAAGGTAAGTCATTAAATGACTGACAGCGGTAGAGCAAATCTCCTGCTCCTGTTCCTCCAATATAATGGGGGCGTTGAAACAAGGGTGAAATGCTGCAGAGCAATCTCGTCCAGGGGTAACAGGCAGGCAGACAGTAGCAAAAGTCAGACTCATTAGAAGGCAGTTTAAAGCGTTTAAGCATTTGCATGACAATACAAGGGTCCAGCCATATATATATATATATATATCTAGTAGATCCCGCAACTTTGGCCAGATGCGGGCAACAAGCTGGACAAGCAAACCAAGCCCAGACACGGTGCACAGTTCCACAATACATAAATCGACTTCCGCTGCCAGAACCAGAACGGAAATACACATTAATGCAATGCTGCGTAGCACCCGATGGGGTAACCCTAACTCCCCTCCCCTCCTCCCCCGCCCCACTGTCTGCTGTCTAGCGAAATGTTCGTGTGGTCGCAAGCGATGCGAAGCTTTTGGCAAACCAAGTAGACTGGGGGGAAGGAGGGGTGTATACCCTACCCTATCCTAGTTGTAATCAAACTACCCTCGTGCATGCGACAAACAACAAGGAGCAAAGCCACCCACGCACAACATACGCACCAGAGATCCCACTCTGCCCCCTCTCCCCAGTACTCTACGTAACTCCCATTGGAGTGGGTTTTCAATATCAAATGCGCATTGTTTGCATTAACAAGTCCCTGGGGGAGGTTGTTGTCGTTGTTGTTGTTGTTGCTGGCTTTGGCTTTGCACAACACCCCGAAAAGCGGACGAGATGCAAATATTTACCGAGCAGGTTTATCTCTCTCTCTTTCTCTTTTCGTACTCCTTAGGCCTTGGCTTCAGCGTTGCCAACCACTGTGACAAATTGAATTCTTGTTACTCTGTTTGCGCCGAGATTAAATTCATGTTCAAACACGTGCGCATTGTTAACTAGCTGCAAACCGGGCCAAGGGCAAGGGCAATCCCCACCCCACCCCCTCCCTACCTCCTCCTAACCACATCTAGTACTCTATGTTCTATGCGCAGCAACCCTTCGTGGTTCTTTTGAACAACCGAAGTTACGAACAGGCAACAATTAGTCGCCTTACCCCCTACCCCGGGGCTAGTATTAATACGCCTATTAGAACTATTAGCCATAAATATTAGCAGATGATACGCTACTATGATACGTGTAAATAGAGTCCTGTGAAAGATGAAGGAGTAGAAAATTTCAAAGAGAATCTGAAAGTATTCCCCCAAAATGCACAAGATTGTGAGAACCTAAATAACTCTAGAATCTCTATCATAAAAAGATTATAGCATATGGAACATTATTTTTATATTTATATTTCTTTTCTGAAGTCCCATAAGAGAGTTAGCCATAAAGATCCTTTTCAAATAAGTTAAACTTTTCATAACCTCAAAAGTTAACATAAATAGGTCGTATCATAGTTAACCTAATCAATTTCAGTTTTCAGTTTCAAAAAGCTAACGAAACTGCAGCTAGAGAGCTATATCCCATGATTTAGTGAGTCTACATTTAAAAAACAGCATTTAAATTTTTCGATATTTTGGAAAATTAGACAATGGTCCCCCCTATGATTTTTCAAAAATAATTTTTTTTTTTATTTTGAAACCGCTAGTTTTTAATTTAAATCGATTGCGGAGGTCAAAATTAGTACTAAACAGTTGTTTAATTCGATTTTAAATGATACTTAATTTAGGACCAAAAATCATGTCGAAATGGTCAAAAAATAAGACATGTAACAACCTCAACAGGCCTGGTACCCTCATTTTACACCCATCGTAACTTTCTTAAAAATCAAAAGATTTTCATGCGGAATGACATTTTGTTTATGTTTTGACAACCTTAGTGATTCTACATTTAAAAAATAGCATAATTGATATTTTCCATAATTTTCTATATTTTGGAAAATTAGACAATGATTTTTCAAAAAAAAATTTTTTAATTTGAAATTGCGAGTTTCTAAGAGCGCGTAAGCCATATGTTGTAGAATAAGTTGTGCAGAATTCTTTGTTTCAAATCATAAATGAGATTACACGTTTGTAACGGATTTTGGAAATTGGGCGAAGGATATTGTATATTGTACTTGTTTAATTTTTAAAAGCCTATGCCAAATACAGCCCAGCCCTAACAAGCTTTTAATAAACCTCGGGAAACCCCCCGGGCTGTTTTCATTATGTCCCTGATTCGCTTCCGCTTTGTCTCCTGCCAATCGGATTAATTAAACGTTAAAATGCAAAGAAGGTAAACACCGGCGCACTTAGCCATGCCCCAACGCCGGCAATTAAGTGCAAGCCTGCTCCCCCACCCCCCACAATTGTCCTTGTGCCTCCTGTTTTGGCCTCCAGTGACTCCAGGAAGTGCGATGTGCAGTAGCGACGCTGTAAATTGGCTCTAGGGTCGCTGAACGCGAGGAGGGGGAGAGGGCGAAGGCTGCGGGCGTGTTGGAACGTGTTGTTGCATACGCTTAGGCGCACATGGCACACTTAACGCACAGTGTTGCAAAACGCCGGCAAGCGGGAACCAAAACACAATGAGATGCCTGCGCGTGCGTGTGTGCAAGAGAAAGAGAGAGAGAGAGAGCACAAAAAGAAAACAGAACAAAATAAACAACGACAACAAGCCCAATGATGTGCATGCCAAACTGCAGCGCGTGCAGTGCATGTCAAACTGTAAGCGCAATTTTTGGGGGTTGCTGGGCCTGAAGCTCAGAGAGCAAGAGAGAGAGAGAGCGCGTAAGAGAGAGCAGGAGTGCACGCGTGTGTGTGCGTGTGTGTGTGTTTGCGTGTAATTGTTTTTTATGACGGCATTCAAACGGCATCGTCGTCGCTTCCTGAAACGCGTTTGTAACGTTGTCCTCGCCAGCTGTGTGTGAGACGGAGCAGGAGAGGCATCAAGGAAGAAAGCCAAAGCAAAGCAGGCGCAAGGAAAAGGAGCACGCAAAAACAACCACCGAAAAAAACAACACACACAAAAAAAAAGCTGACTGACTGACTGACTGAGAGAACGTACGAACGAGCGAGCGTAGAAAACGAACGAACGAAGGAATGAACGAACAAAAGAGGCAGCGACAACGACAAGCGAGAAGAAGAAGCAGCAGCAGCAGCAGCAGCGCTTGACAGGCAGCACACTAAAGCAGCGTAACAAAGCGCAGAGCGCAAAAGTTGTGCAAAAGAAGACTTGTAGCTGCTGCGACGCTGCTGCACACGGGCTGCGTTTTATTTTCCGTTTCGATTTGTTTAAACAATTTTCACGCGCAAGCAACAACAACAACAACGAAAACAAAAACAGTGACTGCAATAACAACAACAACAACAAAATTACCTAACAAGTGAGCAGAGTTCAAGGCAGCGCGGCGACAGCGACAACGTCGGCAGCGACGCGACGCAACGCGCGACAGTGCTGCAGCGTAAAAGAGAGAGAGAAACAGTTAAATCTCTCAATAATAAAAATGCATAATAAACGCGTGAATGCTGCAATTACGTGAATAAAATAGTGCATAGCAAAAGGCGCGCGGTGCGAGGCGCATACTTCTGCAGCGAACTGTATTGGAAAAACAGTGAAAAAACTTCATGTAAAATCGTTGGCGACAAAAGGCAAAGGAGTGCGTGAAAATTCTAGAAGCAGTGCAAGTGTGTGTGTGTGTGTGTGAGTCTATTCGACAGTCGAAAGTGATAAAGTGTAGTAAATTATAGGCCAAATAACGGCAGGAATTGCGCAAAAATATTCACAAAGCGACAAACACACGCAGCCAGGCCAGGCCAGGCCAGGCCAGGCGGGCAGCGGCCATTCACATTGATAACGTGCATGTGCCTCGGTGTGTGCGCGTGTGTGTGTGTGTGTGTGTGAGGGGCCACCCTACGCTGTGTATTTGCGCGCGTGAGAGAGCAACTGCCTGAGAGAGCGAGAGCGAGAGCCGTGAGAGCGCGCGCACATGTCGATAACAGACAGCTGACTGCGATGTGCTGACAGCAGAAGGAGACAAGAGAGAGAGAGAGAGAGAGAGAAACGAAAGAAAGGCAGCCCAAAGCAGACAACGAAAAGCGTGCAGGAATTGTGCATAAACTATTGAAAGGAGAACAACAAAAACAACAACAACGAAGACAGAGTAAGCCAGCAGAGGCGCCAGCAGCAGCAGCAACAAAAACAAAACATATCAAAACAGAGACACAGCAACAACAACAAGAACACCAACAGCAACAAACGTCCATTTACAACAACAACAAAGAAAACAACAACAAGAGGAGCAGCGACAAAAAAGGCGGCTGTCAAAATTAGTGAGCAAATTAGCAAAGAAAAAGAAATAAGAAGAAGAAGCAATAAGAAGCAATAAGAAGCAATAAGAAGCAGCAGCAAGAACAACAACAAGTGCAGCAGGGCAAAATAACAACAACAACAATAAGAATAAGAAGAAGAAGAAGCAGCACGCAAAGAAAGCCAAAGCAAACATTCGCTGCCGACAGCGTTGCCAGCCACGCTGAACGCTTCGGGCATTGCCAGACTCAAATGCCGCTACAGCACAGTGGGCAGCAATAGCAACAAAAACAACACAGTGGTAGCGAATTAGTTATTAGGCAAACAAACGCAGAAAAACAAAAGAAGCGAAACGAAATAGAGAAAAGGCTGCAACAAAATGCTGCTCTGCCCCCGCGCCGCAGCGAAACGTCGCCTGCGTCGCTGTTGCGTCTGCTGCCGCCACAAACAAAGAAAATGCCAACTAGCAGCGCTATGAGCCACACCTCCCGCCTTCTCCACCTCCGCCCACCCGCTGGCAGGCAACAACAACAAAAGCAACAAACAACAACGACAACAACAACGACAACAGAAACAACGACTTCAACAACGAAAAGCAACGAACCCGTTTTATGAATGGATAACTATAGAAAAAAGGTAAGTAAGTGAACCCGTTAGGAAAGCGGAAGAATGTGAGAAGCGACAGCTGAAGACATTATGAGAAGACTGGGTTACCCCCAAATAAGCTGGCAAGGCAACCCTAACTGAAATTCATGGATTGCAAATAAATAAATAAAAAAATATATAAAAATAAATAGGAAAATCCTACTCTGCGGATCTGTACAGATCAAAAAATGAGTTTAAACTCTCAAACTTCCCAAAAAGGGTTGCAGAATTGTGTGTATTGCGATCTTATAAACTATATATACCATATGTAATCGTTATCAAAAACTGCACATGTGTTTTTTCTTCTTTTATATTGATCTAAATCAAAAACACGAAAACTATGAAAAAAATCTATAATATCTAATTACTATAAACTCACTATATCTAAAGATATATACTTGATGTATAGCTATACTATATTTACAAAGATATATAATATCTCTGCTTATGAGCATAATAACAAGATTAACAACTCAAAGTTCCTTAAGAGAAATAATAGAAAAACTAAATGAATTATGGGTCGTTCAAAAAAGTTTTACTACGGAAAATGCAAATATATTTGTATAAGCTCTATAAGTTCTAAACAGCAGATTCCATAGAATTTAAATATCGCTAGAGATTTTCGAAATCTTAAGTATTTGAATATACGAAAAAATACAAACATATTTCGCCTGGAGGGAACTGTCACTTCACAGAGATATTCTAGTGCAGTCGAACTATAATTAGCCAAGATGCTAAATCTAAATGATTTTCAAAACATTTTCGAAATTCCCGACCGAATCGAATGGGAGATGGAGATAGAGATAGTCCAATTGAACGCCCACCTGGTCATGCTCGATCAGAGGGATCGAGAGAATTTTTAACCGCAGAGGCGCATAACAAATTTAATATTAATTTTATGCCTATGCACCGTATAGTAATATCGCGTGTCTAAAATTAGAGAGCCCAATTCTACTCTATGCATCTCATAACACTCAAATGGGAAATTTATGTCGCATTTCAAAATCGTCGAGATATTACGGCCCCTGTGTTATTTATGACGCAAACCCCATCATTCATTTCCAGTTTCTCCTCTCTTTCTTTCCTTTCCCTAAATCGAAATTCAATTAAAAAATTTTCGCATTTCGATTTGAACTTTTAACCTTTGCGGGTCAACATAATTGGGTCATTCCGCTGATGGGATTTTTCAATTATTTAGCCACTTATCTGTTCGTCGTCATCTCTTTGTTGTCGTTGTTGAACTCCCCTCCCCCCCCTTCCCTCTTTCCCTCCTCTGCTGCATTCAACACATCAAGCACAAACACTGCAAAATCAATTAACGTGCAACGTGGGCGCAGCAGCAACAGCAGCAGCAGCGACGGCGACAGCGACAGCGTTGCATCCATCAGTTGCCACACACACACGAAAAGCGGGGGAAGCCTGGAGAAGGGGTTAGCGCAGGGCGGGGAGGGGCAGTGGGGGCTATGGTGAAAGAGGGAAGCTGCTTAGTGCTGCCGCCAGTTGATTGATTGCTCGCGGCGCCGACGATAGACACAGCAGCAACATCAGCAGCAGCAGCAACAGCAGCAGCAGCTCATTGCGTTGCATTTACTCGGCTTGGCTTGGACACGTGCCAATCTTTCAGCAAATGCGTACTGCACTTACTCTTTCACCTCCCCCTGCTCTCTCTCCTCCCTGCACACTGCTCATTTATCTCTTTGTAAACAAAGCGCAAATACGATTTGATTTGATAGAAGGAGAGCAAAAAAAAAAAAACAGAAAGAGCTCTGAAAGCAGTTACAGTTACTCGACAACCCCAACCTCAATGCGGGCCAACGTTGATTGCATTTCGCCAGCAACACTTCAGCTCGGACATGATTTAGACTCCAGATACCCTACACACACACATCTGATAGAGGCACTGCTAGGTTAATAGAAAAATCAACTTCAATTGCAACCAAATTTGCATTAAATCAACATTTATGTTTGAACTATAGAATTATGCTTAAAATTCGATTTATAGTCTTAAAGGGGCGTGGCAAAATTCTGAAAAAAATATTTTTAAGAAGCTGCCATATATAAGATTATTTCCACTAAATTTAATGGCCTGAGCTCTTCACATCTCGGAGATCTGAACTCTCTTAACTATCGAATAAAGCTTGTAATTCGATTTATCGTCTGAAAGGGGTGTGGCAAAATTCCACAAAAAATATCTTTAAGCAGCTGCCATATATAAGATTATTGTCACTTAATTTAATGGCTATCTTTTCAAATCTCTGAGATCTGGATGCTTTAATAGTTAAAATATGCTGAAAAGAATATACATATAATAATAATAAAGGGCATAAAATAGATAGATGTTTAAGAGAGTTGAAAAGGCACTTTCCCACTAGTAAATTGTTAAAATACCAATTAGAAATAATGCATTACAGGGTATACGCAAGTCGAGAACGTTTTGCACAGTGATTATGCACAAAAGTTCACACAGAAAGATGCAGAGAAAAAAGTGCAGCGCGTTGGCGTAGGCGATTTTTCTAGTTGTTGTTGCCGTGACTGCTGCTGTTGTTGTTGTGGCTGCTGCTGCTGTTGCTGTTGCTGCTGTTGCTGTTGTTGCTGTAGTTGAATTAATGATGCATGCATCCGTCATCAAACTGCAGCATAAACGTCGAGGCTAACGCTGACTTCGGCGACGACGACGACGGCGCCACTTTCGCTGCCGCCCACTCTCAGTCGGGGGTCGCCGTCGCAGTTGCTGTTGGCGTCGCTGTTGCTGCTGTTGCTGCTGCTGTCGACGCTGTTGCACATTTGAGAAAATGTGTAATGCCTTTTATGCGCTTTTCTTGGTTTAAGTGGTCTGTTTGTTGTTGTTGCTACTGTTGCTGCTGTTGATGTACTGTTGCTGCTGTTGTTGCTGCTGCTGCTGTTGCTGCTGCTTTATTTAAAACTCATCAGCAAAGTCGACGACATCATTTGGCGGTCTCGACAGCGCGTCGGCTGGCTCCACACACATTAATATCGCATTTATAAATAGCAACGCAGGCTCAAAAGTTGGGAGTGTGGCAGCAACAGTTGCTGCTGCCGCCGCTGCTGCTGCTGCTGCATGTTGCACGCTGCAGTTGCTGGCCGCGAATGATTTGTGTCGCAATTCGCCATCAACTTTAACTGAAGCCGCAATCGATGACGAACGACGCTTTTATTTTGAAGGGGGAAAGTGTTGGAAAGTGTCGCTGAAAGTGTTGGAAACTGTTGCTGATAGGAGCGAAAGTGTTGTTGTTGGCCGACAGCCAGTCAAGTCGGGGTGTTGCTGTTGCTATTGTTGCTGTTGTTGCCGCCTGTGTCTAGCCAATAATCTTCATGCTAGCTGGCTCGCTCTCTGATGGATGACAAGGACGACAATGGAACTGACTCATCTATGTCGGATGATGCTGCTCCAGCTGCTGCTGCTATCTCCTCCTCTGCTACTACTTCTTTCACTTCTTTTTCTTTCCCATCTTCTTCTTTCTCTCCCTTTGTTGTTGTTTTTTAATCAGCCAAATTGTTGACACGAACCCGCAAACAATCAGCTAAAAGAGTCCAACGGGCAACATGTTATATCTTGATGTACATTTATTATACGCTTACCCCCTTTCTCTCCCCTGCCCTTTCTTGCCCTTCTTTGCTATCTTGGCTTGAGATTTAGCGGAAAAATTTCGACTAACGGGAAAGCGTTTCGCAGCAGAGATAAATGTGCGGCGCCGCTGCTGCTGCTGCTGCTGCTGCTGTTGCTGCTGCTGTTCTCGATGTTGTTCCGACACATAATCTGACAACCGACATCTTTCTAAGTCTCGCTGCTCCTGCATGCCACGCCTCCTCCGTCTCCGCCTTTGTTGCTACTCACATGACACGCACTTTCGGCCGGAAGGAAGCTAAAGTGACTGATGCAGGCAAGGATGCTCGCTCCTCCCCTGCCCCATGGCTCCTTCTATATACCCCCAACTGCTCGAGCAAACTTTGCGAAAGTCATTGACACTGGTTGAGGAAGAAAATTGCACGACCCAGCACATAAAAAATGAGTAAATTAAGATTCGATTAGTGCAAAATTAATTATAAATAATACAAATACAATAATAATACAAATTAAATATTCATAAAAAATAATAATGCCTCAATTTATCAGAAAATTTAAATAAAATAATTTAAAAAACATTAATACTAAATTATAATAATATTCTTATATTTATGAAATCAATAGAGCTCATTATAAGCCTATATAATAGTGTAAAAAATAGAATTAGCTCACGGAATAAATATTTTGATTGTTATTCAAACAATTTTATCTCTTTAATCGCAAGTTACCTAAAAACCGCAACTATTATGCTGACCATGAGTGTAGAATGTACCAAACAACCGTTAGCTCTGTGTCATCCTGCTGTGAGTCATCTAACCGAAAACGACATGTGGGGCCACCTGCTAGGGGGAGGTGAGACATGGCAATCGAATCAGCCATCGGGGCTCATTAGGGCCAGAACAGTAGGCACAGTAGTCACAATAGGCACAGTAGTCACAATAGTCACCATAGTCACAATGGTAGTCACAGTAGTTCGAACATTAAAAGTCTGCGATGCTCGATGACGATAGGCAAAACGAGAAATTTCCCCCGTTCACTCAAACTAATCAGATACGAGTTGAATGTTATGTGCTCATTATATATTAAACACATACAGTTGTGTGCGTGTGCGTGCGTGTGTGTGTGTGCGAGAGAGTGATGTATGACATATATCGCAAGATGAATTACCTGCCACCCCAAAAATAAAACCCAAAACAAGAACAACAACAACAGCAGCAGCGACGGCAGCAGCAGCAGCAGCAGCAGAAACTGCAAATGGTTTACCGCTACGCTATACTGAAACTTCCCTCGCTCAGCTGTCCACACACACACACACAGAGGCACATGCACGCGCATAGAATTTCCCTTTCGCTACGCACAAGAATTTCCCCAGCATTTGGTACATTTGGTACTTTGGTACATTTGGTACATTGTACTGGGGTACTTTAGTTGCCGCCCGCTGCAGCCGGTTCAGTTCGTCTCGTTTGCTCGACTCGTGCGCGTCGTACGCGGCGGATTCCTTGAAAAACAAAAAAACGGGAAATTAAATTCGCCTTTTCGAAATCGCAGCGGTTTTCTTCCGCTACTCGAGTCTTGAAACATATTTTTTTTCTTGAAAAACTTGACTCTTTTTTTTAACACTTTACGCACATTGTAGTGTAGTTGTTTAGGGTGCCTAGAAATCCACCCTATTGCTGCAGTTCGCGATCACCGCTCCACCCACCCGTGGCCAGCAGAGCACCACAACCACCAAACCGGTTCTCAAATCCATTTTCTCAAATAGTTTGGCCACGCGAATTATTATTGTTATTTCAACGCGTTGCTTGCATAGCTCGAAAACAACCCCCAACCCTTATGGCAATATACCATACCATATTATACTATACCATTATATGTTATGGTTATGCCCTTGCCTCGCGACGTGGCAATGAACTTCTGATCTTATAAGAATCGCGAGAGTGTGTGTTTATCTCCGCGCGTGTGTGTGCGTGTTTCTTTTTTAAATCTGACTAAGAAATATAGGAAAATTCACTGAAAATGGCAGATCTGCTCTTGAAGACGGGCCGTCGCACAATATGCCCAAAATGTAGGTAAAATTCCACTTAAAAAACGCTTTGAAAACTTTGATAAAAGTGTTAAAATACATAATATATTATATATAGGTATTAAAAAACGCTATAAAACTTTGATAAAGTGTGAAAATGTATTATGTTCTTGTTTTTTATTAAAACGATTATAATAAAGCTAGCATATTTTGCTAAATTGGATTATACTTTAAGATATTTTTAAATCCAATTGGATATGTTTTTTAAGGGAAATATATTTTCTGATTCGAAAAATACGATACAAGCAAATTCATAAAGTGGTTATACTATTTCTACATTTAAACATCTAGATATACCTGTGTTAAATGAAAGAAAATACATATCCTAACTATGTATTTATTTATTTTAAAGCAAACCTGTAAATTTCCCTTTCTAATATATCTAAATCCTTTTATACAAATAGGAAAATGAGTATAATACTTTCTAGAAATAGAAAGTATGGGAAACTAAAGAGTTCTAAAGTAAAACAGGTTCTTAAATTCATTTTAAAGCATTCTTCAATTTTATAACTCTCCAGAATTGCAAACAAACAATCTAAGTACAGATACATATACCATTTGTATATAGTATATCATCACCCTCTCAGAACTTTCAGCTTAAAGTTGTGAGTATTTCTTATAATAACTATAAAAATCGAATATTTATGAGTGGCAAAGGCAAACAAAGAGGATTTAAGCAGAAAAGCGGAAAAGAACACGAGTGTGGGAGGAAGAGAGAGGGAGAAGATGATGATGCAGTGAAAGGGAGATGAAAACACGCTTTTAATTGCTCTCAAGTTTTTGTCTTTTTCTTATTTTCGGTCGAGAGTGCGTTGTGCATCGCTGCGCTCCGTCCCGCCAGGGCGACATGGATGAAGTTGTCTTTGTTGTTTCCGATTTTCCTGTTGTTGGGGGAACTGTCGCTTCACGCTTAATTGGTTGCCAACATCGAAAAGGTCACGTTTATGAGTTGTGATCGAACGTTGTAGACGCCGCCCCTGCAGTTGCACCTTAAAGTCGACAGAGAAAATTATGATATGTTCAGAGATTAAAGAGATATAGTATAGTGGGAGAGGCATTAATGGGATTTGAATATATTTATAGGGAATTTTAAACTGTATTTGGGATAAGCAACTATTATTATCTTTATTCTTGTATCTATAAGAGTTTTTCGACTAGAATTGCATATCTTTCTAGCTGTTTTCGAGTTTATCTTAACTATTTATGAATGTATTTTAATTTCCAGCATAGCATAGCTTGCTAAACATATTTGTAACATGCACACCAAATTTAAACAAGATCGAAGCATTTTAGCAGTATTTTAAAAGCCTTTTAAAGTGAAGTTTGCGCCTGACGCTGCACTCTCCCCTCCTCCTCTCTCTCTCCCTCTCTTACTTACACTTGAATGCACTTTTTGTCAACATTGGAACAAAGAACGTTTTCTAAATTAAAAAAAAAATAAATAATAACAAAAGGGGCGCTAAAATGCAGTACGAGACTTCGCAGCTTGTGGGGTTTCTCCCGCGTATAATTAACAAAAGGGCTACAGAAACGAGGGGGCGTGGCAGGCAGAAAAGGTAGCAAAACTGAAGTTAAAAGAGCTGACAGAGTTGCCCCCTCTCTCACTCTTTCTCTCTCGCTCACCCTACCTTTCGCTGGCTACTGAAACGTCTTGATCGGTGGCAGGAGACGAGCCACGCCCCCACCGCGCCGTCGCCTTCGTTTAGGTTGCTTCGCTCGGTACGGTTCGATTCCGTTGGGTCGCCAATCGCAGTCGCCAGTGAAGCGTGAAAACATCATTTGCACCACAGCCCAACAAAGAAAACAAAGCAGACAGAGACAGAGGTCGAAGGAGAGAGAGAAAGAGAGCGAAGGAAAGAAAGAGAGAGAGAGAGAGAAAGAGGCGTCTGCTTGAAAATGATTATTGGGTAAAGAAATCGCTGCTGATTTTCCATTTTTCATTTTGTGTCGCGAAATTGTCGCGACATTCTGACACAAACAGACACACACACACACACACGCACACACACACATAGATACACTCCCAGTCACGCTGCAAGTATCTTGCAGATACTTTTTCAAGATGCTAAATCTGAAATTCTAAGCAGTCGATACAACAAGTTGTGCGTAATCCAAGATGCAGCAGGCAATACCCAGAACCCCCCAGCCCCATCCTAGACTCTATCTGCGCGCCTGTCTAGGGGGCAGTGGGCAGTAGGCGTGGCATTGGACAGCGGCAATGGGGTAAAAGTTTTATCAGCGTAGCGAAACTTTTGTTTTAGTTTATTGTCTGGCAAAAGGCGCATCAAAGTTTTTTCTCGCGCTTCTCCCTCTCTCTTCCCCTCTCTCTCTCTCTCTCTCACCTTTCCCTTAGGGAAGCTGATTAAGTTAGCTAGGGGAAGAGGGGGCGGGCAACTGGGCGTGGCCAGCAGGCAAATTACTTGTGAATGCAGCAGCATGCGGCGTCTGTGCATTAAAAATAAATCAGTTTGTCGGAGAAAGAATTAAAAAAGTTGTCAAAGTATTTGCCAAGCGCTTGTGCTGGCTGTACTAGCAAATACCCTGTAAACAGACAGCTAAGCTGCTTGCAGAACTAGCCGAATGGGTTAGCAAATACCCTGTAAATTGAGGCCATAGTAAATTAATACACATTAACTGAGAAATAGACCAAACTTCAGCTTCACATACCCTGTAAATAAATAGATACCCTTTAAAAAAGGCTGCCAGAACATGCCTTACTGCCAGATCAGGCATAGCCGCTGCCCTGCCCGCTTACAGGGTATCTAGATGGGGCAGCAAAGCGGCAACTGCAGCTGCAAGACGCCCCAGAGTATGCAACACGTTCCCCCAAATGACGCACGTCAACGTGGCAAGGCACTCGACAGCCGAGTGGCACTTGCAACGGCAGTGGCAACGTCGGCGGCAGCACAATTACAGACGGTGGCAACGTCCGCGAGATTTTTAATTGTTGTGAGCAGGCGAAAGATGAGGCGAGTGAGAGAGAGAGAGAGAGGGAGAGAGCGCGCTGCAGACAGTGGCGTGGGCAGGCAGAGGGGTAAAAAGAGTTGCAGAAGCTGCAGCACACGTCGAGCATAATCTGCAACACACACACACGCACACACACACATTTTCAATTTGCAAGCTGCCAAAACATGCTGCAAATATTGACATTGAGTCTAATGGAAAAAGCAAGCCAGGTGGCGCCACCAACAGCAGCTCGACTCGTCTTGCTTTGGATTTAGATTAAATTAAAATTTCTTGTGCAATATTAAAGCCGCAAAGCTGCGTCAGTTAAGTGGCAGGGGCGTAGTCAACCAGGGACGGGCAGGGGGGAGCCAGAGTTGGGGCTGCAACTGTGAGAGGGAGAGCGAGAGAGAGAGAGAGTGAGAGAGAGAAAGAGAAGCTGCGGCAGCAGACTAAACGACGACGTTGCGTGGAGACGCGTGCCAAGGGAGGGCGCAGCCACTGTGCAATGCAGCAGGGGCGTAGCCAGGAGGGGGGGGAGCGTATTCAACAATATTTTATGGAGTGTTGTCTAGAGTGGCTGCTGCTGTTGGCGTCGCTTTGTTGACTATAAATAACAATGGAATCATGACTCGAAATTAAACGTCGAAAATGTTGCATGACAGGCGTGAGGGGAAGCGAGAGAGAGTGAGAGAGGGAGAGAAAGAAGAGAGAGACAGAGCTAAGGGGGAGTCTGGGGATGCGGGCTATTTGCCCAAGAAGTCAAAGAAACACAAGAAACGCAAATAAAAACCGAGGCACATGTGAAAGACGCCAAATATGATGTGCCGCACCACGCCCCCCTGCCCTAAGTGGATGAGGCCGAAGAGACAGACAGCGAGCAGGAAGGGAGTCTAAAAGAGAGATAGTAGGAAGCAGAGAAAGAGAGCAGTAGATGGAGAAGGAAAGGGAGTGAGTAGGAAAACCCATAGGGAGAGGGACACCCTCTGCTCTGCGTATATTAACAAATTGCCAAGCGGCCCATCAATTTGTTCAAACACTCCCTCCGCCTCCTCTTTCTTCTCCTCCTCCTACGCCTCTGTCTTAAGTGAGGGGGGCGTGGAGGTATTCCCTGTTGGAAGAAGCTGCCAATCAGAGTCAATAAATTTTGCCAGCTGCTCTCGCAATGGAAAACAGCGAAACAAAGTTGGAAAATCGCTTTTCCATGTCATCAAACAAAAGGTGTGCGAGAGGAGAAGCCGGAGGGGAGGGGGGGAGCAGGTGTGGTAGAATTTGTATATAGTAAGATAAGGCTAGAGATAAAGAAAAAGTGCGGCAGATTAGAGAATAATGTTCAAAAAGAAGTCTGAGAAAGTTTGAGAAAAGTATGTAGAAAGAATGCAAGAGCGAGTAGCACAAAAAAAAGGTACAGTCTGCACTATAGACATGAAAAAAACTTGCAGATAACCCCTTTAACTACAACCCTAGACAAAAAAAAAACTCTTTTAAAGTTTATTCCTCGAAATATACATATTTGTCTGCTTATTTCATAAAGTCAACAATTTAGGGTGACCAGTTTGTGGGTAAACTTCTTTAAGTTCCCTTTAGAACCCTTAGAAATACCTAATTAAAGTTGTTTGCTCTAATACAGCTCATGCTTTAAAGTGCAGCGACTAAATGCCTTAAATTTAGGGTGACCATATATCAACAAATTAAAACACTGCACTACCCACTTAAACCCTTCAAATCACCGCTTTTTCAGCTACTGTAATCACTTAATTAGCACAAAATGCAACTAGTGTACCCGCTTTATTTACAGGGTATTAAAGCACACACAAACACACACACAAAAGCGCCATCTAACGGCCACATTAACGCAACCATTACATAGTTATTAATCAACTGTGACAGCGGTTTAATGTTGGGTGAGGCAGCCTGCCTCCTTGCCCCGCCCCTGACTGTACTCCCCTCAACTGCACTGAGTCACCACAAATGGCCATTTTATTAGTGCAATTCTACCCCTCAGCCCGCCCCCCGCGACTCTCTACGCCTCTGGATTATGCAGCTTACATACATTTTCAATAACAAGTCACTTGGTGGGGCGTCTCTGGCTCTGGCACTGGGACTGGCTCCAAGCCCTACTATTATGGCTCATTGTCGTTAGTCATCTGCCTAACCATCCCCCCCCACACTCTTCCCCTTCTCGACTCTCTTGCGCTACGCCCCTGTCTACGTCTAGGCAACCCATCATCAGCAACCGGCAACAAGCTACGCCATTTAATTGCGTCTGCTCATTTAGTAGGAATAAGTTAAGAGCGCAACTGACTGTTAAATACCCTACACATAACCGTATATACATAGAATTCTTCCCTCATCTATTGCTTTCTCACTCTCGTTTGAGAGTGAAAAGGGGCAGCGCAGCTTGAAATAGTGAAAAACCTTTACTTGTATATTTTTTGTTTTTATGTGCCGATATTTTTGAAATATTGAGAATATGTGTATTAAGTATAAATCCATTTGTATACCAAAGCAGCAAGTAGTAACTTTAATACTTTGCATAATAAAGGCAAATTACTAATTTTAATGATCTATGGGCGTGGCAGCCTATATTTGACTTAAACTCCATCTACATAGGATATGCAGCAGTCTATTTGCCAAATTTGATGTATTTTGCTTTTATAGTAACAGAGATCTGTGTGTTCAAACAGACAAAGACGGCTAAATCGACTCTACAATTGATGCTGAACAAGAATACATACTTATTATGATCTCTTATATATATTCACCCATTCTTAGAGCATTTTCAGTATAGAAAAACAGGATTCATGCTTGAAGGAGAAAGAGGAGCAAGCGAGAGATAGAGACAGAGATAGAGATAGGTGGCGAGACAAAGAAGATGAGGCGGCGAGTCTGGCCAGTCTGACTGAGTGCCAAGTGAATAGTTTTTCCATTTCTTGCTCAGCTGCAGCTGCAGCCAACTTTGTCTGTCTGTGCGGAATTCAAATCAAAATTTTATTCAAATGCGCCATAAATAATACGTAATGCACAAGTAGATGTATATCTTAGGTATATATGTATGGTACTATATATAGGTATGTATATGCTATATAGTAATATGCAGCATAATTCATTCATCTTTCATCGAGGCGAGCTCCTTGCTCCTCCCTATTCGTGTCGTTGTCGTGCTCCTAATCCGATTGTGCGTCGGGGCAAATTATTGTGTGGGATTTCATGAGGAGTTTACAGTTAATGCAAGCTGTACATAGAGTGGGTGCAGGGGCGTAGAGAGGAGGAGGGCAGGGGGGGTCATACGACTGGCTGCATGTGGCATGTGGCACTCGGCTAGATTTATGTTAAGTGGCAGACATTGGAGCTAGTCGCTTGATATTTTCACTCCATTGCCATGGCGCGTCTGCCCCAGCCCCATGCCACACCCACTCCCCCACTTTCTCTCCCTCTCTCTCTGCCTCCCTCCCGCTGCCAGTTTTCCTGCACATTTTCCATTTTTCGCTGCCTGCAATAAAAATGTCGTTCCGCAATAAAAATCGAATTGTTTCCTTTTTGCCATCCGCCAGTTGCAGCTGCGCTCAGCCGTAAAGCTTGTCTCGTTCCCCTCTTCCCTGTGCCCTCTGGTCCAAGAGTAAACTAAGTGTATAAGACCCTGATCTCAAGCACCCTGCCAATACTCCACATCCCAAATCCTACTCTGACTCCTGCGGAATCCAATCAAATGCTGAAAATTGCCGGATTTAGCTGCCTGACAGCACGCAGATTTATTCTCATATCTCCTCGCATATCTCTAATCTATTGTAGTATTTGTTTTTGGCCGCAGGCCACAATAACAAGTCGGAGACCTGCGCGATAAAGTCAACACTCCCCCTACCTCCGCTCTCTGGCTTAGGCTTTTCCATTTGTCAGAGAAAAAACAGATTTTCTCACGCCTAAATGCATCCTCGACTCGACTCGACTCCGACTGCAATTCCGATTCCGATTCCAAGTTTGCCAACTTGTTCAGCCGCAGATCCTACTTGTCCCAAACACAGCCTCCTAGTCCGAACTTCAACTTAAAGTTCCCAGTGAAACCTGAGTGGGGAGGGGGAGGAGTAGGAGGCGTGGCTCAACTTTTCAACTGCTAAGCCCCGCACCGACCTATTTTTTTTTTTTTTTTTTTTCTTTTGGCCTGGCACCATCAACTTTGATGGCCCAAGTTTTTCGGCTAGAAACTTGAAACCGAAACTACTTGGCCACCTTTGCCACGCCCCTCCTCGTTCAGCTTAGCGCGGACTGCCACATGCCACATGCAGCGAGCACTACAAAGTTTCGATAGTTAAAACTTTTGTTAAGTTTTCACCAAGCCAGGCGAAAGGTCTTCTTTTTTTTTTGTTTCTTTTTTCCCAGATTTCTCGACGCATTTCATTCGAGATTAGAACTGAAAAATGATATAGGATTCTTAAAAAACATATTTCGCATTGAGTTGGATTGAGATTCCGGGCGTACAGTTAGTTCTAGCTTTAAACTTTGATTTCTCTCGATCCACGAGGGTGTGGTCAAAATTTTGAACTTACTTAAAGATACTGCTATATCATAAGAGCATTATCTTGGAATTTGCTGACTCTAGCTTCTGAGATCTCTGAGATCTAAGCGTTCATACAGACAGCTGCATATATATTCTATTCTATCTGGCATATTGTATAATATTTATGAAGATTCACATGAAATTTGAAAACAACATAGGTTTCTACTTGAGGTTTTCGACCAGCCTCGCCCTCTCTTGCTCTCTTCCATAAGCGTATAGGAATCCCTTATCCTTATCTCGTATCCCTTATCCTTTGTTCGATTAACAACGCATTTTATGCTGGATGCCATCAAACAGCGACAGCGAAGCCATCAACTCGTTGCCTTTGCATTTGCCATAACTCTGTTTATGGCATGTGTGTGTGGGAGGATTGGGTGTGGGCGTGGATGTGGGCGTGGTTGTTCGTGCCAGGCAGAACGTGGCATAAACTCTGACATTTTATACGCGTCGCGTCCAATAACCTGACGTTCTGCATGTTTATTTTTGGCAGTCTATTTATTTTTAAGATCTCAACCCTTTTCGAGCTTCGGGGGGTTTGAGGTAGGACCGGGTAGGGTAGGCAGCAGGGAGCAGGAGTTCCTCGACCCGTCGAGCAAACACTGACATGGCGAGCATTGGACAATTGACCCATTTGCATTGTCTGACTCTACCAAGTGCCAAACTAATAATGCAATAGCTGGAAGGGGGGCGGAGAGTGGAAGAGAGGGAGTGGCATCGAGTGGAGGCTCTTCACACTCTTCGCTTCCGGGTTGAGTTCAGTTCACCATGCGGTTTCCTGTAACCGAGTGACCTGCTCCAGCGAGGGCAGCTCGACAAGTTGGCGTGCCAAGTTAGCATTTCCTGCAACTCTCTCGCTGTGCTTTATCATTGTCGCACTGCCGCTTTGTCTGCGTCTGTCTCTCAGTCTGTCTCTCTGTCTGTCTGTCTGTCCGTCTCTCTGTCTGTTCACTGCATTACTTGCTGCAAATTGTTGTGTGTCCATGAAACTATGCAGTGAGTATTTGCTGTGCACATACCTGCCACATGCCTCTGCCTCGCACACCTTGCCACACCTCTTCAGACTCCGCTCCAGCTGCTTCCTAGTGTTAAATGCTTGTGCATTTAATTACACCAGTTTTTTTTTTCACCAAAGCATCTCATAATTTAGCCACGCCTCGCACGCCCCTAGCTGCCACAGAGTATTTCGTTCTGCAATCCATTTATTTTTGTGTATCTTAATTACATTAGAGATAACCCCCTATATCATCTTCAATATCGTATGTCTAAGATATCATTCAAACATTTAAACCCATGAATTCTTTAAAACTACGTGGTATTACGCAGGGAACACTCTCTGTCTGTATGAACGCATATAACTCGGTAACTAATAAAGCTAAAGCGTTTAAATTTGACGACAATACTCTTTTGATATTGCAGTGTCTGAAGTTTTATGTTAGCAGCTGACCATACCCTAGAAAGTCTCTAAATTGGAGCTGTACTTAGGGTATCTCTCAGTTCTTGCGCATGCAATTTCATTGACTTCGCTCATGCTCACCTGGGGTGCAGTCAGTGCTTAACCCATTGGGTTACTCCTCATCCGGGTGGATCATGTGAGACCATTAGTGACAGTGGGCGGAATGAAAGGGGCGGGGACGGTACGTAGTGGGTGTCTAAGAGGCAACGTTACTTTTAACAGTTGCAGCTTAGTGCAAATTTAATTGAATTTTACAAAGTTTTTGCCAAGGGAAACTTGAGCAAGGAAAGGAGTAAGGAAAGGTTTGAGGATGGAGCTGTAAGGAGTAGAGCTGTGAGGGGTAGAGCTGTAAGGAGTCTGGATGTTAGGGATAGAGCTGTAAGGGGTAAAGCTGTGAGGATTGCAGCTGTAGAGGGCAAAGCAAATATGGGAATTGGTTGAGCTGTGGGGGATAAGCATAAAATCTGGATTTATTACGCAAGTTTCTCATCTCTCCCCCTCTCTCTCTCTCTCCTTTCCAGGTGCGTGCTATGGAGCAGCGGCTGAGTGAGTGGCCAAAGCCCCAAGCACAGCAGCAACCACAACAACAGCAGCAGCAACACTCGCAACAGAGCACGGCGACCAGTTCGCCGATCCATCAGCAACATCAGAGCGTCGCTGCCGCCGCCTTAGTTGCCGCCTGTCAACAGCAGCAACAACAGCAACAGCAACAGCAGCAGCAGCAGAGCCTCCTCGGCAGCACCAGCAGCACCGGCAGCAACAACGGTGAAGCGGCCGAGAAGACAATTAGCTCATTGGAGATACAAGTGGAGGAACAGCGTCAGCTGCGGCTACACGACGCACGACAGATCGAGGCAAAGGCGGCCAAGATCAAGGAGTGGGTCAATAACAAACTACGCGATCTCGAGGAACAGAATCAGCTGCTGCGCGAGCAGAACATCAAGTGCAATCAGCAGCTGGAGCTGCTCAAGAATCACATTGCCAATCAGTCGCAGCGACATAGTATTGTCGGTCCAGTGCGGAATAGTCTGAGCTTGGATGTGCAGGACTTTGCCAGCACGCCGGAGACGCGACGACGCAGCGAGAGTCTTGATCCGCAGGAGATTATCAGTCGCCCTCTAACCTCATCGTATCCGCATCATCAGCATCGTCGCAATCTATCGATGGAGCCGCAGGAGCTGGAACGGAATCTTGTGGCGGCTGTCGATGGTCTCACCCTGGCGCCGCTGTCAAGTATCTCCAGCAAGGTGTCGCAGGCGACGACAGCAACTGCTGCAGCAGTGGGTAGCGCTGCTACCTCAGTGGGTGCACGACCGGATAGCTCGGACACAGATACAGCACATGACTATGCGGAGATCTACACGCCGTCGTGCGAGAAGCTACCCTCATGGATGAAGAACAATCCGGCACTGATGGCCAGTGGCGGTAATTCGAGCACTACCACCACAACGACCAGCGAATTGGGTGTACCACGTCCTCCCACACCGCCACTGCATCGCTTTCCCAGCTGGGAGGCCAAGATCTATCAGGTGGCCAACGATGGGCTGGCCGGGAATACCGGTACCGGCACCAGCACCGGCGAGAGCAATGAACCAACGCCGGATGTGCAGGAGCACAGTTTGACCATGACATCCCTGTCGAACGGACGTACCACACGGCACACGGCGACGCAGCATGGTCACGATGCCAACAATGGGACGCTCGGCAGCAGCGGCACGCCCGGCACACCACAGCCGCCGACGCGGCAGCAACAAACCGCTAGCGGTGGCTTCTGTGATATCTCTGTGCCGGTCTATGCCACGGTCAAGGGTCGCGCCTCGCAGATACGCTCGATGCCCTTTACCGGCGATTCCAGTGATGATTCCAGCGATGGGGAAGATCATGCCGTCATGTTAACCCACAATTCACACAATTCATCCAGTACGGACAATACGGAGACCTCGACATCGGGCAGTGCATCGAGTCCGTCGAAGAGTCTGAAGACCTCGTCGAGTTTGAGTCCGGCTAAGCGTAGTGGCTCCGAGAGCCCGAAGAATGCCAAAGCGCGTGGTATGTAATCTAACCTCAAAATGGAACGACCCTTCCACCCCACCCCCAACTCTCCAAGTTGTCCAGTAAAGCGTAACGGTAGTGGTAGCTCTAGCTCCAAACCACCACAGCAACAGAAACTAACCACAGCATAATCCACCACGTAACACTAACCCATGATACGTTCCTCTTCCTATCTATCTAGCTCCCATCTTGCTTACTCCTATGCATAACCCTAGGGGTTTATCTTGAGTTTTCTTCCTATGCATAATCCTAGTGGTTTATCTTGAGTTTTCTTCAGTTCCTTCGATTATATCTTTCTATATAATTAGTTTCCTCTTTGCTTATCTGTTTGTCCTGAGTTCCTTTAGTTTTTCCTTTTAGTTTTCCATTATTTCCCTAGCTCTATCAATGGAAATTCCATAGAGTATGCTCAAAGAGTTGATACTCCATCTCAACCCTATTTGTTATTACTTCCTAACTAGCTAAACCCTTAGATCATTTGAGTTCAGTAATTTCTCAAATAAAATCATTATTTCTTTCGTTTCTTCTTAAAAAGTTGGGCTAGTTCGACTACCCTATTACCCACTGCAAGCTTATACAACTACAGGTCCTTAGTTCACCTCAGTTAGTTATCATATGAGTTTTATAGGTATATTTCCCTGATTTCCACAACTCCGATTTCAACTTTTCTGTTCGTATAACTGTATATATTGTCTTGTATCACTTTAGTATAGTATGGAACGTCTTGCTTTTCGTATAGTTACTATATTCCTACTCCCTACTCCCTTTCTCCCTCCACAATTCCCTCCTGATTATCCCCAAGAACTGTAGTCAGTCTTTGTCTAATCAACTAACTATTTTCAAAAGCGTATTCTAACAATGAATCTAATAAACGGGTTGCATTTCCTTCGCCTTCGCCTCGTCTCAACCCTTCCTCCTGCCCCCCATCGATGTGTAACCCATTCATTTGCTATCCAAACACTGATCATATCATTAACCAATCAACCTAACCAACATCCTCATAACAGTCCAATTACGCACAACCCCTCAACAACAACAACCACAACAACAACCACATCACAAACCACACCTCCAACAACACCATCCGCATCCGCATCCGCATCATCATACGTTGCCACATACATTGTGTGCGCCACAGGCGCCACTGTTGGCCGTACAGAGCACGCTGCCACGCCTACATACGCCCACTGGCGCGCAGCTAACGCAACTGCGCGTGAGCCCCCACATGCGTGGCACAGTAATTTCAGATCTTTCCTTTGAATCAGGCCTCTCCGATGATTATGCCCTGCCACCGGATGCGGTCTCTGAATCAACATGCATGGATGCTTCAATGCCATCGCTACTGATGCGTCAATCCTATGTGGATTCACCGAGTAAGAAGCTGGAGTCACTGGAGAAGGTAGGCTAACATCATAGATCTATGATCTCAGACAGCAGATCTTACCTCGTATTTCTTTCCTCCTCCCCCTGCCAGATGGGACACCTGGCCAAGCTGGGTGGCAAGCTAAAGACGTGGCGCAAGCGTTGGTTCGTCTTGAAGAACGGTTCCCTGAATTACTGGAAGAGTCAGCATGATGTGCAGCGCAAGCCACAGGGTCAGATCCAGTTGGATGAGGCTTGTCGCATCAGTCGAGCTGAGGGTGCCTCCACCTTTGAGATCGATACGGGAAAGAAGGTTTACTACTTGACAGCCGACTCACATGCCACCATGGACGATTGGATACGTGTGCTCCAAAATGTGCAACGTCGCAATGCGACCAAGTTGCTGCTCAGTCGCGACGATCAGAAACCGACGGTGCAGGGTTGGGTGACCAAGGTGAAGAACGGACATGCCAAGAAGTGTTGGTGTGTGCTGCTCGGCAAGATGTTTCTCTACTTCAAGGCGCCGGCTGAGACGGTAAGTTGGAAGGGCGTGGTGAGGCTAGGAAGATCCTGATTAACCGCATTCGCTTGCACAGAATCCCCTGGGGCAGATCAACATGCGCGATGCACGCGTCGAGGAAGTGGAACACGTATCGGACTCAGATTCGGAGGAACGTGAGGATGCTGCACAGGATCAGGCACGTCTCACCGTTGCCATCTATCCAGCACATCAAGGTCCCACCTATCTGATCCTCTCCGGCAAGCCGGAACGCGATAATTGGCTCTATCATCTCACCGTCGTCTCTGGCGGCGGTCCAAGTGCGGGCACACAGTACGAGCAGCTGGTGCAGAAGCTCATGGAGACCGATGGCGATCCCAGTAAGTGTTCCACAAGCGAGGACTATGCATCTACCTTCTACTTACTTACTCTCTCTCTCTCTCTCTCTTACTTCCGCAGATTGTGTACTCTGGCGTCATCCGATCTTGCTGCACACCAAAGACACCATCACAGCGCCGCTGTCATCCATGCACACGGAGACAATGCAGCCGGAAGCCATCAAGCTATTCAAGGTAAGTTAGCCTAGAGGATTGCCAGAGGATCATCATTGTCACATTGCGATCTTCTAATCTTCTTTTAGAGTATTCAGCTGTTCATGTCGGTGGCCGTTAATCAACCCGGTATCGATTACCATGTTGTGCTCGCCCAGAACGCACTGCAGCATTGCCTGGACATGCCGGAACTGCAGACCGAAATGATCTGTATACTGATCAAGCAAACCTCCCGACATATGGGACAGAAACTAAGTGTCGGTGTCCAGGTAAACAAGAAACTGGGCAAGCAGACGCGCGTAAGTTTTTCAGTTGCAAAGCTTCTTATCGTTATTGTTATCGAAAAAAATGAAAGAGATACGAAATTCTCTTTTAGTTTTAGTTGTTTCCCTTAGTTCTTAACCAAGAAAAAAATCGTACTTATTTTTCAATATAATTTCTGTTTTTTCTGTGTACAAAATAATCCCCCACCACAACTAACCCAGTTTTACCTGAGCAACAACTCTGCAACCCAACAAGTTGTATTCATGTCTAGCAACTGATTCTCGCAAATCCCGTTATCAAAGCTCTCGCAAAGCTCTCTCTATATATATATAAACTAATCCAAAGAACTATTCTACAATTTATACAATATCAAAAAAAAAGATAAAGTTGTACAGCTTTCAACCGATATCTTGAGTAGGTATCGCACTATTTTAATTTTTTTTTTTAATATTTATTAGTTTTTTTTATTAATTCAATGACAATTTGCCGGCTTTTTTCAAGCTTTGCTTCAATTAAAAAGCTTACGAACGCTTTCTAATCACAAGAATACTTCGAATACTCTATAGTTTTTAAGATACTTCGCTTAAATACGTTACCTGAACGATATATATACAATATATACCATAGTTGCTTCAATATTTCATGTTCTCATTATATACTGCATGCTTTTTGTAACTTATCTACTAATCCGTAATACTAGTTGATATTTTATATGATTATCTTTTATCTTATTCCTATTCTTCATACTTTTTTTTTATATTATGTATATTGTAGTGGACACAGACAATGAATTTCCCCCATAACTGTCATAAACTCTATCTACACATTATCAAATATAATCTGTATAGATGCATTCGCTGATGCTGCACAACTATCGAACTATAGCGAATTATCTGAACGTATAAACGATATAGATCAAATCTTGAAAAATATCTACAAACTATATATTATATATATCTATGTAGTTTTGCAGCATAACAACTTATACACTTTCAAGATATCAGAGATCAGAACTTACTCTATGTGTATATATACTATCTTGATTATATCTATGTGTATTATCCATTTGTTTTCAATCTGATTATTGATCGTTGTCATTGTATAAAGTATTTGCTGTAAATTTCACGCACACACATACAAAAATAAAAAAAACATACAGAAACTCAACTCTCTTACACACACACACACGTACATACATGCCAGATCGGAAAACATTAAGAAATATTCTTGGGGCCCTCTATATAGAAAGTATTCAATAAGGTGTTTCCCAAATGACTTAAAGTGTTGTTAAATTGTTTGTTATTATCGTATTGAAGTATAGTCAAGATATAGGAAATTTTAGAAAAATAATTGTTGTAGTTATTGATGAAATATTTGTTTAAAAAATTTTAAAAAAAATCCCTATTATTATACAAGCAATTCGATTCTTCTTTTAATTTATTTCAATAATCTTCTAAAAGATCTAATAGCTTAGCATAGTTAGGGGCCTCAAGATCGCACATATCAGACTCCACACCCACAACTTCATCACACACACCACAATTACTAGAACACAAAAACAGTTAAAAGTGTGTCTACTGTCTCTCTCGCTCTCTCTCTCTCTCTCCCTCTGTCTCTCACACTCTGTTACGTTAACTCTATGCGTGATCGAGGCTTGATCGTAATAAGTAAAAAATCGAAAAATCTTCGATCATGTTCAGTTAACGTAACAGATCAAGATGATATTTTCTAGAGATTTTTTCCAACTTGTTTCTATGGTTTTGCCCAGTTCTGTTTCATCGTTTTTTGTCGCTTTCTAGTTTCTTTCTTGGCTTTTGAATGTTTCTTCGCATTATTCATAAACATAAAATTAACTCGTTTCGCTTTGTAAAAAAAAAAAAAAAAAAGAGAGAGATCAACTCGAGTACACTGTAAAAAAAAACATAGTTATAGAACAAATATTAGCAAGAAAGCAAAACAAAAAAAATATATGTCAGTTTTAATAGCATAAATTGATCAGAAAATGTTTTTTGGCTTCTCTTCTTCCTCTTCTTGTTCTTTTCTGTTTTTCTTCCTTTTGTGTGCGCGTGTGTGTGCGTGTGTGTCTTGTGGCACACAATTCCCATATCGATATCCGATAACCGTACCGATAACCGTATCCGACGTTGACGACGAAATTTACAGCAACTACTTCTGTGCGCCACCCAAAGCCTGTTCACCTGTGACACCCAACAGGCTGGACAAGCTCAGGCCAACGGCAGCTCGCCCACATCGATACAGGTATGAGGGGAAATTTGATTGTTGTCGTAAATCGTAAATCGATTGTTAATCGATAAGCGAGTCGCAGTGCAGTTTTTTATTTCTCTTGTAGTCAATTTGAAGAGTTGTTTAATCCAATTAACGAAATTAATTAATTAGAATTTTGCTTTCTCTCTCTTCTGTTCGCTATGTAACCTGTCTCGCTCTCGCTCTCTCTCTTTCTCTCTCTCTAGGCACCCGTTTCGACGCCCATCATCGATTGCAAATCGAATCCGCCCGCCTACAGCTTCGTCCAGGGTTGGCAACTGCTCGCACTGGCGGTCTCACTGTTTGTGCCCAAGTCGAGTCGCCTGCTCTGGTACCTCAAGCTGCATCTGTCACGGAATGCGGACACCAAGACGGAGACGGGCAAATATGCCGCGTACTGCGAGCGCGCCTTGGAGCGCACACTGAAGAACGGCGGACGCGAGACGAAACCATCACGCATGGAAGTGCTCTCAATCCTGCTGAAGAATCCATATCATCACTCCCTGCCTCATGCCATTCCCGTGCACATGATGAACACCACCTATCAGGTATGTAGTATACAGGCATACACAGATGTGGAACCTTCCTAAACCACTTCCTTTGCAGGTGGTTTCCTTCGATGGCTCCACCACAATCGAAGAATTCCAGACCACGCTGGCCCAAGAGTTGGGCACACGCGATGCCACCAATGGTTTCTGTTTATTCAGCGATGATCCCATTGAAAAGGATCTGGAGCATTATCTAGAACCGTTGGCGAAACTCTGCGATGTGATTAGCAAATGGGAGACGGCACTGCGTGAGAAGGGATCGGGAAAATTCGAGAACTCTCGTGTCATTCAGTTGAGCTACAAGAATCGTCTGTATTGGAAGCATACCATCAAGTGTGAGACGGACAAGGAGCGACTCTTGTTGTGCTACCAGACCAATGCGCAAATCGTGCAGGGACGTTTCCCCCTGTCACGTGAACTGGCGCTGGAGTTGGCTTCGTTGATGTCACAGATCGATATGGGTGACTATACGCATGAGAAGTCGCGGGATGTGGGCCTAAAGGCACTGGACAAATTCTATCCGTATCGCTATCGTGATGCCCTGGGCAGTGAGCAGCTGAAGGATGTGCAGGAGCTGCTCATCTCGAAGTGGACGCTGCTCAAGGGTCGATCGACTCTGGACTGTGTGCGCATCTATCTCACCTGCTGCCGCAAGTGGCCCTACTTTGGAGCATGCCTGTTCCAGGCCAAGCCGCGTCAGTGTGAACCGCATGTGGCCGCTGTGACACCCGTCGCCTGGCTGGCCGTCGCCGAGGATGCACTCAATGTGCTTGAGCTATCGACCATGGCGCCCGTTGCACGCTATCCCTATAGCAGCGTGATGACCTTTGGCGGTTGCCAGGATGATTTCATGTTGGTCGTTTCGCACGATGATGGCACCCTGGCCGGCGGCTGTGAGCAGAAGCTGCTGTTCGCGATGAGCAAACCAAAGATTCTTGAGATTACGTTGCTCATTGCGGACTACATGAATGCGTTGGGGCACACAGTGCCGGGCACGCCGCAGATGAATTCACTGACGCGCAACGGTTCACATCGTTCGCTGCGCACCTCACAGCGACCCATCGGCGGTAGCGGTGCTGGCGGAGTGGGTGGACTCACTGCTGTCGGAGCGGGAGCG
This sequence comes from Zaprionus kolodkinae, assembly GCA_018901885.1. NCBI lineage: Eukaryota > Metazoa > Arthropoda > Insecta > Diptera > Drosophilidae > Zaprionus > Zaprionus kolodkinae. The sequence continues at coordinate 228,969 of JAEIFM010000183.1, read as the reverse complement.
GGCAGCATCACAGGCTTCTCGACAAATGCCACCACAACGGCTCACAATACCCTAAACTCGCATGCGACGCACACGCTCAATTCGACGCATTCGCATACGCTGAGCAGTTCCCATCATGCAGGAGGAGGAGGTCGTGGCGGAGACGGAGGTGGTGGTGGCAGTCATCAGGGCACGCTCAGCTCACATACGACAACAGGTGGACATGGTCATCATCATCATCATCATCAGGTGGCGCATCAGCCGGATATACTCAAGAGCACGCCCGATCATCAGCGCATCAAGTGAGCCAACGTTGGGCGCCCAGGAGTCAGCACCAGACACACAATACGACGACGCGACGCTTTACGCGCTACTCAACACTAAAACGTTCTTTCCTAAGCTAAGCTAATAACGGTACACGTACTCTAACTCACACACATATTTATAATGTAAACACGGTTTTTTTTTTACTAGTTATAAGTCGTACACAGGCATACCTATGATATATTTACGCTATTTAGTGAGTGTATTTTCCTACATATACATACTTATATATATTAGTATATATATATATATATCTAGAGCATATATAGGTGTATATTTTATAACTTCTTTGTTTGTATTCAACTTGTACAGCGATTTGTACGCAATCCATTTATTGCACCCTCTCTTATAACTCTGTCTGTCTTCAGCCATATATTGTATCTTCTTTGTAACATCTTGCTAGACTCTATGTAGACTCTTGCTACGTACTATATGTATTCTGTAACTGCTTCGTCACGAATCTCACATTGTCCCTCCATGCTCAAAAACTGCCTTTGAACGTAGAAGACAAACCAATTGAAAAGGAAAACGAAACCAAGAAGCCAAAAAACAAAAAAAAAAGAATAATAAGAAACTAATTGCATAAATAACATTAGGGTTACTCATGAGCAGAACAGGGTGGAAGAGAATTTACGATATTTTGTAAAACAATGTATTTTTTTTTTTTTTTTTACTTTTACGAAACCATTTGATAAACTAGAAAGCAAGAAAGTAAATTATATAGACATATAAAGTATGTAAATGTAATTGGTAGTAACATACAGATATAAAGATATGATATCGATATCGACCCTATTCATTATGGTTTCTGCACTTGTCGTCGTCCGAACTTGTTTCGCTTCACTTAGTTTTTTTTTTTTTTTTTTTTTAAATAGTGCGAGCACAATATCACAAAATGCTATCTAGAGGAACGAACGAAGTAGGAAATATGTAGGAGGAGTGTCAAGTGAATTGAAAGATAAATTTTATATCGTAGATGTATGTAGTTCTGATCTGTTCAGTTTCGTAGTCTCAAAAAAAAGATCTTCATCTTGTCATCTCATTTTACAGCTGATATTTGTTTATGTTATATTACTATATATACTATATGAATGTAATTTTTTTACACATGTTAAACGCAAACAACAAATAATTAATATATATACCATATATAGAGTATATATATATAGTATATGTAAAATGATATAATTGATAGCCAACCGAACACAGCCAGAGCTTCTAGTGGAGAGCAGAAACTTAAGAAATTAATGCAAATATCTAGAGAAACTGCAATTGATATACATACAACGTAATAGTAACGTATAATTCTCAATTGTGATTTATACAAGTCAAAATCGAAAATAAGAAACTAAAGAAAAGCAACGTATACAGTTCAATTTACTATATATAGAAGAATAGAGAGAAAGAGAGCAAATTGTTATTCCAAGTACGTCAATGCTGCGAAACAGAAACCAAAAGCAAAGAAACATACTCGATATATACAGCATAGTTTTTCACCTCCCACTCCTAAACCGATTTTATTTGACTCCCCCACATATATTTGAATTCTTCCGATTCTCACCTAAGTTGAAGCTAAAGTTGAACACGAAAAAAAAAAATATATATACACACACAGAGCTATGTAATTCATATATAAAATCGTACAGATATATTTAAAAGGAAAAGGAAATTATACATGAATCATATATATATAATATATGTATATGTAACGACGATTGTAAATGATACGGGCGCATTTTTTTCCTAATTGTAAAAAATTTGATATTAAAAATTTATATATGCAAAATTTGCAAACCGACAACGGCGGCATTCAACTATTATTATATATGTATATGTAAAACCGATATGGCAAGAATTTGGCGAATATATATATCATCAAACTCAAACGAAAGGAAATATATAAAGGGAAAATTAATCATTCAAATGGGGCGTGTTGTTTTTACTTGGAATGGGATGAGATAGAAATATGTATATATTTTATTTTTATTTTTGTTTTTTCTTTTTTTTTATTTTCGTTCAGCTTCCTGAAAAAGACAATCTACAATTTACCACAATATGCATATTAAACAATTCATTTAGTTTCTTAATAATTTATGTATAAATTGCCTAAAATCGTATTTTATTGATGTTATAGACCATTGCATCATTAGTCAACTCTCCTCCCAACCGCCTCTACAATCTAAAAGCTATACACACATGTTTCGTATGGATTACACAAATTTACACAATCTTCGCCTCGCTTGAAAGGCTTCAACAGGGGGGTGTGGGGGCGGGTGCGGGTTGTTCCAACAGAATGGGTAGGGGGATCGAAACCGAGGCAAGGCATATTTGGCGAACCAATTGCAAAAAGATCGAGAAAGAGAAACACAAAAAAAGAAAACACAACAAAAATAAATGCATTAACAAATGGGAACGAGTGTGTGTGTGAGTTGTGGAGTTGCTATGCAGGGTGTGTGTGTGTGTGTGTATAAATGAAATGGAAACCCAAAACGCCAAGTGAATCAAAATTAACGCGGCGCGTGTCACAACATTGCTTGCCCCCCATTTAGTTGCTGTTATTAACTAGTTGTCGCTGTCGCAGTCGCTGCTAAACAATTATTATATTAAATATTCAAATGTCTTTTGGCCTTTGTGATGATTGGCAGCAACTGCCAACTGTTGTCGACGCGTTCTCTCTCGCTTGCACACACTCTCACTCTCACTTTCTTTCTCATGCAACGTCTGAGACGAACAACGACAACGATTATAATCGCGACGACGAGCAACAACTGCGCCAATTATTACAATTACGACTAACGAACTAATGCGACTATCGTACATACATATATGCCTACATATACAGACACGCACATTGATATATATATATATATATATATATATATGTATATATATTACAAAACCCAAAAGTATAATATAAACACTAAAAATATGGTGCCAACGGCAGCCGCCTTCATGTACATCGATTTGCGATTCAATAATTTTGCATCCTTTTTATACTTTTGCGACATCATCGAAAGGTTCTGTGTCTTCGTATCGAGTTCTGGAAATGTATACAAAAAATATATATAAGTATTAGTCCCACTCCCACTGGGTTTAGCAAATCTTCAACTTACCCGCCAAGACTGTGCCACGTTGCAGCACATCATCGATATTCTGCACCATAATACGCTGCACATCCTGCAATTGTGTATTGATGTTCGTTATGTTGCGCCTGCGGTCGGTCAATTGCTTTTTCGCCTTTTGTATATACACATCGAACTCAATGAATGCATAGGGGCGTGTCACGGAATTCACACGCCGCCCATAGTTCGTGTGAAACTCTTGCGCCAGATCCTCCAGATAGTTGAAAGCCAGCCGCTTCGAATACATTTTATCAACCATGACCAGGTAGCATACATCATTCTCGATTAGATAGCTGTGTGTGTGCGTGTGTGTGTGTCGTGGCGTGGTGCGATGTGATGATGTTGCGGGTCAATTCAATTTGGAGTCGATAGCGCAGCAGTATACAAATGTATGACAGGAAAGGAACATAGCAGGCAGAGCAGCACGTTAGATAATTTAATACGATCTCAGATTGCATCATCCCATGGCTAAATGGCATATGCAGCAGGTCTATACTCACTGGAACAGATATGGCCCGGTTTCGATGCTGCTGCGTGCCGGCGAGTGTGTGCCCAGTTTACGAAAAAGCATTTTAGCCTGGTTTTGGTAGTCCAGTATGCTGCGTCCAGTCTGCAAAGTGAAAGTGAAAGTTTCAGAGATTTTGTATACGTTAAGTGTCTCTTTTGACGTGGAACTCACCTGTTCGTCATCCTGCATGGTACCCACTAGGGGCAGCCCATCGATGACACGGGCAATCATTGTCAGCAGCGCCATCTTTGCGGCTGTGTCTGTTGCGTCTCCGTTCCCGTTTAACGTGTACCACAAACGCACTCAAAGTGTGTTTGTTGTTATTGTTGTCGCTGCTGCTGCTCGCGACTTGTGGCCACGGCTACAGTTTAATGCGGCAGTAGCTGGTTGGCTTTCCACTTGGTTTGTTGTTGCCGCGGCCGCTTCACTCCCCACTGGCCGTTGTGTGCTATCGTGTTGCTGTAGTTGCTGCTGCTGCTGCTGCTTTGATTGCCAACTTTCATTCAAGAACTGAAATTTATTAACATTTTATTTAAAGTGACAAAAGTCGTTTACCTCTCTCACACCCCTCCTAAACACACCTTAGACAACTCGACCCTCTCGCTCTCGCTCTCTCTCTCTCGTTTTCTCACCTTTTAAGCATATCTTCACTACTTCTTGTCTGGCTTAGTTTGTTTTGTTTTTTTAATTTATTTTATTTTCTTTTTTTGCACCGCCAGCTGCATAAACACGCAAAACTATTTTGAGTCTGAGTAAAACTGGCCTTGGATGCGTGCGTTTTGTGTTTTGTGTCAGCAAACACGTCAGCGGCTGCTAGGGTCTCTTGCGCACTATCGTAGTCTATATCGATAACAACAACTTGGCTCACAATTATTTATCGGTATTTAATTTGGCGCGCACTGAAGAGCTCTCTACTGGCAAATGGCAAAAGTATGGCAACGCTTTTATGTTGCCCATTCGCTTTTTGCTGTTGTGCTGAATCATGTAATTTTACTCTAGGTTGTTATACAACAACAGAGATCTACATTAACAATGATTAAACCAACCGAATATTTATTTACTTTAAAAAAAACTACATATATATACGCATAACTGAGTTAGTTCAATGACCGGAAAAGGGTCCACATTTTCCATTTCACTCGAAGAAATTCCAAATTCGTGTAATGATAAATACAGTTTAACTATCTTTATTACCATTATTTCATTTGAAATTGAAACATATGAAATTTAGCTTAATCTCTGAAATTAATCGAAACTGCAGCTAAAGCTAGGCGGATGCTCCGCACCACTTAAGAACTAGTTATCGATTATAGTCAGCTGTGTGTGTTGTCGAATTCACTTATCGTGGCGGTAACTTTTGATTTGATATTAGCTCTTATATATAAAATAAAACTTTGTTCAACAAAATAAGCGCATTATTTTTCTCATTCCATCTTATCAACTCCAGCATATAGCGTATATCGCTTTTTATATGCGACATAAAGAAAATACAAAAAGATACATATCTACTGATACAGTAATTGACAAATTGTCTTGGCGGTCTACGTCAAGGAAACAATGTACTTAGGTATCATCGCTAATTGGGAATCAATCTCATACAAATGAATAGACAGTTAGATCTGTTGTTATGCTACATATTAAACATAAGATAAATTGTGAATCCTTGGGAGAACACATTCGTACGGGCAACTGGGTGTGTAAAAGGCACGATTGGTAAATTGAAACAGCGAACATATTCGGTTAGGAAAGTGTCGGAGGGAAAAGGGGCTCATTCATATCATACATAGGCGTCGTAGCCTCGGCACAGCGTATTCTTGTGAATCGCACTGGCCGTGGGTAAAGACGCGTCTATAAACGACACATTTGTGACAGGGTTAAAAGATTTTTTTTAGAAAAAAAAAAAATCGAGAACTGTTTTGTTGGGTACGCGATGACTAGATGGAAAATAAATGGATATCAATGCTATTTCTTTTTATTAAATTGAATCTGAACGTGAAATTGTTCATTTAAGATCCTTAAGTCATGCTTATGAAGTCGTTAATTCTATAATTATTTGAACAATCAGATATCCTTAAAGCGAACAGAACAAATAAGCGAGCTTAGAGACGAAGCAACTGATCCTCGCGATATAAACTGCTGGCACTACACACACGTCCATACCGTCCGCTCTCACAAGCACGCCCATGTATAATGAAAGAAAAAAAAAAAAAAAAAAAACAATAGGCGAACGGCGTCTTAACAATCTTGTTGATGATACAGAGTTTTCTTTTCCTTTTTTGTTTATATAAAGATATGTTATATATGTACTATTAACGTCGATATAACTGATTTCTCACCACCAAGGGCGTTTTTATACAATTAAACGGATTAATAGTTGTAGGTAACAAAATAGAAAATTATAAAAAAAAAAATAAAGAAACTTTTGTTTGCCTAGAACAGATTTAACAGTTACTTATCTATACAAATTTCTATAACGCTAAATAGAACTTAAGATCGAAGGCAAAACTAACGTAATTGCTAAGTATTTAAAGTAATAATTATAATAATAAAGATAAAGATACAGTTTAAAAGACAACCTACTGCCCAATAGCGAATTGAGCTAATCGTGTTGGTTAAGTGTGTTTTTTTTTGTTATGTCTATTTAAAATGAAATATATGTATCTGTATGTTGTTGTTGTTGTATGTGCATGTGTAGCATTAAATTCAGATCGTTATAATATAGAAAAAAATTGTTTAATTAAAATCATATTTTATGCTTATATATAATACATAATACACATGGCTCTGTATATATGCATATGCATTGCATGTATGTATGTATGTTTCCATGTGCTTAACTAAATTATATGTATGGTATATATACTATATATAGAGAGAGAGGGACATCTCTGCATGTGTGTGTGTGTTGCTTACTTGGCTAATACAGTTTTTTTTGTTGGGATCGACATCGACTAAAGACTGTGAAAGTTATTGGAGCTTATGCACTATATATATATATATATGTATATATATGCGTATGTACTATATGTATCTGTATATGAATATATATATATCTATATATATATAATTGTAAACTTTACACATAATGTAACTAAATTCTGTTATCTGCTAATGTTGTTGCGGTTTGCTCTAAACTCATCATCATCATCATCTGGTTGTAAACATAATTGTTATGGTATACATTATGTATAATATAAATTCATCCTATAGACTACATAAATACATGCCCAATTTGCACCCCAAAGACACCCACGACACTTGACCCCCGGCTCATCCACGATTGCACACACGATTCATTACCTGCCTTCTTCTTCCTCTTATTTACAAGTGTTGTGTGGGTGTTTACGTGTGTGTGTGTGTGCGTGGTGTGTGTGTGTGTTTGTGTGTGTGGAGCGTAGAGTAGAGCGTGGCGATGGGTTCTTCAAACCTAGATGATCGATCCATCCTTTCTTGAATATATATATGTAACTCTAATCCTTATGCTGCTGCTTCGCTTCGCTTCGCTTTACTCTAGCTGTAACTGTAATTGTAATTGTAACTGTTATTGTAACCGTAACTGTAACTGTAACTGTAATTATGGTTGCTGGTTGTTGTTGTGGTTGTTGGTGTTGTTGTTGTTGTTGTTGTTGTTTATGTTGACATCACAGACATGTTGCGTGGTGTTGTTGCTGCTGCAGCGGCGGCGGCGGCGGCAACTGCACGTTGCACGCTCAATTCCAAAGGAGCCAACGTTAACTCTTCGTAATCTCGAGCTGCTGCTGCTTACTCTCCCACCACTCCTGTATGCTGGAGATCATCTGATGCCGCCGGAATCGCATCGATTCGCTGATGCACATCTCAACGAAATCGGAACGCATCTCCTGATCCCCCTTGATCAGATTCAAATGCTCCAGCAGCTGACTGTAGTCGCGTCCAGGTTTTCGTATATCCCGGAAGATTTGCAAACGCAAATCGATGTTGTGTTTACGTGCCGCTTCGCGTTGCTCCTCCGTCAGGCCACGTTCCGGTGTTGTTGCTGTTGACACGTCACCGTTGCAACTGTTGTTGCTGCCGCTGCCGTTGTTGTTGTTGCTAACAGTTGTGTTGTTGTTGTTGTTGTTGACAGTCGTGCTGCTGTTGCTATTGTTGCTGCTGCTGCCGCTGTTACTGTTGCTGTGCGTCGGTGATGCCTTCGCCTCCAGCTTGGGGCTGCTGTTGTTGTAGTTTCTGTGATTGTTGCTGCTGCTAGTAGTAGTGTTGCTGCTATTAGTGTTGCTGTTGCTGCCGGTATTATTATTGCTATTGCTGGCGGTATTGTTGCTACTGTTGCTATTGCTATTGCTCAGATGATTGAGTCCGCTGCCCCAGTAGAAATGCGGATTACCGCCAGCCGACAAGCTGCTGCCAATGCCACCGCCGCCGGCAGTGCGCTTCAGTGCATCAAAACTATTCCCAACGAGATCCGTATCGATGCCGTTGCCATTGTCATCGCTGGCATTGCCATTGAGTGTGCTGCCGCTGCTGCTGTTGCTGCTGCCGCTGCCGCCGTTGTTGGTGATGCTGCTGCTAATGCTGCTACCGCCGCTGCCACCATTGTGACATGTCTGCAATATGCGCGAGATCTCTGAGGCATCATTGATATCATTGTGACTGAAGTAGGCAGTTGATGAGCTGCTGCTGCTCCCGCTGGCTGCGGTTGCCGAACCCGCTGCTGCTGCTGTTGTCGCTGCTGTTGCTGCTGCAGCCCCAGCAATGCCTGCGAGTCCTGTTGCCGCTGTGCTTGCTGCTCCAGTTGTCGCAGTCGCTGCTGGCGGCGAGAGCATTGCACCACTGCCCATGGCATGATGACTCGTATAGCCATTGGGCATCAGCAGCAGTGGCGACATTGCTGCCGCACCAGTTGCCACCTTGTTCATGCCACCAATGCCGCCAATGCCGAGGCCACTGCTCGTTGCTGTTGCCGGCATCATCAGCATGGAGCTGTCCATCAGGGTTGGTGTCGTGCTGGCATTGCTGCTGTATGCCGCATGTTGCATGGTCAGCCCGTTGAGGGGCACATACAGTACGCCGCTGCTGTTGTTGCTGTGACTGGAATTATTGCTACACATGTTGCTGCTGCTGCTGCTGATGCCGCTAATGCTGCTGCTGCTGCTATTTCCAAGAATGCTACTGCTGCTGCTGCTGATGATGTTGCTACCACTTGCAATGTTGTTGTTGTTGTTGTTGCTTATGCTGCATGGCTCCGTCGCACCGTTGCTCGACGTTGACGCTGCCGTTGCTGCTGTGCTAGACGGAGCTGCTGCTGCTGCTGCCGCTAATCCTGCCAAACCAACAACAGGCTCGGGCAGCAATCGTGCTGCAGTTGCACCAATTGTTGCCGCTCCCGTCGCGGCTGCTGTTGCCGTTGCTGCTGCTGCTGTTGCCGTTGGGCTAATGTTGCTGTTGCCGTTGCTGCCATTTGAGCTGCTATTGCTGGTGCTGCTACTGCTGCTGCTGCTGCTACAACTGTTGCTGTTGCTGTTGCTGCCACTGCAGCTGCTGTTGCTGCAACTGCCGCTGCTGGTGCTACTGCTGCTGTTGCTGCAGCTACTGTTGCTGCTGCTGCTGGCGCTGTCCGCATCGTGGGCGCTGGCCTCATCGGCGCCGATGCCATTGATGAAATTATGCACGTAACCATTGAGCGGTGTCTCATGGTCGCTGGTCTCCTCCTCGCTAAAGTCGAAGGACATGCGCTCCGGCGTGTGCATGCCACCCGCCAGGCCAGAATCGTTGGATGTGTCCGAGCATAGGGACGAGGCATAGCTGCTGTTGCTGTCCTCATCCATCAGCATGTCCGCAACACTGCCGCCAACACCGCCACCGCTATTGCCCGTCGAGCTGCCCGCCGAGCTGGACGAGCTGCTGCTGCGCACGGAATCTGTGGAGAGGCGTCGAAATTCAAAGGCACGTGGCAAGGGTCCCGCCTTGCGTTTGCGACCACGTGATGTGCCATCCAATTTTTTGGAACTTGGGCCACCCATTAGTCCGATGCCGCCACCCATACCAGGACCACCCATCATGAGGCCACCCATGCCACCACCACCGCCGCCAAGACCACCGGCACCGCCAAGGCCGCTTGAGTTGGTGCCACCGTTGCCGCTCGACGATGATGATCCACTACCGCCGCTGCCACCGCCGCCGCCGCCACCGCTGCCGCCATTTGGCGAATTCGATGATTTCATGGGAGCAACATCACTGAGATCTGCCTCATCCACCATAACCATGTGCTTGTCCTTCTTATAGGGATTACCAAACATATGCTGCCTCACATTGGTCGGTTCGATTTCCCGCAACGGATTATCCTTGTTCTTCAGATACTCCTGATAGTTACCCATCTCGGCAATGGGCAGACAATGTCCCGAATCTTTGGCCACCAGGCTAGCGGGTCGCAGGAAAGCTTCACGCATGCGCGCTATCTCATCGATCAGATCCCGTCGTGGTATATCGAAGGGATTGCGATAGGTTTTCGCTGATGATTGATGCGTCAGCTGGGGCACAACAATCGTATAGTTCTCCACAGGTTCAATCTCTGCATGCAATTTGGCGAATGTGTCCCGCAACAGCGGATGCCTAACCAAATCCCGTCGCAATTGGGCACCCGTGCACAGCTTGGCCGTCTCCACTTGACGATACGGTGGCTTGGGTTGCTTCAACTGTTTGTACACCTTCAGGCAGAGATTCTCCTGATCCTGTTTGGCTGTGTTCTTAATATGCTTCAACTGATTGGCAATTGTCGGTGACAAATAGTTGTCCACATTCTCGGGCAGCAGAAACTGCAGCAACTGATACGGCACATTGATGTTGACTAACGCCTTGCGCAGGAACGGACAGTAATACGGCGGTATGGAGCGCACATATGCATTGAACTTGTACATGAGATCATTGGGCGGACTCATGTTGTACTTGTGGATGAGGTCGTGCAGCAGTGGCAACAGCGCTGGGTAATTGTAGGCCAAGACATAGAGATGCACCTGGGTGAAATTGGGAGCAGCCTTCAGATAGCCAAAGGGTAACTCAAATCCATGCATTCCATTCGTTACAATCACCTGCCAGCACTTGTTCATCTCTCGCTTGTTGAGTATCTGCAGGGTGAGGGGACATCCCTCGATTTCATATTTATCCACTGGAAAACTGCGCACCAACTGCGGCTCATCCACCGCCGGCGTTAGGATCTTTAACTTGGGATGCGCATCGCGTGGTGGCAACGTTATCGCCTTCGAGTCTGGCCAATATGGCTCCGGCAGTGGCCAATAGCCAATGGGAAAGGTCTTTTGTGTTATATGCTTCTGTACGTAAATCATTTTCTTAATCGACTGGAAGACAATATCGGGTGTGGGTTCATTCGATGATGTTGATGTTGATCCACCTCCGCCTCCGCCAGCACTTTTACCATCGCCACTTTTACTATCGCCACTGCCAGTGTTGCTGCTATTGGATTCCTTGGGCACCATGGGCTCAAACTGTAAGACCACACCGGGTTGTACCTTCTGCACAAGACTCTCGATGCATTGATTGAGCACATAATGACTACGCACACGATATGATCGACCACCGGTTACCTCGCACATTCGCTCAATGGGCGAATCATCGTGCGGCACCTTGCCATCGACACGCTCATCGATCTTATTGCCAGGCATGCGTAGCACCAGCGAGAATAGACGCTGATCCCAACGGAAGGGCTCTTTGGTAAATTTGGTGCCGGGTATTTGATTACTCAGCGGCAGTATGATCTCCTGGTGTACACCATTGCGATACGAATAACGTCCCCCGTCTGTGATGACAATGATCACCGATGGTTCCAAATAGAATGGACAACGTCCCTGGCCATATGTATCGATGCCCGACTGCATGCGATTCAAATTGAGCAGATCAAAGGCATTTCGCAATGATTCACCCATCGATGTGAGACCGTGACTTTGTAGATTTTTCAGTTCATTCATAAATGTGGCATGATTCTCCTTCCAGCCGGCTTTCACATTTGCCGGCGGCTCCTCGAAGGTTAACAGCATGTAACGATCACCCAAACAATCCTGGGTACGCTGGCGATATTTGAGGAACGTTTCGACAGCTCCCTTGGCAATGTCTAGATATGTTTTTTGGACACCATTCACATACGCCTTCTGGCACATGGACGATGATGTGTCCACCAGGAAGAGTATGATTGTCATGGTTGCTCCTCCTGCGCCTGCTCCTGCTGCTGCTCCTTCTTCTGCACCGCCACCTCCTCTACCGGCAACAACTGCTCCTTATTGCTGGCTCTTCCGGCTGTGCCTATGCGGATGTTGTGCCAACTCCTTGACGTATGTGTTTGTTGTATCCGCCCACTTTTTGTTTCCGTTGCTCTCCGACCCTGAAAGAGACACAAATTATAAATACATATACACACCGAACAAACATACACTTACTCAGACAAATCAAGAGCGTCAAGTGCAAACTTTATTTACCGTTTTCTTTCTGCTCTCTCTTCGGAAATAACGTGCAGAGAGAATAAGAATGGGAGAAGATGTGGGTTTTGCTTAGTTTGTGGGGGTGTGTGTACTCTGTATTCTTCTTCCACTCTTCTGTTTTTGTTGTTCTTCTTCTGCTTCTTCGTCTTCTTGTTGCTGCTTGGCTTAAAACTCAGCTCAAACCGCTTTTCCGTTACTTTTTTACTTATTGTTCTTCTCTTTTGTTGATTAAAGCTGAAGTGATGATTTCCTTGTTGTTGTTTTTTTATTATTATTATTGGTTTTTTTGGTTTATTCTTGTTGTTTTCGTTTTTTGTATTTGTTTTGTTGTTGCTCTTTTCAGCTATCTTTCTCTCTCGCTCTTAAGTGATTTTTGATGCTGTTGCTCTCTTCCTGCTTTGCTTGCTAGCAACTTGCTTTATCTTCCGTTTGTCCTGGACTCAAGCGATTTGCTCTTTTTCTTCGTTTCACTGTGCTGCTTTTATAGTACATGTTGCTTGAAACAGCTGACATTTGGATATTGAAAGTATTTGCGAATTCTGCAAAGAAAAAACCAAAAAGCAAAATGAGAATACGATGTTAAAGAGAGCAGGCAATCAAAGAATCAAAGAATCAAAGAATCGGTAAACGTTTTGCATGTTGCGCATACGCACTGTGCCCTGCGCTTTGCCCATGTTGCAAAAGAGAACTCACACACACACACGCACGCACACATGCACACACGCCCGTTTTTCGCTGATTTTGTAATACAATCACACAGACACACAGAGACAGAAAGAGAGTGAGAGAGAGAGAGCAATACACATACAAAGAAATATATATGCACATGCATATGCTGGCTACATTTATCACCTTCGTAATCACTGATAATGCGCAAGCAAACACACACGCACACACACGTACACACACACACACACATGCACACATACATGCATATTTGTGTGAGGCACTGAAAAAACGCACAATTTGGACAATAAATGTGCTAATTTTGCTTGAAGAGAGCTTTCGACTGTGACTTTATAGCTCTACCGTTCTCGCTCTCTCTCTTTCGCTCTCTCCCTCTCTTTTATCTTCGCCATCGTCTTCATATGCTGCTGCTGCTGCACATCCCCAACGAGCGCGCTCTCTCATCTGTGGGAAACAAAAAAAAAAAAAAAAAAAAAAAGGTTTGACACAATTTCGCGATTGCGCCAGGCCAGGTCAGGCCCAGAGCCTGACAACCAAGCAGGCTGCCTGCCTGCCTCCAATGCGCGTCCGGACGCGCCACGGACGGAGCGACAGACACAGAGGCTGACTGACTGACTGACTGAGAGACAAACCATATCGGTTATGCTACAACACAAAGTCATTCATTCGGTCTACACTTGGTTAGAAATATATGGTACTAGCTGATGGCATTAGAGATGAGAGCATGTGCGATACACTTTGATCAACGCACACGACGACCACGCAAGAACGATCGTGCGATATTTTTCGTTTTCAGTTTCCACTCTGCTTTTCGTTTTCGTTTGTCGATTTCATATACGTATATCACGCACATATCGGAAAACGTTTTATCTACGCCTTCTTTGAACAAAAAAAAAAAAAAAAAAAAAAAAAATAAAGTAGCACAGCTCACATGTTTAAATCGTGCGGTAATACACAGTAATTACACCTTAAACACGCAACGCACGCACAGCCAATATTTTGTATGCGCCCGAAGCACGTGTGCGAAATCATCGTTATTTCACCATCAATTTTTGTCACGATCGCTTCATCCCATTGTCACGAGCACATCTCTAATTTGCAGCAACAACCGAGCAAAGCAAATACAAAAAAAAAAGGAATTTGAAGAACGTAATCAGAAATAATAAACTAGTAACAAAAAAAATGTCGATGATTGCGAACCCCTTCGAAACTGATGACTTGGTTCCTATGGTGTAAGCCAGGTTTTCGTACATTTTACATTACAAAATTCTTATCGACGCGCTTGCATTTTCCCGTTGTCATCGCTGCCGCCGCCTTCTGGCGACTAATTGACTAAGTTTTGAGTACAAAGCACTCAATTTCTATTTGAATAGGGGAACACACACACACACACACGCGCGCACGCAAACGTACACAACTTGCACACAAACACACACACACGCACACAAGTCTAACCACATGCGTGTGCCGTGTGTACTACATTCACGTTCAACAGCGCAACGAGGCGTTGCCAGATGACAAATAAAATGCAGAATAGAAATAAATAAAACTATGCCTGCATGTTAAGCAAAATCCACACGTGGTTGCAATTAGAAAATCACATGTGAACACATAATTTTATGTCCCGTTAATAGCAAATGCAAACTAAAATGCACTTGTATTAGGCACACAATAATATTTGCATTTCACACTGGTGGCAACGCCACCTTCGCCGTCGCCGCAAACGGCACAGCAAGGTAACAAAAACATAGTGGAATGTGTGGGGGTTGACCATCGTCCTCTTGTAATTTTTCCAAGACTAAATCAACAACTCTTTATTAAATTCGAATAGAAAATCTAAATCACCCTAAAGACGTTTAGGCTGTCTTACTCGATTGATAAGCCAGACGGTGTGAGCGGCAAACGTTTGCCAGCAGGCCACCAGTGTTCGACAACAAAAACATGATTGTGTGTACGCAACGACCTTGCCACACAGGATCGCCTTTAAAGTTGCTACATGCGTGCGTGTGTGTGTGTGCGTTCGTATGCGGAAGAATGGTGGGATGACGGGGGGAGGTAGAGTTCTCCTCTTCATTTGGCAAACAACATGATTAGAGTGACCTTAATTTTGAATGCGACATAAGCACGAACGACGAGAACTAATTTGCAAGTGGCGCTGCAATAGACGGTGAGCTTATCGGGGCTACACGAAATCGTATATCGAACAACGATACCTAAATTTGCAACGTCGCTTTCGATTTAGTAGTGGCGCGCCAAACTTTCAATTGATATAATCGTATTCACGATTAGCACAGCTGATTTGTCGATGAATGCATTGTTTTTATAGCTCTTAAGGTTATTATAACTTTGCAGCAACAATTATTGTGTAGCCGAGTTTTCTACGACTGAAGCACACGCATACATACGCACAAACACACACACATGTACAACGTCACTTGCACACACACACACGCACACACAGTCGCAATCGCACTCACTCGCGCACAGCCAGCATCATCATCACCATCATCATCAGTGAGAGTTGTGTATTAAAAAAAATCATTGAACATAAGCTGGGCTATTTACAACTAAACTTGCCATGTAGCTAATGCGGCACTGCAACAGCAAAAGAAGACAGTGAAAGAGATTGAGGGGGTGATAGATAGAGGAGGGGGATATCGTGTGTGGTGCCGTTTAATAATATGATGATATTTTGATGGCAACTGGCTCAGCAAATATTTATATTAATATTTATCGGAAATATGCAGTTTCCGATGTTGATATATTTTTTTTTTTTTTTTTTGGTTAGCTGTGTTGTCGCAGTGTTGTTTTGAGCGATTTTTTATTCTGTTATATTTTTACTTTGTGCCAACAAAAAATTTATCACCACCTCCGCCGCGCGCGTACACTCCAACGACCACAGCCGCGCACTCATACAGTTAAAGGCGAACACACACACACAAACACACACACACATGTGAATATACGCACATGCACACACACACACACACACTCTAGCACACACAGGCACAGACGCACATGTGTGCATGTGGTTGTATTAAGGTGCATAGCCCGTAAGCACACAAACAACAATCTTTATACGCCAGCAAGCTCTCACGCTGCTGCTGCTGCTCACTGCTCTGCTCTGCTCTTCTCTTGGCGCTCGCTTCTCGCTCTTGGCTCGCTCATCCAAGCAGCCGCCCCGGCACCCGAACCGTCTGCCGCGCGACCCACCCAGCCAGCCAGCCAGCCAACCAACCAACCAACCAACCAATCCACTCGCCAACTGACTGACTGACTGTCGACTGCGATGACGACGACAACGACAACGGCAACGACGATGGCGATGGCGATGGCGAAAACAACCGACTAACCGACCGACCGACCGACAAACAGACAGACAGAAGGCCGAAGCGACACGACCAGTGGTGGCATGTGTATGTATGTATGTATGTAGTTATTTGTATGTTTACTTGTAGTATCTCAGCAGGCGGGTAAGTTTGTTTCACACACACTGTGCCTGCCCGTCACTCTCGTTGCGTCTTGAATTGTCGCCGCTGCCTTTTCTATTGCTATTGCTTTAGCTTCTTCTAGTCTGCCGCCGCTGGCCAACCAACCTCTCTGTTCAAAAGTAAAAAACTAACTGAGGCGCTGCGATTGTTGTTATTTTTGCTGAATATCGATAAATATTTATAAGGTGTTGCGCTTATCGGAATGGCGCAGAGTTGGTTTGTTCTTTTGTAAATTTATCAAAAGCGAAATTTACAAATTTCAACATAATTAAACACATCAACTATGCAATAAAAAATCCAATTTTATATTGTTATTGAATTTATAAATTAAAACTTGCTTTTTTCAAAAAATCCACATGCTGGTGTTTTGATAAATCAAACATTTTACGTTTGCCGTTCAAGATGTCTGTGTATCGTTATCGAAAAA
This sequence comes from Zaprionus kolodkinae, assembly GCA_018901885.1. Classification (NCBI taxonomy): domain Eukaryota; kingdom Metazoa; phylum Arthropoda; class Insecta; order Diptera; family Drosophilidae; genus Zaprionus; species Zaprionus kolodkinae. The sequence goes on along the minus strand of JAEIFM010000183.1, from coordinate 211,966 downwards.
GTGCAGGGTCGTTTGTCGAGCAAAACACATGTTACTTTTGTTTTGGCGCGCGAATATAGTCGACACAAAACTGCTCCAGCCGATATACACAAATAAATAAAATGAGCGGTTCGATAAATAGCCAAACGCAATAACTAATCATTCATAGAAAGTCACAATGCCGGAAAGCATTATCGCCGGTATTCCGGTGCATTTTCCCTTCGAGCCGTATGAGGTGCAACGCGCCTACATGGAGAAGGTGATTATCTGCCTGCGAGATGGCACCAATGGTGTGCTGGAATCACCTACCGGCACTGGTAAAACGTTGAGCCTACTCTGTTCCTCGCTCGCCTGGATACGCACACGTCAGTCCGAGACGCAGCTGAACATGCAGAAGATGCAAGCGGAACAACAGAAGCATGCCGCGAATGGAACCACAGCTGCAATGGCCACTGAGCTGGCCAATGCGATGGGCAAGGCCAACAACTGGGGTGTGCCCAAAGTAATCTATGCCTCACGTACCCATTCGCAATTAAATCAAGCGATGCGGGAATTGAAACGCACGGCGTACGCCAACATGCGAGCCGTTGTCCTGGGATCACGTGACCAGATGTGCATACATCCGGATGTGATGCGGGAGCAGGGTAATTCAAACAAAGTGAACATGTGCAAGTTGAAAGTGCATGCGAGGACATGCTCGTTCCAGTTGCGTGTGGAATCGAAAAAGGATCATCCCGACTTTCGCGGACCCAGCATTATGGACATCGAGGACCTGGTGAAAGTGGGACAGAAACTGAAGATGTGCCCCTACTATGCGTCAAAGGAACTGGTCAACAGTGCCGACATTACATTCATGCCATACAACTATCTGCTGGACCCGAAGGCACGCAAGGCAAATAAAATCGAGCTGAACAACACGATCGTCATCCTAGATGAGGCCCACAACATCGAAAAGATTTGCGAGGAATCCGCCTCGGTGCAGATACGATCCTCTGATGTGGCAATGGCCATTGAAGATGTTACACACATCATGAAGATCTTTGCCAGCGGTGAATCCCAGGATATGGGCGGTTCCGATGAGGCGAAAGACTTTACGCTGGACGATCTTACGCTGCTCAAGGAAATGCTCTTGGAACTGGAAAAGGCAATCGATGGCGTTGTTGTAGATAACAAAGCCGAAGGAGCCACCTATCCGGCACCCTATATCTACGAGCTGCTGGGCAAGGCAAATGTAAGTGCAAAAGAATTAGGGTGCACTTGAAAGAGATGCAACTATTAATCCCATACTGCATTTTATTCACAGTTCACTCATGGCAACTGCGCCACAATAGTTTCCCTGCTGGACAAGCTGGTGCAGTACCTCATGGTGGCCTCGCAGCACACTATGTTGCGCAAGGGCGGCAGCTTTATGCTGCTCTCCGATTTGCTGAACATTGTGTTCGCCAACAAGGAGGACTCCATGACCAAAGTGCATCGCAGCTTCAAGGTGCACGCGGAGATCGAAGAGAGTAAACAGATCAGGCAAACGACCAATAACAACGCCAACACATCTGGTTGGCTGGGCAAGGGCAACACTACGACAACCACAAAGGCGGCGAAGGTCATCAATTTCTGGTGTTTTAATCCTGGATTTGGTATGGAGCAGCTACTCAATACTCATGTGCGTAGTATCATCCTAACCAGCGGCACATTGGCACCACTCAAGCCACTGATTGCCGAGCTGGCAATTCCGGTGGCACAACATCTGGAGAATCCTCATATTGTCAATCAGTCGCAAGTCTATGTAAAGATCATTGGCATGGGACCCGATCGCGAGCAGCTCGTGTCCAACTACAGGAATCGGTGAGTAACTTGCTATGATCGAAATGGGGCTTAATAATATCCAATTTTTAGTTTTATTCAAAACGTTTAATATAATTTATAATTCGTATAATTTAACCTACAAAAAAAAAAGTAAATTTCGCAACTCATCGAAATGAAATCGAAGCACAAAAAAAAAAAAAAAAAAAAATCAACATTTAATTTGTCACTTCAACTTCGTTTTCGATTTATTTCTATTGCAATTTGCCTTTTTAATCGATAGTTGAAATCGTTTCAAAAGTTATCACTTGTTGCTCGCGATTCGAAAATTCGTTCTTTTGAAACACGATTTAGTTTAAGTTAATCGGACAAGAGGGTGAGTCAAACTATTCCCAAGCTATACTACAATATTTTCGTTGTCTGTCGATCCGAGAGAAGCATTGTTCTATATATATAGTATTTCCACTTACGACTTAATTATGCGCATTAGATTAAATTTAATATGGAAATACATTTATCAATTTTAGGATTTATTATAGGATTAATTTATATATGAAATATTTCAATTTTTTTATAATATAACATATTCCTTCGAATTTGCACATACAACGACAACGGCAACGACGATGGCGATGGCGATGGCGAAAACAACCGACTAACCGACCGACCGACCGACAAACAGACAGACAGAAGGCCGAAGCGACACGACCAGTGGTGGCATGTGTATGTATGTATGTATGTAGTTATTTGTATGTTTACTTGTAGTATCTCAGCAGGCGGGTAAGTTTGTTTCACACACACTGTGCCTGCCCGTCACTCTCGTTGCGTCTTGAATTGTCGCCGCTGCCTTTTCTATTGCTATTGCTTTAGCTTCTTCTAGTCTGCCGCCGCTGGCCAACCAACCTCTCTGTTCAAAAGTAAAAAACTAACTGAGGCGCTGCGATTGTTGTTATTTTTGCTGAATATCGATAAATATTTATAAGGTGTTGCGCTTATCGGAATGGCGCAGAGTTGGTTTGTTCTTTTGTAAATTTATCAAAAGCGAAATTTACAAATTTCAACATAATTAAACACTTCAACTATGCAATAAAAAATCCAATTTTATATTGTTATTGAATTTATAAATTAAAACTTGCTTTTTTCAAAAAATCCACATGCTGGTGTTTTGATAAATCAAACATTTTACGTTTGCCGTTCAAGATGTCTGTGTATCGTTATCGAAAAAGTGCAGGGTCGTTTGTCGAGCAAAACACATGTTACTTTTGTTTTGGCGCGCGAATATAGTCGACACAAAACTGCTCCAGCCGATATACACAAATAAATAAAATGAGCGGTTCGATAAATAGCCAAACGCAATAACTAATCATTCATAGAAAGTCACAATGCCGGAAAGCATTATCGCCGGTATTCCGGTGCATTTTCCCTTCGAGCCGTATGAGGTGCAACGCGCCTACATGGAGAAGGTGATTATCTGCCTGCGAGATGGCACCAATGGTGTGCTGGAATCACCTACCGGCACTGGTAAAACGTTGAGCCTACTCTGTTCCTCGCTCGCCTGGATACGCACACGTCAGTCCGAGACGCAGCTGAACATGCAGAAGATGCAAGCGGAACAACAGAAGCATGCCGCGAATGGAACCACAGCTGCAATGGCCACTGAGCTGGCCAATGCGATGGGCAAGGCCAACAACTGGGGTGTGCCCAAAGTAATCTATGCCTCACGTACCCATTCGCAATTAAATCAAGCGATGCGGGAATTGAAACGCACGGCGTACGCCAACATGCGAGCCGTTGTCCTGGGATCACGTGACCAGATGTGCATACATCCGGATGTGATGCGGGAGCAGGGTAATTCAAACAAAGTGAACATGTGCAAGTTGAAAGTGCATGCGAGGACATGCTCGTTCCAGTTGCTTAATAATATCCAATTTTTAGTTTTATTCAAAACGTTTAATATAATTTATAATTCGTATAATTTAACCTACAAAAAAAAAAGTAAATTTCGCAACTCATCGAAATGAAATCGAAGCACAAAAAAAAAAAAAAAAAAATCAACATTTAATTTGTCACTTCAACTTCGTTTTCGATTTATTTCTATTGCAATTTGCCTTTTTAATCGATAGTTGAAATCGTTTCAAAAGTTATCACTTGTTGCTCGCGATTCGAAAATTCGTTCTTTTGAAACACGATTTAGTTTAAGTTAATCGGACAAGAGGGTGAGTCAAACTATTCCCAAGCTATACTACAATATTTTCGTTGTCTGTCGATCCGAGAGAAGCATTGTTCTATATATATAGTATTTCCACTTACGACTTAATTATGCGCATTAGATTAAATTTAATATGGAAATACATTTATCAATTTTAGGATTTATTATAGGATTAATTTATATATGAAATATTTCAATTTTTTTTATAATATAACATATTCCTTCGAATTTGCACATACTATATACCCTTTTCGACTTAATTTCACGTATATAATATTTTCTTCTCTCTCTCTCTCTCTCTCTCTTCCTCTTCCTTGACATTAGTGATAACCCCAAATATATCAGGTCGCTGGGCCAGACGATTCTCAATGTTTCGCGTATAGTACCGGACGGCCTGTTAGTATTCTTTCCATCGTACCCGATGCTAAATCAGTGCGTGGATGCATGGCAAGCGAGTGGACTGTGGGCGGACATATCGAGTCGTAAGCCGATCTTCTTGGAGCCACGTGGAAAAGATCAGTTCACAACCACCATGGAGGAATTCTATCAGGCCATAAGGGATTCAAAGGGTGCCTGCTTCATGGCTGTCTGTAGGGGTAAAGTTTCCGAGGGTCTGGATTTTGCCGATCGCAATGGACGCGCTGTGATCATTACAGGTTTGCCCTATCCACCGCTCAAGGATCCCAAAGTGATACTGAAGCGTCGCTATCTGGAAAGTAATCGAACCAAAGAGAATCAACTGCTCAGTGGCCAGGAATGGTATAATCTGGATGCAACACGTGCAGTCAATCAGGCCATTGGTCGTGTCATCCGACATCGCAACGATTATGGTGCCATTTTGCTGTGCGACTCGCGCTTCCAGGAGGCATCACAGGTCCAGCAGCTGTCCAAGTGGGTGCGTGGACATTTGGGCGCCAGACCCGCCAGTTCGCCATTCGGTGTAATTGTTCGTGAGCTTACCAAATTCTTCAAGAATGCCGAGGAAACGGTGAGTAAGATTGCACGCTGCGCTCTCATGCCTTAGCTAATGCACTCTCTCTTTTCCCAGATGAGCCAGCCGGAGGAACGTGTCGTTGACACTGTATTGAAGACAATCGGAAAGGAAGAGCAGCTAACGCTGGCACCCATTAGCCAAATTAAGCGTGAACCCAACACGTTAGGCGGAAGCAGCAAATTTCAAAAGGCCTCGGAGCTTGCCACGTAAGTGTCCATAAAATCTGCTCAACCAGCTGTGCCTTCTTAATTCTCGCACATTATAGCAAGGCTGAGATGGCTAACTCCATCAAGACATGGACACCCGCTGACTATGTCAACGCTGCGGGCCGAAGTTCTGAGGGACAACCGGCACCCAATGCCATGGATTTTATGAGTCGTCTCAACTCGAATGTGAAGGTAGACGGAAGTTGAATATTCAATATTCCATAAACTCATCCGAAATTTGAATTGTTTTCCATTGTAGAGCATTGATTTCAATTGCACGGATAACAGTTCAGGATTAGTAACGATTCACAAGCGTGAACGTAGCTCTCCCACCGCGGCCAGCTCGTCAGCGAATCAGGGAAGCAATAAGCGCTATAAGCTGGTTAGCAACGATGCGATTAAGCTGGAACCAATTAGTCAGGAAGTGCCGAAAAGTAATTCACAGTCGTCAACAAGCGTGAGGGGCCAGTTAAAGGAAGCGCCCGAATCACGTGGTGATTTCCTGCGTGAGGTCTGTTATCGTAGTGCGATTAGTAGGAAATATTTCGAACAGATTTGTAATATTATCTTTGTTTTGCAACAGGTGCGTAGCGTCATCAACAGCGATCAGTTTCGGCTATTTGGCAAAGCTCTGCTGGACTACAAGACCGGTGGTAGCGAAGCCTTCGAGAAGCTAATGGCACTGCTGCTGGAAGTGCTGGGCACACCAGAGCTGCGTTATATGCTAAACGGAATGCGTCGCTATCTGAAAACCGAAGACAAAGCCAAGTTCGATGTACGTTTGGCAAGCCTAGGTTAATCGTTCCTAACTCCTTTCATCATCTGCTTTTTGTAACTGGATGAAATGTGCATTCATTTGGAGAAGTAAGTGCGCGCTGTAAATGAATTGAGAATCTTTATGAAATTCTCAATCTACTCATATTGATCAAATAGTTTAGAATAAGGACTCTATAAAGACATAACTTCTCTTTCGATCTGCTTTAATTTTTATCAAAATTTAGAATGAGAATATGGCGGTTATTTTGTTAATGATTGTTAGTAATTTATACAATTTGTATTTAGTTTTATGATAGTTTTAAGCATATATATAATATATATTTCTATGTAAGAGATTAAGTTTAAACAAAGCCAGGAAGAAAGCTACAGTCCAGCATATTTGTTTATAAAGATACTCCCAGCTCTGGGATACCCTATCGAAGCTGTTATAGGCCACATGATAAACCATCTAATGATGATGGTAAAATTAATATGATTTTCTCATGTGCAATTTTCCTATTTTAGTTTGAAATTTCTATTTTTTTTATGCAACAAATTTATGAAAGAAATCTTTTCTAACCCAAGAAAGAAGTCCCCATAGAAGGACCCAAATCCATTTTTATATTATCTTTATATTTTCCCGTTGTTGAATAACAGTTCAACCAAACCTACTATATCATGAAGAAATGAGTCGTTTTTCGACATCCGGTGAATTCCGAATGAAAATACAACTCTTTATCCAACAACTTTTCATCCTCTTCCACCTCATTCATCAAAAGCATGTTTTGTTTCTTCAAAAGGTTTTGATTTCAATTACTATGTTTTATCTTAACCTTTTTAGTATATTCTGATTTTTATATTCAGAATTGTTTAGTTTTAGTCAGACAGTAGAAATCGATAAATTAGTTTTTTGCGAAAATTCCAGTTGTCCTAAGGGTTTTTCAAAAAATACAACTATATATTTATATATATATATACATGAAAACAAATTTCGGTGTCCGAATAATTGGAATCTTCGCATTAGCTAGTATTATCGAGATCTTGTCATTTATTCTCCTTCTCTCTTCTATAATATTACTATATACTTACGATTGTCTCTTTTAGATAGTTTCCTATCGTGCTCCTTTAACAACTTGATGTCTTTTATAATTTCTTAAAAAAATTGAAAATGATATGCTCCTTTTATCTGCCGTTTATATTACTTGTAGCTAGGTATAATATTATCCAGCAGGAGCTTTACAACATTGTTTTTAAATGATAACAAATGAAAACAGACTGATCTGTACCTAATTAACATATGATACTTACGTTCAATGGGCATTCTATGTTTTCTGATCTACATCAAATATATTCCATAATATCTAAATTTCGGTTGATAGTGAAAACAACCAAAATTTACTGTATCAATTTTGAGATTTCGAAATTGTAGATAAGGGCTATGATTTTCCCTAACTCTGTTGTATCACTAATTGACTCAACTGAATTTGGTATTTTCAACGCACCTTCAATAAAAGATAAACCAAATATTAAAGAAAACTTTTCCCAAAGTGTGCGTTTATGATATCTCAGAGCTAAGTGCGCTAGACTATTGCAGCTTTTACTGGTTTTCTACTGAATAATCTATAATAAAACATAAAACATATATTAATGTAAAAAAACAAATCCAAGCTGAGTTTTATTTAAATAATAAGGGCTAACAATATCGCTGCAGTTTCGATTCTCCATGATGTTTTTCTGGGGAAATAATGTGTAATAGGCCCATTTGTATTTTTGATGCTTTCATTAATTTTATTTAAAAAAAAAATAAAAACACTTAAACTAATTGCTTAAAGTAGATACCAAATAAAATGGATTTTTATATAATATGTATATATATTTATATAATTACTTGTATTGTAAGTATTTAGTTTTATCTGCTTTTGTTTTTGCTTCCGCCTTGCTATAATTCGTTTTGTGTTTTAACTTTACACTTAATTATTACACTTTAATTCGATTTAAGTTACATTTGTTGATGCTGATGTTGTTGTTGTTATTGGTTTTTTTTTTTTTTTTGTTGCTTGATGTCTACGTTACGTTTCCGTTCATCTGGTGCTTGCATCTAAAATTGCTGCTGATCTTCAATTATTTTTATTTGTTGTGAAAGCTTTTTTCTGTCTTGTATTCATATTTTCTCTCGCATTTTCCTTTTTCTTCCTGTTGTTTTTTTTTTTTGTTTGGCTTTTCTATTGATTTGGTTGAGCGACAGGTTGCCGCCGGGCAGATGCAGTCGCCAAAGAGGCAGGCGGCAAGGTGCAAGGTGCAAAACTGATCCAGCAGCCTCAAGTGCCAGTGCGACAAGTTGCCGCTCCCAGTTGGCGTCCATGCGGGGCTGCCCCTAATACCACGTTGGATGGATATCATCTAAATATCAGTATGTGATGCTTGCCTATTGTTTATCGGTTATCAGTATCTTGCTTATTGTTATGCATTTACGCATATGTATGTTTCTATGTATGTAGTATGTTTGTATGTGCTCTCAAAAGATATGTGACTGTGTGTGAAGTTTGTTCAAAGTTGTAACTATTGCTAAAAAGATGATCGGGATTTGAAAAAAGTTGACGCCAGCCCGATGAAAACGTTATCACCGTGCGCAGCAATGATCGCTCTCACTCTCGCTATCTATCTCGCTCTCTCTCTCTCTCTTTCTCTCTGACTATTGCTCCTATTCACTCCATCTCAAATCACTCGTTCTCTCACTCTTCTCCATCCTTTTTTATTTAGTGGGTATAAAACGCGCTTTGACCGTCTGCATGGGCAGATGTAGATGCTGCTGTTGTTGTTGCTGTTGCTGCTGCTGTTGTTGTTGCTGCTGCTGCTGCTGTTGCATGTGCTGATTGATCTGGTGCTGTATGGAGAGGCCGCTGGCACTGCTGATAATATGCTGACTATGTAGTGGCTCATTGATCTCGATCTTGATGGCCGTGGCTGCCAGTGAGGTTTTGTTCTTGTTTTTGGGCGGTCTGCCACCTGCAATGGAAGAAGGAGATTAGAGTTATATTTAAAATACCTTAAAGAAACGAACGAATCTTCAATTCAACTATATAGATCATAGATCTGCCTATAGAGTTTTCCCTGTAAGCCATGCAAAAAGTATTACTATTCTATCTCATAATCTATATAGTTTGTTGTCTTGAAGATTCGTAGTTGGGGGAGGGGACTTACGCTGCCCCGTCGTATGCTGCAGCGACAGTGGCTGCCCAATCATGGCCAGCGGCTGTTGAGGCGACTGCAGTGTAGTCTTTTTGGAGCGCTTTGGCGGCGGCAGTTCATGATGGGAGTGATTTGTGAGCAAATGCTTGGATAGATGCTGTCGCACTGCAAAAGATTCGGCACAATTGGCAACCGGACAGCTTAGATAGCGACCCTCGACATGACGCTGCACATGCTTCTTGAGCAACGATTCCTGATTAAAGCTGCTGGGGCATATATCGCATTTGAATTTGAACTCATCGTGCATCTTCAGATGTTGATCGAGATGCGATTGCTGTAGAAATTTCTCGTCACATTTGCTGCACTCGTAGGGGAACGCCTGGCCGTGGGTTTTCATGTGCGTGTGCAGCTGTGACTGCAGCTTGAAGTTCTTTTCCGGACAGCGTGGACAATAGTATCCGGTGACGCCGGCATGCGCCTGCAGATGTTGATTCAGCGAGGTGACCTGAGTGAACTTCTTGCTGCACACATTGCAGCAATATTGTTGCACCTTATGATGGGATTTCATGTGATTGTTCAGATTGGTCACCTAAAAACGACAACGAAAATTAAGAAGCTGCTATATATAGTATATATACACTAGATACTCACCTGGGCGAAACTGCGCCCGCATTCGGGCTCATTGCATACAAACGGACGCTCGCCGGTGTGCAGGCGTCGATGATTGTTCAGATTTGTGATTTGAGTGAAGGTTTTGCCACAATCGACGCACTGATATGGCCGATCGTTTGTGTGAATCCGCTCGTGATTGCGCAAATTTGCCGCCTGCGTGAAGCCTGTGAAGAATACCGGATAAATTATAATCGGGAAATGGGGAACTGCGTATCTAAACTCACCTTTGTGGCAATAGGTGCACACAAACTTACGCTCCGCCGAGTGATTTCGTATGTGCGTCATGAGCGAGGATTTGCGTGAGAAGGTCTTGTTGCACAGCGGGCAGGAGCCCTCCTCGTTGAATATCAGATCCACCTAGGAGACAGAAACAGAGAGAGTGAGAGCGATTGATAAATACAGAGCGCGGAGAAAGAGAGAGAGAGAGAGAGAGAGAGTAACTAAACAGGACAGCAGGCGAAGGGGAGTAGGAGCAATCCGTGTTCATTTCAAATATCACTACACACACACACACACACACACACACACACACACACACACACCACTTACGCTCAACAAGCTGTCGGTCAAGATTTTTGCAAATTTGTAATTATTCTTTGGCATAAAGTTGTTTTGTTTGTTTTCTGGTTCGGTCTCTTTCAATGAATTCCAATTGCTTATTGGAATTTAATTTAGGTTTATTCTAAAACTCGATATATCCGCGGGTTTTTTCTTTTACTTTTCTAGTTTCTCTGTATTTATTATGACTATATTTTTTTTTTTGTGTTTAATATATTTTTTTTTTTTTTGGCGTGCCACGCACACCCACACAAAAGCGTCAACTGAAAATGAATTTTTTTCGCTTTACACAGCGCATAAAACGTCGTGAAATTGACGTCGGCGTCGCAGTCGCCTCTGACGTTGCTGCTCAGTCGTTGTTGCTGCTGCTGCTGCTTCTACTGCGGCATGGCGCTGCCGTCGTGAAAAGCACAGCAAGAAAAGGCAAGCAAACAGCGCAGATATTAATGAAAATAAAATGAAAAAAAAAAAAAAAATACAAGAGGAAAAAAAAAACAAAATAAAAATAAAGAAAGAAAGAAAATGGGCAACAAGCAAAGGGAAGGCAAAACGTAAATGCGCTACATTCGCAAAGGCGAGCATATACGTTCTAAGCAGGAGTAACATACATACGCACATACATCTATTAACATATATATATATATATATTTTTATTTTTTTTTTTTATATATATAAATATATATCCCTGTTGAGTTACAGTAAAATCGCACAAATGCTGCAACATCTCATTGGAGTCGCCTTGCTGTGCTTTTCAATATGCGGATCAGAAAATTCGTAGGGGATTCGTGTTGTTCGTTCATTCGTTGTTGCTTCTGCTGCTGCTGCTGCCGCTGCCGTTGCTGCTGTTGCCAATATTCTCAGTGCAGCGCGGTGTGAAAAAGAAAGGCACAAGCAAAGCGTAAAGAAGCCAGCCAAAGAAGAAGGAAACGAACTATGAGTGTACGTATGTATGTATGTATGTATGTACACGCGTTTGTATTTACACAGATATATCTGTATTCACATACGTATGCATATAAAACAGACGTACAAACAAACACACATACATACACATGCATGTAATGTGTACGGTACATAGAACAACAACAGTAAACAAGGCAAGTGCAGCGCCAGGAGTTGCAGTAAATCCGTATGCATTTGCGCGCGTCTGCTGCGTGGGTGTACGTTTGTTTGTGTGTGGCGTGTGATTGTCTGTGTGTGTGTGCGTGTGTTCTGTGAGCGCGAGTTTGTTGTGTCGCTCGCCAACACTGTGCGCTCGCTCTCGCGCACTCTCTCCTCTCTCTCTCTAACTGCTCTTTCCAACACTCTTTACTTACATCTTCAGAATCGTCCTGCGATTGTAGATTCTCGGAAGAACTTGATGATTGCAATTGCTGTTGTTGTTGCTGCTGCTGCTGTTGTTGTTGTTGCTGCTGCTGCTGCTGCAGTTGTTGTTGTTGCTGTTGTAGCTGCAGCACAGCGGCTACAGCGCTGCCGTTAGTCAATTGAGCCGCCACTGCGTCACTCTCACTCGCTGCCGACGATGCGGCAGCGGCAGCGGCAACTGCAACGGCCGCCACAGAAGCTGCTGCTGCTGTTCCGTCCTGTACGCGCACCGTTTGATGGAAGTTCGTGTTGTTTGTCAACTGTTCCGAGCAGCGCACGCACGTGGGTATGCTATAGCCGGGCACTTGGAATAACTGTGAATGAAAATAAACAAGAAGCAGAAGAGAAGAGAAGAAAGAGAGCATAAGTATCATTGGTATTAAGACGTCGATCTCCAATTGGCGTGCAACGCAAAAAAAAAAAAAACCAAATAGAAAGTCGGTTAAAAAATAAGAAAAAAAAAAATGATGCCTAATAACTCTTGTTTCTCGAGCGAAGCTTTAATGCCCCGCCTCGCCCCGCCCCTCCCCGCACTACCTACAATAATAACAACCAAGGAACTGTTACACTCTTCACACACACACACACACACGCAAACACACACACACACGTGCGCCCCGAAATGCCAGCACCGAACAGTAAAAACAAAAAAAAAAAAACAAAAAAAAACACATACTGACGACGACGTCGTTGGTTTGTTGTTTTCATTTCATGTTTTTTTTTCTCCTCTACGGCGCGTTGTTATTCTTTCGTTTTTGTTTTGTTTTGCTGCGGCCAGTGGGGCACAGTGGCGTCGCTGTGCGGGGGCCTACGCGTGTGTTTGTGTGTGTGTGTGTGACATCACAGAGCTTTGCTTACAATGACAATTAAATATGTATGTGTGTGTGTGGGAGTCTACGGCCAGCTAAAGCTTGGCTTGAAATAAATGCGACCCCCCCCTTGCGCACACCTCTGCTAAGCGAAATTTTTGTCATATATTTCTTTTTTCATTTCGCTTGTTGAGTGCGAGTGTGTGTGTGTGTGTGTGTGTTTTGAAAAGGAGTCCAAATGAAAAGCAGGACACAAGCCAAATGTAAAAATATTATTATTGTTTTTTTTTATTTTTTTTTAAATTTTTTTTTTTTGTGTATTTTCAAGTTGGCGGCTTGAGCAACTTTGGCTGAGTTGGCTAAAAATAAACGCCAGCAATAGTTGGGGGCTACACACACACACACACACACACACGCGCGTACAGATTTGTGTGTGATACATAGATACATATGTATGTATTTATATATATTTTGTGTGTGTGTGTGTGTGTGTGTGTGTGTGTGTGTGTGTGTAGGTGTGTGCGCGAAGCAAACTTTTGCTTTGGGGTCGCTGTGTGTTGTGCGCGCGCTTTTCAACCCCCACCCCAATTGACTATAGCGATGCAGCAGCGGCAACGGCAACAGCAGCGGCAGCGGCAGCGACAACAGGAGCAGCAACGACTGCGGCAGCAGCAGTGCAAAATCCGCGCACAAATTCAATTGTTGTGCTTTCCCACCGTGACAAGAGACAAAAATCAATAAAAAAAAAAAAAAAAAAACTAAATACACAACATCGAGAATTCTTCCCCGCTCTCCACTTCACCGCTTGTTGCGTCCGCAAACTAAAACGCACAACTACAAACACACACACACACACACACGCACGCACACACTTAGAAAAAAAAAATGAAAAAAAAACAGCGCAAGAATTTGTTACACTATGAGGCGGCGGGTCACTCGGGCTACTTGGAACTGCTTGGATGGACGAACTCACCGTTGCTGTTTGAAAACACAGCCTACAAATGGTGTCCATGACTCTGCTCCAGTTTGGCGGCAGGGGCAGGACAACGTGCTCGCGTCTTGCGGTATTGTTGTTGTTTCTGCTGCTGCTGCTGCTTCTGACGGTGTTCTTGTTGTTGTTGTTGTTGTTTGCTGTTGCACATGTAGCAAGAAGGGTGCAAGGTCGGCGTCGCTAATTTTACCGGTTAAATTTAACACGCATCAAAAAGCTTTAATTGCCTTGTTTTTTTTTTATAATCAAAGCAATAACAACACTATACACACACGCACACGCATACAGACGCACTGATCTGCGTTTGTTTAGTAGTTGTTGTTGTTGCTGCTGCTGCTGCTGCTGGCGTTGCCGTTGTTTATGTTTGCCACTTGCTCTTGCCTTGTTGTTTTTGTTGTTTAATTTCTTTGCATTCTTTTTTTTTTTTTTTTTTGCTTTCCGTCGTAGGGTTAAAACTGCACTTTACTTTTTTTTTCTCATTTACCATTCACGACGAAGTTTTTTGGGTCCGTCGTCGACAGTCGCGAACGAACGAGCGTTTTTGGGGCCCCGATGTTATTGTTTAGATGTGTGTGTATGCGTATATGCTGAAATTTTTTTATTTTGTAAGTGCGTCTATAGTCGCACTGCTCTTACACCCACATAATGGCAACCATTCACAGAGTAAGGTGCCATCTCTATTTACAGAACGTACAAAACAAGTAACAGTGTTGTGCAACACTCTGACATGCAGTGTGCAACAAGCAAATATGCGCGCGCTATTTGAAATTCAAAGTGCCGTGTGCATTTTAATATTATGAACAAGAAATAAAAATGACAAACATACATAATACTCTTAACAGTGACTAAAAACAAATAAAATAAAAATTACATCATTTCGTACATCAAATACAATAGACAAATGTCCAAAAGAACATATTGAAAACCAAAAAGGCAACAGGGAAAATAAAACGAGCGCGTCTATCGATCCAAATAGCAATTTCCTGGGGCGTTAGTGTTGTCCAGCCAGCGTGTGCAATTTCCTCCTCATGAGTGAACTCCTCGCCGATGTTTATATTATTATTATTGTTATTGTTATTATAATTATTAGCACTCATATCTGGTATTTCCACACTAACAGCGGGCGCGGCCACAGGAGTTGCCGGTGTTGTTGCAGCAGCTGTAGCAGCACCCAAGGCATTTTCAACAAAAGTCACGTCGAGCTTTCGATTCGAGGTGGTCAGCATGTGTAGACTTCCCCTGCGAACTGGTGCCGATGTCGGACCCAACACTTGTCCTTCCGTAATGGTTGTAATTGGCAAATTAACCGTTAAATAATTATTATATGGCAAATTGCCTCCCAACGAGGTATTGTCCCCCTGCCGTGCAGATCCAGAGAAAGATCGAGAACGAGCGTGGCTCGTGCGACGACGCATCAAATGTGGAGAGAGTGTGGACTTAAGGATGTGCTTGCTATTGAGCTTTTTGATGGGCACATCGTACTTGCGACGCCAAATACTGTTCACAAAGGCGAACTCGAGCATGCTCCCGAAGATGAATATAGTGCAGCCCAGAAACCAAACCTCAGATACCTTGATATAACTCACTTTGGGCAGGGTTTTTCCTACAAAAGCAAGCAAAAATCAGTAGGTTATCAAGGTGAGTTTATATGTAGAGGCATTAAGTTTGCTTACCCTGTGCAGAGGCGAGCGTGATAAACGTCAACATGGTGCTGCATCCCAATGTGATGCGTGGAGGCGCTTGATCTGCCTGTAGCCAGAAGGATACCCACGAAATGGCCACAATAAGCATTGATGGCAGAAAGTAATCCATCAGATAGAAACCCACCACACGCGTCAGATGCACCGTAAAGCTTAGGGAACTGTAGTTGCCAGCAAAGGCGCCATGCCGCAGATCGCTAAGATCCGCATTGATTATAGTTTCATTGGACCACGAGCGCTGCAGCAGAAATTCTGTAAGATGCAGCCCTGCATCGTAGGTAATGGGACGCTTTTGCTCCCAATGCAGCACCAGTTCGGATGTGTTATACATCCAGCTCTCAAGCACTGTGGAGCAATGCTGCTCATCGAATGGAAATTTCTTCAAGTTCAGCCAGCAATAGAGTGTGGCCTTAATCCGCGTGGAGACAATGACAGTGCCGTCTGGTGAAATGGATGTGAGAATATCCTTCTCCGAGGTGCCTATTTAGGGGTTAAATTGCGCGTTAAACCATAGAATCTTCTCGAGGTTGAGGTTAAGGTTGGCGTTAGCCAGACTCACCCAAAATGCTCGAGTCACGTTCGTTTGCCAGAAATATGTGTGGCATCCAAAGGGAGTCACGCAATTGTTGCTCCCCCAAAATGGGCTGCAGTCGCTTGGGCGAGACAGTACGAAAATTCAGACGGGGATCCAAGTAGCGCATCTGCAACAGCGCATAGATTTTAAACTGTAGATCGTGTGCCTCCAGATTCTGCATAAAGTATATGTAGGCACGCATGTACACATCCACGGGTTGGCGTTCTCCGGTTTCCGTGTAGGTGAGCGGACGCTCCAGTCTATCGTAACGACAGCCGTGGGTCAAACGATCGAGCAGCTGCGTCTGTGACATGCTATCCCCATTGGCCAGAGTGGGGCAGTCATCAACATCATGGACAACATCGCCCCGGCTGCAGCGTAGGCAGTTTAACAGAATCGAAATTATAAGATTTAAAAACATTGCACGACAATTTTGAATAAATAAATAAATAAAACTATTTCATCTGGCAATGAGCTTGCAAAATGCGCAAACTGGCGGCCACTTCCTAACGGTTAAAGCTAGAGTATATGTGTGTGTGTGAGGGTGCCTGTCAATTTTGTCACACGTTGGCAGCCCCAGTGTTAGCATTTTGCCATTCGCAGCGCCTAATTTAGTTCTTATAAATCACGCCAGATGGCATGTGAGACAACCTATCAGAAAACATCTAAAACTATAATAAATCGTCTGGCAGCACTTCACGAGCATATGTTTTTTAAGGCAATCTGGTCAGATTTTCTACGACAACATCACATGAAAAAACCAAAGTGTAAAAATACATTTTACAACTAAAATATAAATGAAACATGATTCTACCAATATATGTTGATATTATTATTATTGATATTATTATTGCTTTTTTTAGGGATTTATATTATTATATATTATGTTATTATACTAACTATAATAACAATCATATACGACTCTTGTATGGGCATATAAATGTAGGAAAATCTTTAAACTTTTTAATGGTTTCTATGAAAATGATATTGTATAAAAATCCGATTCTTGCATGTTTATGTTATTTCTGTAGACATTTTGTTAGTACTATATTTGCGTCAAATTTTTAGTTCATTTATTATTCAATATAATATAATAATATTCATTATAAAAATGGCATAAGAATGTATAAAATTCGTAAATTTTTGTTAATAGTTGCTATGAAAATGTTATGGTATAATAATCCGATTTTTATGAAATTTTTACAGTCTCTTCCTTTTTTTCCGAACTACCCCTATATTCTAGTTTCCACTTATTATTTTTATCCATTAAAATGTTATTGTAAACAACCCCTAAAATAGAGAACAAACCGTCTGACTGCTTACAAGCAACACATACGACTTTTTCAAATTTTGTCGCTTACAATTCTCAAATGGTTTACACAATCAACAGCATGGAACCCCCAGTTTTTGGGGATAAAGTTATCGCTTCTCGGCCTATGGCTAAGATCAAAGTGTAGTATTTACGTGGAGCATGTCTCCGGGATCAGGCAGTTCACCCTGCCACAGGAAGCTCCCACAAATTAAAAATAATCTGAAAAAAAAAAAAAAAAAAAAAAAAAAAAAAAAAAAAAAAAAAAAAAAAAAATATATAAATAAAAATAAATTGATAATAATAATAATAATAAAAAAAAAAAAAAAAAAAAAAAAAAAAAAAAAAATATATATATAGAATTAAATCTGAAAAAAATAAAAAAATAATATGAAAAAAAATTTAAAAAAAAATAAACTCGTCTCACCTGGCCTGCAGCAATGCAGGTAAACATTAACTGGCCCTGTTAGGGCTCTTTTATAAATCTGTTCTTATCAGCTTAACATCTGATAGTCTCCCCATTGGGGAGCAACAAATGTTAAACTGATTTTTGGAAATAGACGGAGTGTTAGGGGCTTGCTCCACCTCTGTCGCGGGTTGGCCCGGTATTGCAGTACCACCGGGATTCGGCCCAACTAATTAATAAATTTAAAATAGAAAAAGAAATAAGAAAAGAAAAGAAAAACAAAATCCCCTTAGGGGATCTCCACATTTATATTTGGAGCCAAACTTGAAAAAAAAAAAAAAAAATTTTTTTTCATATAGTCAACATTTTTGACTAGGTATATGGATTGATTTGATTGCCTTTATTATACATATATTTTCGGCACACATTTAATAATGGGATGATTTATTATAAAATGGGGATTAGGCTCGAATGGTTAACTCCCCATTGGGGAGTATACTATAATTTCCAAATTATATATGGGGCCAAACTTGAAGGAAATAAAAAAAAAATTTCGCTTTAGTCAAAATTCTTGACTAATTATAGAACTTATTGCAGTTACATACTCCGGCACGCAATTGTATAATGTGGGGATTATTATTGATTGGGGATCTTGTGCGATTGGTTAGCTCCCTATTGGGGATAAACACATTTTTTTCTTATAATTGCCAAAAAAGTGTCCTCCCAAATCTCGGGCATTTTCTCCGGTTAGTGTTACAGTCGGTTCTATATACATGTTTAAAAAAAAATTAATAATGGGTATTTGGTTTATGAAACCGATTGACTTCACAATGGGGAGTAGAAAGAGTTTTGAATGTTTTTTGGAGTCAAAGGGAGTATTAATATATTTTATACGTTTTGGGTTGCGAACGGTTTACATTTGTTTTTTCAAGTGTAGTCAGCTAACGCGACTTTTGACTGGCACTAGAAAGGACAGTGGCGCTCGATAAAGGGGGTTCAAACAATCGGTGCCCCCATGAGTCAAATATTGATTATCGGTTAATCTCTATAAAAGCTTAAATTGATGCTTATAAGTTGAAATATATTTTTTTTTTCAACTAAATTTCAAGAAACTTATTCTATTCCCCTTTTAACTAAATACTGACTACGCCTCTGCCCAAGCAGTAAGAAACGGTACACTAGATTCATAGTTTCTAACAGAGAATTCTGCACAAATTATTCTATTACATGTGCCTTACTCGCTCGCACTCACTTAGCAACGCGCGTAAACAGTAAAACGACGCATCGCTGCAAATGGTAGCGTGCAGGCTGCTGCCAAACATTTGTACTGAAAACGTTGACTTAACCCTAAGACGGGACCAGTATCCCCCCTTTTCACACTTCATAACTTTCTTAAAAATCAAACGATTTTCTTCGGTTAAAGCATTTTTTTCATGGTTTTAGTTCAAGAATAGAGTGGCTTAATATTTTTGACAATTTAAAATATTTAAAAAAATTGTAATTTTTGTGATTTTGATAAGGGTCCCCCCTGTCAAATTTTCAGAAATTTTTTTTCTTCAAGTTTTAAATCGCCAGATTTCATTTTTAATCGATTGCGGAGGTCAAAACTAGTATAAAACAAGTGTTTAAAATTGTTTTCGAGGATACTTAATTTTTGCCCGAAAATCATGTCAAAATCGACTCAAAATTTGACATGTAAGACCCTAAGACGGGACCAGAATCCACACTTTCCTCACTTCATAACTTTCTTAAAAATCAAACGATTTTCTTCGGGTAAAGCATTTTTTCGTGGTTTTAGTTCAAGAATAGAATGGGTTAATATTTTTGGCAATTTAAAATACTGAAAAATATTTTAATTTTTGTGATTTTGGTAAGGGTCCCCCCTGTCAAATTTTCAGAAATTATTTTTCTTAAAAATTTTAGATCGTCAGATTTCATTTTTAATCGATTGCGGAGGTCTAAACTAGTATAAAACAAGTGTTTAAAATTGTTTTCGAGGATACTTAATTTTTTCCCAAAAATCCCAAAGTCGACTAAACCAGTACCCTCGACAGGACCAGTACACACACTTTCCTCACTCCATAACTTTCATAAAAATTAAATTCATGGTTTTAGTTCAAGAATATAATGGGTTAATATTTTTGGAAAGGGAGTACTAAAATTGTTATACACCTTGGGTTGCGTTCGGCTTAAAATTGATTTTTTGTGACCCTATTCATTAAGAGGTGATCTGCCACTTTGTTCCAAAAACTTAACCCATTAAATTGGACAAAGTGTGCGTTAGAGCCAGTACAAATTCGTTAGTTTTAAATTTTAATTTTAAAAGTAGAAATCAACTTGACGTACTTTTTAAGTTTGTGTTCGTGTCTGTTGCAGTAGTCATGTGTAGAACCCCGCGTATGCACGTTTTCGCCTACCCCTTTGTGGGCAGCTTCCGATGCGCTTTATGTTTCACGGGGTTCCCATCAAGGTCGCTAGGCGAATACGGGACATACGCAGCGGCATACCAGCATATAACCCGGCGCCACCCACAAGTGGCTATCAAATACCGTTGCCGGGTTTGTGACGCTGATATGCCGAGGGGTATGAAGCAGACTAAGGCACATGTAGCCTCATGCCACCCCGAGGTGGAAATAGATGCCCACGGCATGCTCGTGCAGGCCAATGGGACGGTCGGCCAAAATTTACCGCCTACGCCGACCGCTTCAAGGACAACAACACCAGCACGACTGCACGTGACATCGCGGGCAACGACACCGGTCCCGCAGCGGTCACCAGCCCTCCCGTTAATTTCCCCCGTTATTACCGGGGAATTAACGAGACAAATAACGGGCACTACGATAACACCTACATACCTACAAACTCCAACCCCGCAGCGGCCGCCGGTTCGCGCTCGACAACAGAGCCCCTCGCTGACGCCCACGCGGACGCCGTCCGCCCTGCGTTCGAACGTGCGAACGGCAACTTCAACTCTGCTGCGGTCACCGGTCCCCAGCGGTCGTCCCGGTACGGACCAAGCCACGGGCGTGACGAGGTGCACGTTGAGAAGCGGCACTCAACTGCCCACCTCGTCCCTGCCCGTACGCCCGCCAGCTCCCACCGCTACATCACCCAGGATGGCGATCCCAACCCGCGCAAACCTGGGAGTCTCGGCCCCTTCTGCAGTGAGCAGAAGGCCCGCCGAAAGACTCGCCAGCGCTTCCGCAGCGGATAGGGATAGCGCTCCCCGGCCGGTGACGACCACCCCTGCCCCCCTCACCAGATCTGTGTCCACACAGACATACCCGGAGATAAACATCCCACCGACAATAACCTATTACACCCACCCCATACCCAAACGGACGTACATAGAGCAGCCCCTAGCAGAAGAACTGCAATATGCCTGATGGCCAATGCCGCGGCCACCAGGGAGCACCTGCTAGAGGCCGTCGCCAGCCTGTCCGAAATGGCGACCGCGAGCATTTACCAGCCTACCCACTCGCCCACAGGACGGGGAGAGCCCCCGTCACAGGGTAGGCACGGACCCCAGACACTGGCAGACGCATCGAAGAGGATCCAACAAATATACAGGACCAACCGCCCTCGCGCCATGAGGGAAGTCCTGGGGCAGTCCTCTCCCCCTTGCGATCTGCCAGGCAGGGCTATATGTGACCATCTCAGGCGGATGTTCCAAAAGAACACCGATGAGCGCGTGCGTCCCTTCGAATGGCCCGCTTGGTGCGTGCCAGGAGAAGAGGAACGCGCGGACGCGCTCCAGAGCCCCCTCACGCAAGAGGAGGTGCTCGCCCGCCTAAGAAGGACACACAGCTCTGCGCCGGGTCCCGATGGGGTCACCTATGGAAACCTAAAAAAGATCGACCCTAAGGCCTCCATGCTCACGGCAGTCTTCAATGCCTGCCTGAGGACGGGTCATGTCCCCGATCAGTGGAAAAGGTCCAGAACGATCCTAATCCACAAGAAAGGGGACAGAACTGACCTGTCGAACTGGAGGCCTCTCTCCATGGGTGACTCCATCCCCAAAATGTTTGCGGCCGTCATGGCGGACAGGCTGACGGCGTTCCTCACAAACGGAGGAAGGCTCAGCAGCAGCCAGAAGGGCTTCCTCCAGCACGAAGGTTGTCACGAGCACAACTTCGTCCTTGGACAAGTGCTGGAGGATAGCCGCAGACAGGGCAAGGACCTCATAATGGGCTGGCTGGACCTGTCCAACGCGTTCGGGTCAATTCCGCATGCCACCATCATGGACGCGGTCGCCGGAATGGGGATCCCACCAAGGATCCAGAACATAATACTACAGATGGCCACCGGCGCCACGACCACCGCCAAAACTATGGATGGCATGTCGGAAGAGATCCCGATTGAAGCGGGAGTCAGACAGGGTTGCCCAGCCAGTCCCATACTCTTCAACATGGCAATTGAGCGTATAATCCGCAATATTAAAAACACCAACGCGGGTTATACGCTCTACGGGAACCGCATTAGCACGCTGGCTTACGCCGATGATCTGGTGCTAATCGCGAGTTCCCCAGAAGAGATGAGGTCCTTGCTGCGTGCCGCGGACGCCGCCGCAATCGAAGCCGGCCTGCACTTCAACCCCAACAAATGCGCGACCCTGCACCTTACAGGGAAAAAATCATACCGCAGGACAGTGCAGACCGGTTTCCTCGTCCGTGGCACGCCACTACCGGCAATGACAGAGGGGGATGCATATGAGTACCTCGGCATCCCCGTGGGTCTGGGCGTTGACCAAACCCCGAGGGCAAAAATCGAGGCAATGATCGAGGACATCTCCAGGATAGATGGCTCGCTGCTCGCTCCGTGGCAAAAAATTGACGCGGCCCGCACCTTCGTAGCACCGAGGCTCGACTTCGTGCTACGAAGTGGTGCCACTTTGCGGGCACCGTTGCGTCACCTAGATACAGCCATAAAGAAAAACATAAAAAAATGGCTGTATCTACCACAGAGAGCGAGCGCGGAGGTAGTGTTCACCCCGACGAACAAAGGTGGTGCGGGAATACTACCTACAGCTACCCTGGCAGATGTGCTCATCATTGCCCAAGCACATCGGATGATGTCCTGCCCTGACGGGATGGTCTCCCAGATCGCAAGAGAGGGCCTGAGAGAAGCGGTAAAAAGAAAAATAAACCGGGAGCCATCCGGCGAGGAGATGGCCCAATTTCTCTCAGGCTCGGAACTTACCGGTCAGACGGCCAGCTATGGCGACGCGGGACTCTGGTCGAGAGTCAGGATGGCCACCATTCGGGAAGCTGTACACCTGGCAGTGCGATGGGCCTGGAGAGGAGGTGAGATACTGGTTGAATGCAGAGGACACAAAAACCGACCAGTGCTCACCGTCTCGAACTCCAGGTCTCAGCTGATCCAACGCCTCAGGTGGGCAGCTCAGGAAGAGTTCCTGACCATCCTGACCAACAAACCCGACCAGGGGAAGGTGGCGAAGTTATCCACCCTCACCGCAACCAGCAATGCGTTCCTCACAAATGGGGGTTTCCTGCGTTTTGCCGACTGGCGGTTTATCCACAGAGCCCGGCTGGGAGTCCTCCCCGTGAACGGAGCAATCCGATGGGGGAGTGGAGACAAGCGATGCCGGGTCTGTGGGTACGAGCAGGAAACAATACCGCACGTGTTGTGTCACTGCATGAGGCACTCCAGCGCCATGCAGCAGCGACACAATGCGGTGATGGAACGCATCGCCAAGGCTGGTTCCCGCTTAGGAACCCCCAGGGTGAACTGCCGCGTGGAAGGAGTCGCCGACGGCATGGCGGCTCTCAGACCGGACCTGGTATGGCGCGACGAACGGAGTAGGAACGTAGTCATCGTCGACGTTGCTATTCCGTTCGAAAACGGGGCCGATGCCTTCGCAAAAGCAAGGGGCGAAAAAGTGGAAAAATACCGCCTCTTAGCTGAAGCCCTGCGCGCCCAGGGATATCGGGTAAAGCTGGAGGCATTCATTGTCGGAGCCTTGGGCTCGTGGGACCCGAACAATGAAAAGGTCCTCAAGACTTTGGGTGTCTCTAGATTCTATGCCGGTCTGATGCGCAAACTGATGGTGGCTGACACCATCAGATGGTCCCGGGACATTTATGTGGAGCATGTCTCCGGGATCAGGCAGTACACCCTGCCACCGCAAGCTCCATAAACTGACGTGGAAAAAAAAAAAAAAAAAAAAAAAAAAGACATATTGACTCTAAAAAAGGAAAAAAAAAACAAGAAAGCAAGGCTACCTTCGGCTTGCCGAAGGTTTTATACCCTTGCAGTTAGACAAAATATAAAATATCTTTGGATTGCTGCTGGTTTCTGTGGTATTTATTGAAGAATTATAACAGTACATCGATTATATCAACCTCTTATAATTTCGAATACTCAGCCTCCTCACCACGGCAAGGTCGCAATCCTCGAGGAGGAATATTTACAATACATTAAACAACATTGCACATATATTCTTTATTTACAATAATAAAATAAATTAATTAACTAAATATTTAAAAATAAATTATTAAATTAGTGTTTATAGCTAAGGAACACGCCGTCAAGGTGACTATATGGAGTTTGATAAGTGATTGCGGCAGCACCGCTTACTGTGTTATCACAAAATATCCAATCAATTTGAGTTAAATGTTTTGTTGTTGGCACATTTTGTTGTTATTATTTAAAGTTATAAGTTATAAAAGTTCGATTTGGATGTGGTAAGCCTGATAGCTATATCTTGAAATATAACGAAAATCGGCCGATAGGCTCCATAACAGCTATACGATATTTCAGTCCGATCTGGCCCGTTCCGACTTATTTAAAGAGGGCAGAAATAAAAAGCTTGTGAGCAAAGTTTCATGATGATAGCTCAATAACTGGGGGACTAATTTGCGTTGCAACAGACAGACGGACTGACTGATTGTTCCTATAACAGCTATAGAATATAAACGTCTGAGATATTTATATGGAAAAACAAAGGGCGGGTTACTGTATAACATTAAAAGGTATTGATAATGTGCGGTATTTCCAAAAACAAAACAGGTTTGCATACAAAAACTCTGATTTCAGCCGATTGTTCCTATGGCAGCTATATGTTATAGTGGTCCGATTTTGATACAATTTTGACAGCACATTAAGAACGTAATAAGAATAAGATTTGCCAAATCTTGTTGCAATATCTTGAAAAACAACAAAAATCGGCCGATAGCTTCTATGACAGCTATACGATATATCGGTCCGATCTGGCTCGTTCCGACTTATTTACAGCCTACAGCAATAAGAAGCTTGTGTGCCAAGTTTCATGAAGATAGCTCAAAAACTGAGAAACTAGTTTGCGTTGCAACAGACGGACGGACGGACGGACGGACGGACGGACGGACGGACGGACGGACAGACGGACATCCATTTTTCGACTCCTCTGGTGATGCTGATTCAGAATATATATACTTTATAGGGTCGGAGATGTCTCCTAAGGTGCGTTGCAAACTTCTGGCTAAAATTAATATACCCTCTGCAAGGGTATAAAAACGACGACTTACCTGGCCTGCAGTCAATGCAGGCGAACATTAACTGGCTCTGTTCTTATCAGCTTAACATCTGATAGTCTCCCCATTGGGGAGCAACAAATGTTAAACTGATTTTTGGAAATAGACGGAGTGTTAGGGGCTTGCTCCACCTCTGTCGCGGGTTGGCCCGGTATTGCAGTACCACCGGGATTCGGCCCAACTAATTAATAAATTTAAAATAGAAAAAGAAATAAGAAAAGAAAAACAAAATCCCCTTTGGGGATCTCCACATTTCTATTTGGAGCCAAACTTGAAAAAAAAAAAAAAAAATTTTTTCATATAGTCAAAATTTTTGACTAGTCATATGGACTGATTTGATTGCCTTTATTATACATATATTCCGGCATACATTTATTAATGGGATGATTTATTAATAAATGGGGATTAGGCTCGAATGGTTAACTCCCCATTGGGGAGTATACTATAATTTCCAAATTATATATGGGGCTAAACTTAAAGGAAATAAAAAAAAAATTTCGCTTTAGTCAAAATTCTTGACTAATTAATAATAATAATTAGTAATTATAGAACTTATTGCAGTAACATACTCCGGCACGCATTTGTATAATGTGATGATTATTATTGATTGGGGATCTTGTGCGATTGGTTAGCTCCCTATTGGGGATACACAAATTTTTTTCTTATAATTGCAAAAAAAAGTGTCCTCCCAAATCTCGGGCATTTTCCCCGGTTAGTGTTACAGTCGGTTCTATATAATTAAAAAAAAAATTAATAATGGGTGTTTGGTTTATGAAACCGATTGACTCCACAATGGGGAGCAAAAAGTGTTTTGAATGTTTTTTGGAGTCAAAGGGAGTATTAATATATTTTATACGCTTTGGGTTTACATTTGTTTTTTAAAGTGTAGTCAGCTAACGGAACTTTTAACTGGCACTAGAAAGGTCAGTGGCGCTCGATAAAGGGGGTTCAAACAATCGGCCCCCCCATGAGTCAAATATTGATTATCGATTAAGCTGTATAAAAGCTAAAATTGATGCTTATAAGTTGAAATATATTTTTTTTTTTCAACTAAATTTCAAGAAACTTATTCTATTCCCCTTTTAACTAAATACTGACTACGCCTCTGCCCAAGCAGTAAGAAACGGTACACTAGATTCATAGTTTCTAACAGAGAATTCTGCACAAATTATTCTATCACATGTGCCTTATTCGCTCGCACTCACTTAGCAACGCGCGTAAACAGTAAAACGACGCATCGCTGCAAATAGTAGCGTGCAGGCTGCTGCTGGTACCAAACATTTGTACTGAAAACGTTGACTTAACCCTAAGACGGGACCAGTATCCCCCCTTTTCACACTTCATAACTTTCTTAAAAATCAAACGATTTTCTTCGGGTAAAGCATTTTTTTCATGGTTTTAGTTCAAGAATAGAGTGGCTTAATATTTTTGGCAATTTAAAATAATTTAAAAAATTGTAATTTTTGTGATTTTGATAAGGGTCCCCCCTGTCAAATTTTCAGAAATTTTTTTTCTTAAAATTTTAAGTCGCTTTTACTTTTAATCGATTGCGGAGGTCTAAATTAGTATAAAACAAGTGTTTAAAATTGTTTTCGAGGATACCATTGGGGAGTATACTACAATTTCCAAATTGTATACGGCCGCAAACAACAAACAGCCCACAGGAGGAGGTGAGCCTCCGTCACAGGGTAGGCACGGACCCCAGATACTGGCAGACGCAGCGAAGAGGATCCAACTAATTTACCGGACCAACCGCCCTCGCGCCATGAGGGAAGTCCTGGGGCAGTCCTCTCCCCCCTGCGATCTGCCAGGCAGTGCTGTGTGTGACCATGTCAGGCGGATGTTCGAAAGAAACGACGATGAGCGCGTGCGTGCCTTCGACTGGCCCGCCTGTTGCGTGCCAGGAGGAGAGGAGCGCGCGGACGCGCTTCAGAGCCCCCTCACGCAAGAGGAGGTGCTCGCCCGCCTGAGAAGGACACACAGCTCTGACACCAGCTTCCGCTGCGCTTTGTGTTTCACGGGGCTCCCATCAAGGTCGTTAGGCGAATACGGAACATACGCAGCGGCATACCAGCACATAACCCGGCGCCACCCACAAGTGGTTATTAAATACCGTTGCCGGATTTGTGACGCTGATATGCCGAGGGGTATGAAGCAGACTAAAGCACACGTAGCATCATGCCACCCCGAGGTCGAAATCGATGCTCATGGCATGCTCGTGCAAGCCAATGGGACGGTCGGCCAAAATTTACCGCCTACGCCGACCGCTTCAAGGACAACAACACCAGCACGACTGCACGTGACATCGCGGGCAACGATACCGGTCCCGCAGCGGTCACCAGCCCTCCCGTTAATTTCCCCCGTTATTACCGGGGAATTAACGAGACAAATAACGGGCACTACGATAACACCTACATACCTACAAACTCCAACCCCGCAGCGGCCGCCGGTTCGCGCTCGACAACCGAGCCCCTCACTGACGCCCACGCGGACGCCGTCCGCCCTGCGTTCGAACGTGCGAACGGCAATCTCAACTCTGCGGCGGTCACCAGTCCCCAGCGGTCGTCCCGGTACGGACCAAGCCACGGGCGTGACGAGGCGCACGTTGAGAAGCGGCACTAAACTGCCCACCTCGCCCCTGCCCGTACGCCCGCCAGCTCCTACCGCTACATCACCCAGGATGGCGATCCCAGCCCGCGCAAACCTGGGAGTCTCGGCCCCTTCTGCAGTGAGCAGAAGGCCCGCCGAAAGACTCGCCAGCGCTTCCGCAGCGGATAGGGATAGCGCGCTCCGGCCGGTGAAGACCACCCCTGCCCCCCTCACCAGGTCTGTGTCCACACAGACATACCCGGAGATAATCATCCAACCACCCACAAACAATAGCCCAGCTGAACATCTCCCAACCATCCAACCGCCCACCGACAACAATAACCAATTACACCCACCCCATACCCACACGGACGTACCTAGAGCAGCCCCTAGCAGAAGAACTGCGATTTGCCTGATGGCCAATGCCGCGGCCACCAGGGAGCACCTGCTAGAGGCCGTCGCCAGCCTGTCCGAAATGGCGACCGCGAGCATTAACCAGCCTACCCACTCGCCCACAGGACGGGGAGAGCCCCCGTCACAGGGTAGGCACGGACCCCAGACACTGGCAGATGCATCTAAGAGGATCCAACAAATATACAGGACCAACCGCCCTCGCGCCATGAGGGAAGTCCTGGGGCAGTCCTCTCCCCCTTGCGATCTGCCAGGCAGGGCTGTATGTGACCATCTCAGGCGGATGTTCCAAAAGAACACAGATGAGCGCGTGCGTCCCTTCGAATGGCCCGCTTGGTGCGTGCCAGGAGAAGAGGAACGCGCAGACGCGCTCCAGAGCCCCCTCACGCAAGAGGAGGTGCTCGCCCGTGTAGCGGCGCCTGAAGATACATTTTTTTAGGAAAGCACCTAAAAGCATGCAGCACATTTTTGAATTATTCAATATCCGAATGTAGGGGAATAGTTGTAGGGGACAAAGGGGTCACCAGAGCTATGCTCTCAGGTGGGTGATCATAGGTAGGGAGGGCACATGCGACCACAACAACACCTGTGGATTCGCTTTTGCCATTATATTTTGTCCGCTTTTCCGATCTTTAACTCTGCCTCTTCTTTCTTTTGAATCAATTATTAAGCTCTTCCGGTTCTCTTTACTAGCTTCCTTAATGTCGCAGCACGTTATTTCGATTCTTATTAATAATAAGTTAGTGTAGCGGGAAAACGATCTGGCCAAGCAAGACCACCACCCCCAAAGCCGACGAGCTAGAGCCGGAAACTAAAACGTGCCCCGCAAGCTCAGATTGTCCGACAAAACTAAACACCGTTGCACGTTACACCCGCCTGAGAAGGACACACAGCTCTGCGCCGGGTCCCGATGGGGTCACCTATGGGAACCTGAAAAAGATCGACCCTAAGGCCTCCATGCTCACGGCAGTTTTCAACGCCTGCCTGAGGACGGGTCATGTCCCCGATCAGTGGAAAAGGTCCAGAACGATCCTAATCCACAAGAAAGGGGACAGAACTGACCTGTCGAACTGGAGGCCTCTCTCCATGGGTGACTCCATCCCCAAAATGTTCGCGGCCGTCATGGCGGACAGGCTGACGGCGTTCCTCACAAACGGAGGAAGGGTCAGCAGCAGCCAGAAGGGCTTCCTCCAGCACGAAGGTTGTCACGAGCACAACTTCGTCCTTGGACAAGTGCTGGAGGATAGCCGCAGACAGGGCAAGGACCTCATAATGGGCTGGCTGGACCTGTCCAACGCGTTCGGTTCAATTCCGCAGGCCACCATCATGGACGCGGTCGCCGGAATGGGGATCCCACCAAGGATCCAGAACATCATATTACAGATGGCCACCGGCACCACGACCACCGCCAAAACTATGTCGGAAGAGATCCCGATTGAAGCGGGAGTCAGACAGGGTTGCCCAGCCAGTCCCATACTCTTCAACATGGCAATTGAGCGTATAATCCGCGCAACCAAAAACACCAACGCGGGTTATATGCTTTACGGGAACCGCATTAGCACGCTGGCTTACGCCGACGATCTTGTGCTAATAGCGAGTTCCCCGGAAGAGATGAGGTCCTTGCTGCGTGCCGCGGACGCCGCCGCAATCGAAGCCGGCCTGCACTTTAACCCCAAGAAATGCGCGACCCTGCACCTTACAGGGAAAAAAACCTACCGCAGGACAGTGCAGACCGGTTTCCTCGTCCGTGGCACGCCACTACCGGCAATGACAGAGGGGGATGCCTATGAGTACCTCGGCATCCCCGTGGGTCTGGGCGTTGACCAAACCCCGAGGGCAAAAATCGAGGCAATGATTGAGGACATCTCTAGGATAGATGGCTCGCTGCTCGCTCCGTTGCAAAAAATTGACGCGGCCCGCACCTTCGTAGCACCGAGGCTCGACTTCGTGCTACGAAGTGGTGCCACTTTGCGGGCACCGTTGCGTCACCTAGATACAGCCATAAAAAAAAACATAAAAAAATGGCTGTATCTACCACAGAGAGCGAGCGCGGAGGTAGTGTTCACCCCGACGAACAAAGGTGGTGCGGGAATACTACCTACAGCTACCCTGGCGGATGTGCTCATCATTGCCCAAGCACATCGTATGATGTCCTGCCCTGACGGGATGGTCTCCCAGATCGCAAGAGAGGGCCTGAGAGAAGCGGTAAAGAGAAAAATAAACCGGGAGCCATCCGGCGAGGAGATGGCCCAATTTCTCTCAGGCTCGGAGCTTCCCGGTCAGACGGCCAGCTATGGCGACGCGGGACTCTGGTAGAGAGTCAGGATGGCCAACATTAGGGAAGCTGTACACCTGGCAGTGCGATGGGCCTGGAGAGGAGGTGAGATACTGGTTGAATGCAGAGGACACAAAAACCGACCAGTACTCACCGACTCGAACTCCAGGTCTCAGCTGATCAAACGCCTGGGCAGCTCAGGAAGAGTTCCTGACCATCCTGACCATCAAACCCGACCAGGGGAAGGTGGCGAAGATATCCACCCTCACCGCAGCCAGCAATGCGTTCCTCACGAAGGGGGGTTTCCTGTGGTTTGCCGACTGGCGGTTTATCCACAGAGCCCGGCTGGGAGTCCTCCCCGTGAACGGAGCAATCCGATGGGGGAGTGGAGACAAACGATCCGCAATCCAACGCCATGCAGCAGCGACACAACGCGGTGATGGAACGCCTCGCCAAGGCTGGTTCCCACTTGGGGACCCCCAGGGTGAACTGCCGCGTGGAAGGGCCACGCCGAAGGCATGCCGGCTCTCAGACCGGACCTGGTATGGCGCGACGAACGGAGTAGGAACGTAGTCATCGTCGACGTTGCTATTAGCTAGGTGCATACTGAATGGGGATCTTGTAAATGTTTTTTTGAGTCAAAGGGAGTACTAATATATTTACGCTTTGGTTTACAACGGTTTACATTTGTTTTTTCAAGTGTAGTTAGCTAACGGAACTTTTGACTGGCACTAGAAAGCTCAGTGGCGCTCGATAAAGGGGGTTCAAACAATCGGTGCCCCCATGAGTCAAATATTGATTATCGATTAAGCTGTATAAAAGCTTAAATTAATGCTTATAAGCTGTAATATTTATTTCTTAATTTAATTTCAAGAAACTTATTCTATTTCCCTTTTAACTAAATACTGACTACGCCTCTGCCCAAGCAGTAAGAAACGGTACACTAGATTCATAGTTTCTAACAGAGAATTCTGCACAAATTATTATATTATATGTGCCTTACTCGCTCGCACTCACACAGGTACGCGCTTAAAAAGTAAAACGATGCGTCGCGACGTCGACGTCGACGTCAACTGCTTATAGCAGCGCGCAAGCTGCTGTTCGTACCGAACATTTCTACTGAAAACGTTGACTTGACCCTAAGACGGGACCAGTATCCACACTTTCCTCACTTCATAACTTTCTTAAAAATCAAACGATTTTCTTCGGGTTAAGCATGGTTTTAGTTCAAGAATAGAATGGCTTAATAGTTTTTGTAATTTTCGCTTCGCTCGAGGCAGCCTCAAAAACACTCCAAGATATACACGCACATGCATGCATGCATACGGTACATTCAAAGTTAACGGTTGTCAAGACAAATATCCCAAGCTACTACACAATGCGTAAAAAATTACGCACATGTGCATCGTTCCGCTATCGTTGTGCGACTAAATTTTTATTGCTCTCTGCTCTGTTTCGGTCCATCGGGTTTCGTTCAGAGCGAGCGATCGCTCTGTCTCTGCCGCTGCTTCTGCTTCGTTGTTTGTGCTCACGCAGCAAAATTGCTTGTGTGCGTGAGTGTGAGATTAACGTAGCAATATTCCAGCCGCGGCGCGAGCGCGACGGTGGCCGAACGCGTAGAGATGCGGACTCTAGATCAAGTGCTCGCGGGCTCGAAACACAGTCGAGTCAGAGATTAAAATTATTTTTTTTTTATGGATTTTTAATAAAGAAACGTAAAAACATTTTTATCTGGTTAATCTTGAGATTTTAATTTCACTCAAGCAAGCAAGATGGTCATAAATAAACAAATCTATCAATTAGGCAAAAAGCTTCTAGTTGTCAACACGCCCACGCACTGTACGTACAGTACTCTCCTGCCCCGCCCGCTCGCTTGCTCGCTCCATTGTTTGCTCAACAAACCACAATCCCCAACCCCAAAATACCCAGACCACAACTACCCCAACTCTTGTTGCTCCTCCCCCCGCCCACCGTTGCAAGGGGTTGACGCCTTGTTTGTTGTTGTTCTTCTTTCTTTGGTGCGTTTTGTCATTGGTAAAAAGTTTTTCGCTGCAAGTTGAGAGCCGAGAAATCATCCCCCACCCACAGCGCCCACGCAGGAACCCTTCAAGTGGCATATTGTTGTCCACAGCATAGTCTCTCCCCCCGCCCCAACCCCTTACTCACAGGAAGAAGACCAAGCCGGAGCCTGCCAATCGTCGAATGCCGCATTATGAATTATGAGCGTCTGCCAAGATTTATGAATCCGGGCACAACAACAAGAAAAGAATCAGAGCGAAAAGGAATGAAAGAAGAAGGAGGAGCAAATCTGTCAGCTGGTCCTTCGTAACGTTGTAAATTTACCGCAATTAGGTTGAATTTCAATTTCCTTCGACGCTCGGGGGCGTCCTCACCCCCCCCCCCCATCCCCTCCCATACTGCCCTGTGAGCTACTTACTCTGATTACGATTATAGCGGGTGCTCATCCCCCAAATCTTCTTGCATCTCCAACATCATCCCCTTGCTATTTGCATTCCCCGTTATAAGCTCATAAATCAAACAAGTCGATTTTTTAGCGATTTTTATCGCTGCCTGTGAATTGTTTGACGCGGAGTGAGTGGCTAACGGTATTTTTACGTATTTTTTTGTTACAGTATTTTTTGTGTTGTTGTTTTCTGTGATTGGCTGCCACTGCAGTTTTCATGCCTCAATGCCTTGTCTATCGGATGGCGGTGATGGGGAGGGAGGGGGTAGGGGAGATGTACAGCAGAGAAATGGCAGCAAATTTGCAAACTCACGGAATTTTTTTGCACACATTCGATTTTCGCAAAAACAAGAAAGAAATGTGAATTTTCCGCATGTCGACGTGATAATTACCCTTGCATTTTATGGCATAACCTATTCAAAATTTGAAACTTTGTTAATAAAATAATTAATCTTATACAATACAATAAAAGCATGTGTTGAAAATATCGGTTTAAATATCGAATTATTTTGATCAATAGCGTTGCCTGAACGATATTTCTAATATTTTTAACATATTTTTAAAGTTGAAGTTGTATTTGTAGGGTATACAACAGTCGAGTAAGCTCAGTTTTTAGCTCATTACATCAAAATTAATGTTACCATGTTGTCGAGTTGCACTCTAGAACATTTGCAAATTGTCGCAAGCTCTCTCAACGAGGTATCTATTGCATTCGTATACCCATAATCTGGTGTAGGGTATTGTCAACCGCAAATGCAGTGACAATGCCACATTCGAAACGGAAACGGAAACGAACCAGCGAACGCGTAAGGCGGCCAAATGCCGCAATGCGAATATGCATGTTCGTGCATGTTCATTACGCGACCGGGCGCAAACAGAATCAATGAATGGTGTAAAAATTAATATCCTGTGCACAAATAAAAAAAAGGCCCAATATGGGTAGAAACAAAAAAAAAAAAAACAAAAGGATGCGACAAACAACAAAAAATCGCTTGCGATTCTTAAAAAGTCGCGGGAGCCTGCAGGAAGCGGGTGGGTGGAAGGGGGGTGGCATGGTGTCAGCAGCCGGCAGCAGTTTTAATTTACACAAAGCGTAGTCAGGCGTGTAATGCGACAAGGGCTGCCAAGCCGAGGGGATGGCAATGGGCGTGGTGGGCATGGTGGGGCTGTAGCAGGAAATACCCGGGAAGGGGGCAAGGGGCGGCATGGAGCAGCAACGCGTTTGGCTGCCAAGTTGGAGGCAGTGCGACAACGATTTAAAAAATGCCTTGAGGCAGGCGCAGCGCGAACAGCGACGATGACGACGACGACGACGACGGCGTCAAATGATTTATGAAATTGCTTTTGCCGTTGCAAACTTTGCAGCAGAAGAGTGGGCGGGGAAAGAGGCAGAATGGTTAATGGGAATCCACCAGAAGTGGGCGGGTGGGTGTTGCCGTTGAAGATTGCCAACGCTGACAGGGACAACGCATTTTGATTTCCATCAATCTCTGTTTCAAAAAAGAAGACTTAACGTTTTTTTTATTTGTATATAATTTAATTATCAAATAATTATCGATAAGAATCGTTTTAAAACCATAATTTAGAATCGCAGCCAACTTCATTAAATATTTAATTAAAGAAAAAAGCATAAGAAGCGATAACTTAATCGAGCTATCAATGTATCGGTCCAATACAATGCATTATCGATAATAGTCGATGGCAGCCGCAGCCAACTTAATTTAATTTAAAAATGGGATAAAAGAAAAGGAATAAAGAAATAAAAACACTCATTTTTCTCTAGGCGCCATGACAGGCTTCTTTATTATTTGACCTTGGATTATGAACAAAGTGATCTAGTCTAAAGGAAACCTAGTCGATCTGCGTGACAGATGCCTCATCGTTGCTGGAACAGCGGCTGCTCTCGCCATCGGTGCGGTACTTGATGGAGTCAATGATTTCCACATCAATATCGCGATCGTTTTGCAGGCTATTGTTCTCGAGTAGAGCACGCGCCGTGTCGCCGCTGGAACCACGTCCAAGTGAATCCTCATCGCAAAGATCTGCACAAGCCGACGCAGACTCCGATTTGGTGTCCAAATCCCCAACGGCCGCTGCAACTGCTGCCGCCTCCTGCTGTGCTGCGAACTGACTGTAGAGTCGCGGCAGATGCTGCAGCATGTAACTGGCTCCGGATTTGGAAAGATTTGCCGCTGCAGCGGCCGCAGCAGCAGCTGCTGCTGCTGTACTCGCTGCCGGCTGGTTCTCCTTGCTTTCGCCAAGATCGTAGTATTTGGCATAGTGCTCGAATTTACCCAACCCAGAAGCACCAACGGCACCAGCCGCCGTGCCGACATTGCTTCCGGCACACAGATTGATGGCATCGCTCTGCGCCGACTTGGGTATGGGTACGGTAAAGGCGGAGCCGTGGCGCTGCTTGCCCAGCAGACTGTTGCCCGTCAGGCCGGCGGCAGCTGCAGTGGCTGCGGTGGCGGTGCTTCCTGTACTCTCCTCGGTGCCGAGCAGGGCGCCAGAGACACCGCTGCTGCTGCTGTTGCTGTTGGACAGCGGCGAAACGTTTTCCTTCTTACGGTCGTAGATGTGGCCCGAGACGCGCAGATCGATGAAGAAGTGTAGCGGATCGATGCCGTAGGGCGCATAGAGTGGTGGATACCACACGGGCGGTGGTGGTGGCAGCACCAGATCCTGTGGCGGTAGCGATGCCGCTGGCGGTGTGTTGTCCTGCATGCTGCTGTCGACGGCGCCGCCTAATGCTGTAGCCTTGGCGAGGGGCTTCGTCTCCAGTTTGGTGTATCCATAGGGCGGGGGCGTGGCCGTGGTCAGAGGCGTTGCTGCCGTCTTGTTGGTAAGCTCCAGCGGCTTCTCAGTGCCCACGACTGCTGCTGCTGCGGCTGCGGCAGCATTGTTTGTTTTCTGGTGTTGCAGTTGCTGCTGCTGCTGCTGCTGTTGTTGTTGTTGTTGCTGCTGCTGTTGTTGCTGCTGCTGCTGTTGCTGCTTCTCTTCAGCATCGCGTCGCTCACGTAGCTGTTCATAGTAGGGTCTGTGCGACCAGGATCGCTTGCGTGATCTTCGCACCAGAGCAGCCTGCTGCTGTTGTTGCTGCTGCTGCTGTTGTTGTTGCTGTTGCTGCTGCTGTTGTAGCTGCAACACGCGTGCTGTCTCATTGTTGCGCGTCTGCACCAGCGATCGCAACATGTCGCTGAAAAAGTAGTTGTTGGGGCCCACCGGTGCCGAGTATAGATACGGGGGCGTGGCAGCCATGAGGCGACTAACGTAGTCCTGATTGCGCAGCTCGTGTATGTTGCTCTTGCGCGGCGTTAGTTGCTGCACGCTAGCTGCCTGTTGCTGTTGTTGTTGCTGCTGCTGTTGCTGCAGTGCCTGTTGCCCGGCGACAGTTGCCGTTGACTGTTGTGCCGTTGTAGGCGTGGCAGGCTGCACGTTGCCGCCGCCGGCGCTGCCATTGACGCTGCTATTGCCAGTATTATTGCTGCTGCTGCCGTTGCTGCTGCTGCTGCCATTGCTGCTGTTCGCCTCCTTCATGTTGGGATCTCTGCAACGGAAAGATAGAAAAGAGTGCAGTGCATTAGGGATTGCATCAATAAAATTAAATAAGAATGTCCCGACCGGCGTGTCTTGAGAAGATGCGGCGCGCCATGCACAAGCTGTGAACCTGGTGCAGTCTCTGATCCTCTAGAGACTGGCTGGACATAACTGATTACCCACATTGCAACGTGACATGATGAGGCCGCACGATGTGAAATATCTTTAACAATTCAGCAAATTAAGCAGCAAAACAAAATTTGAATTTATACAGTTATCGAAAATCGATAACTTTTATATATATCGTTTATGCAGCCCCACACGAGTAAATATTGCATAATTTGTTGAGCCAAATTGTGTTTTTAATTGCTTTAAAAGCTGTGGCGGCAGTTTCATATGCCGACAGCAAACATGGACAACCCACTGGGACTCGCAGAGAGAGAGAGAGAGAGCGAGAGATTTCTATTTGCTTAGTCGCAATGTGCTTGCTTGGTTCCGTCACCTGCTCCCACTCCCAGTTCCAGTTGCAGTTCTAGTTCCAGCTGGAGCTCTGCTGTTGACTTGAACAAGACGTTGTTCAAGATTTATGTCCATATTTGCATTGTCTTTGCCAACCAACGTCTTTGGCTGCAGCAAGTGTCCTGTGCGTGTGTGTGCCGTGTGGCACGCCCACCCCCTCCCAGCAGCTGACGCTCTCTCTGTTGTTCGTCGTCTTTGTTCGCCACCCAATGGCAATTAAAACTGATTTCCCATGCGCCCATTCCCCTTGGGGGGCTGCCTGCGACCAAGGAGTCCTCTGAAAGTGTGTCCTTCAGTTGTCTTAACGCGGTTGTAGAACGATTAAGGCATAAGGAAGATGTCCAAGAATATCTGCTTATTCATTATGAGCATCTCTTTATAATCGAAAATTATTCTTTAATCATCATTATAAATGGGTTAGTTACTCTAAATTTTGTATAACAGTTCATATATAACAGATCTCCAGAATGTTAGCACAATCTGCTTCAAAAATTAAAAAACCTGCAGAACGTTTAAACATATAGCTCCAAATCTTTATTAAGTCAGATGGGGAAAGGGAACTATGCATGTGGCAGGTTGGATGGGGGGATGCTTTGACGCCTGAGGCGCGCAATGTGTCGCTACGGGGAAATTTGCATAGAAAAACAAGGGACATAAAAACACTCTCACACACGCACTCACACACACACACGCACACACACACATACAGTTGCTGTTAATAAGCTTACATGTCGCGCCAAATTCCAGCAAATTAAATGTTTCAACAGCTGCCAAGGCCCCCGTCCCCCCTTCCTCACTCCCCTTTTCCAGTAGACACCTCTCGCCCCCTTCCCTACATGGTAACAGCAAACTCAATTGTTGTGTTCGCCTGCCAAACTGTTGAGGCACTTGACGCCGCCACCGTGTGGCAGGCGCAGCACAGAGTTTTGCCTGTTACTCCCCCCATTCCCCCTGTATCCTGTTGCTGTCAATTCTAAACGTTGCCATTCCCCACAACCAATGCCGATCCCTTTCCCTTGCCACCTGCTCCATCCCTGGCATACGCTCGTCTTGTTGCTCTTTCATTTTCGCATTTAAAAAGTTTTTAACAAACCGTCGCCGCTGCTGCTGCTGCTGTCGACACTGCTGCTGTTGCTCTTGCTTGGCCATCCAGCTGGCACATACCCTACACAAAATATATGGCAGGGTTTGTTGATAAATGAGTGAGGAATTAAGTTATACTTAGTGGTTATGCATAAAAAATAATACAAATTTACTGATTTTATTTAAATATCGATTAAATAGTTTTATTTGTTTATTTTTAAAATTCGATACGTTTTTAGGGAATGTTATCGACTCTTTAAATATCGAATTAATAGTTACTTTTGTTTATTTTTAAAATTCGATAAGTTTTTAGTGCATCGATAAATCGTAATTGTGCCAGCTCTAACTTTGTTTTCCTTTTGATGTCTCATTCTCTTCACTTATACAGGGTATCATGCACGTTGCGTCACAGCCTGCAATGCCACTTATTGTTGTCATTGTTGTTGTTGTTGCTTTAATTTGCGTTTTCTTATTTTATTGTTTTTTCATTTCGTTGTAAAAATATATAAAAGTTTTCAACTGTCGCCAGCAAATTGGCTGCGTTCCGTCACTTGATTTGCATTTTTTGGCAGCAGGCGGAGCAGCAGCAACAGCAACAGCAGCGACGGCAACGGCGACGGCAAAAGAAGATTCATTTCTGACAAAGTTGAAATTAGATTATGCTAATTAAGGCGTGGCAGTCCACTGGCCACCCCCGTTGGAGTTTGCTGCCGCGCCGCGCACTGATTGATGCGGCACAGCTTTAATTGCCACAAGAGTCGTTCTTCCCATCTTCCTCCATCCAACTCCATCTCTGGCTGCCAAGCTTTTTAATATTCAATCAGCAGCTGTGTGGCAGGCGGCAGTGGTAACTTTTTTTTCTTCTATTTTTTAATGGCCACTTTTGGTTGGCAACTTGGTCTACGGAACTTTTTCTGCCGAGATTAATGCGTGCAGCTGCAGCGGCGGCAAAGGAACAACTTGCAACTACAACTTGAGCTTGTTTTTGATTGTGTGTTGGTCTGGCAAATAGAAGTGGCAAACTTTTTTGCCAACAATTTAAGCCGTCAGCAACTGTGCTTGTTAATGTAGTTGCTGTTGCTGCATTAGCGACTGATTGATACCCTTTCCACCTTGAAAGCGACAATTGAAAATCAACCCTGGCTGCTCTCGACGCACACTTGACTGTCACTTTGCCGGGAACAAGCTTAAAACATAATTATGGCATATCAAACAAGACCTCAGGCAGACAGACAGGCAGGCGGAGAGTCACTCGACAGCCCCTGCCGAGGTCAAGGCAAATCGTGCAGCAACCCTTGCGAGCACAGAACATAGAGGGTAACTTGTCCATTAACCACAGCGATGATAATCTCGCATATATATCGTATGTACGTATGTAAATCACAGCTCATCTGCGTAGCTGTGAGTTGCTCTTCATATTCAATTAATCTCCTACTAATTTATAATATTTTGCGATTCTATCAGCGATCTAAGCATTTGCAAACACCAAAATTATAAACTTTGTTCTGTGGAAACAGCTGGAAAAATTTAAGATCTGCTGCAATTGGATATTGTGAATATTTTCAAAGTGAAGTTGGTTGATTCTCACCAAATTTATGGCTATATTAAGAGTGAGGTTAGAAGCGCTGTTGGGAGAGTCACATTTGACTTGACTCTTGGTTTAAATCAAATATGGTCTAAACACGATTAAAACACTTGTTCTGTACTCATGTTGAGCTACGTAGTTCCTTTTACGATCTGTACAGATTATTTAAATTTTTGAGGAAATAAAAAGCATTTCCTAAAAAAATAGAACACAATATATGCGTAAATCTCCTTGCCCTGAAGATTTTAGAAATCGCAAAAAATTACTAAATAAATAACTTAATAATAAATAATAAATTATTATTACTTGCATGGATTTGCTTGATCCCGTAGAGATTCAACGGAATCAAAATTACAATTTTTAATTTTTTTCATTTAGGTTTGTGAGAAAAAAAAAAACATTTCTTAAAAAAAGCCCACAACGTAAATCTCCTTGCACTGACGATTTTGGAAATTGCAATAAAGTAATAAATAAATAAGTAAATAATAAATGATTACAACTTGCATAGATTTCCTAGATCCCGTAGAGATTCAACGGAATCAAACGATCCTCTGGAGTATTTGATCAAGTGCAACTAGTAGATCTAGTACATCTTCTATTTCTGAAATTCCCCACAATTTTGCCACTGCAAAAGACGGCACTACAATGCGGGGAGCTTTATCAACATGGAGTGGAACCAACAGCAGAAAGGGGGCGTGGCGGGTCCAACAGTGTAATCCGCTTTGCCTCTCATTGACTGAGACCCCATGGATGTCGCATTTACCACAAATAGTTCGTGTTGCAGTCAAACTTTGCTGGCAGCTGCGGGGTAAGGCTAAATTCATGCCATATCCTACACACACACACACACACGCGATGGTGTTGTCACACATGTTGTGTGCGTGCGTGTGTGTGTGCGTGTGTGTGCGGTCGGTGTTAACGGTACAACGTTTGACTGCGAATTAAAATAATGTGCCACTTGTGGCTCTTTTGGCATGTGTGAAACTCGAGGACCTGCAGGACATGCCCGGCGTAATGGAGTTGCCCGTTGCCCACAGGCTGCGCCCACAGGGGGCGGAGCAACCGACAAGTTGACAAAATCACATTTGACTCTCTCTCTCTCTCTCTCTCACTCTCTCTGCGGCCGTGTGAGCCGGCACATGTGCGTCGCCCTGCGATACCCTAATCGAATTTGATTTGAACCCCTTTTGGCCGAGGACACATCTCGCTGAGATTGATGCGTGCGTGTGTGCAGGGTTGTAGACTGCAATCCTTGACGCTTGACTGAGTTTCGCACAGTTTGCACTCAACTTGTAGTAGTTCGAGTGGTGGATTCCTTGTTTAGGGTTTATCATGATTTAATAGCATCCTTGATGTGGGGGTTTTTCCATTGTATTTGGCTTAAGCAAATAATTCTCCTGTTTTTTGTTGTGCAATTGTCGCCTAATACAACATATAATGCGATTAATTCTTCATCCCTTGCGAGTCCTTATAAGTCTTTAAGCACAGATAGAACCTCATGATCACCTCTAAGTAAGCTTTAGTTGTGTCCTTTGGAACCTTGTGATAGTTTAAATAAACCCGAGAATTAGTCTAAACGTACCCGAACGATGCAATGGATCTTATATCTTTCTTATAATAAGTCTAAACGAACCGAAACAATGCAATGGATTTTATATCTTTCTTATCATTTTTCCAAATTAACAGTCCAATATTTTATCGAGATCTGATATAAGGATGAAGCTTCTTGGGAACAATCGATGGAAAAACTAGCATTATTTTATATCGATATTGCTACTTTGATTTGTTTTAGTATA
This sequence comes from Zaprionus kolodkinae, assembly GCA_018901885.1. Lineage (NCBI taxonomy): Eukaryota > Metazoa > Arthropoda > Insecta > Diptera > Drosophilidae > Zaprionus > Zaprionus kolodkinae. The sequence continues at coordinate 170,655 of JAEIFM010000183.1, read as the reverse complement.
TTTTAAACATAATTTTATAATTATATAGAATCTCTAATATATCTTCTTATAATATAAAACCTTTAAATATAAATAAATATATAGATCCTACCGTGCACTTTCGTTATATTATTACAATATATTAATTATAACAAATAGAAAATTGTAATCGGAATTTAAAACATATTTATTATATAAAGTATAGGTAGACTTGATGAGATTATCGACATAATTGCAATATAGTATAATGTTCTCACCGTTACGATCTTCAAGTTGACACAAAATTGTATTTTTATTTCTGTAGATTAACGCTCTAATTCAAATCGAAAACACTTTATCACTTAACAAAAATAAATTCGAAAAAAAAGGTTTTATTTTTTATTTACGGAATCGGAACTACACGGCCCTATAACGGGACTTATAACACGAGCTAATAATATGCTGGGTCCTGACACCGAACTGCCGTCGATGACAGTTAAAAATTAAATGAAATGAAAGCCCGCGCCGCCAGTCGAGGCTGCTGTGGCGTGTGGCATGCCGCACTGCCTGTGAGTGAGGACACACAGCGAACACGGCGCACGGCGCACGCCACACGAATCTGAATCCGAATCCCTTTTCAGGAGACGCGAGTCCTCAGCCCGAACCCGAACTCGAGCATTCGGTACGATTTTAAAATTATGAAATTGTTTAAAATGAAACGAGGCGTAAGCAAAAAACCGACAGTTACAGCCAGATTGTTGGGTGGGTGCTGCTGCTGCGGCTGCTGCTGTTGCTGCTGCTGCTGTTGGTGGTGCTACGCTTTGCAGCAATCTAACCACCCTCATTGTTGCATGCAACACAGCAGCAAGCGAATCTGTAGAAGCACAAACACTTGGCCGATAATCCAGCGAGTAAGGCTGGTAACTCTGGCAAATCTCCAGAGATCGCCGGCAAAGCAAACTTGCCGCATGCAGAGGGAACACCCTGTTGACTCTTGTGCGACCCTGTGCATATACACAACGTTGTGTTAGAAGTATTTATATTTATTCTTGATCATTATATGTAATTCAGTCGATATCGAACATTATATAGAACGAATAATGATATGAAATGTTGCATTTTTTATTTTATTTTCTACTCATGGAAAGCTGCCAAGAATTTTTCTTTTTGAAGAAAGTAAAATTATAATAAATAAATTATAAATAAAAAGATATTCACAAAATTCCGCGCTCACAACAAAATGGGAAAGAGTAGCTAAAAATGTTGCTTTCATAATTGAATTGAAAGAATAACACGCGATAAACAATGAAAATAAATAAACAAATAAAAATCTTATTTGCTTTTTTTGAGAGCGCGTTCAGTTTGCGATACGATAGAATTTAAATTGATTATAATACATTATTAAATACTCACTTGTATATTTAAAACTCGTTCGTTTTTTTTTCTGAAACAAGCTTGAAATGCTGGAAATATTAGAATAGTAATTTCAAAGTGTTTTAATTGCCACATGCTGATTTGATTTGAAGCTCTAAGCTCGAGACACATTTGGCGATGTTGCCAAATTTCAGACTAGCATGCATGCAATGTTGCTGCACTTCATTAGTACTAACTCGTAGCATTATTACCGGCTGCTGCGATGGCCGCCGGCTCCCAGCGAGAACAAAAGATGCTCGGGAAAATGGGGAAACTGGGTGCCTGAGTTGCGAAATGTAGAATATGGAAATGGGCAACGTGTTGCTAAAACGACAGACCCGGCACGGTATGGGGAGCGGGCCTGAAGCTTATAATTTCTATTACAATAAAAGCGGCTTGCGGATGTGGATGTGGATGCGGATGTGGAGAGGATATATAGAGCTGCGTTTTGCCCCCTTTTTTTAATGAATATGCAAAGCGTCGTCGGCGGCGTTGACGGCGACGTCGACAGCGGCTGCCTGTTTGCGACTTCATTAGCGACACTCCCCGAAGGACAAGAGAGTCGTTGCATGCAACTGCTGTTGCCAAGCAATTGCAGTGTCTGTCTGAGCGAGCGAGTGTGTGTGTGTGAGTGTGTGTGTTAACCATCCACATCAGCCTGACGCATGACGTTTCTTTCTTTTTTAATGCTGTGCGTCACACGCGTCGTTTGCTTTTTACCAACTTGTTTGGAAATAAATACCGTTTGTCATTCATTGAGTACGTTGTTAGAGATATGTATGTATGTATGTGTGTACATTCGCTTGCCTCACTCCCACACCAACGGGTGCTTCTTAGCTCGTCGTCTGCGCTGCACATCAAACGTCAGAGCTGTAGCCAGCAACCGCAGCGCGTCAGCTCGGAAGGAAGCTGTTGCTGTGAGGCACATTGTCTACTCTATGTACCCCATCCTCCATTTGCCACCCCTCCCCCCTCCCACTATTTCGCCTTCCTTCCTCCTACTATCTCGCTTGCACAAAGGCTGTGAATGTTTACACTTTGGATTTGATGCTGGCCGTTGTGTATGTGTCTGTGTGTGTGTGTGTGTGTGTGTGTGTGTGTGTTTTTCTGTTTTTTTGTCGCTTTTTATGAAATTTGTTTGGTTTGCTCGGCTTTTAAATGTGCTTTCGCTTAACGGTTGTTATGGCAATGCCTCGAAATTGGTTGGTTGGAGCGATGCCATGTAGCAGCGGCTGTTGCCACTGCAGGGTGCGTTGCATCCATTTCAGATTTTAAGTGAAATCCATTCCAATTTTGAGTGATATACATTGCTTACCACAATAGAATTTAAATTTATGGCAGCAACGTTGCCAAGCTTTACAAGGATCTGTTCTCTGGCAATATCTTACCTGACAGTAGAAAACAGTGGCAACGCCAATCGATCTTTACTGAATTATTGTTGTAAAATTATGACCAATTACCAATACTAAAATTAGGGATGTCAGATATTTTTAAAATATCGTATCAATGATATTTATTTTTAAGCAAAATATAACATTATATTGATAAATATCATTCGAATATATTTACAATAAATTTATTTTTAATACAGAATCAGATAAAAGCGTAAAACGAAATTTTTGAAAACGTTAAAGTTATTATTTATTCATGCAGAATCAATCTAAATCAATCAATCTAATTTTTTTTTAAATCATAATTCTAAAAAACTCGAAAAATTAAAAAAAAACCCATTATGCTGTTTTTTAAATGTAAAATCGCTAAGGTTTTTAAAACATAAACAAAATGTCATTCCGCTTGAAAATCGTTTGATTTTTAAGAAAGTTACGATCGGTGTAAAACGAGGGTACCAGGCCTGTTGAGGATGTTACATGTCTAATTTTTTGATGATTTCGACATGATTTTTGGGCCAAAATTAAGTATCGTTTAAAATCGATTTAAACAATTGTTTTGTAATAATTTTGACCTCCGCAATCGATTAAAATTAAAAACTCGCGATTTAAAAAATAAAAATCTGTTGAAATATCACAGGGGGGACCATTATCTAAATTTCCAAAATATCGAAAAATTTCAACAAGTTATTTTTGCTATTTTTGAAATGTAGGATGACTCAGATTGTTAAAACATAAACAAAATGTCATTCCGCTTAAAAATCGTTTGATTTTTAAGAAAGTTACGATGGGTGTAAAACTAGGGTACCAGGCCTGTTGAGGATGTTACATGTCTTATATTTTGGCCATTTCGACATGATTTTTGGGCGAAAATTAAGTATCGTTTAAAATCGATTTAAATAATTGTTTAGTACTAATTTTGACCTCCGCAATCGATTTAAATTAAAAACTCGCGATATAAAATTTAAAAAAATAAAAATCTGTTGAAATATCACAGGGGGGACCATTATCTAAATTTCCAAAATATCGAAAAATTTCAAAAAGTAAATTTTGCTATTTTTTAAATCTAGAATGACTTCTGTTGTTAAAACATAAACAAAATGTCATTCCGCGTGAAAATCGTTTGGTTTTAAGAAAGTTACGATCGGTGTAATATAAGGGTTGCAGGCCTGTTGAGAGTGTAACGATAAATGTAAATATATCGTTTTCAAAAAAAATGTAGATATATTGATATTTGTTTATTATCTCATACTTTTTGCTTTTTAAATAAAACACATCTCTGTGGATGCGACGACGTTGCCAATCCTCCCAATCCTGCCTGTGCGCTTTATTGACTCAGCTGTCGCTTCCAATTCACAGTCTTGTTACCAAAGAATTGCTGTGATTTTCCCTTCCACCCCACTGCGCTGGCATCTGCAGCATGTCGCAACAATGCGCGCCTTACCTGCACACGTGACTGTGCTCACACACACACACACACAGGCACCTGTGCAAGAGGAGGACGCACACGTACGCAGACTCATGTGAGGGAGTACATATATGTCTGTCATGGATAGTTTCATGGCGCGCAACGTCTCCACATATGGCACACAATTTGTGCCACTTAAGTGTTGCGCATCCATTTCCGCTTAGGCAGAGACCACATCCCCCATCTACTCGGTCTGCCCTCTCCTCCCACTCCTTCGCTCGGGCAAACCGCAAGCGCAGCCCGTCGCACCCACACCCATTGCTAGCCACATTATCCTGGCCTTTATTTTTTTCAATTTTCACTCGAGCGTTGATTGAAATGTTCAACGAACGAACGAACACACAAACAGAGAATGAAGAGCAGAGCATGGAGATAGATAGAGAGCACACTGGGAATAGAGAGAATGAGAACACGGTGATGGCGGGGGTAGGTAGCGGGAATCGAGGACATGCAGCAGCCGGCAGCAGTCATCATGAAACAAGGCAGCAGCCAGAAAGAGACCTGCGCCTGGCTGGGCTGAGTATTATAACTGGATTGTATGGCTGGCAGCCCAGGGAGTGGGGAAGGTGTGGTTACACTCTGCGCCGGTTGGTGGTTGCTTGCTCGGCGGGCGCTTTGTCGGGCTTATTTGTTTGTTTGCATATAAATTGCAATGTGCCGCCCGTCGCTGTCGTTTCAATTTTTTAGATTCGAAACTTTGCTAAATGCTTCTGCCGTTGCTTTTAGTGGCTATGGAACCACCCCTACCATCATCATCATCATCATCATCATCACCATGAGCACCCCCACGGCCACCGCCTGCGTCAGTCACTCAGCCACTTCGTCCGACCATCACATCATCATCGTCGTCATCGTTGTCCCATCATCCATCAAGGACAATCAACGCCAAGGTTCGCGCTTCACATTTCATTCACGGCTCGCAATTTTTTAAATATCTTTATGATTCTTTTTTGTGGTTTTCTTTTCCCTTTTGGGCTTTTGTTTTTTTTTTGTTTCTACTTTGGGTGCTTTGGTCGGCGGCTAATGAATTAGTTAGTGCGGCCTGAAATGCTAATTATTTTAATGTAAATCCATAAATTGAAATCTAGCATTGGAGTATGAGGTCGCCACATGGGAAAAGATTTTGGGTCTGGAAGAAACTTCTTTGAATATCCACGTGTTTTGCAAAATGTTTTTTTTCTGTAAAGTTCTGGAGATAAGAAAACACACTAAAGACATAAGGAATTCATAGTGTCAATTAAGATTCACACTTTTATTTTGATTTATGTATTTCTTCATGCTTGATTTACTTTTGAGGACTACGACTGTTTCAACAAATCCATAATGGTAATTTAAAGCTATGCCTTAACTACCAACTAATATATAGATAAAAAGTCTAATCCTGGAATTTAATAGTTTTCTAACAGAGCAATTTTGGCGTTTGTTTCAATTAATGATTCAACTTCAATGAGAAGTCAACGTCCAATTTAACTCCTGGTCGGCGAACGATAATAGCCGATTCTCGTTTCTCCACCTCCAATTGCTGAGAGACTCCATTCACCGATATGGTAGCGCTGCTTGGAACACGATCTAATCCAGCAATAACAATGCGCTCGATCCACGATTCAGACTTATACTTGGGCTTGCCAATGAATCGGTTGATCAACTGATTGTTGGCAAATTCGAAGTTCACATAGATATATTTTCCCTCCCGATAGGCATAGGATTTCTCATCATCCAAGTAAAGTGTGCCCGCCGCCTTGCCCTGACGATCCAGGCAAATGACCAGCGTGTATGGATCGTTTAACATTAGCTTGGAGGAACGACGTTGACGCTCCTTCTTGGGCACAACAGTGCCACCGCGCTGCCAAACGGGTATCTGAAAACAAAATTAATAATGACATCAATTAAGGAATCAATAGATTAGTCATTTTACGTACCTTATGCTCAGTGACTGCAACGCTCTCGTATCCGACGCGCTCATGGCGTTGATATGTTTCCACATCGTACCAATAATGACCGTTCTGCTTATCATCAATGGCTGGGAAGTAAACATTGATCTTGCTGACACCCGGGTGCATCACGGGACTCACTAGAAGACGGTCTTGCACCAGAAGTTGGCTGTCAATGGCGAAAGCTTCTTTATCCAGCGGATAGTGGGCCAACAGGGGACGTATCACTGGAGCACCTGTCTGCTCCAACTCATAGAAGCTGGTGTACCACAAAGGCAAGTAGCTATAACGCTTGAGCAAAGCGTTCTTAATAATATTACGAGTGCGCTCCGGGAAAAGCCATGGTTCACGACGCTTTGTATCGATGTGAGCATGAGCACGGAAAAAGGGTAAAAAGATGCCGGTTTGGTACCAACGTTCCAGCAGTTCACTATCTGGATTACCAAAGAACCCGCCAACGTCAGCTCCGCAAAACGAGAATCCGGCAACGGCTTCTGTTAAGCACATTTTAATGGAGTGCTGCAAGTGCGACCATTCAGCTAAGTTGTCTCCTGTCCAAATGGCTGCGTACCGTTGCGAGCCAGCAAAATGAGAACGCGTTAATATGAACGGACGCTGGTTAGGATCACGCTGACGTAGACCCTCGAAGGTTCCCATGATATGCATATGACCATACAGATTGTGCACATCTCGATGTTCCCAATTGCCATAGTGGACCAGATCCTTAGGTGCTGTAACTTCAGGTCCATTGAATACTGAGGGTTCATTCATATCGTTCCAGATCATAACATCTTCGGTGACGGTCTTGAATTTCGACAATTGAAATTGGCTGGCATAATAGTCACGCACAACGGGATTGAAGAAATCAGGATAACTGGCGGAGCCTGGCCAACACCAACCTTCGTAGTCTTTGCCTTCATGAGTTTTCACATAGTAACCCTTCTCCGTACAATCATTGTGGAAAAAGTACCCGTTGTCGCGTTTGATGTGTGGATCAATGATTATAACCAAGTGGCGACCCAACTCAGTTAGGTTCTTAATCATAGTCAAGGGTTCGGAAAACTTATACTTGTCCCATGTGAAGTACCGTTTGCCATCTGTATACTCTATATCCAGCCACATCGTATCCATGGGCATATTATACTCATCGAATTTAGCCGAAACGGTGGTGACATCGCGCTCGTCATTGTAGTTCCAACGACTTTGATGGTACGCCAGCGAGAATAACTGTGGCAATTCGTGAGTACCTGTCAACGCTGCATACTGTTTGAAGACATCCAGCGGCTTAGGGCCCAGCATGATGAAGGCGTCTACAATGCCGGATTCAGAGATAAAATGCGCAATTGGTGGTGTTGTTTTTCGGGAGCCAGACACAAAGTTAACAAGAGAAGAGACCACATTCGACTCGGTTGTGTAGATATCAACCCAAGTCTCGGCGGCATTCTGCCAGTAGACACCGGCAGTGCTTTGTGCGCTGCAATATTAATTAATTAATACAGACTCAAATAAGTAGAAGATCCGGACTATTACCCATGGCCGTAGAGAACAGGAACAGAACCATAAAGCGCCATCTTACTGTCTAACACGTATTCAAATACATCCAAATTATATAGACGATATGGATCAGTGCCAGACGTCGACTTGAGGGCGAAGCTATCAGCATGTTCGGGTATGCCGAACAGTACTTCAGAGGCAGGGAATGAGAAATCTAGAGCAACTGCTTCAGGTCCAAGAGGCTTCGAGTCGTGATGAGACTTAAAGTTCTCCTCCCATGCTCCTGGATCGTCATTAACATCGCCCGCTGCTGGTTGTGCCTCGACGTTTTGCTGTTGAGAGTCATCACTGCCTTCTGCAGGTTCTGCCGGTGGCTGTGGCTTCTGACGCAAATGCTCGAAATACAACCAGTTCTTGGCATTCACCGACACGACGAGAATATTGTTCTCATAGAAATCAATGCGGAACGGATCGCCATATACAATTGCCTTCGAGTTACCCGCCGTAACGGTCAACTCTCCATCGGATTCCTGTACACGTATGCGGCCAGTTTTTGGTTCTCCCTTCAGCGCATGCTCAACGCGATAACGTGGACGCAACGGGGTCTTCTCATCGATTTGCAGGCGGAAGGTGCTGCCTACTATTGCCTCTAATTTGAAACTGAACTGATGATGATTTTCCTTGTTGATCAGGTCACCAGTAACTGAGTCGGAGTAGGTGTTTAGGGTGCCTCGAATAAGAGCGTATTTGCTGCCAGAGCTTTGCACCTTTCGCGAACGCCTGAAATGCAAATCCAGCGTTTATTGGATTGTTTACATTTTGATCCATTCATACAGTTATTCCAGGTCTGTATCTATTTCATCTTACCTGCAGAAACTGCTCTGTTCGCATGTTTTAAAATTGTTTGGGTCAACGCCGGCTCCATAATTTATGAGCGCCCCAATTATAAGGCAAAGGAGTGCTATACCCCGCATTTTAAGTGCCCTGATTTGTAGATAATTTTTGAGTTGTAAAACACTGCAAAACACAATAAAAAAAATACATAAGCGGTAGGAATTGTATGAATAAACCGGATTTTTAAACACTTGTGAGCATTCAGTTTAAGGTAAATAAGTGCTACACGCCGCCCTTTAACTGCATTTATTTATAGTTAGATTACAAGTTATAACAAACTTCAAAGCACATTAAAAAAAAAAAAATTACATAAGCTTAATTATTTGTATTTTAAGCTAAATAAACAGTTTTAGGAAACACTTGTCTAAACTACTGTAGAAACCATTAATGACACACGTCAGAGTTTTAGGTCATGATTATCGCGGCAAGCAGTATCAATAAAAATAAAAGGTACATGCTACATGGTAACAAAAACAAACAAATACGACAAAAGCGTGTGTAACTGTAATTTTGTCTGCCGGCTACATGTATTTTTCATAGATGTACAATTTATTTGCAAATGTTTTTCATTACAATGAATAAGCTGTTATTTGCCGGTGTAAAAATACACACATATGCACAGAGTACATCTATACAAAATCATTTTGTACTTGAACTACATGTTCCCAGATAAGCATTTTTACGCAAATAAAATAAGTTGCGTTTTATGCTTCTATTGCAAATATATAATAAAATGACAAAGGCTTTTCTTTATGTTTTACCTGAAGTTAAAAAGACACTTCGTCAAATTTGTTGAAATTACATCCCCACACCGATGATTTAAATAACCAATGCATGCGATACACTGTTGTCATCGATAACAAATAGTGCTGCAAAACTAATGCACATATTTCGATAGCGATGCCTCTGAGAATATTCGATTGGCAAGAATGTTAACTCTACAAAATTTAATCGAGCTATTCATATTTATTTGAATATTTATATTTGATCGCCCTAACACTTGACAAAGTGATATTTAATTGGTAATTTCGATAAACAAAAACCGATAATCTATCTTATTTTATTTGTTCCGTTTTTTTGTCGGTTATCATTTAAGATCATTTTCTATAATCCGAGAATGTTAAAATGATTTTAATCTGTTTTTTTTTTATTATAGTATTTATTGGACTATGGATTTTCCAACATGTTTCAATTGTGAATTTATAAAATGTTAATTTAAGGTCATAAAAATATCTTGGGTACTCGTATATACTAAATACATTATACTTCTGAAACTACATACTATGTGGTTTTTATTATAGATTTTTGATATATCTCAGTTAAAAATTTAATTTCAAAGAGAAGTCAACATCCAATTTTATTCCTGGTTTGCGGACAGTGACTACCGAATCGCGTTGCTCTACCTCCAATTGTTGAGGAGCTCCATTCACCGAAATGGTGGCAGTGGTTGGAACACGATCTAATCCAGCAATGACAATGCGCTCGATCCACGATTCAGACTTATACTTGGGCTTCCCAATGAATCGATTGGTCAACTGATTGTCGGCAAATTCGAAGTTCACATAGATATACTTTCCCTCCCGATAGGCATAGGATTTCTCATCATCCAAGTAAAGTGTGCCCGCGGCCTTGCCCTGACGATCCAGGCAAATGACCAGGGTGTACGGATCGTTTAACATTAGCTTAGAGGAACGACGCTGACGCTCCTTCTTGGGCACAATAGTGCCACCACGCTGCCAAACGGGTATCTGGAAAAATAAGTAAAGTAATGGAATTAAAAGAGGAATCAATAAAATATAAAATGTACTTACTTTGTACTCGTTGACTGCAATGGTTTCGTATCCGACGCGCTCCTGGCGCTGATATGTTTCCACATCGTACCAATAATCACCATTCTTCTTGTCGTCAATTGCTGGGAAGTAGACATCCACTTTTCGCACACCCTGTTCCATCACAGGGCGAACTAGAAGGCGGTCTTGCACAAGTAATTGGTTATCAATGGCATAGGCTTCCTTGTCTAGCGGGTAATGGGATAGTAGTGGACGAATCACAGGATCACCAGTCTGTTCTAACTCATAGAAGCTGGTGTACCACAAAGGCAAGTAGCTATAACGCTTAAGCAAAGCACTCTTGATAACAAGACGAGTGCTCTCCGGGTAAAGCCATGGCTCACGACGCCTTGCTTCGATGTGAGCGTGGGCACGGAAGAAGGGTAAAAAGATGCCGGTTTGGTACCACCGTTCCAACAATTCAGTATCTGGGTTGCCAAAGAACCCACCAACATCAGCTCCGCAAAACGAGAATCCGGCAACGGCCTCGGTCAAGCACATTTTGACGGAATGCTGCAAATGCGTCCAATCGGCCGCGTTATCACCAGTCCAAAGGGCTGCATAACGCTGCGAACCAGCAAAATGAGAACGCGTTAATATAAACGGACGCTGTTTAGGGTCACGCTGACGCAGACCAGCATAGGTGCCCATGATATACACATGGCCAAATAGATTGTGCACATCGCGATGTTCCCAATTGCCATAGTGGACCAGATCCTTAGGCGCAGTGACTTCAGGTCCATTAAAAACAGAAGGTTCATTCATATCGTTCCAGATCATAACATCTGCGGTAACAGTCTTGAACTTTGACAATTGATAAAGGTTGGCATAATAGTCACGCACGACAGGATTGAAGAAATCTGGATAACTGGCAGCACCCGGCCAACACCAGCCCTCGAAGTCGTTGCCATCACGGGTTTTTACATAATATCCATTCTCCGTGCAGTCAGCATGATAAAAGTAGTCGTTGTCACGTTTGATATGAGGATCAACGATAAGCACCATATGGCGACCCAAATCAGTGAGGTTTTTGATCATAGTCAGAGGTTCAGGGAACTTGTAATGGTCCCAAGTGAAGTACCGCTTTCCGTCAGTGTGCTCAATATCCAGCCACAAAGTATCCATGGGTATATTGTACTCATCGAACTTAGCGGAAACGGTGGTTATATCGCGATCATCCTTATAGTTCCAGTGACTCTGATGATACGCAAGAGAGAACAGCGGTGGCAGCTCGTGAGTTCCAGTCAATGCTGCATACTGTTTGAAGGCATCCATTGGTTTTGGACCCAATAAAATGAAAGCATCAACAATGCCTGATTCAGAAATAAAGTGTGCAACTGGTGGCGTTGTTTTTCGCGAACCGGAAACCAAGTTAACCAGAGACGAGACCACATTCGTCTCGGTCGTATAGATATCAACCCAGGTTTCGGCGGCATTTTGCCAGTACACACCGGCGGTGCTTTGAGGTCTGAAAAGGCATCAATGAATAAAGACTTAAATATGTAGAAGATGTCAACTCTTACCCATGGCCGTAGAGAACTGGTATTGAACCATAGAGCGCCATCTTACTGTCCACTTCGTACTCAAAGACATCCAAATTATAAAGACGATAAGGCTCTGTGCCAGACGTTGACTTAAGAGCAAAACTATCCGCATGCTCGGGTATCCCAAAGAATACTTCGGAAACTGGGAACGAAAAATCAAGAGCAACCGCTTCGGGTCCATAGGGTTTGGAGTCATGATGTGATTTGAAATTTTCTTCCCATTCTCCTAAATCCTCTTCCGGGGCTTCTGGCTTCTGACGCAAGTGCTCGAAATACAACCAGTTCTTTGCATTCACCGAAACGACGAGAACATTGTTCTCATAGAAATCAATGCGAAACGGATCGCCATATATAACCGCTTTCGAGTTTCCAGCTGTAACTGTCAACTCTCCTTCGGTCTCCTGCACATTTATGCTAGCCTTCTTTGGCTCTCCCTGTAGCGCATGCTCAACGCGATACCGTGGACGCAACGGGGTCTTCTCATCGATTTGCAGGCGGAAGGTGCTGCCCACTAGTGCGTCCAACTTGAAACCGAACTGATGATCGTTTTCTTTATTGATCAGGTCAGCTGTAATCGAGTCGGAGTCAGTGTTTAGAGAGCCCCGAATGAGAGCATATTTGCTGCCTGAGCTTTGCACTTTTCGCGATCGTCTGAAATGTGAAATCAGCAAATATAAATATCATTTATTATTGGTGATATCAACATATTCTTACCTGCAGAAGCTGCTCTGCTCGCATGTCTTAAAATTTGTATGGTCAACTCCAGTTCCATAATTGATCAGCGTTCCAATTATGAAACAAATTAAAACTGTATATCGCATTTTAGCTGCCTCAGCTCCGCAGCCTTAGAGATCCTTAATAATAATACTGAGTTTAGCTTATTTTATGATAAATAAAATTAAGACTTTTAAATCCTGCAATATAGACAGAAAAAACTTTTATAAGAAATGATATGTAAGTTTAAGTTAGGGTAAGTCCGGCTTATAAGATCACTATGACTTATTCTATCATGATCCATGTGTTCACATATATCATTTTGATTTTTGCCTAAATTATAGTTCTTGGCAACCGAGAGAAATAGAAAAGCATCGGGTCTTCGGCTGCGCCATATATACCATAAATACACTTTTACCGGTCAACTTATAATGGGACACGTCATGTGTGAAATCAATTTGTAAACTTTGCTGTCCTTGTCTTTCACTTATATTATTCTTTAATTTTCATGTAATGTTATATTATATATTCTAATTTAGCTAAATTTAGCAATTGTTACCGGTGCAAGGATATTACGAGAATTTGTTGTGTACCAACTATTTTCTTTCAAATTGAATTCATTCATTACACTATAAATTAAATAACAACTATTGCTCTTCTAAATATATTGTATGTGTACAAATATTGCTCAAATTTTGCTAGCAAACAACAAGACACACTTCCTTTCCTAATATTGTTGATTTTGCAACTTACCTAGAACTGGATTTGATGACAAGTCTTCAGTGTCGACAATAGAAATCGATTATTTTATCGTATAATAATCCAGCTTGACCTTACCGATGAACAATAAAAATCTGTGCGATACATTAGATATCGATATGCGTTTATGATACGATAGAGATTTATTACCTGCGCGGCAAGAATTTTGTATATTGAAAATACCAAACGCAAATATTGTCAGAATTTAGTTTATACATTAAAATTCTTAAATAAAATATAAGGAAATAATGTTAATTTCCGTTTACATGGACATGCATTAAAATGTGTAACGTGATTCAATTTTTATTGAATATTAATTTGAACATATGAAGTCTAGTAGCGAATTAGGTTGCTAATAGGGAAAGATCGTCGTAGACTCATACATTTTTCACGATCAATGAACAAGGCGTTAACCTTGTTGCGCAAATCCTCCTCGAGGATGCAGCGTGTCTTGAGCAAGGCTTGGTGAGTTGCTTCCGCCTGCTGCAATTTATGATGAAGCTGTTCGACGGTGCCCTGAATGTCTTGTACCTCCTGCACAAGACGATCCTGTGCAGTATCCCTAAAATGATGGTGACAATGGTTAACTGATACACTTTAAAGACAATATGAGGAAACTTACTTGCACAACTCCATACCCTCGCGATGGGAACGAGCCTCAAGGCGTGTCTGGGCCACCTTGAGTGGATTCGATTTATCCTGGATTGCCTTCTGCAGCAAGAATAGATGTTTCTCCATATCAAACAGTTCCTGTTGCACCTTCTGTAAATGTAACTGAATGCGATTCTTAGCCCCAGCCATTTCCTGAGAACGTCGATCCAACGCATTGTTCGTATTATTCCAGAAGTCCCAGACAGATGAGGCCACGGTATTGACCACATTCTGAGAGTCACTGCGCAGCTGCGACAGCTTAGCGCGTTCCGCTTGAGATCTGCGTGACGAAAACGAAAAAGGTAAGTTGGGATTATTACGGATCGAGAGAGGGGGTTCAACCTACCTTTTCACGTGCTCACTGCTAGTGATTGCCCAGGAGTCCTGTGTGCTGACAGTGGGATCGTACTTCTCGATACCGCCATAATAGGTGATACCACGACTTGAATTGTTCAGGCGATGGCACATGGAATCAATGCCCATGGTGGACTCCTTCTGTGTTACATCGATTTCCAGCAAGTGCTGGGCACCCCGACAATCGATTGCTTGTTTGGCAATCTTCTCGTGTAGCTCCTTAAGACGATCGCGAGAGTTGCGCAAATGGTTGATCTCCAAGAGCAGCGCCTTCTCAACATTATCGTGCACCAATTCCATGCCCTGACGACCCTCGCGATGAAAGAGACACTCCTGGGCAATATGTAAGGGTATTTCCAAATCGAGCATAGCCTTGCCACACTGACGCTGCAGATCATTGATATCAGACATCTCACCCACAAGCTTCTCCAGCTCAGAATTAAGCTCATTGCGCCAGAAAGTCAAATCCGTAATGCGCTCACCTAGTCGACGGCCAGCATCACGCTGGCCACTTGTCGCTGTCTCATCTGTTTCGCGCATGAGACGCACTGCATCATTGCGCATGCGTTCAGACATGTTGCTGGAAAAAATAAGAGGAACAACATGAAACAACAAGGCATGCAACAAGGATGCTGATATGATCTCCTCACCGATTCATGTTGGACTCGTCATAGATACCCATGTTGTTGTTGTGCCACTCATTGTTGGTGTAACGAGAATAGAGTGCAGCACGGGCCGCATGCTGTGGATTGCGCTCGAATCCAGTAACCAGATTTGGAAATATCATACCTTCGGTTTTCATTCCTTGGGGCACAAAGACCGGCTGGGTCAACTGATTGGTCACCGGCTGCTCCGGCATATGCTTCACTTCAATCATCTCGAATGCCATTTTCGGACGCCATGGATGGCGTTGGGTCGTCTCATAACTGGCTGCCAGACGCGTAGGCACCGTCGGCCCACTGATGGGCTCCATGCAGGGCGGCGCCCCCGCCTGGCTCCATGGCTGCAATTGAGAATACATGACTGTTGGTGTCGGCACCGTGGCACCGGCGTCGTGATGGTTCGCCATGGTGGTTATTAGAAACGAACTACCAAAAGCGGAACTATAAAATTTGAATCACTGCGAATTTGGTGCGACTATAAAAAGCACAAAAATCATAAATACTTCAACACGATGTGAACAACGTGAGATTATTGAGTAACTGATTCGGTAGAGATGTTTCAGCTTGGAACCTGGGACATCGCCTACTTCCTTGTTTTAGATGTTACAGGCTACCAAAATTAATATTATATAGTATGGTATGTATATAGTGCTGGGTGCCCCTTATTGCTGTGCATGGATAATACTTAGATGATTGTAAGATGATAAATAATGCTACATATGATTCCATTAGATTGCGATGATCCTTGCGCTCTTTGTAATCGTTCATATCCGCCGTTGGCCATTTCTCCAATAGATTATTTTTAACCAGACGATGATCAAATTTACGATTCTCGATGTATATGTGCTTTTGGAATTTGGTGATCTCTGGACATTTTAGCGGTGCCATTTTTTCCAATTTTTCGACTACGGCTTGTACTTCAGGACTCACAATGGGGACACTTGAACGTAATAGCAGATTCTTTAAAGTTTCAGGCGCCTTCTGTTGATTGGGATTATTGTGTCTCGATATACTGTCTTCGGTCGCCCAGCAGATCATTTGCGTAATAATGCCAGAAATTGGACTTAACTCTTATGATATAGTTTTTTTTTGACCTGTATATAGGAATGTAGAAACTATGCTCACTGGCTGCCAACTGAAATTCCTCTACTGAATTTGTTGTTTGGTCGTCATTAAAGCCCAACTAATTCCAGTCATATCGATTTAACTTGGCTTGGTAACTTAGTAGCGCTCTTGTTGATAATTTGTAAAATCAATGGCAACGCAATGCCATTGACAGTGTATTATTGCCAATTAAATTGGGTTTAAGTTCAATGTGCCACTTAGGATCCAACGGAATTCGGGCAACATGCCATGCATTACGTACTGTAAAATTTAAATATTATTTTAAATTGATTACAAGTCTGTTTCGAGGTTAAATGTAAAAAGAATTGCTTTACCAAATTATAAAAAATACAAAATTAATTTACTTAAAAACATACTGCTCTAATTATTGCTTGTTTTTTTTTATAAACTTAAATATTTCAATAGTAAATCGCAGACATTTTTAAGCGCAACATTCACTTCACAATAATCGATAGTTTTATTATATCGATATGCGTGCTGGCCGCAACACGCGATAGTGTTATTGCGTACACATGACTGACACAGATGTACGTTGTGAACATGGTTCACGGCCAACACAAAAAGCAGTAGACAACACTTGCAAAACGAAACAAAACGCAAGCATTAAGAAAGTAAGCGAAGGAAACAAAATCAAAAGGATCTGAATGTGACAGCCAATGGAATTTTTGAACCACTTTGATTGAATAGATTGAGGACAGTAAGCGAGAATATCTAAAATAGAAAAAAGTGGATCCATAACATAGTAAAACTTGATGCCATGAGCGCCAACAAATCAAGCGAGGAAATCACAACAACGACGTCAACGACAACGACAGCAGCGGAATCAGAAGTAGCAGCACCAGCAACGACATCGCCGACAAGTGTCACGCCAACAGCCAGTGAGGCCGATGCCGATGCAGATGGCGAAACTTCTGATGCCGTCGAGGCAGAGGAGCGTGCCGAGTTGCAACAGTTTATAAATGAGCTGAAGGAGAAGATTGACAACAAGCAGCAGCTACGTGAGAGGAACGCTAACTTCGAGCTGCCGGGAGACGAATATTTTGCGCGCCTCGATTCCAACCTTAAGAAGAACACAGCGTTTGTTAAGAAGCTTAAACTATTTACCGCCACCCAGTTGGAGACACTGCTGCGTGAATTGTCGGCTCTCAACCTAAGCAAATATATATCGGAAATATGTGCTGCTCTAGCGGAGGCAAAGCTAAAAATGACGGATGTGCCTGCTGTGGTGACACTAGCATCCAAATTGCATTGTACCTATGCCGACTTCGATGCACAGTTTCTGGAGGCATGGCAGAAGGCACTCAACGTAAAGGCCACCGAGAAGATAAGCAATCCGAGCAAGTTGCGCGTAGATCTGCGCCTCTTTGCTGAGCTTATCAGCTCGGGCGTCATACAAACAAAGCCTGGTCTTGCCCAGCTGGGCATGGTGCTGGTTCAGTTGATTGCTCAGGATAAAGAGGATCATAGTAATTTTTCCATAATACTATCCTTTTGTCGTCACTGTGGCGAGGAATATGCTGGCCTGGTACCACAAAAAATGCAACAACTTGCCAACAAATATAATGTGGAAGTGCCTAAATCAGGATTCCTTAGCGCCGATAAGCAATTAAACTTGCGTACCATGCTCAAAGGTTACTTTAAGGCGCTGTGTAAGCATGTTCAGGCCGAGCAGGCGGCGTTAATGAACATGACCAAGAACATACGTCGGACCATGGAATGCAAGGGTGAAATAAGTCAGGAGAAGCGGGAGAAGTGTGAGCTGATGCAAGCAAGCTTCGACAAGCTGCTCTCGTCGGCTCAATCGCTATCGGAGCTGCTAGGCGAACCATTGCCGGAGCTGACCAAAGAAACGGAATGCTGTAATCCCGGCACTGTCATCGAGAACATGTTGGATAGTGCCGCATTTGGAACACTTGATCCTTGGGGTGATGAGGAGGCGCGCTCTTTCTACACAGATTTACCTGACCTGCGGCAATTTTTACCCAATTTCTCGGCACCTAGAGTGGATCTGGAGACGCTCGAAGAGCCTAGCGAGCTGACAGAGGAGGCAATTGATGCTAATATTGATGCAGAACTTGATACAGATGATCCGCCGTCGGTTGCCAGTGATACGATTCTGGATAAGGACCAGGAGGAGCAACCAGCGCCTGCAGCTGTGCCAGCAAATGCCGAAGCAAGTGTGGCAGCGGCAGCTTCAGGCGGCGCTTCGTCATGTGACAAGAAAATCGGCAACGCACTTATGGAAGTTGGACGTCAGCAGCAACAGCAGCTTCAAGAGAAACAAAATCAAACGGTAGAGTTCACTTACACTAAAGAGTTGAAGATTACTAACATCTGTATTTGTTTCAGCAGCAACAGGCCCAATCACAGACGCAGCTAAGACATCAGTTTGATGGGTTCCTTCAAAATCTATTCAATTGCGTCAACAAGGAGCTAATCGATTCGGCGGCTATAGAATTTTTGCTCAACTATAATACGAAACATCAACGGAAAAAGCTAACACGAACCATATTCAGCGTGCAACGCACACGATTGGACATATTGCCGTTCCTCTCGCGATTTGTGGCCATTGTGCATATGTGTAACACAGACGTGGCCGTGGATTTGTCGGAGCTGCTGCGCAAAGAGTTCAAATGGCATATTCGCAAGAAGAACCAGCTGAATATTGAATCAAAGCTAAAGATTGTGCGCTTCATTGGTGAACTGGTAAAGTTCGGGTTATTTAAGAAGTCCGACGCTTTGGGTTGCCTGAAGATGCTATTGCGCGATTTTATCCACCATCACATTGAAATGGCTTGCGCCTTTGTAGAGGTTAGCGGTGTCTATCTGTACAATTGCCGCGATTCTCGTCTACTGATGAATGTCTTTCTGGATCAAATGCTCCGAATGAAGACGGCAACGGCAATGGATTCACGACATGCCGCGCAAATTGAGAGCGTCTATTATCTGGTAAAGCCGCCGGAATCGTCGAAGCGTGAAGTGGCGCCCAGACCCATTATGCACGAGTATATACGGCATTTGATATTCGAAGAGCTGTGCAAGCAGAATGTTGAGCGTTGCATCAAAATGCTGCGTCGCATTAACTGGAACGATCCGGAGATCAGCAGCTATGCCATTAAGTGCCTCAGCAAGGCATATCTGCTACGCTTCCCACTCATACGCTGCCTGGCAGATTTGGTCTCGGGATTAAGTTCGTATCAACCGCGTGCGGTTACCATAGTCATTGACAATGTCTTCGAGGATATAAGAGCTGGCCTAGAGATACACTCACCGAAAATGTCACAGAGACGCATTGCGATGGCCAAGTATCTTGGCGAGATGTACAACTATAAGCTGGTCGAGTCAACGCACATACTCAATACCTTGTATTCGATAATATCGCTGGGAGTTTCGTTGGATCAGAATGTTGTATCGCCGCTGGATCCGCCGGATAGTCTGTTTCGATTGAAGCTAGCCTGCATGTTACTGGACACCTGCGCTCCCTACTTCACCAGTCAGGCAACGCGCAAAAAGTATAAGACTTTACCATGAGACACATCAACTTTATTATTAATACTTTTCAAATTGCAGATTGGATTACTTTCTAATATTCTTTCAACACTATTATTGGTTCAAGAAGTCGCACCCGGTGTTTAGCAAATCGGAGAACACATCCGATCTGTTTCCCATACTTGTGGATCACACCTATCGCGACTGTCTCGCGGGTGTGCGGCCCAAATTGAAGTTATACAAGAACCTGGAACAGGCCAAGGAGGCAATTGATCAACTGCAGGAGCAACTATATCCACAACTTAAGGCCAGCAGTAATGTGCAGGAAGCTACTTTGTCCACAATTAGCGAAATAAGCGAATTGGATGAAGGGGTAAGTTCTGCCGCTGCCAAATTCATGAGAGGATTCCGTATTTAATAAACGATGTTTGTCTTACTTTCAGGTTACAGATGACTCCGGCTCGTCGAATGAAAGGCGAGAGCGTCAGGTAGCTGGTGGCTCCGAGGCGGATCAAATTAACGATTGGACCGAGTATGAAGCGGAACCAGCGCCGCCACCACCACCGCCAGAGATATCCAAAGAGGATCTTGAGTTCGAGCAAATGTATGAAAAGATGACAAGTGATTCGTATCAAGAAAGGCTCAAAGAGCCTCCGCTAAAGGCCACCAACAAGGACATACCTGTGCCGATGATGGCACGCCTACACAAGAAGACTTACGACCAACTATTGGGTAACAATGCGTCTCAGATCTCAAAGGCCGGCAATGCCGGAGCTTGCACCGCCGCTGCTGGTGCTACTGATGTCGCCAGCAATCTGCCAGCCGCAACGACGACCACATGCAATGAGTCGCCAGCAGCAGAGAGTACCACTGCTAGTGGCAAGAGCTCCGGTGCTGTGCCATTTGTACTGATGGTGCGAGGCAACAAAGGCGGCAAGCAGCAGTTTAAAACCTTCGTGGCACCTTCCGACTCCCAATTGGCTATCAATCTGAAGTTGCAAGAGCAGAAAACACGCGAGGAGAAAGAGAAAGTTAAACAACTCACGCTTAATATAACCGAACGTATCGAGGAAGAGGACTACCAGGAGTCGCTACTGCCACAGCAGCAACGTAACTTTACGCAGAGCTATTACCAGAAGCCCAACAAGCATAAGTTCAAGCATCAAAAGGGAGCACCTGATGTCGATTTCATCTTTCACTAAGCAACGCCGAAGCAATTCACAAAATCAACCAGGAGACAACGTTACTAACAAACGCCTACGCAGATGCTCCAAGAGCAATCAATGTCAATATGAATATATCTCAATATATATGTCCAGAGCCATAGACTGGCGTCCCCAAAACGATGCCTTCAACTGTATTGGCAGACCTATCAGATCTAGCCAAGCCCCCTGGATACTAATGTTAGCTGCTCTATATATTGTTGTGGAACGTACTTAAGTTGAAGTGTCCAAATCATACCAGCACACGATGCGTGCCGCCTCGGTTCGGCGAAACTGTGCGTGTGTGTGTGTGTCTGGTGTGTAGCTAATATGTGTTATCGATAAATCTATGGATATGTACATATAGCTATAAAGATTTTATACTTGTGTAGATTGTAGCAGCTCCCACATTTGTTGCAAAAACAAATCGGTTTTTTATTGAATAAAAACAATTAGTGATTTCAAAAAATACCTTCACATATTTTTCTCTACAATCAATAGGGTACATTGACACCCTAATTAACTTGTTATGCAAATTATAATACTGACCACAATAATACGTGTTAAACTTTGCCCCAAACCACAAGCCCGTTTTTAATAATATTTGAAATCATAATAAAGCTTTTGAATGAATATGATGAGGATTTTTGACTTTTGGGAGTGGTCGTTATGTATGTACTATATATATATATTGTATATATTCTTTGTTTACAGTTCCCTAGGGCCCAACTAAAAATACGACTATGAATTTTTCATGTTTTTTTTTTATTATTTATTTGTCTAAAATTAGCATTAAATAGTTTATGTTTCACTATTTTTGTTCAATTTTATTTAAATTGCCACATTGCATTTTATTTATAAACAATTTTATGTGTTTCATATAACTCTCAAGTCATTTGTTTTTCTTTTCGGTTCTTGTTAATCAGTTATCAGTACAAATTGCAAAAATATATTTATTTTATAGTAGCTTTAACGTACTTTTCGAAGAGTCCAAAACTAGAATAACCGCATTTCAAAACCGAACAATATTCTGATTAATATAAATTAAAATCGGCATAGATTGTTTTTTGTTTGTTTTTCTTCTTTTTTTCATATATAAAATTAACAATTACAAGCTTATATGTTAATACGCTTAAATATGTGTAAAGTTAGATTTAAAAATACAATTTCTATATCAAAAAAAAACAAATACAGGTTGAAGAAGAAATACACAAAATATCGAAAATACAAATTAGAATTGACGGCATACAAATAGGGCGTAAGAATTACATTAATATGACGATCAATTTTTTTTTTCTTTCATTGTAATTCTGCTTAACGCAAAGTTTTCAAAGTTTATAATTGGCGTTAGTTCTTTTTTCGTTTTTGAATTACTCAAACAATAATTATGGGAAATAAAATCATGTCAGAAAAAAATAAATAATGATCCAAAAACGAAAAAACATTACTTATGTTAGATAGACAGATAATAAACTAAACAAAAAAGCCAATCCTATGTGCTTCTCGTAAGGCTCATCCAGCACATCTTCCTAGCTATTTTTTTCATTACTCGTTGGTTTCTTGGTTTATATTTGTGGAATGCTCTCGCCCCGGTTAGAGTTATAAGTGGCATGAGAAACACACACATGGCTATTATAAAAATGATTAAGATTACAAATGATCTTTCGTCTTGTTAGTCAGTTCGTAAGTAACAGAGGCACAATTTGGTTTTGTATTGTGTTTTGCTTTCTGTTTGTTTCCTTAAATTGTATGCTGCGTTGATTGATAGATAGATTTATTGATTGATCTATATAGTTAATAATTGTTGTTGTGCGTAGTTTATATATTTTTTGTGGATGCTAGATTTGTTGTTTTTAAAATGGAAGCTTTCCTGGTTGCTGTTGTTGTAAATAATGTATGTACATACATATATAAAACCTAATATACTATATATATATATCAAGGCACAATTTGTTTGCTTTGTATACTTTATGTTATATATATATGGTGCAATTCATACACACACAACACATACGTAAAGCCATACACACCTAGTGTACGTGTGTATGCACAATTTGGTGTGTGCGTCGTGTATAACAAACATTTTTGACTTAGTTTTAGAACGCAATTCAATGGCAGTTGACTTTTTTTTTTTTTTGTTCCAAGCATTTTCTTGCAAAGGCGCGCACCGGTTGTAGAAGCGGCTTCCGTTGGTTATATGGATGGATCTCGAGGCAAGGTGGGGGGATGGGTGGCATAGGACAGAAGTGTATATAAACAGTCAGTTATTAAATGGCAAATTTCACTAAAAGAATTTGACAACTTTGTGTGTTGCATCCTCCTCATGTTTCTGCCGTTTCCAAATTATTTGCCCGCATAAATGGGATTTTTAAAGGTGGAGGTGGCCTGCTTGTAAATAGGATTCTCGCCCTAAAATTAAACAGATAATTTATGAAATTTTCTTTCGCACAATTTAAATAACATTCATCGATTCCTTACCGTATCCCATTTGGCGCTCATGCGCTCCTTCTCGAAACGCGCATACTCTCGACGATCGTGTATGGTCGTCAGCAGCTTCCATAACAGCAGAATGGCCAATCCTACGAGCACAATGGCAGCGATAACACCCAGTACAATGCCCAGCATGAATACCTTGGGCGGGCACTCTTTCTTTTCCTGGGCATGTACCACCAGTTCACCCACTTCGCTGTATTTGAACGTAAACCTGCAGTCATCTTCATCAAAGAACACGCACGGATATTCATCCTTGCTCTCATCGGTCTCGAGCTTCTCTACACTAATAGGTACAAATAGTGCGGTACAATTTTTGGCACAATCATCAGGATTCTTTAGTTTTCCAGTCTGATACATTTGGCACTGCACACAATCCTTCAACTCCTGACAACGTCCCGAGCAAGTGGGGCATTTGTCACAGTATTTACCCGTAAAGCGACCATCAGCCGCAATATTGCATTTACACACGCCGCACTCACAGGAACCGTGGCCAGAGCAGATTTCACCACCATCCGGTGGCATACATGTATCCTTCGACGTGGAACAGTCGCAACTGCTGCCTGTCCAGCCCGGCTTGCAGACACAGCGATTGCACTCGCAGGTGCCATGATCGGGACCAGAGCACAGTAAATTTTTGTTGCGTTCACAACTGAAGTTCTCGCATTCACAATATTTGCCCGAAATGATATCCTCCGGATTGGGACGCTTTATACACTCACAGGCGCCACAAACACATGTTCCACGCCCATTACATTCGAGAGCATTTGTATCGTTGCCCTGGCGACACGAGTTCTCCTTGCCATAATTAGCCAGACTGTCGGTTGTGGAACACTCGCAGTTGTAGCCATAGTGTGGCTTATAACACTCGCAGATGCCGCACATGTAAGTTCCAGAATTGTGACAATTCGGAGAGTTCGGTTTATATTCGAAGTGGGTAGGTTTTTCGCACGGACACGAGCACAGCATCTCTAGATCGATAATTGTGCTCTCATTAATGCCGACTGGATAGATTTGAATCATCTGTAACGAACGAAGGTGGCAGGTTAATTAGGTATTTCGATGGGACTCCCCTGCGATTTGTCTACAAACCTGATTCCAGTTTTCTTCCTTAGCCGGACACTTGGTCACAGTTATTTGGGCCGTGAATGTAACTTTGTCGCCAACCTTCAGGCCGCTGCACTTGTTAGTTTTGATCTCTGGTCCATTGGTAAGACAGGATGAGTAGTAAGTGATCTTAACATCTCCCGTTGCATTGTCCTTCATCTCCACGGAAGACGAAATTTTCTATAAATACAAAAACCGTACATGAGCTTCTATTTGATTTGGGCATTTGTCCGGCACTTACGCTGTATTCCTCGCGCACTAGATCAACCACATTGGAGGAATCATTGGACAAGATGGCACTGGATGAGCCCTCAATGTGACCAGATAGCTTCTGATAGACGGAATACTGATTCTGTGTGACGGCAAAAATGATATTGATCGCGTTCTGTTTGACTTTCTGATTAATCTGCGATATGCTTGGGTAATCCTGTATATCCGAGTGCGTGTACATGCCCTTACTGTTCAAATGGCACTCGCCATCATTGGGTGTAATAACGCCGCCCAGCTTACCATCGCCGGCATAATGGAAACCCGCGTCCGTTGAGAAGACAAGCAGACGACGAGCCTGCTCGCGCCAACCGACCTGCTGGCGACAGGCAATCGCCTGCATAATGGCATCGAAGCCACCCTCAGGTGCATCCAAGTTTCCAGAGACTGCAGCTTCTTTTACCTCGCTCTGAGTAGATTTGTGTATGCATGGAGAGAAGTATAATAAGTTTAATTTAATTTAAAGCAAGTCATTGAAATATTCTTTGGGTGCATAAAGCGGGATAGTAATTGCCACGCCCACTTGGAATATTGTTGAATAAGATAGAGGAAGAAGCGTATTGGGATTCGAAAATCAACTCCTTCAATAGCAATCTTCTCTATCTGCCAACAACTCAAAGGTTCAAAAGGTTATGCAAATAAAGCTTGGCGAGGGGATTACTTAAGCGATATAATAATAGGTGACATTCGGGAAAAATGAACTGAACTGCCACAACAAAATGAATATACAGACACCATGCAACAAATATACTTATATACAAAGTAATATATTACAAAAAAGTATATTAATTCAAACACCATGCAACAAATGTGCTTATACATATATGGAGTAACAATAAGTATATTGATGATGTGTATGATTATTGATTAGAATAACGAAATTTGTTAGTTTGAGCGTCAAATCAAACGAAATATCAAAAGAAATCTGAACATGACTTTGGATTCGAATTGGTTAGATTTAACGGGTCTTCTTTTTATTTTTTGTCTTTTAAGAGTTTTTTTTTTTTCTTTGGGCATGTGACAACTTACAGAGAATCTATATGTGTCCGTGCTCAAGCCCATGATGTTACGATAGCCATAGGGAGCATCGCATTTGGGACATGGCTCCATCAGGCTAAATTTTGTATACGAATTTTTAATTTTTGATTTTTTTGTTTAGTGAGAAGCAACGAGCAACCGATTTTTCACAATTTTCATACACACACACATAAAATAGATATAGAAAAAAAATATATATGGAGCGAAAGAGAAAGAGAGAGAGAGAGAAAGACAGTGGTGAGCATATATATGAGAGAAAAATAAAAATAAAAAATAAAAACTAAATAAACTTAAATAAATATATCAATTAAAATAATATATGTATGCAAAGATATATACTATAATATTTAAAGAGCCTGGATCCTGAAACTGATCCGTAAAGAATTTATACATTGCCGATCATTAAAGATAAAGGTAAGTTTGTATGTGGAATCTTACTTGTCTTTCGGATCAGTTTTAGGATTAAGTACAACATACATACATGTATATGAGAGTGCAACAGACTTATACCATATAATATTGACATACGTTTTACCATCAAGCATGGGGTGAGTGTTCTTAAGCATGTTGGAAAGTCCGCAAAAGCACAACAACTTGCCCAACAGTAATATACTTCAAGATCGTTTATTCATACGATCGTACGTTTTTAACTTAAGGAAAATAATTACACACACATAATACATACATATATAGACATAAATATTTTGAAGAAATCATACATAGACAATGCAGTGTAGTAAGATATATATATAGTTAAAAGAATACACCAAGGCAACAAGACAATCTAATGGAATGATAGCAGGAATATTGGGAAATGGGGTTCTACAATAAAAGAATATGTGATCAACATAGAGAGAAAGAGAGAGAGAGAGAGTGCAAGTGCACAGAAAGACACAAAATGAGTATATAGTGAAAAATAATAGGAGTGTATTATGTAGAAATGTATTCAGCTAGAGAGAGAGAATAAGTGCAACTGATAAATATTAATGTTCCTCTTACAGAAAAGCTTTCGGTGTTATTGCTCAGTGGCATGTGATTGCGGTAACCATAGGGTGCCTTGCAGTTATCGCATGGATGCTCGAGTCTTTATTCGCAACGTTTATGTATACGAATTGTTATCGATAAGTTATCGTTGGTTTGCGTTGATTGATGGTGTTGGTTTGTTGTTGTTGTTGTTGTAGTTGAAGTTTAATCGTGGCGTTAGTTTTGGTTTGGTTGGTGTAGTTTTTTTTTTTTTTTTTTTTTTTTTTGTTTGGTTCGCATAAAAGTAGAAATTAGGTAAAAGAACATTATGAATTAGTCATAGAAAGAAATAAACAACAAATTAATTGTATAAAAACCTTTCCAAACAGGATTTTGGAAATAACAATTTCAATTGTAATTCTGTTTAAAATTGTAATTGTGCTAAACAAAAATGTATCTAAATTAATTTGGATAATCAAGATTAGGATATCCACTTGGTTGTATAAATAACTTATAAAATAATCTAAAATATATGAACTAATCTATTTTGATTGGAAATATCACATATTCATACATTGTTGATGCGAATTAAATTAAAGCTATGACTAGATAGTATTACGTCATCGATTAATTGACCGATTCACAATTGCTTCTTTCTTAGAAGACATGACTAATATTGTCGGTTCGGTTGCTCATCGATTTCTGCAATTTCAATTGACGATTATGAACTGTTTTTATCTACTTATCTATACTCGACTTAATCATTAAGCTGCACAATTTTGGGTATATCACCTCTTGAACATAACTCACTTCTTTGGGATAGTGGAGACATAGGGCATGAGCACCTTGTCAACAAAAGATCCGAAACCCAAACGGAAATTAGATGTTATGCCCTTCATGGTCTCAGACAGCTTGTCACCCAGTGCGGAGAGCTTCTCTTTGTCGTCCTCCATGGATTTGGACAGATCCATCAAATAGTAAAGATCAACGGGATAGTCTTCGGCCTGGGAGTAGCTCAATTTTAGATTGTGCACCTCATCTGTAGACATAGGAAATGTTTAGTAAATTATCTCAATAGATTTTCCGTAATTTTCACTTACTAATACGCAGCTTAAGGTTGACACGTTGCGGCTTGATTTGCACAATTTCCCCACCAGCAGCAGCTGCATTCATGGCTGAGCCATAGGCATTCTTTGAGCCCGAACTTGCGCTATAACCGGAACTAGAGCTTGAGCCAGACATGGAACTTGAGCCATAGCTGGAACTCGAACTGGATGCACTATACGATCCAGACGCAGAGCTTGACTGTTGTGCACTACCCTCCTGGGCAATAAACTGTCCGCCGCCAGCCGACCATGCCGCACCGCCGCTAGCCAGTGTCAAATCTTTATTGATCAGTATTTGCTCTGATGTACCGGGCATATACTGGAACTCCTCCGGGCATACATCCATTTTGGGGGTGTGTAGAAAACAACGAGGCAAATCTCCATAATCACGTTTCATGCACCATCCACAATTCTGTGTCTGTATGCACTCATGGCAGTTGACTTTGTTTGTACAGGGATTCTGCTCCAAGTTTGCCGGTGACGTCAGCACCTCTGCGTTTGTCAAGGTTGCCATTAATATTAAAGATAAACTGAGCAGGAAGGCCGTTAAACCGGCTATAGCCCGTGTTCGTGTTTTAATGTCTACTCCCATCTTAACTTCTTCTACGCTGCTAGTTTAGATGGTCAAGTTTCTATTGCAGCAGCTGTGGAAAAGATAAGAAAAAAAATTATTATATATAAAAAACAATGCTTTATTTAGAATTCATTTCCATCATGCGTTTTTTTTTTTTTTGTGGATCTATTTAGATGACCCTAACACTAAATATGTAGTATGTATGCATAGGAACAAACAATCTCTCCAAGTGTGTGCTTGTTATCTACTGAGGAGACCGTAAAAAACGCGAATCTAGCGCGGGGCCACATAACTTTTCGATTAGTTAAGAACTAGAGAGTATAGGCAATCTGAGTAAAATGTGAATAATGTGAGTAAGTTTGTTCTTAGGATTATTTTAAACATTTTATTTTAAATTAAATAAAATAACTTTACTTGCAGTTTTGCGCAACTTCTGAGGAAATTGCACACCTTTGACACCGTTTTTTTTCCATTCAAATCATAACGTACAGAAAGTGTAGACATACAAACATACATATCATATTTGAGTATGTTTATACGTATGTATATATGTTTATTTATGTGCACAATTTCAATTATTATGCTCGCTTGCCCCCTTTTGCAAGGGTATGTGCAAACATACTATACATATGTATGTATGTATGTATGTATATATACATGCACATACATATATATCAAACATAGTCACTCAGGTTCGCCTTGCCCCTTTCTCTTGCCTCATATTTAATTTTATTTTATTTTATCGCGCCAGCTACACAATCAGCGCCATTTCGAACGAAACGAATCGAAAATCAAATTGAAAATGACTCATCCTCAGCGCTCTTGGCCGAGTCGTGTGTGTGTGTGTGTGTTGTGTCTGTGTGTGTGTGTGTGTGTGAGAAGCGAAGCAATAACAAAACAAACAAAAAACACACTGAGCAAAAACATATGGTTGTTTTGCGCTCACTTGAGTCGCCTTACAACTTTTGGTTGATTAGTGAGACAAAAAAATTAGAATTATGGCACGTTCCCGCAGCAGCAGTCGCAGCAGGTAAACATAGAGTGAGAGGGTCACACATTTGGGTGTGAGAAGGCAGGCAGGCAGTCGATTATTGTATTATGTATATCGATAAATATTAATTCATATGCATATTTAAAGCCTTCAATGTTGTGTGTGTTTCGCCCCATTCCTTTCCCTTTCCATTATCTTTCAGCCTTGTTTCGCTTGCCTCCTTGTCTTCCACAGCAACAAGATAGTGCACACAGAGAGTGCACACAACGCATAGTACACTCTGCTCATGTTCTCAGAAAGAGCGAATAAAAAAATGTAAACAAAGAGTACGCCGCACCGCCATTTTCAGGACAAAGACGACGCTTTTAATACCAACTCCCGTTTGTGGGTGTGCGGCGTACGCATGTGTATGTGTGTGTGTGTGTGTGTGTATTTGCACGAACACGGAGCACAATAAAACGTCAGCTTAGTCATGCAGCGACTGCGCTGACATCTTCCGGAAGTGTGAATGAATAATAAATAAGAAATTCACCTGGTAAACTTGACACCGAATAAGTGGAGAGTTTTTTTTTTTTGTAAGCATGAGGATTATTCATACATGCATATGCAAGTCTAATTGGAAAAAGGGATGACCATTTTCTGCAGCCAATAGATTAGGGTGAGCTCTGGCGTTGTCTAAAAATATAACTCGGAACTGGAGAGGCAATATGCAGTAATTTGCATGGGAATAAAAAAATAGTGAGCATGCTGCGAGGGCGACCCAGGCATAGTGGGCGACCGCAGCATAAGACGGCGTACACACACACACAAATACACGTGCACAGACATGTCTGTACATACACAGATCTGCATAGATCATGGGTCCACATTTTGGCCTCGCGCGCACGCCCACAGCAGCAACAGCAACAGCAACATCTGTGCCACATAATGTGGGCGTACGAGTTCCTCGCACATAAAGTCCAAAAAGCAAAGATAAACACAGCTACACAAACACGAATGCATACAGCGGTCATACACACACACACATACATACGTTTCGTATGTGTACAAGCAGGGTTGGCAGAGTGTGCGGAGAAACACCAATTAGAGTTGCAGCCTCCTTGCGAACAAAGTAAACACGGCACTATGGGGCCGCCTTCTGTTTTTTTTTTTTCTGTTGCTTCGGAGATTACTGTAATCAATTAAACGTTCGATCGTCAACTCTTAAAGTGTTGCCACCCCAATCCGAAATTGTATGAGGCACATTGTTCTTGTATGTTACACTCCAACAGCAGTCGCAGTTGAAGTGGAGGATATTATTCATTGGCACTCAGCAAATAACTCACACATACAGACACACAATTCAATACAAACGCAGCATACACACGGTACACAGTGTACGCGTTCTTGGCTGTGCCTTTGTGTGTGTTTGTGTTTGTTTGTGTGTGTGTGCGTTGGCCGCGTAGACTTCGTCATCGTCAATGAAATCATCAACACAGAATGACTTCCCTTTTGGCCAAAAATGCAGTCAAAATTATACACATTATTACGTAATCGAACTTCATTTGCGTTATTTAACGCTCACTCTTACAATTATCGGTGTTATATTTGCACGTATGTGGTCTTTTCAATTGATAAATCAACAAAATAGTTCCATCAGGGCGCAACAACGGTTGTCGCTGTGGTTTTATTTTGATTTCACGCACACACTTGTGGAGTTGCCCACACACAAACATGTACACCCGTACATAAAAATATATGTATTTGCGTTACAATTGTCTTCAGCATTTACTGATGCCCTACTTTTCACTTTTTATTTGCCAAAAATTGTTGGCCAGCAATGACACCAATTACTATTAACAATAAATTTACAAAAAAAATAAAAAATTAGTAGAAGAAATTACATTACTTTTTGGCGACGATTCCGCACTGCCACTCGATTATCAAACAACTGATGCCGTGTGGCCAAACTTAAATAACTTAAAAATTATCCGATTGTGTGGCCACCTTTTTCAAGTCTCAACTTGCTAGTATTTAGCAGTGTTGCATACCGATATTTTTGACATAAATACTTATCGCTTGGCGGTGTTTACATCTTATCGATTGTTCTTCGCAATTTTTTTTTTATTTTGTGTTTGCGATGAATCGGCGATAGACGGGAAAAATTTTTTTACACACCAGCAGTGGTCACCACACATACAAAAACGCCCAATAAATTACAGTTGCAGGCAGGCACACAAAAGAAGTTTTATAACATTATCATCAGGGTCAGGGCGCGCTGATCAAAGGCATTAGCCACAGCGAGAAACAGGACAAGCAGCATCGACAGCAACAGAACATTCCAAATCCCTAGTTAAAGCCCGCAGCGCCTGCCAGTGTAACCAAAGTGTAAAAAGCGAGAGTGTGTGAACAAACAATATTTATCAATTATGAATTTCTTGGGCTTTGGCCAATCAGCCGAAATCGAAATTGTTTTTGATGGTGCTGAGAATAAAAAGACCGCCGAGGTCAAGGGTGAGGATGGCAAAGTTGAAAAAATGCTACTCTTCTACGATGGCGAAACAGTATCCGGCAAGGTACATAGTAAATAATGAGTATGGCTCAAGCTTCTGTTGTGTTGTAGCTGCTGCTGAAATGGAGGCGTCAGCGGTGATGGTGATATGCACTTAACAGTTTGGATTTCCGCTCACATCCGCTTTTGTTATTGCCTCCCTCCCAGTGGCAATTATCAGCAGCAGAAATGATACACATATGTGTGTGTGTTGTGTATATGCACAACAGTCGAAGTCGAAGTTCTCTAAATGAGATTCTTTAGCCTAATTCCAATTGGAATCATCTCACAAATTAGATCTTTAAAGAATTCGACTGTATTTATTATGCAAAAAGTACTTCCCATTACTATACTGTTTCTCACCTTTTCCAGGTAAACGTAACACTGAAAAAGCCGGGCAGCAAACTGGAACATCAGGGCATTAAAATAGAATTCATCGGTCAAATCGAATTATTTTATGATCGTGGAAATCATCATGAGTTCAAGTGCCTGGTCAAAGCATTGGCCCGTCCGGGTGATCTCATACAGAACAACAGTTATCCCTTTGATTTTGCCAATGTTGAAAAACAGTTTGAAGTCTATGCCGGCTCCAATGTGCGATTGCGTTATTTCCTCCGTGCCACAATTGTGCGACGCATCAGCGACATTACTCGGGAGGTGGATATCGCAGTGCATACCTTATGCAGTTATCCTGAAATGAATAATCCCATCAAAATGGAGGTGGGCATCGAGGATTGTCTGCACATTGAGTTCGAGTACAATAAGAGCAAATACCATTTGAAGGATACAATTATTGGGAAAATCTATTTTCTGCTCGTCCGCATTAAGATCAAGCACATGGAAATAGCGATCATAAAACGCGAATCAACTGGCACCGGACCGAACATCTTCACCGAGAACGAGACAATTGCCAAGTATGAGATTATGGATGGTGCGCCCGTGAAAGGTGAGAGTATACCCATACGAGTATTCCTTGCTGGATACAATCTAACGCCGACAATGCGCGAGATCAATAAGAAATTCTCGGTGAAATATTTCCTCAATCTGGTGCTGATGGATACAGAAGATCGGCGCTACTTTAAGCAGCAGGAGATAACGCTGTGGCGCAAGGCGGACATACCACGCTATCATGTTGCACCACAACAGCAGCATCAGCAGCAATCGCATCATCAGCATCAGCATGTGCCATTGCACGCACCACCGCATCTCGTCAGTGGGCCAGCGGCGCCAACTGTTGCCCATTCCCTCATCAGCAGCAGCACCGACAGCGAAGGCGCCGCCACAGCAGTTGGCCCAGCGGCTAGTGCAGCAGCAGCGCCAGAATCAAAAATGGGTCTCTTTACGCGCGAGAGTCCAAACCAGGAGTTCAGTCAGCAGCAGATCGATTCACCGTTGCCTAATTCACCGATAACCCCAAGCGATGGTGCCAATGTTATTGGAGCAGCTGTCGCCGCTGCCGCTGGCAGTGAACGTGAACGTGGGATGGGTGATGGAGCTGCTGCGGCCACGACTAGTGCCTCGCCTGTGGCCATGTTGTCAAGTACGCCGCCGCCACTTCCGCTGTCCACGGACACTGGTGGAAGTGATGGTCCTGTGGATACTGGTAGCCAATTGCTGCAATCGCCAACGCATGCATCCGGCGATGGTAATACGGAACTGGAGTTTAACGACGACAATGATGATAACACTGGACGACGAGCACGTGTCGATCGAGATGATGAGCTGACGGAAGTGGCGTTGCCATCGCCACCAGCTGCTCCTGCTCCCGCCAAAAAGGTCAGCGCCGCGCCACTCAGTGCGGATTGAGTGACAACTCGGATGCGGCATATGATTTTGATTATGATTTCTAAAACAACAACAACACCAACAATAGCAATAACATCAATAACAACAAAAGCAGGAGCAGTAGCTACATGGCCGGCAGAAGTTGAAACAGAAGCAACTATTGAAGTATATTTAATGATATACAACAACTCACACACACACACACACAGAGACACAAACGCGTGTGTATATGTGCATATGAATATCTATTTTTTTAAAAAGTTAATTTAAAATTGTTATAAAATGTTTGTATCGAGTTTATGCGCGCAACTAATTCCCAAAACCCATATCCATCCACACACGTAGATCCCCATCTAGAATTGCAACTTACACTATACCGGCGGCGCTATTACTATCTCTCACATGCTCCTAACACACTCTGAAACTTTAGGTATTCAAACTTGTATTGAAATTGCAAAAATGAAAGTTAGAAAAAAAAAAAACAAAGAAATGAAAATCGGAATACTATATAATATTATAACATCGCTTTGCCTTTTTGTGATCCTCTTTCGACTTGTCTCTGCCTCAATGCAGGAACACCCCGCACTCTCGTAAAAACTCATTCCCCCCCCACTTTGGAAAATTTGATTTTTCAATAAGCCGAACTTTTAAATGTTGAAAACGAAACAAAAGAAGGAATACAAAATAACAAATAGAAAATACTTTCTAAAAGTAGTTCAAAATTCTATTGTGCATTACAAAAAGAACAAAAACACAAAAAACAAAACTTGAAAAGAAACAAACCGATGCTGATGTAGGCATAACTTAAATAAAATAATGTTTAGAAAATATAAAACGAAGCTGCCGGAAATGTTCCGAGCGCGCCTAGAAACATGTTACATGCATATACATATACATACATACATAAGTGTGTATATGCTTGCATATGTACATAACATAATTCATATTAATATACAAATATACATACATATATTATATATTAAATTTATCAAATTAATAAAAATGAAAAAAAACAAGCTATTTATTTGTCTCCTTGTCTTCTGTCCTATTATTGTAATTGAAACAGAAAAGAACGCTATATTTTAAACAGTTTTTCATCATATCGAGAATTAACCGTTTCTTGATTTCTAAAAAAGCATTTGTGACGTCAATCAGAGCTGGTAAAACATAAATACTCGTTTTTGACATGCCAAAAGTAAGTAAATAAAGTGTATCTACGAGAAACCATTTGTTTTATTTTTGTTGAACCAAATTATTGGACAATTTGGGAACAAATTGATTTTAATTCGTATTTAGATTACTTTTTTATCAATTATCAAAATAAATAACAACGATAATTTGTAAAAGCAACTCGCTAATAATCGCTTATCGAAATATCGATACGCAGTGCATATTTTTTTTTGTACATACCTAATATTTGGCACAGACGCTAAACAACGCAAAAGCTGGCAAAGAAAATATTAATTTTCACTTTAACTTGCGCCAAATATTAATAGAAATAGAACAAATCAATTGAAACACATGCAGCAGTGCTGATCTAAAGTGAAACTGGAAATAAACCTGTACAAGTAGAAAACAGAGTACAAGATAAAACACAACGCGGCAATTTTTGTGCCAGAATTTGTCCCAGAAGTGCACGTCTCGGGCACAACATTGAACATAAACAACAATTTGTTAAAAATGCACAGCAACAATTAATATTATATAAAAGTGGCGTTGGTTTTGGGTTCTACAAAGAGCGATCGTAACATACAACAAAATATGCAGGTAAGTGTGTTAACAATATCATTTTAAATTGTCCCTTTTCTAATTATCTCTGGGGGGGTGGTTCAATGGTTACATTGGGTATTGCAGCAAGTGGATGATCCCCCATCGCTGCCCGTTGGCACCGAGGTTAGCGCCAAATATAAGGGCGCTTTCTGCGAGGCCAAAGTAAGTAAAGTAGTGCGAAATATTAAGGTGAAGGTCGCATACAAACAGGGCCTAGGCTCAGGTATTGTATCGGACGATGCTATAAAGGCCACCCCAGGCCAGTTACGTGTTGGTGCCGTTGTCGAAGTACGTCATCCGGATCGGAAGGAGATTGTTGAGGCAACCGTTACGAAAATTCAGGATTGCTCCCAATATACTGTTGTCTTCGATGATGGTGATATAACAACACTACGGCGCACTGCACTCTGTCTGAAAAGTGGCAGGCACTTCAATGAGAGCGAGACTCTCGATCAGCTGCCGCTCACTCATCCCGAGCATTTTGGTAATCCTGTGGTGGGTGGACGCCGTGGACGTCGTCGCGGGCAACTGAACGATGGCAGCTCCGATGATGATGACGAGAGCGATGCCAAAGAGGTTGTCAATGAGAAGGAGGAGAACATTGGCAAGGTTGTGTGCGTTGAGACCGAGTCTAAGAAAAAGGATAAGGAGAAATGGTTTCCGGCACTTGTTGTGGCTCCCACGGCTCAAGTGAGCAAGCAAGTGAGTAGCTGATAAGAAAACATGCAAGGCAAGATTACTAAATTGTTTATATATTTTTCACAGGCCACTGTACGCATTCGCGTTAAGGACGAGTATCTGGTTAGGTCCTTTAAGGATGGTCGCTATTACACGGTACCCAAAAAAGAAGCGAACGAGTTTACACGCGAAATGGCAAGCAAACAGGATGGACCCGCTGTGCAGGCAGCACTGCAGTTCCTCGATAGCAGCATTCTACCAGCCCACTGGGATCGTGATTCGTTATTTGGCCTTTCCAATTTAACCTCGGACGATGAGGGTGAAATCGATTCGGACTCCTCGGATGATGAGCCGCACGAGGAGAAGGATCGGTTTGTGGCACAATTGTACAAATACATGGACGATCGTGGAACACCTTTGAACAAGGTGCCATCGATTCAATGTCGCGACGTAGATCTTTATCGTCTTTTTCAGGCGGTTAACAAGCGTGGCGGCTACAATCGCGTGACCGCCAAGAATCAATGGAGAATGATTGCCAATCGTTTGGGATTTACGCCATGCACATTTAGTGTCATGAATCTGGTGAAGCAGGCGTACAAAAAGTTTCTACAACCATATGGCGATTTTCATCGCAAGCTCGGCTGCTCCTTGTTGATGCCGTCGCGTAATTCTAATCGCAGCAAAGGTCGCAGCCTGGTGCGAGCCAATTCCGTGGCCTCGCCAAAGCCAGCCGACACCACAAAAATGGAGACAATCAGTAAACTGGCTGTGGCAAATCAGGCAGCTGCAGCTGCGGCCGCCGCTGCTGCCAGTGGCAATAGTAGCGGAGCTGCTTCTACTTCTGCTGCGGCTTCATCAACACCAGCTACTCCGGCTTCAGTGACTAACAACAGTAACAGTGGCAGTGCAACAGCTGCCCAGCCCTCAAGGGCCACTTCCACCGCCTCGCAATCCGCCGCTGAAGAATCAGAGAACACCAGCGAGTCTAGTGTAGTTGTTGAGCCCGTAAAGAAGCAACGTAAAGCATCGGCTGCCAGCAGTGGCAAAGTCAAAAGTCTTGTGGAAAAGTATGAGGAGAAATCGACTTCTGTCTCTAGTTCCACGGCAACGCCAACAACAACTGCTTCGGTCACGACTGCTGCTGCTGCTGCTGCTGCTGCTGGCAACGTGAGCAGCTCAACATCAACACCGGCTGCAGTAACACCAACAGCAACAGCAGCAACTACAGCGGCGGCGGCAGCAGCAGCTACAACTGCAGCATCGACAAGCGCCAAGGATGCCGATGGAGATGTGCCATTGGCGAAGATAAAGGCCGCCGCTGCAGCAACACGCAACAGCATTGATAAGGAACCCATTGCAAGCGGCAGCAATTCCACCAACAAAGCTGTCGCAGAAACTCAACGCAGTCGGGATGCATCGCCTACCCCAGGTGAGTTTCAAATCAATATCAGAATCAAAATTTCCTCTAGACGGATCAAGAAATTGTCTTGAAGGCAGAATACGACCTTACTCGATATATAAAAAAGGTTTTTCGTATATATTTACAAAATAGTCGTACAAAAAAAAAAAAAAATAACTTTAACTTGTCCTTTCTCCAATATTAGTTATATGGTAGAGTTTGTCGTTGATCTATTAGATTCCATATAGGGTTTAAATTATTGTAGTTTCACTTTGACTCTGTGATAGGCATTTGCTAGCACACCACGCAAATTCCAGATATTCTCAAAGGCCTCGGGTTGCACATTATAGGCCGAGTCGACGGCCTTAGCCCATATCTCAAGATCCTGAGATTTCTGCTGCTCAGCAGAGACAGGCAAATTCGCTGTCCATAGGGACCAGCCATAGTGCCTTCCATCGGGCACATCTTCTTGCTCCAAATCGGCCACATGCCATGTCTTGCCACCATCCGTGGTCAAATCGACGCGTACAATGCGCCGTCCGCCACCGCTCCAGGCATAGCCACGCACCTTAATGTGACCCTTATCATTCACCTTTACCTTCTCGTCGGGCATTGGTGTACAAATCGCTGAGGTAACCGGCATGGCCTGTATGGCCAGAGCTTTGCTAAAGTCCACGGTATCCCAATCGGTGCTCGGACTGAATCCCTTGTAATCATTTTGCTGCCAATGCGAATCGGATTCGTGATCGGCCACAATGATGCGAGTTAACCATTTGACGTTGCGTGCACCGACAGTGCCTGGCACAATTACTCGAATTGGATAACCATGATCTCGATTGAGAGGCTCGCCGTTCATTTCATATGCGATCAGTACATCGCCACGAGGATCCAATGCCTTGGACAGTGGTATGGATGCGCCATACGGATGTGAAGTAGGATCCAAATCGGCACCTTCGAATAGAACATGCAAATTCTCATCGGGCTCAACTCCCTGTGAGCGCAGAACATCACATAGACGTGCACCCGACCACTTGGCATTGCCCACAGCGCCAGCGCCCCATGACAAACCTAAAATTAGTCAGCGTATGAGAATATATTAAGAAATACATATTAGTTCACAATAGATCAGCACACTCACCCTTTACCGGCTTTACTCGCGTCATTTCGGATCGTCGATTACCACCGCACATAACGGCCGCAGTGACTGAATGCTTGGGCAGGGCTTTGATCTCATCCAGTGTTAGTTTCAATTGAGGTTTACCTGCTCCAGCCTCCACCTCCAGTTCCAGTTCATAGTCAGCCGCCTGTAGTGTTGGTACCGGCAAATGATTCCTCACATAGAAATATTCATTGGGCGTATGAAATTTCTCGGCAAGCATCGAAATTGGTGGCTCCGCATTGAACGGCCGTTCGCTGGTTGCCTTAAGTAACGGATGCCGTTTGGGCTCTTGGGACCACGGTGAGTCCTGCTCATCAACAGGTGTTACATCAATCTGATTTAGATTACCAATACGAAAGCCTTCCAACAATTCCAACACTTCAGCCGTATTGTGCTGCTGATAGATGGCCCAGAAGGGATCGATGGCGGAGCCTGCTGCCATCATGATTTTATTGCCGCCCGGATGATTGGGTGCAAAATCGGTTACATCATAGACGCCCAGACCATATGTAATCCAAATGCCAACCTCAGATGTGTTGTGACTACTGACCTCGTCATTACTATAGGTGGGCAGATCATTGCGCTTTGTAATATGCCACAAGCGTGCCTTACTCAGATCATCGTCATCCTCCGCCTCAGTCTCATTGCCTTTAACTGCCGGTTGATCGGAAGTTTTCAACTGTAGCGACACATTGGATCTCTTGTCGAGGTTCTGAAAAAGCAAGACGCCTCCGCCGATTCCAAAGAGTGTAGCGGCACCATAAATAAGGCCATTATATGGATTTTTTCTACCTTGTTGTTCGTTCTTGTTGTGCTCGTGTTGTTGTGTTGTTGTTCCCAGCAAGCGATAATGTGGCTCCAAATTCCTGGGTAATAGTAGCAGTTGCCTGCCACCTCTGGACAGGAGTCTCAGTCGCATGATTCTACTTTGTTATGTAAGCTTCTGTTACTGCTGCTGGCTGGCGGTCGTTGCTAAGCTATGATATTAATCCCGTTTTTTTTTTTGCTACCTCGCTGCAGGCATTATCTGAGAAGAAGAAAACAGAGAGAAAGAGAGAGAGAGAGTGAGAATTGCGGCAAAATAAGCACATCGTTGTTGACTTAACAATTCTTCTATTTTTTTTCTTCTAATTTGTTTTTCTTTCCAATTTGGCAATGGCCTCCGACCAGCCCCGAAATGTTGCAGCGTTTGAACTATTGATAAGCGCTAAATAATTAATACTTAATCAGTGTGTTCCCTCCACCTCCTTTTCTCCTTCTCGCTCTCTCCCTTTCTCATTCGTTCTCTTCTGCGTTTCTAATCACAACTTTGCTGGAGGCCTTCGTTCTGTTTTGTTTGTGCTTTTGCGTTCGTCGCTTTTCCTTGTGTTTCGCATTACGCTTTGGCCCGGCATCGGCACGTAATCAAAAGCATCACAAACATTGGCACTATCGATAGTTTGTGCAGTGTTATCGAAGTGTCTTGCAATCGCAAAAATCAAATCAATTTCCGATATTTATTTGCGTAAAATTGTGCATTGCACAAGAAAAATCTATATAAACTTTTAAAATTTAGTTTTGTTTTTTTCAGTTAATATGAAACATGTTGAATTAAATTTAATGATTATTTGTATATACTCATACAGACATGAGCTAAAAAATGGGGTAAATCGTGTTAAGCAGAAAAAAAAACGTTCACTAGGGCATACCTCTATTAAAAAGAGATAGCAATTACTCATGTTGTCTTTTGTCTCTTTCTAACTCGTGCAGCGTCCGGCGGACCATCATCAACAGCAACTGCAGGAGGAGGAGCAGCAGCAGCGGCAACAACACCATCAGCAGCAGGAACAGGAGGTACACCAACTGGACCATCAGCCACAGCAGCAGGAGGAGGAGGAGGAGGAGGAGGAGGAGGAGGACCTGCGTCCACAAAGAAGGAGAAGCATCAACAGCGCAAACAGGTGGACAAAAGTGACGATAAACGAGGCAAACGTAAAAAAGACGAAGTAACCGTCGAGAAAATAGACACGGGCGACTTTGTAGTTGAAATCGGTGACAAATTGAAAGTGAATTATCACGAAAAGAAATCGCCCAGCTCCCATGGCAGCACGTACGAGGCAAAGGTCATTGAAATTAGTGTCCAGCGTGGTGTCGCCATGTATCTGGTGCACTACACGGGCTGGAATAATCGCTACGATGAATGGGTACCACGCGAACGAATTGCAGAAAATCTAACCAAGGGTTCCAAGCAGAAGACGCGCACCATTAGCACCAGCAGTGCCAACAGTGGCGGTGCTCCCGCTCAAGCTGCCTCACTTGGAGGAGGCAGCAGTGGCAACAACGCGAATAACAGTAGTGGCGGCAACGGAAGCCACGCTGCCACAAGCAGCAGCAACAGCAGTTCTGGTAACACGTTGGCCACCAAGGATGGCACAGGCAAACCAACAGCTGGCGGAGAACAACAACAACAACAACAACAGCATCCAGGAGCATCAATTGGATCTGGTGGCCCTGGAGCTGCTGGTTCAGCAGCGATACAAGGCGTGGCCAAGACGCCAACAACAGCGTCGGGTTCAACTGCAGCAGAAACAACGGGAAGTGGTAAGCGGGGACGTGGACGCAGTGACTCGATGCCGCCACGTTCGACCACACCGCTATCAGTTGCATCCAACTCCAGTCGCACCAAATCGCCAGCTGCTTCGCAATCGCAATTGAAGCAACAGAAGCGTCCAACCCGCACGTTGCCCTCAAACAGCGGCAACTCCAACAGTAACAACAATCAACTGCGTCGAATCTCAGCTTCCGCATCAGTTTCGGCAAATGTCTCAGATGCTTCCATGGGCAGCGATACAGCCGACACAGATTCTGATGAGCCAGTGCGTCGTCCCAAGCGTATATTGGCCAAGGAACAACAACAGCCACAGTCAGGAAATTATCCGAAAGCAACAGCAAAAGCAACGGAAGCAACAACGCCATCATCAGCAGCGGCAGCGGCAGCAGCAGCAGCAGCTGCAGCAGACTCGACAACAACAACAACCGCCGGAAGTGGCAAAAGTGTTGCCGCATCGCGTGTACCATTTGCAAGTGCCAGCGAGGAGAGTGACGTGGATGAGGATGAGGAGCTAACAGCACTACAGCAGAAGAAACAGTCCACCAAGAAGCGAATACCAAATGTAGCCAATCCGCTGGGATTCAATCGACTAGAGGATCGACATTATATACAGCAAAATATACGATGTAAGCGGCGAAAGAAACCACGCAAAGTGCCCAAACAGGAGGCAACAAAAACACTAAATACATTGAATGTGGATACGCTGATGGACATCTATTCGGATGAGGATTCACAGTCATCAGAAAAGATGAGCTATCGCAAGCATCGCAATCTTGATAAGGTTAAGCCAGTTGCATCGGCAGCTCTGGCAACGGCAACGACCTCGACAAGCTTTGCGGCAAAACATGCAGCCTATGCTGCCATGGCCGCAAAACATGCTGCCGTCATGGAATCCGTTCGCGGTTTGGGCAGACTTCACAGCATCGAGCGGGAGGATCGTAAACCCTTCAAGGTAGAGCCCAAGGAGGAGCCAAAGGAGGAGAATGAAACGAAGCCTTTCCACAGTGGGCCGGACATAAAGCCAACCATAATAGCAACTGTTGTGGCCGCAACAACGGCAACAACATCAACGCTTATCGCACCGGCGCGTTTCACCAACAGCGCGATAGGCGAGAGCATCAGCATCTCCTCGGGTGTGGAGAAATCATTTACACTTGAAAATGTTCCACCTTCAACGCTACTGAAGCGTTCCAAAAAGATGGAGTTACACAAAGAGCTGGAACAGCAATACGCGGGAACGGGTGTCGGTGTCGTCGAGGGCAACAGCAAAAAGTTTGTAGAGCCTGTGGTGCATAAAGAGACGGCCACATTGAAGGTGGAGCTGCCTGCAGCCTGTTCGCCTTCATCGTCAAGTTCCTCATCCAGTTCGTTCTGCTCCAGCAGCACCAATTCGACAGCAACCACGCTCAGCACAAGCTGCTCCTCGGCTACGCGTTCATTGCCTGACATGAGCAAATTGGAAATAAGCAGCGGTACAACATCAACGGCAGCAGCAGCGTCTGCTGCATCGGCAATAGCAACACCAACGACATCGACAACAACAACAGCTGCAGCAGCAGCAGCAACAACTGCAGCCTCACCGGCAACACCCAAAGAAACAAAATATAGCAGCAGTAGCGTCTCCAGCAGCAACATCACCAGCAGCGGTGGCCTCAAGTTACTCTCGTCGGATGTGTACGAATTCAAGGATACGGAACCATTTGAATTCGAGAAACGCATCTCACCAATGGCCTCTGTGAGCTGTGTTGCTGCTTCGGTTTTAAATGCATCTGTTGTGCCCGCCACAGAGGGCAGCGTCAGCAGTAGCAACAGCAGCAGCAGCGGCGCCGGCGGCGCCGGCGGCGGTGTTGCAGTTAGCAATATTGTGGCACCAGCAACTGTTGCTGTTAGTGCTGCAGCACGTAAGCAAGCGCTGAAAGCCAATGCGATGCAGCAGAGCATCGAGCAGCATCAGTTGCCGCGCACAACGCCAACAGGTCCAACCGTCACAGCAACGACAGCTGCAACTGTTGCTGGCGTAGCTGCGGGCAAGGGCAAGAAACGCGGTTCGCCGCTCAAA
The DNA here is from genome assembly GCA_018901885.1 of Zaprionus kolodkinae. NCBI lineage: Eukaryota > Metazoa > Arthropoda > Insecta > Diptera > Drosophilidae > Zaprionus > Zaprionus kolodkinae. Next base: position 127,274 of record JAEIFM010000183.1, on the reverse strand, counting down.
GAGGCAACACTTACGGCTCCCGAGAAAACCAAGCAGAAAATGGAACAACATCATCATCATCAGCAGCAGCAGCAACAACAGTCGGGCGCAGCAGCAGCACCAGCATTGCAATTGTCACCAGTTGCTGCTGCTGCTGCTGTGAAAGCGATGCCAACACTTGTGGCAACAGCAACAGCAGCACCGCCACCATTACCACCAGTTGTTCAACCAGGTGGTGGTGCTGCTACACCACAGCAATTGCAACAGTTGACAACTGGATATGCCACGCCCTTCGATGTGCTACGCAAATCGCCCAGTTTCAATTTGAACATAACCGCACTGAACGAGGAGCTCGCCCAGACGGTGCAGGAGACGACACGTGCACTCACCGATGCACTGCAGCCACCGCCAAAGACACCAGCAACGCCGCCGACGGTAACAGCAGCGGCAGCGGCAACAGGAGCAGGAGCAGGAGCAGCAAATGTGACACCAACATCAACATCAGCCATCGTTGTGCCCGTTTCGCCCAAACTGAGCACACCGCCGCAGGCAATTGGCGTCTCGAAGACCACACAGCAGCAACATGTTGTCGGCAGTCCATTCATGGAGACGCGCAACGTATTCGAGCTGAGCACCTCGAATGAGGGCAGCGGCTATAGCTCTGGTGAATCGAACAAAGATAACAAATTGGAGAAGCTGGAGAATGTGAAAATATTGCTGGCCGGAGCAGCGGGACCCTTTGATCTGGATGCAGTGAAATATGAGCAGAAGACAAGCTCCATTGCGGACAAGGTGCTCAAGGCGATTAGCCAGAAGAAAGAGGAAGTGGAGCAGAGTAAAACCAAGAGTCAAAACGATAACAAGGAGACAACAAACGACAAGGAGAAGGATGAACAGCTGCAGCCCAGCATCAACATACAGCAAACGGAGCCAAGCAGTTCCAGCAGTTCCACACATAAGCTGGACACATTGAAATTGCTCTCGGAGCCCCTGAAGATTCAAACGGGCGGCAGCATGTTGCCAGCGGTGCTAAGTGATCTCTACCAGCATCGCGCCAGCAGCAGCAACAGTCCCGAGACCAAATCCATTCTGGAAGCTTCAATGCTGCCAAAGAACAGTGAGCTAAGCGAGACCATACAGAAGCTGGAATGTGCCATACAGCAGCGCAAGACTCCAGTGGCGGGACAATCTTTGTCGCTGTCCAGCGGCAGCACGCCTCCGGTGACCTCAATACGAACATTGCGTACAGCTGCGGAAACTGTAGTTGCAGGTGGAGCCCCGAGTTTCTCGGAGGAGTCAATGGATAGCACAGATTCAGAGCAGCGTCTGGTTATCGAGGATGTCATGGCCGAAGAGCCGAGCACGGTTAGTGAACTAAAGAGTCCACTTTCTGAGCAATCTGGCAGTCTCAGTGGCAGTGTGCCCGTCAAGCTGGAGCTTTCGGGAGCGGGCAGTAAACAACTGGCTGGCGTACCGGCGCCTATTCCCCTCAAGCCTGTAATGCTGCTGCAAGCAGCAACTTCGACAGCGATGGGAACAACAGCAACAATTACAGCAACATCGGCGGGAGCAGCAGCAGCAGCAGCGACTCTGCCTGGCGGAACACTAGCAGGAAAGGTAGCAGGGGGAGCGGCAACAACTGGTGTACCCATTGTGCTGCCCGAGATACCTGCCTCATTGGTTATGGCCATGCCAAGTCACAGTCCACCCATCATCCCCGATAGTCCCGCCTCACCCGATCCGGAATCAAAGCAACCGTCCGAAACTACTGTCACTGCTGCTTCAAGCGGAGTGCTGCTCTTCAAGCCGTACTCCTTTGAGAAGAGTCCCATGTCGGATGTTGTTGTATCCAACCTGGACGTAACGTCCAGCACAAGCATTAAAGCTGCAGCAGTCTCATCATCGGCACCATCACCATTGCCGCGTCCATTTATACTACAGCCGGCCAAGGAGGTGCCGCTGAATGTTCCACCAGCAGCTGGCAGCCCGCTGATTGGTGACGCCAGCCATGAGGCTGCAATTAATCTATTGTGCGAGGAAACCATACCGGGTAGTCCGGCACCCAATTACAGCAAAGATGAATTAACAACCATCACAGGCAACATTGCAGCAACAGCAACAGCTGCAGCAGTGGCCGCCGGTGGAGCAGCATCTGCTGCAGCTGCAGCAGCAGCAGCAGCTGGAGTTGCGGGAACAGATGCCAACTCTGCGGCGGGTGGCTCAACGATCAGCAACAGCAGCAGTAGCTCAAGCTTAATGATTGTGGGCATATCTCCACTATCGCCGGACTCACCGCCACCGCGTGGAGCAGTGGCAGCAACAGGAGCAGCAGCAGCAACAGCAGCAGCTTCTCAGTCGTCGTCAGCAGCGGCAGTCACTGCTGCTACTGGCGGTTCCGCTGCTGCTGCTGCTGCTGCTGCTGGAGTATCGCCCACCAGCTCACCAGAGTCGCCAGCAAGTCAGGATGATAGCAGCGAGGAGGCGGGCAGCAGCAGCCACCTCAGCTCGGCCATATCGATGCCTAAGTATGCTGAAATGGAGCAGCGCAACAAGGCAGCCGGCAGTAGGCGGAAACGTCCACGCAACAAGGCCAGCGAATCGAATCCAGTCCAGTCGACAGTGTCTGCAGCCTATATGGCTGCCTCCGAGCTGCATGCCATGGGCAAGCGGCGCAGGCAGCAGATCAACAGTGGACGCAAGACAACAGCAACAACAGGTAAATATATTGTTCAAATTGCAATAATCTGTGCAAATTTGATGGGAATCTGCTCTATATATGGTTACGATCATTAATCTTTCGATTTATTTCTATAGTTGGCTCCGATACCGACGACAATTCTGATAATATTGTGACTACTACGCAACGGCAGAGTACGCGCCAGCAACTGTTGCCGCAGTCACAGCAACAGCAGCAGCAACAACAACAGCAGCAGCAGCAACAACAACAACAGCAGCAGCAACAGGAGCAACAACAGCTGCAGCATCAGCTGCAACAGCAGCAGCAGCAGCAACAACAACAGCAACAGGGCGCAGCAAATGCATCCGGCGTCCGACCATGTCCATACAACTTCCTTGTCGAGTTGGGTAAGTACTGTGCATCTTGTAAAGCAATCGAATACTTATGCCTTCTTCCATTTGCAGATCCCTCACTGAGTGCCGAGCAATGTATTACGATATTGCGCAAGCAGATTCAGGATCTGCGCAAGGCATACAATACCATCAAGGGTGATCTGGCGGTCATCGATCGACGGCGCAAGAAGCTGCGACGGCGGGAACGCGAGAAGAAGCAGCAGCAGCAAATGCAGGGCCAGCAACAGGGCAAGGTGTGCACCTAGGCGGACTGCGCGATATCTGATGCAAATACGTGCAAATATAAATACAAAAAAAAAAACATATATACAGATATATATAAAGATATAGCATATAGGGATAATATGGCAAACAGCATAAATGATTCTATATAGATACGTATATAGAAAAAGTTGTATATTTGTAACTTAAGTTGTTCGTAACATTTACAATTTTTTTTCTCACTCTCTCTCTCTCCCATAACCCGCTTCCTATCCCATTCTTTTGCTAGTTTGTAATTAAACGATTAAACGTAGCATTTAAAAAATTGTAAACCAACCTTGTCCCCTGCCCCTGTTCGGGGGCAATCCCATGTTTGGAAAGAGAGCTTACGAATATAACACAAATTACAATAACTTTTGCTTTTATTTCTCTCTTGCTCGCTCGCTCTAGGATGTCGAGTAGCCACCCTCGATGTTGATATGATGTCCATTGACAAAGCTAGACTTGTTGCTCAGCAGGTAAAGAATGGCATCGTTCACCTCGTGCACCTCACAGAAACGATGCAGAGGTATGTGTGCCAACAATGGGCCACTCTTTTCCGGCTCCGACCAATTATCACGTCCCATTTTGGTCAGCACAACCGTAGGATTAACGGAGTTGACACGTATCTTGCGGTTGCCCAGCTCCAGGGCCAGCGATCGCGTCAATGAGTCTAAGGCCGCCTTGGTGGCACTGTATGCCGTGTGGCCGGCAAAGCTGCGTGAGGCGGCAATCGAGGAGACGTTCACAATGGAGCTGCCATCGCGCAGCTTGGGCAGTAGAGCCTGCGTCACACGGAACACTGCCTTGATGTTCACATCGAAGTGACTGCGCATGGAAACGAGGAAAGGAGGTGAATTAGTTGGACATTTTGACATTACCCTGCTCGGACATACGTATCGAAATCCTTTTCGGTCAACTCTTCGAAAGGCTTTATGATGGCCACGCCGGCATTGTTAACCAATCCATCGAGCTGCGGTACAGCACTCAATCCCTGCTTAATGTCATCCCAATTGCCCAGATCCAGCAACAGTGGCTTAATCCGGTTCGTCTTGTCGGCGGCCACAAGCTGCTGCAGTTGGCTCTCGCTGCGGGCCACCGCAATAACTGTGGCGCCTTCGTTGGCCAACTGCTGCACCAGTGCACTGCCAATGCCACCGCCGGCGCCAGTCACCAGGATCGTTTTGTTGTTCAGATCGGTTGCCATTGATATTGATTAGCTCAAAATAGAATTGGAAATGGAAATTTGTATGCTGCCTCTGTCCGTTCTCTGGCGTCTGCTACCTCCTACTGTGTTTACATCTAATCGGCCGGATCCGCTTGCGAGCTTTCGATCAGTTTCAGCTTTGCACTCTCTCGATCTCCCACTTTGGTATACCCAGTGGGAAACTTGTTTTACATTAATTAATTAATGTGAAAATTAAAATAAAATATATTCTCAATTTTTTTTTTTTTTTTTTGCTACATTTAAAAATAAATAAGAAAAATTTGACTCATATTAATATTATTAATATTATTAACTTTAATTAGCCTTAAAGAAAATAAAGTCCTACTAGGTGCAAAGAAGGGCGTTCAATGTCACAGACTGTGTGTAGTACTCTTTTCGTAGCGCTCTTCTGCCCGCTTGATAAGCGGCTTTTATGGTACCCCACATAATAATAATAGCAAATGATAAGCAGAGGAAGCTTTGAAGAAGCTGAACTTGCACGATCCCCCGGTGATAATTGGCCATAAGTTATCAGTCAAAAACTTGACTGGCTTCCATAAAAATCAAGTTAAACCTGTCGTTGCAATTTACAAAGAGTCGAGACGAGATTTTAAGATAATTCTCATGCATTATGGCATTAAAATAATGTGCATAAAGCTATATTGCACATTTCATTTAAAAATGAATTAATTATGTCATATAATTTAAAACATAATAAACCTAATTGATTAGAAAATAATAAATAATTGTTGAAATATATACAAATCTTGCGACTTCAATTTATAAATTATAATTTATTAAATTGAAATACTTTATCTATTTTTTTTAAACTAATTTATGGCTAAATAACTATTTATAAAAAATAAATAATAAAAAGCAATTAAATTTGAAAATAATGTTGCTGGAAAAAAATAAAGTCATTTTAAATTTTGAATTAATGATGGTATTTTTCGAGCATTGGTATTTTTGTAGCTGCATGGCATTTTACAGAAATGCAAATACGGCCACACTGTCAGCGCCGGCAAAAACACAAAACAAACTGAATTTCTGCCTATGAGCAGACAAAACGTAAACATTTGATAAAATTGAATTGAATTGTTGTAAAAAATGGCGCAACCAGAACCGGCAGGTAAGCACAAAGCCCAATAACAAAGTAACAACTAATTCTGAACAAACTTATTCACGTCTGACAATGCAGCAAAGCGCGTCAAGCTGGAGCCGAAACAGAAAAACATGCTCGAGGATGACGGTAAGTGTATCCCTCTAATTGTCCAAAGAATTTGTCAATTAAATGATATTTACTTATGCCACATGCACAGAGACGCCATCAGTGTTCAATCCCAAGTACCGGGTGTGTCCCTATCTGGACACCATCAATCGCAATCTGCTGGATTTTGATTTCGAGAAACTGTGCTCCATTTCACTGACGCGAATAAACGTTTACGCCTGCCTCGTGTGCGGCAAGTATTTCCAGGGACGTGGAACCAACACGCACGCCTATACACACTCCGTCGGCGAGGCTCATCATGTGTTCCTCAATTTGCACACGCTGCGCTTCTACTGCCTGCCAGACAACTATGAGATAATTGATTCCTCGCTGGACGACATCAAGTACGTGCTGAATCCGACATTTTTACGCAACGAGATCAGCAAACTGGATTTGGTCCAACCGAAACATTCGCGCACCGTTGATGGCATTCTCTATTTGCCCGGCGTGGTGGGGTTGAACAACATCAAGGCGAACGACTATTGTAATGTGGTCCTGCACGCCCTGTCGCACGTGAGTCCGCTGCGTGATTACTTTCTTCGTGAACAGAACTATGCCACCATCAAGCGGCCACCTGGCGATTCCATGTTCACGCTGGTGCAGCGTTTCGGCGAATTGATGCGTAAAATGTGGAATCCACGCAACTTTAAGGCGCACGTTTCGCCCCACGAAATGCTGCAGGCTGTGGTGCTGTGGTCTAGCAAGAGATTTCAAATTACCGAACAGGGTGATCCCATTGATTTCCTCTCGTGGTTTCTCAACACCTTGCATCGCGCTCTCAAAGGCAACAAACAACCCAACTCGTCCATATTGTATAAGATATTTCTGGGTGAAATGAAGATCTATACACGCAAAATTCCGCCAGTCGAACTCGATGATTTGGCCAAGCATCAGCTGCTCGCCACAGAGGAGTACAAACATCAGGTGGAGCACACAAATTTTATATATCTAACGTGCGATCTGCCGCCGCCGCCACTGTTCACAGATGAGTTTCGCGAGAATATCATACCGCAGGTGAATCTGTATCAACTGCTGGGCAAATTCAATGGCAGCGCCGAGAAGGAGTACAAAACGTACAAGGATAACTTTATGAAACGCTTTGAGATTACGCGACTGCCGCAGTTCATCATACTGTACATTAAGCGTTTCACCAAGAACACTTTCTTCCTCGAAAAGAATCCGACAATTGTGAACTTTCCCATCAAGTAAGTGTCCAATTGATGCTATTCCCTCTATTGTCCATCTGCTTATCACTTTTTGACTTCTCTATGCAGGAACGTGGACTTTGGCGATATTCTGGGCATGAAGCAGCGCGATAAGACGGTCAAGGATACCAAATATAATCTGGTGGCGAATATTGTGCATGACGGTGATCCCAAGAAGGGCACATATCGCGTACACATACTCCACAAGGCAAACGGACAGTGGTACGAGATGCAGGATCTGCACGTTACCGAAATCCTGCCACAGATGATAACCCTCACTGAGTCCTACATACAGATCTATGAGCGCTGCACGGAGACAACCTAGCTTTAGTTGTATATTGTATATATGTATGTGTGTATATATATATATATATATACCTCGGATTGTAACATTAAAGTCCCACCCTTCTTGTAAACATACGCCAAGTCAGCTGTGCTTCTGTTTGTGTTGCCTTTTGCTGCTGTTTACCGCACGCGAGGCGCATGCGTCGTGGCCCAGTTGTTGGCACATCCATTGGCATTCATTGGCAAATGCAGCACATGTCAAAAATCGATGTCCCTAGATTAGTCAGTGTCAGTGGCGAACAAAAGCGGTCGACGCCATGGCGGAGCTAAACAACAGCTATGAGCAGGAATGCCAGCGGGCCGAGTTGCTGGGCCTACAGCCGCCCGACCAGGCGGAATTCGAGCGACAGCGTCGCGAACGCATCGAGCAGGAAATGGCCGAACAGGAGGCTGCCGAGGCAAATGTGAGTCTTCTGTGGCAATGCCATTGCAAAGAGGCCGGGGAGTAATCCATGGCGATGATTCGTTTTACAGATGCTCGAGCAGCAGGATGAATCCTTGCGTGGCACTGGCGGCAAACTGGATGAATTGAATAGCATACTGTCGAGCACACAGCAACGTTTGAATCGTTTCAAGCAAACGGCATGCGGCAGTCTGACCAACATCTTTGCACGTGGCAGCAGTTTGAGTGGCGCATCTGGCTCACGCTCCGGCTCAGTGGATGTGACCAGCAGCGTTGGCGATGCACCATTGCAGGGCGCAGAGTCACCAGTGCCGGTTCAACGGCAGCCGCAGCCATTGCCACCACCCACCGCGGCCCAAGTGAGCGCCGCCAAAGCAGCTAATCAGGCGAAAATGGATGGGCAGTTGGATAAGCTGGATGCGTTGATTAATAAGGCCGACAATGCGCAGCTGGCCATGACCGAGCAGACCAAGCAGATGCGTCGCATGGCCAAGTGAGGGCGGAACAAGCAAAAAGAACACGCATTATCGGGGTTGGGTACGAAAACATAATGAAAGCAGTCGTCTTTATTCATCTGCGAGACGAGACACGCTCGTCCCACGCTCCACGCTCCACAATCCCTCACAAATATCTGAACACATGCGTTGCCCTTAATCACAAAATTAAACGTAAGTCGAGATTTTCAATCACAAATGTGCAAAGTTTGTCTTCGCGTATAGTTCATATACAACTCTATATATGTATAGATATAGATATATATATATATATATATACACAGGCATATATATATAATACTTGTTGCTAAATGTTAATCAAATTATAATTAAAACGTAAATTACTCCAAGACGAAATATAAAACAAAAACAAAACGGCACAATTCATTGATTGCCCCAATGAGAGAAATAACTAGCAAAGGAGGAGGAGGAGGAGGAGGAAAATAGGAGAGAGTGGTGATTGCCTTGCCTAATGGCTGGTATCGGGTGGTGTTGGGGGACGCAACTGACGTTGCTTCTGCTGTGGCCAGCGCTTGGCCAGATTCTTCTCATAGGCCATTATCGGTGCAGATTTGTGCAGTAACAATGAGTTCGCCTTCGTCTCCGTGTCCGTATCGGTATCGGTGTCCGAGTGCTCATCATCGCTTTCATCCTCCTCCTCATCCGGGCTGGCATCCAAGCCCGCATCAGTCTCATAGTCATCCAGTGTATCTCGTTCCTTGTGCTGTTGTTGTTGTTGCTTCTTAATTGGCTTCTACAAAGGAAAGGAGTAAACGAATATATCAGCAAGGGGAGGAATGCAAATCATCACAAGCAATATCAAACCTTTTCCGCCTGCGTTGGCATCGGTGTCTGTTGCTTCTGCTCCTGCAGCAGCAGCTCCTGTTGCTCATTCTCGAAAAAGAAATAGGTGAGCAAGAGCTTCTCTTGGAAAGTATTGTAGCGCCAGGCATGCGGCACCAGCTGCGTATTCTGATCCAGCCGCAACTGCAACTCCGAGAACAAATTTGGCGAAACTTCCAGCTTTGGTATATGCATCTGACGCTCCCAATCCTCCAGCAACTTTGGTTCATGCTGGCAGCTGCCCACGACACGGAAGTAGAGTTTGCAGGCGCGAACATAATGCAATTGCTCTGCAATCACACCCTTGTCTGATCCTACATCTGCCTCTGCCTGATCTTTGCACACCCGGCGCAGCACACTGAGATTGGGCTCTAGTACATGCATCAGCATATAATGCTGATGGCGATTTGGCATTGTGGTCGTGAGCAGAGCTCGACTGGACATCGGCGAGAACTGTGACATTGATGGACTCCAGAAATCACTGAACAACCGGAGCATCAATTGTGATACTGTCGCATAATGGAATAGTTGACGTGCCACGACCGGTTCAGGTGATACCGATTTAACTGGCAGCCAGCGTAAGGCATCAGCCCACAGCTTGGCAGCGGCATCAGACAATATGCTGTGCCCAAGCATTCCCATGCAGCGTTTGCAGTACAAATGGCCAGAGGAACTAATGATGCGTGCCTGCAGAACGGCCATGTTGATGACAATATAGTTGAGGCCGTAGTAGAGATCGCTGGGGCCTGGTACCAATGATGGCTGCTTGGCTCCCGTGCCGTGACTGTGACAAAAGAATTCACTGGAATCGATCATGCCACTGGGAAATTCACGCAGACGATTGTAATTGCAGCCTGGCACCAACTCGTACCGACATTTGTGGCAGTGCAACGCGACCAGCTCTTTTCCTTCCGAAAAGCTCAGCAGAAGCGGCTGCAACTCCACCTGGACGCCACCGGACTTGTACAGCGATTCGAGATCGATTTTCGTATAATTAAAGCGGAAGCTAATGTGACTAAAGCTTACGACGAACGATGATATATGCTGCATGTCCATGCCGAAGCTGTCGTGGCGCAGAAACAGTTTCGTCTCTGGGCTGTCTACGCCGTTCTCCACAATGTGTACGTCATGCTCCTTGATTACAATGCGCGTTTTTTCCCGATCGCGTATGTTCTGATCGAATTGTAGCACCACATATCCGCTGGACAGATTCGGACGCAATTCAATGCACACACCTCGTAGTGGCATCTTTGGCGCCTTTTGGCTTCCCTCGAACTTGTCGAATGGAATTGAATGCGGCAGAATGCAAGTTAACGCAAAATGTTTTGTTGTTTTACAATGCTGCAGGGCTGGAATACCATCGATGGCATTATCGATAGCTTAAGCCCGCACTTGCGTTTTATTGGTTTGATACATTTGGCAAATGGCAATATTCTGTTATCGAAAAATATGGTGTCAAGGTTCTGAGTGAAGTGGTCAACTTTATTTACGATATTCAAGCTTTTTTTACGATATCGTATATACAATATTATCGATAGTTTAAATATATATATAATCAATTTTAAATTTGGCGCTTGTTAACTAAACAAAGGAATATACGTTGTCAACTTTATATTTCAAAGATATATAATATATTATATTATTATACAAAATTCTGCAAGAAAAAATTACATAAGCTACAACACCAACAAAGTCTAAGTTTCAAAAATGACAGTTTTGCATTTGCACTAATATGATATAAAACAATGTTATTTAAGTTAATTTCGTTAAATAATAAAAATTCTGAAAATATTTATAAAATGTCTATAGTATTATTGTTTTTTTGTAACAAGTTAGCAAGTTGTAAGGTAAATAAACAAAGAATACATCTCTAGTCACGAAAGTCCGATATCAAATCGATACGCACCGATATTAATCGCCAAAAAAAAGTATTTGTAATTCATGTTGCGATATTTTTTTACATCACTAGTACGAACGCGAACGCGATTTTTGTGATGGATAAAAACAAAGTCCCGTACAAATTGATAAAAACTGTGTAAAAATGCAGCAAATGCAAACCGAAATTAAAACAAAATTCTGCATCGATTAACAACTAACAAATTGGAGTGAATAAGTGGAGTGACAAATCAAAATTATTTCGAAACGGGCAAACAAAAAGGTTTTTTCAACGTTTTCTTTAACGCATTTCGTGCACACACACGCAACATACAACCAACACATTTGTGCACACATACAGGCATTGATATATGTATATCAATATATTGATGTTGTGCTGTTGTTGTTTGTGTGCGCCAGTGTGAGTGTGTGTGCGGGAGCGGTGCATTGGTATATATATTTATCTATGGGTGTGTGTGTGTGTATGTGTACGTGCGTTTGTTCAGTGTTTCTGTCTGTCTAAGCAGGCCAGCGCGAGTGCGAGAGCCATAAAGACAGAAAGAGAGCGCGCCCGCGCGCAGGTTTCGCGACCAGGCATAAAGCAGGATGAAAAGGAGCGAACGAAGATGAGCGGAAAGCGTAAAAGTGAAAAATAATTAAAGGTTGCTAGAGGGACGTGCGCACGGCACGACAGCGGAGACGGAGACGGAGGTACCAGCAGCAGCAACAACGAAGCAGCTGGTCCTGCTGCAGTTAAAACACAGCAACAACGCCACATACACATATTTACATTGAGACTTCTGTGTATGTATGTATATGTACATACACAAAACTGTGTGACCAACAACAATTGGCCATTTTGGCGTTCTCTATTTTGGCAGTCACACATACACGCGCGCACACACACACACACGCACACACACTTGCATACAGAAGAACTCTCACACAGACACAATATCGCAGTCAGTGCTCCCCCAGCGACGACGCTGCCTATGTGACTTTCTCACTCTCTGCCGCTGCCTCTGCCGCTGCTTCTGCCGCTGCTGCTGCTGCCTCCGTTGTGAGGGGAACAAATTCACATAGCCGTGAAAAATAGCATGAAACACAACAACGACAATAAACAATAGACAACAGTCGCAGTCGCAGCAACGCATCGCGCTCAGTTCGCCTGCCTGCCAGCCTGTCGTCTGTCTGTCTGTCTTAGTTTGTCTGTCACATCTTCTACATCATCAGCTTAGTGTCATCTTTTATTTAGATTATTGTTGTCACTTGTGAGTATCCCCCCGCCCGGCCCAACTTGACCCAACATCGATAACAATCGCTCGCGCTCGCGCTCGGCCCATCGGTCAGTTAAAAAGTTCGTTCGTATGCAAGTGAATAAACACAAACAGTGATGACAAGTAGTTTTCGTGCGTGTAAAGAGACATTCACGTCGCGACGTGCAGAAAAAACCACAACATTTTTGTTTGAAGATGTATCAAATTTGCATGTGTGTGTGTGTGTTTGTATACAAATTTGTAAATTGTAAATAAATAGTTTATTAAATTGATTCAAAGCATCGCGTGGCACTTGACAACGGGGAAAAAAAAAAAAAATTTAAGAAGCCGCTCAACATTTCGCCATTTACACGAAAACGTCGAGCGCCTCAATCGAAATTGCACTAAACAAATAAATAAAAAGAACAAATTGAACAACAAATAAAATAAAGCAAAACATCCATCCAAACAACAAACATATAACAACAATATCGAATTGTTGCAACAGCTTCTGTAGTTCCATTACAGTAGCAGGGCAGAGTTAATTACCAGAGCAGGAGAAGCTCACGCTCTGCTTAAAGCCAAACTTCAAGCTGGCGAATCGCAACGGCAGCAACAACAACAGAGCCGATGCCGCTGCAGGCGGCGCAGCTGGCGGTGCCGCTGTAGCCGCCGCGGGCCGCAGTAATAATAGTAATAACAATAATGCAGCCGCCGCTGCCGCCGCCGCCGCTGGAGGTGGTGGTGCTGCTGCTGCTGCAGGCGCTGGCGCCGAGGCAAACGCGGCCGCTGGAGGTGGTGGCGGCGGCGGCAATGAATGGAATCCCGAGGAAATGGATCGCTTCAGTTTCGATGATTCCATTCGCTTTGAGGAGGATTCTTTATGCAGCTGGAGCTCCGAGGCAGAATCGTTGTGCAACAATTGGCGCGGCTGGAAGAAGCCGACAACTGGCAATGGGACTAGTACAACCACGGGCACAGTTGGCCAAATTGCGAGCGGAACTAACAACAGTAGCAGTGGCACCACATTTAATGGTACAGCTGGATGCAGTGCTTCCGGGACAAGCGCAAACGCTGTCGCCGGCTTGAACGCCATTATAACCGGTTCCCTATGTGGAAGAAATTACGGTAAGTTATTTAGTTTCTATTACGGTTTCTTTATAGAGTTTCTGATCATCCTTAAAAAGTGCAATGTCTATAATAATTTGCTTGCTCTGTATATAGAATTTATTATCCTGTGAACAGATATTGGTTTGCAGTCACGGATAGTACGATATCACAGTTTAACAGACTTTGCCCATCTCTAGCCAACAGCAACAACAACTCCATATTTAAGACTTAAGAAACGAACTCGTAAAAACCCATTCACGATCTGGCAACTCTGCGTGAATAATATGTTTCCAAATTACTACAATTGCGCTTTAATGGGTGCTCGAGGTTCGAATACCTATACATACATACATACATACATACGTATACAATGAATGCAGGTACATTTGTGCATACAGAACATGCATACATTTACATTGTAACATTGGCAAAATGTCCAGCTGTAAGAAGGAGAGGCCAACAACGACTTGTGGCAGCCTCTTTGCTTATCGCTAAAGTCGAAATCACGACTTTGCAACTGACTACATTGTGTCTTCGTCCGTTACCTTCCTCTGTAATTTTGTATACCCTCGTTTATATACATAATTACATACATATATATATATATATATAAACTCATACAAATGTCTGCAAGTATGAGTGTATGCGCTACTCATTGTTTTTTTTTTTTTCTGTTCAGGACCTGCGCGCCGTCGCAGCGCAATATCAACATGTAATCTCAACTGCGCTGCGACTGCGCTGCCATTGCTTCTCATTGCTCATTGTTGTTGCCTGTGTATTGGTATGCTAGTTTTTTTTTTTCTTTTTTTTTGTTGTTATTGGGGGCCGCGCCAGGGCATCTTACTAGGTGAGCCAAGAACTGGCAGCTGCATTTTACAAGCATACATACCTCCGTTCGTATATATGTAATACGCATACATGTAAACGAACATATATATACATACATATGTACATGTGTGTGTGTGTGCATACCTGTGTTTTTTTTTCTGTCTGAGTTTGAAAGGAGAAAAAACGATAATAACAACAACAACAACAGCAGCAGCAGCAGCAGCAACAACCGCAGAACCGTCATGTGACGTCGCTTTGCCGTCGATTCACGCAGCGTTTGCATTTTATTTCTGCCGACGTTTGTGTCAAGAAACCTTTTCAAGGATAATGGCCAAATAAATATGTATGTATGCGTTTAGGTGAACAAACAGGCAGCCCAAGTAGCATTGGCACCTGCTTACACAAGGTCGTGACTTGTAATAATTTCGAGGAGCGTTGACAATTCTCTTCTTCAGTGTCCCCCACACAAAAAAAAAAAAAATAAACTATCGTTATCGCCGTGTGTATGTGTGTGTGTGGCGTTGCCACATGTCATCTAATTAGCATCGTTCAGTTTTCGCTGACACTATGTACTCTAAATGAAAGTCACAAGCAGACAAATTTATAATGCATTACGATTTCATCTGTATTTGTGCAGTTCGTGTTCGGCCTCATATCAATTTCGTTCATTTCCGCAAGCACGGTCAAGCGACAACAACACATACAAGCATTTTATGTAAAGATATGTATGTATGTTTGCAGATATTCATGCAAACTGTTGACCTCTTTCTTTGAGCTGCTCTTTGTTTCAATAACCCGAATTGCTTTTGTTGTGGACACATTGAAAATTTAGTATTTTGAGTTAAAGGGACAACACTGCCGAAAGTTGCCTCAACAAGCGAAAGGCAAATGACAAATGCTGCGTTACACTGTTGTTATTCTTCCTCCAAATAGTAAGATAAATAACGAAGGAATAGGCATGAATAATAACTGATAATGCTGCTAGAAAATGACTAACTAAACTGTAGTATGGAATGGTGCCAGAGTGTCTGAAATTAACGAATATGCGCAAAAACGTCTGAAAGAAAACAAACAAACGATGCACAAGTCATGCTTGTGTGTGTGTTTCTCTGTGCAATGCTGCCAGCCGACAAGAACTAATCGAATTCATGTCGATATTTTCAACAAAGAATATCATTTTAGCAGAGAAATGAGAGAGAGAAAAGAAACCCAAAACCTATCGATAGTGAAAGCAAAACAGGTTTATTCTTTTATTTTCAATATAAACTACAAATGTTATAAATTTCGCGTGGGCGAACTTGAACTTTGTTTTCTTGTCGGGTGGGCAGCAGAAGCGACGTCGTCGTCGTCTGTGTCGTTAATGCTGCGTCAGTTTCTCCTTCCCGTATGAAGCGCAAAAGAAAATCAAAAACAAAAACAAATGCTATTCAACCATTGTTTCTGCTGCTTTGTTTTGTGCTTTAAAGCCGATGGACACGACCTTTATACATATGCATGTGTTGGTACATGTACGTAGATACATATGTATGTGTATAGAGTAAATGTATACATCTTTATGCTGTCGCAGTTTTGTTTTTACCGTGTTCTCCATTTGTTTATTTGCATGGCAATTTGTAAAATTTTGTTTATCTACAAGTCAATTGCGCTGAAAATGTGTATGTATGTATTTGGGTTCGTGTATATACCGGAGTGGTGTGTGTGTGTTTGTGTGTGTGCGGCATGCACCAAAATATTAAAGAGAGTTTTTTTTTTTTTTTTTGTATACAACAACAAAACGAACACGCTAGCAGAACGACGTTGACCTTTGCTGCCACTGACAACTGCCCTTCGTCTCAGTTGGTCATTGGCCGCGCGCAGTTTGATCTATGTATGAATTTTTGTGTTTTGTGTGAATGTCTATATACATAATATGTACGAATTTTTCTATGCACATTTATCGATAGCAGTGCTTATCGATTTTGATTAGTTTTCAACCATTCTTTTAATTCTTTAATATACCCTTTTCAGTATTATAGACCATATGATTTAATGTTTGAGCTGTTTACAGCAGGGTAATCCTCGAATTATCTTCTTATCCTATCCTTGCGAACTTGTCTCTATAATTGTATTATCTTTAAACTGGGTTTTCTAAACATGTATCAATATTTTCGATCTTTTTCTAATTCCCTTAATTCTTTTGTATTATAGACCTTTAAGTATTATAGACCATATGATTAGATGTTTGAGCTGTATACAGCAGGGTAATCCTTGAATTATCTTCTTATACTATCCTTGTGAACTTGTCTCTATAATTGTTTTATCTTTAAACTGGTTGAATGTTCTCTAAACATACATCAATATCTTCGATCTTTTCCTACAGAAGTTTCTTCGCTCGCTGAGCTGGCAGCGCGTTGCGTCGCCTCCTACATACCCTTCGAATTGGTTGAACATGTCTATCCGCCCGTTCCCGAGCAACTGCAGCTACGCATTGCATTCTGGAGTTTTCCAGATAATGAGGAGGATATACGGCTATATTCCTGTTTGGCCAACAGCTCGGCGGATGAGTTCAATCGCGGTGATCAGCTATTTCGCTTGCGGGCCGTAAAGGATCCCTTGCAGATTGGTAAGTTTTGAAATTGAATTAAATTTATGTCTATTCTAACATGTTTTGCCTCCGTAGGATTTCATCTATCTGCGAGTGTAAGCCAAGCGCCACGCACTTATTTCAATGTAGCCGTCACATTCGATCGTCGTCGGATCTCGTCCTGCAATTGCACCTGCACCTCGTCCGCCTACTGGTGTTCCCATGTGGTTGCCGTTTGCCTGCATCGTATTCATTGTGTATGTTTAAACGAGATCAAACTGTTTTGTACAAGTTTACTAAGACATATTTTCCTCTCTCCCCCCTCTACGCTTATAGCCCCAGGAAGTTTGCCTGCGTGCACCTGTTTCTGAATCCCTGACGCGACTGCAGCGCGATCAATTGCAAAAGTTCGCTCAGTATCTGATCAGCGAGCTGCCGCAACAGATATTGCCGACAGCACAGCGATTGCTGGACGAACTGCTCAGTGCACAGCCGACGGCAATCAATACGGTTTGCGGTGCACCCGATCCGACGGCAGGCGCGTCCATTAATGATCAGACCAGCTGGTATCTGGATGAAAAGACGCTGCACAATAATATCAAGCGCATACTCATCAAATTCATTTTGCCTGCTCCGATTGTCTTTAGGTATGTAGAAACATTACTATATCATTGGGTAAACTTACTTAATCCGTAACTTTCTCTTTATGTAGCGATGTCAACTATTTGACCAACTCGGCACCACCGGCAGCTGCCGAATGGAGCTCATTGCTGCGACCCTTGAGGGGCCGCGAGCCGGAGGGCATGTGGAATCTATTGTCAATAGTTCGCGAAATGTACAGACGTTGCGATCGGAATGCGGTGAGGCTGCTCGAGATCATTACGGAAGAGTGTATGGCCTGCGATCAAATGTTAATCTGGTGGTTCCAAACCAAATTGGCGCTAATGATGGGCTCCCATGGACATGGCGGTGGCAAACACTCGAATACGCATTCGAATACGACAGCATTGCAGCATGCGTGCAGCTCACTTTGTGACGAGATTGTTGCCCTTTGGCGATTGGCCGCCTTGAATCCGGGCTTGGCACCCGATGAGCGCGACATGTTGCATGCACAATTCACCGCCTGGCACTTGAAGATACTCGATCGTGTTGTCAAGAGTCGCATGATGCCGCCATCGTATACGAATAAACATCAACAGAATTCGCGATCCGAGACGGAGCTATTCATTGGCTTTAAGCCGGCCATTGAGGCATGCTATCTGGATTGGGAGGACTATCCGATAGCGGGTGTAACGCACACGCATGACACCAATCCCATATACTATTCTCCCTTCACATGTTTCAAGCATACGGACGGTAAGGGCGAGTCGAGCGGGACTGCCAGCCAGCTGAATGCGACACAGGCGCTGATGAGCAATAACAAGCACTATAATTACATTAGTGCCTCCAATGATCATGGGCTACTGGCGAGCGCCTTCAAGCAACGACCGGAACGGAATGCCTATCGCGAACGTTTCGATGCAAGCGGCGCTGAGCTGTTCGAATCGAGTGAGCCGCCGTCCATGAATGCAGTCCTTATGCTGGGCCGTGTGAATGCCGCCTGTGGTGGCATGAGTGTGGATCGGGATGCTATTTCAGGATTAGCGCCAAGTAATCAACCGCAACAGTCGTTGGGCAACGCAGCCTCAACATCCAAATCCGTAGCTTCTGGTGTGGTCGCAGCTGGTACCGCCAATCCCGGCGGTGATGGCAATCGTTCGAGCACGAGCAGTGAGGGATTCTGTGAGAACGAGGATTTCGGTGGTGACAACAGCAGCAGTCTTAACTATTGTACAGAACGTGCGGCGAATGTGGTCGGACAGAAATCTCTAACCGAATCCGATTCGCAGAGTAGCTTCGATGCTGTCTCTGGTCTATCGCAACAGAGCAAAGATATGCCAATTGTGGTGACTGGAGCAACGGCAGTGGCGGCCGGAGTAGCCGGAGCTGTTGCTGTGCCCGGCACACCAGATTACCGACAGCAAACGAGCTCCACCTCGGACACCTCGTCTGCATCGTCGGCATCTTCATCAACATCGACCGCGTCTGGCAGCAGCAATAGCTCCACTTCGTCCATGCTTAAGACGGCAGCAACGGCTCAACAGCAACAGCAGGCGGCACGTCGTCTCTCCAAGGATGAATCCTTTAGCAGCAGCAGCGATGACTTTGCCCAGGCAGTTGGCTCCGCAACAGCGGCGGCAGCAGTGGTTGCATCCGGTGGCGATTTGACGCCCGTACCAAGCACTTCAGCTGCAGCACGTGCTGCACTGGCTGCAGCTGCAGTAACGAGGAGTACACCAATAATGGAGCCAGCAGCAGCAGGATGTACTGTTGCACCTGCCGGAACCGGAACAACGGCGTCACTGGCTACAGCAGCAATGGTCGGTGCAGCGACTCCTGCAGCAGCAGTAGGAGCAGTAAATGCTGTTGCAACAACATCCGCTGCTGCAGCTGCTTCCCTGGAACCTCAACCCTGCAGCAGCAGTAGCGGCGTTAACGGTAGCAATGGTAATGCACCTCGGGCCGCCTTGGCTGGTGACAAGCCGCATATATTCTCCAATGTTCGACCCTCGGAAGATGCCTGGGACATATTGCTGGCACGGGCGGAGGGTTTGCATGCTCATGGACATGGTCGAGAGGCGTGTATACTGGCTGTACGTCTGGCCGAGCAGATGCTGGCGAATCCGCCAAATTTGCTTATGGAATTGCCGCCGGCACCAAAACGCAAGGGCAAGAAACAGAATGTGAATCCCATATCACATCAGTTGACTGTGGTTGCCTCCTCGACGCTCTCCAAATGCGCATTCCTTTGCACTGTGCTGTCGGAGAATTCGGAGCATTATCACATTGGATTCCGTATCTGTCTGTTTGCCCTGGAGATGCCACGTCCGCCGGCCAGCACCAAGCCGCTCGAGGTGAAGTTGGCCAACCAGGAGGCAGACATATTGGCGCTGCTCAAGCGTCTGCCATTGGGTGCCGCCGAGTTGCAGGTCATACGCGAACGTGCCGAACAGCTGCGCAGTGGCACCTTCAAGACACGCGGCGAGGCATTGTTGCCCATCAATTTGGCTACCTTTATATTCGATGCACTTGTCACCCCAACCGCGCCCAAGACAACGTCGGGCTCGGCGGGTGCCGAAGTGAGCGGAAGCGGCAGCAGCAGCGGCATTGGCGGCGGTTTGCCAAGGCGTACGAATCCCATGCCGAATGTGAATGTTAGCAGCGCCAATGCGTTTGCCTACAAGCAGCTCAGTGAGGAGAACATGGGCTTCGAGGCGGCTGTGGCGGCGCTGGGACTCAAGGCGAATGTCTCAGAGGCGGAGCATCCGTTGCTGTGCGAAGGAACGAGACGACAGCGCGGTGATTTGGCGCTAACGCTGCTCTCCCACTACAAGGATGAGCCACGCAAGATAGCCAAGATCATGGAGAAGCTGCTGGATCGTGACATTCATACGTTGTTAAAGGCGCCGCTGCTGCCCGCGTACTACTCCAGCCATCCGCCAGTGCGCACGCCCAGCAGCCAGCAGTCTATGCGACGGGATGAGCACGAGTGCGGTGCAGGTGGTGGAGCCGGTGCCGGCGGTGGTGGTGTTGGTGTGTTCAATCTGTGTGAGCTACTGCCCAACGATTATGGCAGCGTCGGAGGTAACAGTCGGCCGCATAGCTCAACCAGTGCTGAGCTGGAGTTGAGCATGTGCGCGCTGAGCATGGCCAGCAGTAGCAATCAATCGTGTAGCAGCAACAATAATGGCCAGGGACAGGGATTGGTGCCGTGTCCCAATGGCAGCAACAGCAGTGGCGGCGGCAACTCAACAACATCGGCAGCAGCAGCAGCGGCGGCGGCGGCAGCAGCAGGAGGTGCAGGCGGATCTGGTGGTTCGGTTGGAGGCAACAGCAGCGCCACGAATAACAATGGCAACACCAACAACGCCACCAACAGTAACAGCGGCAGCAGTCGCAGCAAGGAGAGTCGCTACAAGGGCAAACGGGCATATCCATCGATACCCAATCAACCATCGGAGGCGAGTGCCCACTTCATGTTCGAGCTGGCAAAAAATGTGCTGACCAAGGCGGGCGGCAACAGTTCCACGTCGCTGTTCACCCAGGCCACCACAAATCAGAATCATCATGGACCGCATCGAGCGCTGCACATGTGCGCCTTTCAGTTGGGTCTGTATGCGTTGGGCCTGCACAATTGCGTCAGTCCCAATTGGTTGTCGCGCACATACTCATCACATGTCTCCTGGATACTTGGCCAGGCCATGGAGATTGGTGCGCCGGCGATTAGTTTTCTGATCGATACATGGGAGGCGCATCTGACACCACCGGAGGCAGCTGGCATGGCGGATCGTGCCTCTCGGGGTTGGGACAACAATATGGTGTATCCGGCTGCAGAGCTGGCGCTCTCAGTGCTGCCGCATGCAGCTGCACTCAATCCCAATGAGATTCAGCGTGCGATATTGCAGTGCAAGGAGCAGAGTGATCTGATGCTGGAACGGGCTTGTCTCACTGTCGAAACGGCTGCCAAGGGTGGCGGTGTCTATCCGGAGGTGCTGTTCCAAGTGGCGCGTTACTGGTACGAGCTCTACACCCGCAATTCACCCAACAGCAGTGGAACGGATCATGAGCAGTATGATGATCAGTTGGAGCATTCGGCTGTCAGTTTGAGTGCACTCATCGAGTCGCAGCAACAGCACGAGCTGCAGCAGCAACAACAACAGCAGCAGCAACAACAGCACCAACATCAACAGCAGCAACAACAACAACAGCAGCAGCAGCAGCATCAACAGCAACAACAGCATCAACAGCAGCAGCAACAGCATCAGCTTCTGAATGCGCCTGGTGGCGGTGGAGGAGGACCTTTGCCGGGTCCACCTGTGGTCGGTGCTGCACCGCAGCCATTCCAGCCTGGTGTGGCCACACTGGCACCCATCGGCTTGGCTCCTTACGGACCATACACCTTCTGCCAAGGCATCTATGCGCATCATCATAATCTCAGCTACCCGCCCGGCCAGATGCAGATGTACATTTCCGCTGGTCCACCGCCGCCACCGCAGCCACTGTACGCTGGTTACTCTCAACAGCAGCCACCAGTGCCGCCGCCCACACAGCAGCAGCAGCATCCACAGCAGCAATCGCAGGTGGTGCAGCAGCAACAACAGGTGCAGCAGCAACAGCAGGTGCAACAGCAGCAGCAACTGGTACCGCCAACGGGTGTGGTGCACTCGGCACCGCCAGGCCATCAGCCACCGCAAGCGTTCCAGCCGCCTCCACCGGGCGCCTTCCAACCGTTGCCACCGCAGGCGTATCAAACACTGCAGCCAGGACCACCAGGACCACCTATGGGTCCCATGGCGCCAGCCTACTATGGTCCACCACCGCCGCCGCCACCCAATGGACCGCCCGGTGGCGGTGTTAATGTTGGCGTCGGCGTTGGTGTACCACTGCGCCAGCATCCAGTTCAGCATCCTGCCCAGCATCCAGTCTATCCGTTTATGCATCAACAGCCGCCGCCATCGCAGCATCAACAGCAGCAGCAATCGCAGCCGCCGGTGCGCCAGCGGCAACCGCATCAGTTCACGTGAGTTATCACATCCTCTCTTTCGCACTCTTTCTAATCTGTATCTTTCTCGCTTTTTTAGATCGGCACAACTTCGTTATTTGCTGGCAGCCTACAATGTAGGCATGCTGGCAATGGAGACGTTGGCGCGACGTGTGCACGATGATCGGCCGCAGGCGAAATATGCTCGTAATCCTCCATACGGTGAAGATGTCAAATGGCTGCTGAGGATTAGCAAGAAACTGGGTACACAGTATCTGCATAAGTTCTGCATCTGTGCGGTCAACTCGATTGTCAGTCCGTTTGTGCTGCACGATGTGGCCATCGAATCGGCACATTATCTGGGCAGGAACAATCATCAGCTGGTCATGCAGCATCTGCGTTCCGCGCTGACACCGCTGGTGCAGAAGTGCCAGCAAATGTAAGTGTTTTTTTGCCCAGCAGGAGGGATAACAACTTATTTATCCATTGCCCCCATCCGTTCTATAGGTACATTCAGTGCATACACCAGAAGCTGTATCATCTGACGCAGGGTGATTACGAGGAGTTTGCCAGCATTGTGGTAGCCGCACGCGCCGCATTCCAGATCACACAGGAGGGCAGTGCACAGTTCAAGGATTGGCTGCAGTCGATCAAGCGGTGAGTTCGGTGTTAGTTTTTTAATTGAAAAAAAACGAATGACTCATTCCATTCGCTTGCAGCTCCAAGTCGTGCAAGAAGGAGCTCTGGACTCAGATCAACGCGGCATTGCAAAGCAATTCCAAATGACAAAGACTTGACTCTTGCAATCTGATGACGGCATCGTCGGCAGCAGCAGCAGCAGCAGCCGCTGCAGCGGCGGCATCAGCGACAACAATCGCTGGAGTTGCTGCCGGTAGCAGTGAGACGACGCCGGCACAGACTATGCCGTTGGCCAAAGCAACGCCAGCGTTGCCTGGAAATGCTGCTGCTGTCAACATGAGTGCCAGCATGGCCAGCAATGCTGTCAGCAATGTCAACAATGTTCATCACGGTAGCAACAGTAGCAACGCCAGCGGCAATGTCGCCATCAGCATTAGCAGCAACAACACCAATATCAACAGCATCAACAACACAAGCGTCAACAACAACAGCAGCAACAGCAACAACATCAGCAACAACAACAACGGTAGCAACAGCATTAACAACAATGGCAGCAACGGCAACAACAATATCAATGATCAGGCTACATCGCAGGCGCATCATCATCATCACCATCATCATCATAGGCATCATCATCTGCTAGAGACTCCGACCAGCAGTGCGGCTGTTGCAGCTGCCGTAGCAGCCGCATCGGCAGCAGCAGCAGCTGCAACGGCAACAACAACAGCAGCTGCAGCTGCTGCAGCGGCAGCAGCAACCACTACAACAGGTCAAGTATATGAACGTCTGTGCCGGCCAAGCAACAATCATGGGGAACAGCAGCGACAGCAGCAGCAACCCCCAACGTTGCCGTCGTCGTCGTCGTCGTCGTTTACTGTGAGTCAACAGCAACAGCTTCAACAGCAGCAGCAACAGCAAGTGCAGTTGCAACAACAGCAGCAACGTTCCATGGTGACGGCAGCAGCTGCAACGCAATTGCAACAGCCAACACCGTCGGCCTCGGTCTCGGTCTCGGCAACTGTGCCACCCGTTTCCATGCCGTTGGCAATGTCTATGCAGGCGCATGGCTATCAGACATTGCCGGGCTACTATCAATCTGCTGCGCGTCAGTTGCCACATCATACGCATACACACACACATACGCATCCACAGACTCATCAACACCAGCATCAGCATCAGCACCAACATCAGCATCAGCACCAGCACCAGCACGTGCATCCGCATCCACATGCGGCTTATAATCAATTGCAACCGTTGAGCCACTACCATCAGCAGCTTTAACAACGTATCACAGGCGTTACCAGCGGCTGCTTATCGTCTGGCGCGTCTTATGTTCCAACTGCAACGCATCAAGCCAATGGAGCAAGAGGAGCTACAGCTACAGCAGCAGCAGCAGCAGCAGCAGCAGCTAGAACATCTGGAGATCGATCAGCAACAGCAGCAGCAGCAGGAGCCAGCGCTGCCAGCAATTGCAGATGTTACTACTGCCGTGCAGCAAACGCCGTTGCCGTTGCCGGCGCCAACAACAGTAGCAGCAGCAGCAGCAGCAGCTTTGCTCTGCCTCTGCCCTAGGTTAGACGACTCAGCGACAACGTGGCGTCTGTTGCTGCTCGCGCTGAGCATCTGCCTGTCGCTGCTGGTACTGTTGCTGCTGTTGTTGTTGCTGTGGTAATTGTGCGATCTCAGTGCATGGAGGATTCAAGCAACGCACTAATTAGTTTCTATTATGGGTTATATACTTCTCTGTCGGCAGCTGGCATATGTGCATATAGTTTCACAATTGATCTTTTCGATCAGCATCGCCATCAACACCAACAACAGCAACAGCAGCAGCAGCAACAACACCAACACCAACAAGAAAAACAATAGCAGCAACAGTTGATGTGTGTGCATTTTTAGACTGAGATTTCTGCCGCCAACAAGCAACATTTACACACACAACACACACAACACACACAACACACACACACACGAATATACACACGCAGACAGATAGACCGAACAGACACACACGCAAGCAACAACAGCAACAACAACTCACTTCAAAATGTGTTCAGTTAAACTAACGTTAATTTTAGACATCTACTTATCAGATAGTTATACAATTAGCTATAGATATATATGTATAACTTTATATATATATTTGTATATATATATGGTATATATATACATAGATACATAAATTAATTTTTTTCTTTTTTATTTTCTATCCTTGATTATGTTCTTCATCTTTATTTTCGATTTATAAAATACACACATACATACTATACATACATATAATCATATTATTTAAGTTAAATAATTTTATACATGTACACACACAGATACACACGATATATACACATACATATATCTACTATTAGAAATTGAAAAAAAAATGTAGTAAAGCAATTTACCATATATTTACCATATATCGCCCCACCACCATCTCCACATTCAATACATTTGCTATATGTGTGGTATATCTCTATAATCTGATGTTAGAATATTGTAAAGGATTTTTTCTGTGCCAAATTTTTATTTAAGATTTGTAAATGGAGTTTATAGAATGATTTAGGATCGATTTAGCCGAATGATCTTTGGGATCCTCTCATTATAGTAAAACCTAAATTTAAACAAATATTTGCCACAGCAAAAAACTTTCGCAATATTTTGCTTCAGATTGAACAGAACTAAACGGAAAAGAACAGAATGGAACAGAAAACAAAATTAAGATAAAATTTCACATCATTTTATTTATAATTTAATGTAATTAAACACAATACAGAAACACGCGTAAAAGTTTGCCAATTTGTTGTGGCAAATCCGAATTGGGGGCGACAATAGGAAGGTTCGACTGTGCTGAGTGTTCTCTCTCCGGGTTTAAAAAAACACACACACACACACACAGTTACGTTTAAATAGCTAGTTATTTTGTAATGTAAAGAAAACAAGAATATTTTTTACAGCCTATTTACACAGACACACACACACACATAAACACTCACATAGTAAGATTGAAATTAATTGTATTCAAAATTAGCGATTTGTTTATGTTCGATTGAGTTTTTTTTTTTTTAAATTACTACACCTAAAATAATTTTTTTACGATAAAATATTTTTATTTATACACAAAAGAGAGAAAAATAATGAAAAAAAAATTTTTTTTTATACAAAACAAAAAAAAACAAATCGGAAACCTGCATTTTGTGAATAAATATGGTTTTTTGGATTTATTTCAAAACGCAGCTGAAAACAAAAAAAAAAAAAAACGAAAAAAAAGAAAGAAACCGACAAAAAACGCAAGACACAAAAATTTAAAAGTTTGTTTTATTTTATTTTTTAATCCTTTCTCTCCCATTTTGTTGTTGTTTGTTCGCTGAGCATGCGGACGTTTTTGCGTTTGTTGCCTCCATACACTGCTGGTGGCGTTGCCACCTAGTTGGGGAGTTAGTTTGCCTAGCTGCGATCGAAGAAGGAAGTGCAAAACGCGTGAAACGCTGCACAGTGTACAAATGCATTTACAATACAATTCTAATGCACACACACACCACACACACACACACACACATGCATACTATTTCAATGAGAAACTGCCACTTTCAGTTAGAAACTTTTTAACGAACATGTATGTATTTGAATGCATGTGTAGCCAGCCTCCATCATGTGTGAGGTTATATGTATGTAGAAGAAGTCTTCGAATGCACACTGAGTCATCTCTCGGCTTTTGGGTGCTTTATAAGACGCATTTACACACGATGACGAGATACCCTGTAAATAATAAGGAGGCATATATATACATACATACTACATATGTACATATGAAGTACTTTTATATAAATATTGTAACTCTTTGTGTTTTATAGCATGTACCATAATAGCAACAGAATATATGTATATACATATATATATATATATTATATACATACATGCATGCATATATTACGTACATACAAAAATATGGATACTATACAAAGCAAAAAGCCGCAACGGAACTTAGTGAATTCTGAGGGCAACCACGTAAATTGTACATTTTAGTAGTCAGTTTTATACAAGCGAAGAAACATAACCTCTACACGCGCATCGAATCACTCGAGCAAAGATGTAATCTGTAAAAATGAAAAAAACAAAAAAAGAAAACAAGAAATATGTATGTAATATGTGGAAAGAGAATCTAAGCGAAACAAGTTTTTAAATTAAAATAATAATAATGCAATAAATTAACCATATTTATCTGTATACAAGCGACGATACATATTAAATAGGTATACATACATATGTATTGTATATGTATGGGCATACACACATATTTATAGAGATCTAGCTACATACATACATATTATATATACACATGAATATATATACAAATATTTATATACATCAAATTGCATATACATAGTTGACTTTTTTCCATGAAAAATAAAACAAAGAAATAACGGAACAGATAGGCAAAGAGATCGATGATTCAAAGAGAATACGGCGCTTGTTCGCATATTGCATAAAACACCAAATATTTGTACAATACAAGCTATATATATAGGCATATATACATACTAAACATAGACATATAAATACATACATACATACTATACATATGTACAATCAGCCAATGAAAATTACCAAATACAATAGCTAAAGCAAATACATACTATAAAACAAATGTACATACATGCATATACATACATATATACATAAATATAACTACGATACTACGTAGTATACCAAGTGAGCAACAAACTTTTGCATGTTTTCCGCTTTTCCCGCAAAACATTTTCGATTCGAATTTCCCATTTAAAAGGATCTCTCGCATATATGTATATTTTTATTGCCTACTTCTAGGCGCAAAGTTTTTATTATTCCGCTTTAATGATCTATTTAGAATATAATCTGTATTCAAATTTAAATTAGAAATTGCATTTAGAATATTCGTGAGTTTGTGAACTATATTGAAAATGCTGCCACGCCTACCCGCCTGCCGAACGGCGCATAAACCACCCGACAACAAAATGTTCAAAACATTTCTAACATTTAACCGTGATTTATCGGTTTTAGATTCGAATTTAAACATGCACTTCATCATCCTTGGGACTTCGATTCCACCTTCTAGTCTCAGTTATAGTTTCACATAGAATTCTTTGTGGGAGAAATCGGTAGACATGCGAATTTAACATAACCCTTAGTTCATCTAGTACATATTCCCAAGCAGTAGACATCGATTATACAATAAAGTAATTAACAGAAAAGAAGATAGAAAAAAAGAAAGAAAAACAAAAACAAAACAAATCAATCAAATAGAACAAAGTTACTTCAAGGCAAAGTGTATGCGTACACACACACACACACACACAAACACACTCACTCACGCACACAGTCACACTCTAAGAGAAACGTGCCACAAATTAAAACTCTTTGGGAAATTAAATCGCGGAAATACTTGCAAAAATTCCCCGAAAAAATCCCACTTGTCTTCGGCTCTTGTTTGGGCACAGAAATTCACACACAGGACACACACACACACACACATACAGGACACACACACATACAGGTCACATGCACTGACAGCACTTGAAGAAATATCGTTTATTTACATGGGCAGCCACGTCAACCTTAAATAAGTTAATGCTAATTCGCATAGGAGCAAATTGAATAATTGCATAAGCATAATAATGAACCCATAAGAGTACTATATCTATATACATACATACATGCATCAAACACAAACATATATATATATATATATATATACATACATGATGCATAAGTAGTGAAAATGCATTCTAACATATTTAGCCACATATACATATACTAGTTTACTCACATAAATCAAGATCTGTGTGCGCGTGTGTGTGTGTGTGTGCTTGTGTGTGATGGGGTCCAGCTGCAATCGCATTGTCAACACTTCACCCACAAGCACACACACACACACACACACACATGCATCCACAGGTGCACGTATTATTTGCGAGCTGGAGCAATCGATCGATAATTGAACTAATCGAAGTTCGATTCGATTTGTCTGTCGTGCGGCCGCATAGTTAAGTCGAAATAAAGCATTACCTCATACTTTAATACTTATGATAACAGTTAAACGTAGAATTCTATGCATATGATACGAGTATAGGCATCATATATAAATATATTAATATAGGTATACATATGTATAAATACATACATAAATATATACATACATACTTATACAAATATCGTTTTTTTTTATAGCAATTGTCAACTGCATAGGATTTTAAATTGATTTAAATCTGTTTCACCCAATCCCCTTCCCATCAACCAGCTCAATATCCTGGCTCTTTTTATGCAAATTACACACACCCTCTTACATACATATGTTTGGATGATGTTCTATGCGTTTCTCATTAATCTTTGTAAATTTGGCACTGTAAAAATAAAGAATAACGTAAATATACTGTAACTCTAAATTAATTATAAAAGTAATATGCTTGCTAACAAGAAGTTACAGCACCGCGCAAAAGTTTATCATAAAAAGTAAAAAGTAAATTATATATATATATATACAATAAAACGAAGTTATTTATACATATATATATATATAAATAAATATATATATATATACATATACATATATATATACGCCTATGGAAACATGCGAAAAATCACTATTATATACAAAAAGCAAAAAAAAAAAAAAAAAAATTTAAAAAATGAAAACAAAAAAAAAAACAACATATACATACAGCATAAATATATAGACAACAGGTATACATATGTTTACATATGCATTCGTATGTGTATATATTATATACACTACTTATTTACATTGCATATTTTAGCGTTTTATTCGAAACCAAGCGAAAAGCAAAAGAAAACTCAGTAAAACGAAAAAACAACGTAGAAGTGAGGCAAATGTTATTTTTAACTAAACAACTAAAAAAAAAGAGGAATAAAGAATACATTTAAACCGCAAAAAAAGAATCGCAAACAATATTTATATACAGAAAAAGAAGAGCAGCATCGGCATGTTGAAAGTTATGAAACAAATAACAAAAAGAAAATAAATTTAAATATTATTAAACGCAAATATGCGCATTAGGCATTTTTTACACCGCTGTAAATGTCAAGCATAATGTAGAGAAAAAATACTCACAGATTTTTTAATTAAATTTTGTTCTCTTACTCCTTCATCTGGTTTTCCCTTCGTCGCGCAGTTCCCAATATTTCTGGCCGGCACTGTTTCACAAGCCAAGCAAGCAAAGCTTCAGCGTCCCTCTTTAACGAGCCATACAGTCACATCCAGCGCCGTGAGTCACGGCTTCCTCTGCACACACACACAAACAGCCCACTCCTTCCCCGTACCTCTTTATCTCTTCACACTGTATCTTTACACAACGAGTAAACTGCTTTAAATTTTCACTGCTTCAATGGATTAACTAATTTTATATGCAAATTAAACTAACCCCCCCCATGAAAACACATGCTAAAAGAAAAGAAAAATAAAAAAAAATATGCAACTTTTATTTGAAGATAGCAACAAATTGTAAACCAAAGCAACATCATTATAAATACGATTAACTAAATATACATATACATATACATACATAAATAACTCTAAAGGAATCGAGTTGAAAACGCGAGAAACGTAAAAAAAACACAACAACACGTAACGGTGCGTAAGGCGCATAACGTAACGTAACGGTAACAACAGAATCGCTTATTTTATATATTCGAACATACAACAACAATAAACGAAATGACCATTGAAACTTAATAATTATACACACATAACACGAAAGCAAATATCAGATATACTATATACACACATTAACTATATATGATTTTAAAATATAATAACAAGTAAAAAAAAAAAACGAAACGAAATAAAACCAATTTAGGCAGAAGAGACAATTTTTCAAATTTTAATAGTTTTCAATGGATGCAGCCGAAAAACAAAAACCGCTAAAAATGCGCATTATTATTAAATAATTTAATATACAATATATATACATATATGTGTATATATACATACATGTATGTATGTATGTATATGTATATATAATACTATAGAGGTAACAAAAAAAACACAATGAAACTTAATATACACAGTAAAAAACAAAATGGAACAAACCAAAAAAGACAAGCGAAAAACATTTTAAAATGAAACGAAAAAAAAAAACAACAAAAAAACAAAACACTCGAATAAAAAAAAAACAAAAACAACAACAAAAAAACATAAACTCAACTGTTTGTTTCTTTTGCAGTCACTGTGGGGTATTATGCGCTGAGATATAAGACCTGATGTGGATTCCCCCTATAAATTTCCCCAGTTTTCTAATGATTAAACACACTTTTTAGCAGAAATCCATTAATTTACGCTTGATTCATTTGAGCCATTTTTTTTTTTTTTAGAAAATAATGCAATTCGACAAAGTGTTTTGTTATATCCAGTACCAGTGCTGTACTAGATACAGGGTATTTCAGATGTGCATTTTATTAAATCTTTTTCCATTGGTAATGTCTTGCGTTTTACAATTATGTCATCGATAACAGCCAAGGCCATCACTATTAAAACATATCGATTTGTTATTTTATTTTTAAATATAATATTTTAGCTGTTTTTTTGGCATCTGAAAAGCTGATTTTCAGTTCACAAATAAAAGATATATAGTGTATGTAGGGTAAAAAATACATGTATTTTATATATATATATATTTATCATATTGTATAACAAAAACAAAAATGAAAAAAATATCCAAGTTACGTAATAATTATCTGTGATTTTGAGCCTACAATTCTAGATACTAGAAGTCTGTAGAAGCGAAAGGATATATGTATATGTATATATATATATACTATATGTGTATATATAGATGGACTACAAGCTAGGGCATGGCACTACGGCTAGTAAAAAAAAAATAGGGTTTTAAATATAAATATCTTTGTGAATGTGGGAGAGTGATTGCTTTTGATATATGATATAGGGGAAGAGGGATGGGGTAAAGGGATTGGGGTGTGGGGGTATGGGTATGGGTACTACAAACTAGGAAAGGCCCAACTTTGAGGCAGAGCACCCCACTCAAACGGACTTAATGAGACGATCCTGACGCTCGAACATCTTCGTCTTGTTCGCCAACGTCTCAGCGGCTGTGGCAATGACGGCACCATTGGTGGCACTGGCACCACTGGCTGCACGCACCGGCAACTGATCCGACTGGGTGCTGAGAATGGTGAGGCACTCGCGGAAGGCGAGCAGGAACTCATCGGCATTCTCGCGGCTAAAGCACATGGGCGGCTTTAGCTTGATCACATTATCGTTGGGTCCATCGCTGGAGACGAGCACCTTGTGCAATTGCTTCATGCGATTCACCACCCAGCGTGCGGCCTTGGTATCGGGTGTGCGTGCATCACGATCGCTGACCAGCTCAATGCCCACAAACAGACCGAGTCCACGCACATCGCCCACACACTCGAACTCGTGCTTCAGCTGACTGCACTCACGCACCAGGTACTCGCCCAATTGGTATGCGTTCTGCTGCAGTTGCTCCTCATCGATGATGCGCATCACTGCATTGGCTATGGCACAGGACACCGGATTGCCGCCATAGGTATTGAAGTAGGCCACACCGGTGTCATAGAAGGCCTGAGCGATCTCTGGCCGCGTGACGACAGCGCCCACTGGATGTCCATTACCCATGGGCTTGGCCACGCTCACAATATCGGGCACCACACCCTGCGTCTCGAATGCCCAGTAATGTGAGCCGACACGACCGAATCCCACCTGCACCTCATCCGCAATGCACAGGCCACCGGCATTGTGTACCGCCTCGTAGGCGGCCTGGAAGTATCCTGCCGGCGGTAGGATTTGTCCGCCACAGCTCTGCAGGCTCTCGGCAATGAAGGCAGCCACACCTTTACCCTTGGCCTGCAACCGTTCACAGATCTCCACAATGGGCTGGGCATAGAGTGCGCCCATATCCGCATTCGGGTACATCTTATCCGTGAACTGACCCCCATAGATATCCGGGCATGGGGCCACATGCACATAGTCGGGTTTCTGCTCCCCACCAGGTTGATTGAATTTGTACGGTGAAATCTCCATTACGGACTGCAAATGACCGTGGTAAGCGCTGCAAGGTTGCAAAAAAGCAAGGATTAGTTCCAGCCCAGCAAGCGGGAGCGAAGCTTCTTCACTTACTGGTCCAGTGTGATGACATCCTGGCTCTTGGTATAGTTGCGTGCCAGACGCAGGGCCAAATCGTTGGCCTCCGAGCCGGAGTTGACGAAGAAGCACACGGACAGCGGGGCGGGCATCTTGCTTGTTAGCGTACGGGCGCACTGCACCAGCTCATCGTGGAGAAAACGATTATTCGTCGAGATGGTGGCCATCTGCAGGGCACCGGCACGCACCACCTCCGGATGGCAGTGACCCACTGTAAGAAGAAGAGAAAACGATTCCAATGAGTTATGGCCTGGCAACAGTTTGAAGTATCAAAGTCCAACCAGTTGAAGTGCCTGGCACTCAATCCCTATCTGCAGATCCGACACAGAATAACCATCGTTCAATTTGGACTCCCAACTATGGCAAATTGTATTCACGTGCGGCTCTAGCGGCAATAGCCGAGGCGAGATTATTTCTATGTAGTTTCGGCTATCAGTAGCTCGTCATGGTCAAGTGGTCAAGTCTGGGCACGTTTTATCAGCAAACCAAAACGAAACGTGCAGCCGAAACTCAACAACGGCGGCAGAAGGCATCGCGTGTGCTTCACGTGTTCCCGGTTTAGAGGCCTGACCCCCCCCAAAAAAAAGGGCGCAAACAATGTGGGAGGCGGCGCTGGGCTCGACTTCGAGCAGCTGCAAAAAATAAATAGGAACGGGGCCGGTGCCGGGGCCTAAGTTAATTTTTGGACCCGGGCCTGTCGTCGGGCCTATGCCGCCCCATCCCAGCCCTCACTTGAATTTGATTGTGCTGCGCAAACGTCTTGATAAGCGAGCCCCGAGAGGAGCCCCCTTTGGGTAGAGAATGAGACATGCTTGTGCACTCGCCCGCGCACAGTGGAATCACGTGTATGGTGTGCTTATTTTTAGGCGCACGACCAGTAAGATAGATTACCGATTGCGCTATGACTACACTGGGCAACACAATGCGGGAGCAGGTGCGCAGCACAATTAATTTGTACTATGATCTTTCCCCGGCAACAGCTGCAGTTACAGTTTGAGGTGCATTGGTAAATAATCAGCGCAAATAATAATCGATTTTATATCGTATTGCTTATCGTGCATTTAAATATTCGTCAAAGGCAAAAGCTGTTTGCTACGCAACTTTGTTCAAGTGTGTAGGTACAACAAACTCGCCAATTGTTGCTCGTTTTTCACAACAACAAAAACAACAACGACGCAAACAGCAGCAGCAACAACTAAACATGATTATCATGATTAGCCTCGGTTTGTTCGGTTTGACCGCATTTTCTTGGTTTCCAAGAGAGAAGACAAAGTGTTTTTCCCATTATCTTGCACAGAATTTTCCACTCGCAACGGACGCCAGCTGATTGCTCTGAACAAATATTGAAACTAGACTACGGGCACACAACCGGACAGGCAGACAGGCAGACAGACAGAGGGACGGACGGGGCAATTGACCAAAGTGCGTAGCACTCGTTTATAGTTGCTGCTGCTGTTGTTGTTGTTCTTTTTGTTATCTCAAGTACATTTCCACTCGGCACGAGACGTTCACATGTCTCCGCTCCGGGGGCGTTGATAACGCTCGAGCTCGACGCGCACTATACGACGCGTCGCTGAAAGTAGCACGAGATCGGGATCGCGGGCAAAGAACGTGAGGCGCGATAGAAAAGTTTCGTAATAAACAACAAGTTGTTGTTGTCACAGCGGCAACACGTGCACACGCAGTGAGAACGTTGCTATAAATAGGCAAAATAATTGTAGCTTGCTATAAATTGGCAAAAAACATTGAGATTTGTTTTTGTTTTTTGCTAGAGCGTTTTGTTTACGCCATAATAACAGGCTTGTAATAACAAGCTCGCACTTGTTTTTGATCAATCCGTTGGATCGCATGATATATGTATATATATTATACACTCAAATATATATGTATTATAAATATTTATGGCATGTGCACTGCAACACTGTGGGCCGCGCAACTATGTAACTGTGCCTTATCGCGTTCCAGTGCCATAAGCTATAATTGTAGCGCACACCCCGAAATAGTCGCTATAAATAGTCAATAGGCTCGCACAGTGGGCCTTATCGGTTAGGGGGGTGGGCGGTCACTGATGAATATATTATCAGCATGACACTATTTTCGCTAGATTTGCACATGGACACAACCAAATGCTTGTTTGCACATGTGCGTATAGTTTTTGGAAAATTTTAAAGTGAAAATTTTCCACACGCACAACTGTTAAGTGCAGCATGGAGCAGTTACAGTAAGCTGCAGTCTGTTAAGCTGCTAAGCCGGGCTGACTGTTAACAGCGCGCAGGAACTGCAACTGCAACTGCTGTTAACTAACAGCTAATGAGTGGAAATTTCCGCTTAAAAGGACAGTGTGTACACACTCACACACATGTAACGTATTTCCTGTTACGTATTATGCGCAGATTTATGTAATGCAAGCGACAGTGGGACAAGTGCGTCACTTTGTTTGACACATTTGTAAATTGGCAAATTGCGCGCACGTCAATCTAAATTACAGCCTTTGTTGTTGTTGTTGTTGTCTTTGTTATTTGCATACTCTGCCAGATGCTAATGCTGCCGCCTGCCTCACGTCAGAGCCAAGAGGCGGCTGGGCTATCTTAATCACTTTTGTTCGAGCGTGCACCGTGTGTCGGGGCCCGAAATCAACCGCCAGCATCTAATACATATATGTATATTTATTTTGTATAACGGTGTCCGTAGGCTGGCACCGTGTACTGTGATAAGGCTGACTCAATTTTTGCGCCAGCCACTTGAATCGAAATCACACAAAGCTTTGCCAATCGGGGCCTGAACATGCCGTCGATGTCTGCTCTGTTTGGTCTCCGATCTCAGGGGTCTCGATTTCATCACGTGGGTCCAACCTTGAACTTGAGTGAGTGCTTTTAGCCAGGCCAAGCCCGCTATAATTATGTATGTATGTATGTATATATTCTTCTCTTTTCTTTTATCAGTCACTTTTGGGCGCCGTGCTGGGGCAGGCGGAGAGGCTCGGTTCTGTCGCGTCTTTTGTTATATCAGCTTATTAAATAATTATGATTGGACCTGTACTCGGGCCCGCCGCTGCTGCTGCTGCTGAGCGTGTTGTCGGGCCCCGGTTGCAGTTCCTGCTCGGGCGCCATATATGATATTGATATGGTAACAGAGCCCGCCCGCAAGTGTTACCCCACATTTATATTTATATTATATTTTAGTTGGTAGGCTCGTCAACTTACCGTGCGCCACATTGTTGATGCAGTCCAGGTAGCGTGTGCCCTCCTCATCGAACATATATTGACCCTGTCCGCGCACTATTTTTAGCGGATCTGAGCGATAAAAAAGCTGGCACGCTTGTCTAGAGGGAGAGAGCAAGAAGGGAAACCCTTAGTAAGCGTAACAAAAAAAAAAAAAAAAACAACGACGCATTTCGATCGTGTAACAAAAACTTGTGCGATGCAACCCCAAGATCAGGTCGGGGCCTGAGAGCGTGACATCTCCTTCTCTATCTCTGTCTACGCTGCGATGATGTTTGCAGGCGCCATTTGCATAGGCAAAGCCGTGTGTCGTAAAAAATTGCGGCATTACGTTAAATCCTATTTTATGGTTAGTTTGGCGGGGCGGCGACGCAGTTGCAGTTTGTTTATGGCAAGTGTTTATGGCATGATTAGCTACAATGTCGCAAATTGTGCCATACGTCATCGGCCGATGAAAACGAAATTAAGGCAGTGATGCCTCCCCTATTTTATATATTTCTAATGCTCGGACAAACATATTTCTGGCTGTTAATTTTACATACAAACATATATTTATGGCAGTGTGTCTCTATGCGTTTTTTTCTTTTTTTATTTTTTGCTCAGGCAGAGCAACAAAATCAATAGAGGCCAAAAATAAATTCGCGCGCGCTCTTTGGCAACGGCCAAAAGTTTTTGTTGTTGGCAAGTGTTGCAGCACACACCCCCCCCCCTGCGTCTCTGTGTTCCTGCCAAGGCCCAGCAGGCTATGCGATGACTGTGCCGCGTGTGTGGGGATGCCGCTAGTTGACCTTGACAGCGAATTTTCGTTGCGTTGCAAGGTCAACTAACAGCCGCATAACATAGCATAGCACAACATAACATAACGTAACATAACATGCAAATAACATGCCAAAAATACGTTATGCATACGTTATGCACAGCAACAATTTTGATTTGCAATTGAAATTTGTTTATTGTTGCTTACCCAATGTGTTTGTTGCGCAGCTTTATAGTCTCCGATTTGGGCAACTGCTGCTGACTGGACCCGGATTGTTGCTGTTCACTTGAGAGTGGCATCTTGTGTTTTTTTTTTTATTTAATTTCACAACGTTTGAATTGTTTTTAAAAAGGCCGCGTCGCACTTTACGTACTGTAGGGCAACACTGTCAACTGTTCCGGCAAGGACTGTTAGTCGGACTAGCTGGCTGGCTGACTGGCAGGCAGAGCCTTAACGTCTTTGGGTGCTTAGAAATTGTCGCTGAATGACAAATTCTATGCGAGAGTTGAGCTATTTTATAACAGAAGCCGTCGCTTCGGCGGCCAGCGACGACCACGACCAGCCCACTAAATCTCTCTCTGTGTGTGTGTAATATACACATGCATCCAACACATGTGTATGGACGCCGCCGCGGCCGCTGCTGCTGCTAATGTTCTTCTTGTTGTTGCTGTTTAGTGCGGCGACAGCAGCAGCAGCAGTCGCTGTTACTGGCCAACGGGCGCTGTTACTGTTAGGCGTCGCCTTGCTAATGTGTGCGCGCGTGTAAGTGTATCGACAACACACACGTGACTATCACTCTGTTATTGCCGCTCTCTTTCTACGCTGTGCTGCTGCAGGCGAGTGTGTGTGTGTGTGAGTGTGTGAGTGCGTGATAACAGCACAGCGAGCTTGAATGCAGCGCGCAACGTGTGTAGGACAACAGCAGCAGCAACAACAACAACAACAACAACAGGAACAATAAGTACGCCAGCCAACCAGCAGCGTCGTAGCCTTTGTTGTTATTAGAGATGAGCGCGTGAGTCGTGAGTGAGTAGAAAGCATAGACAAGAGAGAAATGAGAACGCATGATATGTTTTTTGTATGTTGTTGTTCAATTTATTTACTTTTATTTTAATTCATAATTTATTACATAAATAAATAATCATTTTAGTTTATTTTTAATTTATGTCTATTATTTTGCTTACAACTTGACGCAATTATGACAGTTTCATTCACATTTCCGTACAATGACATTCATGAAAAACATACTCTCTCTCGCTTCTTATCTACGCATCTGCGTATTTACTACGCTCTCCAGGCAAGTTCATTGCTCGAGCAACAACATGTTGTTAATGAAATTAAAATTTCCATTCACAGCGTATACTCCCGCTTAAGATAAGATTTATGTAAATAGAAAAGTCAGCCCACTTTCTGTGCACATCGAACAGTTTAGATGCATGTAGTATTTGTGTAGGGTATATGAAAACATTGAAAATTGCGGGTAACGGTGGATCACAAAATTTCAAAAAAAAAAAAGCTTTACAGTTTCACATGCACTGTCACACTTAACAGTGGATGCTGCGGTTTGAGAGTCACTGCATGCAAAACTAGCACAAGCAGAAAATAAATTCAATTATTTTTTATAGCTTTTTTGCCTTGATAACGGAC
The DNA here is from genome assembly GCA_018901885.1 of Zaprionus kolodkinae. Lineage (NCBI taxonomy): Eukaryota > Metazoa > Arthropoda > Insecta > Diptera > Drosophilidae > Zaprionus > Zaprionus kolodkinae. The sequence goes on along the minus strand of JAEIFM010000183.1, from coordinate 88,556 downwards.
ATATACATAACAATCTTTAATAACTTTAAGCGCCGCCCTAAAAGTATGCTACATACATATAAATAATTAAATATACTATATAAACTTAACAATGATAAATACATATATAAATTAAACAGAATAACAGAGAATGTACGAATCATCTATGGGACAAGCCGTGCATGGACATCATCGCGTCCGCAATCTCTACCGTAGTATCCGGCCGAGTCGGCATCATCACCAACGATTTCCATATCGATGCTGGGGGCTCCGTGTGAGCTTCGTCTAGGGACCAGCGGTTGTACTTCACCCGCCTGGCAAGGAAGAGAGAGGGAAAGAGAGATAGATAGTTTAAACTAGTCACGTGAGAGATGGCTGGGTCACTTACTCCTCCGTTTTTGAGCGACATTTCCATAGCCAACTCGCTGTTCTGGCGGTGCCTCTGCTGCAATAACTTTTGCACGTCGCTCGGGACGCCAAACTGTAACGTATCCATGAACGATGCCGCCGTTGCTGTTGTCCCAGTTGTGGTGCTCTCTCCTCCTCCGCTGCCATTGCTTTCGTCCGCTGGTTCCAGTTCGATGGTGCTGCTGCAGTTGTTGTTTTCGACCGATGCAATCGATTTGCCCGCCGCAAGCGTTGCCAGAGGATTCTGGAATTGCAGTGTAATGTTGAGATCGCGATGGCCGCGTTGCCGATACTGATAGTACAAGTACCCAATGCCGGCAGCGATGACAAAGAACAGTGTGCCCAGTACCCAGGTCATAATCCGTGTCGCAGTGCTGTCATTATCGTGCCCATCCCAATGCTGACCACTTGCGGAGCTCAACGAATCGAGACTTATCTCATTGGTGCTGCCAGGTGGACACTGTTGGGTCTCGGACACAACAGCATCGCCGCACATGCACTCGTATCCAAAGTCGGCCAACACACACATGCCAGCACAGTGCGCATGATGGCAGGGATTCGATGCAGCTGCTGGCTGACGTGATCGTCCGGCCACAACAATATCCTGAGCATTCATAACATTCAGATTGATGGCGGAGCAGCTGATCTGGCCATACAGTTGACAGCGCACCGCCTCCTTGGCTCCCATATTGACAATATACGCATGATTCTCGTACAGACTCAAGCCTGTTGGCTGCAGCAGCGCATTGCTCTTCTGGAGCAGCACACGTGCCGCCTGCTGCCGTTGCTTGCCACGTCCCCGATAGCTAATCATCTCGAGCGTACGAGTGTGCATATCGACAAAGTAAAGCTGCTGCTGGTGTGGATCCACAGCAATTGCCGTCACATAGCTACGCTCCTTGCGCAGCAACAGTTCACGTCGACTGCCATCGAGTCGTGTCATATACAGCTGGGTGCGTGGCTGGCTAAAGGTCTCCGTGCGTATGGCTGCATAGAAGAGTCGCGCCTGATCTGCATCCACAGCCAATGCCTTGAGACTTAAGCCCGCCTTCATTTGCACCACACTGCCACACATCTTGGCCCAAAAGTTGCACGCGCTAATCTGCTGCTGCGGCGCATGTCCATTTATCACATACACATTGCCCGTTGTCCATTCCACGGCCATTTTGCTGGGCGCCTGGAGTGCCAGAGCTGCCATGTGAGTGTTGCCGTCGGCACGCACATTCACCTGATAGATTAGATTCTGCTCCTCGCTGCTAAAGTAGCCCATTTGGCGTGTCATGTCCATATCGAAGCCACCAATACGTGTATCATTCGCTGCCCAAGCAACGGACAACATGACGGGTTGCTCGCTTAGATTACGCACCTCGTTGTAGCTGGTGAAGAGCAACGTGGCACCCGATTGAATGCTCTTGCAGCTGCTGCGATCCTGACGTAGCATAAAGTCACCATAGCACTGGCACTGATAGCTGCCGGGCGTATTCTCGCACATCTGTGCACACGGCTGTCGTCCCGGCGGTGCAGCACACTCATCAATGTCCATACAACTGCGCTGATCCGACTCAAGGCGATAGCCCTCGAAGCAACTACAGACAGCACCCGCCGGCGTGGCATGACACTTGTGCTGGCACAGAGTTTTGCGGCATGCGGTGGCACACTGTGGTCCCTCATCGTTGCCATTGGTGCAGTCGGGAAAGCCATTGCATACACGTGACATGTCCACGCATTCGCCATCATGACAATCGAACAGATGCGGCTTGCAGGCACGTCGTCCGCTCACCATGGTGGACAATACGGTGTCACTGCTATTGCTGGCATGATGCTCGCAGTGCTCCTCGTCACTGCCATCGCTGCAGTCACGTTCCTTGTCACAGCGAAACTCTTGACGTATGCACTCCTTGCTCTCGCGGCACTGGAACTCATAGATGCTGCACATCTCACCGCAGTCGGCCTCATCCTCGCCACGTGGACACTCGGCGGTGCCATTGCAACGTGCCGAAAGATCCAAACACATTTGCAAATTACTGCTACATTGATACATTGGTGTGCCCATGGTGCCACAGCTTATATTGGCCGCCGCCGCCGCCGCCGAGGCGCCACGTTGATCACAGCTCAGCTCATCGGACATGTCGCCACAATCGTTGTGACCATCACAAACCAAACGTTCGTCCAGACACTGCCCCAACAGGCAGCGATGCATATGCTCCGGACACTTGCGATGTCCACATTTGGCATGCTCATCCGATGCATCATTGCAATCGATGCGTCCATCACATTCCCAGCTGCTGGCAATGCAAGATCCGCTGCTGCATTGGAACATGCCCTTTTCGCATACCGCTGCCGATGCCTTGCAGCGCATCTCATCCGAATTATCGCCACAATCATCTCGGCCATCACAGACGAGCGTATAATCCACACATTTGCCATTGTCGCAGGCATGCTGATGGCTATGACATTGCTTTGTGCGATCTGCGAGGAGGAGAGATTGTAGTTAGAGCAAGGATACAAGGATACAAATAATAAAGCGACTCTCTCTAATCTCTAATCATACCAAATTGTGCACAATGCTGCTCATCAGAGCCATCCTTGCAGTCCTTGAAGCTATCGCAACGCTTGCCCTTCTCCAGACACTGTTCCCCGTTGTGGCAACTGAATTCGGCCACACCGCACTTCACCTTGATGCGTCGCAGACCGTCGATGGAATCACAGTTCGATTCATCGGAGCTATCGGCACAATCCTGATGTCCATTGCAGCGATGTGCCATGGTAAGACACTCACCCGAGGTGCGACAACGGAACTCACAGTCCAGAGACTCGGTACAGCTGCGATTGGTGGCATCGCGATACACAAAGCCGGCGGGGCACAAGCAGGCGCTATCATAGTGTCCGGCACTGACACAGATATGCGAACAACCGCCATTGGCATGCTGGCAGGGATGCACTAGTCCCTCGTTTGTGGGCAGACGACTACTCGATGCCAATGGAATACGCGCGGGCAGTGTATGTTGCAGGAATGCGGCGGCAACAGCTGCTGCACTGGAATCGTGACCAAAACTGGGCTGTGGCTCGATATCGATACGTTTATGTGGTCCCATATTGCTCTTATGTGTCCAATAGATGGCCGGTGAGCCAAGCTCACTCCAAAAGAGATCCTGATGCACCAGTGCCAGGGAATAGGGACGCCGGAAGCGGCCAGTAAACGTATGTGCGTTCGTCTGGCGATAATCGGTGAAACTAATGCGACTCACATCACTGTCCGACCAGTACATCGTATGCGATTCATGATCGGTGACCATCTTGATATCATCATCGCCAAGATCATCCTCAAAGACATGTACGGGTGTACCATGTCCACTCAATGCCAATCGATCAATGTGCGTATGACGTCGTGCCTTGAGGGCAACAAACATGAAACCCTCCGCTGGCATCACATTCAATCCAATGGGCATCTCATCGCCGGCAAAGAAACGCACCAGAGCACGATGTCTTGTGCGCAACGAGAGCAGCTCAATTACACGTCTCTCGGTATCGGCCCAATACAGATTGTGGGCTAAATGATCAAATGCCAATGCGCTAATGTTTCCCAGATTGCCATAGAGCAGTGTGGTCAATCGCTGCTCCGATGCATGTGGAGCATACTCGTACAGTGCCCGCTGAATGTTGTCAGCTATGAAAATTGTTCCATTCACACTATTGTAGACCATCTCGTTGATATTGCAGGGCACATGATGCGTTGCACTGACCGCATGACGTCCAAATGAGGTATGCTCGATTTCCAACAGCACCTGATGCAATCCAATAAACAATCGTTGTTTCTTCTCCGTTTGAGTGCAACGTCGCTGATCCTCACCCAGCGACATGCCATCCGGACAGGCGCAACTGTAGCCACCTGCATCGGGTTCGGCGAGCAGGCAAAGATGTGAACAGCGCGCCGTTTCGCATGGATGCGACAATTGTGGTTGCTTCGAGGGATGATAGACATGCACAGCGTATATGGTACGATCACGGGCCAAAACACGATGTCCCTTGCCGGAGAACTTATGACATGCATGAATGCTCTTCGTTATCCAATCTGACCAATATAATTGATCCTCGAACACGGCCAGGCCATACGGATGCTTGAGCATGCCATCGAGCACAGTGCGACGTCTACTGCCATCGGGTCGTACAGTTTCTATGGTGCCCAGCTTGGCATCTACCCAATAGATGCGCTCCTGATGCATATCCACGGCAATGCCATTGGGCCAATGAATATTATCACTAACAATGGGATGAGAGCGTGTTCCATCCATCGAGGCACGTGCTATCATTGGCTTATCGCCCCAATCTGTCCAGAACATAAGACCACGTTGCGGCCAGAGCGCTAAACCACGTGGCTGATGTACATCCTCGGTGACCAGAACGACACAACTTAAGCCATCATTCGAACAGACCGCTATTTGCCGCATCACATTGTCCGAGAAGTATATGTTGTGCGTTAGCCAATCGATGGCAATGTCCTCGGGTGCATCCAGGCCAGAGGTAAGCAATATCTCACCCTGGGTACCATCGAGCCGAGCCCGAACAATGCTCTCCGCCTCGTTCTGTATGTTTGTCCAATAGATTTGCTCACCATCGCTGGCCACACCAATCACTTTGCTCAAATTGCTGGCAATGCTAAAGATGTGATTCAACTGATTTGGTTGCTGTTGCCGGAGCAAATGCATTCCCATCACAGCCACCTGGGTGGTGTAGAGCAACAGTGGTTGCTGTGAACGATTTGCATTGGGAACGAAGGCGTGGCAGGTGCGATTATTTGTCTCGTCCAGCTGATAACCAGCATCGCAGGCACAACGATAGCCACCCGATGTATTCTCACAACGTTGACTGCACAGATCATCACGCTCCTCACACTCATCAATGTCCACACACTTGTTCTGGAATTTCAAATTACGAAATCCGCTGGGACAATAGCATTCGGGTCCTGTGGTGGGCATCATGTGGCAGCTGGCACCCAGGGGGCACGCTTTGCTGGTACAATTTGGTTTGACATTGCAGGTCTCGCTTTCATCGCTGCCATCCGAGCAGTTGGCCTGGCCATCACATACCTGTGCCAGGGGCAGACAATTGCCACGATTGCGGCACATGAATTTACCCATCGATGGTTGACAGAGATCCACTAGAAAGATCATTTAATATAATATTCATTTATAGTATATATACTCCGCTACAAGTTACCGCATTCTCGCTCATCGCTGCCATCGCCACAGTCATCGACACCGTCACAGACCCATTCCTTGCGCTGTAGGCAGCGTCCATTGGCGCATAGATGACCATTGGTGCAGGTGGTTGCCGCCTGCTTGCAACCGGCCGTCTCATCGGTGGCATCATCGCAGTCGGGTTTGCCATCACACATTAAATCCAAGGGTATGCAGCTACGATCCTGGCACATGTACTCGTATTGGCTGCAATTGCGACGCGTAAAGCTGGTCAGGCGACCCGGACAGTGGAGTTCATCCTCGCCACCGGGACAATTATCGATGCCATTGCATATTAGTTCCGCTGACAAGCAGGCACCGTGTGGTTTTGAACACGGGAACCAATGCGGTTGTCGGCATAGCTTGTAGTCTAGACGAGCGAACGAGATTTGAGGTTAGGTCAGATTGATCAATGATTTATGTTTGATTAAATTATAAAAATTTTACCGCATTCCAATTCATCCGAGTTGTCTGTGCAGTCACTACGTCCGTCGCACATCTTCGCTTGTAAGATGCAGTTTCCGTTTTTGCACTGGAATTGGTCTGCCATGCACCGCGTGTGCGCTGATCCCGTCGTGGCGGCAACAGGCGAACTGCAAACGAACAGCAGCATTGCAGCGCACAGGCACACAAGCGTCCAGCTGCTCCGGCTGAGGTTGCTCCAACTCCACTGCCATCTAGGCACATGGCACTTTGTTCGCACATGATTTGATCGCAGAGTTACGGCCCTGGAATATACATACACGGAACGGAATACACGTGTAGTTTTGAGGTTATGGCATGCACCCACACACACTCACACACACATACATACGTCTCTTTCAACTTCTTTTGCATAAAATATTACTCACATTGGTTGTCTGCTTGAAAAACAGGTGTTTGCCCTCTCAATCACCTTGTATTTTACAATAAATCAAACATTCAACATAATATTAAACGGAATAACGTAGAACAATAAACAAGAAGCTTAAGCAAATTCAACGCAAACGTCGAAATGCAAAAGCGAACTGAACGACTTGCAATTTCCTTTAACACATTTACCCCGTAATAAGCGAGTTTCGATGAAATGCCGTTAGACACAGTGTGCGCAGATTTGCATAATGCAATTTGCAACAATAGCATCTACATATGTATGTATAATCATTAGATATATTTAAAGAGTTTTTGAATGTTTTCTGGTTTTTACTAATTCTAAATTTATCTTAACTAATTAAATTATATAATAATTAGAAAAATACTAAGTTCTCACATAGGAGATTTAATTTGTTGAACAATCAGTTGATGCTTTGGTCACTGTGCAGCGATCCCACACAATTACAAACACAACTTTGTGTTTCGTTGAAATGCCGTTACAAGCAGTGAGACCAGCTCGCATAAATACAATAAATATGTACACAATAGCGAACAAAGGAATTCTAAACAAGACTAATATTTACATAATATAGTTAACAATTAATATTATATTTAATTTGCACTTTCATCTTGACGTGACTCTGTTAGCATTTTGTCTATGTAATTTTGAAACAGAGCAGTGGCCACATCCATTGGCGCCAGCATAATGCTGTCCAAAAGGTCCCAATTGATAAGACTTTGGATTAGATTATTTTTGCACATATAGGCTGTGATCTTAAGATTAAAGCTGCGACACTGAGGCCACTGTGCACGCAGTCGTGGCACTAGAATACGATAAATAATTTTAGCATCATCTTCCAGCGTGTTCATATCCACATAATGTTCATCTGGTGCCAATGTTTTTGCTGGCGGTTTTCTTACTCGTATTTGCCGTGGACGCTGCACCACTGGATTAGGCACAACACACGGAGTGGGAGAAGGTTCCGGTATTCTTTGCCGATGATCGTACTTTTTCATCCAAAGTGTCTGCAAATTCGCAAGCGACATTCGCTCGGTGCGACTTATCTCAAACATTCCATCATCGCCAAGACTCTGCAAAGTATCGTTTATGACATCCTTGAAAAAGTTTCTCGATTCAGGAATCCAATTGGATTCTGTTATTGTCTTATCTCTTGTATTTTTTGGCTTCTTCGATGGCGCCATAGTTTACTTTCAATGTTTTGTGGCGCGCGAATGCTGTAAAAACACTATTGATATTTATGATGGCGATAATTCAAAATATCGATAGGAACGATACTATCGACAGTAAATTAATTTATTAAAAAGGTATATTTATAAAAAATTTAAATGCGCGCAAATTTCTATGTTATGTAAAAGCATTCGTGTGAGTCATCGATATATGAGCAAGTAATAATTGGGGTACTCGATAGTTGCATATGCGATCCTTGAGCCAGAGGCTGATTGAATATTAATTTTTATGAGCGGGGGTGGCAGCATTGTTTAAAAGTTATGGAAGGTCCTATAGGGTTCTTTAGGGTTTTAAAATTCTTGCAAATGAGTAGCATAGATGGTGCGAATTTTTTAAAATTGTATAATAATTGTAATATATAATAATTTTACTGTTGGCCTTCAAAAACAGTCATATTTGAAATGATAAAAAAACTGAGTTGGCAACACTGACCCTTATCAAAATAATGAAAGCATGCAAAAATATTGAATTTAACGTTTTTAAAAATTTCGACCTCTCCCTTGCTCGACTTCAGTACCCATATAGAGTCATAGTATAGAAAACTTCGTCAAAAATCATCAGATTAATGTATTAAACTCGTGCAGGGCGGAATTTATCACTCGTGAAGTCACGCTGAGCTTCGACCAATTCATCGCATTCATTGTTTATGCGCTAGAAACTTAATTTGAATTCGCAAATAGATTAATGGTCAGATCCCGCATTCAATATATATATTTTTTTTTTTGAATATCAAGTGATGTGTAACTGTATTAGGTGTCGTCAGTCCCGGATCGCAACAATACGAGCTGCAGTCGACGCGTCGTTGCGCGGACCCGCAACAATTAATAACGTCGAGATTTATGAGCTGCTGCGACTCATATGTATGAAAGAGACAGACGAAAGTGTTAAACCGGCAACCGCGAAATGTCATAAAGCAGACACGAATGGTGCAAAGAGAACAACAACAACAACAAGGGCACTTAACGAAATTGGGGGAAAAAACAACTGGAGACAAAACAAACAGAGCTAGATTTAAAACAAAAAAAAATATAATTTGTATAATTAAAGAAAAAGAGCGCGCGACGATGTTTCGCACATCGTGTCGGGGGAGAGAGAGAGAGACGCACGACAGGAAGGCGGCTCGAGGAGGGCGTGTGGGGAGTTTTAGGCGTGGCAGGGTCATAAAAAAAACGACCACAGAAAATAAAACTACCCAAAATGCACTCGTCGTCGCAAAATAAATGAATTGGATTCTCCGCGTCCAGAGCCAGCTCACTCTTGGGTGTCGCTCTGTCCGATGAGTCGTGGGATCGTGGGATCCGTCACAGCAGCAACAACAAGGGCAACCACAACAACAACAACAACAACAACTAAACATTTCTAAGCGATTCAGGTTCGGTTTTGAGTAATGAGCATTTTGCAGTTAGCGAGGCGTTCAAATTAGTTGTAAAAATCTCCGCTGTGCGCCCAACACACATGGTCATCTCTGTGTGTATTGGTGTCTCCTCGACGTGTTCAAGAAAGAGTATAAAACATCGCGGAGCAAGCGCAGCAAGCAACAGTCGATCGACAACAGAGCAGAGCATATTAAGCGCAAATCCTCTCCAAATATGGCAAGTATCAAGGAGCCACACGGCAAAGAGGATACTCCAGAACTAACCTGTCCATCTTTCCCTCATCCTCTGCAGAACTACACTGCCGTAATTTGTGCTGTGATCGCTTCGCTGGCTTTGTGTGCCGATGCCGATGTCTCCCATTTGGGTCTGTCGCGCACCTATTTGCCACCAGTGAGCGGCGCCAGTGGCTACGCCACCTCGGGTGGTTACTCTTCGTATCCCTCATATACTGGCAACTCTTACTCCAGCGGCGGAGGATACTACTCGGGCTCAGGATTAGGCTACAACTCAGCCTACAATACGGGCTATAACTCTGTCTACCCGGGCTATAGCTCGAATTACGGCACCGGATCGGGCTACACTTCCGGTTCATATCCGGTGGTCACATCCGGCACCTATGGCAACAGCTATGCCACTGCTGCCGTACCGCAATATCGCAGTTATGCCACGCCCTCGCGCACCTATCTGCCCGCAGCAGTTGCCACCACCGGCTACAGCAGCGGCCTGGATACCAAATATGGCTCCAACGGAGGATACATCTACTAGAATGGCCACATATGCCCGCATTGTATACCCCTTTACCTATTGCACTAACCCGTAGGAAGTAACGTCTTTTTTTTTCATAATCTAAGATTTCTTTATTACACTCTGCAAATACAAAATCAAACTTAACCTAATACTGCAACGGGCTGCAAAAAAAAAAAATATATATATCGATTCTCGATACTATCGATTGCGTTGACTTTCGAAGCAAGTGCAAGTGCAGCGCCAACATTTTTCAACACTGCCGAAAAATCCTTAAGGACAATCGATAGTCAAAAGCATAATCGATAACTACTAATACGATCTATATTTGAGCAATATATCAATCTTTATTGCATGGACAAATAAGCTTAAATCCACTAAGCATCACATTGGTCATAGATTCATGCGCTTCCAGAATTCCAGACTGGCCGATACGGACGGACTGGTGGATCCAGTGCCAGATGGCGAGGGTGTGGGCCCGGCATTAGCCAGCAGCTTCGTATAGACCTCGCCAACACCGACACCGGCGGCACCAATACCGGACATAGGACGATTGTCCAGACTGGTCAGACTGCTGGAGTTGGCTGTCGTATCACTGCCATCGCTCAGTCCGTCGAGCAGGCCAAGCAAATTTGATGGACCCGCTCTTACTCGCGCTGCATTCGCAGCCAAAGGCGGAGAAACTATGTCCGTCAGGCTGCTGGGCGCCGTGTGTGGACGTGCCGAGGCAGGCAGGAAGCTGGCATGTAATTTGCTTGTGGGTGCGCTCCAGGGACGCAATACACTCGATGTTTGTTTGGGCTGTTCCTCCTCTGCGTTATAGCCGAAAAGTTGCTGCATTTTTGCCATGGAACGTTGCAATTTGCGGCTAGCGACACCATCGCCAATCATCTCCAACGATGTCTGTGTCGCACCACTAGGCGGATCCAGTTCCAGTTGCAGCTGCAGGCTGGGCGGCTTTGAGACGCGTGCGAGTGTCGCCTCCACGCGATGCAGCAGCAGCTGCGTCTCGCTCTGCACTTGGTCTAGCTCCACCAGCTTAGATGGCGCCATCGTCGTTGTCGCCGTCGCCGTCGCCATCGTCGTCATCTGGGGCAGCGACTGTGATTGTGCAGGCTGTGGCAACGTCGGACGCGCCGAGTGTGTCTGAGCTGGAGCATGCAGCTCGGAGAGCAGCTTATGCCGCGCCTCGGCAATGGCATTGGTGAACTTGTAGCTATCTGGCTCTATGCCCAGCTGCAGTTCCAACTCTAGCTCCAGATCGGCATCATGGAAATGACTTGTGCCCGTTCCTGTTGCTGCTGTTGATGCTGGCGGCGGCGGAGGTTGCTCAACATCATCGTGTGGTATGGAATGTTTCCAATCGCGAAAATTGTCCATGGGGCGATGGAATTGCTGACGTTCGCGGGCGTAGCTGGTGCGCATGTTGTGCCTCTGCTTCTGGGCGCGCGCACGCTCCAGATAGCTAAGGAAACTTTGCTCCAGCAGATTGCTCTCCTGCTCTAGCTGCAGCATGCGACTCCTGGGGCGGAGAGAGAAATTAATAATAAATGTCAAATTGCTGGCGAGGATGTGGGTGACTTACTTGGCGCAGAGCAACGCCTCATTGAAGCTGGGCACAGGCTGCACAGATGGCTTCACACGTGGTTCGGGACTGTGCTTGGACTGCGTGTTGGTGGCCACGTTGTGCATGTGCGGCCTTGCGGCTGGCTCCATTGCGGCATCTGGTGGCGGATGTTGGGCGGGTACTGGAACGGGCATAACAAATGCTGGAGGCGAAACAGCAGCAGCAGGAGCAGCAGCAGGAGCGGCAGGAACAGTTGCAGCAGAAGCTGAAGAAGGCGCAAATGTTGCAGGAACTGGACGAGCAAATGGACGCGCCATGGGCGGAGCAGCAGTTGAGGGAGCAACAAAAGCAGAGCCTGCCGAGGGTGCAAATGTTGCCCTACGCGACGCAAGCGATGTTGAGCTTGTAATCGAGACGGGCGTCATGGGACACGGATCGGGTGTCTCTCCATTAGAGTCATCTGTCCAAACCGGCTGAATGCGCGCCGCATGCTCAGCCGCCTGCTCGGTCTGTTGAATCTTCTCGGCAAGCAATCGATGATGCGTCTCATAGTGCTCCAGCAGGCGAAAGATCTTGTGCACCAACTCCCGGGCCTCCAACGAATGCGAGTCTCGTTCCACATGCCGGCACAGTGCCTGGAGGAGATATAAGAGGATTACAATTATAAATCTGTATAGGATTAGCCATGCAGCTGGAGAACTTACACGCCAGGATTTCTGCCTGCGACTCAGCCGCAACAGTTCGGCATGATGACGCAGCTTTATGTCGTACAGCTCATCCAGACGTTGCTTCTGCAGTTCCAGCGCCTTGTTTAGCGACAGCTCGACGCGCTCCAGAAAGATTTGTCCACTGCGGCTGTGCAGCATCTCGTAGATCCATTGCTCATAGCTGCGCGCCGGATGTGGAGCTGGCTCTGTCGTTTGGCATGCGGCATTTCTGACCAACGAGGGCAGCGGATCCGTGCTGGTGCTTCTGTGCCGGCGACGTGTCATTTGCGTTTGACTGATCACCGATCTCAGCTTCGCTGGCGGCGGCGCCTCCTCCACTTGCGTTTGGCTGCATGTGCTCTTCAATTGCACCTGCTGCCGCTGCTCCATTTGCGTCTGGCTGGACGTGCTCTTCAGTTGCACCTGTTGGGGCTGCGGCTGGGGCTGTGGCTGCTGACGCTGTTCCCCAGATTGAATGCCCTCCTGCATGCCCATAAAGTGTCCATGTGCGAATCCCTCACGGTAGCCCAGCTTGAAGCCCTTGTGCCTGCCCACAGCATACTCCTGCTCCATGGCCAGATTGAGTACATTGCTCAGCGTCTGTATGCAGCCGGCCAGTTCACCCACAAACAATTCCACGCGCTCCAGCGTCGCCTGCATGCCGGCATTGGACGTCTGCTGCTGCTGCTGCTGTTGCTGCTGGTACTGCTGCAGCACCTGCTGCACCATGGCCAGGCTGGCCACCTGTTCGGCATGCAGATGCGGCAGCTTGGGCACCGTGGTCGACTCTGTGGGCAATTGAATGGGCCCCGTTGACGAGATCGTTGTCTTGCCCTCCAGCTTGGATGCCTGCAGCGGTGGCGACTGTTGCGGCAGATATTGCTCCGGCAGTTTGATGACCATCTGACCAGGTGGCACTGGCGTCTGCAGACGCTGGCGCTCGCTTAGCTCCTGCTGCAGCAGCTGCTCGAATGCCGGCTGCGAGATAATCTCCACGGGCGGTGCACAAGATCGACTCAAGTCGCGCATGTGTCGCATTAGTTGACCCAGCTGCTGCTCCACGCCGTACAATGATTGCGAGATGCGCGGTCCCATATAAATGCTGTGCTCATCGCCAGCGACAGGCGTCTCCTCCGCTTGAAAGAGTCGACTGGTGTCCAAGTCGGCGCGTATCTCCAGGCAGACCGTCGCCGTTGTTTGTGTGGCTTCCGTTGCTGCAAGCGAAGGCTTTGGCGGCGTGTCCATGGTCAACTCGACCAGCGCCTTGAAGAAATCCAACAGCAGCGAATCCTGCTGCTCGGCATAGAGACGCAGCACGTTTTGCGCCACCAGCGCCGGCTGCAGCTGCTGCTGCTGCTGCTCGCCGAGAATAGCCTGCAGCATCTGCTGCAGTTCGTCGCTGGTAAAGCGAAATTCCTTGCGTCTCTCGAAATCCGGCAGTGTGTGATGATGCGGCGTCTCGCTGCAGAACACGGAGAGCGTGTAATGACAGTTCTGCACGTAGAGGAACTCGGCGACAAGTGTGTGCAGCGCCAGCGTCATGGGCGACAGCAGCAGACGGTTGCTCTGCTGTGGCATCGGTGCCGATGTCATTGCCGGCTTCGATGCTTTGCGCAGCAACTGACCTGACCCAATACGAGAAACGAGGAGTTGAGAGAGCAGAACCAGGGAGGGGGTCAGCAAATGTACTTACCCAGCGCAGTCTTGTGGAAGCTCTGCATGAGATCCATACGCAGCTGCTCCTGTATTTTACCCTCGACGCCCTCCTGGGACAACCACTTGCGGAACTCACGCTCGAAATCCAACTCGGATAACTGCGTCAAGTGTTCCAGCTGCAGTTTCAATTGTGCTGCCTCGTCAAAGGAATCCGAGCTGACGGAGACAGACACAGCAGGAGCAGCAGCAGCAGCGGCAGCAGTTGGTGCTGGTTTCGACTGATGCTGCTGCTGCTGCTGCTGCTGCTGTCTGGCTCTGTCCCGTTGGCTAGCGAATCTTGGCGCTGCGGCGGGCAACGATGTGGATGGACGTGCTGTGGCTGGCGTCGGTGCCGGCGTCGGTGTCGCCGTCGGCTTCCTGCGCAACTGCGCCTGCGCTTCTCTCTCTTTGCGTGCCGCCAGATGTTTACGCTCGCGCTCACATTGCGTTGGCTGCGCCATGTCGCGTCGCTGCCATAGCTGCCTGGCGAGGTCATCTTCTCCTCTGCTGCTGCGCGGCTGGCGTGCACTCTGGCTGCCCCCGCCCCCGCCGCCGGCAGCAGCAGTTGGCTTTTGTTTTGTTCTCATTTCGTTCTTTTTTTTCGATTTTTTTTTAACACTTGTAATTTGGTGCGCATCGGTTTAAGTTTCAGTCTCAGCTTTTTAGTAGTTTAATCACGCTATTGCTACAATCATAATATTTTTTCCTATTTAATTGTGCACATTTTCTGTTATTTTTTTTATTTTGTTTTTTTTTTTTTTCGTTTTCTGTTATTGTTATTGTCGTCGTTGTCGTTGTCGTCGTTGTCGTTGTTATTGTTGTTGATGTTGCCGGCACGGGCACCGTTTGGTAAATAAGTTTGCAGCGCGGCAGCGAGATTCCAGTCCAGAAACCACCCTTATATGGGGTCGTCAGGTGGCCAATTTTGACAGTTAAGGCAGCGCTACCTCCTCTGCTGCCGAAGCACAGTACGCTGCTGGTCACTCAAGCGAAACGTAACAGGTGCAGTTTGCAGTCAGTTAGAGTTTGGTATTATGTACATACATATATATATATATATATATATCAGAACCAATTGAAAACACACCTTTGCTTGAGCACCAAACAATTTGCACCTCATACATTCTTATTAGTCTTTTGCGTTGCTGTCAAATAAAGCAAAAGCATGAAAATATAGAATACAGAAACAAAGAGCGCAATAATGATTTTGAAATCCAAAACGAAACGCAACGATTGCAACGTTTTTTCACTGCTGACAATAGCTGCTTGCGCTCGCTATCGATGTATCGTCAATGCATTTACAATAATACCGATGACACAGCTATCGCAAACGTAACAAAGCAAACAAAATAGAAATGAAAACAATTTTGTTTATCGTTGAAAAAACTATCAGAAAATATTACATTGTTTGGTTGAGTGCTTGTGTGTGTGTGTGTGTGTCTGTGAATAAATTGGATATTATTGAAACAATTAATGCATATTAAATTGCAAGTTTTTGTGTTCCATTTCAAAAGCTGTCTGCCGTGGTAATCGATGGAAATACCACATGTATCGATACTGCTACTGGAATCAAAACAAAAACGCATTATTTCAATCAAAACAAAGAGGAGCAACAACTGTCAGGTAAACATGTGGAATAAATGTGCAGACGATTATATTGTGCTATATTTACACTTCCCCATTGTGACGTGTCGTTTCATTATAGAGCTAAAACTGCCGCGCTGCTGCTGCTGCTGCTACTGCTGTTGCAGTAAAATTCAATTTCACAATCAACGGTGCACACAAATTCGATAGTGCGACAGAGAGAGAGAGAGGAACCAAGAGAGAGACTGATACGCAGAACGGAAAACGTGCGCAGTCATCTCCCCATCTTCAGTCAGCCAGTCACGCAAACTCGCTTCCACATGTCACAAATTGATAACATATTCAACCAAGTGCGTACGCTGCTGCAACGCCAGGGCGTCAAGCTGTGGGAGGAGCCCTACTACTCCGAGGGTCTTGGTAGCATCGAGGCATCCATTGAGGTGAGAGAATTGAGCTTGCTTCGCAGTATACTAATCCTCATTCGCTTCTGCTCCAGCTGCTGGCCAACGAGTACAGTGCGCAGTTAAGCATCGATGTGGCGCGCTGCAAGTGCGCCCTAACCGAACTGCAGGACAATGCGCTGCGCAAACTGGCCGCCAGGCGAGAGTTCAACGAGACGGGCCTGGCCACGTTCAAGGTGCGTCGCATTGACAATCGCAATGGCACCATCAACATACTGGACATCAAGTGTGATCTGAACGAGCTGGGCTCCACGCTGCAACAGGCAATTGCCACAAAACTGCAGCTCAGCGATGCCAACCATGTGAAATGCATCTGTGCCGGCCGCATCATCTCACCCAACAGCACGCTGGCTGCGCAGCAGCTGAAGAACAATCAGCAGCTAATTGTGATCGTGGGTGGACAGGGAGACAATCAGAATGGGGCACTGCACGAGCGCATCAACAAGATTAAGGCTGACGTGGAAAAGGTGGCCACATCACAGAACCAATTAATGGAGGTGAGTCAGAGGGTTACGCCCTCAACTAGGTGCAGCGCCCTGCCCCATATATCGTTATCGTTGACCCACTCCTCTACCGCTCCCTCTCTCACTCTCTCTTTCTCTCTCCCTTTAGATGGAAGACCAGGACGGTAATCCGGTATTTCTGCCCCCAGACGAGAATCGTGCACTGCTCATGGGCATGGGTTACTGTGAGAAGGCGCGTTCGGCCATGCATCGTGAGGATTACGAGGAGGCGTTACTGCTGCTGCTCGAGGCGGATGAACACTTCAACTCGTGCAACTCCAAATTTCTTGAATCTGTTGATAATTATGCATTGCTCAATCTCGACATTGTCTGGTGCTATCTATGTCTGAAAAATGTCAGCCAGCTGCCTGATGCGGATCGCCGTTTGGGCATCTGTGAGCGCAGTTTCCGACGCAGTTACGGTGAGAACTATTCCCGCCTGTATGCGCTGAAGGGACGCGGCTGTCCCGAACGTGCGCTCATCATGCGGCTGCATTTGCTTCAGGGCGTTGTGCTCTTCCATCAGAATCGACGTGATGCCGCCTATGAGCGATTCGAAGCGGCAGCCGCTGTGCTCAGTGAACTGAAGGTGAACGATGAGCAGCTCGTGCTGCTTGTGGAGATGGGTTTTGACGTGGGTGAGGCACGCTTGGCACTACGCTCCAGTTCGGGTGATGTGGAGCGTGCCGTGCAATTTATACATCAACGAAAGAAACAGTTGTCGGAGGCGCGCAAGAGCTCCAAGGCGGAGCGGGCCATGCATCGTCGCTATGCCAAGCAGGCGACCAAGGACAGCGATTGGGTGAATCCGCGTAGTGTCTGTACCCTCACCGAGATGGGTTTCGAGCGTCGCTTGGCGGCGGCAGCTTTGCAGCGCACCCAGAACGATGTGCCACGTGCGGTAGGTTGATGATGTGGATTCTGCTTTGATCAGCTTAAACTAATCTCTCTTGTTGCTTCAGCTGGAACTGCTGCAGTCGAACGCCGCAGAGCTGCGTGCCACGTTGCCGGAGACCCAAAGTGCCGACGATGTGCAGCTCGCTGCTCTGCTCCAGTTGGGCTTCACAGAGCCAGCGGCACGTGCTGCATTGGAGAGTACACGCAACAATCTGGAGCAGGCCACTGAGTTTCTGCTGAAGGCCATGCAAAGTGAGGAGGAACTGCTGCAGACTGTGGAACGTGTAACCCAATTGGCCAGTGCTGGCAACGATGCTGCTGCATCCACTTCACAGGGCAGCAAGGTGTCCGGTTCGCTCATCGATGCAGTGCTGCAAAAGGCCAAGGAGGAGGTTGAGGCATATCAGGCGTATAAGCGCCTGCATGCCGATCTGCAGCACAACGATCAGGATTATCTCGATCTTCCGCTGCAACAGGAGGAGCAGCTTCTGGCCGAATATCGCAATCTGCTTGAACAGTAGCCAAGTAGTCGGGTTCGGGTCGGGTCGGGCTTATCGTGCTTGACTAAATACTGATTTAATAGTATATGATTTGATGGGACTCAATTCGATTTGATTTGTTGTATTCACTTAACTCTGTAACAGCAGCTGCGATTCGAATCGGCCAGCGGAAAAAATAAAGAAAACGGAAAAAAAAGATAAATAAACCAAACGGCAAACCGGTTTATCGTTTGCGGAGAGAGAGAGAGATAACTGTAATCATGACTTGTGTATATTGTGGAAATCGTAATCGACTTGTAATCGGATTTAAGTGCTGTCCCGTCCGTTTTGTCTACTTCTAATTCCTAGTTCCGATTAATCTGCCACTTCTCTTCAACGATTGTTCTCTCTCTCTCTCTCTCGCTCTGACTCACTCTTTAGCCAACTGTCGTGTTGACAAATAGTTGCTGTATAAGTCTATTGGCTATTAACTGCAAATTACCAGCAAGTAAATAACTGACTAACTCCCTCCCCGCCAATTGCCTTGTAAGCTTATGTCAATTTATTTATCTTATTTTATTAGATTTGCGCACAAAGTTCGCATTTCAATTCGAATTCAAACTTGTGCTGCATGTGCTGCTACCGCACAAAAGCTGCTTGTTCGTATTCAATGCAGGATATCGATTGAAATACGCCCAGGATATCGATAAGGACAGCAAATGCAGCTAGACAAAAGTTGCGTGCTATTTTAGTTGGCGGTAAATTGCAGACGAATTTTGCAATTTGAATATTCAATAACAAAGCAACAAAATAGCAATTTTAAAAGAACCTGCTGATTGCTTGGCAAACATTTCGGTTTTAAGTCCTATTGTTATATTGTTTTTGCCGAATATGACATCAACTATGGCTGTAATTATCGTAAAATCCGCAACGATGCGAAGCCCTTAAATCCATTTCCAAGCTTAATTTTTTTTATCTGTATGTGGTATTTATCCGTCGCACTTAAATATTAATAATTAAAACGCGTTACCTGCCAAAATAACCAAATACGGCAATTAAATACTTTATTGGAAATGCTAGAATAGATAAAAAATTGTATTGTGATTATTGAGTAAAAAATACAATCGCGAAACGACTTAATAATATCGAATATCCATATGGTAGTACTTTGAATAGTAATCAGTCAACAAATCTTGATTATTAAACCCCTTTTTTGTCGAAACTCTACAGGGTATAAATATAATTGTTTTAAACGATATAGTATGTACAATTGTACGTTTTAGTATAGACATATTATACATAAACTAAGCTAGTCTGTATCATAATGGATGTATAAACGTTCTTTGCTTTGTTCTGGGTCTGGCTTAAATTGCAGAATTGGCGTCGTTTACTGCGTTTTGTTTGTTTAATTAAACAACTTTATAGATAACAATTGTGTATACCCAGCATTTTCGGAAATTAGGGACAGCAAAACGAGTATAATCCGAAATATCTAATATTTGTTATTTTAATTTATAATTATACTTAATATGCAAAGTACAAAAATATAATCGTGACTTAATAAGGTTTATGGGATTTATGACCATATAAAATTCCGGGTAATCCAGTTAATAAGAATATTCTATATAATGCATATGTTTAAAGATTTTTTTCTTTCTCAGAAATAAGATCGAAAAGTGTACCTATTGCATTTGAAATGACTGTTAATTGTACCCATTATGTAGTTTACTGGGCATCTACTCGTCTGGCAGTGACTCTTCCGAATTTGGGGGTTTCGGCTTGGTTCTGGCTATGGTTACGCTCTTTTTTCGCCACTTACTCGCAGTTTGTTTTTTTTTTTTTTTTAATGACTTTGGCAATTATGCGCAACTGATACGCAGCGAAGCGAAACTTTTGGCCATTTTTAGTGAGATTCTTGTTAGTGTTGGTTAGAATGGTTCTGGTTTTCTGATTTTCAGTACGAAGGGCAAACAGATTTTATCTGTACTGAAGTCCAATTGCAGTTGGTTTTTTTGTTTTCATATCATGATCTCGTAAGTGAAAAAAATATCTTAAGATAATTAGTTGTTTTTTTTTTTTTCTTATTTTAACCTATGGCGTCAATGGATTGTACCTTTCTCAACTGGTTAACTTCTGGTTCAAGCTGGACTTGCTATCGATATGCAGCTGGTTGAACAACTGTTTCTTACAGTTAATAAGGAAAACGATACTGAAGATAATTTACATAGTTCCGAATCGTTTCGAATTATTAAAAAGCATTTTGCAACAGCTGTTTTAATCATTTTGTTAGCTAACATTAATTAGCCCAAAATGTCAAAGAAAAATCTTGTTTTCAAATTTAATTGCGGACTAGAGAGTATTTTGTGCGGGATTTATAATATAAAACGGGATTCTCCTGTTTTACTCAAGTATTTTTTGTCTGTCAAACTGTTTGAAATATTCATTTTTTTTTATAATAAATAAAGCTCTCAAATAAAAACAAAATCTACAATATACGTTTACAATTATTATATATTGATCATTAATTCCAAAGTGTTTTTAATTTGTCAGTACTTTATTTGAATGTACACAAAAATAGAAACGCGTAAACGGTACAATTTAACTTGGAAAATCATTGGAGGATCATTGACTTTTGGAAACATTTTTGGGATTGATAGGGATCACTTGGTTGGTCTAATGATTACGCTCAAATCACACAAGTTCCGTTCAATTAAACTTGGATTTACTATGTGCAAGTACAAGGTACAAAAATAGCATTTGCACAAAATTCGCAAAGAATGTACATACTTACTAACTGTTTATGTACCTGTGTGTGTACCTAAGGTACTAGTGTACCCAGATGCGTGCGCCTGCACTGCTTATCTGCATTTTCCCACCAAGTGCAAGCTTCTATGCGTCTGCCTATATTTATGGCCATGAGTGTACTTCAATATGTACCCATGTATTTGTACTTTTATACAGATGTTTATTGCAGAGGTGCACATGTACCCAGTGTACCTAAGAGTGTATGCAAGTCTGTGGCCAAAACTGTACACAATTCTGTACCCTGATCTGCAAATGCAACTGCGTGTACCCATATGTGTGCAACTCTGCAGGTTCCCAGCGTACCCAGTGTACCTAAGTGTGTACCCATGTCTGTTACCATCAGTCTACACGCCTGACTTGTTGCTCCCTCCCTCTCCGCGATGACTTTTAGTTTCTGCCACAACAAATGCACGTGAGAGGAGAAGAACTCTAATGGCAGGCTGCGGATCGGCTCTAATATGGGGTATTAAGTACTAAGTACATACATATAATAGGAAATGATGTTGCAATTAAAGCCAGACGACATGTTAATTAGCTGCGTGCCGCACCATTGTGCGTTTTTTGGCCCAAAGTTCAGGCCCTGCTGCTGTGGCAGAGAGGCAGCGGCAGAGGCAGAGGCAGCGACGCACGCAAGCCAACGAAATAAACAGTTAGAATCGATCACGGAAGAGTATAGAAGTGATGACTGAGGGGGCGGTGGTGCGGAGGATGTCTAAGCGGCAGCAGCAACGGCAACGGCGACGGCGGCGTCGGTGTTAGCCGATCAATGTGGAGTCGTTGAAATCGTCGAATTGCCGACGTCGCTGCCAACGCGTCGCGCCGCCGGCGTCGCTACCGGTGTCGCTGCTGCTGCTGCTGCGGAATTGAATAATTTTCCGTAAGCGCGCGTTGTGAAGCTCAGTTCAATTGCGGCCAGCGCTGACAACGGACGTCTCTCTCTCTCTCTCATTTTCTGTAAAAAAGCTTTGCGGCGCGACTTTTAATTTCCAGCCGCAAGCTTCACAACGACGCAGGCGCAGCAGCAGCAGCAGAAGACAAAACGAAACCAAAGAGCGGTGTAAAAAGGAAGAAGGAGAGCAGCAGCAGCAGCAGCAGCAGCAGCAACGCATGCAAATGCAGATCGAAAAGTAAACAAAGAACCAGAAACCGAAGCCGAATGTAAAGCAAAGGAAGACGACGAAAAAAAGAAACCTGTGTGTGCGTGTGCATTGCAGCGACGCGTGCGTGAAGTAACAAAAAAAAAAAAAAAAACAACAACAACAGCAGCAGCAGCGGCGGCAGGAACAGCAACGGTTTCTCGCGTTTTTGCGATCACAACAAACATCGCGCGGAAAGTAAAAACTTGAAATAGCAAAAGCCAAAAATACCAACGCAGAATACCAAAGAAAGCAAAAGCAAAGCAAAGCGCAAGAAGTAATAACTGCAACAACAACAACAACAACAACAATAATAAAAGAAATAACAATATAACGGGCTCGCAGCGTGGCTTAGTTTCGGCTTCGCGCGTGTGTGTGTGTGCGCTCTTTTTCTTTGTTTTTGTTTCGCGTGTGTGTGTGTGTTTTGTTTTTTTTTCTTTTGGTGCGTGTACAACAACAAAACGAGGCGAGAAAACCAATAACACACACAAAAGCAGCGGCGTCTTGACGGCAAGTGCAGCGGGGGTTCGTACCAAAAGCAAGTTAATCAAATACTGTTTAAGGCTAGTTTAAGTCACTAACAAGCAAACAGAGACACACACGCACACACTTACACACACACACACACACTCACGCAACTGGTATTGCATCAATCGAAATAGCCAAAAAAAAAAGCGTGAAAAAGAGAAGCAGCAACAGTGCTGGCAACTTTTTTGCTTTTTTTTTTTTTAGCTAGTTTCTGGCTCAACTTTGCACGCTTTTATAGCATGCAGCTTGAATTAGATTAAAGTGCAAGTGTGTACATAGTCTAAAGTGTGTACATTTTTATTTATTTATGTTCAAGT
Source organism: Zaprionus kolodkinae (assembly GCA_018901885.1). Classification (NCBI taxonomy): domain Eukaryota; kingdom Metazoa; phylum Arthropoda; class Insecta; order Diptera; family Drosophilidae; genus Zaprionus; species Zaprionus kolodkinae. The sequence continues at coordinate 66,032 of JAEIFM010000183.1, read as the reverse complement.
GTGTACCTAGTCTAGTACATGCGCGCGAGTGGCAAACTTACAGAGAATTACCGCTATTTTTGAGCTTTGATTGAAAGCCACAGCTGTTTTTAATCGCTATCGCTTTCAACTTATACACATAGTTGGTTTGGCACTTCTGCTTGTTCCAGCTATATCCCACTCCCCACATCATCGCATTGCCAACGCGTTGCTGCTGTGTTGTGAGGCAACTGCAAAGTTGGCCCATTGTTCGATCTATCCGAGTGGCTGTAGGGCTGTTTGACAGCGAGTTGGCAATGCTGAAACATAGTCAGTTGGCAACAACAACAACAATAAAAACAACTCTGACTTGTAACCGTAGAGTGAAAAGCGAAAACAAATCGGATATGGTTCAATAACGCGATTCACTTCATCATCATCATCGTGGCTGGTCACACTTAATGCCCCGCCATGCGATATGCCAAGAACTAGCCCTATCGTATCCTATATCCAACTACATATATGTGTGTACATATATAGTATATATCGATCATGCAGTATGCAGTTAGCCGGTTTCGATTTTCATTGATTATACATTATACAGTTAATTAGATACTGTTACCAATTTAATTGGATTGATCACTTTAAATTCTACAAATTATGGCACATTCTTTTTTATAGCATTTGTTCTATTTATAATTGTAAATTAAGTTAAAACTGTTGCAAAAGATCGAAGATATATATATAGATGGCAGCATTCTTCAATCCACACACGCTATTTCCGCATCAGTCTGAACCACTTTGAATACAAATTCAATGCATGATCGCTTGATACTATATCTGATCTATGCTTTTGATTATGCAAAAGCTGCGTTTTTGAATTGAAAAACTATATTCTTCTATATAGTTCGAATAGTAAGTTGTATATACTATATACATATATATTTATACTGACCTTATGGCTTGATCTGTGTGCAATCACTTGCACAGATAACGATCGCATGCGAGAAACAACGCGCTTAATCTGCCGCCAGTTGACCCCTTCTAGACTATATATATATATATATATATATATACATACACTCATATAGTACCTGCATATGTGGGATGGCCTTGCAACTTGCTGAGCAGGTGCGAAATGCAGAAATAAAAGAGAATCCAAGAGACAGAGAGTGTGTGTGTGAGAGAGTGAGAGAGAGAAGTGAAGAGTAAACAAGCATTTCCGTTGCATTCTCGCTTAAAATGTAAATACGCTTTCGTATCTGAAGAATGTAGATGCCTAAGTAAACGTCGTAGGGTACTTATAGAAACGGGCGATAAAAATAGTAACCAACGTTGCGATCGGTTCTGCAAGATCATCATTATAAAGCGGCATTTGGTATCCAGTTTTTTTTTCAGTTTCTTCTCTCCTTCTTCTTTGTCTCGTTTCTTTTCCACAAATCCGTTTGCTTCGACTAATTGTGCAAAATACTAAGTATTATTTTATTGTCGCTTATAAAGATATTTATATATATAGTAAGTCGTACGGGGAGTTCAGACAGTAATATCTATATATAACAGCAACTTTTCTATATATAGTCGCTGGTATTAGCGTTTATATCAAGAGCGACAGCCATGTAAATTTAAGTGGGGATAATAATCAAAATAAAAACGCATTATATGACGTTCGTATTATTATTAAAAACGAGAATCTCTCGGTTGCAGGAGGGATCGAGCTTGGGGGGCGGGGGATGAGTGAGACATTGGGAGGGAAACGAGTTTACCGGATGGCTTGCAAATTGACAATGACTAAACGAGTTTTCTATTCATTTACTTTTATAAGCCCTCCTCGCTTCACATCGCTCTCTCTCTCTCTCTTTATCTGCCTAGGCCCCCCGTCTCAGACCCTCCGATCTGTCGGCGATCCAACGATCGCATTCGCGTTTCTTCTATCTCGATCGCGAATGTGTGACTTTTTCGTTTGTTTTCCATTAGTCTTTACTTAGTAGCTGCTTTTGAAGACTCATGGCCAAGGTCGAGCTAACATACTGATCAGATATTGATATTCATACATACAACATATATTGATAAATTCTCGCCCCACTCTCAGAAGTAAAATATATCTCGTGTGAGTTCTTGTTCGACTTGGGTTTTAAGTTTGTTTGTTATTTCGCTTGTTTATAGCTCATTTGTCAGTCGAAACTTTAGGTTTACGACTGATGTTATGTGTCTAGATATATATGCATGATATATGTATGTATGTATGTATTTATGCTGGCAGCACTTTGGGGGCGTCGCATTATGGGACCGCCGACCTGAGCCAAGTCAAGGTGCTCTCGGTGCCCCGTTCTTATCGCAATTAGTGCAACTGTTATTCGGCAACTTTTTTTTGGTGGGGGTCGTCTGGCTCATTTCAGTTAACTGATAATATAAACTTGGCTAAGCTTAAACTGACACGTAGTGTCATCTTGTTTTGTAAATTCTTGATGATACTCCACATACTTATACTACGATGTGCAGTTAACAGATACATGAATGATATGATAGCAAGTCTAGAAAGTAGCTCGCGACTGTGACATACCCCTTAAATTATGCTTATCTCTATATATCCTCTTTCTTTGCAGAGCTAGTCTCGTATACTCCCTAAATTGTTTAACTCAATATCAGCTCACGAAATGCGCTTGTAATTGCAACTACACGAACTTAAATAGAAATACTTGAACGTATTATAATGAGAAACCTATTCACAAGCCACAAAGATTACAGAGAATGGGTGGAGCTGACGCTATTAGCTATTAAAAAAAAAAAAAAAAAAAAAAAAAAAAGAAGAAGACTCGCATTGCCAACGACCGCTCAAGCATGTTACCGGATAAATAAAAAGAGATTACGGCGTTTTTATAATGAGATCTAACACTTTCGATTCAAGGTTCCCAGAAAGAGCAAGAGAGCGAGAGAGAAAGAAAGAGAGACAGAGAGAGTCTACGATTTGCCTGTCTTGAAACTAATTTGAATTAATTAAAGTCTCAGTTTGCTGAAAAGCGTGGAGAACCTCCTAAATACCGGTGCCGCCAACAGGTTTGGCAGATTGGAGATCTTAAGGGGGTTTTTGAATATCCCGTTCTGGACGGGCAAGTGTAGAGCTCTATTAAAATCAATTAAATCAAAGATAAACCAAATTTGGCAGAGTGCTATTTTCGATAGTTCTTTTTCAAAACCTTCTTTGTTTTTCGAGTTGAAGAATGACTTGCGCTTTTTCTTGAGTTGCCTAATGTGTTTTTTTTTTTTTTTTTTTTTTTTTTTTTAGCTTTATGATTGTATGAATGGGTAGCTGTTAATTAGTCTTAAGCATGACTAACTTAACCTCAATGAAGTTTTTACCAGGTAGTTCCCTTTGTTTTTATTTTTTATTTTGTGTTCTGAAACGCACTTAACGCTTTTGTTACATTTTTTACATCTTGAAAGAAGATCGTTAAAATTTTTAGATTTCGTAACGCAGTTTCAACTCGAATTTTCAATTCAAATTCAAATACGAATTCTGTTGTACCCTACGTGATGTGCCTGACTAATTACAGGTGCGAGATCTATCGCTCCGATTTTAGGTAGTGCTTCTTCCGCATATCAAGTGAGGTAGCTTATAGATTGACTCAGAGAGAGGGAGAGATAGGGAGAGAGAGAGAGAAAGAAGTAAGTGGTGTGGAGTAGGCAGTAGCCTAAAGAGACAGGGAAGCTGGGAAGTAAACAAGAGTCTAACTAATGTGTTAATTATAACGAGCTGGGGTTGGGTTTGCCTATAATTCATTAGCATGATATTACTACTATTATGTGGCTTGGTGCTTTGCATATGGTGCTGGGAAATTACCACTTAGCGATAGTCCCAACGATAGTTATTATAAATAGTTTACTTTTAACTCATTGTAATATCAATTTCAAGCGAAGCGTTTTTTATATATAATATCTTAAAAATTATATAAGTCTTCTAGCTAACTTAAGGTTATGCTAAATAATTAATTGATTAGGCAAGTTAAGCTCTACAGATAGTTCAAATTAATCGAAACCGATGATTCTCTGCTCTAAAGAATTGCATGCAAATATTTGTTGGGTTTGTTTGAAGTTTTCTTAGTTTTTTTTTCTGGGTAGATACTACCAGCTAATTGCCTTGTAATTATCAGCAATGGTTTCTCCCTTCCCTCTCTCTCTCCCTCTCTGTCTCTCTTTCTCTCTGTTGTGCTGATAATGCCACAGAGTTGCGGCCGAGGATCATTTGCGAAACTGTTGACATAGTTCTGTATGGAGGGAGTGGGGGAAAATAAAAATCGTGGATCGCATAATTACGCATCATTCATTCGATTCTTGGTTGATATGTATTCGCACTCGAGATGTTTATTTGATTGCAAGTGGAACGATCGATCGGTCGAGCGATCGCGCCAATTGATCAATGAAATGCACGATTATGTCATAACGTCATTAGCTGCTTGTGTCATTTGAATGAGAGGAAAATCGAGTTGCACACACACACACACACACACACACATTCACACATACTAATAACTGGTTCAGCGATCGCGGTCGGAGAAGTGAGAAGAAAAGCTGCAGGTGCAACTGCGATCGAAGTTGTTTATAGAGTATTATATCGTACATAAACGTAGCTCTCCGAGAGGGATTCAAATTAATTATCAATTATATTGTTGGGTGCATTGAAACTGCTCACTGCGTTCAAGGTATAACCCTGATAGTATGGTAATAGGTCGAAAGATTACATAGTTTTGCATAACTTCTTTAAGTTGCTGAGAGAGAGAGAGACGGAGTTCAAGGCATAACCCTGATAGGTCGCAAGATGACTACTTTAATTGTCAGAGAGAGTGATCTCGCAGGAGAAGAGAATGATGATCTCTGGAAATACAATACAAGCTGCAACCTTCAATTGAAAGGCTATTAATCGATAATCGATCTATCGATCATAACTCTAAAGATCGCTTCTGTATAGTGTCGAGAATGAGCTAAGCGATGTACAGCCTTGTCGGGGTGTCAATGACACAGAAAACACAAAAAAAAAAAAAAAAAAAACACTTGATGCTGCTTTGGGGTTTATCGCCAACATAAACACTGTAACTACCATATTCTTTTGTCTGTACAGACAAGTTACTTACTATATATATACATGACAAGGCGTCAAGTCGAATCTATGCACAACAAAAGTCGCTTGATTGAACTTCGAATTGGATAAGCTTGTCAAACCCCTTTCGGGCGGGAGAGGAGTACGTCTATTGCAATGTGGGGAGGTTGGGATTGGCAAAAAAAACCCCAACCAGTTGGTATCAAAAGTCACAAGTCAAGATTTGCATACAAATATAGTAAATAATAAAGAAAAAAAAACGGAAGGCCCTAACTGGTTTTCTATTCGCTCTCTCTCTCTCTCCGAGATTCTCAGACCCCCCTACTACGCTTCCGTCTAGGGTTCTGGTAATAAATCTGATAAACAGTTGCTCAGTCTAATGAGTCCATCATTAGCTAAACCTGTCGTCGGCAAGTTGCATACCCTGTAATCTTAAACTGAATCGAAATCAAAATCTTGTAATCTATGATAACGGGGCACCTGTTGTATAGTTCAAGTGTGAATGGGGTCCGACCCTGATGATGTTAATCTATAATTATATTAACCCCTCATTGAGCAAGCGTTGGACCGATTAATGCGGAAAACTGCAACGTCAACGATAATTTTGCAATAAATTAAAAAAAAAAAAAAAAAAAAAAAAAAAAAAAACTTACAGCAAATCGCTGCCATTACCGTGTGGGGTGAGGTGGGGGGGGGTGGACGGGGACTAAATTAACTCTTTAGTACGCATCGTATATGTCAGGTTGGACAGCGCCTCAAGGTCGCTCACGTTCGGAACTAACTGGCGAGGAACAAGCTAATGAACTAACAAACTAACTAACGATTCCCATCCCACAAGTCGTGACTAAGCGTGGCAAAGTGGCAACAGTTGCGGCAAGCCGTATCGCATCTCAGGGTTCTTCTCGCAGTCTCTCGTCTTCACGCCTACTTTAGGCACGACCCAGTTGCGAAGCGATCGATGCGCAGGGGCGCAGCCTGGCACAGATCAGGCCCAAATCGCAGTGGCTGCAAAATTCTGACGATCGAAAATGCAGCTCAACCTCGAACAGCGACGAAATAAAAGATTATTGTTTCGAAACCCGTTTGACTCGCTTGTGTGGGGCTTCTCTGGGCATTGTCTTGATTCGCGAAAATGTCAAGAGTGTGGAGAAGTTAAGGGGGCTAGCACGACTGGCAGATACTCTGTAAGAAAGGGCTTACCATATTTTCAAATTTTTCGCTTTTTGTTATTATTATTATAATAAAGTTTTTCTCTTTTCCTTCTAGCACACATTGAAAGCCGCAAAATGTGTTACTAATTTTTTAGGATCGCAGAATCGAGTTTAATAAGCTGCCGCCCTCAAAAAACTCTGGCTAACTCTGCTGACTGTGATATATACAACCTATTACAATGTCTTTTCGTAAGAGTGAGGTTAAGTCTTTGCTGCGCAAGGATCTGCTTGTGCTATGGCGTCAAAAGGGTCTAACCCTAACGCTGCTCGCTTGGCCTGTGTTGATCTTCATGCTCTTGTACATTATTCGTCTGAAATATGGTTCGGAACAGATGGAGGCGTGTCAGTTTCCTACACGACTGATGCCCACCAAAAATCAGGTTGTGCCTAGCGCTTTTTCGTATATCTGCAGCATCGAAAACAAATGTCTCAGTACCGAACCCTATGAGGAATACTCCAAGTGGCTGGATGCACCGTAAGACGACCTATACGATTTTAATGCGAGATTCGCCTAAATAATTAACGATATTCCATTTCTTTACAGCCTGCATTCAGTTATCGATATTATAAACATATTTGTAACGGACGATCGACTGTATAATGCGGTTATCGAGCTCCCGGAGAAGGCAAGCTTTGTGAGCACCGTGACTACGCTGGTCACAAGCAAACACTTCGATCTCATTCGCAGTAAGCTTTTGTTTCTCGGAAGATTCTATATAACCTCACTGAATATCGATCTATCATCTATTTCCGATAGGCAACATAAGCGAAATAATTTCACTGGTGCCAGAAATCGAGCGCCTGATGAATTACAGTTTTGACATCACAAAGCTATTTTCCAGTAAGTTGGTAGCTTATAGATATCCAGCTAATCTTAAAGATATCTCTAACTCACTTCCTGTCTTCTGCAGATCGCGAGACTTTTGTCAAGTTCGGTGTATTGCTCTGCGGACATCCCTTTCCCAGCACGGAGAGCATACCCTTGGTTAATGATATACTCTACTCCGAGGACTTTAGCGAGGTGAACGATGTAGAGCTGCAGGCTATGCCAAGTGAGTGTGCATGAGGATCTTCAGATATTCAGTTAATTATATATTGATCCTGATCTTCAGCCAAGTACTGCAAACGTTTGTATCTGGATGTCACCTCAACGAATCAGGGTAAATTGACATGGAACACGATCAAACCAATTATTCAGGGCAAGATTCTGTACACGCCACCCAATGCGGATACCGAGAGCATTGTGAAGTTTGTAAGATCATCTCGATTTGCTTTATAAATATGTATGTATTGATTAACACATCTCTCTGATCCTCAGAGCAATGCGACGTTCGAGGAGTTGGATCGCCTAAAGAAGCTTGCCAAGGCCACAGCGTCTGTGCTGATCAAGCTGCATACGAACGCCACGTTCCAGGAGGCTTTCGAGAGTCTGCTAAAGCTGGCACGATCACCACTTGTCAAGAGTCTGGTGGGCGATGACTTTGATGTGGAAGAGATTGAGCGAATGTTAAACTATGTGCGGGAGAATCAGTTGATCTATGACATATTGACTACGGTTGGTGATCTGCTCGAGTGTCTTTCGGTCGATCGCTTTGAGGCGGTTGAGAGTGTGGATCAACTGCGTCATCGTGCCTACGAATTGAATCAGCAACGTCTCTTTCTGGCCGCTCTCAATTTTGAGGATGTGGGTGGCAAAGAGATCACCTACAAGATCCACATGGACACGGACAATACGCAGCCAACGTTTGAGAATAAGAATCGTTTCTGGTTTCCCGGCCCTGCGGCCAGCATGATTGTGGATCTGAAGTATCATCGTGGATTTGTGCAGCTCATGCAATTGGTCGATTTGGGCATTATCAAGCACAAGCGCCTGCAACAGGGACCTCTTGATGATCCGGAATCAGAAACACCTAAACGACCGAGCATACAATTTCAATCGGTCGATGGAAGTCTCTTCGATGATGATGATGATGAAGATGATGATTTTGATTTGAATGAAGATGATAAAATTGAGCAAGGTGAGACAACAACTGTAGAGCCATTGGATCAGACAACAATAGTGCCGAATGTGGTAGAAGATGAAACGATCACGACGCAATCTTCGGACGTAACCAATGCACCAGATGTGGTCCTGCTATCCGATGGAGCCGATATTCCCGAGCGATCAGAGCGTGTACGGCGTAGTGATGTGTTGAGATTGCTTAGTTCTTTTGGTGATCAGGCAGAATCTGGAGCGCGCAGTCAGCGTGTCAAGCGACAGGGTCTACTGGATCTACTGACCAGCTTTACCGGCGGCTCCAGTGATTCGAAGGAACCAAAATTCGATGTAGACGAAATGCAATTCTATACCAAACAGTTTCCCTATCCAGCTTACGTTAGCGATGAGTAAGTTTTGAGATCTCCACAGTCGATTCGTTCCGTTCATTTGTCTAACCCATCTGGGATTTCTTTTTAGCTTCAAGCGTGGCCTCTATCTGGCACAAGCTGTGCAGGTGGCCTACTGTCTGGGCCTTGTCGTTGCCGTTGCCATCTGCGTGCGTGAGCGTATCTGGATGAGGGAGAGCCGCAACAGCATGGTTAGATTATCTGCTTTTTAATCTATAAAGATCTTTTAAGATCGGAAAGATATTTCAAAAGAACCTTAATCTAAGTAGATCATGTCTTTTCTGCTTGCAGCTAATGCGCTCGATGGGCATGCACGCTCACTCGGAACTGGTTGCCTGGATTCTGGTGAGTTTCCTGGAGCTTTCTGCCGTCTTTGTGCTGGTCAGCATTGTGCTCTATTCCGGCGGAATCTTGGCCTATACCAATTGGTTCTTCGTAATGTTCTATTGCCTTGTCTTTGGCGCATGTCTCATTTCATTTTGGTAAGAGGAGCTCTACGCTTTCTCTCACTCTCAGATTAGGAGTAACTTATTCCATTCCAATTGCAGCTACATGTGCTCCAATTTCTTTATATCGGCCAACATTGGAGCTGTTGCCGCTGCGCTGCTCTTCTTCATCACACTCTGCCCGTTCATCATTGTGCTGCTCTTTGATGCCAAACTGAATCTGCTGGAGAGTTTCCTAGTCGATTTATCCTTTACAACAGCCTTTGCCAAGGGTTGGAGTGAACTGATGCGCATGGAGCTGCAGGAGCAGGGTCTTAGTCTCGGTCATCTGTGTCAGTTGGGTCCGGCGGGCAGTGAGTGTGCTCTTGCGCTGCTCATGTTTGTTCTGGATCTGTTGCTGTATGCAGCCATTGGCTATGGCTACCAGCGCTACAAGCAGAGTAAGTTGGTCCAGATTGCCGCTCTAGGATCATCAACTCATAGATCCTTTCCCTCCCTTAGATAACTACAAATTTGTGCGTGTTACTCGCGCCCATCTGGACGCCAAGCTGGGTGCCTCACTGAGCAGTGTGACCAAGATGTATGGCAGCAAGTTTGCCATATCGAATCTGAGTCTGGATTTTGCACGCAACCAGGTCAGTTGCCTGCTGGGACGCAATGGTGCGGGCAAGAGCACGTTGATCAAGCTGCTCACCGGGCAAACGGTGCAGACAACGGGTCAGGTGCTGCTCGCTGGTGAGCACAATGTGGGCGTCTGTTGGCAGGATAACATATTGATACCCAATCTGACGGCTCGCGAGCATCTGGAATTGTATGCGCAGCTCAAGTTGGATGCCACAGCCTCAAGTGCTGCTGGACAGCAGCAGCAGCAGCAGGATGGCAATGAGCATGTGACCGCCGAACAGGAGGTGCGACGTACTCTCAAGAGTCTCAATTTTGGCAAGCATGAGGATTACTATGCCTATCAGCTGTCCGGTGGCTATCGACGCCGTTTGTGTGTGGCCATTGCATTCATTGGTTCACCCAGTGTGGTCATTTTGGATGAACCATGCAATGGAGTCGATGCTAAGGCCAGGAAGGATATTTGGTTGCTAATTGAACAGTTGCGTCAGGGACGCGCTGTGATCTTTGCCACACATTTTCTGGACGAAGCGAAGTACCTGAGCGATGCGCTCTTTGTCATGCGACAGGTGAGTGGGGGAGTACTCCGAGGTATTGTTGCAAAATATATGATGTTTCTCTCTCTCCTCCCCTTCAGGGCCGCATTGTGGCACAACACAGTCGCGACTCGTTGCAACGTCTGAGCACATCGGACTACAGCGTGGAGATGCGCTGCATCGATTCAAGTGTTGCAGCAGAGATCGTGCAGCTGTCGCAGCAATTGTTGACGGGCAGCCATGTGCTGCCCCCTCGTCATGCCCAGCAATTGATCATCAGTGCCAGCTATGCAGAGAATCTTACGGCGAATGCTGTGCAGTTTTTGGAACAGCTGCAGGTTAAGGAGAATGGAGGACAGATCATTGATTTGGCACTCAACAGTAGCGGTAGTTTGGATCAGGAATTCGAGCAGCTGAATCGTAGTCATGAGGCACCGCAGTTGGCTACCCAAGTGCCGGCAATGTCGAGCATTGTCACCGCCCCATCGGATGTGACAGAGAAACCTCCGGGTTGCTGGACCCAATCCTGCCTGTTGCTCGGCAAGCGTGCACGTCATCTGGTGCGCAATTATCGCCTGCTGCTCTATGTGCTCCTTTTGCCTGCAATCTTTGAGCTATGCGCCATGTGGTTTGTTAGCTATCGCCTTGAGGATGACTTTGATACAGTGCTACCCATAAGTCGCTCCGCACTCTATCCACACTCTGTGGAGCTATTGAGTCAAGAGCAACTCACCGATGATTTTGGTGAATCGCTCTTTGAGCGCCTGCAAAGCGAATGTGTGGCGGAGTATGAGGAGTGTGAGGTATTCAATAGCTCTAGGAAGAGCTTCGATTGGGTTCTGAATACGTTGGACCAATATCGAGGACGTCGCTACGGTGGTTACACCCTCAATGGCAGCGGAGCAACAGTGTGGTACAACAACAAGGGTTACCATGCCATGGTTGCCTGGTTGAATGGCCTGGATACGCAGCTCTTGCGCACCACACTCAACAGTTCCGACTACGATCTGCGGGCCTTCAATGAGCCATGGAAGTTGGGATTCGCTGAGCTGAGCACCAGTTCGATATTGCGTCAAGCGGGGGATTCCTGCATGGTCTTTATACTACTAATTGCCTTTGGACTGGTTGTCGCTGCCGGCTCTGTGTATCTGGTCAATGAGCGTGTGCATGGCGAGAAATTGCAGCAGCGTCTTAGTGGTGTCAGTGCGGTTACCTATTGGCTGGTTGCCTTCGTCTGGGATTATCTCATCATGGTGCTGGCACTGGTGGTGTGTCTGATCATTGTGTTGCTCTTCAATATGCCCGTCTTTGTCGATCGACAGCAGCTCTCGGGGATTGTGGCACTTTCCTTAATGTTCAGGTGAGCAGGGAGTGAAATAGATGGATGAGTAGGAAGATTTCTAATCATGCTTATCACTTACCCCACTGTAGCTTCGCTTGCGTGCCGGCCGTGCATGTTGCCGAGAAGATCTTCAGTGATTCCAGCATTGCCATTGTCTCGATCTTTTGTGGCAACATTATTATACCTCTGGTGACCATGGGCATTGTGCTCATACTTGGCGTTGTCGGCGAGGGCAGCAGCTGGGATAGCTGGCGTCATGGACTTAACACAGCCTTCCTGATCTTCCCGCAGCATGCGTTGGGCGATGGTTTGCTGGAACTCTGCAAGAACTACATGGTTGCTGTGGTCTTCAAACGCTACGACATCGATTCATACAAGCAGCCGCTCTCGAGTGATCTCCTCCAGCGTCACTACACCGCTTTGGCACTGCTGGGTGTAATCTTCTTGCTGCTCAATGTGCTGATCGAATGTCATCTGCTTAGTCGTATGTGGCGTCATGTCTCCACGCTGCTGGACTGTCAGTATCGTCGGGAACTACGCAAATTGGGACAACTGAAGCTCGTCAATATTCAGAGCATCTTCAAGAGTTGCGTTGCCGGCGCCGGTGAAGCGCTGCGCGTCGAGAATCTCTGGTTGGCCTATCGACGTGGACGTTATGCGGTCCGTCAGGTACACTTTGGTGTACAGCGTGGCGAATGCTTTGGGCTGCTGGGCAAGAATGGAGCTGGCAAATCTACGATCTTCAAGCTGCTAACACGACAACTGTTGCCGGATGTGGGACACATCTATTTCGAGCACGTAAGTCGCGGGTATATACCCTGTAATTCTTGGAATCGCTAGCTAACCCCCCCCCTCTTTATTCCTCTAGCCTAGCATCTCGTACTGCCCGCAGACGAATCCTCTGGATCCGTTGCTTACGGTGAGCGAGTGCATCCGTTTGTATGGCAAGCTGCGTGGCATCAGGCAACCGGAACAGCTGTTGGAACGCGTGCTGAGCACCTACGAGCTGGGCAGCTATCGTGATGTGCAGGTGAAGCAGTTGAGTGGTGGCAATCGTCGCAAATTGACTGTGGCGATCACTTGCTGCGGCTACACGCCCACTGTGCTGATGGATGAACCCACCAGCGACATGGATCCGGTGACACGTTCCTTTGTCTATCGCACCATCGAGCAGCTGCTGGCAGCACGACGCGCGGTGCTGCTCACCTCGCACTCCATATCCGAGATCGAGCATCTGTGTCAGCGTGTGGCGGTGCTCAAGGATGGCCAGATCGTGGCCAGCAATAGTCCGGCACAGCTGAAGGCACAGCATGGTGGTTACTATGCCATCAGTTGCTTCTGTGCGCCCATACAGCAGGCGGCGTTGGCCAAGATGTTGCCACAGCGTTTGCCAGGCGCCATCGATCTGCAGCATTATGCGCACAGTTTGCGTTTCCTGGTCAAGCTGCGACAGGCCGGGCAGCTGGCCAATGGAACGGGCCCAGCTGGTGGCACGCAGCAACAGCCAACGCTGGCCGAGCTGCTGCAGGCCGTGCGCGATATGTCCGCCAGCCTGGAGCTGCCGGCACATTTTGCCATCAGTCGCTGTCGCTTTGAGGCGGTCTTCGAGCGCATCCTGGATAATTGTGAGGCAACTGCGAGCAATGGGGATCTGCCGAGCAAGTCGGCTGCGGTTAGTGGCAGCCTGGAGACGGGTTACGTGCACTGTGGCTACGAGGAGACCAGCACTTGAAGCGGAAGCGGAAGCGAAAGCCTCCAGCCGAACTCGGAACAGATCTGTGCGTGTCTCTCTCTCTCTCTCTCTCTATCGCTCTTTCTTGTCTCTCCCTTTCTTTGTGTGTTTTAATGTTTGCCTTAGTGCTGCAAAAAAATCGATTTTAAGGATATTTTTTTATTAATTAATGAAGATTTAAAAATGTCGATAAAACTTTCTTCTTAGAGACAATCGATGTATCGAAGAGTGTGTTATTAAACTTTCGATTTTATCGATTGTGATACGATTTTTTTGCAGCACTAGTTTATTTGTGATAAGTTGACAGTTCGTTCAGTTTCCAGTGATAGGTTAACGGTAATTCTTTAGTTCTTAACGGTTTTTTTTTTTTACTATGTTATTATTATTTTTTTATGTAATAATTTGTGTGGGGTCTTTTTATATCTTAAATCTCTCGTTTCAGGTTTATTGGGGCACCTTCCTTTTTTTTTTATTACAATGGTTAGACGAATTTAGAGCTTTAAATGCAACACAACTTAGGCTAAACATATCGTGTCTTATCATGTCTGTTCTTGTCCTTTTATGTCTCTCGACTTTAATTTGCGTATGTATGTGTGTTTGTATGACAATTGTGCCTTAGAATGCTACAAGTACTTATCCGTAGAACATCTAGTTGAATATCCATACCTCCCTCTCTCTACACACATACAACATATACCCGATATCGATCTATATATACATATATACATAAAAATAAACATACACACTTATATTTTATATTGACACTCTCTGCAAGGAATGTGAATACAAGTTTGAGTACAGCAATTGAATGTGAATACAAATAAATTGATTAAAATTGATGTAAATAAAAATTGATGTGAGTTTTAATTCCATTCTGAACTATTATAAAGTAATTGCAAAATAAAAAAACTATTCTTACGCGGAATGACATTTTGCTTATGTTTTAACAACCTGAGCGATTCTACATTTAAAAAATAGCATAAAAGATTTTTTGAAATTTTTCGATATTTAGGAAATTTATGTAAGGGTCCCCCCTATGATATATCAACAACATTTTTTTTTGGAAAATTTAAAATCGCGAGTTTTTAATTTTAATCGATTCTGGATGTTAAAATTAGTACTAAATAATTGTTTAAATCGATTTTAAACAATACTTAATTTTGGCCCAAAAATCATGTCGAAATGGTAAAAAAATTAGACATGTAAAACCCTCAACATGCATAGTACCCTCATTTTACACCGATCGTAACTTTCTTCAAAATCAAACGATTCTTACGCGGAATGACATTTTGTTTATGTTTTAACAACCTGAGCGATTCTACGTTTAAAAAATAGCATAAAAGATTTTTTGAAATTATTCGATATTTTGCAAATTTACGTAAGGGTCCCCCCTATGATATGTCAACAACATTTTTTTTTTGTAAATGTAAAATCGCGAGTTTTTAATTTTAATCGATTCTGGATGTTAAAATTAGTACTAAATAATTTGAAACTGTAAAAGTTATGATTTTTCAACAACATTTGTTTATTTAAATTTTAAATCGTGAGTTTTTTATTTTAATCGATTACATACATTTCACAAAGTGAGTATACCCTTCTTTCGACCATTGAAAATGGGTATAAAAAGAAAACACAACCGAATTATTCAGAATTATTGAAGCAACAAAGATTGCCAAAAAATCCGGTTAGTCCAAGAACTTTGAAGCATTATGGAAAATGTAATTATGGCAAATTATAGCAAATGGTGTAACATTAACTTAAACGTGCCCTGAAACCCCAACTGGACGCCTGTACACACACACACGAGAGATAAGTCTGTGTGTGTGTGTATGTGAGTGTGTATGTTAATTGTGCGAGAGCTTTTGAAGTTTTTGCTATTCTATTGTAGGTTTAAAGAGGACGAACAGACGGACGAGTGGACCTAACACAGCAGTGCAGGAGCAGGAGGAGGACGAGGAGGAGCTGCGCGCCGGACAAATCCTTTGGGAAATACGTTTTCTATTTTCTACATATATATATATATATATATATATATATAGAGAGAATATATTCTCGGCATTTTTTCCCGTGTCCTTTCTGGCGAGGAAATACCTAAATTATTTTTTCAAAGGATTAAATTAAATTCCATTTGGCTTGGCTTGGAAAAAGCTTCAACGAGCGAATTAAATCAACGAAAAATCAACATAATTAAAACAGTTCGGGACACTTTTTTGCACAAAAACTCGTCGAGTCATAACCGAATTAACATGCGCGCCGAGCGTGTGTAACGGAGTGTGCCCTGCTCCCGCATTCTGCTGCTCCTGCCGCGCCAGGTGTGTCTGCATGCAAATGAAACTGGTTTGTTGGACTTGTGCGAAGGGACTCGCCGCTCTGACTCGATTGAAAAGAAACGAAAGAGAAAAAAAGAGCGCAAACAATTATGTTTAATACAATAATAAATGCGAGTGCATCAATTTCCCAACGGATTTAATGGTACCACTATTTGGACAAGGAGAAAACAAGTACAGGAGCTGGGAAAAGGACAAACTTGCATGACTGCAGCATATCCTGTGCAGATTATGCACTCGCTTTCTCCTGTGCAGGGTATTTGTCTAGTCGTTGCACTGCACTCACAATGCATACTAATTAAATTTACAGTTTTTTTTTTTTTTTGTTGTTGCTAGTCATCAAATAATCCAACCGGAAGGACAAACAAATAATTGCAGAATAATTAAAATAATTTATTAGGATATTTTACATTGCAATGCAAGGTGGGCGGTGGGCGTGGTCGTGTGTCTGTGCATGGCATTAAACGGTAGACTAATTTAATAACTGTTTTTTTTTATTTTTTCTCGCTTTATTTACACAAATTGCCAATTGCAGTCATAGTCGATTTTTCTGCTCGATTTTTCGATACCTCGATAGCTGTGAGCCGCAGGGTTGCAGTAAGCTGACGCCGTTCGATACCTCAACTGCTTTGCTTTTGTTTGATTTTCGAGTGTGCAGGGTTGCAGTAAGCTGACGCCGTTCGATACCTCAACTGCTTTGCTTTTGTTTGATTTTCGATAGTGCAGCCCTGCGAAAGCGACAACGTCAAATTTAATTTGATTTTTGTCAAAGTCATTAGCAACTATTGTGAAAAAGAATTCTTCTACGACAAGTTTGCGAATTAATCAAGTAGGTAACAATGTTCAGCATATCAAATATCTTGCTTTCAAAATATATATATTCTCTCTCGTTCAGTTCATATCTCTCTGTCTGCAACTCAATGGAAGGTCCCAAAGCAGCTGTGCGCCTCAACAAGGATGGCAACGTTATCTACGGCTACGAACGTGGCCTCAATTTGCGTCAGATTAAGAAAGTCTTCAAGTTCCGCAACGAGGTGTGGTTCCTGGTGCTCTGGGAGGGCTACGATATGCTCGAGGCGGTGCCAGCCGAGAAAATCAATGATAAATTCTCATCGAAGATCATTGAGTATTTCGAGCAAATGCCCAGAACCACCTAAAGCGGGTGCCAAATCATAGCTAAAGATTCACTGAGATAAATATACATATAATATATATATATATATCGTTTTTGGAGAACCAATTCACTTCTAGTCTAACAAAACATTCTAGTTTTTTCAGTTAATCTAGTAGGTAATCGCGCCGACTTACCTGGCTTTTTCGTTTGGAATAGTTGGATTAGATCTTGATACACTGTTCGGAGAATCGTTTCGGTTACACACTATGCGATTAGACTTATCGCAAGCCATACGAGTGGATTTAGACACACAAAACGAAAAGAGACAATAAGAGACAATACAGAGATACAGAGAGCTACATATACCGAGAGTAATCTAGAGATGTCGAAGAACAAGAAGAGCGGGGCCAAGAAGGCGGCATGTCTGCATCATCGTGTGCTTGTGGCACGGGCCAATTGCTCTGCGGCCGCCCAGGAGGGTGCTGGGGATTCGTGCGAAAAGGGCGTGGCAGCACGAAAGGGTGTCTCGCTGCGCTTCGCCGAGCTGTCGTTGCGCCACTCGGATGTGGAACTGCTGCAGGGACCGTTCGAGCTGAACGATCGTCTCATCAGTTTCTACTACGCCTATTTGCAGAGCCGACGCTATGTGAAGAATCGAGCAGAGCTACATTTCCTGGAGCCGGCACTGATGCATAGCTTCCGCTATGCGGAGCAGCGCGAGTGCCGTTGCCTGGCCCGTGATCTGCAGCTGGCAACCAAACAGTTCATCTTTGTGCCGCTCTACGAGGGTGCCCATTGGTCGCTGCTGCTGGTTGCACGACCTGATCGCAAATTCTTCTACTTTGATCCGCAGGACAATCGCCATCTGAAGCTGGTGCAGGTGTTGTTCGATCATTTGCGTGGTCCGTTGGCTGCCGAGGATTATGCCTTCACTGTCGGCCGTTGCCTGCAGCAGGCCAAGGATCAGGGTTACGAGTCGGGTGTGCATCTCATGTGCATGACTGACAATATGGCTGACTATGTGCTACGCTGCGGATATGCAACTAGCACGTTGCTCATCTCGGTGCAGGAGGTTAGTGGCATGCGGGCAGCACAGCTGCAGCTCATTCGACAGCTGGGCGGCACTTTGCCGACCTCCAGTTCCAAGTCCCAGACTTCGGTCTGAGAGCAGGAGGAGGTGGAGGAGGAGGAGGCGTAGGAGGAGAAGGAGGAGGGATAGGAGGAGAAGCATATCATCGAAATGTTCGAAATCGTCCTGCAATTTCTTTACGTTTTTTTGTTAATGCACACAATAAAGCTTTTCGTATGGAAGAGCTTTTGGAATTTTTAATGCGCTTTACCGGCAGTCTAAAGTTGATTTGCTGTCCGTGAGCTTTCAGGAGCTTATTCAGAGTGCCTTCCTGGCGAAGGTCGTGGAGAAAGTTTTAAGCTTAATACGAACTAAGTTGACTTAGCGCAGTAGTAGATTAAGAGAGCTTTTGCTGTTAGACAAACTGCAAAATTATGTAAGCTTCAGGAAAAACTTAAGCTTAATTGCAAGTGTTGAGCTTTAGGCTATTAATAAGCTTTTAAATTCGCAGCTGCATTCGGATTCTACAATTTGTGTTAATGAGCTTAAGCTTTCAGAAGCTTTATATAAAACATACCAGAGCTTTAAGCTGTTTAATACTGTTACTGTCTTACACTGTGCTTTGACGACCAACTTAAGTTCATGCAGAGCTTAAAGCTGCTCGGAAAATTAAAGTTCAATTAAGTTCATGGAACGAGCTCATTGTTACAGCCAGATGGGGCGTTCCAGGTACTACATAGTTGAGCATAAATTTAAGAGACTCGATTTGTTTTACCGTTAACTCTTAGTGCTCAGGCAACAACACGGGGGAGGGGCGGGGCGATGAAGGGGCGTGAAAGCAGGCGTCGCCTTAATTTGAAGCTAAGCTCCGCAAATAACTCAATTAGTCTTTACACTGTCTTGCCCCCGCCTCGCCCCGTAACCCACCTAAGGTAGGTTCATGTCTAGGACGCTTATCAACTTGCAACTGGCAAATGTAGGCGTGGCATGAGGGGGGGGCGGCGGAAGTGCCGGCGGTATGGGTATGTAGGGGATTTCATTTGGCGTTAACTTCGTTTCTTCTTGTGCTGTGAAAGTTTCGAAGCAAAGCGCGCGCGTTGATGAAGAAGTCCATAAAGGTGCGAAGCCCAGAGGCTGCCCAAGCCAACCCTCCCCCCCCTCGCCATCGTACTGCCACACACCTGTATTGCACTCTCTCTCTCTCTCTCTCTCTCTCTCTCTCTCTCTTTCTCTCTCTCTCCTTGCACACCTTGCTGCTGTTTCTTTCTGCTGCTGCTTTTGCTTCTTCTTGAGTGCACAACGAAAGCAACAGCTACAAACAACAAAACGCCACTCGACGCTAGAGGGCGCCTTGGCAAATGGCAAATAAATAAAAGCGGGCAGCAGCAGCAACAACAACAACAACAACAACAACAACAACAGCAACAACAAGGACCACACTCAACACTCGACGCGCTGCAACGGTAAAGTAAATTTCAAAATGGCGTGAAAATGTAAGCGAAAAACAAAGTTAATTGTTGCCCGTTCACTGCCAGCTGCAGCGTCGCTGTCGACGTCGACGTCGGCTAGATGAGAGCCACACACACAAACACACACACACTCGCACACACAGAGATACACACTCGCGCACACAAGTGCATTAATAATGCAATCTGTCTGAAGCGCAGCGACTACTCGAATTAGCCAAGGCAGGCTGAAGGCAATGGCAACGGCAACGGCAACGGCAACTAACGGTAATCGCCGCCCCCAGGCCGCCATGTTGCTTAATGGCGCAACAGGGTGTTCCACACACGCACGCAGAGTCGTTAGTTAGATAAGACAGGGAGAGAGAGAGAGAGAGAGAGAGAGAGAGTTGGGCTGGCTAGCTCAGAGAGGAGTGTATAAAAAATAGGTATTCAAAATAATTTTATATCTTATTTAATTCCAATATATCATGATATATTTTAATACCAATTATTGAATATTTATTCCCTTTATAAAGTTATCTTTAAAGGCAGAACCCTACATATTATACTCATTAATCAACACTATATATGTGAACAACAAGTTTACAACACTGCTCAATTCCAGAGAGTTCTCTACGCATTATACTCATTAATCAACACTGTCTAGAGAAAACAAACATCTCACAACACTCCAGCTACCTACCCTACATTACTCAACACTGTCTAGAAAAACAAACAGGTCACAACACAGCAGCTTCCCAACATTACTCAACACTGTATGCAGACAATATCAAGCTTACAACACTGTAGCTACCCTACATTACACAACACTGTATAAAGTCAACAACAAACTTACAACACTGCAGCTACCCTAACCCTTTCACGCTTCTTCGAGAACAGAGCTACATCCAGTGTACTCGAGTAAGGTCTATTTACCAGGTAAGATCTTTAAAAAATAGCAACAGGTTCCTCAAGAGGATCTTTTTCCAGCTTGATTCCCATTGATATTCACTTGTCGCAAGCTCCTCAGAGTAGACTTAATCGTGGCTGACCTTGTCTACCCAACTGTTTCGTCCTAGCTAGGACTAAACTTTCGCTTGGCCCCCCCAACTGGGCGTATACTTAATTTGTGGCTTTGGCTCATTACCAATTAGCACACAAGACGTGGCTGCTTTCAAGGTCAACGGCCCGGGCACGTTTCCCGTCTCGGATGGGACATTTTCGATGGCGACCATTAGGCGTGCGCTTCGGGCTTAATTAATCATTGCTAAGTGGGCTAGGTTACCATCCCACCTCCTCCCCCTACCACATTCCTGCTTGCTTCCTCCCGCGTTAGACATAAATGTGATTTCCCTTCGTGCGCTTTGTGCTCTCATTTCGCGCTGTGCACAATGCACGTTTCCGGCCCCGGCGCAGCGCACACAAATTACTTAAAGATGGACGAGACGAGGGGAGAAAAGAGGAGAGGATAACGAGAGAGAGAGAGGCCGGAGCTGGATCGGGAGCAGGCAACGACGCGTTATATCCGTTTCCGTTTCAACGTTCAACTTGCAACTTTCGCCCCGCCGCATTCAACACTTTTTTCGCATTGACTGATGAAGTTTCACCCGGCCGGTTTGTCCCGGCTTGTCCCGGTTTGTCCTGGCCAGTCCCGGCTTGTCCCGGTTGCTGCCAGTTTGTCCTGGCTTGTCCGGGGTTGTCCGAAGCTTGTCCGGCCAGGTCTTGCCTTACGCTAACCCTCAGCGCTGACGCCTGCCCGCTCCTGTCGCCGCCTTCTGACATAAGGCATAATCATTTTTTCTCTTCCTATTCCTCCATCCTACTCTCGCTCTCTCTCTCTCTCTCTCTCTCTCTTGCGCTCTTTGTCTGGCTTGCTGCTCCCGCTGGGGAATTGTTCGAAGCGGCGCTTTGGCAAGTGATAAAATGTTTTATGTGCTCGAGTGTCTGATAACAATAAATAACGCCATCAGCGGAACCAGGCGGACAAGCGAGAGTCGAGAGAGAAAGAGAGAGATTTCCAGGCCACGACCACAAGCGGGACACAGAGTCCGGAAGAGAGTGAGCGGGTACATGGGGGGGGGGTGGTTGGCATGTAAACAAATTGGCAGTGAAAGCCCCCGTTGATGTAGGCCGGGGTTAGGGGGGCCTAAAGGAGGCGCATTGATTCTACGTCGAATATCCCATGGAATTTGTGGCCTCTTGTTTGTTTAGGTTTTTGTGCCCCTCGCAGCAGATAATCCTCTCCGTAGTGTCAAAGGCTCCTCCTTTGTGCTACCCTCAATGTTGTGGCCTATTTGCATTTTAATGATGAATTGTAATCAACATCAATTTGAGGCATTCTCCTCTCCTTCTCTCCTTCTCTCCCTCCCTCTTCGTACTTGGTCCTTGGCCTATTAATCATCACGGCCCACTGCCTTAACCGGGTTATGTGTGAAATATTTGATTAGTTTGCGAAACACATAAGATGCCTTGGGATGTTTTTATGAATCGAGATGATTTTATACTGATTACAATAGATCAAGGCCCGATGAACGAAGTGTGTGTGTGTGTGTGTGTGTGTGTGTGTGTGTGGGGGTTAAGAATAATTGCAGTCTTTTGTTATCGCAATAATGGGAGGGAAATTATAGGCGATTATTTATGGAGCAGAATACCACTAAGTAACAGAGACCTGCAGTGAGTAATCGCCTTGGATAGCCACCGCATTTTTACTCGTTTAATTGCGTTATGAGTACCGCAAATCGTTTCATCGCAAGTTTGCGATACTTTTGCGGTGTAGAAAACGGATACATCGCAAACATTGCAACTCTGTTAGCAATGGGATGTATTGCAAACATCGCATGCACCGCATTTGTTTGCGGTACTCGAACGCAAACACCGCAATCACTACCTGTTTCTCTGTCTCTCCGTACGTTTGCCTTTCTGTCTGCCTCTCTATCTTTGTCTGTCTCCGTCTGTCTCCGTCTGTCTCTCCGTCTGTCTCCCCGTCTGTCTCCCCGTCTGCCTGTCTGTCTATCTGTCTGCTTGACTGCTTGTTCGCCTGCCTGCCTTTCTGTATGTCGCTATATCACTGTCTGTCTCCCCGTCTGTCTTCCCGTTTGTCTTCCTATCTTTCTTCTCGTCTGTCTTCTCATCTGTCTTCTCATCTGTCTTCTCATCTGTCTTCTCATCTGTCTTCTTCTCTGTCTTTCCGTCGTCTTCCCGTCTGTCTATCCGTCTGTCTATCCGTCTGTCTACCCGTCTGTCTACCCGTCTGTCTTCCCGTCTGCCTTCCTGTCTGCCTTCCTGTCTGCCTTTCCATCATTCTTCCCGTCCTCCCGCCCGCCTGCCTGTCTCTCTGCCTGTTCCTTTGCTTGCCTGTCCGTCTGCCTGCCTGTCTGTCTGTCTCCTGTCTGTCTCCTGTCTTTGTGCCTGCCTGTCTGTCTCCCCGTCTCCTTGTCTCTCCATCTGCCTGTGCTACGATCTCAGCCAACTCTGCGCTAGATAACATGATTCCCAGTTGATTCCTTTCTATCCATTCGTCCATTAACGTTGTCAGCGTTGGCGACGTTAGCTTAATTAGCGTAGAGCTCACCTGGCGGCAGCACGAAGACATCCTTTAGGCATCCATTAGGCATCATCTCTCCGGCGACTAAGTAGTTTCCCCTGCTCGAAGATGGAAATGGCGGTCTAAGTGACTTTGATGTTGCCCAAAAGGTGTAGGGTAGGTTAGGGTAGGGTAGGGAAGGGTAGGGTAGGTTAGGTAGGAGGCAAGTTGGCAGATGGCTGCGACGTTGCGCTGCCTTTGCTGCAATTGATATCGAAGTTGCAACTTCTGTCATTTTCTTTGTCTTCCCTCGCTTCCATCTCCTCGCTCCTTTTCCCATCTCCTTCTTGTTTGTTCCGCTTCAACTCGGCTCAGCTGCCACGCGACCAGAAGTTGCCCCATGTTGCAGCTTGGCAAATGGCAAAAAGGCGTTGATACTTGCTCAGCGAGTGGCGGCTGGAGGTTGGAGGAGTGCGTGAGCGGAGGGCGTGGCAAGCAAATATGGCTCGCATAACAGACATATTTGACGGAGACATCGCACGGATTACGGGCATCAATGCGCAGCGAAGGCAGCAGCAGGAAGGAAGGCTGAACTAAGAGGAGTGTTAGTGGGAGTTGGATGCCTTGTGGAGAGAGAAGGCAGGGGACCAGGGGGCGTGGCATTTTATTTAAAAGTCTCGACGCGTTCGTGGCGACTAAATTGACAGAGAGAATCACATGAAAGTGGCTCAAGCGCATTGTGCGACGCGACATTGTAAAGTGGGTAAGGTATGGGATGGGAAGTACAGGGTGGTGGGGTTAGAGAAATAGGAGGGGCATGGCTTGAGTTGGGTGTATGGCAGCCGGAAGCCTGTGAAAGCAACAACAGGCTTAAATTCAACACACACAGACAGACAGACAGACAGATAGCTTAATGTGCATATAAATCGACATTAAAGTAAGTGCCAGAATACCCTGTAAAATGCATATTTAAGAGGTTTTAGTGCGTAAGAGAAGTAAGCAAAGATTCTCATGAGTTTTGCTCTGTTAGTCTACTATATATTTACTATAATATGGATACAAGTTGCACGCTTTTAAAAAAAAAAAAAAAAAAAAAAAAAAATTAGGATATGTTGGGATATACAGGTGTGATTAAGTTATAAAGTAGACTGCAACATATATGAGTTTTGTATCATAAGATGGTATCTCAAGCTTGTCTAGTCTCTGAGATCTAGGCACTTTTGTAGATGGACAGACAGGCAGACGGGCAGGCAGACAGACAGACAGACAGACAGACAGACAGACAGGCAGACAGATAAACAGATATACTATATATCATAAGCTTAGAAAATCAATAAATTCAGAGTTCCAAAACATTCTCTCTTCTGCGTGGCTTTAAAACATTTCTCTAGTTTTTGTGGTATATCACATATAATCCAGAGATTATCCAAAAAGATATGTATGAATTATTTAGCATGTGTTATTTGAATTATTTATATCGAGTATTTTATTATTTTCAGCAGCATTTTAATGTATTTAAATATGTATGCATATATATATCTGAAATATATATATATATTAATCTAGCTTATTGAATGCGGTTAGGCGATGCTATGCAAATGATATTCACATAATTTGTACAGCTAATGCCACGAGTTGACCTGAATTTTAGCTAAATTAAACAAATCAAATGGAAAAATGGATGGGAAGCGGGTCAAGGAAGGAGAAGGAGAAAGGAGCAGCAGGAAGGAATAGCAGGAAGGAGTAGGAGGAAGGAGAAGGAGTAGGAGAAAGCAGTAGGCGGAAGGAGTAGGAGCAAGGAGCAGGAGCAAGCAGTGGGAGCAAAAAGTAGGGGATTGTCTGGTTTATGGGGCACATCCGTTTCCGGTTCGTGCTTAGTCCAAGAAATGGACACGTCTCGCCGAGCAGCTTTGGCTGTTAAAAAAAAAAAAAAAAACGGGTAAGTAAAGGGGAAAGCAAAGCAAAATACACATAGCTTTTGAGCGTTGTTTTACCTGTTGTTCTTTTGTTGCTTTTGTGGTGTTTATTTGCCCAAAATGGCGTCGGGTGATGGCGACTTTTCACCTGCGCCTGAAAGTATGCTTTAAAATTAACTCGAGACAGCGCAGTGGCGTGTGGTACCAACTCAGACGCTCCCATGCCACACTGGGTACCTGACTGTCCCCCCTACTTGCTCCCCTGCCTTGTCCCCTGCTCTGCCCCCTCTGCAGTGCCCTGTGGCACTTCACCATTCAGTTGCCACTGCCACCGTTGCTGCCCTTTGCGCACAGCGAATGCGCACTTAATGAGCGTTTAATTGGCTCACTGTTTACAGGGTGCCCTGGGAGCAGGGGAAAGGGCAAGGAGGAGGGGGAGGGGGGGTAGGAAGAGGCATGGTTTCAGGTGTTGCAGGTTCTGCAGCGGAAATGTGGCTCGCTGTTGCCGCGTGCAACTTGATTGAATTTCTTGTGGCAACTTTTTAATTGCATTCAGTGTTGCTGCCGTTGCTGCTGATCGGTTTAATAAACATTTTGTTTTATTTTATTTGTTTATTTATTTGTTTTACTCGCTTTGTCTCTATGCGCGCGCCTTTTGCCGTGTTAAATTTCTTTTTTTTCTGCTTGCTGTAAATAAACGCGCGCGAAACGCGCACAAAACGCGCCAAATATTTGCCACGCGTTTTCATTTGGCAAATTGTTTTTCGCTGGAGCGAACATAAAGCAGGCACAACACAAACATAGACGCAGGCACACACACACACACACACCCTGTACACGCTATACACACACAGCACACACACACAGTACACACACACACACACTCAGCGCGCCGGACTACAAAGCAAACCGAAACACGTTCCTGATTTGTCCGCCATCTTCTATGCTGCCTCCCCCTCACCACTCCTCGGTTACTCTGCTCCCCTCTTAGCCCTTAGTTGCATGTTCTGTGTTCATGATTTTATTTTCAAATGCTGCAGCATTTTATGTGGCCATTAAAATATTTTATTGCTCTTGGCGTAAATTTAAGCAATAATAAAATAAAAAAGGCGCAAGCAGCAACAACAACAACAGCAACAACAAGATGGAGGAGAAGGAAAAAACAAGCAAATCAGAATAAGAAAATGTATCCAAAGATGATGATGAGGCACAGGCAGAGGAACGGAGAGCGAGGGCAGAGGCAGTGCCACTGGCAGAGGAACGTGCGGCAACCTCAAAAATACCAAAAACATGAGTAACAACAGCAAGCAGACCATGCCCCTTCGAGCTTGCACTCAAGTCGCAGCATGAATACTCTACCCAAACAAAAGGAATATCGAATGGGAAATTAATTTTTATTGTTTATTTTCAAACAAATAAATAACATAATTATATTCAACTATTATTAATCTTTAAACTACATAATGACAAAAAAAAAAAAAAAAACGATTAAATAATTACTTAATACACTACATGCCATAAACATCCTTATTAGATTTGTTTATATTGTTTGCAAAATGTTCTGAATTAAATAAAATATAATTAGTGCATTATTTCCCTATGCAGTTTCAGATTTATTTCTTAGTTTACTTAAATTTCGTATATAATTTAATTATACACTGTACTTTCAGCTATTTATTTTTTAGTATTATATAATTTAATGTTATCTGCATATTATATATAATAATTTGTATACAAAACTTTTTTCTTATCTCTTGCTCTTATGCTTTCTAGAACGCAAGTATTATTTAAATTATGATATATTTATTTAAATATGTTTTTATTATCTTTTGATTATTTATATATGGTATATCTTAGTGTATACAGTATTTTCTTTTTTTTATATTTTCAATAATTATTACAATATATTATAAATACTTCTATACTACATATTATTTATAATAAATTGATTCATGATATTTTAAATACTAATAATTGTTCATTAATTATTGTAGCATTTTATTTTAAGTGTTGTATGCAGTACTGACTTAAGATACTTTATAAAATGTAACAGCTTCACTTTCAGTAAGGGTATTCAGCTCGAAATGAACTCAAGCTGCGTTTGTGTTTTTTTTCCCCGGTTTTCCCCAATTTTCCATTGACTTGAGTTGCGTTTCGTTTCGTTTGGTTTTCCTTCGTTGTGTTTTCCTTTAGTGAAAATTTAATTTGCATTTACGCATAAAATGATGCTACATAACTTGTGGGCATACCAGAGCCAGAGCCGGAGCCAGTGCCTGAGCCATAGCCAGTGCCGGAGCCATAGCCAGAGCCAGAGCCACAGCCAGAACTGGAGCCAGCGCCGGAGCCTGTGCCGGAGCCTCTGCATCGAAATCGGAATCAGGTTGCTGTTGGCAGGCAGAGACCGTAGGTGGTCTGGCAGCTTTTTGGCATGCCACGCCCCGCAAATTTCGCTTACACCTGGGCTGGGCAGTCTACACACACACACACACACAACAATACACACGTGTGTGTGTGTGTGGGTGAGATTGAGGTGGTTGCCACAGGGCGGGGAGGGGAAGCTGCGGCAACATATTCTGCGCGTACTATTTATGGCAGCAGCTGTTCCTCATCCAACTCCCCAACTGCCTCCTATTTCAGGCTGGATTGGTCTCTGCTGCAGCTGCCGTTGCCTCGATTCGATGTCCTCCACACAGCCTATCCCCACAACCCTCTGTGTCGCCAGGACCCCAGTTCCCTGCCCTACTTCAGCTTTTTCCCCGAATGCCACGCATATTAATGGCATCCAATTGATTTACTTGGGCCAACACAGTTTTTTTTTTTTACGACCAGCTCTCAAAACAGAACTATGGAAATTCGCTTTAAAGCGAAGCGTACGATACATTTTGGGAAAAGCTTTAAAAATCGATACTACTCACACAATCGATGGAAATCGATATAAAGCTAAAGTTTCCATTATTTCAGATTGGTCGATTCACTTAAGTTCGATATATCTATAAAGCAGCGTATTACAGCTAACTAAGAAAGGAAAAGATTAATCGATAACTTCAAGGTGCTTTTCTTGAGTGAAAACCAGCGATATGCCAACGATATCGATAAGGCTAAGGCGGATTTAACAATGTTATCGACATATACCAAGGCTTGGCCTTTTACTAGAGGAAAACACTCGATAACTAAACCATATCGACTAAGCTAAAGCAGTTCCTGCAATGTAATCGATATATACCAAGGCTTGGTCTTTTATTAGAGTGGAAATATTCGAGAGGTAAACCATATCCATTAAGCTAAAGCAGTTACTGCAATGTTATCGATATATACCAAGGCTTGGTCTTTTACTAGTGTGGAAATTCTTGATATTGATTAATCTAAAACAGTTTCTGCAATGTTATCGACATATTCCCTCCCTAACGTATGTATATGAATACAATAAGTTTTCTCTTTTATATGAAATTTGGGATAATTTACTAAGCTTCGATTTTTTTAATTATCGATATCGATTAACTTAAAGTATTTTGTGAAATTAAGCTAAAATTCAACGCATTTAGGGCAAATTTGAGGAAATATCTACGACAATTTCAATTAAATAAACTCTCCGCTTGCGTTAGTCCCGAAACTCCCCACTTTCCCTTGTTTTCTCCCTCTCCCTCTCTCTCTTCCTCCGTGTGTGTGATAATTTATTATCGTTTTGCATTGTTTTGTTTTGTTCGGTAAGTGGATTTCTGTTTTCGACGAGCCGCAGCTCTGCTTATCGCTGCGTTTCATGTTCCGATTGCAATTACTGTAAAATTCCGAGTAGTTTTCGAGCACATTTTCGAATATATATATATATTATATATATATATCGTATATATGTGTATATTTTGTCGAAAAATTGAAACGCTCTGTTTGTCTTTAATATGCAAAAATAAACGCACATTTTTGGTTGGGCTTTTGGCATTTTAATTTATGCAGGATGAAAAGCCGCAAATTCTTATGGCTTATCACGGGACGGCATGGGGCAGGGGGGTTGGGGTACCGAGGGGGGTTCTAGTAATTTTGTTAAATATTTGCATCATTTGGAAAATCCAAACAAATGACAAGCACTTGGGATGTCCAGTAAATTTGTTATAAATAAATAAAATGCTATTAGGATTGCCCAGAGAGAGAGAAAGAGAGAGAGAGAGAAAAAGATGACAATGGGTCCTGTACTGATGGTGTGAAGGTGTGGGGGGTGGCGGGAGGTTTGAGGTCGTAGGTCAAGCTGAAACGTTAAATTGCTGTCAACATGGCGTGCCACGTTGTTTGCTTTTCCCCCCCAGCCCACTTTACTCTCTGCTTTGGTTAGGTCTCTAGTCCTGCCCTGCTCTGGCCTGGTTAGTTTAGTTTTTGGTTAGGTCTGATTTCAGTACTCGGTTAGGAGCAACAACGTTGATGAACCTTTGCGATTGACAAAGGGTTCACAAAAGAAAATTGTCGACGTATTTTTCATTGCAACACGAACACGAAACTGTCGAAATCGCATCGCACTCGCAAATTTGCAAATGAAGTGCGACGAATTGTAAAATGCAATTGGATTCGCTGACCCAGCCCTGCACTACCCTACCCTACCCTCTCTCTCTCTCTCTCCGGGGTCTTTCCCCTATTTTGTAGTCCCATTCCCAGTCCTCTTTCTCACTCTGTCGACTGCTAATGAAATGCGATAAAATGTCATTCAGCCGTAATAATGCCACTGCTGCTGCTGCTGTCGCGTAGTAACTCCCCCAGATATGCAGGGAGTAGGCGGGGAGGGGAAGGCGTGGCAGGTTGCCTGATTCCATTGATCGATCTAATTTCGCTGTGCTGTATTTTGGTCGTTTCGATTTGATGTTCGCTCGGATTTGGCGGCGATTGTGCGGAAATTAGTTGAAAGTTTACCAAACTGAAATCAAACTGTGATTCCAATTGGATTTCGACAGCAGCAGCAGCAGCAGCAGCTGCCGATGGAACACAGATTTCAGATATATTCCCGTAACTCCTTTCTCTGTTTCACATTTCATTACAGCGCAGCAGCATTCAATTCGATGTGTGTCCTGTTAGTTATTATTCGCTGGGATTACGACTGAGCCCACAATTTGCTGAAAATGTTGATGATGGTTTTAGTTAGGGTTGCCAAAATAACTGTAGTTAAGCTACCTTATCACATATGTGGTATATATAAATAGTGTTTTAAGTCTACTCACTGATTTGCTTTAGTTTAAAGTACAGTTGATTATCATATTTAACTGCCAGTTAAGTTTAGAGTAGAGCTGAAAGAAGAGTTGCGTTTGAAATATTAAAGAAATACTTTGAATATATATTAAGTTAGTGTTTTGTGACCCCTTTCTAATTAGGTTTCAGTTACTAGTACAATATTTAACTACAAGTTAAGTTAACTCTCTGATTTGTTTAACTGCCGGTTAAGCTTAAACTTAAAAAAAAATGCCGAGTCTGAAAATTGAAAGAAATACTTTTTATACATTTTAAAAAAAGTGTTTTAGGTCCCCTTCCTGAATTTTATAGTTTCAAGTACAGTCATACATTTAACTGCCAGTTAAGTTTAAAAAATCAAAGTACAGTTAAATACTTAACTGCCAGTAAAGTCATATAGGTAAACTTGAAAGAAGAAATAATTGACAAAATAGCAAAAAAAATCCTGCGAAGTTTCCAGATAATAACACTTTTAACCGTGGGTTAACTGAAGGTTAACTCAAACTGAAGCTTTAATGTTAACCATACATGCTGCAGGTGCATTTAACTTGTTAACAGGGTGTTAACTTTAATTAACCTGAAAGTTAACAGTCAGTTAACATTACTGCAAACATTATTTGATTTTTAAGCTCTTTAACTGTCAGTTAATATTCGTTTGCAGCTTGAATAGGTTTATTCGTAGGTTAAAAGTACCGTTAACTTGCAGTTAAACCTTTAATAGGTTTATTATTAGGTTAAAAGTGCAGTTAACTTGCAGTTTAACCTTTTATAGGTTTATTATTAGGTTAAAAGTACAGTTAACTATAAGTTTGATAGGGAATAGCTTTATTCCCAAGTTAAACGTACAGTTAACTTGCAGTTTAACCATTAATACTATTAATTAATTTGTACTCAGGTTAAAAATACAGTTAATTTGCAGTTTGAGCTTAAATAGGTTTATTCTCTGGTTTAAAGTACAGTCAACTTGCAGTTTGGTAGGGAATAACTTTATTCTCAGGTTAAAAAGTAAAGTTAACTTGCAGTTAAACTTTTAATAGGTTTATTCTTAGGTTAAAAGTACAGTTAACTGTAAGTTTGATAGGGAATAGCTTTATTCTCAGGTTTGAAGTACAGTTAACATGCAGTTTAACCATTAATAGATTTATTTTCAGGTTAAAAGTACAGTTAACTTGCAGTTTGACAGGAATATCGCTTCATCAGTTAATTAAACACAGTTTACAGAGTGACAGGCAATACTACTTCTTAAAGATCGACTCTGGGCAAGCTATGGAGGTCAACAAGGCAAACCCAATCCCAGTACCCTTCCCAATCCCAGCAATGTCTGCCAAATAAGTCAACTGGCAGCAACAACATCAACAACAACAACAACAGCAACAACAGAGTCTAATTTGCACAACAATCTCGCTGCAATCGAGCCGAGGAATGTAAATCAAAACTTGGCCGAGTAGCTTGCTAATTAGATTAAGACCCAAAGCGAGGACCAAAAACTACTAACTGCAGGATAAGGCGGATAAGCGGCGACACTGGCAGAAGGGAAAAATGGCAGGAGGGGAGCAACAACAGTTGCAGCAACTGTGCCACCAGATCTCGCAATGCTGTTGACAATGTTGGCTGCAGTTGCCACTGCCACTGCTGCTGCTTTTTGTTGCAGCATGCAAATTTTGACTGTGCGCCAAGTGGCAACATCGCCGCGTCCGCCCCGTCCCTCCCTCTCTGTCTGCTCGACTTGGTTGCTGATGCTGCGCTTAATTATTTCCTTGGCCGGCAATCAACAATCAACATAATTTTGACACGCCTACTTGGGGGCGTATTGGGGTAATGAAAAATGAGCAAAGTTTTTCATGCAGCGCGTTTTTGCGTCGCGTCGCGTTGCGTTGCAACAGGAAGATGTGCCAGAGAAAGAGAGAGAGAGGGAGAGAGCGAAAAACAAGTTCAACAAGGCACTCGGCACGAGAGGATGACACTCTTGGCACGGCGCCCATGCCCATGACTCGCGTTCCTGCCACCGTTTCCTCTCCTGCAGCGACGCTGCGATGCGTTTCCTTTTCCTTCAAACATTTTTGTGGGCGATTTTATGGGACAGTTCAGGCTTGGTTTATAGCGCTGGCTCAGTGAGTCATGGGTGTAATGCACTGATCTCTGGCTGCAAGGGTGGTTTGTGAGCTCTTAAGTCTATCTGACTATGTGCCAGATATCTGGCAAGTGCTAAAGATATCAATAATAATTGAGTCGAAATTTGAACATACATAAATAATTGTATAACATATACCCATATACATATATGTATGTCATATGTCTGACAAAATTCTTGCCAGATTAAATGCAGAGCGAGAGTCATGTATGCTAAGGTACCAGATGTCTGACAGCTAGTGTGCCAGTTGAAACTTTTCACAGAAAAGTGTGTAATATAATATATAAGTATTTAAATTGTATGCCAGATAAATATATGACACGAGTGGAAGCATACATATACCATATAAATTTGTACTAAGTGGAGAACGTTCATATCTGGCATAAAATATAACTTATCTATAGATATTTTCATAAAATATCTGGCATTGCGCCAGTCAAATCAAAGTAGAACAGTCTGATTATCTTTTGTGCCATATGTAATTTTTAAGTCATATGTCTGACTAACATTAATGCTAAAAACTCTAAAGCAAAACAAAAGAATGCCATATCAATTATATGGAGCACAGTCTGTCAAAAGAATATAAAGATTAAACGTATGTTCAACTGGCATGAATAAGAACATATAAATAAAGTAAGTAAGTGTGACAAGTATGTGAAAAAAAAGAGTCATAGTCTGACAAAACATGAGTCAGATCAGCCGCAATAAAGTAAGTAGCTAACATATGTCATATAAGATTATATGCAGAGTGCATATCTCTATGACTTATGAATTTTTTAGCTGTGTCATATGTCTGACAAAAGCAACATCAGTCAGTTGTATGGGTTAAGTAGAGCTATAAGTCAATGCGAGCATAAACATAACTGACAATCTTAAATATGATAGACGTTCTCTCCCTCTCTCTCTCTCACTCTGGCAATATTGACTGTAAGCAAAGAGGCAGAAAGGGAGAGAGAGAGAGAGAGGGGGAGAGCTTTAGCTGGCACGTGCGAACTTAGCATAATCAATGTCCCTTTTACTCCTTGTGCCTTCTGCCTTCTACCTTCTGCCTTGTGCCTTGTTCCAGCTGCAGTTCCAGTGGCGTCACTGGCAAATGACACCATAAGCGATATGGGGGGTAATATGAGCATAAATAAATAACACACACACACACACACACACACATACAGCTGCTGTGCTCTACCTGCTCTCAGCCAGCACAACACTTTCTCCAGCAGCCCCTCTGAGTGTGTGAGTGTGTGTGTATATATGTATATATAGATGTGTGTGTTCAGTTTCGATTTCGATGGGCAAAAACTGCATAATTTATGAGCCTGGCCAGCGTTTTGGCTCAGCTGTCTGCTTGCTCGTCTTTAAATGCGTTCCCTCTCGCTCTCGCTCTCTCTCTCTGTCTCTCTCTGTCTCTCCCTCTCTCTCTGTATGCGGGTGTGCTGCATAGCCTTTTAAACAGACCTACAACTATCGATCTCACTTAAGCCTGGGCCAGCTCCACATGGGCCCCGCTCCATATGCAAACTGGCAATAAAATTTAAATATTTTCCATATAAATCAAATCGATGGGAAATTTCGGTACAAAGCCAAAGCCCAAAGCCGACACGAATGTACCGAACGCGTCCCAGTGGTAACATACAGACACAGCTAGCCATACCCCTCTCTCTCTCTCTCTCTATCTCTGTGTCTGTGTCTCTCCCTCTCTCTCTGTCCTGCTGCATACGTGCGCTTGTCACTTGCCACTTGCCACTTGGCAGTCGAGTTGGGGGCGCAGTCAAAGCGTCGGTGCTCAAAGAACCTGTTTCCGTTTTGTCAACCTGAGAAACTAGCATACAGTTAGACAGACACAAGTATCACAAGTTCCAGTGGGGCGGGGGGATGGGTCTTGGCCCTGGCTAAGTGTTTTCTCTCTTTCTCTTTCTCTGGTTGCTCTGTCCGTGAGTGCATGAGTCCGTGTCGCTTCGTGTTGGACACAAATTGTGATGACTTGAGCACTTCGATCAGTCTGCGGGACTTTGGAAATTTATGTAAGGGTCCCCCTATGATATGTCAGCAACATTTTTTTTTTTGTAAATTTAAAATCGCGAGTTTTTAATTTTAACCGATTCTGGAGGTTAAAATAAGTACTAAATAATTGGCAAATATGTGTATATGACATATATATGTATGTCGAGAAATAGATACAAGTATATGCATATATACATATATTTATATGTTTTGATTTAACCTAAATCTATTTAAATTCGATGATATTCGAAATTTCTTCTTTAGCTTATTATGTTTATAGATTTGATATATGGCACGAGATTGACATATCTTATATATATATTCTTAGCCTTATCCAAATTTGCCTTGATCTATTTAGTTTCGAATACGAAAAGGTAATATGACACAAAATTATCAGGCATATGACACTATTCGACAGTTTTTCTTATACTCTGAATGGAAGCTTAACATTTTTCCATATCTTTATCGTATTTTTCTACTATATATATATATATATATATATATATATATATCACTCTGCTCCCAAATTATTTCCCTATATATATATATATGTTTATTCTGATGCACTATCAACTTAAGCCTGATCTTACTACTATAGACTCGAATGTGCTCAATCAGCTCTAAATATATATTTAGCTTTTGATTGAGCATTACGAGTAGTAAATGCCGATAAAGCTATAGCTTCTTGTTCAGTTGCAAAATTGAGGTGTTTGTATATGAACTTTAGAAATTATACTATTCTGGCAAATCCCTAATTTTTAGCTACATATGTGTTCGGAATCTATAGGAATTATGCCATAAAATCGGCTCAAGCAAATGGAACACTATGAGCGATTATGCTATATGAAAATTTAAGGCATCTGCTGCATGTGCGTGTGTGTGTGTGTGTGTGTTGATTTTATTCCACATTTAAATTTGGTCAATTTCGAGAATTACAAGAGACCAACAAAACGGAAGGATGTTCGGCCTGGTGCTGAAGCACACTGAAGGCCTGAAGAGGAGGCACTGCCTCCCCTGCTTCCCCTGCCTGCCTGCTCCGCCTGCCCTGCCTCGTTGCATTTCGTGCATGTCTTGTGCACTTCTTGGTCACATTTATTACACAATTCCAATAAATAACATTTCGTAGAGCTTCCTGG
Organism: Zaprionus kolodkinae; assembly: GCA_018901885.1. Lineage (NCBI taxonomy): Eukaryota > Metazoa > Arthropoda > Insecta > Diptera > Drosophilidae > Zaprionus > Zaprionus kolodkinae. The sequence goes on along the minus strand of JAEIFM010000183.1, from coordinate 30,848 downwards.
CAGTAGTCGCCTGGTAGGCCGTAGGCATTGCAATGGCTGCCTCTGTGCTGGACGAGCAGGAGGAGGCGATTGCCACTCCCACTCCCACTCGGACTGGCACTGGCAGTGTGTCTGCCTCTGGTGCTGCTGCTGCACATCGTCGGTCTGGGACTGGGACTGGGAGTGGGACAACAATTTCTTTATGGTATTTACAAGGACATCGTCAGCTCGTCATCGTTTGCGCTTGACAGAGGCAAAATTTTATTTACGAGTATTTTGTCAGGATTCGCATGCAATGAACTTACATATGTAAATGCCGGAGGGATGTATGGGCACACACACACACACACACACACAGACATATATAGAGACACACACACATACACACACACCAACACACACACACATGCAGTGCGCTTTAATGTGCGCAATAAATTCGTGCTTTATTGACATTTTGTTACATTTCATTTGGCATTCCTATTTCGATTTGCCCGCTTGACAGCTCAAGTGTGACCAGTTTCAATTAGTTTTATAGCTTCTTCTTTTCTACCCCTCCTTCCCATTATTTGGTCTCTTTAATTAACCAGCCCTAATCAAATCGTAGTGCTTTGTGTTAATCTTTCGCCTTTGGCTTAAAACAGTCTGCGGTTTTGCGGCTTATGCAAATTTAGTTTGCTTTTGAAATATCTTACAAATAATTCTGTGTATATACCTTCTAAAATTTGGATATATTTAAAATGGGTTTATACACATATTTGTGGGGTTTTTTGGGTGGAAGAGTTTGCCTAAGATAATAAATTATTTGACTGGGAGGTATGGCAATTAAAAATCTATAAAAAATATCTATGACTATTTTAGTATTTTCTCAAGTTTTTTGTTTTTTTTTTTTTTTAACTTTGCTGCCAAAAATTATTAATATTAATAAACAAATAAATCTTAAAACCTTTTGATTTCTAGCAAAATTCTCGGTACTTTCATTCCAAATAATCGCTTCTATAGATTATAAAGGTTTTATAAGCAAATTTATTTATCTCTGTGGTTTCAGCTGCATATATTGTAAAACAGTGTAAAAAAATCTGAAAAATAAAAAAAATAATCGTTAGTAAAAAAAATAAACGTAATATCTATTACATAACTAATCCGCTGATATTATTTCTGGTTGAAAATGCAATTAATAATATATAATTATGCAATATTTTACAATTGAAATATCAAATTCGTATTATATTTTTTTTTACATTTATTTTCATGATATTTTTTGATACCATGTCGATGCGTTCTTTATATATACATTTCCATTGCATTTGCCCCGTAATACGATATCTTTTTTGCAATATGCTACATAACTATCTCATTTATCTCTTTCTCTAGATGCCATATCTGTTTACGTTCGTGCCGCCTGCTCCAAGCTGCCACAACTCATTGAATATGATGAGGTGTGCAAGGCATTTTATTGATTTATCAGTGCAGAGCTTAGGCTACCTCCCTACCTCCCTCCCTTCCCTTCGGGTGCTCTCTGTATAACGGCATTACTATAGAGGACTCGGCGCACAGTTTGCTTGGCCAGAAGTGCACGTTGTTTGCCATGCAAAGTTTGCTCCGTTGCCGTTGCCGTTGCCTTTAATCAAATATCAATAAAGTTGCCGAACCAGGACGAAGTACTCTCATATTTATGTGGCCATGATTATGTTTAATGTGCCTGTGCCCCGTGCTCCCACTACACCTGGTACTCCCTGGGTTTCTGCCGCCTTCCCTCAACTCCTAAACTTGTGTGTGTGTGTGTGTGTGTTTGCCGGCTTTAACTTTTGCCGTTGTGTTTAGCACGCAAAATGCAAAGTGCAATTGTGCCCGGTCTCGTGGCCCCGAGGCATGTCTCCCACACCTCTCCCTCTGCTACTCCCTGCCTCCTCCCTCTCTGCTCTTGCCACTGTGCAGCCCCGAGCAGCATAGTATAATGGAATATAATACTGCATTTATTTGATTTACATGCGAAACTGCAGTTATGCATGCAATGTGTTTGGCAATGCTCCCCATGCTCTCTCTTCCCTTCCCTCTCCCCCTCTCTCCCTCTCTCTCTCTCTCTCTCTCTCCACCCACATTCTACCTGCACTGCAGCTTAATATGCACCAAAATCGTTGAAGAACTCCCCGCTAAATATGCTCGGGTATTAAAATATTCATTCAAAATTCAACAATGGCGATGATAAGCATCGCGCAGAAATCACAGAATCATTTAAATTGGAGTCGAAAGTGCCTTGAATAAAATCTACCACGCTGCGTATACTTTATATGGGAGCGTTGAAATAACGTAGGTTTTTGATAGCGATAACTGTATTATAACTCAAATTTAAAGATCCCACACTGCGTATACTTCATACCAATCGTGCACACATTGCGTATACGTAACTTCACTCCTGCACACATTACGTATACGTAATATTAGTCGCTTATTAGCTTTTTAATCTACATTTGTGGCATTTTCTAACACTGTTTGTCAGCTGTTGTTGCCTTTTATCGATAACTAAATATATCGATATTAATATGGAATTTTTAAACACGCTTGCTTCAGCGCACATGGCGTATACGTAACAATTTTGTTAATTATAGATACAGTTTAAATCAAATTTATGCTTTATATAAATCGAAATTTGATTTTCGATCTTTATTATCGATTTCTATACAAGCAAAGCGATAGTTGTCGCAAGCACAACCCGCTGAGCTCACGTTGCGTATACGCAATATGTTTTTTTTTGCAAATATTCCCAGTGATTATATAACTGTAATGTCACTGCGAGATGCCACCTGCTCGCATTCATTTATTAAAGTGTCATCGAAAGTCCGAGCTGTCATTTATCGAAATGAAAATTGACGTGTTATCGATAAGGGCAGCATTGCGTATACGCACTGCGAGAGAACCTATTGTAATTGTTGTTGCGACACATTGTCACCGGCTCGAGTTCATCAAGGTATCGTCGTCGTAATCGTTATCGTTATCGAATCGCCTTTTTGAATTGGCGTTGATTGAAATTGCGTGCCCAAAATCGTCATTGTCATCGTCAAGCGTTAAGCGTTATCGTACGTTATGCCGTTATGCCCAAGTGCCTGCCCGACATCAATCCCCCATTTTGGTATTGTCCATTTCTCCCCATTTCCCGCATTTCCCGCTGGCCATTTCCCATTTCCCATTTGCCGGGCAACAATTGCTTTGCAAGCGGCCAATGTCACAAATTAAAATTTATTTTCTGTCAATTTTTATTTAAACTTTCGTGGCAGGAAGGAGGCAAAGCTGCAGCAGCTGCGGCAGTTGTTGTTATCGCTGCTGCTGCTGTTGCTGCTGTTGCTGTCGCATTTATGCACACTTAATGGCAGCGACAATCGACCAACGAATGGTCTTAGCCTTGGCCAAGAGAGGGATGGGGAGAGCGGGAGAGAGGGAGAAAGCGCACAACGTGTCCAGACAGCGGGCACAATGCGCAATAATAAAAACAATAACGAGCAGAGCACAGTTTCCTCCACTCTCTCGCTCACTCTCTCTCTCTGCCACTCTCTCCCTCTCTGCCACTTTCTCTTACTCTCTCTCTCTCTCTCTCTCTCGCTCTGCTGCCCTGCCCACATCGTCTCTTTTGCTCATTTTTGTTTGAGCATATTGAAAAATTGTTGTTGTAGGAAAAACCCATTTGGCTATTGTTTGTCATACTTGGCCAACGCTGCCTGTCCGGCTTTAACCCATGTCCCTTATATCTACAACAGATCCAGTTGCACTCTGCCTCGCCACACGTACCGCCCGTAGCCCCCCTCCCTCCGCCCTCGCCCCACTGCCCTCCCTGTCCCACTGCAGTGGATTTTCAATAAATGACTTACATCGCGTGGGGCCAACTGCCATGCCGTGTGGCATACGTTGGGAATGGGTATAGGTGTGTCTCCCTCCATCTACCTCCACACCATGGGGGATCTGTTTCGAGTACAATTTCGGGTTTTGGGATCGGGTTTGGTTCGGGACTGCGGCGCTGCTGCATCGCTGTTGTTTTTGCAGCTCTTAACGAGCGCAGCTGCTTTGGGCACACGAAAATCGCTTTTAAAAATAATAACAATGTTCAGTCGAACAGGCAGACACCCCTTAGCCCTTTATCGCATACCCCACTCCAGCTTAACCAACACCTCCAGCTGCACTTAACCCAGTCCTTTCGAATATTAAAGATAATTTAAAACAAAAAGCAGAGTAAAAATTTACAATAAAAATTAAAAAATTAGTTAAATGAAATTATTAGAGTATAATATAATATTTTAAATATATTATATTATATTATATATTAAGTATAAAATAGAAAAAAAAATATATAGCAAGAAAGTAAAAGTAGGTAAGAGATAGACAGAGCTGCTTAAACCCTAAGAGATACAGATATTGAGGGAGATAAACAATTAGAGAAAAAAAGACGAAAGATGAGAAAGAATTTAGGTATAGGCATTAGATATACAAAGACAGATAGAAAATGTTTAAAAATAGTAAGGCATATGAAATGCTATGGAGAAAGAGAAAGAATGGATGAGCAGAAGGGAGAATTCTTTTTTATCTACATAAAGATCTGTCCGCTTTTGTGGGCTAATGAAAACATTTGGTTAACCAAAATGGGAGTACGACAAGTTATTAAAATATTTTTCTATGTATGTGCGGTGGTTCGTGACATTTGCCGACAGGCAACACAACACACAGACACACACACACACATACACACACACACACACACACACACACACACATCAACACACTTATACAGCGGGATAGAGCAAGAGAGCGATAGGGAACGTGCTGAGCCGGTCGACATTTTGTTAGGCGAATCATGGCCGCATGGCCTATCGCCCGTTTGAGATTGGGCACGTCTCCAGTTTGGGTAGCGGTTCGCCAGGCTGCACTGCACTTCGGTTCGGCATCACGCATCACAGCTCACATGGTCCAATCCACGGCTGATTCGGATAAAAAACGTAGATAATATGCAACTTTTTGTTTCTCCACTCTCACATCGATATTAGTGAAAAATATGGATATATTTTTTATCGTTTTTTAACTCCAATATGGCCAAAAATCATTTGTTTTAACTCCGAGAAGGCTTTTTGATCTCGGCATTGTACTTTAATTGATTCTACATTTCAATTTTATTGATTTGGGAACTTCGATTTTTTTCGACTTTTTCCATCCAACCCCCTTACAAAAATTTCGAAATTTTTTAAAAATTTGACATATTAATTTTTTGCTTAAAATCAAATAAGATATTAGTAATTAGCATAAAAATCCAATCCGCAGCTGATTCGGATGAAAAACGTGGATAATATGCAACTTTTTCGATTTTCCAGGGCTGTCTCGCCACTCTCACTTTGATATTAGTGAAAAATATGGATATTTTTGATCGTTTTTTAACTCTAATATGGCCAAAAATCATTTGTTTTTACTCTGAGAAGACTTTTTGATCTCGGTATTGAACCTTAATTGATTCTACATTTCAATTTTATCGATTTGGGAACTTCGAATTTTTTCGACTTTTTCCATCCTCGACCTTACAAAAATTTCGAAAATTTTCAAAAATTTGACATATTAATTTTTTGGTTAAAATCAAATAAGATATTAGTAATTAGCATAAAAATCCAATCCGCGGCTGATTCGGATAAAAAACGTGGATAATATGCAACTTTTTCGATTTTCCAGGGCTGTCTCGCCACTCTCACTTTGATATTAGTGAAAAATATGGATATTTTTGATCGTTTTTTAACTCTAATATGGCCAAAAATCATTTGTTTTTACTCTGAGAAGACTTTTTGATCTCGGTATTGAACCTTAATTGATTCTACATTTCAATTTTATCGATTTGGGAACTTCGATTTTTTTCGACTTTTTCCATCCAACCCCCTTACAAAAATTTCGAAAATTTTCAAAAATTTGACATATCAATTTTTTGCTTAAAATCAAATTAGATATTCGTATTGAGCATAAAAATCCAATCCGCAGCTGATTCGGATGAAAAACGTGGATAATATGCAACTTTTTCGATTTTCCAGGGTTGTCTCTTCACTCTCACTTCGATATTAGTGAAAAATATGGAAAATTTTTATCGTTTTTGAACTCTAATATGGCCAAAAATCATTTGTTTTTACTCTGAGAAGACTTTTTGATCTCGGTATTGAACCTTAATTGATTCTACATTTCAATTTTATCGATTTGGGAACTTCGATTTTTTTCGACTTTTTCCATCCAACCCCCTTACAAAAATTTCGAAAATTTTCAAAAATTTGACATATCAATTTTTTGCTTAAAATCAAATTAGATATTCGTATTGAGCATAAAAATCCAATCCGCAGCTGATTCGGATGAAAAACGTGGATAATATGCAACTTTTTCGATTTTCCAGGGTTGTCTCTCCACTCTCACATCGATATTAGTAAAAAGTATGGAAATTTTGTATGGTTTTTTAACTCTAATATGGCCAAAAATCATTTGTTTTTACTCTGAGAAGACTTTTTGATCTCGGTATTGAACCTTAATTGATTCTACATTTCAATTTTATCGATTTGGGAACTTCGATTTTTTTCGACTTTTTCCATCCTCGACCTTACAAAAATTTCGAAAATTTTCAAAAATTTGACATATCAATTTTTTGCTTAAAATCAAATTAGTAATTCGTATTGAGCATAAAAATCCAATCCGCGGCTGATTCGGATAAAAAACGTGGATAATATGCAACTTTTTCGATTTTCCAGGGCTGTCTCGCCACTCTCACTTTGATATTAGTGAAAAATATGGATATTTTTGATCGTTTTTTAACTCTAATATGGCCAAAAATCATTTGTTTTTACTCTGAGAAGACTTTTTGATCTCGGTATTGAACCTTAATTGATTCTACATTTCAATTTTATCGATTTGGGAACTTCGATTTTTTTCGACTTTTTCCATCCAACCCCCTTACAAAAATTTCGAAAATTTTCAAAAATTTGACATATCAATTTTTTGCTTAAAATCAAATTAGATATTCGTATTGAGCATAAAAATCCAATCCGCAGCTGATTCGGATGAAAAACGTGGATAATATGCAACTTTTTCGATTTTCCAGGGCTGTCTCTTCACTCTCACTTCGATATTAGTGAAAAATATGGAAAATTTTTATCGTTTTTGAACTCTAATATGGCCAAAAATCATTTGTTTTTACTCTGAGAAGACTTTTTGATCTCGGTATTGAACCTTAATTGATTCTACATTTCAATTTTATCGATTTGGGAACTTTGAATTTTTTCGACTTTTTCCATCCTCGACCTTACAAAAATTTCGAAAATTTTCAAAAATTTGACATATCAATTTTTTGCTTAAAATCAAATTAGTTATTCGTATTGAGCATAAAAATCCAATCCGCAGCTGATTCGGATGAAAAACGTGGATAATATGCAACTTTTTCGATTTTCCAGGGCTGTCTCGCCACTCTCACTTTGATATTAGTGAAAAATATGGATATTTTTGATCGTTTTTTAACTCTAATATGGCCAAAAATCATTTGTTTTTACTCTGAGAAGACTTTTTGATCTCGGTATTGAACCTTAATTGATTCTACATTTCAATTTTATCGATTTGGGAACTTCGATTTTTTTCGACTTTTTCCATCCTCGACCTTACAAAAATTTCGAAAATTTTCAAAAATTTGACATATCAATTTTTTGCTTAAAATCAAATTAGTTATTCGTATTGAGCATAAAAATCCAATCCGCGGCTGATTCGGATAAAAAACGTGGATAATATGCAACTTTTTCGATTTTCCAGGGCTGTCTCGCCACTCTCACTTCGATATTAGTGAAAAATATGGAAATTTTTGATCGTTTTTTAACTCTAATATGGCCAAAAATCATTTGTTTTTACTCTGAGAAGACTTTTTGATCTCGGTATTGAACCTTAATTGATTCTACATTTCAATTTTATCGATTTGGGAACTTTGATTTTTTTCGACTTTTTCCATCCTCGACCTTACAAAAATTTCGAAAATTTTCAAAAATTTGACATATCAATTTTTTGCTTAAAATCAAATTAGTTATTCGTATTGAGCATAAAAATCCAATCCGCAGCTGATTCGGATGAAAAACGTGGATAATATGCAACTTTTTCGATTTTCCAGGGCTGTCTCGCCACTCTCACTTTGATATTAGTGAAAAATATGGATATTTTTGATCGTTTTTTAACTCTAATATGGCCAAAAATCATTTGTTTTTACTCTGAGAAGACTTTTTGATCTCGGTATTGAACCTTAATTGATTCTACATTTCAATTTTATCGATTTGGGAACTTCGATTTTTTTCGACTTTTTCCATCCTCGACCTTACAAAAATTTCGAAAATTTTCAAAAATTTGACATATCAATTTTTTGCTTAAAATCAAATTAGATATTCGTATTGAGCATAAAAATCCAATCCGCAGCTGATTCGGATAAAAAACGTGGATAATATGCAACTTTTTCGATTTTCCAGGGCTGTCTCTCCACTCTCACTTCGATATTAGTGAAAAATATGGAAATTTTTTATCGTTTTTGAACTCTAATATGGCCAAAAATCATTTGTTTTTACTCTGAGAAGACTTTTTGATCTCGGTATTGAACCTTAATTGATTCTACATTTCAATTTTATCGATTTGGGAACTTCGAATTTTTTCGACTTTTTCCATCCTCGACCTTACAAAAATTTCGAAAATTTTCAAAAATTTGACATATCAATTTTTTGCTTAAAATCAAATTAGTTATTCGTATTGAGCATAAAAATCCAATCCGCAGCTGATTCGGATAAAAAACGTGGATAATATGCAACTTTTTCGATTTTCCAGGGCTGTCTCGCCACTCTCACTTTGATATTAGTGAAAAATATGGATATTTTAGATCGTTTTTTAACTCTAATATGGCCAAAAATCATTTGTTTTTACTCTGAGAAGACTTTTTGATCTCGGTATTGAACCTTAATTGATTCTACATTTCAATTTTATCGATTTGGGAACTCCGATTTTTTTCGACTTTTTCCATCCAACCCCCTTACAAAAATTTCGAAAATTTTCAAAAATTTGACATATCAATTTTTTGCTTAAAATCAAATTAGATATTCGTATTGAGCATAAAAATCCAATCCGCAGCTGATTCGGATGAAAAACGTGGATAATATGCAACTTTTTCGATTTTCCAGGGTTGTCTCTTCACTCTCACTTCGATATTAGTGAAAAATATGGAAAATTTTTATCGTTTTTGAACTCTAATATGGCCAAAAATCATTTGTTTTTACTCTGAGAAGACTTTTTGATCTCGGTATTGAACCTTAATTGATTCTACATTTCAATTTTATCGATTTGGGAACTTTGAATTTTTTCGACTTTTTCCATCCTCGACCTTACAAAAATTTCGAAAATTTTCAAAAATTTGACATATCAATTTTTTGCTTAAAATCAAATTAGTTATTCGTATTGAGCATAAAAATCCAATCCGCAGCTGATTCGGATGAAAAACGTGGATAATATGCAACTTTTTCGATTTTCCAGGGTTGTCTCTTCACTCTCACTTCGATATTAGTGAAAAATATGGATATTTTTGATCGTTTTTTAACTCTAATATGGCCAAAAATCATTTGTTTTTACTCTGAGAAGACTTTTTGATCTCGGTATTGAACCTTAATTGATTCTACATTTCAATTTTATCGATTTGGGAACTTCGATTTTTTTCGACTTTTTCCATCCTCGACCTTACAAAAATTTCGAAAATTTTCAAAAATTTGACATATCAATTTTTTGCTTAAAATCAAATTAGTAATTCGTATTGAGCATAAAAATCCAATCCGCGGCTGATTCGGATAAAAAACGTGGATAATATGCAACTTTTTCGATTTTCCAGGGCTGTCTCGCCACTCTCACTTCGATATTAGTGAAAAATATGGAAAATTTTTATCGTTTTTGAACTCTAATATGGCCAAAAATCATTTGTTTTTACTCTGAGAAGACTTTTTGATCTCGGTATTGAACCTTAATTGATTCTACATTTCAATTTTATCGATTTGGGAACTTTGATTTTTTTCGACTTTTTCCATCCTCGACCTTACAAAAATTTCGAAAATTTTCAAAAATTTGACATATCAATTTTTTGCTTAAAATCAAATTAGTTATTCGTATTGAGCATAAAAATCCAATCCGCAGCTGATTCGGATGAAAAACGTGGATAATATGCAACTTTTTCGATTTTCCAGGGCTGTCTCGCCACTCTCACTTTGATATTAGTGAAAAATATGGATATTTTTGATCGTTTTTTAACTCTAATATGGCCAAAAATCATTTGTTTTTACTCTGAGAAGACTTTTTGATCTCGGTATTGAACCTTAATTGATTCTACATTTCAATTTTATCGATTTGGGAACTTCGATTTTTTTCGACTTTTTCCATCCAACCCCCTTACAAAAATTTCGAAAATTTTCAAAAATTTGACATATCAATTTTTTGCTTAAAATCAAATTAGATATTCGTATTGAGCATAAAAATCCAATCCGCAGCTGATTCGGATGAAAAACGTGGATAATATGCAACTTTTTCGATTTTCCAGGGTTGTCTCTTCACTCTCACTTCGATATTAGTGAAAAATATGGAAAATTTTTATCGTTTTTGAACTCTAATATGGCCAAAAATCATTTGTTTTTACTCTGAGAAGACTTTTTGATCTCGGTATTGAACCTTAATTGATTCTACATTTCAATTTTATCGATTTGGGAACTTTGAATTTTTTCGACTTTTTCCATCCTCGACCTTACAAAAATTTCGAAAATTTTCAAAAATTTGACATATCAATTTTTTGCTTAAAATCAAATTAGTTATTCGTATTGAGCATAAAAATCCAATCCGCAGCTGATTCGGATGAAAAACGTGGATAATATGCAACTTTTTCGATTTTCCAGGGCTGTCTCTCCACTCTCACTTCGATATTAGTGAAAAATATGGAAATTTTTGATCGTTTTTTAACTCTAATATGGCCAAAAATCATTTGTTTTTACTCTGAGAAGACTTTTTGATCTCGGTATTGAACCTTAATTGATTCTACATTTCAATTTTATCGATTTGGGAACTTCGATTTTTTCGACTTTTTCCATCCTCGACCTTACAAAAATTTCGAAAATTTTCAAAAATTTGACATATCAATTTTTTGCTTAAAATCAAATTAGTAATTCGTATTGAGCATAAAAATCCAATCCGCGGCTGATTCGGATAAAAAACGTGGATAATATGCAACTTTTTCGATTTTCCAGGGCTGTCTCGCCACTCTCACTTTGATATTAGTGAAAAATATGGATATTTTTGATCGTTTTTTAACTCTAATATGGCCAAAAATCATTTGTTTTTACTCTGAGAAGACTTTTTGATCTCGGTATTGAACCTTAATTGATTCTACATTTCAATTTTATCGATTTGGGAACTTCGATTTTTTTCGACTTTTTCCATCCAACCCCCTTACAAAAATTTCGAAAATTTTCAAAAATTTGACATATCAATTTTTTGCTTAAAATCAAATTAGATATTCGTATTGAGCATAAAAATCCAATCCGCAGCTGATTCGGATGAAAAACGTGGATAATATGCAACTTTTTCGATTTTCCAGGGTTGTCTCTTCACTCTCACTTCGATATTAGTGAAAAATATGGAAAATTTTTATCGTTTTTGAACTCTAATATGGCCAAAAATCATTTGTTTTTACTCTGAGAAGACTTTTTGATCTCGGTATTGAACCTTAATTGATTCTACATTTCAATTTTATCGATTTGGGAACTTCGAATTTTTTCGACTTTTTCCATCCTCGACCTTACAAAAATTTCGAAAATTTTCAAAAATTTGACATATCAATTTTTTGCTTAAAATCAAATTAGATATTCGTATTGAGCATAAAAATCCAATCCGCAGCTGATTCGGATGAAAAACGTGGATAATATGCAACTTTTTCGATTTTCCAGGGCTGTCTCTCCACTCTCACTTCGATATTAGTGAAAAATATGGAAAATTTTTGATCGTTTTTTAACTCTAATATGGCCAAAAATCATTTGTTTTTACTCTGAGAAGACTTTTTGATCTCGGTATTGAACCTTAATTGATTCTACATTTCAATTTTATCGATTTGGGAACTTCGAATTTTTTCGACTTTTTCCATCCTCGACCTTACAAAAATTTCGAAAATTTTCAAAAATTTGACATATCAATTTTTTGCTTAAAATCAAATTAGTTATTCGTATTGAGCATAAAAATCCAATCCGCAGCTGATTCGGATGAAAAACGTGGATAATATGCAACTTTTTCGATTTTCCAGGGTTGTCTCTCCACTCTCACTTCGATATTAGTGAAAAATATGGAAATTTTTGATGGTTTTTTAACTCTAATATGGCCAAAAATCATTTGTTTTTACTCTGAGAAGACTTTTTGATCTCGGTATTGAACCTTAATTGATTCTACATTTCAATTTTATCGATTTGGGAACTTCGATTTTTTTCGACTTTTTCCATCCTCGACCTTACAAAAATTTCGAAAATTTTCAAAAATTTGACATATCAATTTTTTGCTTAAAATCAAATTAGTAATTCGTATTGAGCATAAAAATCCAATCCGCGGCTGATTCGGATAAAAAACGTGGATAATATGCAACTTTTTCGATTTTCCAGGGCTGTCTCGCCACTCTCACTTCGATATTAGTGAAAAATATGGAAAATTTTTATCGTTTTTGAACTCTAATATGGCCAAAAATCATTTGTTTTTACTCTGAGAAGACTTTTTGATCTCGGTATTGAACCTTAATTGATTCTACATTTCAATTTTATCGATTTGGGAACTTTGAATTTTTTCGACTTTTTCCATCCTCGACCTTACAAAAATTTCGAAAATTTTCAAAAATTTGACATATCAATTTTTTGCTTAAAATCAAATTAGTTATTCGTATTGAGCATAAAAATCCAATCCGCAGCTGATTCGGATGAAAAACGTGGATAATATGCAACTTTTTCGATTTTCCAGGGCTGTCTCGCCACTCTCACTTTGATATTAGTGAAAAATATGGATATTTTTGATCGTTTTTTAACTCTAATATGGCCAAAAATCATTTGTTTTTACTCTGAGAAGACTTTTTGATCTCGGTATTGAACCTTAATTGATTCTACATTTCAATTTTATCGATTTGGGAACTTCGATTTTTTTCGACTTTTTCCATCCAACCCCCTTACAAAAATTTCGAAAATTTTCAAAAATTTGACATATCAATTTTTTGCTTAAAATCAAATTAGATATTCGTATTGAGCATAAAAATCCAATCCGCAGCTGATTCGGATGAAAAACGTGGATAATATGCAACTTTTTCGATTTTCCAGGGTTGTCTCTTCACTCTCACTTCGATATTAGTGAAAAATATGGAAAATTTTTATCGTTTTTGAACTCTAATATGGCCAAAAATCATTTGTTTTTACTCTGAGAAGACTTTTTGATCTCGGTATTGAACCTTAATTGATTCTACATTTCAATTTTATCGATTTGGGAACTTTGAATTTTTTCGACTTTTTCCATCCTCGACCTTACAAAAATTTCGAAAATTTTCAAAAATTTGACATATCAATTTTTTGCTTAAAATCAAATTAGTTATTCGTATTGAGCATAAAAATCCAATCCGCAGCTGATTCGGATGAAAAACGTGGATAATATGCAACTTTTTCGATTTTCCAGGGCTGTCTCGCCACTCTCACTTTGATATTAGTGAAAAATATGGATATTTTTGATCGTTTTTTAACTCTAATATGGCCAAAAATCATTTGTTTTTACTCTGAGAAGACTTTTTGATCTCGGTATTGAACCTTAATTGATTCTACATTTCAATTTTATCGATTTGGGAACTTTGAATTTTTTCGACTTTTTCCATCCTCGACCTTACAAAAATTTCGAAAATTTTCAAAAATTTGACATATCAATTTTTTGCTTAAAATCAAATTAGTATATTCGTATTGAGCATAAAAATCCAATCCGCGGCTGATTCGGATAAAAAACGTGGATAATATGCAACTTTTTCGATTTTCCAGGGCTGTCTCGCCACTCTCACTTCGATATTAGTGAAAAATATGGATATTTTTGATCGTTTTTTAACTCTAATATGGCCAAAAATCATTTGTTTTTACTCTGAGAAGACTTTTTGATCTCGGTATTGAACCTTAATTGATTCTACATTTCAATTTTATCGATTTGGGAACTTCGATTTTTTTCGACTTTTTCCATCCAACCCCCTTACAAAAATTTCGAAAATTTTCAAAAATTTGACATATCAATTTTTTGCTTAAAATCAAATTAGATATTCGTATTGAGCATAAAAATCCAATCCGCAGCTGATTCGGATGAAAAACGTGGATAATATGCAACTTTTTCGATTTTCCAGGGTTGTCTCTTCACTCTCACTTCGATATTAGTGAAAAGTATGGAAAATTTTTATCGTTTTTGAACTCTAATATGGCCAAAAATCATTTGTTTTTACTCTGAGAAGACTTTTTGATCTCGGTATTGAACCTTAATTGATTCTACATTTCAATTTTATCGATTTGGGAACTTTGAATTTTTTCGACTTTTTCCATCCTCGACCTTACAAAAATTTCGAAAATTTTCAAAAATTTGACATATCAATTTTTTGCTTAAAATCAAATTAGTTATTCGTATTGAGCATAAAAATCCAATCCGCAGCTGATTCGGATGAAAAACGTGGATAATATGCAACTTTTTCGATTTTCCAGGGTTGTCTCTCCACTCTCACATCGATATTAGTAAAAAGTATGGAAATTTTTTATGGTTTTTTAACTCTAATATGGCCAAAAATCATTTGTTTTTACTCTGAGAAGACTTTTTGATCTCGGTATTGAACCTTAATTGATTCTACATTTCAATTTTATCGATTTGGAAACTTCGATTTTTTTCGACTTTTTCCATCCTCGACCTTACAAAAATTTCGAAAATTTTCAAAAATTTGACATATCAATTTTTTGCTTAAAATCAAATTAGTAATTCGTATTGAGCATAAAAATCCAATCCGCGGCTGATTCGGATACAAAACGTGGATAATATGCAACTTTTTCGATTTTCCAGGGCTTTCTCGCCACTCTCACTTCGATATTAGTGAAAAATATGGAAAATTTTTATCGTTTTTGAACTCTAATATGGCCAAAAATCATTTGTTTTTACTCTGAGAAGACTTTTTGATCTCGGTATTGAACCTTAATTGATTCTACATTTCAATTTTATCGATTTGGGAACTTTGAATTTTTTCGACTTTTTCCATCCTCGACCTTACAAAAATTTCGAAAATTTTCAAAAATTTGACATATCAATTTTTTTGCTTAAAATCAAATTAGTTATTCGTATTGAGCATAAAAATCCAATCCGCAGCTGATTCGGATGAAAAACGTGGATAATATGCAACTTTTTCGATTTTCCAGGGCTGTCTCGCCACTCTCACTTTGATATTAGTGAAAAATATGGATATTTTTGATCGTTTTTTAACTCTAATATGGCCAAAAATCATTTGTTTTTACTCTGAGAAGACTTTTTGATCTCGGTATTGAACCTTAATTGATTCTACATTTCAATTTTATCGATTTGGGAACTTCGATTTTTTTCGACTTTTTCCATCCAACCCCCTTACAAAAATTTCGAAAATTTTCAAAAATTTGACATATCAATTTTTTGCTTAAAATCAAATTAGATATTCGTATTGAGCATAAAAATCCAATCCGCAGCTGATTCGGATGAAAAACGTGGATAATATGCAACTTTTTCGATTTTCCAGGGTTGTCTCTTCACTCTCACTTCGATATTAGTGAAAAATATGGAAAATTTTTATCGTTTTTGAACTCTAATATGGCCAAAAATCATTTGTTTTTACTCTGAGAAGACTTTTTGATCTCGGTATTGAACCTTAATTGATTCTACATTTCAATTTTATCGATTTGGGAACTTTGAATTTTTTCGACTTTTTCCATCCTCGACCTTACAAAAATTTCGAAAATTTTCAAAAATTTGACATATCAATTTTTTGCTTAAAATCAAATTAGTTATTCGTATTGAGCATAAAAATCCAATCCGCAGCTGATTCGGATGAAAAACGTGGATAATATGCAACTTTTTCGATTTTCCAGGGTTGTCTCTCCACTCTCACATCGATATTAGTAAAAAGTATGGAAATTTTGTATGGTTTTTTAACTCTAATATGGCCAAAAATCATTTGTTTTTACTCTGAGAAGACTTTTTGATCTCGGTATTGAACCTTAATTGATTCTACATTTCAATTTTATCGATTTGGGAACTTCGATTTTTTTCGACTTTTTCCATCCTCGACCTTACAAAAATTTCGAAAATTTTCAAAAATTTGACATATCAATTTTTTGCTTAAAATCAAATTAGTAATTCGTATTGAGCATAAAAATCCAATCCGCGGCTGATTCGGATAAAAAACGTGGATAATATGCAACTTTTTCGATTTTCCAGGGCTGTCTCGCCACTCTCACTTCGATATTAGTGAAAAATATGGAAAATTTTTATCGTTTTTGAACTCTAATATGGCCAAAAATCATTTGTTTTTACTCTGAGAAGACTTTTTGATCTCGGTATTGAACCTTAATTGATTCTACATTTCAATTTTATCGATTTGGGAACTTTGAATTTTTTCGACTTTTTCCATCCTCGACCTTACAAAAATTTCGAAAATTTTCAAAAATTTGACATATCAATTTTTTGCTTAAAATCAAATTAGTTATTCGTATTGAGCATAAAAATCCAATCCGCAGCTGATTCGGATGAAAAACGTGGATAATATGCAACTTTTTCGATTTTCCAGGGCTGTCTCGCCACTCTCACTTTGATATTAGTGAAAAATATGGATATTTTTGATCGTTTTTTAACTCTAATATGGCCAAAAATCATTTGTTTTTACTCTGAGAAGACTTTTTGATCTCGGTATTGAACCTTAATTGATTCTACATTTCAATTTTATCGATTTGGGAACTTCGATTTTTTTCGACTTTTTCCATCCAACCCCCTTACAAAAATTTCGAAAATTTTCAAAAATTTGACATATCAATTTTTTGCTTAAAATCAAATTAGATATTCGTATTGAGCATAAAAATCCAATCCGCAGCTGATTCGGATGAAAAACGTGGATAATATGCAACTTTTTCGATTTTCCAGGGTTGTCTCTTCACTCTCACTTCGATATTAGTGAAAAATATGGAAAATTTTTATCGTTTTTGAACTCTAATATGGCCAAAAATCATTTGTTTTTACTCTGAGAAGACTTTTTGATCTCGGTATTGAACCTTAATTGATTCTACATTTCAATTTTATCGATTTGGGAACTTCGATTTTTTTCGACTTTTTCCATCCAACCCCCTTACAAAAATTTCGAAAATTTTCAAAAATTTGACATATCAATTTTTTGCTTAAAATCAAATTAGATATTCGTATTGAGCATAAAAATCCAATCCGCAGCTGATTCGGATGAAAAACGTGGATAATATGCAACTTTTTCGATTTTCCAGGGTTGTCTCTTCACTCTCACTTCGATATTAGTGAAAAATATGGAAAATTTTTATCGTTTTTGAACTCTAATATGGCCAAAAATCATTTGTTTTTACTCTGAGAAGACTTTTTGATCTCGGTATTGAACCTTAATTGATTCTACATTTCAATTTTATCGATTTGGGAACTTTGAATTTTTTCGACTTTTTCCATCCTCGACCTTACAAAAATTTCGAAAATTTTCAAAAATTTGACATATCAATTTTTTGCTTAAAATCAAATTAGTTATTCGTATTGAGCATAAAAATCCAATCCGCAGCTGATTCGGATGAAAAACGTGGATAATATGCAACTTTTTCGATTTTCCAGGGTTGTCTCTCCACTCTCACATCGATATTAGTAAAAAGTATGGAAATTTTGTATGGTTTTTTAACTCTAATATGGCCAAAAATCATTTGTTTTTACTCTGAGAAGACTTTTTGATCTCGGTATTGAACCTTAATTGATTCTACATTTCAATTTTATCGATTTGGGAACTTCGATTTTTTTCGACTTTTTCCATCCTCGACCTTACAAAAATTTCGAAAATTTTCAAAAATTTGACATATCAATTTTTTGCTTAAAATCAAATTAGTAATTCGTATTGAGCATAAAAATCCAATCCGCGGCTGATTCGGATAAAAAACGTGGATAATATGCAACTTTTTCGATTTTCCAGGGCTGTCTCGCCACTCTCACTTCGATATTAGTGAAAAATATGGAAAATTTTTATCGTTTTTGAACTCTAATATGGCCAAAAATCATTTGTTTTTACTCTGAGAAGACTTTTTGATCTCGGTATTGAACCTTAATTGATTCTACATTTCAATTTTATCGATTTGGGAACTTTGAATTTTTTCGACTTTTTCCATCCTCGACCTTACAAAAATTTCGAAAATTTTCAAAAATTTGACATATCAATTTTTTGCTTAAAATCAAATTAGTTATTCGTATTGAGCATAAAAATCCAATCCGCAGCTGATTCGGATGAAAAACGTGGATAATATGCAACTTTTTCGATTTTCCAGGGCTGTCTCGCCACTCTCACTTTGATATTAGTGAAAAATATGGATATTTTTGATCGTTTTTTAACTCTAATATGGCCAAAAATCATTTGTTTTTACTCTGAGAAGACTTTTTGATCTCGGTATTGAACCTTAATTGATTCTACATTTCAATTTTATCGATTTGGGAACTTCGATTTTTTTCGACTTTTTCCATCCTCGACCTTACAAAAATTTCGAAAATTTTCAAAAATTTGACATATCAATTTTTTGCTTAAAATCAAATTAGATATTCGTATTGAGCATAAAAATCCAATCCGCAGCTGATTCGGATGAAAAACGTGGATAATATGCAACTTTTTCGATTTTCCAGGGTTGTCTCTTCACTCTCACTTCGATATTAGTGAAAAATATGGAAAATTTTTATCGTTTTTGAACTCTAATATGGCCAAAAATCATTTGTTTTTACTCTGAGAAGACTTTTTGATCTCGGTATTGAACCTTAATTGATTCTACATTTCAATTTTATCGATTTGGGAACTTTGAATTTTTTCGACTTTTTCCATCCTCGACCTTACAAAAATTTCGAAAATTTTCAAAAATTTGACATATCAATTTTTTGCTTAAAATCAAATTAGTTATTCGTATTGAGCATAAAAATCCAATCCGCAGCTGATTCGGATGAAAAACGTGGATAATATGCAACTTTTTCGATTTTCCAGGGCTGTCTCGCCACTCTCACTTTGATATTAGTGAAAAATATGGATATTTTTGATCGTTTTTTAACTCTAATATGGCCAAAAATCATTTGTTTTTACTCTGAGAAGACTTTTTGATCTCGGTATTGAACCTTAATTGATTCTACATTTCAATTTTATCGATTTGGGAACTTCGATTTTTTTCGACTTTTTCCATCCAACCCCCTTACAAAAATTTCGAAAATTTTCAAAAATTTGACATATCAATTTTTTGCTTAAAATCAAATTAGATATTCGTATTGAGCATAAAAATCCAATCCGCAGCTGATTCGGATGAAAAACGTGGATAATATGCAACTTTTTCGATTTTCCAGGGTTGTCTCTTCACTCTCACTTCGATATTAGTGAAAAATATGGAAAATTTTTATCGTTTTTGAACTCTAATATGGCCAAAAATCATTTGTTTTTACTCTGAGAAGACTTTTTGATCTCGGTATTGAACCTTAATTGATTCTACATTTCAATTTTATCGATTTGGGAACTTTGAATTTTTTCGACTTTTTCCATCCTCGACCTTACAAAAATTTCGAAAATTTTCAAAAATTTGACATATCAATTTTTTGCTTAAAATCAAATTAGTTATTCGTATTGAGCATAAAAATCCAATCCGCAGCTGATTCGGATGAAAAACGTGGATAATATGCAACTTTTTCGATTTTCCAGGGTTGTCTCTCCACTCTCACATCGATATTAGTAAAAAGTATGGAAATTTTGTATGGTTTTTTAACTCTAATATGGCCAAAAATCATTTGTTTTTACTCTGAGAAGACTTTTTGATCTCGGTATTGAACCTTAATTGATTCTACATTTCAATTTTATCGATTTGGGAACTTCGATTTTTTTCGACTTTTTCCATCCTCGACCTTACAAAAATTTCGAAAATTTTCAAAAATTTGACATATCAATTTTTTGCTTAAAATCAAATTAGATATTCGTATTGAGCATAAAAATCCAATCCGCAGCTGATTCGGATAAAAAACGTGGATAATATGCAACTTTTTCGATTTTCCAGGGCTGTCTCGCCACTCTCACTTCGATATTAGTGAAAAATATGGAAAATTTTTATCGTTTTTGAACTCTAATATGGCCAAAAATCATTTGTTTTTACTCTGAGAAGACTTTTTGATCTCGGTATTGAACCTTAATTGATTCTACATTTCAATTTTATCGATTTGGGAACTTCGATTTTTTTCGACTTTTTCCATCCAACCCCCTTACAAAAATTTCGAAAATTTTCAAAAATTTGACATATCAATTTTTTGCTTAAAATCAAATTAGATATTCGTATTGAGCATAAAAATCCAATCCGCAGCTGATTCGGATGAAAAACGTGGATAATATGCAACTTTTTCGATTTTCCAGGGTTGTCTCTTCACTCTCACTTCGATATTAGTGAAAAATATGGAAAATTTTTATCGTTTTTGAACTCTAATATGGCCAAAAATCATTTGTTTTTACTCTGAGAAGACTTTTTGATCTCGGTATTGAACCTTAATTGATTCTACATTTCAATTTTATCGATTTGGGAACTTTGAATTTTTTCGACTTTTTCCATCCTCGACCTTACAAAAATTTCGAAAATTTTCAAAAATTTGACATATCAATTTTTTGCTTAAA
Organism: Zaprionus kolodkinae; assembly: GCA_018901885.1. NCBI lineage: Eukaryota > Metazoa > Arthropoda > Insecta > Diptera > Drosophilidae > Zaprionus > Zaprionus kolodkinae. Next base: position 9,895 of record JAEIFM010000183.1, on the reverse strand, counting down.
ATCAAATTAGTTATTCGTATTGAGCATAAAAATCCAATCCGCAGCTGATTCGGATGAAAAACGTGGATAATATGCAACTTTTTCGATTTTCCAGGGTTGTCTCTCCACTCTCACATCGATATTAGTAAAAAGTATGGAAATTTTTGTATGGTTTTTTAACTCTAATATGGCCAAAAATCATTTGTTTTTACTCTGAGAAGACTTTTTGATCTCGGTATTGAACCTTAATTGATTCTACATTTCAATTTTATCGATTTGGGAACTTCGATTTTTTTCGACTTTTTCCATCCTCGACCTTACAAAAATTTCGAAAATTTTCAAAAATTTGACATATCAATTTTTTGCTTAAAATCAAATTAGTAATTCGTATTGAGCATAAAAATCCAATCCGCGGCTGATTCGGATAAAAAACGTGGATAATATGCAACTTTTTCGATTTTCCAGGGCTGTCTCGCCACTCTCACTTCGATATTAGTGAAAAATATGGAAAATTTTTATCGTTTTTGAACTCTAATATGGCCAAAAATCATTTGTTTTTACTCTGAGAAGACTTTTTGATCTCGGTATTGAACCTTAATTGATTCTACATTTCAATTTTATCGATTTGGGAACTTTGAATTTTTTCGACTTTTTCCATCCTCGACCTTACAAAAATTTCGAAAATTTTCAAAAATTTGACATATCAATTTTTTGCTTAAAATCAAATTAGTTATTCGTATTGAGCATAAAAATCCAATCCGCAGCTGATTCGGATGAAAAACGTGGATAATATGCAACTTTTTCGATTTTCCAGGGCTGTCTCGCCACTCTCACTTTGATATTAGTGAAAAATATGGATATTTTTGATCGTTTTTTAACTCTAATATGGCCAAAAATCATTTGTTTTTACTCTGAGAAGACTTTTTGATCTCGGTATTGAACCTTAATTGATTCTACATTTCAATTTTATCGATTTGGGAACTTCGATTTTTTTCGACTTTTTCCATCCTCGACCTTACAAAAATTTCGAAAATTTTCAAAAATTTGACATATCAATTTTTTGCTTAAAATCAAATTAGTATATTCGTATTGAGCATAAAAATCCAATCCGCAGCTGATTCGGATAAAAAACGTGGATAATATGCAACTTTTTCGATTTTCCAGGGCTGTCTCTCCACTCTCACTTCGATATTAGTGAAAAATATGGAAAATTTTTATCGTTTTTGAACTCTAATATGGCCAAAAATCATTTGTTTTTACTCTGAGAAGACTTTTTGATCTCGGTATTGAACCTTAATTGATTCTACATTTCAATTTTATCGATTTGGGAACTTTGAATTTTTTCGACTTTTTCCATCCTCGACCTTACAAAAATTTCGAAAATTTTCAAAAATTTGACATATCAATTTTTTGCTTAAAATCAAATTAGTTATTCGTATTGAGCATAAAAATCCAATCCGCAGCTGATTCGGATGAAAAACGTGGATAATATGCAACTTTTTCGATTTTCCAGGGCTGTCTCGCCACTCTCACTTTGATATTAGTGAAAAATATGGATATTTTTGATCGTTTTTTAACTCTAATATGGCCAAAAATCATTTGTTTTTACTCTGAGAAGACTTTTTGATCTCGGTATTGAACCTTAATTGATTCTACATTTCAATTTTATCGATTTGGGAACTTCGATTTTTTTCGACTTTTTCCATCCAACCCCCTTACAAAAATTTCGAAAATTTTCAAAAATTTGACATATCAATTTTTTGCTTAAAATCAAATTAGATATTCGTATTGAGCATAAAAATCCAATCCGCAGCTGATTCGGATGAAAAACGTGGATAATATGCAACTTTTTCGATTTTCCAGGGTTGTCTCTTCACTCTCACTTCGATATTAGTGAAAAATATGGAAAATTTTTATCGTTTTTGAACTCTAATATGGCCAAAAATCATTTGTTTTTACTCTGAGAAGACTTTTTGATCTCGGTATTGAACCTTAATTGATTCTACATTTCAATTTTATCGATTTGGGAACTTTGAATTTTTTCGACTTTTTCCATCCTCGACCTTACAAAAATTTCGAAAATTTTCAAAAATTTGACATATCAATTTTTTGCTTAAAATCAAATTAGTTATTCGTATTGAGCATAAAAATCCAATCCGCAGCTGATTCGGATGAAAAACGTGGATAATATGCAACTTTTTCGATTTTCCAGGGTTGTCTCTCCACTCTCACATCGATATTAGTAAAAAGTATGGAAATTTTGTATGGTTTTTTAACTCTAATATGGCCAAAAATCATTTGTTTTTACTCTGAGAAGACTTTTTGATCTCGGTATTGAACCTTAATTGATTCTACATTTCAATTTTATCGATTTGGGAACTTCGATTTTTTTCGACTTTTTCCATCCTCGACCTTACAAAAATTTCGAAAATTTTCAAAAATTTGACATATCAATTTTTTGCTTAAAATCAAATTAGTAATTCGTATTGAGCATAAAAATCCAATCCGCGGCTGATTCGGATAAAAAACGTGGATAATATGCAACTTTTTCGATTTTCCAGGGCTGTCTCGCCACTCTCACTTCGATATTAGTGAAAAATATGGAAAATTTTTATCGTTTTTGAACTCTAATATGGCCAAAAATCATTTGTTTTTACTCTGAGAAGACTTTTTGATCTCGGTATTGAACCTTAATTGATTCTACATTTCAATTTTATCGATTTGGGAACTTTGAATTTTTTCGACTTTTTCCATCCTCGACCTTACAAAAATTTCGAAAATTTTCAAAAATTTGACATATCAATTTTTTGCTTAAAATCAAATTAGTTATTCGTATTGAGCATAAAAATCCAATCCGCAGCTGATTCGGATGAAAAACGTGGATAATATGCAACTTTTTCGATTTTCCAGGGTTGTCTCTCCACTCTCACTTCGATATTAGTGAAAAATATGGAAATTTTTTATCGTTTTTTAACTCTAATATGGCCAAAAATCATTTGTTTTTACTCTGAGAAGACTTTTTGATCTCGGTATTGAACCTTAATTGATTCTACATTTCAATTTTATCGATTTGGGAACTTCGATTTTTTTCGACTTTTTCCATCCTCGACCTTACAAAAATTTCGAAAATTTTCAAAAATTTGACATATCAATTTTTTGCTTAAAATCAAATTAGTAATTCGTATTGAGCATAAAAATCCAATCCGCGGCTGATTCGGATAAAAAACGTGGATAATATGCAACTTTTTCGATTTTCCAGGGCTGTCTCGCCACTCTCACTTCGATATTAGTGAAAAATATGGAAAATTTTTATCGTTTTTGAACTCTAATATGGCCAAAAATCATTTGTTTTTACTCTGAGAAGACTTTTTGATCTCGGTATTGAACCTTAATTGATTCTACATTTCAATTTTATCGATTTGGGAACTTTGAATTTTTTCGACTTTTTCCATCCTCGACCTTACAAAAATTTCGAAAATTTTCAAAAATTTGACATATCAATTTTTTGCTTAAAATCAAATTAGTTATTCGTATTGAGCATAAAAATCCAATCCGCAGCTGATTCGGATGAAAAACGTGGATAATATGCAACTTTTTCGATTTTCCAGGGCTGTCTCGCCACTCTCACTTTGATATTAGTGAAAAATATGGATATTTTTGATCGTTTTTTAACTCTAATATGGCCAAAAATCATTTGTTTTTACTCTGAGAAGACTTTTTGATCTCGGTATTGAACCTTAATTGATTCTACATTTCAATTTTATCGATTTGGGAACTTCGATTTTTTTCGACTTTTTCCATCCAACCCCCTTACAAAAATTTCGAAAATTTTCAAAAATTTGACATATCAATTTTTTGCTTAAAATCAAATTAGATATTCGTATTGAGCATAAAAATCCAATCCGCAGCTGATTCGGATGAAAAACGTGGATAATATGCAACTTTTTCGATTTTCCAGGGTTGTCTCTTCACTCTCACTTCGATATTAGTGAAAAATATGGAAAATTTTTATCGTTTTTGAACTCTAATATGGCCAAAAATCATTTGTTTTTACTCTGAGAAGACTTTTTGATCTCGGTATTGAACCTTAATTGATTCTACATTTCAATTTTATCGATTTGGGAACTTTGAATTTTTTCGACTTTTTCCATCCTCGACCTTACAAAAATTTCGAAAATTTTCAAAAATTTGACATATCAATTTTTTGCTTAAAATCAAATTAGTTATTCGTATTGAGCATAAAAATCCAATCCGCAGCTGATTCGGATGAAAAACGTGGATAATATGCAACTTTTTCGATTTTCCAGGGTTGTCTCTCCACTCTCACATCGATATTAGTAAAAAGTATGGAAATTTTGTATGGTTTTTTAACTCTAATATGGCCAAAAATCATTTGTTTTTACTCTGAGAAGACTTTTTGATCTCGGTATTGAACCTTAATTGATTCTACATTTCAATTTTATCGATTTGGGAACTTCGATTTTTTTCGACTTTTTCCATCCTCGACCTTACAAAAATTTCGAAAATTTTCAAAAATTTGACATATCAATTTTTTGCTTAAAATCAAATTAGTAATTCGTATTGAGCATAAAAATCCAATCCGCGGCTGATTCGGATAAAAAACGTGGATAATATGCAACTTTTTCGATTTTCCAGGGCTGTCTCGCCACTCTCACTTCGATATTAGTGAAAAATATGGAAAATTTTTATCGTTTTTGAACTCTAATATGGCCAAAAATCATTTGTTTTTACTCTGAGAAGACTTTTTGATCTCGGTATTGAACCTTAATTGATTCTACATTTCAATTTTATCGATTTGGGAACTTTGAATTTTTTCGACTTTTTCCATCCTCGACCTTACAAAAATTTCGAAAATTTTCAAAAATTTGACATATCAATTTTTTGCTTAAAATCAAATTAGTTATTCGTATTGAGCATAAAAATCCAATCCGCAGCTGATTCGGATGAAAAACGTGGATAATATGCAACTTTTTCGATTTTCCAGGGCTGTCTCGCCACTCTCACTTTGATATTAGTGAAAAATATGGATATTTTTGATCGTTTTTTAACTCTAATATGGCCAAAAATCATTTGTTTTTACTCTGAGAAGACTTTTTGATCTCGGTATTGAACCTTAATTGATTCTACATTTCAATTTTATCGATTTGGGAACTTCGATTTTTTTCGACTTTTTCCATCCAACCTTACAAAAATTTCGAAAATTTTCAAAAATTTGACATATCAATTTTTTGCTTAAAATCAAATTAGATATTCGTATTGAGCATAAAAATCCAATCCGCAGCTGATTCGGATGAAAAACGTGGATAATATGCAACTTTTTCGATTTTCCAGGGTTGTCTCTTCACTCTCACTTCGATATTAGTGAAAAATATGGAAAATTTTTATCGTTTTTGAACTCTAATATGGCCAAAAATCATTTGTTTTTACTCTGAGAAGACTTTTTGATCTCGGTATTGAACCTTAATTGATTCTACATTTCAATTTTATCGATTTGGGAACTTCGATTTTTTTCGACTTTTTCCATCCAACCTTACAAAAATTTCGAAAATTTTCAAAAATTTGACATATCAATTTTTTGCTTAAAATCAAATTAGATATTCGTATTGAGCATAAAAATCCAATCCGCAGCTGATTCGGATGAAAAACGTGGATAATATGCAACTTTTTCGATTTTCCAGGGTTGTCTCTCCACTCTCACTTCGATATTAGTGAAAAATATGGAAAATTTTTATCGTTTTTGAACTCTAATATGGCCAAAAATCATTTGTTTTTACTCTGAGAAGACTTTTTGATCTCGGTATTGAACCTTAATTGATTCTACATTTCAATTTTATCGATTTGGGAACTTTGAATTTTTTCGACTTTTTCCATCCTCGACCTTACAAAAATTTCGAAAATTTTCAAAAATTTGACATATCAATTTTTTGCTTAAAATCAAATTAGTTATTCGTATTGAGCATAAAAATCCAATCCGCAGCTGATTCGGATGAAAAACGTGGATAATATGCAACTTTTTCGATTTTCCAGGGCTGTCTCGCCACTCTCACTTCGATATTAGTGAAAAATATGGAAAATTTTTATCGTTTTTTAACTCTAATATGGCCAAAAATCATTTGTTTTTACTCTGAGAAGACTTTTTGATCTCGGTATTGAACCTTAATTGATTCTACATTTCAATTTTATCGATTTGGGAACTTTGAATTTTTTCGACTTTTTCCATCCTCGACCTTACAAAAATTTCGAAAATTTTCAAAAATTTGACATATCAATTTTTTGCTTAAAATCAAATTAGTTATTCGTATTGAGCATAAAAATCCAATCCGCAGCTGATTCGGATGAAAAACGTGGATAATATGCAACTTTTTCGATTTTCCAGGGCTGTCTCGCCACTCTCACTTCGATATTAGTGAAAAATATGGATAAATTTTTGATCGTTTTTTAACTCTAATATGGCCAAAAATCATTTGTTTTTACTCTGAGAAGACTTTTTGATCTCGGTATTGAACCTTAATTGATTCTACATTTCAATTTTATCGATTTGGGAACTTCGATTTTTTTCGACTTTTTCCATCCAACCTTACAAAAATTTCGAAAATTTTCAAAAATTTGACATATCAATTTTTTGCTTAAAATCAAATTAGATATTCGTATTGAGCATAAAAATCCAATCCGCAGCTGATTCGGATGAAAAACGTGGATAATATGCAACTTTTTCGATTTTCCAGGGTTGTCTCTTCACTCTCACTTCGATATTAGTGAAAAATATGGAAAATTTTTATCGTTTTTGAACTCTAATATGGCCAAAAATCATTTGTTTTTACTCTGAGAAGACTTTTTGATCTCGGTATTGAACCTTAATTGATTCTACATTTCAATTTTATCGATTTGGGAACTTCGATTTTTTTCGACTTTTTCCATCCTCGACCTTACAAAAATTTCGAAAATTTTCAAAAATTTGACATATCAATTTTTTGCTTAAAATCAAATTAGATATTCGTATTGAGCATAAAAATCCAATCCGCAGCTGATTCGGATGAAAAACGTGGATAATATGCAACTTTTTCGATTTTCCAGGGTTGTCTCTTCACTCTCACTTCGATATTAGTGAAAAATATGGAAAATTTTTATCGTTTTTGAACTCTAATATGGCCAAAAATCATTTGTTTTTACTCTGAGAAGACTTTTTGATCTCGGTATTGAACCTTAATTGATTCTACATTTCAATTTTATCGATTTGGGAACTTCGATTTTTTTCGACTTTTTCCATCCTCGACCTTACAAAAATTTCGAAAATTTTCAAAAATTTGACATATCAATTTTTTGCTTAAAATCAAATTAGTTATTCGTATTGAGCATAAAAATCCAATCCGCAGCTGATTCGGATGAAAAACGTGGATAATATGCAACTTTTTCGATTTTCCAGGGCTGTCTCTCCACTCTCACTTCGATATTAGTGAAAAATATGGAAATTTTTTATCGTTTTTGAACTCTAATATGGCCAAAAATCATTTGTTTTTACTCTGAGAAGACTTTTTGATCTCGGTATTGAACCTTAATTGATTCTACATTTCAATTTTATCGATTTGGGAACTTTGAATTTTTTTCGACTTTTTCCATCCTCGACCTTACAAAAATTTCGAAAATTTTCAAAAATTTGACATATCAATTTTTTGCTTAAAATCAAATTAGTTATTCGTATTGAGCATAAAAATCCAATCCGCAGCTGATTCGGATGAAAAACGTGGATAATATGCAACTTTTTCGATTTTCCAGGGCTGTCTCGCCACTCTCACTTCGATATTAGTGAAAAATATGGATATTTTTGATCGTTTTTTAACTCTAATATGGCCAAAAATCATTTGTTTTTACTCTGAGAAGACTTTTTGATCTCGGTATTGAACCTTAATTGATTCTACATTTCAATTTTATCGATTTGGGAACTTCGATTTTTTTCGACTTTTTCCATCCAACCCCCTTACAAAAATTTCGAAAATTTTCAAAAATTTGACATATCAATTTTTTGCTTAAAATCAAATTAGATATTCGTATTGAGCATAAAAATCCAATCCGCAGCTGATTCGGATGAAAAACGTGGATAATATGCAACTTTTTCGATTTTCCAGGGTTGTCTCTTCACTCTCACTTCGATATTAGTGAAAAATATGGAAAATTTTTATCGTTTTTGAACTCTAATATGGCCAAAAATCATTTGTTTTTACTCTGAGAAGACTTTTTGATCTCGGTATTGAACCTTAATTGATTCTACATTTCAATTTTATCGATTTGGGAACTTTGAATTTTTTCGACTTTTTCCATCCTCGACCTTACAAAAATTTCGAAAATTTTCAAAAATTTGACATATCAATTTTTTGCTTAAAATCAAATTAGTTATTCGTATTGAGCATAAAAATCCAATCCGCAGCTGATTCGGATGAAAAACGTGGATAATATGCAACTTTTTCGATTTTCCAGGGTTGTCTCTCCACTCTCACTTCGATATTAGTGAAAAATATGGAAATTTTTTATCGTTTTTTAACTCTAATATGGCCAAAAATCATTTGTTTTTACTCTGAGAAGACTTTTTGATCTCGGTATTGAACCTTAATTGATTCTACATTTCAATTTTATCGATTTGGGAACTTCGATTTTTTTCGACTTTTTCCATCCTCGACCTTACAAAAATTTCGAAAATTTTCAAAAATTTGACATATCAATTTTTTGCTTAAAATCAAATTAGTAATTCGTATTGAGCATAAAAATCCAATCCGCGGCTGATTCGGATAAAAAACGTGGATAATATGCAACTTTTTCGATTTTCCAGGGCTGTCTCGCCACTCTCACTTCGATATTAGTGAAAAATATGGAAAATTTTTATCGTTTTTGAACTCTAATATGGCCAAAAATCATTTGTTTTTACTCTGAGAAGACTTTTTGATCTCGGTATTGAACCTTAATTGATTCTACATTTCAATTTTATCGATTTGGGAACTTCGATTTTTTTCGACTTTTTCCATCCTCGACCTTACAAAAATTTCGAAAATTTTCAAAAATTTGACATATCAATTTTTTGCTTAAAATCAAATTAGTTATTCGTATTGAGCATAAAAATCCAATCCGCAGCTGATTCGGATGAAAAACGTGGATAATATGCAACTTTTTCGATTTTCCAGGGCTGTCTCGCCACTCTCACTTCGATATTAGTGAAAAATATGGAAAATTTTTATCGTTTTTGAACTCTAATATGGCCAAAAATCATTTGTTTTTACTCTGAGAAGACTTTTTGATCTCGGTATTGAACCTTAATTGATTCTACATTTCAATTTTATCGATTTGGGAACTTTGAATTTTTTCGACTTTTTCCATCCTCGACCTTACAAAAATTTCGAAAATTTTCAAAAATTTGACATATCAATTTTTTGCTTAAAATCAAATTAGTTATTCGTATTGAGCATAAAAATCCAATCCGCAGCTGATTCGGATGAAAAACGTGGATAATATGCAACTTTTTCGATTTTCCAGGGCTGTCTCGCCACTCTCACTTTGATATTAGTGAAAAATATGGATATTTTTGATCGTTTTTTATACTCTAATATGGCCAAAAATCATTTGTTTTTACTCTGAGAAGACTTTTTGATCTCGGTATTGAACCTTAATTGATTCTACATTTCAATTTTATCGATTTGGGAACTTCGATTTTTTTCGACTTTTTCCATCCAACCCCCTTACAAAAATTTCGAAAATTTTCAAAAATTTGACATATCAATTTTTTGCTTAAAATCAAATTAGATATTCGTATTGAGCATAAAAATCCAATCCGCAGCTGATTCGGATGAAAAACGTGGATAATATGCAACTTTTTCGATTTTCCAGGGTTGTCTCTTCACTCTCACTTCGA